>CM034150.1:44786898-46199398 GCA_019776745.2 Taxus chinensis
GATATTTTCTTGATTCCATTGTTTGACGTCTGAGTTGGCTATTGAGCCTTAGCCTGTTGGGGCAACACCAAGTTCTAGAGTTTTATTGGGGGATATGACTCCCAAAGTGGTGTTGGACTCGTCCCAGGCCCCAGCTCCTGTTTTTCCCATTTCAAATCTTGTGCGGGGGCCTTTGGTGTAGATCGGATCTGGAGCACATGTCTTGTCTTGGTTTGGGGGTCCTCTTCCTGCGCTGAAGCAGTTATAACGGCGGGCATCCTTTTCCTCTTTCATTTTGGCTTCTGTTGGTTTGTTTTGGCGGACGGAAGTGGATAATCTTTAGGTAGGATGGGAGGTTTTGGGATGGGCCCTCAATTTTTTTTTTCTTATGGTTTGGCCAAGATTGGTCTGCTACATTATAATCTACTAAGGGACGACTCACTGGTTTCCAAGCGTAGGATTAGAAGAAACGTCTTCCTTGTGTGGAGTAGTTATTTGCATGCAACACACTAGCATTGGGTGTCAAAAGCTTCGATAATTTGGGTTCGGATGTTCTTTGGGTGGGCGGTTTCTCCGTGGTCGGCTGTGGTGGTTTTGATGCTTGTGTATGGGTTTGGCAGGGTTGCTTCCGTAGTGTGGGTGTCCATGGTTTTATATCAGCTTGGGGGATCCCTTTTCTACCACTTCTTGGTTTTCAGCTATTTGTTGGGTTCAATTTTCCCCCCATGTTAACCACTCTCAAAGATACTGTAGGGGTGGTAATGTGTGCGTGTCCTGGAGGTCTTTTTTTTGGTCTCTCTGGCGCTGGGCTTCTTTTCGGTAAGGATGTTTTGTCCTTTGGTGTGGGCACTTCGCTAGCTGTTCTCAGGTCTGTATTGTCTTTTGTTCTTCATCGTTTTCATCCTTTGTTATGGGTGGGGTCCGGCCAACCCCTCGGTTTCTAGCTCCAGTTAAAAGCGTGTCTCCTTTCGGCACTTCTTTCCTTTCTTCTTCCTTTCCATTCACATATTTCTCCTTCTCTTCTTCCCTTCTTCTCTTCTTCTATGTTGTTGGGTGGGGGCCCCAACCCCTCCGGTTCATAGCTCCAGTCAAAAGTGTTTAACAATATAAAAAAAGATAATATGATAAATTTGATTGAAGCTATGTAAAGAAATGATAATCTCACAAAAATAACGATATCGAGTGATGCATGCACATTGCAAGGAGGTCTAGAGGTCTACAATGGCTTCAGGAACATTCAGGCACAAAATATTGTCTATAAATTATGATAAAATCTGCTTGTATTTGATTTTATGATGATGAATGGGAAGGAAGAAATCAGTTTTATAGGGTCGGCGGCGACCAAGCTGGGTCACCGCCGATTCTGGGGAAATTTTCTCCAACAGGAAGTTTTTTCTATTTTCCGTTGATTTCTTATTTGTTTCTAGTTTTAACCAAATGCTTTAAAGTATTCAGTGGGAAGGGGTTGTTTGGGGATGAGATGTAGATGAGTTAGTAGTGGAGATAGGTTAGAAAAAGTGCAGGGAAAAGTGGGGATGTAAATTTATAATGAAAAACATTCCAAAATAGGAAGTTAGTTAGGGAAAGTTGATATTAAATATTAATTAATTAATAAGGATTAATTAATTAATATTGATTAATGAATACTATTAGATGAAGGGCTTGATTAATTAATTGATTAAATAAATAATGTTGACCATAAAGGATTAAAGGTGATGGGCATTTAATTAATAGGAAGGATGAATAATAGAATAAATGTGCACACAGGCGATGAGAGGATAGAAACCAAATTTAGGTGTCTATAAAAAAGGTTTAAAATGTGAATGTGAAATCCTAAGATAACTATAAAAAAGGTCTCTGAACAAAATCCTTGTCATAATTGATAATGTAGAAAAAGAAAAAGTTGTGGTAAGTTGTTTTCCTTTTTATTAAACATATTTGAATTATTGTAATTTGAAGTTTTTAACATAGTGTATCTATATGTTAATGGTAGTCAAATATGAAAATATAAAGAATGAAGTGTTGATTCTTGATATCACCCTGAAAAATGAATGCAAATTTTTTATGTAGCCCTTTTGTTGAAGAAGAAGGTTCATATTGCTTAGTAAACAAATAATACTCCAAAGAGAATAATCAATGACTAGAACATTATCCTAAAATTTATTCAAGTAGAAATTGGATGTAGATCCAATTTTCTTTCACGGGAGATACAGCCAATGAGGACAATGTCAAATCTTGCAAAATAATTTTGCAACAAAATATCTTTTAAAATAAGAATTTTAAAGAAGATACAGGCAAGATGAGGTTGCATCTTCTACAATCGAAACACAAAAAATATCTTCAAACATAATTAGACAATACATCATGTAATATGTAAATATGATGAGAATATAAGTTAAATTTATAGTACATTGGTTTTCAAGTATTCCAAATGAAAATGACAACGTTTCTAAGTTATATTATTAAATTAAATATTGTGATCTTTACTTTTATGGTATTTTTTTGTTTTTTCTGATAGATCAAAGACTGTGTTGAAGTAAACAATATATATGAAAGAAATAACATATACTAAAAATTGCTTTCAATTAAGAACCCATATTTAAAACAATTAGATATGAAATTGATTACAAAATTTACTATTTGTAATAAATATCAATTAAAACTTGAGTAACTATAACAATCCTTGCGTAACCCACACTTCGTAACTTACATTTGTATCTAACATCTTAGGGGCATGTTCATACTCTCTATTTAGATCATCTTTTTCATGCACTATATTTGTGATGCCTCTCTTTTTAGTAAATAAAATACAAATTTTCAATGTTATCTCATAAGGAATGTGTCCACAAGATAATGTGAAACGTGCATCTCAAACAAGTCTCAATATTTTTATCCAATCAATTTCAAAAAAATTATTTAATAAAAGATAAAACACTAAATAACCTTTCATCTTCCACAGAGTCCAAAATCATTGTTTGAAATGGTTCATATAATCAAAAAAAATTCACTAATTTTATTGTAGAATGATACTAGGATACAATATTTCTCTATAGCCTTATAATATGGTACCCTTTTCTATTGGTCTTGTTAGATATTAATATTGATCAATCATTGTAATCCTAAATTGTCTTGATTGAGACGTCAAAAAATACTTTTTCAAAATATAATTATATTCAACTCCAATAATCTCTACAAATTTACTAAAATTATTAATGAGATTACCCGTGTACTTGAGAAATAAATTACATATTATTTCTTCACCATCTACAATGTTCTAAAAAATGGGATCCAACACCCCCATGCCATCAAACAACGCATCCCTTATAATATGATCTCTTACCTCACTAGATAAGCTTCGATGATGCACTATTTTTAGCAGGAACTTGAAAAGTTCATAACTTTTGTATTTTTGTCTTTATGGGGGGGAACTTTTTTTTGTCCCCTTAGAAAAGGGATGAAAAGGACACAAAAATTCTCCCTAGCCCTATGAGGACAGGTAGCAGACATGCATTTGTGGAAGGATGTGGGAGAGGAGCTTGATTTTAGCACCCAAGGTTGAGTTTCAATCACTTGAAGAACCATGTGGGAGCACAAAAGTGCACCTCATCCTCATGTTCTCACGTGGCACTCGAAAAAAATTCTAACTATAAGAACGTACCTTAGGAAGGACCTTGAAAATGAATTTATCAGAGCTCCCAGAGGTCTTTTTTGGAACTTATTTATATGAATTTGATTGGAAACAAAAAAATTTCTGAATAATTGGATGAGTATCATGCTCTAATTCTTTCCTGACCATCCCTCAAAAATATATTTCTTTCCTAGGACCACAAGGTATGCCTGCCAAAAATGGGTTGTGGAAAGAATCTCCTTAGTCTTGTGAAAAATATGAAAGAAACATCATTTAAGAGAATTTAATTATCTTTCTAATGGTATTTTGTTTGACCTCCGACTCATTTTGGAGCTCCCAAAATCATCTTTGAAAGCTAAGGTTATTTTTTGCAGTGCAAGCTCCTTCACCTTCAAAAACCCACTTTTGCTTAACTTGTTCCTAAACATTGATGTAGAATTATCATTGTAATTAGAAAAAAATTGGATTTCCATAGTTGTTTAGGTTTTGAGAGGTCCATTTAGGATTTCTCGTGGTCATACTAGTCTATTTCGACTCTCAATTATGTAATAAGTGGCATTTTGGAGGTTTCCCTCCAAAACCCACATTTGAATATTCAAATTAAAGTTGTAATGTAGCCTAAGTCTAAGTGTTAGTATGTTAGTCACCTAAGGGGTTATTATAGGTCTAATATTAATGGAATAAAGTATTCATGTCTTGAACACACACTCTTTACCCTACCAAGGTATAAACTCATTATGGTTTGTCTAATCATGGACGAGTTAGGTTGGTGAACCCTAACCACCTCTCTCTTTGATCATAATAAGCATAATGAATTCGAATGCAGGAGGTGGTTGAAGTTGGTTGAGGAAATAGATAGGGATAATAACTTTTTAATTGATCCAAATGGATCTTGAAGCTCCACAAATTTCATGATTATATCTAATAAAAGCTTCATTTTTGTGTAAAATTGTGTTTGAATGCATATTTGAGTACTTGTGTGTGTGGATCACATTTTTGTTTGTGAATATTTGAATTATTTATGATGTCTAGGGTATTTTGGAAGGTTTTATATAGGTATAAAATGATGGTATATCCATTATGATGGATTTGATTGAAGCAAGAAGAAAAGATGTTGAAGAAATGACAGTGATAAACAAGTGTATGGGACTGTGAGCATAAGGTAAGGATTGGCTTAGTGAGTTTAAGAATTTTATCATGAAGAAAGGATTATCTTTCAAGGAAAATGCATTGAAATAAATTTGAAAATTTACATGAATGAAACTTAAAGATAAGAGGATTATATCCAAACTGTGCATAAACTATGTTTCCAGTCTTTAAAACCCTTAAAATGGGGATTTTGGATAGTCATGATAAATTTTTATTTCCACCTCCAAATGATCTTAAATTTAGATTGTGGAAGGATGATAATGTTGCACCCTATTGAATTGGTGGTGTTATTGATGTCAATGCATTGATGGAAAAGGGAGAGTGAAATAACATTCATATCAGGTTGTAGTCAATGATGCTCAGAATTTCAAGGTGATTTCAAGTGGCTTAAGGGGAGTTCCAGGTTGGTATCAGGTACGACAAGCTCATTTTGAGAGGTAGTTGGTCTCTGAAGTCAAATTACAGATCATAGGAGCATGGGATAATCCTTGGGAGAGTTTCTACAGCATGTGTGAGAAAATTTTAGGCTCAACTTAGCCCCAAGAGTCAGATTTCAAAGTTGCACCAAAGTTAGTCTTGAGATCTTTCAGTGTAAGGAGAGGTAAATGAGATGGAATAAGAGAATTGAGTAATATATGTGTAAAATGGGATTATGGACTGTGTATTAGGGTAATTATTGAAGCTCCGGGTCAAATTTCATAAGATTCTAAGAAGGAATGTGGAAGTTGTGTTAGTTTTACTAAAACATGCTTTTAGAAAACTGAATAAAAAACAACCTAGATTCTTAATGCTCAAGAAACATTATAGTACATCCTTCGTATAAATCATACAATTAATTTTTTTAGAGGATTTCAGTCTTTAAATAGTGCAAAAATTTTCAGGACATCTGGACAAGTATTAAGAAATTTGTGAGCATTTTTTAGATACGCTTCTTTTCCTTTCGGGCATGTGTCCTGAGTCTTGAAGACCAAGTTGAGTTTTTTTCTTCTAATCAAATTTTTGAGTTTTGAATACTACACGGAACCTCTAATAATCCCTTCAAGCTCAAATGAGGTCAAGCACAAGTATCAAGGTGAGTCTCTCAAGTAAATTTTTTAGTGGTTATGAAATGGCAAACTTGTACCCTCAAGTTTGATTGGTACAGTCTTGTGCAAGGCTAATTAGTAGTGAAAGGTTAAAAATAAAGGCTCAAACCTTCTTCACAAGTCCAATTCGAGATACTTGATCAATTAGAGTTGTTAATAATTGAATATCATGGTGTAAACTCTTCCTCTTGGGTTGTTATGGACTCTTGGAGTCTTGTATTGCTCACACTCGGGCATGTGACTGAGTTGTCTTTCATTCAAGATGCAAGGTTTTCCTAAAAATGTGTGTCTCTCCTCAAACAAAAGTGTTTGAGAAATCATTTGCTTCACTCATGAAGATAATTTGGGAAAAATAATGAAGATGGTGGTCTTTGTGCTTGTTTGACAGTGTCCATGAAGGTAGGATAATGGCACAAGTCTCCATATCAGACAAACAAGTTAGTTAATTTGTTTTTTTTGAAGTCTCAGTTGGTTGATAACACCCATGGAAGGTGTTTAAGTCTGTTACATTCTTCCACAAGTCTTAAAAGGTAAACAATACAATCCAATTGCTCTCTTAATCTTGCTTTTTCCAGTCTGTGCAAGGTTTCTTTGTCATGTTGGGAGAAATTGACAATGCTTCAAACTTAAAAATTTGTTGGAAAGGATGAAAAATGGACACATGAAACTATATGAGAAATAATATCTCAAATTCATCCAAAATTGAAGGATAATTCATCATTTTTCCACTCTAGGCCTTCACAATTACATTATTATGATACTAGGGTTTTTCCAATCATTTTTTCTCGAATAAAATTACTCACCCAACCAAATGCAATTAAAATTTAGGGAAATATCTGTGGCAGGAATACACTTTGTTTTCAAAATGGATGAATGAATTTCATTGGATGTTTCTTGAGAACAATCTGATGGAAATTTTGAGGCCGTGAAGGTGTATTTTGGGTCATTTTTTTGTGTTTTCAACAAATATGTTTGCCAATCAAGTGTGGATTTGATTGGGAAAGTTACTCAGTTGGTGTGTGCATGAATATACATGAAGAATGATTTGAATGAGGTTAGATATTTTTTAAATTGCAAGAAATTGGTGACAATGCCTCACACAGTTGACTTTGAAAACAAACTTCTTTAAACTTCATGAAGCTATTTTCTAGATAAAGGTTTCAAATAGTTGTTTCAAGCTCTAGAAGGATGAAAATAGGTGTGGAAGGTTATACATGTCTTGAACATGTTTGCATCTTGAAAATACTAAGCCCTCAATAAAGTCCCCAGTTAGACTTAAACATTGACTAAGGTGTCAAATTGAAAAGCCTTAAACTGTAACAAATTTTGAACATTGTAAAATGGAGCTATCTTCTTGAAACAATGAAATCTACTTGTTTAGCATGAAGAATAATTACAAGAGTATTTAATCATTACACTTAGGTGGTTTGGTTCTCAAACTTGAATGGAAGGTAAATAGTCTTGGTTGTTGTCTTATTCTACCAAAGTCAAAGTCTCTTTGTATTCTAAAGGAGAGCCAGTTTGCAAAGGTTTTCAACATTACATTTTTTAAGTATTTTATGAAAAGCTAATATATGAGGTTACCTTGAATGGTTATTAAAATTATAAACATGCATGGAAACCATTACGTGTTGTTAATTATTGTGACCTCATCAATAATCAATGAGATAAACTATGTATTTTTTTACTTTTTCTTTTAAATTTTCCTTCTCAATGATAATGAGACATTTTGTCATTTCTTAAGTACTGGTATCTGACCAATGTGACTATGGAATGTTATGAAACCCATTATGTTAAAAAATCTTATAATGTAAAAAATCAAAATAGGTTTTTCCTCTTTTAGAATATAGTAAATAGTAGAGAATTGTATATATTTGACATGCATAATGGATTGATCAACTTTTCCGAATTGACTAATTATTGTTTCCTCTTTCTCAATAATATGTTACAGACATTTATGATAATTTTCATACTTTGTCGTATATCTTACATGCATTCATTATTTTGCATTTTTTCACTTATGTTTTCTTTTGTTTTTCCATATTTTTACTTGACCAACACATATATTATTCCACAATGTTTCTCAATTATGTCCATCTTAAGTTACATTTTATGGTTCTTTCCTAGTTTCCTACTAAATATCATACATATACATTTTTTTGGAGTATCATTACCATTTATTGACTCTACCAGTTCAGTGAATGGATATTTTGCTACCCATTCAACCTTAAAATACCTTCCAATTTTCCATTTACTTATCTTCCTTTGCACAAATTTCTTGGTAGTAATATTTTCATTTGAAGTTCGTGTTTGATTAGATGTAGAAATATCTTCTAATAGTTGTATCTGATTGTTAATAATGTCCTCCAATCTACATCTCTTCCTTCGCTTATATTTTTTAGTAGAATTTTCAACTAAAGATGGTGTTTGATGAGAATCATAAATTTTTTATGGCGGTTACATATTATTATTAGGTTTTTCCTCTAGTGGAGGCATGTCAAGCTAAGGAATTTCTTTAAGTGGCGGCATATCATCATTAGTAATATATTTAAGTGGTGGCATGTTATTTTCATTTATTATTTCATGTGGGATAACATTATCATTGGGATTTATGTATACAAGAGATATTTTCTATTATTATTTAAACTTGAAATCAAACATTTTGAAAATAAGTAAAAATTTCAGATATCCATTTAGTACATGTATCTCGTGTGGATGTTGGTTACATGGGTGTTATTTGTACATGGAAAAAATAAGATAATATGTTCATTTTTATTTAGTTGGCCCACCCTCTTATCATTATCAGTAGTGGCCATTGTAGTTATTACAAATTGATATGGTAATTAGATTACAAGAAAAATGAGGCCATTTTTTATGCAGGTCTCAAATTTCCAATTGGACGATTGTATCTATGTGGTTAGATGATTGGAATATATTTTAAAATAGTTGCATGGTTGCAATATATTTTTAGATGGTTCCAAAAATCAAAATCAACAGCTACCAATTAGTTGGGCCAATAGATTTTTCATTAATATGGTTGTGTGATGCTATCAGATGGCTATGATATACTTTCAGACAGTTACAAATACTTGTTCATTCACTAGATGAATAATTGGCACATGCAAGTCTCTGTTTGAATGGAATTGTATGTTTACCTTTATAATATTATGTAGTGTATATATCACAATGAATGTGTCCATTTATCTTTCAAGGTAAAGGTGATATACATTTATAAGTATGGAATTATTTTTAATGTTTAGCAAGCTAACCAAGAAAATTAATGTGCATCTCGATAAATTAGGAAAAATGGTGCTGTGTACCGATTGTCATAATTTACAAATTCAAATTTCAGAAACCCAACTATTCATGAATTAATGAAAAATTTCTGCGAAAAAATTCCTTGAGTAAAACCCGTAGTGAAATTCTGATGGTTGTGTGGTTAGGCATCCCTTCAATGGGAAACTTTTATAAACAACTAATGTATAAGACAATGTGTTTAAAACAAGTAATAAATAAAAAATTGTGTGTTTATCCAATAAGTATCAGGTAATTTGTGTGTAAAGTAAATAGTGTCTCAGGTAATGTGTTTGAAAATCAAGTATTGTGTCAAATTATGCAAGAGCATAAACAAAATCCCAAGGCCAATAGTAGTCAAACAAGTAGAGAATCATACAATTAATAAGTTATAAATCAATATGTGAATGTATCTTGATCAACAACAAGTAATCATAGAGAATATCAAATTAGTATAAAGAATAAAATAGTGTGATCATCTAATAAAGCACAATATAACACATGTCATAAGATGAAGAAAACATAGGATAATCAATACAAGCTTTGTATCATCAATGCGTAAGTGTAAAATATATAATTAAAATAAAATTTGCATGTAATATTCCCTCGATATAAAAATTCCCCCAATTTGGAAGGTTTCTCTTAGTTGTAGAGCTTAAGAATTTGCATAGAATGTGTATGAGTGTCAGTGGACTATGTGTATATGTTATTATCTAGTGTATACTTATAAGCACTAAGTTGGTTAAGAAATAGGATATGTAAAGTGTAAAACTTGGATAATGGAAATTTTTAATTCTGTATAATGAATAAGAAAATCACATACAAGTCCTAGTTTTTTGTTATTTCCATATTGTGTTGTTTTATTGTATTTTTGTATTCCCTAAGTTAACATGAAAAAGTATTAACTTGTAATGTACTAGGATCTCTAGGCCATGGGTTGTAGATGGGGCCCTATATAATCATGATTTCCTCAATAATCACATTGAATCTCTAAAATTTACTTCATTGTCAATTAATTCCCTAAATGTGATATTTTAGATTAGATGTCATAAGAATGTGTATTGAGTGAATGAGTGAAAACACCGTATGTGTTATCTAAAATATAAAATTATTAAATTGCTGCACCAAAATTTAATATTAAAATTTAGGTTTCTATTCCTATTTATAATTAATAATTACACAATACAATTCAAAACAATAGATTGATAATCGTAATAGCCCTAAATCTTGTAAATTGGATCATGCCAAGATATATTCCAATGAAATTAAATTTTGGTTCCAAGTTAGAGACATGTTATCATGATACCAAGCTTATAATGTGTGACAGTGTGCTTAAAGTGGATGTAAAGATTTAGAAGATTTTTTTCAAGATGTTTGTGAAATTTGTGAGCTTGAGAGTTTACACGAGTTAGTTCCATATCAAGAAGGGAAAATTCATCTCCAAATTGTTAGTGTGAGTTATCATATGTGTCCTCCTCTCATGTTGGAGGGTCATCTCACATGGGTTAGGTTTAGGGTTAGGTTTAGGGTTTCATATGTGTCATGCACTAGGGTTACTCAGCACCCTATATGTACCCCTTTTCTATTCATTTATGAGCATGCCAAGACACTCCACTGTCTTTCCTCTATGCAAGCTTTGTTTCTGTTGAGCAAGTTCTTCCATTACTGATCAATTTTTTCCTTGCTATCGTTGGAGCTCTCATGATTCCGTTGGAGTGCAACTACTTTTTGGTGCCTCATTTCCGATTTGATTCTCGCAAACTCTTTTCATGGTATCAGAGCTGAGATCAGGTAAACGTGCACTCGGTCTATTTTTTGTTGCTATTACTCTTACTTGGTTTCATTATTTTACTCTGCATACAAGTCTTTTGATCACTATTTTCTGGAAATTATCTTGCTAATATCTCTAACAAGCTTTCTCGGAAAGTTTTTTGTGTTTTTTTTTCTTGTGCATGTTGTCTGTTGTTGTAGGATCCTTGAGTTCTTCAGTCGTGGTTGCTCATCAACGAACTGTTGTCCCTCTAACCATTTTTGGACTGTTCAAACTACCATCACTGTTCATTCACACATGGCCTGCATTTTTTCTTCATTCCAGGTGTTTTGTGGACTGTTCCAGCGTTTTCTTGGACCTTCCAGGCATTTTTTTATTGTTCAGGCATTTTTTTATTGTTTAGGCATTTTTTTTATTATTTAGGCATTCTTTAATCATCTGCCATGTTTTTTTTTGCTTCACAGGTATTTTTAATCACATATGCCACGTTTTTTGGGTGTGGACAAGCTAAAACGCGGTTGTACATGCATTTTTTGGACTGTTCTGGCATTTTTTGCTTCCTAGGCGTTTTTAAACAACTCTGCCATGTTTTTTTGGTCTGAGCAAGGTAAAATGTTGTTGTAAACACTCATGTGTGGCCTGGTACGTGTTAAACAACTCTGCCACATTTTTTCTTATGTCTGGCTCTTTCCCTTGGTGCCCACGCACCTACAAACAACTCATTAATGCCAAAAATGGCCTGGAAACTCTCCCGTGCGACCTGCAACCTTCTCTGCGTTTTTTACACTCTAGCGCGGTTGTTCTTCTTGTTTTTTGGTAAGGTTTCAACCATACGCCTTTTCCTTTGGTAATTTTGTTAATTTCCTTCTTTTTTCTCTCTAAAATCCTCAGTTTTTTAGAAAAAAACGGCCTATGTTTTCCTTTTTTTAAAAAAGCTTTTCTTTTAAAACAAAAAAAATCAAACAAACTTTCTAAATCAACACAGTTTGTTTTAAATCAAAAAATCTTTCTTTATTTAAAAGAAACTTTCTTAAACGCCTTCCATCATTATTTATTTAAAAATCTTCTCTTAAAACGCATTCTTTCTAAAACTTGAAAGTTTTAGAAAATATTCAAAAAAAGTGCTTTTTTAGTGATTTGCTTAATTAAAGCCTTTTTTCAACATCCATTAGATTTAATTACATTAGATCTAATTTAATTTCACCTTATTTAAACTATATTTCTTTGGCATTATAAAATTTGGTCTGTTAGCTTGTTGTATTTCTAACCTTCCATCGAGTGTCGAAGACGAAGGGTGAGGTCCGGGATTGGCAGGTGGCTAATCCCCCCTCACAATACCAAAAAACCCTATCTCAAATTCCATGTCATTTCCAATGAGCATGCGTTTAGGGAACTTTTTTAATCCGTTTGCAGACTTATTGGCTTTTTCTCATCAAATTACGAGAATTGGTTTTTGCTATAACTTTTGACTCGTTGCTCAGTTTTGAGCACTTCTTTAGTCAAAGTTGCATGTTTTTTCACACTCTAGATGATGGGATCATTAGCTTTGTAAACGCACTAATTTGATAAAGTTACGCATTCTGGGGGGGTGTCTTTGTGTTGCTTATTTCAGCTCATTCTTTTGAGCTTTGTTCAATTCCTTTTTTTCGTGGACTTGTGAGCGCGTCTGCCACAGTCTTACGATAAAGGGATTCTTTCATACGATGTGAGACACTTTTTCTCACCACCAGGGTTGGCTTCCGCCTCCTTTCTATTTTTTGCTTGTGCTTGTTTACGGTGTTCCTCTTTTGTTGCGCTCCACGAAACACTGTTTGTGGTCTCCCCTCTTGTGCATTATTATGCTAATTGCAAGACGAGTTACCAAGTGTTTTAAACCACACGCACGGACCCAATTGTAATCAACACACTCAACTATAAAGTGCCAAAAATAGGGGGGTTGTTATTGTCCTGGGTGGTTGTGTTTATTTTCTACATTTCTTTCTCTCTCTCTCACTATGGATGCACTTTCAATTCCTTTGCTTACGCCATTCAACTTTTTTGAATGGAGATCGAAAATAATAATGAAACTAAGGGGTAAAGGGTTATACCGCATCACCATGGGAACTGAGACTGAACCAGATGACGAACCTGAAAAATATAAGTGGTTAAACCGTAGTGATGAAGCTTTAGGTCTTCTCTGCATGTCCGTTTCTCCTGACTTGCTCTTCCACATTGAGGCATCTGAAACACCTACATCTGCGTGGAAAACATTGGATGCGATGTTTAGACAACTAGATGACATGAGAGTGCATGAGTTAGAAAACGAACTACTAGGGTTAAATCCTAGTGACTTTGAAAACCTATAAGCCTTCTTCTTGAAATTTGTCCACATTAGATTATTGTTAAAAGGATGTCAAGTAGAAAAGAAAGATTCTCAACTGATCTTGTCGATTCTCTCTAAGCTTGGTCCCGAATATTTTGTCTTCGTGTCAGCTTTCTACTCTACAAAAGCTACTTTGGGTGATACTTGGATGATGCCCTCCTTTGACTATTTTTCGTCCCAACTCATTCAAGAATAGGAAAAACTCATTCAAATGGGGTCTCTCAAGTCCAAGTCACATGCCCTTGTAGCAAGTACTAGCAAGGGAAAGAAGACTGAAAAGAAGAAAGAAACTAAGGATCAACCTAAGAAAGAAACCAAGATCAAACCTAAAAATGACACAAACACTTCGAATTCTGAGCCTAGAGCACAGAAAAGCTAGTATTTGTGTTCCTATTGCAAGAAGACTGGTCACGATGAGCAACACTGTTTTAAGAAATAGATTGATCACTTATCTCATTTACTTGAGAAAAATAAAATAAGTGTTCTTGAATCAATAAAAAAAAGTGCTCCGAAGGCCGAGTCTTCTGCTGTAAAAGGTGCTAGAAATGATAAGAAGAAAGGAAAGGCCCCTATAGCCAAAGTTACTCCTTCATCGACATGGATTATAGATTACGATGCCTCTCACCACATGGGTTATTTGCATGTTGAGTTTTCCAACATCGAACCTTGTGGAATGTCCCAAATCACGATGGGTAATGACACGACAATGTCAGTTTCTAGTAGTGGATCAGTAGAGATGGATGGGGGGACATTTAACCAAGTGTTGAGTGTTCCTGATCTCTCTACCAATCTCCTATCAGTTTACCAAATTACTCATCTTGGTGAAGGAATGCGAGTGGAATTTGGTCCTAACTCAGTGATTATTCATGAGCTTAACAATGACACTACAGTGGCTGAGGGAAAGGTAGATCACCGTTCACGGTTGTACACCTTCTCCCACTTTACTTCTGATTCTACGCCCACTTCCTTGCTCACTCATGCAAATGAGGTTAGTAAGCTATGGCATGAGCATTTTGGACATCTAAACTATCTCTACCTTGAACAATTGAGTCAAAACAAAATGGTCAATGGGTTGCCTCGCGTCAAGTTTTCTAAGGGTATTTATGAGGGTTGTACCCTTGGAAAGCATCCTGAAAAGAACTTTGACAAAGGAAAAGCCTGGAGAGCCACTTGTCCTTTAGATCTTGTTCACAGCGATGTTTCTGGTCCATTTCCTTCTCCTTCGTTTACTAGAGCTCTCTATGTGTTAACCTTCATTGATGACTATTCGCAATATACTTGGGTATATTTTCTTAAGCTTAAGTCTAAAGTCTTTGAACATTTTCAGGACTTTAAGGCTCTTGCTGAGAAACAAGTGGAACGGTCTATCAAGGTTCTTTGAACTGAAAATGGAGGTGAGTATGTAAACAAAAGGTTCATGGATTTCTATACTTCTGAAGGGATCTCTCTGCATCATACAGTTTCTTATAGCCCTTCACAAAATGGAGTCACAGAAAGAAAGAACCGTACTCTTAAGGAGATGGCCACTTGTATGATTCACTCAAAGTCTCTTCCTCCGCAGTATTGGGCCGAAGCAGTGAATTGTGTAAATTACATTCAGAACCATGTTCCACACAAGGTAGTAAGAGGGATGACACCCTTTGAAGCCTGGTTTGGACACAAGCCTGATGTTGAGCACTTTCGAGTCTTCAGATCCAAGGCTATGGCTCAGATTCCCAAGAAGAAATGCAAGGCCTTGGAACCACAATCCAAACCTTGTATCTTTGTAGGGTATCCTGATGGCATGAGGGGATATCGATTGATGAATTCTACTTCTCATGAGCTATATATTGAGAGAATTGTTAAGTTCTATGAGTCTTCTTCGACTTCTACTTCTCCACCTATTGAGGTTCTTCAGCTCACTGATTCAGATTCTGACTCATCAAATGATGATATTATTGAGCGTGCTCCTCTTCCAGATCTTCCCAACCATCAGATCTTTAAGTCTTCTAATTCTGACAGTAGTGATGATGAGGACTATGTCCCTTCTCACTCAAGTGAAGAATATTCTGACTCTGAGCCTGATCCTCCTGGTCCCCTTTGGGCTAGGAAAACTTTGCAAAGTGCTGGAGATTTAGTTGGAGATACTTCGGATATGAGACGTACTCGCTCAGATTTCATTGGACCCCACTCTTTCTTCACCTCTGCTTCTGATCCATAGTCTTTCTGGGAGGCTTCTGGTATTCCTGAGTGGGATTCTGCCATGGATGAGGAGTATTCCTCTCTCATGAAGAATGATACTTGGGATCTCACCACTCTTCCGAAAGGAAGAAAAATCGTTCGATGTAAGTGGGTGTTCCGAACAAAGTATGGAGTAGATGGAGACGTCGAAAATTTTAAAGCGCGATTAGTAGCTAAGGGTTTCTCCCAGATAGTTGGGGTTGATTATACAGAAACCTTTACTCCGGTTGTGAAGATGACTTCCATTCAACTAACCCTAGCCATGGCCACAGCAAACAAATGGAAAGTCCATCAAATGGACGTTAAGAGTGCCTTCCTTCATGGTGACCTAGAGGAAGAGATCTATATGGAACAACCTCTGGGTTATGTCTAAGATTCCTCCCTCATTTGTAAGTTAAATAAGTCTCTTTATGGCCTTAAACAAGCCCCTCGGGCTTGGTATGCCAAGATGGACTCTTTACTTACATCAGGGTTTACTAGGTGTCACTCTGATCCAAATGTTTATATTCTATGGCAAGATGACTCCATACTCATTCTTGTTCTATATGTTGATGACTTGTTGAACACATGTAGCTCTTCCTCTATTATTAATTCTGTGAATATTTCCTTAGCCAACAAGTTTTCCATGACTGACTTAGGTCTGCTTCATTACTTCCTTGGGATTCAGATTTCACAATTTGACTTAGGAATCTTGATTTCACAACCTAAGTATGCTCTTGATTTGCTAGCTCAGTTTCAGATGTCTGATTGCAAGTCTTCTCCTATTCATTTTCTTTCCGGGGTTAAGTTTCTTTCAGATTGCTCTACTCCCTTGGTTAATGGTACTCTTTACTGACAGTTAGTTGGGAGCTTGATCTACTTGACTCACACTCGACCAAATTTATCATATGTTGTTGGTATCATGTCTAGATTCATGTAAGAGCCACATGAGCTGCATTGGAAAGCAACTAAATGGATCCTTCATTATGTTCATGGCACTTATGCTGATGGCATACACTATCATGGAGGGGTTGATATTGACTTGATTGGGTTCACAGATTCTGATTGGGTCGGTGACTTAGATCATTAGAAATCTACTTCTGGCTACAGTTTCTCTCTTGGTTCAGGTCCTATTAGTTGGTCTAGCAAGAAGAAAAATGCAATTGCAATATCATCTACAGAGGAGCAGTCAATGCTTCCACAGAAGCTATTTGGCTACAGGGCATTCTGACAGAGTTTGGCATCCACTTTCGTCAGCCTACCATTATCTATTGTGATAACATGAGCACTATCTCCATTTGCAGAAATCCAGTTCAGCATCAGTGGACGAAACACATTGAGATCCATATGCACTTCATACGGGAGCTTATTCATGATGGTATCATCGACATTCAGTACATTCAGACAGCTAATTAGATTGCAGACTTATTCACCAAGCCTTTCACTGAGATGAAGTTTCTTCACTTACGGTCTCTTCTTGGGGTGAGGTCTTCTGCAACTACCCATCTTCTTAGGGCTATTTAGTCCTTCTTTTCTTCTTCTTCTTCTAGGAAGATTGTGTTTGTATATGGGCACCTTATCAGGCCTTTAGTTGCCGAGCCCCATTGACACATCTTTCTTAGTTGTTTAGGAGTGTCTTCCTCTTCCATCTGACTCATCACATCTACTACCCCAGCTTCGATGAAGGGGGGGTGTTAGTGTGAGTTATCCTATGTGTCCTCCTCTCATGTTGGAGGGTCATCTCACATGGGTTAGGTTTAGGGTTAGGTTTAGGGTTTCATATGTGGCACGCACTAGGGTTACTCGGCACCCTATATGTACCCCTTTTCTATTCATTTATGAGCATGCCAAGACACTCTGATGTCTTTCCTTTATGCAAGCTTTGTTTCTATTGAGAAAGTTCTTCCATTACTGATCAATTTTTTCCTTGCTATCGTTGGAGCTCTCACGATTCCATTAGAGTGCAACTAATTTGTGGTGCCTCGTTTCCGATTCAATTCTCACAATCTCTTTTCACAAATGTATCTAAGGATCTAAGAATTTGTCCCTTGATGCTCTAAACTAAATTTCAATTCTTATATTTGATTGACCTATGTGAAAATATCTATAATGTATACCTCTATTAGTCTCTTGATAATGTTGTGATTAAATATTAATAGGGGTTAGTCATAATATGAGTTAGACTAAACTCAAAACATCCCCACTAATGTGATGAGTATTATACTACATAAAAATACTACAAAGAGGGATCAAGGCAAACATACTTCTCCTAATATTATGATGAGAGGAAGAGTGATAAATAATGTAAATAATATGGATCACTCAATTTGGAACTCACAATTGGCTGTAGATACTTGTGACTCAGTTATGGCTCATGGGTTTTTAATCTAGGGAAGCAATAAAGATGTATTAATAGTTTGAATATTTTATTGTAATAGTTCTCTAAGGAATGGGTACTTCAATTTTTTATCATGTCCTTCTTAGAGTGCGGATTTTATATGATATCCCTAGATGACCCTATATATTTGGGGTGGATGTGTTTATATAGGTGACCATTAAAAATATCTATAATTCAATTAGCCAAAAGTATCACCTAGGTAGTTGTGCATTGGAAAATATAACCATTGCAAGTATAAGGGACATGTTCGTAATGTGTGGGGTAGTTTTTCATCTAAAGTTTTACTGAGTCCAAGAACCTACCCATGTTATAGTGGTAATTGATTATGAGATATGTGACAATTTGTAGATGTGTTTTGTAAATTGTTTAGTGATTCCTGAAGTACTAAGATAAAGAATAACTATGACCTAATAAAATTTAGATATAGGCTAGAGTAGTATGATTTAAGTTGTTTGATAATTAAATAATGGAATAATGAAGAAATAAATTCCAAAGTGATATTTCCAAGAACATATGACTAAATTTTAGATTCTATACATAGCATTATTATCTTCAAATGAATGCAATGAGAGCTCAGATTGTCAAAAAAAACGACCTTGAAATTTTTGGAAATATCCTAGAATGAAAATTTTTAAAATGTAAATTTTGAGCCCACATTGTGCTAAAAAATGCCAATTTTTTGCTGAAATTACTTAGTGCCCTAACTGTCAAAATACTTAAAATAATTACCAAATGAGCTCGTAATTTCTTATTTGGGTGAAATAAAAATAAAAATTGGTTTTTCTAGAAATATGAATTCAATGGTAGTGTTATATTTACACCAAATACAAACAAAATTTAAAATGGGTATGGATCTATGAAGCATCTCTCCTTCACCTGGTTCGATATAAAAATTACAAAGCCAAAAAATATAAAAATAAGAAAAGGATATTGTAGATAAATATATGATACCATGTAATAAACTATCTTTGACACCATGTACGATTGGTGAATTCCCAAGAAAAATACCTTTATAGTATATAATCATTCCAAGAAAAAGAAACACTAAGTAAATAGACAAGTGAATACATATTACCTTTAAAATGAACTGAAAAGGTCGATTGCAATTTATATAGAGGTGAGAGATATATAAAGTTCAAACAAGAGTTATCTATACTTTTCTTATCGACCACATTATATGCACATGTACGTGACCCACTTAGAGGTGGCATTTATTAAGTGTATCTATTTTGAGCCTAGATAGATATATTGGTCATAGAAGCTAAATAACCTATGTTAAATTTATAACTAGGTGTATATATTATTTTACACCAACAGTAAGTGGTTATTCCTAGGAAGATACTTCATCATAACTCAAAGGCGGGGTAGTGAACTATAGGAGGTGGAATCCTTTGTAATTAGTTTTATAAAACATTAGGCCAACATTATTTATGAATAGGATCAGTATATCATGAATCCCATATACCATACATACCTTATAGAAAAGTATCCATGTTATAACCCTTACTACGATAAATTCACTACCAATAGAAGAAACACTTACAAATGCATCTACATGGGAACCAAATGTCAAAAACTTCCAAACCACTTTGAGTCTGTAGGAAAATCAGTTGGGTTTAAGAAAAATCCCCAAAAATATTTTACACACTAGTAGATGTTGATGTTTTAGCATCACAAATGCATTTTTTACAGTTCTTAACATAAATTTGTGTCTATTTTTTTTCTCTTGAGCAAAGCACACAAACTTTAGTTTGAAATCATCAAAAATAGTTGCATTTTTAATATCTTAATATAAGTGTGTCATGATTTTTTATAATGATAATTTTCACTTTTATTTACATGAAAACATTGGAATATCCATATTTAAAATCTCATCAAAATTAGTATTCAAAATATTGACACTGATATGGTGCACTTGTGTCAAAATTAACATCTAATCCATGTGTATTTTTTATTGTTGGTAGAAACATAACTTAAAATACAAACAAAATATACATTTTTAATTAACATCAGACACACCAAAAATTAAAACTTTTGATTGCTTATTGTTGGTAGAAAGAATACATATGATCTCATCAAGCATATGCATATTTTTAGTCCCCATATCTCAAAATCCAACTTAGTTCATAAATTTAATTACTATAGTGATAAAAAAAATAAGAAAATATTTTTTAAAACATTAAATCATATTAAGGGATTTGAGAATTCTATTTTTTATAAATAATTACATTAATTTTTAATTTTTATATAGATTTACTCTCTCATTACATAATTTTATGTAAGTATGAGGAATGATTTGGACAATCATACAAGTTATATTGTGGAATGTTCGTAAATATGAAACAAAAAATGAAATAATAATTATAACTTCTTTTGTACTAAGAAAATATATATCTAGTTCATAAATGAATTTGTTGATGCAGTTTGGAAAAGGAAGTAGCAAGGAAAATAGAGGGATGAGTGGTTTAGGATCATGAAAAAAAATGTGGGGCATTATTCTTGTAGGTAATGTGACCTATTGAATAAATTAAAATGATTCAATGTTGTCATGGGTTCATGAGGTAAGTATCAATGTCACTTTATATCCATTACCATATTTGATTAAATATTTATACAAAATGACGTATAATATTCAATATATATGTATATCATTTACTTAGGTTGTTGAAACATTGCAATTGTATTAATAGCATAGTTCGCCCAATCAGCCCATTGCACCCTAATAATATGAAAATAAGATGTCAAAATAATCATATCAAATCCCATAGTGTTAGATGGTGGAAGAAGTACAAGGAGGATAATTAGTACTGATTGTTTTAATTTCTACCCTCTTTCAGTTTAACTATCTAAGTTACAAACAATGTTGATGGTCACATTGATGAAATGTTGACTAATTATTTCATTGTATAATGTGGCATCATGATCAATTCCAAATGTAATTAAACTAATGTTAAGTTGGACATGGGAAATAAATAAATCCGTGTTGAATATTAAGAATATAATATGGAAAATGAGTGAGAAAACCTCTATGACAAGGCATGTGAGGCCCTAAAATAAGGTGTATGAACTCCAATTTTTCATTTTGTATCATGTAGGTCATCTTTATTGCATGCTACTTTAAAGCACTATTAGACTTGAAAACAAAATATGGCTGGATTGAGATGATTGTTACCAAATTGTTAAGATATAATATTTACCCCAACTTATTGATTAATTATGTTCTATTTGTAGATATATAATTTATTTTAAATATAACTTCCATGTAACAATTAAATATTTATTTTTTCATACATATTGTAAATGATCTTTGAGCATGTTATTAAAAGGAACTACTTCTATAAGGAAACCTAATTCCCAAAATATTTAGATATGCACGTGAAAAAAATCCTCCCTAGGGATTAGCCACAATAAGCACGATTATTTTATCAATGATTATTTTCTAAATAGGACAAACTATGAGCATGTAAAGGAAAGCCATTTTTATGGTTAAAATGTTATTGGGAAGGTTTGAATGGGATCACAATTTCACAAAAGGTATTTCATATTTTTTATTATAAAATAAATGAATGACAGTGTTTAATAACATCCATGATACTAAGAAATTCATGAGACCAAGAGTGACAAGAACAATTGTCTAACCCAGTAGAGCCACTTAACAACTTTAACCATGACTACCATATTAATTTTGTGAAAAAGTTATTCCCTTTTTATTTTCGATCTTCTCCTATAAATTTTGATCAAGAAATTTATTTTTTTGTTCAACCTCTTTTCTTTAAATAATTTTATTAGGCTATCTACTTTGAGATTGTTCTCATACTTGATTAAAATGCGAATATAATTTTTGCAGTTCAAGATATAGTGCCATTCTACCTCCACCACTTCCATGTTACATAAAAGATATGTTTTATTTTTCCAATTTTCTTTATGAAATATTCACCGATCAGTTTCACATCTAAAATAGTGCGAACTAGTCCTTAACTAATCCATCATCTTTTTCACCTTCCATTTTATTTTTTTGCTAAGTAAGCATGTTCACCATGGTCCCAAGTTGTGTAAAATTCCTTGACATAATATTATTCAAATACTTGGCAATGCTAATGACTTGTCATTGTGCAATAGAATAAAAAGAAAAGGGTGTATTATGTGTACAAAATGATTGCAAAGTAATGGGAGCACATGGCCTGGAAATTTTCATAGAAACCCATCTAGTGTAAAGCTTGGACTAGATACGAATGGAATGAAGCCATTTTGCAACATGACTACAAGTTATTCAATATGGCATGTCATTTTGCTTCATTATAATATTCCCCATGGTTAACAATATGAAAGGTACACAGGATTGAGGTTTATATATTAGCAAAAGGGCCATTTACATTGTGGTGTCAGCGTTATTGGAATAGATATCATGGGATATCCAACTTGGGGGAAGGAAAATCAAGAAAAAATACACATTCCACAACTAATCGACTATTATATTAGTAAGAGGTTCACTTCTATTGTTTCATTACCTTTATTTTCATAAGGATCATGATATATTGGTATTATATGTTTCTACATACCAATCCTATCAACCAATGTTGGATTTAATTTTTTGATTGATTGAGGATTTTTGAGACATAAATACCATATGGGATTTTTTTGTTATCAATCAACCACCATTTCCATTATGGAATCACCCTTGTTGGCATCATGATCATGACATATTTGAGTTTAGGTAATAAGACACATATTTAAAGGAAATCGTATAGGATTTTTTTAATTATGAAGCTTGGTGGAGGAAAAATTTGTCAATGGGACAAATCAGTGGATTTCTACCAACACTCTGGGACTAGGTCCCTCTGCTTGAATGAGGCAGCTTCATTATTGTGTGTGAACAAAAATAGAAATTTTTTGTTGGCCTTTGGGACTTGGGATCCAATAGGTACACTCCACTACACCTATGGAAAATGCTTGCAATTTATTACAAGGGAGGAATTTTCTAGATAGGTGGGAAAAGGGAGTGGGAAATCAGGAAGGGGGGATTAATATCACATGTAGGAAGTTTAGATTTCTACATAGATTAATCAGAGTATCTCAACACACATATTCAGAGAGAAAAACAACCTTGTTACTAACACCAAGACAAGATAGAATTATGAACACGAAGTCTCACTAATTCCCTTCTCAAGAAAATCATGAAACTCCTTTCTTCTTTATTGACATTCTCACAAATTTGTACAAAGAGAGGAATGGAATAACATATGAGAAGGAGAATGGAAGAAAATGGATATATCTTTTTCTTATCACAAGTAACTATCTACTATAGTGAGCATACAAAAATGACAACCCTTCAGAATGGGGAAGTCATTACATTATATAGACTTAGAAAATACTCTTCACCTACCCCCCATGTGACTTTTCACTTACCTTTTCCACTTATGACTCTTGATATTCTTAGGAAAGAACATTAATTCCCATTTTATTAATTAAGGGTAACTTATTACATTTTTGGACTATGGTCACATTAGTGAATAAGAAAAAAATGAATAAGATGAAAACAAAAAGTGCAACCTCTCAACAAAGAATTAGAACATGAAGGAAGAGAGTTGGGGGGAGTGAAGAGAAGAAGAGGATAGCTACTCAAGTTGGGGAAGAAGCTTTCGTTGATGGACTTATGGAGAGACATTCATGAGAAATATCAATGCCCTTAAACTGCTTGTTATACCTCACCTCCGTAGGTGCCACTTTCTTAGCTTGTGGGATGTGAACAAAACTCAGTGACTTGATCCAATTTTTAGTGATGGATTTGATGTTATTACATTTTGAGTACAAATACTAATGATCTCTTGTGGTTTTGGATATGATTGCCCTTATCTATTCCAAAGACTCAATTGTGTCTTCATTGAATGAGAACAGATCTTCATCCTCCTTCTTGACTAGATCTTCAAAAGGATTCAACATATCATCTACTAAGGTATCTTCGTCCATTGTTGGCACTCCAATATTTTGTAATTCAACATTGAAATATTTCTAAATATTTTCAACATGGTCCTCGTATTAATCAAGTTTTCCAATGGAACGGTTCATCATTTTATAGCAAGTAACAAAAAATTTAGCGCATACTTGAGACAAGGCATATGATGCTGAAGTGAATACACCTTCGATTATCAAGAGGGATGATTTGACATGACCCATCTCAATGACCAGTGGATACACTCGATCCTAGTGATCCTTCTCTGCTTCACTCCCCTCTCGTGTCATGATCACTTATAGCATTCATGTATTTTAACAATGTCAAGATCTCTGGAAGCAACACAATTCCCTTCTCAAGGATCTTGTTCACCTACTTGTCATTCGCTCTTCCCTACATGGAGAAACCTCATGTTTTCTGATAGAATCAAGGTCAAATATAATGATAGGGGTAACTTATTCAGCCGGGAGGGAAGTGGTGACATTCGGATCCAAGAGTACTCGCACATATGAAGTGAGGGACCTGATATGGTCTTCCTCTTGGTCTAGTTTATCCTTATATTCTTGATTTCTCCCAAGAAGGCGGGTGGAATATTCCTAAAATAGATGGGCATCACCCTCATGTGTCCCTGGACTAAGTGGAATAGTTTTTATTTCACAGTCCAATGGTGCCATCTCATTGAGAGGCTTGATGAATTTTGGGTGAGCTACCTCCACATATTGATTACCTGGAGTGCCATTGAAGAAGAGAGAAGTAATATGAGCTTTCTTTCCTTTCTTGACATGCATCATCATGGATATGGATTGGAATTGTTATCACCAAATCATTACACCCTCTGAATGCTCAACATGTGAGTTTATTAATACAAGCAGAGTGACTAGGTAACATGGGATTGCTTCAAGGTATGGGACCTTGCAATTAAATTAATTCTCCAGAGAAAGTTTGATCTTCTTCCTAAACTAATGCGATAGCTACCTCTGATGGAAGGAAATCTAGTAACTACTTCTAACCTATGATTTCCACTGAACCAAGGAGAGATAAATAACATAAAATGAAATAAATGTAACTCTACGGGAGGTGATGCACCAAAAGGGAACATAGGGAATCTCGTGAATGTGTTGAAGTGATAAAAAAATGAGGTGCAGAAAGGGTGTAACAGCCACCATAGTCAACAACAACATCTAACTAACTCCTCCATGAAAGAAAAATAGCAATGGAATCTGTAAAACAATTTAAGATTGACACCATACAACTACAAGGGAATTGAAAAGGTAAGCAAAAGACAAAATACAAAAGCAAAGGGAGTAACACATCCACAATACTTAAATCCACAACTTCATTGATTTACACAATTTAACTAATTATAGAGAAAGGCCAGGACCATCTTGCAAGATGTCTAGAATGAAGGCCTATAACACATTTTCTTCCTAGACAAATTTTGATAGAGTTTCAGTAAGCAAATAAATCACCCCCATGAAAATGGAAGAAGCTTACAATCTATAGAAGAATTGGTGAAGAGAGAGAAATAGGGAGTTTCTCGGATGCATGCATTTCTCACCAACCAAGTGAAAATTTTAATTAAACATCATGAGGCCCCTTAAACATCTCGTTACTATTGTATTGTATCTTACGGGACAAGAAATTTTTCCCCATGCCCCATTAATTGTGGTAGATGGTTGTACATTTCCCTAGATTTTTGGATAAGAAACACCATTTTTGACCCATTTCCTCTTGCCAAATCAAAAAACTAAATGTTATGCACATAGAGGACTCTAATACCTTTCCGGAAAGTCCAATTTTGCGTGACACAAATCTCCAGGGAGAAAGTTATGGTGTTTTGAAGATCGAAGACCAATTAGGAGAGCCAGGGGCCATTACTACTGCTTCCCAACTCATTGCGTCGATTTGACCATGCACTGCTGCCATTTTGCATCATTGATTTTCACATGATTTAATTCACCCATTTTTTGAGGTAAAGCAATTCATTTTCCCCACATGACTCCATTGGGAAGTTTGTTTTACCGCGGGAAATTATAGTTACCTAACTGCCTTGGGTGGTGAACCAGCTTGCCACCCAACTCAGCTCTTTACTCAGTGGACTCATGCATTATTTAAGGCCCACTCCTTCTCATAGGCTCTCCTGTTGAGTTTTACCATCTCCTTTCATCATTTTGCATTACCTCTTCAACAGCCATCTCATTGTGTTATGTGGTGATTTGAAACCCACCAACTTATATTAAATCAAATGAAGGGTCACTTACTTTGGAGCAATGCATCCAATGAATGCCGCAATACCAAATATGACCCTGCTCATTCATCATGGAATTCTAATTTACTCTACTCGCTTTTCATTGAACACCAACCTATTTGCTTTACTAAGCAAGGACCCCTTATTTCACTGCAATGCACTATGCAACTCACCCAACTCAACATTCATTCGTTGCATTGAACGCGGTCTACCTTACTTACATTGGGGAAAATTCATTTGTCTTTTCTTCACTTGGACCATGCCCAAATGCAAGTAATCCCTCACCAAATCATTGATCAATGCTACCAACTCGATATTCGTTGTGTTGAACTTGACCATCTCTACTTGCCATTGGTGAAAAGTATTTACTTTCCTTTTTAGTGGTAGGCATCCTGATTCAAGTCGTCCACCCTCCAAACGCCGCAATGTACCAACTCGTTGTTCCTTTTTTTGTTGAACTGAACTAGCTTTACTTTCCCTACGTTGAACTCAACACCCATTGCTATTTTAGCAAGAGCCCTTCAAATCGTTGTAACTCTCCTTCTCTTCCTTCCTACGTCGAATTGGACCAGCTCAACTTGTTTTACATTAAACTCAACCCTTCTTACTATTTTAGTAAGATTCTCTAATCTACCACAACACCTTAACATAGCTCAATTTTCCCTTGTGTTGAAATCACTTCGCTCTATTTCATATCAACTCGCATTGAATTCATATAGCTCATCCCTCCTCCTCAACAATTCATGTATGTTTTACTTAGTGATCGAGCTTGATTTTCAACTCACTGTGATGAGTTACTTCCTTGACCTTGGCCATAGATGCCCTCTAGCTCATTGAATGCCATCTCTGCATGGTCGAGCTCGCTGTTTTTTTTCACCTCATTGAGGTGAGTCTTCCCCCTATGGCCTTCTGCCTTGAACCATCCCTCAAACAACTTGGGCCTTACCTTTCCAATTTCCTCATCATTTCTAATGTGTCCCCGATGGTGTTTTTGAGCTCAAGCTCATGCACTGACCTCTACATTCTCGGTCAACTCACTACGGTGATTCCTTAGCATTCAGGCATAAAGCTCCACCGCTGACTCCTGGATCTACATCTATGGTGAGTTCTTCCATATCACCCACCGATGCTCTTAACTAACTAAGCTTGGGGGGCTCGACCCTAACTCGTTGGGTCATCCCTTTCCTATGTGTGCCGATTCATTCTCCAAATCTCCACGGTGAGTGCTCACCTTGCTTCACCTGCCCTAGTCGGCTCTATGCTCAGCTTGTTATGGCAAGTTATGTCCCTGATAGCATGGCTCCATATCGATCCCCTTGGTTCGTGGCCCTCAACCCATAATTCTACCAACACGAGCTCACCCCTGTATGTTTGCTACACATGCCCTGAACTATGTGTTCTATGTCCCAAGTGTCAACTCCCTTGGCTCAGCAAATTAACTCACCGAGCCCACTGTTTGCTTGCCCAAAGAGCTCTCCCTGCTCTACTCGTTGTCATTGCTTCTATCCAAACCGGCCAAAGTGAGTTCCTCCCATTTTTCACTTAGCTCTCCACTCATGAGCTCCTTAATTAGCTAAGCTTGGTAATTTTGGCTCTCAACCGCCAACTTTGCAAAGCAACGAGCTCGCCAAGCAGCTCATCAAGCTAAAAATTATCTCAATCCCCCAAATGGCCCATTTGGGAAATTTTATATCATTCTTTGCATTTTTGTCTCCATTTTCAATTTATCTGATGTCCGAGACTATGGAGGCCCATTGAAATTCCTAGAAACTAATTTTTTTGAATTTGGTTGTTTTTCTTGTTTTGGCCAAGTGTGGGTTCATGAGGCCCGCATTCCCTCAATTTTTTAAGTCAATCTCAAGGGTCAAAATCCAGAAGAGGAAAAAATTTCTCAAATATTATTTTCACTGTTGAGTTCCCTGGATGAGATCCTGAAGCCTTGGAAATCGCCCATAATGCTATTTCAACCTTAGGTGCCCCTCTCGGTACCTAGGTCTAGTCACCTCCCCTTTATCTATTTTTCCCAGAGAGGGCAGAATGGATAACAATTTTGGTGACTCATGGGGCCATCTTCCTGCTAGATGTAGTTTACCAACTACCTTGAAGCATCCATTGGGTATGGAGTCCTCTGTATCAACCATGAGCTGGTTCTGAACTAGTTGCAATTGAAACCTAAGACCACCTACACATCGCTAAACCTGTATTTTCTCCACTCGCTCGCACTCTCAATATACATAAGAAAATCTTGGAGTTAATATTTGTGATAGTGGAAAATTTCCTTGACTTGAGATCTTCTCATGTTCCTTTCTACAACCTTGTTCTACAAGACTAAAATGGACCGTCCCAAAACCTAATTTTAATTGCTCTACATTTGAACAAATTTGGAGATAGCAATTGTTTCTTGTGAGCTTGAGCTTATTGCTGTAATTTCTCTACTCTGAAGCATGGTAAACTGGGAAAAAGAACACTGAAGCAGTAGATAATGTGCCCAAGGCACATAGGTAAATGAAAACTAATCTAACAACATAACAATGTGCCTAAGCACTTGGAGGAATGAAAAATATAAACTACTATATACAAGGGTGATATATTACTCCTCTAGTAGCAATGCTTGAGGTACATTCCACTGACTAGAATCTACAATTATTCACCATCCAGCTTAGCCAGCTAGAAAGAATTGCTACTCTTGCATTCTGTGATCATGTAGGGACCACTCCATATTACGTCAAACTTGAAATGTCTTCCCATTTTTGCTCGATCAACATCCCACTTTAGCACTAAGTCTCCCTCTTGGAATGTCCTTGTTTTAGATTTATTTTCAAATATCCTCTTGATCAGTGCTTGATCCTTCTCCATGGTTTACATTACGTGCTCTCTTATTTCTTCCAACCTCGTGAGTTTCACATACCTAACTTCCATGCGATCAAACTTAGCCAACTCAATCTACTTGAGACGCTCCAACGCTAGCAGTTGAAGTGATATAGGTAGTCTTGCCTCCCTTCCATAGACTATCTTATATGGAGAGATGCATGTTGATCTTTTGAGTGTGATCCTATCAGCCCATAAGGCTGACTTGAGCTTGGTATACCAAGTCCACTGATTTTCATCAAGAGTCCTTATGATTCTCAGCAAGTTCTTGTTCATGGACTCTACTTGTCTATTTCCCTGGGGTAGTAGTTAGAAGAAGTGTTGATATATATCTCATTTTTAATAGCCCATTCAGTGATATTTGTGCCCAGGAATGCCAATGCATTATCTGATATGATAGTGGTAGGTACACCAAATCTCATTACCATCCCCTCGTAGAAGTCCAATATGTTGGATTCATTAGCCTCCTTGAGTGCTACTGCCTCAGTCCACTTGGTGAAGTAGTCTGTTGTTGTGAGTATCCACTTATGGCCTTGGCTTGAATTCAGATTGATGACTCCAATGAAGTCTAATCCCTATTGCATGAATGGATGATCCACTAAGATTAGATGAAGTGGCAGCGTTGCTAGCCTTTCTTTATCTTTAAAGAATGTGCACTTCTTGCACTTTTTAATCCATGTATAGCAGTCACTGAACACTATAGATCAGTAGTAACCAGCTTTCATGATTTTGAGAGCTATTACTCATGGAGCGAAGTGACCTCCCGCATCTCCATCATGGAATTCTTAAAGCACTCTCTCGATCTGATTTGTTCCAATGCATCTCAAGAGAACTTCATTCGTGTCCTTCTTAAACAAGATACCATCAATTGAGGCATATGGGATGGACTGGAGTCTGAAATATCTCATTTTTTCTTTACTTAACTCCAGAGGGCATAGACCCAATTTAAGGTAATGTGTCATATCTTGGGTCCAACATGGTGTAGAAACATCAGTTGTGTGCTGCTCTTGACTGTCCTGTAGCGCTAAAATAGCCTCCTCTCGATTAATCGACCCATCCTGTTGACTAGAAGCCATTTGCTCGCATAAGTCGTTTCCAAAGACTAGTTTAGTCACTTTTATGTCTATGTCATACTCCATCATATGAGTGATCCAACCTGCTCTCTTCTCATTCAAATCCCTTTTTAGGAGGAAGTCCTTGACTCCAGCATGAGACACTAGTAGTTGAATCTTGTTGTTCGAGACGAGGTGTCTGAACTTTTTAAGGCTTCTTATAATAGCAAGGACCTACCTCTCAATCAAGGAATACCTTACTTTGTAGTCCTCTAAGCTTTGACTGAAGAAGGCTATGGGCTATTTTGACCCCTTCTTATTTTGTTGCACAAGGATGGCTGAAATTATATCCACTCTACCAAAGGCATATAAGATGAAATCCCTGGAGAAGTCTAGGTTTATGAGATTCAGAGCTTGAGATGTAGCCTGTTTGATAGATTCAAATCTCTATTTACCTTCTTTTTCCCACTTGAATGTAAGGTTCTTCTTTAACATAATTGTCCATGGTTTGACAAGAGTGGTGAATTCAGGCACAAATTTGCGGACAAAGTTAATCCTCCCTAGAAAACTCAACTATGTTATTTGAACAAGCAAACCAAAAATAAAAAGTTGAGTAGTACTTTATACCTTGAAGTAACACAATCATTTCTCTTCCTCCAGCACCTTGTCTACTCCTCGAGCCATCGAAGAATAGTTTTCATACCTTGTTTTTATTTTTGTCCTCTAGTTTGGCGATACTAGGGAGAGGCGTGTTCTCTTCATACATGTAATAGACACCCAACTGAGCTTCCTCCATATCTTTATAAGGGTCAAACTCATGTCTCTTGTTTTCCCATTCATTGAGAGTCAAGTCTGAAATGCCTCCAACCTTGGTATTTGTCTCTGGAATGCTTGGCCAGTCTTCTTGATCAAAAGTTGAACAATTTGCATTGATTGGGCTCGACACGTGAGGCTCAATGTGAAATTTTGCAATAGGTTCTGATCTAATTGTACCTTTATCCCCATACCTTTTCTTGAAAATAATATGAGACCAATCAGCGGACAAGTAACCTCTAATTTTAGTTGTGAAATCCCAAGAAAGGCACAATGCAAAAAGTGGTGGCAAGTCAATAACTGATATATCATGTAATACCATGACATTAGGGCTTGTATATAGTGTGAGGATCAATCCCTTGATTACCCGACTGTTCCCACTGTTGTCCCATCAAATTTTACTACTCCTTTTGTCACTAGCTTAAACTTTATTCCCAGGTGATCATTTATATGCTTGGTCATTACTGAGCTACTTGCTCCTAAATCTATCATGCAATTTTACACAAGATAGTCCTAATGATTAGAGATATATAGAACGGGGGAGGTTTAATATTCTTACCTTGTTGACATCCTTGAGCTCTTTCTTGCGGAGCTGCATTAGTGAGCATTTTCTCTTTATCTTTCAAACGCTCATTTGAGACAAACCAATTCACCATAGCTGCTTGCAACAAGTATCATTGCCATGGAATCGTCAATGACTCCCACATGGAAATTTCAACATTAGTCTTCTTCATTTGATCAATAATATTGAATGGGTGTGGAATTTCTTTCTGTTGCCCCTTACTCGGCACAATTTTCTCTTGCATATGTGTTGTTGCAACTGCCACCTGAGTCAGCCTAGAAGGTGGCTTGGGCTGATTTTAAATGTTAGGGGTTGAATTTGGATTGTTAAAACCCTGAGGTGTGATAAAAATCTAGGAAGTACTTGGATTAGATGACTTCGCTTCTTCTATATTTCTCCTTTTGAACCTGGTGTTAGCTGTCACTCCTTGGAAAGGAGACTAATTGATCCTGCAAAAATCTTCTGCTTTCCAATTAATAAGTATTGTCTCACTCAGAGGCACTTCTTGATTACCATCTTGCTGCTGATTTTATTCTTCTGCTGCTTCTTGAGGCACACTAACTATTTGCACCATCAAATGTTTGTTTACTACACCATTGAATCTCGTCGATTGATTGTGTGGTTGGCTACAAGGAAAAAAACACTCGTACTCTTATGCCATATTGTTTTGGACCAGAACCAAGGCCTCAGATGAATATGGTGCATTAGGATTGTAAGGCTAGAATGGCTTAGCAGCAGGAGGTTTCCCTTGATTCTGATTTGCAACCTAAGTGGGAGGCCTATTAGGGTAATATAGAGGCCTATTTGGCTGATAATGTGATTGATATGGCCTAAAATTTTGGGCTTATTGCTTCTTGATGGTCACTACTTCATTCCTTAAAGCTTGCTACCCCTTCAACACTTCTTTTAGTTTATTCATAACCTCTTGTAGTTCCTTTGAATTTCTGAACGAAGTGGATGCCTCGTTGCTGCTCTGATTTCTAAGAGCTGGGATAGAGGGCAACTCAGGTGTTTGACTGGTGGTAGGATTCCCCATTTTCAGATAAAGAGGCATAGGTGGCCTAGGTACAAGTTTTCTTGCTTGAATTAAACAATTCTCTTCTCTAATAGCTATAGCATAAGCTCTGGGAAGTGTGCTTCCTTCCATAGAGTGCATCATTACTGTTATATCAGAGTTTAAAGATTTCAAGAAGTAGAGGAATGCACCTTCAGTTGCTGGTCTGACAGCAATCAAAATCCTATCCCATGTTCTTTGGAATCTGAAATTGAATTCAACCATCTTCTCATTTCGATCTCTCTTGATTGTGGTCAATTGTTCCAATAAAGACATATTGTTTCCTTTTTCTCCAAATTGGCCACATAGAGTTGTGCACAATTGACCCCAATTTGTAATTATTCTTGCTCCTAAGCTCCTAAACTACTACAAAGCTTTGCCTTTGAACAAAGAAGCTAATATTTTTACTGCCACATATATATCAACAACCTCATGTATGGCATAGACATTTACAATGTCTTGAATGTGGTCGATTGATATCGTGTGATTCTCTCCATTGAAAAATGGATTGTTCTTTAGAGCTACCACCGGAACCAAATTTTGTGCATTGAGGGAAAGTGGATTGTTTCCCATGAAATTTGCAAAGGTATTTGGTGGTCCCTATGGTGGTTGTTGATGTGTCATCCTGATGGGTCTAAGAACCCTAGTTGATTGAATGAAAGGCATATCAGGTGGAGGTGTGGACAAAGTCTTGGTCGGTGGAGATGGAGACCTTTGGAATCTTCTCCCTCTTCTTCCTCTTCCTAGAGAGAGTTACAATCATCTAAAAATACCTTCCTCTCACGCTCTTGACTGTGTTTGAATTCTTCTCATAGACTAAGGAACTTACTACTGAAACCATTAGATTTTATTATTTAGAGTCACTAGATGTGTTGTATATTTTGAAGCTTTGGATGCTTAATTCTCAAACTCAAATCAGTTGTGAAGTAAGTCTTCCACTTGGAGTAATCAACTTTAATTGAAGAAGTTGAACAGCTTGCAGCAACACAACTCACTTCTTCTTCTTCCTGCTCTTAATATGTTTTACTCCTTTGAGTTTATTATGGTATTTTAAATCTTGATTACTTCCTTCCTTCTACACTGATTTGGACCAACTTTACTTCACTTTACTTTTTCTCCTTGTTTGTGTTGATCTCAACATGTTTTACTTCTTTTAACTCATTGCGGTTTTCTGAACATGCTTTACTTAATTCATTTGAATTTGAACACTACTTTACTTAAGTAGTGGTACCACAAAATGACAAAACTTAAAATATGTAAAGTCTTTCGCTTAGGAGCAATGACTTTACTTAAGTATTGAAACTTAGAGGTGCATCTACTTCAATATTTCAATTTTGAAGTAAAGTCTTTCACAACTTACAGTAAGTCTTTTTCACTTTTGAATTTAAGTTACTTAAGTCTTTCACTTTGAGTAACTTGACTTACTTTTTCACACATCTAGAGCAAAGACTTTCAATTTGGAGTAAAGTAATAACTTGAAACCATACAAATTTACTTCCTTTCTTGTTGGTGATTAGAGATGCAACTACTCAATTCAAGAAAAGTGGAGTCATCGATTACTTCTCTCTTCTTTCTTTGTTGCAGAACTTCTAAAAACTACAACTTCTTGCCCAAGAACACATCAACTCAACCAGAATGAATATTTTTCCATGAAACACTTGAGAAGCACTTGATTTTTTGACCTCTGTTCCACCAGGCATGCAAGAACTGTTATCACCGAATCACTGCACCCTCTAAATGCTCAACATGTCAGTGTGTTATTATAAGCATAGTGACTGGGTAACATGGAATTGCTTCAAGGTGTGGGACCTTGCAATTGAAGCAATTCTCCAAAGAAAGTTGGCTCTTCTTCTTAAACTAATGCAATAGCTGCCTCTAATGGAAGGAAATCTAATAACTACTTCTAACCTATGATTTCAAAGGAACAATGAGAGAGAGAAATAGCATAAAATGAAAGAAATCTAACTCTACAGGAGGTGATGCACCAAAAGGGAATGTAGGGAATATTTTGAATGTGTGGAAGTGATAGAAAATAAGGTGTAGAGAGGGTGTAATAGCCACCACATTCAACAACAACATCCAACTAGCTCATCCATGAAAGCACAACAACAATGGAATCTGTAAAACAATTTAAGATTGACACAATACAACTGCAAGGGAATTGAAAAGGAAAGTAAAAGACAATAGACACAAGCAAAGGGAGTAATACATCCACAATACTTAAATCCACAACTTCATTGATTTACACAATTTAACTAATTACATAGAAAGGCCAGGATCATCGTGCAAGATGTCCAGAATGATGGCCTGAAACACATTTTCTTCCTAGGCAAATTTTTATAGAGTTACGGTAAGCAAAGAAATCCCCCCATGCAAATGGAAGAAGCTTACAATTTATAGAAGAATTGGTGAGGAGAGGGAAAGTTGGATTTTCTCATATGCATGCATTTCTCACCAATCAAGTGCAAAATTTAGTTAAAACATCATGAGGCCCCTTACATAGCCCATCACTATTGTATTGTAGCTTATGGGACAAGAAATTGCTCCCCATGCCCCATTAATGGTGGTAGATGGTTGTACAGTTCCCTATATTTTTTTAGAAGAAACACCATTTTTTACACTTTTCCACTTTCCAAAACTGAAAATCAAATTTTCTAGCCTATAGCGAACTCCGAGACCTTTGCGAAAAGTCTAATTTTACGTGAAATAGAGATCCTAGGAGATATTTATGGCATTTTGAAGATCACAGACCAGTTGGGAGGGCCAGGGGGCATTATTGCTGCTTCCTAGCTCATTACATCGATTTTACCATGCATTTCTTCCCTTTGCATTGTTGATTTCCACATGCTTTACTTCACCCTTTTTATGAAGTAAAGCAATTAATTTTCTCCACATGACTCCATTGAACATTTTGCTTTATTGTGGGAAATTGTAGTTGTCTTACTGCCTTGGTGGCAAGCCAGCTCGCCACCCAACTCATCATTCAACTCATCTCTTTTCTCAGTGGAATCATGCATTGCTTAAGGCTTACTCCTTCACATAGGCTCTCCCATCAAGTTTTACCATCTCCTTTCACCGCATTGCATTGCCTCTTCAACATCCGAATCGTCATGTTATGCTTTGATTTGAAACCCACCAAATTATTTTACGTGAAATGAAGGGTCGTTTACTTTGGAGTAATTCCTCTGTTGAATGTTGTAATACCAACTATGACCCCACCCATTCATTATGGAATTCTTCTTTGCTCTGATTTCTTTGCATTGAACACCAACCTCTTTGCTTTACTAAGCAAGGACCCCTTATTTCACCGCAATGCACTATGCAACTCACCCAACTCGACACTTGTTTATTGCGTTGAACGCACTCTACCTTACTTGTATTGCGGTGAATTCATTTGTCTTTACCTCACTTGGCCCACACCCCAATGCGAGTAATCACTCACCAAATTTCTTATCAATGCTACCAATTCGACATTCGTTGTGTCAAACTTGGTCAGCTCTACTTGCCATCAGTGAAACGTATTCACTTTCCTTTTTAGCGACATGTATCCCGATTCAAGTCATCCACCCTCCAAACTTTGTAATATACTAACTTAGCATTCATTGTTTTGCATTGATCCCAACTAGCTTTACTCGCCTTGCATCAAACTTGACACCCATTTCTATTTTAGCAAGAGCCCTTCAAATCGCAACAACTCTCCATCTCTTCCTTCTTGCGTCGAATTGGACCAGCTCAACTTGATTTACGTTAAACTCAATCCTTCTTACTATTTTAGTAAGAGTTCTCTAATCTACCGCAACACCTTAACATAGCTTACTTTTCCCTTGTGTTGAACTCACTTCGTTATGCTTCATATCGACTCGCATTGAATTGATATAGCTTGGCCCTCCTCAACGATTCACGTATGCTTTACTGGTGATCAAGCTTCATTGTCAACTCATTGTGATGAGTTACTTCCTCGACCTCAGCCATGGAAACCCTTTAACTCGCTGAACAGTGTCTCTGCATGGCCGAGCTCACTACTATTTTTCACCTCACCGAGGTGAGTCTTCCCCCTATAGCCTTCTGCCTTGAACCATTCCTTGAACAACTTGGGCCTTCCCTTTCTGAGTTCCTCGCCATTTCTAATGTGCTGCCAATAGTGTTGGGAAGCTTGATCTCGTGCACTAACCTCTACATTCTTGTTTAACTCGCTACAACAAGTCCTTATCATTTAGGCGCAAAGCTCCATCTCCATCGCCGACTCCCAGCTCTGCATCCATGGTGAGTTCTTCTGCATTGCCCACCAATGCTCTTGACTTTCCGAGCTTGGAGAGCTGGGCCCTAACTCATCGGGTCAACCCTTTCGTGCATGCACCAAGTCATCCTCTAACTCACCACGATGAGTGCTCACCTTGCTTCACCCACCCTAGTCGACTTTATGCTCAGCTTGCTATGGTGAATTATGTCCCCGATGGCATGGCTCCATGTCGAGCCCCTTTGTTTGTGGTCCTCGACCCATCTTTCCACCAACAAAAGCTTGGCCCTCATATGTTTCTTGCACTTACCTTGAGCTCTATGTTCTATGGCCCAAGTTTTGAATCCCTTAGCTCAGCAAGTTAACTCATTGAGCCCACTATTTGCTTTCCCGAAGAGCTTGCCTTGCTCTGCTCACTGCCAACGTTTCCATCCAAAATCACCAAAGCGAGTTCCTCTCATTTATCACTTAGCTCACCACTTGCAAGCTCCTCATTCCACTGAGCTCAGGAAGCTCAACTCTCTACCACCAAGATTTCAAAGCAACAATCGCACCAAGCAGCTTGCCGAGCTAAAAATTAGCTCAACCCCCCAAATGGCCCATTTGAGCAATTTTATATCATTCTTTATATTTCGGTCTCCATTTTTTATTTTCCTGGTGTCAGAGACTGTCGAAGTCCATTGAAATGCATGGAAACTGATGAATTTGGCCATTTTACCTATTTTGGCCAAGTGTGGGTTCACAGGGCCCATATTCCCTCAATTTTGTAAGTTGATCTCAAGGGTCAAAATCCAGAAGAGGAAAAAATTCCTCAAATATTATTTTCACTGTTGAGTTCCCTAGATGAGCTCTTAAATCCTTGAAAATCACCCGTAATGTTATTTCAACCTTAGGTGCCCCTCTCAGTGCTCAAGTCTAGTCACATCCTCGTTGTCCATTTTTCCCAGGGAGGGCAAAATGGATAATAGGAAGTTAGGGACCACCACCTATTGGCTTGTGTGTGTCTCTTCCCTGATCATGTATTATACCCACGAGAATGTCTCGTTTGTCTCAAGTTCAGTGTTGAGCATGATAGAAATTTCCTGATTTGGTTGAGAAGATGGGTCTCATATTGGTTTGACAGGAAAAGATGCAATAGATTAAGTGCTCTGAGTTCTGTGACATATATGTGGTTGAGAAGTCTCAATCTCACCTTGTTCCAAGCCTCGTGAATTTTCTTAAGTTACTTTGGCCTTCTTGTGAGCTCTCATGTGGTGTGATGACTCAGATTCCATGGAATTTCTCTTTTATAGCTTTTCAGAATGAACTGAACTCAAAGCTTTCTCAACTTTTGTCAAGGTTGGAAGATGATATTCTTGTTTCTCGAGAGCGTGAAGCCTTCTTGGTTCAATGAACATTTCCCTCTTCCTTTTGAACCAAACTCTTGATCTTCAAATCATTGCATCAATTCTCTCATTAATGTCACCTAATTCTTTGATGCTCCAAGAAACTTGAGGAAGAGGTGAATCTTTCACAGCTAGGTATTGTGGATCGTATAGCTTTGTTCCATCATCTTTGATGCCTTCCTCAAACCAATCAAATCCAAACTTCCTCGTTTGATCTATTTTCATTCTCATGTAATCTCTTCTTCTCACTTCGTGATCATCAGAACAGTTCACCCAATAGTCCTCAACTTGTGGCACATGATGCAAGTTAGGGATGTGAAACATATTGGTGGTGCTTCGGATGTCAAAGTTATCCCTTGAAGTATAAGAAATATATTCATCATAGAGAAAGAGGCCTCCCAATTGGATGCATTGATGAGAGATTTGTAAGAGAATATTCGCAAGGAGACGGAGAAATTTATACCTTTCTTCTTCCTGCTTTTGAGTTTCCCATTGACATGCGTCAGTTATCTACAGATTTCAAACATGAAAATCTTATCACTTAGGTACCAAGGGAGCTTTCATAGAGCAAATCCAAATTTGTCTACCCTGATGTATGAGAAGGTTGCAAACTATGTGACTAAGGATCTCTATTTCTGAATCAATGCATCAACTTATGAGGACAACCTGAGCTTGGGGTTTCCTTTGAGTAGTCTCACAACATACATGGTGAATGCATCATTCACCCTAGTGAAGTGATGATTACTCTCTTTCAAGATCAGATGTTGGTATCTCTCATAGGCAAGTGCCAAAAAAAGATGTTTGGTGCAATAAACATACACTAGATATGATGTCATGGAAAAATTCCTTGTGAATGGGAGCTGGAGAAATTGGAAGTGGATGTTGTCACTAATGATTTGACCCCATTCAATCATTTTCTTACTTTCCATAATGGTGAGGATGAACACTACCATCTAGTCATGGAACTCCTTGGTGTTTTCCTCTCCCATCACCCTACTCAAAAGAATGATGGTATCCGAGTACCCTTTGTGAAATTCATGTCTGGACCAAGACTTCGGCTCGTGGGAAGTATTTCTCACTTTCTTAATCCAAGACCCCAATGCAATTACTTGAAGATAAGAGCTTTTATTTTCCCATTCACCTATTGTGAACTCCTTCGGGATTACGACCATGTTGCCCCAAGTTAGAATCTCCATACTCTATGATATTCCCTTTAGTGTGAGCACCACTAAGACTGAATTTTCGTCCACCCATACGATTATTTTTTCTCATTCATAATGCTAAGCACAAGTCATGACCAATTCTATGATCTAGACGGATAGAGGATGACCCCCTGCAGCATACAAACCACTTATGTAGATCTTATCTTCCACGCGGTCCCTTGGTCTGCCAAGCATCCAATTTTTTAGGTCTTCCAAATCCATGTGAGAAACATTGTTGTCACCCACCTCTAGATACTCATATGAGAGAGATGAGATGGGCTCCAAACCAGAAAATTTGAACTTTATTGAAGAAAAAATCAATTAGATGAGAGAAAAAGATGAAGATAGACACTTTTTGCACCTAAAACGGACACTTCCTATTTTAGTAAGTAGGAATCTAGACCTATTTTTTTCTTTTTTGTGATTTTTTTCAGTATCCTGAGATTCCTAACATACCTTGTACACTTTTTTTGGGTCATTTTGATGATCTTTGTCAATTTCTATTTTTAGAAAGTGCTTTTTTTTCTTTTTACTTTTTTGCTTGGTTTGTCTTTATTGTTGAGTTCTAAGTACATTGTCTTCATAATGATTTTTTTCAAAGGATTTCTATTTATAGTAATTATAAATACCAGATACTTACTATTTTTATAAGTGTCACTTCCCCCTATCGGTTGATGATGAAAATAGATTTGTTAGAATAGGCTTCCTCTCTAGATCACGTGGTTGAAATTTCGTCGCAAACCACTGGCCGGAATGATGGGAAACCAAAAAAGTGTAATTCTAGGGCACATAATGAGGGTCTACTGCCATAAAAATACATAACATGAGAGGGTTTACTATTAAAATATCTTGAAGGCACCTAGATCATGGAGTTGCTGAGGAAATTTCATGTGGAACAGACCACCGGTTTGAGAGTTATGAAAAAAAATTCATTTCAGCTACCATGGCTGCCCCGGAAGAATTTTCTAGTTATTCTAGTAAATTTATAGGTTATTTTGAGCTTTAGGATGTCTCCAATGGCTTCCTAGGTCAACCTAGAAAAGGAATGGAGAGGAAAAGGCAAACATGGCTCTTTAAAAGGTAAAAACTGGTTATTTTCAAGTCATGAAATCTTATTTTTACTTTACGTTTTTTAAAAAGCAAACAGGGGGTGCACTTTTGTGTCCCAACTATCAGGGTTCATTTTAAGAGACCTCTTGGAAATCGGAGGTGGAAAATACCTGGCGAATATCCCAGCAACCAGTTTCGCGGGAAGGTAAATTTTTTGGGGGTTGTATGAAAAAATTTCGCATGATTGTCAAGTGGTGAGACAGAAGGCTACAGACGCGTGACAAGAGATTTTGCTGTCGCATGTCAAAAAAATGCATTGACGCGCGTCAATAGACCTCATTGACGCGCGTCAACAGACCTCTTTGACACGCGTCAACAGACCTCTTTGACATGCGTCAACAAGGTTGTGACGCGCGTCAATGAGGTCTATTGACACGCGTCAATGCATTTTTTTGACGTGCGATAGCAAAATCTTCTATCGCACGTCTGCAGCCTCCGCCCTCTGCTTTTTCATCGAAAAAATCTCCGTGTCGCACATCAATAAACTCTTTTTCGTGCGTCTACTATGCATCAATATCTGTTGTACCTCCTTGTCACACGTCAACTATCTGTCAGTGTCACGCGTCAACAAATAAACCTCATTGACGCGCATCAACAGACCTCATTGATGCGCGTCAACAACCTTGTTGACGCGCGTCAATGAGGTCTGTTGACACGCAACAGCAAATCTCCTGTCGTGCACCTGCAGCCTCCGCCCTCTGCTTGCGCATCGAAAAAATCTTCGTGTCGCTCATCAACAAACTCTTTTTCATGCATCTACTATGCGTCAATATCTGCAGTACCTCCTTATCACGTGTCAACTATCCGTCAGTGTCGCGCGTCAACAAATAACCCCATTGTCGCGCATCTACAATACGGGATATATCATATTGTTGAAAAATGTGAAGTAGAAGTGTTCTACCTGGCGAATAATCTAGGATTATATAGGGGATATTTTTCAAGGGTAGGTGAAGCCGACCCCTAAAAAAAATTAAAGTGTAATTTTTAGGCGAACAGGTCACTAACCCGTGCCAGAAAATTCACCTTTTCAAATTTTTCAAAAATGGAATATTCACCATATTACGAATATTCGCCACTAAAATTATCCCTGCCAACTATCTCAAGACATTTGGGATGGTAATTGTAAGAAAATTCACCCCCCTTCCCAAGCCTGACATGTGGCAGAAGTTAATAGGTGGGCATGGAAGATGAGCGAGAAGGTTTCTAGCACCCGATGGACAAGTTAGAGGTCACATGCAAGATCAACAAGAGAGCTAGGGATGGGGCACATTTTGATATCCCAATTATCTTGGATATTTGGGATAGTGTGGGTATAAAAGTGTTTCCTAGGCTTAGGAGGCTCCACACTTAGTCAAATTTGCAAAACTTAGCACTTGGAAGCACTTGAAATCATATAACACATGTTGGAGAGGAACCAGGTCACATGAGGTGTCCAGGGGCTTCAATTGGGGGTAGGGTGCATTTTATTTTCCCTAATGTCTGCACTATCCACACTATCCCAGACAAGTGGAACAATGGGGATAGTTGGGACAGTTGGGACACCAAAATACGTCATGCCCCAAACTGTGAAATTTTCTAAGGCTTTCCCAGAGTTTTAGAAGGTCTTTTTGGGTGAAATTTTATATGAATTTCATTTAAAATACCATTTTGAAAAAAATTAAATGGTTTCCAAGACCTGAATCTTCCTCCGTCTCCAAAAAAATGCTACTTTTTCATTCTAGACCGCGAGGTAAGTCTGCACAAAGAAGCACTTATATTTTGTGAAGAATATGATTTTTTCATCATGTATAGAATTTGAGTATATTTCCAATAGTATATTTTTTTCCTCTTGACTCATCCTAGAGCTCCCAGAATCTTCAATTGAAGGTCGGGTAATTTTTTGCACTATAAGTTCCTTAAGCCTCTAAGACTCACTTTCATTGTTCTGATTAGAACACCTCTGAAACTTTCCAAAACTTCCCTAAACATGTTCCATTACACTGTAGACTCTTTGATAGCATCCTCAAATTATTTTAGGATTCGTGATCGACCTCGTAGGATGTGCACCTGGTTAGGAAAGGCTAGGGAATGACTTTTCTAGGCCTAATGCTAACTTCCACTTTTGACAACACTGCACTGAATGGACGCGGTCACCTTGTGAAAACATGGTAGACACTTGGGACGCATTGAAATCACATTATGAACCTCTTCAAAGATGGAGGGGACATAACTTAGAAGAAACGATGATATGGAGGATGACTTGGGAGGGATATTAGACAAGTTTTCAACATTGGGGTACAGTTGTCATGCTTTCACCTTGATTTTTGACATTGCAAAAATGCATGACAACAAAGCCATAGAGTAAGAGAGGGGAAGTTCGAACAGGAAAACATATTCATCTTGCAACTAAATAACCATTATATTATTAAGGGTTATTTATCATGGTGTCACCTTTATTGGCATAAGGATTAAGGTATATTGGGTTTTATAGGTTGATGCATACTAATATATCAACAGATGTGGATCAATTTTTTAATAAATGAATATTTTAGAGTTGTGAAAGAAATTTCAAGATGCGCGAGGCATTTTACCGTTGTTTTTAATATTACAACCAATCAACCAAAACTTCTGTTGTGGCATCACCCCTATTGACATAAATACCATGGAATATCCCACTTGGGGTAATGAGGCATGAAATTAAATGAAATTATATGGATATGTTTAGGGGAGTGAGGGCTTGGGGTTTGTAACATCCTATACGTCATCATTGTTTTAATGTTCTTACCAATGTGGGATTAACCTAATTACAAACCAATCATATATTATTATATAGTAGGAAAGGAACAATTTGGTGCTTATAATGCCTTATAAATCACCCTTGTATTATAATTCTTGTCAACATGGGATTAATTCAATTACAACACAACCATAGTTAGGCTTTGAGGAGCAATTATATTTAAATTTTCTATTTTTTTAAGGCTAATTATATTGTTGATTTTTTTTTGAAATTCAATGTTAACACAACATAAGAGGAGTAGAATTTCAAAGATAATTCCACATTGCATTGTACATTATTTTACTCTTAAGAAAATAAGTGTAACATCTATTAAATGCAATTAAATATAATAATACGTTTTTTTTAAATCATTCTTATATAGAACTATTTCATATTTTTAAAAAATGCATTCGCTACAACATAACATAACATCCATTAAAAAACTATTTGCCAATATTAAAAAAAACATAACATCCATTAAAAAAAAATTAAAAATTAATTTCAACTACAATATGTAGCATCCATTAAACACAGTTAAACATGTTTAATTTCATCTACAACATCTTCCAGGGGAACAAACTATTATATCACACAAGTTTGTTATGACTAAAATACATGAGAAAAAAATTAATTAAAATAACGAATACTCATTAATTTCATTTTAATATTGGTAATCATTAAAATAAAATCTCTTAAAAATCAATAATCAAATTAATTATATTTCAAATTTCACGAAGATGATTACTAACCCAAAAAAAATGAACTACTTTAATAACGAGGCGAGATGAGTTTACCTTATACTTATCAATCCTTAGATTATTTTCTACATTGATAATGACTTAAGATAAATCCTCACGTATAAGTTGCTACATTTGAAACTCGTCTCACCACTTCCTCATTACTAGAGATTTGTTCATGCTACAAGATTTTTCTCAACTCAACATTGGTTTGGATTTGTCTTATATCTCACGAGATCTTTGTTGTATACATTCTCACAAGTTCACAACATCTCCCACAAGCTTCGAGCTCTTAACTTGGTTAACCATATCCCCTACTTTGTCTAGTAGGGGATATCAATGACACGGTCTTTGTTCTCTAGGTACAACACAACATACTCTTTAATTTTCTCACTAATTTATAATTTCATTTTCTTTACTTAATGGAATTAATCTATGTTTGTTTTTGTCAGGAATTCATTCTTATTTATAGTTGTGCATGGTATAGGGCATGATGGGAAACGTCATAAGTGTAAAACTAACAAACAAATTTTTCAGTGTACCTATTATAAAGAAACCCATATGTAGATTCTATGATCAAAAAAATCATTAACTTAATTAATTAATTACAAGAATTTGAGTGGAAGGATCGTCAAGAAATAGATAAATGAAAACTAAATGGGCAATGTAAAATTTGGTGGTGATAACAAAGTCATTCATTTATTTGATTTCTTACACAAACAAAAATTCGAGGGAGTCATGCACACATTCTCAAAGAAACCCAAAATACCTCTTGCCTCTTTTTTATGATAGAGGAATAGCTTTATTTAATTTGTCAAACAAACAAACATGCATTAGAGAATTGTAACAAATCGTTACACTAAAACCTCAAGGCATTGGTGAAATTTCCACGTGAGGATCATATCATCCCACCACGTTTTTGCAGATCCTGACCTTGGGCTGGGTATGCACCCACACTCCCATATGTGTGATCCTTGCTTTGCCAACGTTTAGGTGCCCCACGGGCTCTGGCCACATGACATAACCAACCTAGTGGGATTCGAACATGGGTGGAGGCTCTACTACCAAATATAACGAACCATTACACCAAAACCTTAAGGCGTTAGTGAAATCTGCGCATGAGGATCATATTATACATCTAATATATATTATCGTTGTCTTTGTTTCACCTTTTATAGCAGCATTAAGTTTGTGCATGATTAATTGAGTGTGCAACATAATTTGTGATTACGTGGGGACTATTAATGAAATGTGGTTGTTCCCCTTCCCTCATTGCAGTCATTTTGTTTGGTGTGACATTATTAATATGCCAAACTAATGAAGTGATGGATTACATAGTCGTTGATTCCAACACCAACGTGGCTGATGATATGTTTTGTGTTCTTGTGGGCACCACAACATGGTCAACATGTCGCATCCCCACTTCATGTAGTTTCATCTGATAAGGGTGACACTGAAAAAATAATTAGAATTATCCTTTTCATTTCTTTACTATTACTAAGGAAGAATATATCTGCATATCTCATTAGTACTTCTCGAAAACAATATTTATGTAAGTTTTTGGGGTATGTTTTTCCTTCTGAATCTTTGAGAAATGTGGAAGATTCAATTTTTTAAATATTGCTCTATCATTTTTACTTTGGCAACATCAACCAAAAAAATTATTGGTTGTGTGTTAGGACTTAATGTCCCCTGCATTCTGATATATTTAACATATATTTTATTAATAATATTTGAATTTATCAAATTTTTGGTGACCCTTAGAATAAATTTCAACGCATATTCTTAATATGTCATGTTTTTATGTTGTGTTTAGTTTTGTTGTCGTTGTATTAGTTAAATATTTATGTTATTAAAACATTAAAAATAGTAATTATAGTAAAAAGTTACAAAGCCATTAAAAATTGGAGATTTTCAAGTTGGCAACTATTAAGCTAAATTTAATATTCAGTAAACATTGCATTAAATACACAATGTTTCAATGGTAACGATTAAGTCTGTTTTTGTCTACCTTACCAAGTTAAATTTACTATCTATAATGCTAATGTAAAACCGCCTAGGGGAGAGGACCCTATAATCGTGCACCTAACTTTAGGGGCATGTAGATATATGTAGGTATGTTGGTATCATACAAAAATTATATCATCGTGTAGCGTATGATCTTGCCATATCAACATTTTTGTTTCACATGTTTATTTGGAGGGAAAAGTAGTTTTTGAATTGATTTAATATGAAGAAAATTAATATAAAGCATTTTAAAGAGGAACCAGTGACCAAGAGCCCTATATGTCACATTCTCATTGACTCTTAAAAAGTGTCTTCAACCAAAAAGTGAACAACTATTGATACTTTTGTCAACAACCTGTGGTGAAAAGAGATGTACATGTTTTGGTGCATGCACGGTTATAGGGTCCTCTCCCCTAGTTTTCCAAGTTTTTTGGTTTTCAAATTCGACAACTACATCAACCTAACATGGGATGTCAGGGCCTATCCACATATCCATGTCTTTAAATTTTTTGAAGGCAAGTGCAAGTGAATTCCCCTCAAAATGGGTGGCCTCTAATTATCCATAAAACATGAGGGCCAACATTTCAAAAAGTAATTGTTGACATTGGCGGTATTGAATGACAAGGGCTTACTTTCAAATCTCTCTCCAGACTTTGTTTTATCAAGGATCTGCGCATCAAACCCTCTTTCTCCTTAGAGTGGTTTACAAAAAAACATGTGGTCTATATGCGACTTATCAAAAGAAATAAGAGGATCTCTTATATCCCCTCTAATAATTTCCTCACTCCCTTGAAATTATCCTCCCTCAATCACCTCCTTTATTACCCCTCTTCCCCATACAATGTTTCATCTTTAATCCTTGAACTTCTTCAATGACTCCTTATCATAATCTCCATTGCACCGCTCATATGTGATTAGTAGTTTATAGAAAATGAGTGGATGATAAAGTTGAGAAAATATGTTGCTTTGAGGAGAAGAAATCTAAAATAGATGGTGATGCCATTATATCTTGTTTTCATTATTACATTTAATTTTCCAGATAATGATTTGAAAGAGCCAATAGAATAGCCAATGAATTTACACTTATGTGGCAATTTTTCTAAATATTAGCTAAAATAAATATGTTTATCATCTAGGATTTACCAAGATATTGTAGAATTTCCTAGGGGTTCATTCACTATCACACAAAGTGCAAAGTGTTTCATTTTTGAGTCATCATCAACTACTACTACGAACTAGCTAAATCATCAAATACTCATCACCATCATTATCTAAGAGCTCATTATCATCATGATAATTTATGTGATCATTATATGTATTGTTTCATTTTTGCTTCATTCCATGCAATGATGGGTTGTTATAGTTGCAGTCAAGATCGTCTTCATCATCATTTGTACCCTCTCTAAAGTCAGGTCCATCAACCAAAATTGATAGTTTATTCACCTGTAATGACGTTATTTAATAATTATTCAAATATTTCGAATTCAATTTCTATTGACTAGTTGATTTAATAATTATTTGAGAAATTAATGACGTCTTACTGGGACAAACTCACAAGAATGCGTCTATTTGTTGAATGGAATGGTGTTCCATCTAAGGGCTCTAAGTTGTGTCTCCACTTGTTCACTGACTTCAAAGTCATACATTTGCTCCCACAAAAATGATTTAAAGTTACAAATACAATTAAGGTAAGAATTAATAAACTTTGTATACTACATTTTTCAAATAAGCATACAAATTTGCAAGCAACCTCATCTATGTTCATTTGTCCCAAACAAAGAGTCGCCAAGTTCCCCTAACTAATTTTGGATTGGTGGGTTTTTTCATAGATACTTTGGACCCCTATACTAATATGAATACATAAAAAACTTATAATTAGTGAATATAATGAAAACTTTAAAAAAATTGTCTTTGTTTTTTCAATTTACCAAAATCTTGTTCTATGACATGTTTTAGCCACTTTTCACATTGTATTTTCCACGAAAATGCACTCATGCCTACAAGTCAATGTACTAGTCTCTCTTCATTTGTATTACTCTGTAAGTCCCATGGACATTAAATTTTTCATAAATTAATACAAACATATAATTAAATATAAAACATCATTTTAATTTATTTTGTTCTCATACCCATATATGTCACCTCATCCTCCTAAGCACCTTTGTTGTAATTTTTTCAATAATTCCCACATCATAATAGGTGCTACCAAACACTTTTTTAGTAGATGCAATCAACAATTTTCTACGTTCAACTAATTGCAATTTGTATTCCATGTGGCAATTTTTAGAAAATAATACTTTTTCTCTCATAATAATTCTTTTTCGACGTAACTAAAAGAAAATAACGAAATTAAATTAATTTAAAAATTTTGATAACATGCAAAAAAATGATTAAATTAAAACAAAATATAAATTAATACTTTCCATAAGCATCTGGTAATATTTCCATGTGATGGTTCACATGCAAACTCCCCCACACTTGATACATGTACTCATTTAGTATTAGACGAGATGGTCAGACCTCCTCATAATCAAGTGGAGAATATATATCCCCCCTCATTGTTGTAAGTAGCACCTCAACATTTATAAGGGTGGTCTCTTATCATTTATATTGACAAGTGTCATATTACAAAGCTACACCGAAGACAATGGCACGAAAGATAACAATTTGTGATAATACAATAAATGAAAAAAGATCCAATAAATTATAAAACTATTTTTTGAATATGACTCCTTGAATAATATAAAATAGAGCAACATTTTACCATCTCCCTTGAAGCAAGTGAAACACGATAGGTCACCTCAGAAATATCACCACCTTTGGATCATTGATCATAAGATGTACAAGGCTACAAATATGTTAGCACTAAATAGGATGATCAATCTACAATTATATGATAAATTAAAAAACCAACAAATTATAAAATAAATATTTGAGCATGACTACAAATATTATAGAATAAAATACATGTTACCTCATTAGCTCCTTTATAGCATGTGAAACAGGATAGTCAATCTCGAGAATCTCATCACTTGAATACCATTGAGACACATCAGGAATATCATACACATCTGAATCTCGATGTATATGATATCGAGAGATAGAATACTCATTTATATCTCATGTAATGGCTTCACAAACACTCATTCCGCCATACCCTACACTATGTAATACCCTATTCAAAAATTTGAGCGATGATCATGAGGTTTCTTAATTTTACTTAACTAATATTAAAAAATAAATAAATAACACTTATTAAATATTTAAAAAATCATGGGGTTTCTCGTATTAAAAAAATTGATTTGTTATGTTTTGACTAGGGTTTGTTATTTTTTGTGAAGTTTTATTGTTTGTTTTCATAGGTTTTTTTCTTTTGCAAGGTTTGATGTTTTTTGTTATGCTTTGTTTGTTTTCCTATTTTTTGCCATGGTTTGTTGTTTGTTAGTTGTGTTATCTTTTTCATAGAGTTAAATTTCTTTTGTTAGTTTTTTGAAAAAAAAAGTGTTAGTTTTTTTGGGTTAGGATTTGTTGTTTTTATTGTTACGTTTAGTTATTTCTTTTCATATTTTTTCTTATGATTTATTGTTTTTTGGGCTACAGTTTGTTGTTTTGGCTACGGTTTGTTGTTGTTTCGTTGAGATTTGTTGTTTTTTAGGCTAAGATAAATTATTTTTGGACTAGGGTTGGTTTATTTTTTGGATTTTGCTATGAAATAAATCTATGTTCTGTGTAGAAAAAATTGTAATAAAAATAATGTACATATCTCTCTTCTCCTATCCCTGGATTTTTCCTCCTCTTCCACCTCCTCCTCATTGGTTGTACACATTCGTTCTTTCCTTCTTTCTCTATGAAGTTCCTCCTCTTCAAAGGTTTTCTGTAATTATTTTCTTCATACCCTTCTTCTATTTTCTTCTTCTTCCACACACAATTTCTTTCCTTTATCTTTCCCTCCTATATTGATTTCCCCCCTCTGCATTTGGCCCCTAACATGTTTCTATCTCCCTTTATTTTCACGTTTTAGAAAAGCACTAAAAAACAAATAGCACATATACCTAACAATAAAAAATAAATAGAATGCTTTTCTAATCGTTTTATTCATCCTTTTTATTATAATTTACCTATTATAAACATTTATATATTATTACTCACAAAAAAATCTTGCAATTACAAAACGACTGACATGTAAACATGGTATGCAAACACATTGGCCTGCAAATGGGTATGAAAGTAGAAAGTTCGGTAGCATTATGGTTTGGGAATGCAAAAAGTGGCTAAGGAGGAGTGTAAGCCTAAACAAAAGATCACTTCTTTTCCTTTCTATTAAATGAGACCAGATTTCATCAATCTTGAACCATGTTTTAGCAAATCTATGGAAACTAGTTTGCGGAAAATTTATTGGGATTGACACACTTTCGAAAAAAATAGTTTTAGAAAGGTTATGAAATCATTCATATTCATATTCATTATTTATACCAAAAAATAGCCATCCAAAAGTGGATAAAACAAGTTCTTTTAGCAAAGGGATTCCCATCCCTTCATCATTTCCCTTCAATTTCTCACATTTTAGGAAAGTAGTTCTTCAACACTACAGGGCAGAAGAAGCTTAAAATAGTATAATTGATCGCAAGATGACACAGTCCTCACTTGTTTTTCCCACTAAGTCATTTTCCCAATCAATCTCCAAAAAGTGGAGGACCATGATGCGGCCACCAACTTATTCTCATTAGAGAGAAGCAAGTAATTTCCAAAGGAAATGCCTGATACTATATTCATATGTTGTAATGATCTACAAGTAGTGTAATTGCCACAATAGTTATAAAGGCAATGAAAAGAATATGATGGTAAGGCTCAAGGTGCATGATCACAAAATTGAAGGCATCCATTTGAAATAGAATAATGTCAAATTAAAAATAGATTCATGAAGTCCCTGGTTTGAATATGAACTAAAAACATATATATCTTCTCATACGTGTCGTTGAATTAGTGTTTAATATTTTTTATTCAATACAATATATATTCTCAAAAATACAATATATGGTAAAATTTGAGCACACTACAAAGAGAATTAAATGTGAAATAAATTCCTTTTAACAATTTTTTACACTACATCTAGTAAGGATTATTTATTTTTAATTAAAATACTTTGTAATTAGTATTCCTATTTTAATGCATTATATGAAAATTGTCAATTATGAAATGAAATACTTTATAATGAGTGATCTTAATTTAATGGATTATTTTCATGGTGTACAAGTATTTCAAACTAAAAATTATTTTCTTTTCTCAAACTAGATATGTTTGTGGTGCCTTTTGATTTTGGATTGAAATTAAGGGAAAAGAGTGAAAGATTAATTTTGTAGAGAAAACTTGCTGATAGTCCTATTTATTTGGAAAATATGCTAGATGGGTCAACTATTAATTGTTGGTGCCTTGATTTTATACCTTGATTGTGTAGTGTGCATGTTTTGTCACTTATGGACATGTCTTGAAGATGGGGTGTTTGTGGTGTCATGTAATGGATTTGTTTGATTGTAATGGTCACCTTAAGTCATGATATCACATTGCAATCTCATGCAATTGCAATCCTAAACAAAAATATCACTTCTTTTCCTTTCTATTAAATGACACCGGATTTCATCAATCTTGAATCATGTTTCAGCGAATCTATGGAAACTAGTTTGTGGAAAATTTATTGGGATTGATACACTTTCGACAACAATAGTTTTAGAAAGGTTATGGAATTGTTCCTATTCGTATTCATTATTTATACCAAAAAATAGCCATTCAAAAGTGGATAAAACAAGATCTATTAGCAAAGGGATTCCCATCCCTTCATCATTTCCCTTCCATTTCTCACATTTTAGGAAATTAGTTCTTCAACACTACATGGTTGAAGAAGCTTGAAATAGCATAATTGACCACAAGATGACCCAGTCCTCACCCAGTTTTCCCACTAAGGCGTTTTCCCTTATCAATCTTTGAAAAATGGAAGACCATGATGCGGCCACCAACTTAAGATAATGTAGCCAAATTATGAACAAACCTGATATACTGCGAATAATATGAACTCCAAAAGAAAATAGATCTCCTTCTTTGTTACTGAATAATGAATTACAATTTTTCCTAGATAGGAAAACAACTCCCAACTCAAGTTGCCAAGCAAACTCTAACTAACATTGACTAAATCTACTCTATGTGGCAGAAATTACTTTTTTGAGCAGTTTACTAGAACTTGTTATTCTTAGTAAGTTCGCATGCTTATTCGTACGGGCACAAAAATTGCCACTCATATTCTACATCCCTAAATTAGAGGAATTTCCAACTTTCTAACTCATAATGCAACTAATAGACTAAAATTAACTAATGCCCAAAAATAGGAAAAAAATGAACTATAACTTAAATCCTAATTTTCAGCTTCAAGATGGCGGATTTAGGGCCCAAAAACATGTCAAAAACTTGCCCAACCAGTAGGGCTGGTTTTTGTTGCATTCGTCTCATCGAAACATGTGGTTCCAAAAAAAAACGAACACCCAGAGCTCAAGTTATGGCCTTGTCAAGTTCCTGCTAATTCTGGTGCATCATTCTCCCCTGCTTGAAAAAAACACAACTCCTGCAAGTTGTCTTCTTCAAACTACTTTTAATTATCTGCATCTAACTTCTTAATCTCCCACTCTGTGACCCAAGTATTGTCCTCTTGTTCCAGTCCTTTCCAATGTACCAAATATTTGTTTTATTTCCCATGTCGCGTGTCCACTGTTTTCTTATCTAGAATCTGATCCACTTCTTCTTTCTTCTTCACCAGAACCTGCTGCCTCCAATCTACTACTTCATCAATAACTTCCCCTTCTGCACCATCCCCATGAAAAGAATACAAATCTGAAACATTAAACACTGGAGAAATATCAAAATTCCCTGGCAATTCTACCTCATAAGCATTATCATTTATTTTTTTCACTATTAGAGAGAAGCAAGTAATTTGCAAAGTAAACACATAACACCATATTCAGATGTTGTAATGATCTACAAGCAAGGTAATGGCCACAACAATTATGAAGGCAATGAAAAAAATAGTATGGTAAGGTTCAAGGTGCATGATCACAAAATTGAAGGCATCCATTTGAAATAGAATAGTGTCAAATTAAAAGCATATTCATGAAGTCCTCGGTCGGCGGTTTGAATAGGAATTAACAAAAAATATATCTTCTCGTGCATGTTGTTGAATTAGTGTTTGATATTTTTTATTTAATCCAATATATAATCTCAAAAAATACAATATATGGTAAAATTTAAGCACACTAGAAGGAGAATTGAATGTGAATTAAATTCCTTTTAACATTTTTTTACACTATATGTAGTAATGATTCTTAAAATTATCCTTAACAAGAAAATTACCTGTTGTTAATTATAATACTTTGTAATTAGTAATTTTTTCTAATGCATTATATGGAAATTATCAATTATGAAATGAAATATTGTATAATTAGCTATCTTAATTTAATGGATTATTTTCATGGTGTAAAGTACTTCAAACTAAAAATTCATTTCTATTTCTCAAACTAGATATGTTCTTGGTGCCATTTGATTTTGGATCGAAATTAAGGAAAAATAATGAAAGATAAATTTTGTAGAGAAAACTTGTTGATAGTCCAACTTATTTGGCAAATATGTTGGATCAGTCAACTATTAATTGTTGGTGCCTTGATTTTATACCTTGATTGGGTAGTGAGCATTTTTTGTCACTTATGGACATGTCTTGAAGATGGGGTGCTTGTGGTGTCATGTAATGGATTTGTTTGATTGTAATGGTTACCTTAAGTCATGATATCACATTGTACGCTCACTATGTACTTGCAATCCTAAACAAAAAGATCGCTTCTTTTCTTTTCTATTAAATGAGACCGGATTTCATCAATCTTAAACCATGTTTCAGAAGATCTATGGAAACTAGTTTGTGGAAAAATTATTGGGATTGACACACTTTTGACAACAATAGTTTTAGAAAGGTTATGAAATCGTTCATATTCGTATTCATTATTTATACCAAAAAGCAGCCATCCAAAAGTGGATAAAGAAAGCTCTTTTAGCAAAGGGATTCCCATCCCTTCATTATTTCCCTTCCATTTCTCGCATTCTAGGAAATTAATTTTTCATCACAACAGGGTTGAAGAAGCTTGAAATAGTATAATTAACCACAAGATATCTCAGTCCTTACCCGTTTTTCCCACTAAGGCATTTTCCCCTATCAACCTTTGAAAAGTGGAGGACCATGATGCGGCCACCAACTTATTCTCATTAGAGAGAAGCAAGTAATTTCCAATGGAAACACATAACACTATATTCAAATGTTGTAATGATCTCTGAGCAGGGTAATGTCCACAAGAGTTATAAAGGCAATGAAAGGAATAACATGGTAAGGCTCAAGTTGCATGATCACAAAATTGAAAGTATCCATTTGAAATAGAATAGTGTCAAATTAAAAATAGGTTCAAGTTCATGAAATCCCTAGTTTGAATATGAACTAACAAAAAATATATCTTCTCATGCATGTTGTTGAATTAGTGGTTAATAGTTTTTATTCAATACAATATACAGTCTCAAAAATACAATATATGGTTAAATTTGAACACACTACAAGAAGAATTGAATGTGAATTAAAAATAATATTAACAAATTTTTTGAGAAATTTAAAAATACATTACATTCTTTGTGAGGAGTCATGTACAAAATCATGCAAGCATGACATTTAGTTGTTTAGAATATATTACAATTATATGTTTTTATTGCTTTACTAAATAAATAAATGTCATGTTTTTCTATGAATTGGGAGAAGTAACCAAAAAGCATTAATCTCTTAACCTAAATGATTATTTTTAATGGCAAATTATGCTTAACTACATAAATTAGGAAACCTATAAGACAAGATTATTTGTTTTTGAATTGTGAAAATCAATTAAATGGTATTCATTCATTAACTCAAAATTTTCAGTGGAGAAAATCCAATTGTACCCAACATTAACCTCAAAAAGACATTAGTGATGATAGCAAAATATTTATTACAAATTGTTTAAATGTTGTTTTGGATTGCAAGAGGCATTTAAACCTATTTGATAGAGGCACATTTACTTACAATTTTACTTTGATTTTGTTGCTTTCTCCTCTGTGGAGGGCTGAAGGGAAGTGAAAAATAATAACATTAACATTAGTTGGAAATTTGAAAAGAATAAAATTGTGAAGATTTTAAGATGCTAGAAAGAACACTACATGGACACAATAATTTTATAGTGCATATCATATTTTAAATTATATTTTTGCATTCTTATTACTTGGAGGTTTGCATGTGTAGTTTTTGTTGTTTAGTTTTTTTTTTTTGTGAATGATTGGGTATGCTTTTTTAAAGTCTTTTAAAATTGATTCATTAATTATACTTCAAAATTTATAGGGAGATTTGGGATAAAAATAAGCGCAATGTTATAATTATTTTATTTTTCTTTGAATGTTATTAAATCTCTATAAGAATTTCTCATTTTTTTGTTTCCAATTTAAATGATGTCTTTTTTATGTTTTCACTTTCTTAATTACTTATCGGCCCTTCACAAGCACCTATGAATATTCTTGCTAATATTTATTGGGCTAGGATTTAAAACAAAAAGATTGAATCAAAGTGGTCATTAAAGACAATCTGAAAAAAGTCAAAAAAATTTAAGTTGAATTTTTTTAAAAATAAAATAAAATAAGACCTTATTTGCTCTTGTGCAATGAATAAATTGATATTTAAAAGTGGTCATTCAAAATGCTTAATGGAAAAAGTCAAAAGAAAATTTAAATAAATTTTTATTAATAATTTAACCTTGAAAAAGTCAAAAGATATATTTTAAAATAGGGAAAAATTCAAATAAATCTTTATTGATAATTATCTTTTGCGTAAAAATTGAATTGAAACAAGAACAGCAATGTTGCTAAGTACTGCCCAGTTGTATTGAGAGATATGTAAGAAACAAAGGAAGATGGAAGATGGAAGATGGAAGATGGAAGAAAAGTAAAAGTTGTGGTCATTTAAAAACATGCTTTTGGATGTTATACTTTAAAGTCCACATAAAGTCCAAGTCCTTTATTTGTTCATTAACTATATATTAAAAATGTAAAAAGGAAACCAAGAAAATAAATGCTATCATAAATGTTATGACACCATAAATGCTATTGACATCATGTTTTTCTTGAAATTGCTGAAGGCCGCAATAACATGTTAATTTTTAGGCCAATCTTATTGAAGATAAATACATTTTTACAATTATTTTGTTAAAGAGTGTGCAGCTTTAGTGATATTTATTAATGTAAGAATTGTATATTTGTTTAATGAAAATAATAAGACTGTCTAATTGGTTAATAAGTAAAAAAATAACAACTAGTTAAACAAATATAAGGCCTATAGTAGAATCTGCCTTTGGCAATACTAATAACAAAGTGGTGTTCCCATATGCTTGCCTTTCTTAATAAAGTTATAACTACAATAATTATTAGTCCCTGCCAAGAGTAACTAAAGTAATCACTTTCTTATTACTTAATCTTTTTTTCAACCCATCATAATCAATTATTTTTATTTCATATGATCTATGCAATAGTTTCAAACAATATATAATTTTTTATTCATTTACAAATATTAATTTTCATGTATGTGATTGGTTGATAGATTTTTCTCCTTACTCTCCTTATTCCCATACAACAAAATGATGTCATAATTCATTCTATTTTCATGGATCACTTCCCTATTTTCATGGAACACTTCCCTACAATATTTTTTTTTATTGGAGAGTAATATAACTTTTACGTGGATTTAAATTAACAACTTGAAATACAAAATAGCCCTAAACTTCCTTATTTTCATGGAACACTTATTAAGCAATTTATTAGTCCCTACCAACACATGGTAACTAAAGTAATTGTTTTCTTATTACTTTTTCTTTCTTTCAACCAATCACAATCATCTATTTTTCTTTCATATTGTCCTCGCAATAGTTTTAAACAAAATTTATTTTTTAATTCATTTACAAATACTAATTTTCGCGTATGTGATTGGTTGATATATATTTCTACTTATTCTCCTTATTCCCCTACAAAAAAATGATGTCATAATTCATTTTATTTCTAAGGATCACTTCCCTATTTTCATAGACCACATGTCAATTTTTTCTTCCATCCTCAATGACGAGGCCTATATTTAAGGCAAAAAAATTGATGGTTTGTCCCCCATAAACCTTAATTTATTCGGTCATTAACATTGATGCATCTATATTCCAGAGGGAACGCATGCACATATTTAGATCATATTAATTAATATTATATTGGCAGTTTGAGAAATTTGAGGGCCAGGGCCACATCTACCACTTTAAGTGATTTATTTTTATTTTGGTATCCCCATTCCGCGAAACTGTCTTGGTGAATCCCGTTGCATCTTTTCCAGTACACTTCATGTCTACTTGATTTTTCTTTCACCAAACAAATCATGTCCCTTGAAAGCACATCCTCTTGATTGCGAGTCTACATTTTATGTGTCAATAACTCCAAATTTTAAAGGTCTGTCTGAAATACGTGATTCTCCTTCATGAAGTCTATCATGAAAAATTCTAGGTTCTGAGATAGCTGATATAATCTTTTCAAGACACCCAAAAGCATTAGTCATGACATTGCATTGTTGGCCCGACTGAACCTCAACTGAAAATCAATGCTCAAAACCACCAGAAATGAAAGACCCAGGACGAGTCCTAGAGTCTTCATTGTGGCAGGTAAGGCCATGATTCCTGCTCCAACAATTGTTGTTGCTAAATTAAGCAATCCTCCCAAAAAGGTTGCATTTTTATGTCCATATGCTTTTGTATCTTGTTCTTTCTCTGACAATAGTGGCACTCTACTATTCTCCTCCTCCACTCCCTCAAGCATCCTTAATGTTATCCTAACAAGCCCTTGACACAGTCCAGTTGCTTATTTCTCCTTTTTTCTCAAAGAGCACAACCTTTCCTTCCATTCTTCTGGTACATATGTTGAACTACAATACATTGACTATTTTGCATCAAATCAAAAGAAAATTATCAGAAGATATTGTTCGACCATTATTTTTATATTCTACATAACAAAATGATTCTCATCTACTAGAAACTCCTTTGCATCAAAGCTTTGGTGAAAAATTGCAGGATCTAGTCGAAATATTGGCATACATATCCAACAAAGCACAAAGAATAGGGAAAATCTTCTCAACCGCTTCATAGAGGCTAGAATAATAAACTATTACCAATTGCAAGTTGTGGTGATTCCTCGTATGACTAGTTCTAATTCTTAACTAACCAAAATCATTAAGCCTCTTGTAACCAATGCATACCCTTGTATGAGAACCTCTCATAAACCATGCTTTGAACTGGGGAATTCTAATAAGCCACGGTTTACATTCGAGATCAAAGTCTCACCAGCTCAAAATCAACCAAAGGCCTTTTCTAATTGAAAACAACAATTTTGCAACAAAATGCACCAAAATCACTAGGGTAATGTTCTGAGACAACTGATATATGCCTTGTCTATCACTGTAAATCCCAGCCACCTGGAGACGTGAGGTACGGGTATGTGGGTGGGGTTCCAATTTCAATCAGGGTATGATAGCGAAAATAAGGGTATCGCTATTTAGTCACAAAGATGTAGCTGTGGAGATAGGTCCTCATTGCTGGACTGGTGTTTCCAAGTGATTATGCTATAAATCCTTTGACATCAACTGTGGATGTGGTTGGCTGATTATGTTGAGGCAAGCTTTCCTTTCTACCTTTTTTGTTCATTGTATTAATCAGTTGTGGATGTTTTTTATTTGTCTTCAAATTAGAAACTGTGTTAGTTACAAATACAATAACGTGTCGGATCTCTAATTTTGTGGGGGAAAATTTGTGCTTTATTGGTACTTGAAGCAGTGATTGTTGTTGTGTGTATTACTTGTTTTGTTGCAAACTATGAACTAGAAACTATTTGTTTGATTCAAATACAAATAAATGATTCTTTGCCCACATTATTGTACTCCTATAGATTCAAGCGTTTCATCTAAACCATTGATTCCATGGTTTCCATGTCTCACCTGTTGTTTGTTATGGTGTCATCTTTTTCTTTGTACAGGAAACCTGGAGGCATCAAGATGTTTTTTAAGGAAATTTATACCATTATTGCAATCTGTAATGCCCCATTCATCATTACGTTGTTATTCTGTGATGACCGTGCTGCTAAGGGTTGAACGCCATTGTGTTTCCTTTGAAACGTTGGTGTCTTCGTCTTGTTGAGCTTGCCTACTTGCGTCGATGTCGATGGTTTTGGTTGTTGGCCCCCGCAATGTCCCTCACAATTTATCCTATTAAAGGAAGACCTTGTTCTTACTATATCGAACCTCCTGTTGATTGTTGTTTATTGCCTACCAGATATTTTTTCCATAGTATTGATCACTCTCGTGCTCGACCCCTCGATTAAATTATTATTATTATTATTATTATTATTATTTGTTGTCACTATCGTGTTAGGTCCTAAACGATTTATTTTATTTTTATTTTTTTCAACCTCGTTTAGTTGTCACGACGTTTTAAAACATAATAATAATGAATAGTAAAGGAACGAGTATCAGTTATATTCTTATGTGTATATAGATGATAAAATTACATTTTTGAATTAGTTAAGCCTTCCCAGGCCGTGCGCATGCCCTACTGCGAGTTATTGTTTAGTTGAGGCTTCTCATCCACCAGCTGGTAAATTTTTACTATCAATTTATCCTCTTACGTGGTGCGGAGACATGGTTTTCTTTGCAGAGATAAATAAAAGATGTTTGTTCACGTAAATGCATTATGTATGTTGTCGGATAAATACGCTGACCAATAGGATTTCACATTTTCTATTATTAAGAATTATCATTTACTAAAATATGCGAATTTTGTCGGTTCCCTAGACTTGGCAGCTGTATATTGCCGTCAATTTTGTCGATCTAACCAAATTTTAAAATGAAATTGTGACCAATTAAATTTATTTCATCTTGTGGATATGTAATTTTGCCTGACTTGTTTGTGGAGGAAGTGTAAATTTTCTTTGGGCCGCCTATTTGTCTCTTTGTCAGCTTTATTTGGATCATGATTTGACCTTTGGCTGGAGTAAGACGTTTTTTTCCTCCTAGCCGCACTTTTGTTGGGCTGTGTGTATCTTTCTGCTCAGATTTGTTCTTCCTTCCTTGCTGCGTGGCCATCTCCAACTGGCCCTAACTCTGCTGGCCGCACTTCTCTTCTTTTAACATTTCTTTTGTCTTGTATCTTTCCATGTCCTTGTTGTTTTCCTGCAAATTTCAGCTCTGGCAGCATGAGACCTTGGGAGGGCGAACTGCGTGTAGATTGGTGGGAAAAACTTTGGAAAAAGTATGCCTTCCCTTGTTACGCGCCTGCCCTTTTTACATGTTTCTTTTTTTTTCTTTTGTTTTTATTCTCCTGGCCGATGAAGCCTGCTCACGCCTGGTGCTGGTGGATGTTGGGGAAACGTGGTGGGAGTATTGCTGAATGCACAGAACCTTGGGTGCCTTCCCTGCTGGCCACGTGGAGAGACTTGTTTGGTAGTCTGAGCAACAACTGGAATATGTTTGTTTTTCTCTTTTAGACAAGCACTGTATATTCCTAACATTTTGCAAAGATGGCACAAAATTTTGGATAATAAATAAAGATCTGTTGTTTATCATGCATTCACACCAGACTGCTCCTTTATTTTTTTTGTTAAAATACATTAAAACATTTGGTGGGAAGTCTCCGTAATTGCCACCTCAAAATTTCAGAGTGGATAATGATAATGAGCATGGAATGTGAAAACAGCACCTCCGAGGAGGAAGATTTATGAACATATTGTTTGTAAGAAATGCGGAGAGGGGTATGGAGAGGAGAGGCTCCTCCTACTCTGTGTTGGGTGCGGTAATGGTTATCATATGTATTGTGTCTGCCCCATTCTAGTCAAGATTCCTAAAGGGAAATGCTTCTGTCCATCTTGCTCCAAGAAGGATGGCATTAGAGATTGTAAGAAGAGGTGTCTAGTGGAGTTCGGGTTGAGAGGAATGTTGGAGCCTTGCATGCTGCAGACGAAGATTCAACTAGAGGGTTACTGTTGCTGGACCTTGGGGAGTTTGGATGCCTCGTCGAAGCTGGAGGAGCAGGCAAGATAACTCTACACTTTTCTACTATTGCTATATTTATTTTATCGTGAAATCGAACCACCATTTCCTTGAATTGGTTGTCTTTTGAACTTCTTTTCAGTAGGCCTCTCCTTTTTGCTTGCTTTCTTCTTGTTTTAGCTGTTACCATTGCCTGTATGTTAGTGGAAAGCGTGTAGGTTTTCTCTCCTTTGGGTGTATGTTTTTCTTGCTCGAGTGATCGATCTTCCTTTATATATATATTTACTCTTCTCTACGATAGAGTTTCAAGTTATTATGTTGTTCCAACTAGTTTTTAGCAGTCGTTAATGTAAGTGTGCTATAACTATGAAGTTCCTTCCTATCAACCTGGGTTGTCCTTCTTCGTCTTTTGACATATAGTGTTAATGATCTCTCAAGCCCACTTGATGACCCTTTTGGCATCGATAAAAAGAAAGGTTGTAGGATTAGTGTAATCAACGCTTGGACTACTTCAGGTTAGAGTTTCGGTGTTAAAACTTTTAGAATGATTAAGTTTGTGTGCAACGTGTTTCAACCTCAAGTGTTTAGACTCCTACGTAGCTTCAGCCTTGTTCCTAGGTTTTATATCCATTCTTATGAGGTACTTTGACTGCCCCCTTCAACTTGAATCGTAACTAGTTTTTTTTATTAGCTAAGTTCGAGTTCTTAATTGTGCAACTCTAGTACCCCCACTATTTCTAGAATTATTTTAGTCTATTTCCCTCTCGAAAGATTGTTGGTGAAATAATCTAGTCTTCTAACTTGTGTTTCCTCCCATTTATTATGACTGTGTTGTTAATTAGGATTGGACAACTTATATGCACATATGTACCTTAATGTTTTGTGATGAAAATTGCCTTGAACGTTGTTTACCTTGGAAAAAACTTTCTTGCAATCAATAGTATGATGGAGTTATAGCAGAAGGAGTTGTTTTGATAATGGAACTTATTAGTTTATGTTGTACCTTTGTTTGAACAGTTGTTTATGTTACCAAGGGTTGCCTTAAAAATATTGTTGTTTTGGGAAATAGGAAATTTATTTTAATTTAACCAAACTTTAAAATTGATGTGGAGGTTTGTAGATCTTTAGGGTTATAAAATTTTGTTGATGACATTTTCGTACACGCTTGTTTGACGGAACTCCCTTCTTCTCTCGCATGTTTGCTACTAGCCTACAAGGCATTGGCCTTCTTGAATGATTGGGAAATCTCTTGGAGTTAGTGGCCAAACTAGTTTACTTTGCCTTTGCTTCGAAACTTATGTTGTGTGGATACTCTATGTGATTTCAGGTTTGAAACTCATTTATACATGGCTTTTTGTGTTAATTCTTGAAAACCATGGTTTCCCTTTTTCTTGGGCCGATCAACTCTTGTTCTTCTAGAAATATAATATTATAGCCTATGCATTTGGTACCTTGATAAAATTTTAGATGGTTAGTACTATATATCAAATCGCAATCTTGTGATTGTTATTTAATTGTTTACTTGATGGGAATAATGTTTTGTTAGATTGGTTATTTCTCCTTATAGGGCCAAGGGCCATTCTCTTTCGGTTGTTATATTTTCGTTGTTTTTTTTTACTCCTAACTGAAATACATGGTCTTCTTCCTTGATTGGCATGGTGGAAACTTATTATAACTTGAAGTGTTGATAGTGTTTAGAGGTTTGACACAAATTCTTGCAACAAAGTGCTTCCTTTCATGGTATTGATAGATAACAGTTATGGTGGTTTTGTGTAGCCTTATCTTGCTCAGTTCTCACGAACTGACTCTTGTAGAAAATTTGTTGCAGATGGATTTTGCGAGTAGATGAGGGATAGACTTGTAGATTTTTTTGTCATCAACCTCAGTTGAGAAGTTCTTTTGCTCGAAACCTTTTTACGTTTTTCAACTATTGATAACGTCCAGTGGAAAGTTTAGAAGAGGATCAATGTCTTGGTATAATGTATTGTGGACTTTGTCATCTGAACTTTGGAAACCTTGTATTGTTTGACTATCATTGAAATTATAAGAAAATTTGGTTACTGTTGTTGAGCGACTTTGTTGGAGTATCAGTATTTTAAGAGTTGATGAAACCTTGCTTTGTTCTTGTAAATGAGTGTTGCTACAACTTTACCCTTGAGAATAAATGTTGAGTTAAATCTTGCTATGACTTAGTAACAATGTGTCATAAGTAAACCAACATGGGTTGTTTAATACTTCTGGAAGTTAAACTAAAAGTTGTATTCAAATAAAGAAACGTAGGGGTCACCAACTTGCGAGCAAGTAATTCTTTAAGTAATCAAAGGCGAGACTATCATTGCAAGTAAAATTATAAAACATGATAACCCTAGCTCCTCTAGTGAACATTATTCCTTTTATGGTGAAATTTTGTAAAACGATCCTAGGGTGAAATGAATGGTTAGTTGTTAGAAGATGATAAGATTTTATAAGCCAGAGAAAACAATTTGGAAATCACACAATCTATCTCACCGCCATTTGGAAAGTAAATTTTTCTCTTTGGTAATACTCTTTCAGTGAAGCTTAAGAAAAATAAATGATAATTCTGGTTAAGATCTCTGGCTTCAATTAAATATTGGCAATAACTAATGAGGTCCTAAAGATGATTTCAACTCGACCTCTCCCTCTAACCTTTTTCCAAGGCACTTTGTTTTTCGTCTCTTAAGTGTGTTGAACGCAAACCCATGTTGTCATATGGGTATGAACGAGTTCTAGTAGCGTTAGTGTGAATAAATGGCCTTGTGGAATTTAAATCACACCTTTCTTCTAATGAACGAATTAAGCAAATAAAGGCCATAATAGAGAAGACTTAGAGCAAATTTCTCTTCAGAGTAAAAGCAAGAACTTAGCATTGTAAGAAGTATTGTACGAATCATATGTAGAGTCTTAGAAAACTGAAGTTAAGGATCGAAAGAGGTTTCATAAAAATAAATAACCTTCAATAATTTTCTCATTGTGGCTTGCCCAATCTGTAGGTGTGTTATGTGGTGGTTTCTTATGTTGTCTTGTCAAATAGAAAAGTGAACCATCCTTGGTGGGTGTGAACATTTCCGTGCTACCTTTGTGGTCATCCTTGTAATGAGTTATCCGCGGAGTTAGTTGTGACCTTGGTAGTGGCATGTTGTGTCGTGTTATGTGTCATAAAAAAAATTATCCTGTATTTTACTGCGTTGTTTGTGTGTGAAATTTTGGGTCGTTACACAGTCTATGTATGACACGGGACCAAGGGCATGACACTTCTAAGGTATAGTCTTGGATGCCACTAGCCTTGTCTCCCTCAAATGCTAATGGTCAGTAACTTCCATAATAACATGCAAATAATACATTCATTTAGGACCAATTGTAAGGAATTCCACATAGTCAGTAGATTTTGCAGGAGTTAGCAGGTTTGAGACCAACCAAGGAGATCAATTCAAGGCATTGTCTAAATACACTAAGTTGATTATTTCAACCAGCCCCAGAGTGTTATCTAGTTTTATGACTTGAACAAATTATCAAAATTGGTGTAGTTCATTGTTTAATTGTACAAAGACTTACTTGACTCTTCCTCTAGCTTTAACTCATTATTACTTTGGAGCTTCAAACTTCCTCGAATACTTGTTTTCCATTATTACAAAGATGAATCACATTCATGACATGTCACTTCTTGATGACATGGCATTGTGCAATGTATTTCACATAATAATAATTATTTACATAGCATTATTTATTGTGCTTCATCAAGAGGTCCATTTCTTTAAGCATTTTATTGTCATTTACTTTAAAACAATAAACAATTCACCATAAAGGTAGGGACTAGTCGCATTGCGACTCTTGTTTTATTTGGAGAGCAATATAATTTTTTTGTGAATTTAAATTAACATTTCACTTTTGAAGCTATTTGATACTAAATATTTTTTTAAAAACAATACTATGTCATATTTCATTTTATTTTCACAAACACTTCCCTATTTTCATGAAACACTTCGTATAATTTGTTTGTAGATTTAAATTAACAACTCAAAATGCAAAATATCCCTAAACTTCACTATTTTCAAGGAACACTTCCAAAGAAATTTTTTCTATTGGAGAGATATATTTTTTTTTGTGAATTTAAATTAACATCTCATTGTTTAAGTTATTTCATGCTAAATATTTTTTTTAAAACAATACTATGTCATAGTTCAATCTATTTTCATGGAACACTTCCCTATTTTCATGGACCACTTCCCAAGCAATTTTTTTTAGAGCAATATAATTTTTTGTGGATTTAAGCTATTTGATGTTAATTATTGTTTAAAAAACAATAATAATACCTTTAAAACAATTCAACAAACACTAATCATTTTATGTTTATACAACTCATACACACTTCTTTATAACATAATTACTTTAAATCAATTTAATGTCATTTACTTTAAAACAATAAACAATTCACCATAAAGGCAAGGACTAGTCGCATTGCGACCCTTGCTACAAGGAATACTTTTAACTTGCCTTGAGAGGTTATAAAAAACAATTTTCCATTAAATTATTATAAAGAATAATTGAAACATTTTAGAGAGGTTATTGAAAAACTCTCCTTCTATTTAATGGTGTTGGTTGATCATGTTCAATGCTCAATGGTACAAAGTTTACTCTCAATTTTAGTTATAAAGTAGAAAACCCAAGATTCAAAATTTGAACAATACATAAGCCAAACTTTAAAATATATATATAGGGATCAAATCTTGTTGAGTGTAAGCCCTGGAAATATTTGACACAGAGAGTCGAAACAGTTGAGGCTAGGATCATACCCTAAGTGACTTTGATAGCGTGGATGCCCCTTACTCGTGGTTGCTTAAGATGAAGGTGATCACTAGTTTAGTTGTACGCTTACTCGTAATTGTAAATCCACTATATGTTTCCTCTGAAATATGAGCAGAGATGTCAACATTTTATGTAATCTAGTGCCCAATTGAATGCACTTCTTAATAAAAATAATAATAAAACTTTAACGTCATACAAAATGTCTTATTTTCTACAAACATTTAATGCTTGCAATATTTAACATAGGAACAAGGAGGAGAAAAAAAAACAAAAAGGTCAAAGACTCACAAAGAGGGGGATGAAATTGGAGACCATGACTAAGAGAATTTTGATAATGAAAAACGTACCCTCATAAAAAAATTCTTATAGATCGAAAATTAGTATCCTTTTGGCTTCCCAAAAGTAAATTATCAAACCGCCTAATGATTATTTGCATTCAGAATTTTGAACTTTCCAATTCCAACCTCCTCCATTGTGGTATTTTTTATAAATTGCATTTGAATGTAGGGAGGTATAGGGCGTTGAAAACCATTGCTCACTGCAAATTGTTCAGTGATTCTGTGTTAAGTTCCGTGATGCTAAATCATCCATTGATATATCCAAGGCCATTTCAGATCAAATCTGGCACAAACATTCAATTGTGCAGATATTCATGCTTACTGGCACAAATAGCCGCAAAGAATTGTATGCATTTTGGTCCACTTGGGCCATGGTCGCTTAGACGGGGGCTCCATAAATATCTCAGTGGGTGCTATTGGGAATATTTAGAAACATTTTAACAGTTTTAAGGTCCCGTGTTTTTTTATTACTTTCCTCAGCAATGCCTGTAGGATCCCATTGGATTTTTATGGTTTTAGATAAATGAAAATCATATTTCCCTCTAAAATCACCAAACAATAATAACGAGAATGTATGTTATGTTCCACATGGACAAAAATCAGTCTAAACTGTAGGGTGAAACTGTCAGCCCCCCTCTTCAGCCACCTCTTAAGTTTAGAGGGCAAAAAAATTGGAGCTCATATTTTTTAGGCCTAGATTATATTATTTCTAGTAGCTAGCTCAAAAAAACATATGGAACCTTATGCTGCAAGAAAATAGGAGTTGAAGCCCCTCCATGGGACCATGCTCTACCTACTATCTCATTTGAGTAGCTTACAGACGCTTCATTTTTTAGCTTTCCAATTATATGGTTTTACTTTAATTAGCTAGTAAAGGGGGAACTAAAGTTGAAGAGAGTTGCATGTTGTTGTAAATCCTAATTTTAGGGTAAGGAGTGGAAAAGGTATTATTTAATATGTTTAATTCTATTCTTAAGATGGGGCACCAACATGGAGGTGGATAAAGTATTGTTTAAAGTGTTTAATCTTATTCTTAGGATGAGACGCCAACATGGACGAGGGATTTATTATTTTTAATGGTTCAAATCTTGTGCATGTACATCTAAAAGGGGACTCCCTCTTTGGAGAATTTTTGAAAGTTATAAAGCATATTTGGGGTTCATTGTAGTACATCTTAGAAATGTATGAGTTATTTTCTTTGTCTGCGATATTATGCTTCGGCAAATAGCAACAAGGACAAAAACTCGAATTTGCATACGGATTTGGAAACGGAATCCCTCACTTGTTAGTTGGGCAATTCCATTTAAGGGTACAATGGTCATTCAAGGTGCAAGTGTTCCGTCATTTTAGCTCCAAGCAATTGTATTCAGACACTGGTATTGTTTTATTATAGTTGGTTAGAAATAATTAAATAAAAGATTGATTTTTTTGCATTATGGTTAGTTGTTTTTTCAATAAAAATCATATTATCATTGTTGTAAAAGTTAATTATGTCAATACTATTACCCTAGGATTTAACAGAAATATCTAGATTTGCTAAAAGTTTGTATTTTAGGGATATTAGAGTGGTATCAGAGCGAATTTCCTCCCAGCATGTGGAAGGGAAAAATTTTGAGGAAAAAAAAAAACATAGGAAGAAAAAAATTACAACTTTGAAATTCATGCAGGCTAGTGACAGAGAAATCAGGTACCGGCAAAGGGGAAAGAAGAAAGCTACAAAATAGCCAGAAGTCATGGAAAACAGGGACTTAGAAGATGCATGTTTTGACAAACTTGTTCAAGAATAGGACAGGCTAGCTGATATAATGGGTCAATTGATCCAAGTTATGCAGGGCACAAACGTGCAAAGGACTCCAAATGGTGGGGGAAGCTCTTCAGGGGCGAACAATAACCAACACACTCAGAGGACGATCATTGGTTCTATTGCTAGGTCTTTCAAGCCTAACTTCCTTCAAAGGGAGTAAGCAGTCCCGGAGGTGGAAACTCAGCCATCTTCCTAAAGGTGGAAACTCATCCATCTATAGCAGATGATATTGTTGGTAGCTATGCGGAATACATGATACTTCTAGGTGAAATTAGAGAGGCTATATTTCTAAATAATTTCATCGATGTGAATAAAAACAAGAGTGGAGCAAGAGTTGATTCGATACCACAAGCTACTCAGAGAGACTTGAGCAGGCACTAGGAAAGTTGTCACTCCCTACTTTTGACAGCTCTGGCAAGAGTACCACTCGCTCATGGATACCAAAGTTGTATACCTTCATATCACTCAAACCAATGATGGAAGAGGAAGCCATCAAATTTGCAACCCTTCATCTGGAAGGTATAATAGCACATGAGTGGTGGTATCATGGGCTAATCACACAAGGACACAATCTCATTCGCTCATGTCGATTTCAGTGATAGGTTGATAGAGAGATTTGACAAAGTGGATTTAAAATTTTATTTTCAAGAATTAACTCAACTGAAACAACTACATTCGGTAAGCGAATATGTAGCTAAATTTCATAAGCTTTATGTCATGGTACCTGATGTAACAGAGAGGAAATTGGTTGTTTTGTTTATGGAATGTTTAACTAAATCTCATAGGGGTTTAGTGAAAGCTTTCAACCCTACTTCTCTACAATGAGTCATCAAAAAGGCTTTGGATTTGGAAGCTTTAGCCCCTAAATGGATATATCAACCTATGAGATAGCCTACAACACAACCAAAACCAGCACCTTATGGGCAATAGAGAAAATCATTTCAGCCGGTTGGTTTTCAACAAAATGAGCTACCTAAAACCAGCAAAGAGATAGAAACAATAAGTGAACTTAGAATGAATAAATGTTGTTTCACTTGCAGAGATCCATGTGGACCAGGTCACAAATATTACTTAGAGGTAATATCAAATGATGAAGGGGGAGAAGAGGAACCGAAAGTGGACAAAGAAAAGGAAGAACCAATGGCTGAAAATAAAGGTGAAGAAAGGACTCTAAATGGTACTCTTGCTACACTTTCAAGTGCTCACGGGTATCATCCTTTTAGAGTACGTGGAGTACTGCATGGACACAAGGTAAATATTTTGATTGATAGTGGGGCAACCCGCAACTTTATTGATGAGAGTTTGGTAGCTCAAAGAGATTTGAAAATAGAGGAATTCTAGGGTTTTAATGTTATTGTAGCAAATGGTTTTATTATTCCATGCACCAAGAGGGTGAAGGGATTGAAAATTACTCTTGGAAAGCACAAGGTTTGTGATGATTTCTACGTGGTGGGCGTAGAAGAAAGCAATGTGGTTTTGGGGGTGCAATGGCTACATTCACTTGGAGAATTCACTTACCAAACTATGGAGTTGAAATTCAAAATCAAGGGAGGAGAAGTTGTACTTCATGGTATGGTCAATGGAGCACCTAGGGTTATCACAACAAAGAGGGTGAAAATAAGCTTTTCGTAAGGGGCAAATAACATGGGCATCTCATTGTTTGGTAAGTATTTCCACTTTTAATACTAGTGATAGATCTTATCATGTGGATATGCAATCTATTTTGGAAAGGCATACTACATTATTCAATGACTTACCTTCAAGACTGTCACCCGATAGAGAATTCCAGGACATCATAGAGCTGGAAACAGGTTCTAAACCTATTATGATCACTCATTACCGCCATCCTAGAGTTTACAAAGAGGAAATTGAGAAGACAACTAAAGAGCTTTTGAAGACGGGGCATATCAGACCTAGTTCTAGCCTTTTTGTTACTTTTGTTGTTTTGGTGAAGAAGAAGGATAGGACAATGAGGATGTGCATTGATTAATGTGATTTGAATAAGAAGACTATCAAAAACAAGTACCCAATATCCATGATCGATGAATTGATAGATGAGTTACATGGAGCGATATATTATTCCAATATTGATTTGAGATCTAGTTATCACCAAATCAAGATAAGGGATGAAGATGTGCACAAAACACATTTTCGTTGGCATTTTAGGCATTGTCAATTCTTGGTAATGTCTTTCGGTTTAACTAATGCTCTAGTTGCTTTTCAATCATGCATGAACCTTTTTTTTAGGGAACACTTGAGGAAATTTATTTTAGTATTCTTTGATGACAATTTGATGTACAGTAAAACTTGGGAAGAGCACCTAAAACACTTGGATATAGTGCTAGAAATTTTGGAACATCAAGCTCTTTTTGCAAAAGAATCCGAGTGTGAATTTCAAATGGTTGAAATTTTATATTTAGGACATGTCATTAGTGCCCAAGGAGAACAAGTTGATCAAGAGAATATTCAGGGAATGTTGGATTGGCCTTCACCCACCACTTTGACACAATTGAGGGGATTCTTTGGTATTTGCAGTTACTACATGCGATTTGTGAGAGGGTTTTCACAACTTCATGTCCCATTGATTGATTTGAAAAATAAAATAGATTTCAACTGGTTTGAACAACCCAAACAACGTTTGAAAAACTCAAAAAGGTAATGAGATCTTGTCTAGTATTGATTGTTCCTAATTTTTTATTCCTTTTGTGTTAGAATGTGATGCATCAGGGGAAGGAGTGGGGGTTGTTTTGATGCAAAAGGGGCATCATATAGCCTTTGAGAGCCGAAAACTTAGTGAAGTAGAGCGTGGATTCTCTATTTATGATAAAGAGATGTTGGCTATCATGCATGCACTAGCAAAATTTTGGCAATATTTAGTTTGTCACAAGTTTGTGGTCAAAACTGATCACAATAGTTTGAATTTTTTTCTTGGCCAAAGGGACTTGAATGACAAGCAACAAAAGTGGGTGAGTAAGCTCCAAGGTTATAATTTCGACATAGAGTGTGTTAAAGGATAGAATAATGTTGTAGCAAATGTTTTATCTAGAAAACAATGTCTATGTTCTATTTCTGAAATCTCTGTTGATTGGAAAGCTTTGATAATTACGGAGTATGTAAAGAATGGTTATACGAGTGAGATCCTTGAGGGAAAAATACAAGACAGCATGTATGGAGTGGTTGATGATATTATCCTCTACAAGAATAGAATCTATTTGGTACCTGAATCGAAGGTAAAAAGCAAAATCTTAAGGGTCGTCCATGATAAACCATTGGTTGGTCATCCAGGGTATTTTAAGAGCTACAAACAAATTAAAGACAGATTATCTTGGAAAGGACTCGAGGTAGATGTCCTCTAATACATCATAGAGTGTATTGAATGCCAGCAAAACAAGGTGAAGCATTCTTTTTCAGCAGGTTTATTGCAACACTTACCTATTCCGAACCAAAAGTGGGAAAGTATATCAATGGATTTCACCACAGGTCTTCCCAATGTTCAGGGTAAGAGTTGTATTTTTGCACTGGTTGATAGACTTGCTACATATGCTCAATTCTTTGTTATTTCTAGTGAATTTAAGGCTCCATGTGTTGTTGATTTATTTTTAAGAGAGGTATTTAAGCTAGATGGTGTAGTGCCCACATTTTATGCACCCAAATACAACAGAAAAATACCAGGATAATTTTTTTTTTGACTTACATTGCTCACGACACACAACACAGTAAGGACTCCCATTCAAGAAAACTCGACACACATGTATACGACACTTACAAAAGTCATCAAAACACATAGACACAAGACATGCGACATATACATGGTTTATACCACACTTTTCCAAATGAATGAATACTATTAGTGACCCAACCACAAGAACAAATGACTATCCCGGAATTGCATAGCCCGCAACGCATCATTTCTTTAATTGTATTTTTGGTTAAAGTTAACATTCCAAGGACATTTCGAGCAAGGATAAATTTGCTCGTTTTTCGACCTAAATTTTCTTAAGTTTGTTCCGCAGTTAAAAAAACAATTCAACCTTCTCAAGTTGGCATCTTATACTTTATATAAATTTCCATAACATGACTTGCTTATTTGGCACAATTCCAAATTGCATATATAGTACTTAATTATCGTGTTCTTATGTTAAGAATATGCTTCTCAAACGTTTATTTGATGTCTACAGTTTTACCCTTCCAACTCAAATGAAAGTGACTTGATATCCAAAGCGCAATAAAAGGTTTTGACAGAAGATATCAGATATATGGCTAGCTTTTTACCAATAATGATTCCTCGATTCACACTGATATTTATTTCCCTACCATTGTTATTATAATTTGAAAACTTATTAAAATTCCCATAAGATTTATATATATATCTATATATACATATCTTTTGTTTTCTCATAGTTTGATCGCACCAAGGCAATGACTTATATTTTTTCGCAACACATGATTATGTTTAATTAAGTTTAAAGGACTTCATGAGTGACCTCAATCCTGATCTCTAAATCTCGTTCTCATCTTATATGATATGCTTATACATCGCACTATGGTCTCGTTCATAGCATTGCGGTGTAATCAGGAGTTACAGAAGTATTTGACTACCATCTTGAAGGGGATATATGGTCGGAAGAATCGTAAACCATATACGAACCACAAGTGACACCTCATAATCAGCTGAGGTTTGGTTTCTTCCAATATGCACTCAATGATCTACGCCTCAACTATATAAGAGTTTAAGGCAGGTGGACATATTTATACTAAACCACATTCAAGAAAATACCAAGGTGTTATTTTGATGGAAACCAAGGTAGCACCGCTTAAACGTTCCTTTGAGCAAGGAACTCATACGGTGTCTTCTAAGGTGGTCTTCAACACTCAACCTGGTGTCGGACCTGAAGAGAGGACATTCTTCTCGCGATTACCAAATCTAGAAGGAAACCGCAAACTCTAGGTAAGGTTGGACCAGGACATTCCTAAAACATGGGTACACGACAATGTCGCTAGACATAAAGACTATGACAGTAAACTCCAGCTAGGGGTTGTATTTACCTAACCTAGAAGGTCGCATCGAGCGCAAGTTTAAGGTTGTTCTACTATCTTAATTTTCTTATATGGTAAAGAAAAATAGGATCACACATGTATGCAAGTTATGCACGAATAATTTATTAATGTTGAGAGTTCCCATTAAAGCTCTATATTATGTTTGCAAGGTAAGAAGATAACCCAGAAATTAATTTAATCGTTTATTGAATACTGAGAAGGTACTACAATATATTAACTTCAATTTCAAATTTACTTTATATAAATCAAACCCCTTTTTTTTTGCCATACACAACTAAGAATCAAACTAAACCGGTGATCAGATGCACATTTCCTAAGTATCCCTAAACTAGCATATCATGCATGTTGATAAATTTCATTTATAACTTTTCAGTAACAAGAGACTACATTACACCGTTATTCATTTTACAATGACCTTATAAAATTACAATAATAATAATTAAATTACACATCTCCCTTTGCATCGTCATTCTTCCATCCTACAAAACCCACGTGAGCATGATATCAGCGATAAATCGCTGGCATGGCATCCACCCTAAAACAATCATAATTATCATTTTTTCAGTTCCCCTTTACATTTGACAATAACGACAATATGCAATCGAAATTTTAAAGAAAAATCTAGAAACATGTAATCATTGCATTTCATTTTTTTTTTCATTTTATAAACTCGGAAGAGAGAGAGAGAGAAAGGAAGAGAGAGAAAATATCATTTTGTCTAAAGTTCCAATACACACAACAAGTTTCATTCTAGTGTTTTAAACAATTATTTACGTGTGTTGAAAGTTTCCAAGGGGGATTTGACAACCCTCCGAGGGTCCGCAACTTTCTACTTTTACATTTTCTCAGTAATTACAAAAACGTTCAAAACGGGCTCAGAGGCTAAGAAACTGCTTTTAAAAGTTACCTTCCAATGAGAACGCCCTCCACGATCAACTTTCTACGTGTCCCCATATATACCAAGAGTTCATAGCAACTGACGGAATTGAAAAAGAGCGCACGGTTTACGTTTGACCGCTAGTTTTCCGGGGCCACTGGTCGTAGTTCACCCCAGTTGTAAAGAGACAAAAGTTAGCTTGAATGGCCCAGGAACCGTGTCCCAAACGACGTTGGAGGGATGCGCACACAACGAGACTCTTCCTACTAGTTCCCCTATATAAGGAGAATTCGTCAAAGTCGACGAGAAGGAGAACTAGAAAACCAAGTTCAAACGAGCGACAAGTTTTCTGGAGCGACAAGACAAAAATGGATCAGTTTGACCTTGTCAAACTGCGATTGGAGGCCTACAAAACGGCTTTGCCAACCTATCCCGAAAGGTGCCCTTTCTTATGTTGAATGTTCCATGCATTTTTCTAACATAAACGCTAGAGGTTGGCGAAGACGGAATGTGATTTCTCTTTCCGAGTTTCAAATGGTGGTCCCAAACAGAAAGCCCACTTTCTAGTTTTAACAGCTCTCTACTGTTGTAAACCGGTGTAACAGGGCTCCTAAAAGAGCGTCAAAAGGATGTCATATGATCGTTTCAGGTCAAACCAAAAATCAAGGCGACTCCTCGTATACCAAGGTACACGAATGAAACTTCACATCTCATTTCCAGAGTTGTGAAGGGTACTTAGTGAGTTTCCGAAAGTTAGCAAAATTTAACTATTTTCAGCAGGAAGAAGGTCAACTTAATCAATGGAGAGTCAAATTTGTCTGGTCGTTAAGACAATATTGAAGCGATCAAAAGGGGTAAGAGTTTTCCAGATCATCTCGAGGCGAGGGTGATAACTCATGTTTTAAAGTAGATGAGTTATAATGACGTCGTGAGTTTACCACACGATAATTTATTGTTTTGCAACGAGCTGAAGGGACATTAAACTGTATTACAAAAAAATTTCTAATAATTTTAAAATTCTATTTAGATGCAAAAGAGAACCAAAACACGAGGATTATGAGAGGTAAGGGAAGGACCATGCCTGGAGAATGAAGTCGGTCGAAGCCACGGGCTTGGGTTCAATCTCTTGCTTGACACTTCGTCAACTAGACCACGAGCGTCCCCAGCTCCACCATTTAACATACATGTCTTCTGGATTCGACCCACCACTTGCTGAGCATGATCAAAGGGTTTCTTATTGTTTTTGTTTGGATAGGAAGAGATCTTCCTCCTTTTGTGCGTAGCCTCAAATCTTGCAACCATTAGACCAAGATTTTTTTTGAAGGCGTTTAGTCAAACACTTCACATGCCTTAAGCATGCCTCCACATTTTGCACATTCTCATGTGCTCATCAAAACCAGTAACATAACGATTAATTTTCGGCATGATTCTACAAGAGGCACTCATGCCAACGAAGTATTTACAACCCTCATGCACTGAACATGCATGGCTGAAAGCCAATTAAACAAAAATGAAGCTTACATGGTCAGGGTTTGTTCCATAAGTCCACATCTCTCTGAGGCATTCTGTCAGGAACACATCACAGTCCCTTTTCTTCACATCCATGTTGTGCATATGCTGACATCATGGCATTCCATGAGACAACATTTCTTTGAGGAATTTTATCAAACAGTTTAGCGCCTTTTTAACAGACCCATTTTTTATTTATCCTGCTATCACTGTAGCCCAGGAGGCCACATATCTTTCAGGTATTTTGTCAAATAGTTCACACGCGTTGTGTAAGCCCTCACATTTTTGCAACCATTTTGTGCATATCCCGAAATCATTGCAGTCCATGGAACTGCATTTCTGCCACGCATTTAGTTGAACAGGTCGCATGCTTTCACGCTTTACATACGCATCTACAATGGCACTTGCAACTGCAACATCTGACAAGGTTCCAAGGCAATTTTTTTGACCTTGATGGGAGCCCACGTAGGCCTGGGCGCGTGTTGGAAGAGTGCTGGCCGCGTTGCAAAAAGAACAGACCCAAAACGCCTTCGTTTTTTGCACTGTTTTCCACGCGGTGAGAGTAGCGCAGTCGTAGGCGCATGCTGGATGTTTTGTGGAGTCTTGGCTTGCCTGAATCACAGTGTTTGAATGTAAGTTTCCAAGGCTGTTTCAAAAAACTCTTCTTTTTTTGGTACACAAAACCTGCGCCCAAAGCCAGCAGCCCATTCCAAATGTAGCGACCAAACCCTAGTGCGATGTTTTGGGGATTTTTCCACCTTTCTTCACTTGCCCTAATTCGCCCCCACAAACATGATTATTTTAAATTTTAGTTCTTTTATTTTATTTTTATTATTATTATTTTATTTATTTATTTATTTTTTAAATTTCCCTTTACGTACAACAACCCACACAGAGAGATGAACAAGACTCCCCTTCTGCCCCAGAGGCGTTCGAAACTGAACGCAAGACACAGACCGACCGCGGTGTCACAACAAGAGATTGTCTTGTCGCGCAGAACGAGGCGACCAATCCATACAAATAAAATCGTTTATCGATAATCAACAATGAAATTGGTAACCACATCGACGATCAACTGAAGAAGTTATCGTCCATCGATAGTTAAAATACTGATATTGTTATCATCATTGTTATTATTATTATTTACTTATTATTATTATTATCACTTAAGATGATTATTAATCATACTACAAGACTGACATGCCCGCTCGACAAAAGGGTAAACAATAATACTATCAAACAGAGGCCAATTGTCAATTAAATTAAAATAACATTATTATCACTATATATTATAAATATATAAATGTAATTACTATTCACATTGATAATGACTATCGGCCCAGCTTTACCAAGCGACAACAAGGTCCTCCTTCAATTAGGTCAACGAACAGGTCATTACATAGTCCCCACACAAAGGTGTCGATAACGACTCGAGAGAGCAAGGAAAGGAAAGGTGCTAACACATCACTGAGACCAGGCCAAGGTCAACAATGGTCAACGAGAGCCCACGCACACAAGTCTCCCAGGATTAGTAACAGGGTCGGCAGGATAGGGACTAGGAAACATTGAATGGGGCATTACAGATGGTTTGCCTAAAAATATTGTAAGTGATAGAGATAGCAAGTTCCTTACTTTGTTTTGGCAGGAGCTCTTCTGCTTGACAGAAACAGAGTTAACTTCGAGTACCATCTATCATCCACAAAAGGATGGGCAAACAGAGATTGTGAACAAGTGGATTGAGGGATATTTGCGAAATTATGTGGCAAGACAGCAATCAACTTGGGTCAAATGGCTTTGTAAGGGGAACATTGCTACAATACCACTCATCCCGTGTCCATAGGTATGAAACCCTTCACAACTTTGTATGGTTATGATGTTTTTCCCTTTATGGATTTGGTATATGCAGATGGTAGAGTGTCGGGGGCAAAAGACTCAGTGGTACAGAGCCAAGATATTTTGGGAATGCTCAAAGAGAATATTCAACATGCACAAAACCAATAGAAATTTTATGCAAATCAGCACTACATTGAGGGGACTTTTGAGGTTGGTGGCATGGTTTTCTTGAGATCGCAGCCCTATAGACAATCTTCTCTGAAGAAGAGTGGAGGCGAAAATCTCAACCTCTGTTTCTATAGACTCTTAGGATTAGAGGATAGGAGAGGTTCCTGTGAGTTGGATTTACCATAGCAGAGTAAGATACATTACGTTTTCTATGTCTTGTGCCTAAAAAAGGTTTTGGGAGAGCATATTGTCTCTTCTATTGAATTGCCTTCTTTAGATGATGAAGGCAAACTTGTGTTGGTTCCTAAAGTAATTTTGGATTTCAGCGAAAAGAAATTAAGGAACAAGGTTATTGTTGAGTATCTAGTACGTTGGAAGGATTTACCTGTAGAAGATTCTACTTGGGAGGGTGCTGAAATTTTTAAGCATCCCAACTTGCAATTGCTTGAGGGCAAACAATTTCAGAAATGGCAAACTGTAATGTCCCCTTTTTAGAATTAATTAATTATGAATACCTGAAGCCTATTTTTCTTATTTTCTATAGGTTTAAGGAGTGATTAGAAGAGGGAAAATAAATTAATTTAAGTGGTTCAAGGGTATTTTTATATTTTAATTGGAAAAGGGACACTTCAGATTATATTTAAATCCAAGCTAACAATATTAGAATAAAATAATAATAGAAAGATGTACTTCTATTATTAGGCGCCAAAGTCAGAATTTTCTAATTAAATAAAGCATTCTATAATGAGGGCGCCGAGTATGGAATGGGCTGCATGTTGTTGAACAAATCTTTATTTTAGGATAAGGAGTGGAAAAGGTACTATTTAATATGTTTAATCTTATTCTTAGGATGGGGCGTCAACATGGAGGTGGATAGAGTATTATTTAAAGTGTTATGGTGCACCGACATAAAGAAGGGAATTATTACTTTTAATGGTTCAAAGCTTGTGCGTGTACATCTAAAAGGAGAGGTACCCACTTTGGAGAGTTTTTGAAGGGAGGTTATAAAGGTAGATTTGGGGATTCATTGTAAAGACATCTTGGAAATTTATGAGTTATTTTCTGTCTGCAAGTAGCTTCTGCTTCTGCAAATAGCAATAGAGGATGAAATCCCTCATTTGCAATACGGATTTGCAGGATGGAATCCCTCACTTCTCCGCAGGGCAATTCCATCCCAGGGGTTGTAGTGGTCATTCAAGGTAACAAGTGTTATGCCTAGTTCAGCTCCAGGACAATTGTATTCAGACACTCGGTAATGTTTTACTGTAGCTGGTTGGAAATAATTACATAAAAAACTGATTTTTACGCATTATGGTTCGTTGTTTTTATTTATAAAAAATCAGTATTGTCATTGTTTTTGTAAAAGTTAATTTAATCAATACGCTTGCCCTAGAATTTAACAGAAATGTCCAAATTTGTTAGAAGCTTATTTTTCCAGGGATATTACATATCACTTCACCATGGTTGTCCTCTTGCACAAACCCGCCATAGAAGACAGTCGTGCTAGTCCTTAGAAACTCTATTCCTGACCCTCTATGAGAGCCTTAGGGATGGCCCCCAGGTCCTTCAGTGACCTGGATCTTCTTTGAAATCCACATGTACATTGTGCTTGAATGTGTTGCATAGAATTGGCCTAAAAGCTCCCCCCAATGGTGTTGAGGGACTTTTAATTGGCAAAGGAACACTTCTCTATGTTGCAGTACATAGAGCTTGTGCTTGATGCATCAGTGTGAAGAGCCTGTTGAACATGATTACTCAATGAGACAAACACTTCTTTGTTGCTGTAGTAGCATTTACTCATGATTGAGCAGTGGTTCTTCCCTCATCGAAGCAGAGATTTCCCTGGTGTATCTTAGACCCCACTTTTCTCTAGTTGGGGATAAACTAGTTCCCATGGGGGATTCCCTGTCCTAGATGCATCAGAAAAGGCAATAAGATAGCTTGACTCATTACCAAAATATTTTGGTTATGTTGCATGAGCCAAACAGGGTTGGACATTGGATTAACCCCTGATCTCTCAAACTCCAAACTTCAACCTTTCTAACCAACATCATTCATTTTCCAAGGGAGCTCATTTTTTGACATTTGCCCCCCAATACTTATCAAGCAATTTTGAAATATTTTGAAGATTGAGATATTTGTCCCAATTTCTTTTGAACAGGTAAAAAAAAAACACTTTGATAATGCACCGAGCATTGTATACAATTTTTAACAATGTAGCAATCTTAAGCAAACAGAAGATGTCTTTTTAAATTAATGCTAACAGGTTAGAAATTCAATAGCTGAAAAATATGTTCACCATCATTTCTGAAGTATCAAGAAAATAACGTAGGCTTCCTTAAAATGGATCACCTAATAAAAAGTGGAGCACCTCATCACTCTAATTGGCCATTAAGACAATGATCCTTGCACTGTTAACAGAGAGCCTTCATAATCCACAAGGTAATTGTTGCCCCATCCATTGTGGACTTAGACCCTGTCATGCACAAAAGGATATTACACCTAAATACGAAGGGTAGCCATAATCTCCATTTGTCGACCACACAATGTCTCACCTATGGGCAGACATGGAGTCTAGCCCCTACTATAGGATATCTAATTCCTGGCACGTAGAATCTAATGAACACCACAAGCTTCTTTACTTATTATTGTAGTAAGATACTTACAACAGTTTGGTCATCAGTTATCTGAGCAGTCAGCATGCTTTGAGAAAACAAAAAAATATATACACCAAACTGAAAAATAAAATGATGTTTGGGACTTGGGAACCCATACCTGATACTCAACACCCTCCCAGTGGTGGTTGGGTGGCAGGGAGGGCGCAAGCTTGATAGTCCACTGCTGCCACCGCCTCCTTCGATTGGGCTGGTTGCTCCAATTGCTTATTTTTGCTTGGATGCCCAACTTTTATAGCCATGTTTGTGCTGTTGTGGCAATGACTCTTTATGTAATTTTGTAATGCTGCTTATGGGCCTTGGGCCTTATAATTCTTAAGGTTGTTTGGACTTGATTTGTTTCTTGATGTGCCTTTTGCTCAGGGTTTGATTTCTCTCCACCCATAGTTTTGATTGGGCATGCACTTCTGTCTCTCTATTCGTAGAAATATGATGGCATGCCTTCAATCAGAAAGTATTTCCACTTAGCTTGCTTCGCCTAATTGCAAAATCCTTAACAGGGAGGTGTCTTGTGAACAAATCCTTAACATGGATATCTCTTGTTAACCATTTCACTTTTCTTTTTTTAACTCCCTAACTCTTTCATTCTTCCAAGTATGTGGGATGATTTTCCCCTTCGACAGTAATGCTATGAACTTTAGCTGCCCCTCCAGACCAATCAACCAGTCCAATCGTCAACCGATCCATATCCTGAAACGACCAGTGCGGTTTCTTACTGCACTAGCTAGCACTAGGGTCTGCACTACCACCAGCCCACAAAAGCCTTCATTTTGCCCTGCAAAGTACAGAGCTGTAGCCAACCCTCGACACAAAGTTTTGTGTCATTTTTAAGTATTATAGATCACTTTTGGGATCAGATTTTCCTGTGTTGTGGCTGTAAACCAACCACATGACAAACTATTTAGTTTCTTACAAAAACATGCCACAGCATTGGATTGAAACCGAAACTACAATTCAAGTTCTGGTGTGCATATAAATTCAATACACCAACTCAAAAGCCCAAGAGTATCATACATAATAGGATTAACCAATAAGCTGAAAAGATTTTCATATTGATCATAATATCATTCAGTAACGCACATGAAAATTGTATGTATAAATTCCATGGACTCTGTTGAAAAAATTGCTATTTAAAATTCCAATCTTGATAAATGAACAGTAAATAATGAAATTAGTGAATGCTAAAATTCTACGGACTTGTCCTATTCACGTAACAGGCAACCAAAAAATTCAAGAGCCTTGTCACTGATTTCTCACTTGGGGAAGGTTAAAGCCTTCTGAATAGGCCACACTTCGAGGGGCTTGCGGTCTATGGCACATGTAGTGAATTACATTTTGAAAACTAACCGTCTAACACTTCTTGAAAGAAGTAAATGTTACAATAAAGATACAGAACATGATACATACATCTCCACAGGTAGATGTTGAAAAGAACTCAAGATCCCTGTTGTTTCCTATACACTAAATGACAAGAATGCAAGCCTTTAGAAGGGAGACCACACCCCACAGCTCAAATTTTCTCCAGTCAGTATATTACAACTCGCAGCATTCCTGGTTGGGGTTCAGTATAATCAAGATGTTCATCTTCCAAGAGATACCTTTCAATTGCAATAGGCAGCCTTGCTGGTGTGCGAGATCCCTTGGTGTGGTGCCCTGTCCCAACACATATTAAAACCTGTTGTCGCTGACCAGATGATCTTGCTGTATTACGATGAACAGTAAGTTCAGCTTTTAACACATGGATAGCCTCGTTTACATGAAGGCCATGAAGATCAATCAATCGTTCCTGTCCTTGCAGAAAGTTTTGAAGATGAGCAGTTGCTTGATTCCTGCAGAAAAGTTAAAAGCTTAATGTTCATTGGATCAAAAAAGCAAGATACAAAATAGTAAGTCTTGGCTATTTCAAACCAATAACACACTAACCTCTGTCGATAAATTGCTTCCCCAGCTTTACCATGTGCAGCTTTCATTAGTCCATTGTGCCACTGCCCTTTTGCACTCAATTCCTTTGCAAGAGCTTTATTACCCACAAGGTATGCTTGCCTGGCCTGTTTCATGGAAGATTGATCAATTAAGCTTCACAAAAAATGCAAAGCAACTTTGGACATGATTTAACATTACATTAATACAGCAAAGGAATGGAAAATCAATAGCTTCAAACTATAATTCAATATTTATAACTATGTTCAAAAACACAGCGAAACCGGCAGATAACAGCCCTGAGATAAAAAACCATGCTAAATTCATCGAGCCGAGTTGGGAGAGAACTCGGCTAGTTTTGCCAAGTAATTCGGTCATTACTCAGTGGTGAAGCTTACTGAGTCCCTGTCGACTCAGGCCATAAATGTATATAATGCCCAATAAAAAAAAAAACTTATTTTTACACCTGTGCCTGCGATTTTCTGATTTTTGCTTTGCAAATACAGTGAATACATCATACAATCAAGTGAATGTGATTGAATCATTGATTGGCGCTAGGGTTTTCAGCAACTCCACTAATTTAGAAAAAGATTGGAACCACGGTTTTCAGCATTTGAGCATTATACAATTACAGGGTCTGCCTTGAGTTATATGGTCGACTTGTCAAGTGAATGTGATCGTTTGGAGCTACGCTTTTGAGTGTTTGAAGAAATCATCAGCATATAACAGCAAGCGAACTTGTAACTTAGCAAAAAACAGCAAGTTTGAAACTGAAACAAAGATCAAATTTCAGAGCATACAGGTAAAGATTTTCCATTTTTATAAGTTTCTAAACTCTAGTTGTTTCTTCCTTTCAAAATTACATATTCGAGGGATTATAAAAATATTCTGCTTGTTCTATTTATTAACAGCTATGGTTTCCATCTAAAACGTTTTTTTTAATACGGTTTATACTTTCCACATTAAGATTTGCAAGAATGCCATCCAGTTCAGGTTCAACTACACTTACCAAGCATAAGTCTAATGGCTCTTCCTAGAAGCATTGCGAACAAGTAGAGAATAATTGTGTGATATGCAACTATTGTGGGATGAAGATGAGTGGAAGTTGCAGTAGAGCCTTAAATACCACGTCCCTCATATACCAGGAAAACATGTGGTAGTGAATAGGCAAGTGCCTCTTGAGGCTCAACAAGAGATGGTCGCATACCTTACAAGTTTTGCAGAGAAAAAAGAGGAAAAGAGGAAGAAAGCTGAAGCACTTGAAGCCTTGGTGAAAAGGAGGGCTGCAAGAGATAATTATGACACTGAGGCCTCTTCTATCGCCCCTCCAAGGGGTCAAGGATGGGGGTGTAGCTCATCCATTGAAGGTAGTTCGGATGTCATTTTTGTTCCTTAAAGCAATCCTAGGTCACAACCTCCAATCAAAGGTATCACTTGGAATGAGGAAATGCACAAGGAAGCAAGGATAGATGCGGAAAACTTTTGGTTCTGCAACAACATTCCATTTAGTATGGCGAAAAGCCCATACTAGAAGATTTTAGTGGCTGCATTGACTGTTGTCAAAAAGGGGGTCAAGGATCCTCCTTATGATTTGACTGGCCCGTTGTTGGAGGATAGTATTGAACATACGAAAGGTATTGTAGGAGAACAGAAAAAAGTATGGCAAAAGAAGGGCTACACCATTTTGTCTAATGGGTGGACAGATGGCAAAAACAGCACATTGATTGACTTTTTAATGGCTTCAAGTGGGTAATGGGTCTTCTTGAAGTCAATTGAATCATTGATGCATCCCAACTAGTGAAAAAAGTCGACACTTTGGGTGATATGTTGGATGAGATGGTGATGGAAGTCAGGGTGGCAAATGTTGTCCAAGATGCGACGAACAACGCAACAACATATGTAGCCGCAAGGAGACTTCTCGAGGAAAGGTACCCTACATTTTTTTGGACCCCTTGTACAGTTCATTGCATTGATCTCCTACTTGAGGACATATGAAAGATGACATGGGTGAAGAATATGGGTGAAGAGGCAATAAATATTTAAAAATTTCATCTACAATCGCCCTCAGGTGTCAAGCTTGATAAGAGAGCAAACCAACAAATTAGAGCTTGTGCGGGCAGAAGTCACTTGATTCGCCACCACCTTACATCACATTGCAGACCATTGTAGCCTCACTAACATATCTTGAACAGGTGTTTGTAAGCACACAATGGTTGGAATCTTCCTATACTAGGAAGCCTAACAATGAAAGGGCCATAAAAGATTGTTTCTAGTGACATGTTTGTGAAGCATGCCGAGAAAATTGTTAAGGTAAACTTAAACTTACCTAAGTTTTTATTTATCATTTATTTGTTATAATTAATTTTGATTCTTGAATTTAAAATTTTGCATTCTTTTGTTTTAACTTTTAGATGTCAAAGCCTTTCGTTAGGATTCTACAGTTGGTGGATATAGAATAAAACCCAATGGGTTATCTATATGAGGCCATGGATGTGGCCAAGGAGGTCATAGCAAAACGTTATGGCCAAAATCAAAGAAAATATGAACCCATTTGAAGCATAATTGATAGGAAATAGAACAAGCAACTCCCTCAACATATGCATGCAGCGGCCTACTATCCGAACCCAAAGTTTTTCTATTCCCCATCATTCAAGGCGAATGAGGAGGTTATATATGGTCTTAATGCGTGCATATAGAGGATGACACATAACAAAGAAATTAGAGATGCAATTATTAACAAGTTGCAGATTTACAAGACTGCAAAGGGAGGCTCTTTTCTTTGGATCTGTGTGTGAAAAAAAAAACACCATTCAGCCAGGTAAAAACAAATTGAGTCATTTGTTTATAGTCTTGTTATGCATAGAGCTATATATTTGAATTCTTTCATTTATTCAATCCTAGTTGACATACAAAATTTTAAACGTCTTACTTGTAGATTTGCGATAGAAAGATTATGGTGTAGAAAACACCTCATCTTTAGAAGTTAGCCATCCGCCTTTTATTGCAGCCATGCAGTGCTTCTAGATGTGAATGAGATTGGAGCATGTTCAAAGTTGTTCATGCAAAGATGCGCAACAAACTGATAGCACAACGCCTTAACAACCTTGTTTTTGTGCAATACAATCTTTGCCTTCATGTGAGAGAAGTGGTGGGGGCAGCGAGTCCTGAGGTAATGGACTTTCGTGATATCAATCCATATGCTAAATGGATCGCTCATGATATGAGCCCGTGTTTACCAAATAGGGCATCGTAGAGTTAGAGAGGGAGGCAGAGGAAGTGATGGCTTCAAAAGCAGCAAAGGCATCAGAGGAAAGATCCCCAAAGGGGTCTCTCTTACTCTCCAATGAATTTTAAGTCAATTAAAACACCAAATGCTGATTTATGAATGTTATGGCAATCACACTAATGCAGAGCTGAATTTATTGAAAAAATGCCACTAGGGTTTGAGATGGATCTCAAAACAAATATCACTCAAACATTATACTGTCAATCCCAAATGATTACTAGTATTTCTAAAAGTCAAATCATGCAAAAATAGAAATTTATTGCAGCCAAAACAACCCAGAAATCAGATCTGAAATCTGATTATTGATCTGCCTGAAACCCTCAAAATATCACTTCAAAAAAATATAAAATTATAGCGATTTGGTTTTACAATAATATGGAGAATATTTGACAATTATTTTTGAAGGAAATATCTCTTGAAATGTTGTCAAAACCATCCACAATAAGTCGACCCAACTACTGCCATAAACCACTGAAAACACCTTCACAAACACTGCTGAAAATAACCTGAAAATCTGATAAAGAACACTAAAAATTTCTAAATGAAATTCCCTCTCAATCCCTTGAGGTTTTCGTCCTTGGAATTTCTGATAAAAGCGAAGAGCTCTTAACAATGCAAAATCTAATAATAAAATTTTGGATGATGCCTAAGCAAGTCGACTTGCTCATATAAAAGGAAAACAGCCCAAAAAGCACCTCTAAACTCAGCCAATAACATTCTTTCTTTCCCCTAGGCTGGTCGCATTTTTCCCTATGGGCCATATGGCACATTTCCCTATTTATGACTCCCAAGAGCAAGTCGCATTTTCCCCCATAATACAATTAAATTTAATTGTATTTTGACATTGACATTTTTATTTTATTAATAAGCTTTATTATTTATTATATGTGCAACTTATAATGTTATTTTAAAAATATTTGCACAATATAATAAAATAATAAAAACTTAGTCACCCTAGATACCTCCTTTGGCCGTCGGGTAGACAAAAAGGGCCAAAGGTCTTCGTCCTAGCTCATTTGGAAAGAGGGGACATTACATCAGGAGCCGGAGGAGTTGGTGAAGATGAAAATATCTTTGCATATGATATAGTTGTACAAGAGGAATCTGTTGCCTTCCACTTCCAGAGGGCAGCAGGCTTATTCTAAGGGCATTGGAGATGATTGTAATTTGTATATTTCATATTTGATATTAGTATGTTTTGGGGCATTGAGCACTATGTCACTATAGTCTGTGCAATTTGTACTTTGTGCTTTTTTGGTCAAAAATTAATAGAAAATATACTTATGCATTCTTTACATTCATTTCTCATGTCAATTAACTGTGTTTTTCATGTTATTCAAGTTTATTTTATGAATTCATATGTTTTTCGAAGTACCAATAAAGTTGCCAAGTAATTACCGTGAAACCCCAGAGTCCCAAGTAACGAGACAAATTTTGGGCTGCCAAGTAATGTTTGAGTACGAGCTTTTGAACTATGATTTGTAAAAACTGGAGCAGGCCACGCTAGTTAATATTCTTCATTATTTTTCTTGGCATTCAGTTTTCATTGGCTAGTGGTAAAGTAGATATGATAAATATCAGCCCTCAATGGAGGCAGTACACAGATCATAGATGGGCAATGTATATATTACCATAAAACATACATGACCATGGAATTTACAATCAATGGCTTAAAGATAACAGGCAAATATCATGGAATAATATAGGCATAAAAACTTTTCAACTGTTTGGGTAGTTATCTTTGGAAGAGAGATACATGACTTCTAGCACAAGAAAAGGAACATTTGGATGATAATATAATAAATCAAACAGACAAATAGAATGGAGTTGCAGTTCTGCTTGATGATAAATAAAAATATTCAAAAAATATCCTATCTTTGCACTTATCGGAGTGGAATACCTGTTCAAAGTATGCATTCCGAACACGGGCATGATCTCGAGCTTCCTCTCTCAGATCTGAATACATATTTCCTGCAAACCACAAAATAATATATATTCACTAGGATTAATTTAGGAAGGTACAATCTCAGCCATCAGAATTCAATCAAATGCCAGAAGACCAATATGTGATATTTTAGTCTTAAAGACAAAGGTTGGATCAAAATATTACCCACTGCTTCTCCAGTTTCGAGCCACAGTTGTGGAGTCTGCCGTAGGTTGGTAGAGCTCCGTATCCTATCTCCATTCATCACTCTGCTATTTGCTGCGAAAGATCCCGCTGACGCTTGAGAATTTCTACTTGACCCCAGATTGACATCCATCACACCACTTCTGTCATATTTCCACTGACCTGAATTCTCAGATGCATTTTTCCTAACTACTGCAGCAAAATCAGTGGCAGACATAGGATTTCCATTAGTATTAGACCCACTAAAGAACAACTTATCTCCTTCCCCTCTTCTGTATGTATTCACTGCTTCTTGTATATCATCTTCTGTATATTGTGACAAACTATTCAACATTTCAGCATTTGACAGTGCTGGAAAGTCCATGCTAGTAAGATTGGGAGCAGACGATGATTTTGTGCTGAAAGAGTGTTGTGAAACAGTGTCTTCTTGAAGCTGCAATAACACAGGGTTAATAATACTGTGCCAAATTAGGAAACTGCATTAGGAAAATATGGCACCCAGCAGAATGTTTGGATACATGGAGCAATTTCATTTATGATGAAGGCATAAACCTTCCAACTGAGCACCAGCATTACAATGAAGTTTAATCATCAATAAGATCTTCCATAATTTAGCTAATCAAATAATATGTCCCATGAAGTGATTAGTATGATAACAATATGATATTTGATCCACAGTAAGAAAGTATTGAATAAGTTGTCAAGGAAGGAAACTATAAAAAATCAAAAACAAAATGGCTAATAGATCAATGAACAAGGACGCCACTTGTAATTGTAAAATTACATATAATATAGAAAAACAAGCCTGTATACCTCAAGTTGAGTAAGCATCTCCATTGTCAAGCTTAAATCACCTCCACTTGCATAGTAAATGCCTGCCAGGCTTTCAGCTGCAAAGCCCGGGAATTCAGTCGAAAGAAGCTCCACAGGATTGATGCCACTGTTGTCCGAAAGTGCTTGCTCTCCTACCAGTTCATTCAAAAACCCAAGATCACATTCATCAGCAGAAAAATATCCATCTCTGTTTTTTATCAGCTGCAGATTATGACTGCTAGATTGTTGATCCCAAGCACTAGAAGCAGACATTCCACTAGCAGATTTTCCTTCTCCATTCTCAGAAAAAACAAACCTAGACTTACCATTAACATGACTCGGATCAATGCTATGAGACACATTGTTATAAGCTAACTGTCCACTTTCCAGAACACTCATAGTCTTGGATCCAGATGAATAATCAAGGCCAATTGAACTTCCTGATAAAATGCTCTCCGAATTTTGCAATATATCCCCTACAAAATCAGGGGTAATGTCATCAGGAAGCCGATATCGCCAGTACTGCCGAGTCTCATCATCAGAGGTGTTTGAAGTTGCAGACTCCGACCTATTTAAGACAGCTTTACCATAGTTCTCTACATCTTCTGGCTTAGATACATCCAAGTTCCTTGCACTGCTAGAGGCAGATCTCAATGACGAGGGAATAAATTCTGCTGCATGTGGATTTAAAGATGTCTGCTTAGTAACAGACAAACCTTTTCTAGAGGAATTCATTTTTTGATCTGATATAAGAGCCGGTGAAAATGAAGCACATGGAGAGCCCCCTTGCATGAAAATTATGATGACCCAGCTTTTCCTCGGAAAAATGTGATGACAAATTCAGTCCAGTTCTGTGAGCAAATTGGGTAATGTTATTAACTCCTTGGTGACAAGTGCTAGCGCAAAAGAGCTAAGAATCAAAGTGAATAACTATTTTGCTGAAATTTCATCACAGTGAAAATTCCAAGTTAAATTGAGCTTGGAAGATATCCCCACCAGGCTGCTTATGATTCAAAACTTTGGGGAACAAACTGACAGGACATCCACAGTCAAACATGTGAACTAAAGATCATAACAAGAAAGATCAAGCCATGTAAAATCAATGCCCACCAAAAACAAATGACAATACAGTAAAATGACATCATAAAAAAACACATTCTTTGAAAAAGATGTGGATAAAGAGAGAGAAGCGTACACACACACACACAACTTAACCACATATAAGTCAACCATTACAGTGACATCATTGTGCAGTAAATGTTAGTGGCAGTGCAATATAATGAAGGAGTATTCTAGGAAAGTAACATGATCCTGCATTTTTGAGAGAATTTTGAGTTCTCGTGGAGGCAGCATCCTTTTCATGAACAATTTGTTGGATTTTGCAAGGAGGACCGGTATGAAATCATCTTGATATGCCCATGAGATCAGACTATCAGTTTTTGGTCAATGATATGAGACTTGCACAGGCCATAACTTCGTCGTGCAAACTCAGAATTGAGGGTCGCTGTTTTTCGATGTCGCATGATTTTCCAAGAGGAATCCAAAAGTGCCATCAGATTTCAGATTAGTTGAGATAGCACCTAGGCAATATCTGGTTGAAGCAGATAGTGTGGTATCGCAACAGTGATATCTTATTGGGATCATAACTTCTTCATGCGGACTCAAATTTGAGTTCCATTTTTTTCTAAATCATATAATTAACTAAGAGACATCTAAAGGCTTCATCTCAGTTCACATTGGATGAGGTATCTCATGGACGACACCTGGTTGAAGCAAACAGAGTGATATCCCAGAGGCAATATCTTGCCAAGTCCCATAACTTACTTACTCGTACAGACTACAAACAGTGTTCAGTTTTTTTCATGTATTTTCCCAAGAAGGATACAATAGTGGAGTCAAATATATTAGTAAAGGTATCAGCTAGGTGACACCTTCTTGATGTTTTGGGTGGTATTGCAGATACCAAAGAAGCCCATTTTGAGGTATTGTTGCACTGACACTCTATGCAGAAAATTGTGTAGTAATGTGGATGCCAAAACAAGATCAATTTGATGTATCACTGCGGTGACACCTCTATGCAATGAATCACATGATTTTGTGTGGACAACAACACATAGATAACTTTACGATTAAGTAAAAAATAGTTCTTGGAAAGCACAAATATCGGTCCATCTTGTAGGACATCAAATGGATGGCAATGATCCTTTTATGGTATCAAGACAGCAAGATCATGTTGAATACCTAAGTGTGAGACGATTGAAATGTGTCGATGATAATCATGCCAAGTTTTATTCACCGAGTGGCCCTTCAAAAGAGTCAGTTCAAAAGCACTTAGCGAGTAGACTTCCACCTGCAGAGTTATACCATGTGTCACATGATGATACTTGGACACATGTCAAGATACCAAATTAGACATGTGCCTCAATTCATCTATCCATGTCAAAAATAATCATGCCAAGTTTTATTCACCGAATGTCCTTCAAAAGTGTCAGTTCATAAGCACTTCACAAGTTGACTTCCACCTGCAAGCTGCAGAGGTAAACCATGTGTCACATGTTGATACTTGGACACATGTCAAGATACCAAATTAGAAATGGGCCTCATTTCATCTATCTGTGGTGATTATTCTGGGACACATCTCAATGTCCTGTATCTTGTAAAAGTTGAAAGGTGAATCATTTCATCTTCTTCATTGTTCATTCTCCTCTCTTGTAACAGACAAAAACATTGAAGATAAATATTGAATCCGAATTTGTGATAGAAGCTTTTGGGACTTGAATTGGGTAGGGAGTGAATCGGCAAAAAAAGGGTCTTGCAAGGAGGGGAGTGAGTGCAGCTTGCAAGCGAATGCCAGAAAAGTCCATACGTTGAGACAGTGAGAGGATGTAATTGAGTCTGAATCAGTGATAGGGGCTGGACTTGGTTTCAGTAGAGAGTAAAAATGGAAAAGAGGGGCTTGCAAGGAAGCAAGTGCAGCTTGCAAGAGAATTTCCAAAGAAGTCCATAAGATGAGACAGTTATGCAGAGTGTGTTAAAGAATAAAGTCAGTCAGTGGGTTTGAGAGTGGAGTGATTTGAAGTCAAAAGAGACCCATGCAGGCCAATATTGTAATGTTTTAGAGTTGTAAGAGTGTGATGTAATGCATTTTATGGGATTAATGAGAAATGTCGAGTTCTTTTATGAATGTGTTGTGTTACTTTTGTTATTCACTCAGATCAATCATAGGTTGACAGCTGTTCAATTGACCCTCGACCCTCCTACATCACAATATCACAAAGACCTAGGTATAAATAAAACAACAGCCAGCTCCCCTCACTAAAAGAGAAAATTCAATTTTACTCCCCCCACAGTGGGCTGTGCCAAACTCAATTTAGATAAAGCATCAAAAGGTAATCCAAGACAAGTGGGCTTGGGATGCGTCCTCCGAGCTAACTCAGGCTCTTTCATTGCTGCCTCAGCAGTGAATTTATCAAAAGCCACCAACAACAAAGCAGAGTTCCAGGCCTTGCTTGCAGACCTCAAGCTAGCCAGGTACAGGAACAAAATCTTGCTCCAAATTGAAGGAGATTCTCAGAATGCAATCAATGCGCTCAAAAACGGCTATACAAAAAGTTGTAAGGTAAATGCTCTATTACTCCCCGCCTCTCTATCTTCTGCAATCTTTCTCCCAGACAAAAAAATTACATTTGCTACCGTGAAGCAAACAAGGCCTGACACCTAGCCAGCTTGGGGTCTCAATTGGAAATATTTAGTGCAATCAAAAATGAAATGGAAAATGATTTTACTGGATTATTTTGCCAAATCCAACATCGTGATACGTCCAACCCCTCAAGCAGTAATTAACTTCATACCCCCTTCCATACATTCATTTTCCCTGTCATCATTGTTTCTCCAGTGCCGCCTTCCCATCATTTACACTCACACCAAGCCATTTCACATGGATTTAGTGGCAGTCCTCTACATTCATTATGCATCCTTTTATTCCCTTGTCTCCTCCACTGTTTTGTCATCCCTACCAATGCTCTGTTTTGTATTTTCTCAAATCCTACACTCTTTTTAATGGCCGCCGGGACTCCATTCACCCCTGAAGTCATGTCCAATATTCAGGTCACAAAAGCTTTCTACGATGCCTTCACAAAAGAGTTCATGCTTCATATAGTTTATTTTGGGACACGAGCACGTCAGGGGGAACTCCCTGTTCTCAAAACACAGTTCCAGATGACTTGTATTGTCACAGCTTTGTTTCCTCCGCCTCTGTTCCCACATGTGGAGATCCCCAAAACCTCCTTGCAAAGATATAATCCTAAACTAGTAACCCCATTAGTCGATACAGATGTGGATTTTCTGAAGCCCAGGGCTCTAGCAGATGAAATTCATGTTTCCACTCCCATGGGTACTGACAAAGGAAAATCTTGGATTAATGCTACATGGAGGACTCTCGGGTAATCGACCTGGAAAACAAACTCCAGTCCTTAGAAGCAAAGTTGAGTATGGTGCCTGGTTTAGCCACCCTAAAACGCGGGCATATGAAGTGGTCAGCATATATCAAAGCACCCCTTGTTCCTGGTACAGCTCCCCCCTAAACACAAGTATTCAGAGCAGTTTGTAGTTGTCTCCTATTCTCCATACAAAGCTGCGTCCATTCACAAGTGCACTTCTGCTTCTGCCCCCAGAATCAAGAAAGGAAAAGGTAAGAAGCCAGGAGGTGCTGCAATTGGGGAAACATTGATGAAAACGTACAATGGTTTGGCCCCCCCTCAAAACCTCGCATCTGAGATATCTTGGCTGGCTGATACAAGTGTCCTGACCAATTAATTATGGAGTATAATGTCTACTGCATTTGCCCAAGAAGTCACTTTTCTCTTTGTTGCTTGGGACTTCCCGACAGAGTACTACAACCATGCTGATGAGTTCTTCACCAAGTATGCAAAGAAGGAAATTGAGGAGTAAAGAGGTAAAATATGGTACTAAGGTGTTGCCCTGCACACATAATATCTGTGTTTTTGCTTAATATCATGCTCTGATATCAGATTGTAGCTACTTCTTCTATCTCCCACACTCTTGTCATATTTTCTTCAACTATCTTCTTTCCTCTTCTTCTAATAAATGTATGGTACGTAGAATTTTTAGGGAAAAAAGGTGAGGACCCCAATAGAAACTCTAATTTTATCTATCCAAAAAAAAACAGCCAGCTCAACGTGCCCGTTATGGACCTGCTTGACTCATAACTAGTCATCCTAGATTGGTAATAAAAAACCTAATCGGTGCCAAATCCTCACAACAGTATTGCCCATAACTGGCAGCTCTTGCCTATTGCACTTTCTTGTAAGCTCCCAAAAACTGTACGTGAAAAAATGCATATGTATACACCATAGTGAAAACAAATGCTGAGAAATAGAATCGGTTTTCAAAAATATGACTGGCTAGGACCTGATGCCAGCTAGTAAGTTGAGTAGACTTCCATAAGAAATGCCAGAACAGGCTGTTAGGGGAACTATATACGACGCCATAGTTTAATGGTGGTTAGTAAGCTATGTAACATAGAATATGCGTTGAGTACATCCTATACTCAAGTAAATAAGTTGAGAGATGAAAGCAAGCAGATGAGACTTAATTCCTATAAAATAGAATCAAATATTTAAATAAATATCCATCGTATGATTTAATAATATGCATTCTGAACTTACCAAAATGTCTAGTTTGGTATCAGAGCACAGCCAGTCTGGTTGAGAGTCCTGTGAGACAGAAGAAGAGAATTATTATGCTTGGAGTGCATTCAAATTCAGAAGCACCTGTGTACATTTCTGTAATATTTATGAGCACAAGCATGTGAGTAATGCCTGTTGATGCACAAGAGGAAATTATGGTGCAGCTCATACACTGAAGCTTAGAGGTATATCAATTGCATATAAATATCTATTACAGCAGGTGTTCTGTTTGCATTTGGTATTTATTTAGAATTTGTGAAACTGGAGGCACCTTAAGATGAATACTGCAGAACATGATAAAACTGCCTGGCTAGAGAGAAGAGATGTGTGTAAACATCAAACAACGGCAGAATAAGAGGTGCTTTCCTGGAAACAACGCTCTGAAGGAATTAGTTAGTAATGCCTGAAGAATATGCATGTTCAGCCTGTTCTTCTGTAGCACTGTGAGGTTTTTTACAATAGAGGTGTGAAGCTGTTTGCCGATACAATTTAAAAGTTATTAAGTTAATAGTTTATAAGTTAAAAACTTGAACATATTTACGTAAATAATTATTTTATTAAAACAACATTTGTAAAATTATAACTGTATTTCTATTAGCCGAATTTAATCATGAATTTTATCTCTATTTTTTTAGCAACGAATTTCTTACGAATTTTATACTCGACGAGTTCGAACACAAATTCGAATGCGGTGACTTAGGTCACAAGCTGTCTGTGCCAAGATGACTTTGAAGCAGAAATTGTTCGGGATGCAGAGGGAAGATGGTGACAGCATGGTGCAACATGTAAGTAAATTCTGCTCTTTTTAAAATCGGTCAACAAGAATACAAGTTAAAGAAGATGATGATGATGATGATAAGGATATTTTGTGGAATGGCATACAAATTAGCTACTCAAATACTATGTTTATTTTGAGTAAGATAAATCCCATTTTGGAAAGCTTAATTTCTTCTCTGATTGATGAAGAAAACAGAACTAAAAGAAATGATTTAGATAATGAAGAAAAAGAAACTGTTGTGTTTGTTAAAAACAAACTTAATCCTCCTTGCATGCCATGTTCAACCTCCAAAACACCAACGAAAAAATGTGTGTTACTCTTGCAAACAATGGGGCCATATCCTAATTGTAGACACCCTAAATTCACAAACATTGTTCCCAATATTATCCCAGTACATCCTAGTTCATACCCCCTTTGCGATTGATTAATCTAATTAATTAATCATTACACCCCTTTGGATTAATTAAATTAATCCTTAGTACCTCTTTAGCTAGCTTAATTATCATTTATTAAATAAATGATTAATTAGTTAGTGTGCACATTATAGCTAATTAAATTAGTTATCTAGTTAAAAGAATACACTTATTTTCCTAGTCAACTACCACTTTGGACCCCACTTGGACTCCACTTCCTCATCCCAGTCAACTCCACTTCTAGAATCCTAGAAAGGTGGGGGCAATTAAATTGCTTATACAACCATCTTTCCGGATGCAGCTTCTAATATTTAAATCCCTTTACTGCCCCTCAATATCATTTATCTTCCCGAAACTGCTGCAACTTCCTCAAATGTTATTTTTAACATGTGCATTCAACCACTTTCAACCAGCTTCTAACCACTACTTCGACTTATAAAACACAAGCTTATCCTCTTGGATTTACAACACAATTACACTGTTAATTTTGCTATCCAATATCTGCATATTGGAAGCTTTCAAAATGTGTTCGTAGCAATTTCCATGCCATTTGGAGGTCATTCAAGAGCACCCACAAATCTATATTTCATAAGATTTCACTAGCTAAGCTTCCACAAATCTTACATTGAGATTTGCATTGAGGATTTGCTTGAAAGGTATATTGCATTGTTTTTTTGCATCTTTCATTATGGGTAATTTTCACTGTTCACACCGATGAACTGCATACAGAGAGCAAAAGCCTAGAAGATGAAAAACTAATGGACAAGACATTTCTTTCTATTGATAGCAGTGAAGAATGTTGTGGTTATAGAACAAGTGATGAAGACCCTCCCTGTGACAAAGGTGGGGAGGAACATGTTTAGTGATTTGAAAGGTGAACGCGATCTTGTGAATTGAGTTCACGACCTATGATCATTCAGTGAGGATTAGTTCCCACTAGAAAATAAAATGTGTAGTGAGCCCAATCCCACTAGAGGTATATTTATGACGAACAGTTGGGGGCGCCCCTATTCATGCATGGTTGCTTTGTTTGTTGTGAACAATTGTGTGAGTCCTTGTTCACACATGTATGTATGTATTAGCTTATGTGTGTGTCAGTCCTAGTTCATACTTGTTTCTTGATGAATCAACAAGTGTGTCCTCATCCATCGACAGCTTGTGATCACCTTGAAAATAAGTAGATGACCGGTCTAGATTTCAAGTGGAGGGATCAATGTTACCTTCCGAGCCATGGAGTGTGTATCTTGGCATTGTGCGAAAAGGGCATGGTGCATGGAACTACGCAAAGGTGCTCAAAGTGCAGATTTACATAGATTTGCGCAAATATCCAAGGCACTCATGGTGAGAGCATGGAGTAGCATTGCTACACTCAGATCAAAGACATCACATATCAATAAGTTTGTGCTCAGGGTTAAAAACCATGCATGTGGCTTTACAAATTAATTTACAGACATTTATCACAAACTAGAAGAATCCATTTTTACCCAGATCTGGCAAATGCCAAGGAACATCCAAAAGACTTGGTACCAATCGATTTGAAAGAGCAAAATGAAGTAGAAATTCTTTGTGAAATCTATAAATATGAAAAACAAGAAGTTTAATAAACAAGGGAGTTTGGATCAAAAAGTTGAAATTAGTATGTCTTGACAATTCTCAAACATCGGGCTACACATATCATGGGTTGCCACTGCAAAGATCAGCGACCACCACGAACAATTGTCTCACTGAAAAGTGATTGGTCTGCCTCCTGCTTTTGGGAGAGGAGATTCCTACATGCATCCCGAATTCCGCGCTATAATCGTTTCCCAACAATCACTGATCTAGAGAGCAGCCAAGGAATTTAGGGACTTTCCAATTAAACCATCTCATTGGGATGTAAATGCTGATTTGTGGAAGTTGTGGTAACAGCCATAGCACCACTCTGCTCATTATCCTAACGCTCATGTTTCTAAGTAATGCTTGGGAACAACATCCAGCAGACAGAACCAAACTACAGAAAGATAACTGTAATAAAACAAAGAGATCATGAAAGATTGAACATTGTCAATTACAAAAAATGAATGATGATGCAGAAGAGTTCAAATACCTTGTATAAGGAATGATGTCTATTGCATGAACTGTGGATGGCAAAACAGCACTTTGCCTTGGCAAATAATATGATACTAGTAATCTCTTGGAGTATACAATTTAAATCCCACCAAAACTTTGAAATGATATAAGCTATAATTTAGAAAAGAGAATCTGAAGAGTTTTTCCTGGATACAAATTAATATAGGCAAAAAAGGAAACATTAAAAACAATTTACCAGAGACATAGAATTAACTGCAGTTCAAAATTGAACTGAAAACATTGACATATGAACTTATACGCAGCTCGAATATAAAGACCCCAAAAACAAATGACTTTTGTATCCTTGTGTATTTTCAATGGAAGATGAAAAAATACCTGTAGCAAATCTTACCAGATAGTAATTAATAATGAATTTACCATCCATGAGGGAAGGAAAAGCTTCCTTTCAGATCGTTCAACATGTAGTCTATCCAAAAACAGTCTCAAAAGTTTGTGACTCAAAGGTTAACCAATTCTTGTGAGGGCTAGGGGGCTCAAATGCTAACACAAACTCATAGGACAACTGAATTCAAAGCAGATGTGGCAAAATTCTCTAGCCAGACAATTGAAAATATTAACAAACACAGGAAGCACGGGGACTAAGAGAGGCCACCTCATCCGTTCAAACTTCAAACCAATACATTCCAACAGTCTCGCCTATGCATACTCAGAAAAAGGTTCTAGCTTTTCCCTATCAGATTGAACATCAGCGCAGAGGTATTGTCAAAAACAATATAAAACATTCCAGGAGTAAATAGAATATTGTGATATTTTTGGTAATAGAGCATTGCATTTGCCTGAATTCCTATTGACAATTAATTGGCTTATGCCATAATCACAAAAACCAAGGTAAATTAAAAAATAAAGTTTAGTACGATAAAGTATAGTATTGCTTGCAAAAATTGAGGCCTGCAGACACTAAATTGACTTTAGAAGATCAGGGATAGAGCACTTCACCGACTTCAGGAGGTCGAGGGGCAGCACTAGGAATCATTCTGGTCAGCAATCACATTACTCGTACAAAACGGCACGGCATAACTCTACTCGGCCACTACAGCAAATAAGAAAAGCCGCCCAAAATGAACCACAAATACAAGGGGTTCAAAAAAGAATTGCACAAGCTACCCAAAGAACAATGACTTTAATTCAATTCCACCATATAGCTACCAGAAATTTTTCATAGCAAATGGTGGCCGGGGCTGATGCTAAGCCAGTCAGTCAATAAAAAGACACCAAATTTTGAGTAATTAATACAAAGCCACAAAAAATCCACTTACCTTATCCCAAAATATATCCAACCACAGATCTATTATTATTAAATACCAAAATCTGAAATCTTTAGTTGGCAGGCTCGAAAAAAAAAAAAATCCGGCGGGCCAGAACAAACCACATGCTACAACTACAAATCCCATCAGCCCATTTCACGCAACCAAAAGCAAAAACGCCCAGATGCAATAGGGCACAAACGAAAAATCAAGGGCATCAGTCAACTGGGGTTAAGTCAAGCTTACCATGGTTACCTCAAGCCCCATAAAAGATGGCTTCACCTTCAACAGGACCCTGTAGGGGATCAATAGAATATTACACAATAGACAAATCCAGGGTTCGAATCTCCACAACACACCCAGAAAAAAAAAAAGATGCAAACAAATAAGACCCTCAGGAATACACAGCAGATGCAAAAACGCAATAGAAGAATGTCATTTAGAATTAAGAAAACAATACAGTAAGTACCTGGTTTGAGCCCCTAACAGAGTAGCTTCTTCTTCCTTTCCCAAACCCTGTGAACTAAATATTATTGCCCACCACCATAAAAAAGAAAAGCAAAAGAAATGACGAAGAAAATCCTTTCATCATTACCATTAAATTAAATGTTTGTTATTAAAAGTCTTTAAGATAAATTAGCATTTTGTTGAAGTTGCTACGAGGCTAGGCAAGTACAGTCAACTGCTATTTTATTTTGCTTTGATAAAGGCAAAAGCAAAAAAAAATTACTCCTTTTTCGGAAGGGGTGAAGTTCAATGGGATTGATATTAGGAAAGAGATTGATTTGGCAAAATAGAAACCCCTCAAAATTTGGACATTTAAGTTAGAGAAATTATTTATTATTATCTTGTTAAGATAGGAATTTATTTATTATTATCTTGTCGAGATAGGGATATAGTCTTCACCAACATCAATATTCACTTTTACTTAAACTAAACTCAAATCGCCATATGTGATTTCGTAATGTTTTCATAAAGTTTAGTAGTGAAATTTCAAAAAATTAAATTTAAGTTATTTTCATTGGTTGTCAGTTAATGCTTAATGGGCCACAACAAATTTATAAAATTTGTAAGTGTGTGCTATAGTTTTTGTGAAGGAAAGATCTTTTATTATTTGCTTTTTACTTTTTGATTTTGATTTTTTGATTTTTTTTGTTTTTTCCCTGTTTTTCTAATGCATCCAATTTTCCTTTCATCCTCCAATTTGTTTTATTGTTCCATTCTTCTTCAAAAAATACAATCTTCACTTTGCTCATGGTTTTTTATTTTTGTTTCCTGTAATTTCTCATTTCTTTAGTAACTGTGAATTTTGTTTTTATTCTTATTTCACTTTTGCCCTCTTTATTCAGGAGAATTTAAATTGAATATTGAGTGCAACCATACAACCCTCTCTCAACCCAAGTAAGGAATCCTTCCTCCACAGTCAAATTTCTAGGATAAATCTTTTTGTAACCCATATAATATTCAGGCATGAAGAAACATGTTACTAATAGAAACCAAGTTCTCTGATTTACTGGTAAAATAATACCTCTGTGTGGATTTTATAAGATTAAATATTGCCTAAATGAGGCACCAATATCATTCTACGGAATGCAAATCAGCACCATCTCAGTGTCAATGAATGCTTATTTATTTGGCGATTAAGGTTAAGTGGAAGCGGTTCAACTATATAAATTTAGAGGCGCCGAGCGATTCTATCTAAAGTGAGATTTGGGTGGTTTGTTTTGAAGGGAGAGGAAAGATGAGTTTTTCTTTAGTGGATATTAATTCGGGAAATAATCAACTAATGGTTTGACTAAAAATACAATATGAGTGATGTCGTTTGATATTAATTTATTTGGCTTGTTTTCAGTTGCCATCATGAGCTGGAAATAACAAGCATTTATGGGATGCTTGGTAACATTGATGTAAACATTGGGGATGCATAAATATGTACTTTGGATCTAAGTTTGTTTTTTGGGGATATTATTGATTCTTCATTGATGAGGAATATCAGGCACCAGGTAATAACTGTTATCATTTTTTTGGTTCAATGCTTTCGATTTAGATGTAATTGCTTGTTTTGGTTGGTTTGTTTTCCCTTTTAGGCTAATCTTTGTTATGTTATCTTCTTTCTACATGTTGGGATACTAATCAATTTCTTATGGATGTTGGAGAGGCGACTTTGGTCATGATGAATGTTATCAAGAATGTGAGTTGGAACTTTTTTGAAAATTTACTTTGTCCATGGTTGTATAAGTAATTTGGACATATCTTAATTTTTTTCATAATGACACCTTAATATATTTGACTCATCAAAAAAAAATTTCCTAACAAATAATGCTTTCTGGGAAGGGTGGAATTGCTCCTAGCGGCTTCAGCTTTGATGCAAAATTGTGAGTATTTACTTTTATGGGAATTGGCTATTCAGTGGGACATGTCAATCTTCAACTAAATCACGGCATTTTGTGAATATTCTCTTCAATAATTGAGCTTTGCTTGTGTCTTATAGTTGGACCATTTACAATGTTTCCTTAAGTTGAAGCGCACCTTTATACAGGGAAAACTTTGTGTATCTTGAAATCTGAATCGCCATTACATTTTGCTTTATTCAATTTATTGTGAGAGAAATATGAAGGCCAATCTTGGATTCAGTGTTTTATTTTTTGAAATTGCTAAATTTTAGCATAATGTTATAAGATAAATCATAAAAAATATATTATGTAATGTAGTGAACTGACATGGAGCTTACCTGTCATTTATATTTATTGTTTTTCTATACGGGAAAAGGAAGAGTATGGATGTAAAATATTTATTCGTTTCTCACATATCAGGCATGGACACTCTTGCAAGAGGCCTAAGAAATGCAACTAAACTCTTGCATATTTTCTATTCTTATATTTTACATGTATAGTTTTTAATTTAAATTTTTGGATTGTTTTCCTAGTGGGTCGGACCAACCAATTCAGGGGGCACAATCCCTTCCACTTCTTCATATAACACCTTTCTGCAATATATAAATATGTAATATTTCATTACATATTTAAATAAGTTAATCAAAACAATACTCTCGAAAAAAATGTCACAATTCTGTAAAACTAATATATATATATATATATATATATATAATTTGTCAATCTACTTAAAATAATCTATATTTAATTTGAAAGATATAACTATTTCTACCAGGATGTCTTACATGATAGTTAATGTCCCTTTTTCCTGGTTGTAGGAACTTACAAGGATGATTTTCCAGTCATATTTATATTTGGAAACTATTCTCTAGATGGTGCTAAATATGCACTTGATACATTTTTAGGGTGTGAGACGTGAAGTCACTTATGACTTGGACAAATATGACATAGAGGGAACAATCTTAGAAGGTTGTTATAATTTCTTTTGTAGTAGTGTAGTATACAGACGGAACATGCAATACTTCTATGTTTCAGCATGCTTATGTTTCCCTTTCAGTTACATTTGCAATACAAATAACATATTGTAGTTTTGATCATTGTGTTTGCACTAAAATCATATGATAGCATCACAAGATACTCTATTGTGTTTATTTGAATTCACATTAATTTAAACTACTTGCTTAGTTTATAAAAAATGGTTTAATTTTCACGTTACAAATGTATGCACTAGTTTTACCCATTCTTCTATTGAAATTGAATCTTGCATGCTACCATATTTTTTCACATCTTAAGCTTAATATATGTGTTATGGGTATGAAAATATGTAATATAAAACTTTAATTAGAAACAATGCGTTTTTCAACTTCTTCTTGTTTCAAATACAATTGATTACTGCAGTTATTTTTCATTCACAAATTTTAACTTTCTACTCTTTCCCTTAAAAAATTACAGCTTTGGCGGGATTTACCATATCATGGCCTTCTTTTATATTATTTGCATCACAATAATTATGATGATAGATGTATTTAGAGACGAGATTTGACGAACTTATCAATTGAAATTTCTATGATGAGTAAATATTGTTTGTGGTCGTCAAAAACATCTAGTTTTTTTAAATTTTAAGGCATGTTATATTATTATGGAATCAAAATTAGTTACTTGTCATGTAGATGTTAAAGGCATAGATAATAGGTAGTGTATTTACACATTATTTCTATCAAAATTTATGTTATACAATATTTATTTGTATTATGAATCCAAATAAGCTTGGTTATTTTGACAATTTATTCGAATTATAAAATGTCGTTAGGGATGAGGAGGTTAAGAAGGTGGAAGTACATAAGCATAAAATAGGTTTAAAAGAAGGGGGTCAGACATCAAATCTCATCCATGGGCATAACCTACAATGTCGGACAAGGGGGCAAGCGGAGCGAGTACAATAGTGTGAGATGTCAATAAAAATTGTTGACCTTTAATTTGACATCCATTTGACTAGGGTATGGCAGTTTTAATTTTTACATACATAACATAGAGAAGGTGATAAAAAATCACAATATCTTGGACGTAAGGCGGAGTTTTGAGACCTTTTTTTTTCAAAAATGCTTTTCTAAGCCCAATGCAAAGATGCAACTACATTGAGATCATCCATCACCATCTAGTGGGAAATTTGCAGAGAAGGTGATGGAGTTGTTAATCAACATAGAACCCTTTACTAAGCAAAACTATATGATAAATCCAATATATGCACCTTAGAACTGTTATATATTAGTATTTTTTAGATAAATATATTTAAGATATTTGTACTAGTAATATTTACACCAGTTTTCATGTAACCTGTAATGGCAGTCAAAGGTTGTGGTGAAGTGTAATAGTGTCTCGATATAAATGCTCGAACTAAAATTTGAAGTGAATTTGACCATTATAGGAATATATAGACCTTGACTTTGATATATTTTTTTTATTATTGAAAAGCATAACCATGTATTAATTATAATGAAGTACAATGTTGATCATACAAAAACGGGTGGAAAAGATCACACCCCATATGCAGGATCAAAGTAGCCATAAAGGCTACGAGTAGCAAAGTTTCATGTCAAAAGACACATTTTCAATCAAAAAAGCTTAAAACAGAAAAGCCAAGAACCAGAGAAACTCCCAACATGGAGCTAAGCAGCAGCAGCAAACATGGAGGAAGGTGGCGGAGGCAGTGGGATTTTTGGATGATCACCCCAGCCACCAAGAGTAGTATCAGGGGCTTCATCAGGCTGCTCCTAGCCATCAATTTGTTGTTGTTCCTCCTCGTTTCCCCGCTGGGAAGGTGAGATAGCAAGACAAAGCCGCGAAAACTTAGAGTGATCAGGTGCCTGCCTCCCAGAGCCACCACTGCCAAAGCCCAACCGACCAAACACCCCGAGAGCAGTCGGAGTCGAAGATGGAGGCAGAGAGACCCACCGGCGGGAGGAGGCACTACGCCGCCCACGCACCGGACCTCGGTCGAAGTTGCACCACCCATGGGATAAGCAGCGGCCTTGCGAGCGAGAGTGACAGTGAGGGGAGTCAGGCAAGACGTGGCTAACCGCACAAGGGGCACTTCCCCAATGGTCCAGCAGCGTTTGCAGGTGTTCAACTTCAATGCAGACTTTCTCCACCTGAACCTGGATCTGAAGCGAAACATTGGAGATGACAACAAGCTTGTTAGAAATAGCAAAAAATCTATCCACTGTCTCTTTATTAAAAATAGCAACATTTCTAGATTTCCATATGTGATATAAAATAGTTGCTCTGAAACAATGCCAAATGTTGTAAAATTTTGCAGGGATAAAAGCCGAATCCCTCAGAAGAACCATTTTCCACGTGAAGAAGGTGGGCAAAAAAGGTTGAAAGAGGGTATGAATCTAACGCCAAGTAGACTACGCATGAGGGCAGAACCAAAAGAGATAAAGAAGAGTCTCAAGATGGTTACAGAACTGGCAGTGCGGTAGGGGAGCTCCCAGCAGGACAAGGCGCTTGCCCACAGGAAGCCCTTGATGAAGAATACTCTAGGGAAAATGAGCAAATTTGGGCTCTATAGGAATGGCCCAAATGACTTTGAAGTGTTGCTTCCACCCAAAACGGGTGGAATGCAGGCTCTCGAGCATTTAACTTTTGGAGAGGAAGATAATTTCTAAAGGGGGTGGCAGAGGGCCAGTGCCAATCAAACCACCACAGGCATTGCGTAGTAACACCAATTTTATGTAAACAATCACCAGGTATGAGATCTTGAATGATAGAAATGGCTTGTTTGTCATTGTCATGTAGAACAAATTTAGCTTTTAGGCTATCCCATGGAAGCCAATCCCTGGTGATGGGACAAAAAAGGTCCCGAGTATACTAAATCCTTTTTTGAAAAGACGCAAACCCTTGAGCTGTAAGGAAAGAGCAAGTGGTTTGTCATGAAATTGAAGCACCAAATTCCACCACAAATTAAGAGAATTAAGAGAGAGCCCATTCCAGAAATCACCATCCTGCTAGAGCAGATGGGGTTTGAGAAGATCCCAAGCTTTCCATATACTTTTTTCCACAAAAGAGCCACCTATTTTAATAGTAGTAGGGCATAGAAGTAAAGAGTAGTAATTCAAACCCTGTCATGCCCTTCGATTAAGTGGAGACCCTTGAGATATACAGTTTCTAAGAAGAATTTTCCAAGATTCCTCACCTTCAAGGCTACGAATAATCCATTTGGCAGTGAGAGCAAACCCTTGCATATGAGTGTTGATTAGGCCAAGTCCACCAATGTCCTTGGGCGTACAGCATATGTCCCAAGCAACTCTGTGAAAACCATGGTTCCCTTCGGAGTTGGCCCACAAGAAATCACGTAGAATTTTCTCCAGCCTGTGATAGGCAGCTTTAGAAGGTTCCCAGCATGAGGAATAATAGACATGAGTGGCAGCCAGAACCTTGGAGCAAACTTGGAATTTTCTAGCAAGAGACAGATGCTTGGTAACCCAAAAAGAGATTTTTTGCTCAACTCGCTGAATCACATAATTCCACAAATCAGCAGGGGAAGCCATAAAGGCAAAGGGGATGCCTAAAAATTTGAATTGAACACCAGGTTCAATCCAAAGCCATTGGAATCCCTCTAGCCAAGGAGGTTTGGGACCCATCACCCGTCTGTAACATTGGGTTTTCTTCCATTAGATAGTAGAACCAGAGGCAAGACATAAAATATCAAGGCATTTCATGACATTAGTGACAGAGGCCTCTGTTTCAGCCAAAGTGAGAAAACAATCATTAGCAAAGTGCCCATTAATCAACTACTTGTGAGAGGAGGGTAGTTGAATACCTTTAACAAGACCAACATTGGCAGCATTAGCAAGTAAGTAGCTCAGACCTTCAGCAGCAATGACATAAAGAGAAGCAGCAAGGGGGCAATCTTGCCGAATAGAACGATGAAGAGAGAATCTCTCTAATTGCTGACCATTGATAGTAATACAAGCACCTGCATTTTGGAAGAGCATATTGACAAAGTGAATAAATCTAGGTCCAAAACCAATAGCCTTTAGCACGGCCAATATGAAAGGCCACTCAAGTCTGTCATAGGCTTTTTCAAAATCAATTTTAACAAACAGAGTTGGTTGAGAAGTCTGACAAGCATATTCCATGCCCTCCCAAACTGCAATAATGTTGTCCAAAATGTATCTGTTCTTGATAAAGTTGGTTTGCCCGCTTCTGATGATCAAGGGTAGGAGATTAGTGAGCCTAATAGCAAGGGCTTTGGCAATAATTTTGTATGAGACATTGAGTAGAGTTATTGGCCACCAACTGGTGATAAGCTCGGGTTCCCCAGACTTGGGAATGAATTTGATGTTTCCTTGGTTGACCAGATCACCCAAGGTGTTAGAGGACATCGCTTCCAGATAGACTTGATGTAGATCCGGACCAACAGTTGTCCACAAAGACTGGTAGAACTCACAAGGAAAACCATCAACACCGGGGGCTTTATCAGAGGCCATCTGTATAACAGCTTCCTTCAAGTCATCAAGAGTGAGAGGTCTATCACAGGTGATGCACTGACTTTTAGAGAGCTTGCAAGGAACGGCTTCAATGCATTGGAGGAGGGTAGCCTCACGAGCTGAGGTAGCAGGTTGAGCAGCAAACACAACATGATAGTGATGCAAAAAAGCTTGCAGAATATCAAGTGAGAGAGTAAGTCTTTGATTGTCATCCTTAATTGCTTTAATTTTTGTGAGATTTTGATTAGTTTTAAGGGAAGCGAAAAATTGCTTAGAAACTCTGTCACCAATGTGGAGCTAGTGCAGACGGGCTCGAACTTAGGCTCCTCTAGCCTGATAGTGCTCCTCAATTTGAAGCTTATGCTTATAGTGAGTAGCTTGCACTTGCAGGTGGGCATTAAAAGGAGACAGATTAAGCTCTTGAATAGCCCTTGAATATTCAACATGGGAGGCTTCATGAGCATTCCTGTGAAAAAGAGCAGCTTGTTTACCATAAAGTTGAAGGAAAGAAGTGGTACGAGCGATGACATGAGACCACCAATCAATCCAGCCAATCCCATCACCAAGTCTCGGATCAAGATTCCAAATACGTCTTATATAATCCAATGTCTTGGGATGAGAAAGGTGGGACGTATTTAAATAGAATTGGGTGGGCTTGGGCTTGGGGCACTAGGAGCTCCATTGAATCCCAAAGAAAATAGGCTTATGGTTAGAGACCAAAGCATTTTCCACCACCGAAACCGGGAGGTTGTATGAAGAATCAAAGAACAACCCAAAAACACACACACGAACAACACAGTGAAATACAGAATAACTTTTTTTTTTTTGACTTGCTTGACACATAACATGACGCAACATGTCGTCACCAAGGATACAACTAACACTGTGAACAACTTGATACAAGGATGGCCATAAAGGCAGCACGGAAACTTTCACACCTATCAAGGACAATTTACTTTTCTTTTGTGAAAGGACATGGCAAAAGACCAACCACATTACATAGTTATAGCTGAAGACATCCCACTGTGAAAATCTTCTTAAGATTACTGATTTACTAGAGACATCTTACAATTCTTAGCTTACGTTCTAGAAGGTTCATGATATGTTTCATACCATTCTTCTTATAGGATTAAGTTTCTTTTCTTTTATATAACTTGAGGACTATCCTAGGATCACCTATAATATGAAAATTCCTTGATTAATTTGTTTACAAAACCAGGAGGTAAGCAATTCCACAAGGCTATCTATCTAAACCCCCACTACTAAAACTCGTTTCATACCCACATTGCATAAGGAGGCAAGCGTAAGATCAAAAGGAGAGGAGTATCGTTAAGGTTCAGAACCCTAATCATCTTTGATCAAGAATTAAAAATTTATCATAGCTTAGACAAGGACTACAAGGTACCATGGTAATGGTTAGAGAGAGAAGATAATTTATTTTATTATGATCTATTTAGTTATTAACCGGTCTTTTAATGAGTCTTAAGAGTTCAATTGAATTTTGGTGAAAGCTTCATTTAGAAATCATCTTGATTAAGTTCGTCGGGGGATACACAGGGGTTCCCAACATGGAAGCATTATACTTAATGTGTTTTTATTCAAACTCCTGTACTAGATAAGATCTACCGATATCCCCAAAAGCCAACAGTGATATTACTTTTAAAATTAATTAATGTTTCCCAACAAGAGGACAATATTTAATCCATAGCTTAAGGTTAGCAATGGTAGGTATTATTTATTTATTTATTTTTTACATCGTTATATAAACACTTTCTTTCCAATTAAAGACTCTTAATTTTATCAACCAAATACAACTTCATTATTATCTTCTTTATTTATTCATCTATGCATTCCTCTTCTTTTATCTTTGATTATCTTTAGAAAAAGGGGGTTTCAACCCACTAAAATATGCCTAGAATAACATTGATACTAGTACCATGGAGGGTTACTAAACCAATAAGCATTATGACCTGAAAGAAGAAATTATCGTTATTTAACAAGAACGCAAACCACGGTTATAACATTTCCATTCAACATGGCACATGAACCAAAGGAGTCAAGAGATTGGATTTCACTTGGGTCAAGAACAAGAAGGTAACAAAATAAGCCAAGCCATGCTACAAAATTTCCATGACTGTAAATGATATCACCAAAAGAATACTCATAACAAGGTCAAGATTGAATATTATTTCTCACAAAGGTAATTTACCAGTTAACCTACAGAAGGAAAAGACAACATCATCACGAAATTTCAGAACAACCCAAGGCAAGAGGTCTTCTAAACTCCTTTGCAAGCACTATTACAAAATTTACCTCACATTGGACATTTTTACAAGGAACTTCATAAATTGCACTGATGAAACCTTTACAACTCTTTCCTTTAATCTACTCGCATAATCCATCTGCACAAATACTAGCTGGAATCAGTTTGTGAGAACTGAGCATGTTAAGGCTACTCATTGCAACAGTAAGCTAACATTTAACAATATCAAGAAAGGAAAGTTCTAATTCAAAAATGGATTAAAACACAACCCACAACTCCAAAATTATTCGCATGAGAAAGAAATCTAAACCATCCAGCAAGGAGAAAGTCAAAATACCAGTAAGAACAAAATCACATAAATCAAGGCAAGACCTTATGGGTTAGGAACAAGAAGGTCAAGAGTGTTGATATCTCCTTCATGTAATCCTATGGATTACGTGATTGGAATCCAAAACTTACTCCATCCAACTAAAGGGGTCCAAGAGAAGACAAAACATACTAATTATGATCGTAGGCGCGAAACAAAACGACGTTATCCAAATCTCCCAGGGGGAGGCTTCATAGCAATAATTAGGGTTCGACGCCCTTAAAAGAAAAACAACTATAGTTTCAGTTTTAACCAAGGAGTTTTACCACTACCTTCTTATAGGATTTATTAAACGTAGGACTAGTTAACAATACAAAACCACTCTTCCAAAAGCGTACAAGGGAGATACAAAAAGGGCCATTATTCTACCAACAAACCTTATCCTAATCGTCAACTTCTCTACATAATATAAGGGGAGGCTAAATCCGAAAGTCGTTAATAGTTTTTTTATATATTTCTGACAATGCCAAAAAGTATTTTAAAATAAAAATAAAATTGATTTCCTTAACAAAGCCACAAAATGAGACTTTTAGTAACCAAGTTCGAAGAATAAGATATTGAGTTCGAAAACAAAGGGGATTCGATACGCAGAGGGTAAAACACCAACGATGCCCCAGACTCAAAAGACCCTACCACGAGTGTAAGCACAAAAAAATAGGAACCAACACACATATCCATCAGGAAGGTTACGTAGTGTAGTCAGGCCTAGAAGTTCTATGAGCTCCTGGCCAATGGTATAGAAGATGGAAATTTTACCCGATCCATGTGGGCTTATCAAGGACATGTCTAGCAAATATCAAACAGATGAACATAATAACCACCTATTATATTATCACTGTAATCATATGTCATCTAACAGGAAACGAGTTCACGAGTCCAATACCATGGATTCACCTACAAATTTTGTTTCGGTCCAGCTATTAATAACTTGCTTGCGACCCTTAATAAAATTTGTAGAGATTTCATTCAATAAAAATTACAATGTTTCCCCCTTACTTTAATCAAACAAGAGTTTGAACCAGGTAGTAGGTATAGTAATTTTCTCAACACGTAGAGGCCAAAATAGATGTCGGGTTATTCATCCTCTAGAACTGGGTACAAAAGTCAACCATGTACAGTTCTAAAGCAAAACCCTAATGTCATATTCTAATTAAACAAAAAGTAAGGAATGCCCACAGGCTTAAACAAGTTTTAGAACCCAACGTCACTATTAATGTACCTTTAGCAAAACAGGAGAGCCCTAAACAGGAAATACGTATTCATTCAAGCAAATAGAGATATGAAGGCTTAACCTTCCATATAGTAAGCCTTCAATTACAAAATACCATCACAAAATTCTTTTAAAAGAGAGTCATATAAGCAAACGAAACTCTATAATGTTTCCTTCCCTACGAACTAGACTGCATCACTCAATATTGCAGTAGCCCATTTAGACAAATATGAAATAGAGTAAGCTATAAGAGAGGAAAAGAACATTCTAAGAAAAACCAGCGAACTAGGAACGAGATTTAAAGGAATGACCAACACAATCAGGCAGCGATATAAACAACCACGAAAACATTTAGTCTAGGCACCATTCAAGAGGAAAGAAAATTAATTTCAAGATACTGAAAGAAGGTAGAAAACTACTACAAGGAGTATAGTTAACATGCCTGATTAGAATTCTTCCAATCCAACAAGCACGTCGACCAAGGCTCGGGCAACAGCAACACAACTTGCGCAACTTCTCTTCCTTAGCCTGCTAAAAATCCAACTCTGTTAACGGCCATGCTTGGCATAGGAAAGGGGGTGATTGAAACATGCCTTCTTGGAATCCTCAGGAGAAACTCCGGGAAGATAGAAGTACTCTGTTCTGAAGCGCATCACAACCACCATAGAAAACCCACACAACCAAAGCACTAAACTTAATACAGCCATACCCACATCCCTCAGAAATACTCCACACAGTTGTAGAATTAGAACTAGAATCATATATAGCCAAGTTTCCATCTGACTGAAGGCACAGAAAACACAGCTGGTCTACATCTCTTGCAGTATTACTGTGCCACAGCATTCGGCTGTACTGTGTATCAGTCAATGCAAGATTACAACCTCTTTCCATTTCCAACCTTATTCTCTTGTCCGGAGATGTGAGATACTCACCTGGTGCAAGACCATTCCAAACACCATTGTCATGACTGAGCAGAAGAAATGGCCACACTGGGCAATCCACAAACCTGGTTTTCTCCATTGGGGTTTCAAAATTAGAAAGAGAACACCACTTCCTGGTCTCAATCAGTCCATGATCTGAAGCCATCACATCAAGAAAATTAACATGAGAAGAATTTTTATAATTATCCGTGACAAAGAATCAAGAGAAGCATAGGCGTTGGATACAGAAGCCCATGAATAGCCCTGTAGAGCATATGGTCTGAGATAGGGGATTGTGGCTTTAAAATCACAGAGCAGCCATTGTCCTGGCACATATTCACATGTTCCCACTGTGCAATACTCTATCCAGCGGACATATCTGGTGATGACCACAATGGGTGTGGTTAATTTGTGAACTTCTGCAAATGCAAGGCCACTGTAATAGCATTTAGAGGTGCTGATTTTGTTAGGTGTCATCAGATTGCTGAGTGCAACTATAATGGTAGTCCCATCTTGTGGACTTAGAGCTCCCTCGCCTCCTCCCGATCTTGTGAACAATGCAGTGCATAAATTAGCATTCAACAGTGACTGTATAAATGCAAGGAGTAATGGAATGATTTTCATACGAGAAGCATTATTAGGCATCGATATTATTACAACAAAGCAAACGTGCTTCATGAATATTCTTATCTGAAATAGATCCGCCTCCAAGAGACCCTCTTCCATGAGCTACATCGCAGAACAAGCAAGGTCTCAGTAGAGAATCTCTGTAATAAATTTCATCACCTGGACGGAAGCGACTTTCCAAAATGAAAAGGCAAGGCAGCTCAACTAAAACTTTATCTCATTCTTCCACTTTAGCTGCAATATTTTGCAACAACTAATCACGACTATGGTTGCATGCAACCAGAGCATCAGGATCAACACCAGCGGTTCCTTGGGATCGCCCTGCGGCAGCTGTCACACTTAACTCTCTCTGGAGGCCACTGATTTTCTTAGATAAGTTTACTTCTCTACCCTGTAGCTGCTGCATATACCCAAATTACTTCCTCACGGCACTTTCCTAGGAGAATTTCAGTTCTACGCTCCACTGATACTTCCTGTGCAGCATGATTTTGAGAAAACCCATCTTGACCCACCCTCGCAATCAGAATGCAGTCCATACCGAGGAGACAGCAACGTTGGACACCTGCTTGCATGGAGTGCTCAAACAGGATTCTACCAGAGCGTGGGGAAGACCTAGCGACAGAGGGAGAAGAGAGCCTGCGACTGTTGAACAAGGCTGTTGCCATGGATTCCCACGTTTTGATCACACGTCGAGGCTCCTGAAGGAAGAGTTAGGTCACGTGCCTGCGTCTGAATCCTCATCTCAAACGCCATATCAGACCCACGCGGGCAGCAAGAACTGACTGTAAGTAGAACAAAAATGCCATGACAGAGATTTTGCATGGGCTCTCTGCCCACGCAACCAGGAAAGAACACCTCTCAACCACCACACGCAGTCCAAGGAAAAACACACCCAACACTCCACCTCAACGCATTCAAGAAGGAAATCAACAAAAAATATCATGGTGAAGAAAAACGACTCCACCGACTCCTCACGCAAGGACATACATGACAGTCTTAAAAGATGGCAGGTTGGGTGGTTGGGAGGAGGCCAAGGTGGCAGTGGAGGTAGGTAGCATAAAGGGAAGCTGATGCCCAGCGGGGCAGGTAGCAGAGGGCAGATGATTAGCTAGCCACCACCAAAAAGAAGATCATTCAGAGGCATCATTAGAAGCATAAATATTGGCCAACCCAAGAATGTGGCCATCAAAATCAAAAAGGGTCTACACCACCTGATGAGTGGGGTCAGAGCCCTAAGATATAATGTTGGAACTGAGGTCGGGGCTTAAAAGAGTGACAACACCCCCTTGACCGTTATCGTCAGCTGACATCTGGCAGAGAGAGCCAGGCCAGATGGTACGCATAGCAGTAGAAAGATGGAAGCTAAAGATTTTGACTTCTTACAAACACAATACCTGAAACTTTGTAAAATGCTTGCAACTGTCTCTGACAAGATATATGCGAGTTAGATCAGTAAGCCCCGTGACATTCCATGAGTAGACTAATATGGAGAACTATCAAGGTGCATAGTTTCCTCCTCGAGGTCGGCTAATGCTCTAAAGCGGTTAGAGAAAGCGACTTGCCACACATTCCCATGAATAAAATCACCGAGTTCGAATTGCCAGTGGGGTCTCTTTGAGAAATCTTCCTCGGAAGGAGGGGAAGGACTTCGAGAACGACGTAAGGCAACCTTTCTATCTAACTGTGGAGCTGAACCACCAGCCGTGAGATCTAGAAAGCTTGTGGTCTCAGACAATGAGGGGTGTGAAAGCGCTGAGGGGTGAGGGTTGATGACAACAACAACTTGCGGAGACCAAAAAATGGCAGACATGGGCTTGGGAGGGATCATAACAGATGGCTTCAAGGGAACAGAAGTAGGGGTGACCACCAGTTTGTAAGTAGCCTGTTGGTGCTTATTTTGGGTCGAGGCAGAAGGTTTTCTGCCATTGACAGTAGTCCATCCATCAAATGAGGGAGTGCTGGATTTAGGGTCGATCGGGGCTTTCTCTAAGACTGGCGGTGGGCTTGGGTTCATTAGAGGACAATCCTTGATCATATGGTCAACAGATTGGCACTGGAAACAAGTGTTGGGCAGATTGATGTATAGAACTTTCTGTGAAAAGCATGTATCTCCAACTTGGATATCAAGGGCATCTTTGAGGTCTTTTGAGAGATCAATTTCTACACAAACCCGTTTTTGGGGTTGAGCCAAGTAAAACTTACTTTGCTCGTGGCATATGAGGAGTCCTAAGGGTTTGATAAGCTGGTCAAAAAAACCCCACAGAGGCAAAGGGAGGCCTAAAAATTCGAACCAAACAGGAATTTTGAGCTTGGCTTGCTCAAAGACTTGAAAATATCGAGTCTAGTGGGAGAAAACCACAAGGGTATTGCGAATAAACCAGGGACCGTGGTTAACAATGGCTTTACAGTGTTTGGCATTGGTAAAGCGGAATAGGAAGAAACCCTTGGTCATGTTTTGGACTCCCTTGACCTTGACTCCGTGGGGTTGCCAATGATTATGAATCCATTGGCAGAGGATACCTTCAGGGGGAACTCGGCCCACAAAATAAGCTACAAGAGAAAAAGATTCAAACTAGTTGCAAGCTTTGTCAAAAGCCGGTAAATCAAGAATAATATCCGGGGAAGGAGTTTCAGTATCCTTACCTCGTCGAATACTTTTGGGATGAATTTCCTCACTCGTTTTGGCGCCATTGTCTAAAGCTCCTGTGATAAGACCAGCATCAATAGATGCATGGCCCGAGGAGGTGGTCATTTTATAAGCCACCGCCCAAAGGGCAGACTAGCGATCAATACAAAATTAATGCAGATAATCCCACCTGGATCTGCAGATCGGTGGTGCGACGTGATGGCGGCGTATGACAAGGCCGAGCATTCACTATGAAAATAACTCTCTGAGCCTAAACCCTAGCAGAGCCCCCAAAAAAGTTTTATTTGTAACTTCTTCCGACTTTGATATTTATTTAACTAGTATACAAAAAAAATTCTTCTTGCTTGAAGAAGGTGAAACAAAAATTGTGATATATAGAACATACATTGGAGTTTGGAGCCCTTTTCTCAAAAAACATTTTTCAAACCCAACGCAATGGTGTAGTTAGATTGCAACCATCCATTAGCAATTAATGGAAATTTGCAAATAACATAAATAGTACAAATATTTGAAATACATCTATTTCAAAAACTTTAATATATAGCAATTTTGTGGTATTTATCTTGGTTTTGTCACGGTTTCACCCATTGTGGGGTTCCCCATTGATAAATGACTCCATCGTCTTCTCTACAAATTTCTTATTAGTTGGCGATGGATGACATTAATCTAGCTACATCATTGCATTGGGCTCAAATATATCATTATGGGATAAAATGCGATCCAAACTCTATTGTATACCTAAGATAACATGATTCTTCCATTATTTTTCCAAGTAAAAAGAACAATTGCCCTATGATGGTCAAGTGGACATCAAATTCAAGATCATCCATTTTTATTGACAATTTATAATATTACACTTACTTCTTATACACTATAAAAGTTATAATATAATTTATATGATATAATTAAATGGTTAATTAATATAATATGTAACAAATCTACACTAGATGCTTCAAAATTAATATTAACCTTTCAATATGTCTTCCACGTCGCATTAATAATAAGAAGAAAATTGTCATTTGGATCAATTATATGATTTTAATGTTATGGAAGGCTCGGTTTGGTTTGGGCCCTTATAGTGTATATACTAGCAATTCTAGGTGAGTTGTAAGATACGCCAAAAGAGATGTCTGGACAATGTAAAGCTCTTATTTGGACAAAGGTTGGGAGTATGTTGGCAAGGTTTACAAAGTTTACCCATACAACTGACAATTGCATTTGCTTAAAATTTTATAAGGAATTTTCAACAAACCTATTTTGTGCATAAAAGAGACAAAACATATTTGCATATATAAATTTACATAATATTGAATGTGTAATTCAATCCTAAATAATAGACCTAATGTAAGTTCAGTAACATCAATCCAAACACAATTTATAATTTCTCACCATGGAGACAGAGGAACAATTCTTCTTCCTCCTTGTTCGTGTCATCCATTACATGTTTTCAATCCAAAAAATATCTTGCCTTTATATCCCAAGACAATTTATCCAACTTTGCATAGATCTCATGTGTCCATGTGTGTGATTTTTCCCCAACACATGAATCATTTATGGTATTTAATCCAACTACATCTAGATATATTTTTAATTCTTTTATCCTTCATCAATCTTCTTGTCGTTTGAACTTCACTTCTACGTGGATGTTTACAGAAGAACTTTAATTGTGGTATTTTAACGATCCATCTAAAATAAAGAGTTAGTTGTAAATACTTGTAACCCATATTCTTACGTGCTCTACAAGCACAAAAAAAACACATCCACACAGATCACCACACATTTAATTGGTACTATGATGATAAAGTTTCCATTTTTTGCATATCTTGTGATCATAACATTTCATGAGACAACAATCTCAATTCCAATGTAAATTTTTTGTGTATATGATAGAATGGAAAGTCATTTAAAGCTTAGACAAGAATATTTGGAGAAATTTACCATATAAAGATTGAGCAACTAACCAAGTATATAAAGGTCAAAAGTTGTGTGTCCCATTTTAGCTTTCAAGAAAAGATCTTTGGCTCAAAAGCAAGGACAATACAATAGTCTCAATTTTAAAAAACCCTTCCCTCCTTCGAATTTTGGCCCACCCTTTTATATAAGCTATGTATAAAGCTTAGCTTAAGTTATATTATTATAGCCTAAGTTTTTTTATTCATAGTTTATTAATCAAGTTAGGGCTTAATTAATTGTTTTTAAATGGAGGAATTTTATTATATTTTAATAAGTAGGTTACTATTTAACAAGAGGTAGTTTTTTAATCAAACCTTTTTTTTAATCATTTTTTATAATTAAAATTAATTTGGCAAAATATTTGGAAAACTAGCGTTATTGGGCTTTTTGCTAACAAGTGTTTGTATGTTTTCCAAAGGCCTCTTCTTGGCATTTTTTCGCTAACGTGCTTTTAGAGACCATTGTGGAGGTTTGTAGTTCCCTTGTGAAGGTTTGTAGTGCTTTTTGGGGGTTTATTTGCCTTTCGAGAGGTCTTTGGACTCTTTCATAGTCGTTTCTCATTGTAGAGCTCTTATTATTACTTACAAGCTAATGAGCGTGTTTGACATAGCCTTGCAGGAAATGAGTCACCTTTTGTGACGTGAGACACTTTTTCTCACATGGAACTTTGTATTTTCCCATTTTTAACTTGTTTTCACCTTTTATGCTTGTTACAATGTTGTTTCTCTTCTTTCGACTGAAACTTATTTTGGCCTCCACTCTTGCGTGATTTTTAGCCTACTACAAACTGATTGGCCAACTATTTCACATCACAAAAACACACCTTATTATAACCAATGCATTGTTTTTAAAGTGACACAAATAAAGGGGTTAATTATTGTTCTAGTTGTTGTAATCGCATGCAGATGCATTCTCGATCGAGTCTGATGTCTTGCATCCTTGTGTGTGTTCTTACACCCTTCTTTTCTTGCATTTTGGACACATTTTCGGCTGATTCTGATGTCCATTTGAGTGTGTTTTGTCATTCATGAATTTTATGCATTGATTTCTCTTATTTTTGGATGCACTATGGAGGATGTTCTTCCTAGACTTACACTTCATAGGACTAATACTACATCACAGCCTCTGCCTCTTCTTCTTGGTATGGCCAACTATGCACTGTGGAGTTCAAGCATGGAAATTTTCCTCATTCATGATGACCTATATCCATTCTTGTATGGATGAGTACCTGCCCCCAGTGATCTTGATCAACTTGAAGACTGGATTGACACTTGTAACATGGTCGTTGGTTATTTTTTGACATACATTTTCAGGCCTCTCCACCATCATGTGGCACACTCGAAGTGTCCTTGCACAATTTAGAGCATTCTTCAGTCCTTATTTGGAGACCCTTCAGAGATTTTCGTTGTTGTTCCTTCTTTTGATGTAGTTGTTTCCTCTCCCACTTCAGGTGATGATGGTTCTGCTAACACAAATTTGTTTGTTCATATTCCTAATGATGAGGATTGTTCTTCTAATTCCAATGATGATAGTATTGATGAGGATACACCTCCCCCTCTCCCGACCACCCTTCAGAGAATGTTTAACCTCCTCCTTACCCATTATACATCATGCAAACATGTTCTTAGCTTCATACCTTCATTGCATCTACCTCCATTCCATAAGCATTGTACGAGGCTTCTTCCACTCTTACTTATTGTGTTGATTACACATACTTGTTAGACATTGTTCTTTTGTTTATTGATCAACCCTTTTAGAACAAGTTTCTGTCGGACCTTAGATGTATTTTTCGTATAGTCTACTTGTGTTGCAGTATTGGGAGTTGTTCTTCCTTTTATAGACCCTTCACATATTTATACTTCGAAGGAGTCCATCTCCATTGATGGGAGGCCCCTTTTAGGATATTCATCACTTCCACTATTTCAAAGATCATCACTAATCCACCTCTTCTTGTGGATCCTCGTTCTACCGTTATGGGGGTTGTTGTTCTTTCACTTCATATGGACATTCTTTCATCGAATGATCCATACTCATACTTTGATAATTCTACTTCAATGACATTGCCTTCAGTTCTTGAGCACCTATTTGCCAAACCTACGTCACGCTTTAGTTATGGACCAACTTCAGAGTTCTTCGTACTTTTGCCTTCGGGTTCCTTCATAGAGTGATCAAACCTTCGTTGCACCATTTATATTCTTCCTAAGGGCAAAAACATTGTTTTATTTGGATGGACCTTCTCCAGTCTATATTAGAAGACCACGTCATCGACACTGTTCTTGGAGACTTTATAAATTTGTAGACTTTAGATCAGGTTGCAGGATTCTTTATCAAACCCTTCGTTATAGCCAAGTATCCTTGATTGTGCTCTCGTCTTGGGTGAGGTTCATTATAGCTTCACATATCTTAAGTATTTATAGTCTCCTACTTGATTAACTAAAAATAGGATATATTATGTAGTTAATCTAGTCTAGAACAACATGCCAATACATTGAATGAGTGCAATAAAGAATCGTGCAACCTGATCTGAAGTCTAGTTGGACTGGAGTGCCTGGAGAGGGACTAGGGCGTTTACGGGCCCTCTGGTCTGTAGAATGAGCACCTTGGTTTTTACAAAAGTGTAGTCACAAAATCATGCACTTTAGACATTTATTTATCCCAGTCTCATACTACTATTTAGAAGGTTCTTGAGTGAAGAAAGTACTAATTAACCCTCGTCTTTTGGCCATCTTATTTTATTGTTTCTTCATTACTACTTTTTTTTGGCCACATGCCCAGTCTATTTCAATCATTTCCTATTATTTTAGCCTCGATCGGGGTGTCTGGGCCAGTACTGGGGTGCCCATGGGTGCCCTAGTCCCACTTGGGGTGCCTCGATCCTTCTTGAACTTTCCCACCACTTTTTGGGCTCTTTCTAGCCGTTTGACATCTTCATCTTTCTTATGGTCAACCTTTTCGGGGTTAATTACAAAATTAGAACAAGAGAACCCTATAAATATAAAGTTATGAGACCATAATGAGGGACTTGGCATCACTTACTACTATCACTCCATCTAGAGTTGCATCTGTCTATTACATTGGAGATCACTTACATCCACATAGCTCCATCATCAAGGCACAAAGCTAGGCCATTTGCATCACACTTCATAGTGTGAGGGATTCTATTCTATTCCATGCACACATTCTATTACATTTTTTACACATAGTTAATGTTCGCTACTTCACAAAGTGTGACTGGCACAAGAGCACCTAGGGCATGATCACACACACACACACACACATAGAACTATGTAGGGCCTGAGATGTAGTGTAATGCTCAATTAATAAGTCCACCATTGTGGCCGTTGAGGACAATTTGACCCCTTCATTTGCATTATTCTTTTTTGAGGGTTTAATGTTTGTTTTGGGGTCTTACAAGTTTTTTATTAAGCTTGGAGTATTTGTGACATTCGGTGTAGGACAACGAAGTTGATGTGACACACAACGACAATTTCAGACCACCTTGACCCTGTAAAAATTAGTTTATAAAGTTCTACACAGACCAGGGTGCCCATAATTCATACCAAAGCACCCGTGGGCGCCCCAGTCCTCTTCCAAGTGCCCCAGTCCAACTAGATCCTCTAGATCCATACTTTTTGGGACTCCTGCATAGTCATTCCTACTCCTAATTTTTCCAGTCACCTCTGCGACACCCTCCGACATGCATTTGTTATTCAGCTGAGGTCTTTCCTATTCCTTCTTGCACATTAGGGTTAGCATTTACATTTGCACAGTGTTTTAGATTATTTACATTCTTATTTACTGCATTTATTTACTTTAGTATAGTTGTTCATAGCTTAGATTAACTATCCCCGCACTACTTCATTAGTCCATTTTTAGTTAATCATTTTGGTGAAACCCACACTTCAACACTTCCTTCTTACTCATGTCATATCCTTATCAAGTTATGGCTCAATCTTCTTATCCTACATACGCACCCACTAAGGTCTCAAGCATAGTTACTACCATTGCTGATTTCATACGTGTACTTACTCAAGACCCTCCTCACTTTGTCGTGCCTATGGCTGATCCATCCATTAATGTCGTTGTTACTCATCTTAATCCACCAACTGCTACACCTGTGTCTATTCCACCACCGATTACACTGATAACTCCTCCTACCTCCCTTAAGGGTTATGACATTATTGAACAACTTAAAAATACGCCCACTAAGATCTCTCTCTATGAATTATTGTGTAATGCACCAGATTGTCACAACACATTAGAAGCTACCCTGTGTGTTATTCATATTGAACGTGATAACTCCACGAAGGCCTTTACACCTCTCATGCAATCTCTTCGTAATTTACGGTGTGTTATCTCTTTTACTGACGAGGATATGTCACCTTTTGCTAAAATCAATCCATGTGCTCCTTTGCTCATTACTACAATTGTTAGTACTACTTATATCAAGCGAGTTCTCATTGATAATGGATCCAATGTTAATCTTTGTCCTCATTCTATCTTACGAAAATTAGGTATAAGTGATAACCTTATTTCTTAGAATTCCACTCTCATTCGCGGTTACAATTCTACCACTCGTACATGCTTAGGGACTATCTCATTACATATTCGGGATGGGCCTAAAACTATTCTCACTAAGTTTTATGACATCGATACCTCCCTTAAATTCAATCTCTTGTTAGGAATGCCTTGGATTAACACAATGCAAGAAGTTCCATCTATTATCCACCAATGTGTCAAATTTTTAAATGATAGCTACGAACATACTATTACCGTTTATCCAAATCCATTCAAGTATTGTCGCATAGATCTTGTTACTACTATTCCTATACCACCTTTGGAATGTATTCAGTATGCTAGTCTTGACACATATGACATTGGTTAGTCTAGCGCTTCATGATCACCTACTATAACTATCAACACTACTACTATTTCTACTCACACTACGACTAGTATTCCACCTACAATATTCGTCCCTGCTAGTGTCTCATCTCCACCAGTTGTCACACCTTCCACTTCACTGATTACGATGTCGCCTACTAACATACTTAATAGTGCCACACAACACCACGATGCTCACACTAACGATTCCGATGATTCATATGACAAGGTTAATGTTATAAAACTTACAGATGAATCACTTAAACAACTTGATTTTACTCCTCTTGGTGTAGACTATTCTTATTTTGAGGAAACCTTTATGGCTGACAGTCCAGGAGAATATCAATTAAAAATTACTACCTCTACTAATGCTATGGTATTATATAAGGGATCTGTCCACAGTGTCGATGCTTTTTCATCTTCTCCTCTACCAGTAGTAACTCCATGCCCTTCTTTTACATGCACATTATTTATCAATATGTCCTTTTGGAAACACATCCCCATTGATTCCACTTGCTTAGATATTATTTATACACGTGACAATTTTTCTAGGTTCGGCATGACAGTTAATGACATCTTACCTCCTCTTCACTCACCACATCTCTACCATGGCTATTTTTACATTACAACAACTTATGGCATAAGGGGTTTTCATTTAATAGTCTTTGTTACGCGTACCTCTCGTAATTCTCCACTCACACTTGGACTTTCTTGGCTTGACTATATTGGCAGTATAATAGATCCTCTCCACTCTTCACTCATGTTTCCTATGCCCTTAGGCACTATCTCTATTTCTAATTATTCGTCTCCCCCTTATGTTCCAAATATCTCTAGTTGGTACGCTCATGGTTGTCCACCTATTGCATATACTGATGAAGAATATGCAATGAATGTGGACACACTCTGTCGTAATGGGTACTTATATGACCCTCCTCATTCAATAACATACCAAGTTTCTGATGTTGCTCCAGTAGGTTTTGATTATGACAACGATGATCTCCTTTATAGTGGCCCCTAGTTAACTTCTATAATGCACACATGGGGGGCATAACACTTCACATTCCCCCCCTCACCCGTATCATTGGCCCATTTATCATCTCTACATTTTCATATAGACACTTTCGTCATCATCATTACATGATGACACACTCTTGTGCTTTTGTTCACATTTTAATGTTGATGGATTAATACTACATTGAACCTCACACATTGCACTCTAGGCATAATACATTGCATTTCATCACACATCGCACGTCATACACTATACATTATCATACCCATCATTATTCATATAACATCATATACTATTCATCATATTTTCCATATCACACAATACATACACTATTAGATTATCTATGTGTATATCATATTCTATACATAGTGTCGTTATCTTACACCGAGTGTCACGTCCCTTACATCATACATTGTGCGACTTCACATCTCGCATTTTCTACATATTGTACTAGTCTTCATCACATATGAGTCTAACATTACATTCATCCCTATATACTCCATTACTCATCAAATCCTTTTCTATGGTCGGAAGTAGGTATGTGGTCACGAGTTCCAAGGAATTCTTCGATGGCTTCATCATTTTGGAACATGTCCATGGCTGCATGATGTGGTTGGCCATGGTCTATGAGACTCAGATGTGTAGGCTCAAAATTGATGACATTAATAGAGAAATGTTCAAAGGCAAGATGTGTTTCAGTGAGGTCTTCAAAAAGACTACATGGAGACCCAATGTCATTATCATAACTGGTGTCATCATTGTCACTCGAAATTATTATGGGAGTGACATCAAACACCTTGAAACCTAGACCATGTTTACCATGATGTTATGTGCAATTTATAGGGTCTAAACGACCTTGTTCATTTGGACCGAGTCCTTTACCTTGTCATCGCATGTTTTTCATTATTCGGTGAGCTTTGGTAAATTGAGGGGACTCATAACATGGAGCAAAGTCGTCATTATATAACCAAGATTCTGAAGAACTTGGAATATGTTCGTTGTCAAGATGACCAAACTTTTTCCAAACTGACTGACCCATTTGGTAAGTGGGATGGATTCTCAAATGTGGAGTGTTAGGTTTTCCATAGCTATGTGGGGATTTGGTGATATAAAAAGAGTTTGCCATCTTTTGAAATTGATATTCATTGCATCCCGTGTCAATGATTTTAAATGTGTGAGATGGGGGACCAATAAGTACCTCATGTGGTGGGGAAGTTAGTTTGGTAGTCTTAAAAGATGAATAAAATGGGTTATAAGAAGAAGGGGGTGGATTGAAGGATGAAGGTTGGTTATTCACAGGAGGAGGTATCTTAATAGAGGAGGTGTGGTTAGATGAAGAAGATTGGCTAGGTGAAGAAGAAGATGGTGTGGTGGAAGAATAATTGTTGCTGGAAGAAGAAGCTTGATTAGTGGAAGAAGATGTTGATTAGTGGGAGGAGGACTGGTAGAAGGTGGTTGACTAGCGGATGATAATGGATTGGAAAATGTGTTTTGGTTATGAGATGATGGTTTCAGATTATTGTTAGGGAGTGTATCAGGATCAATACGTGTTTCATTAGGGATTATACGAGGTGGAGTGTATTTATCTGTTGATGGACAATAGTGATCATGTCGATACCGTCCTTTGAGGAATCTACAATACTCAAAAGGTTGGGGATCTGCACGTAATGTAAATTCCTTGTCCAAATGAGGAAACTTAATGCATTGGTGGAATGTTGATGGGACGGATTTCATGGCATGAATCCATGGTTGGCTGACAAGAATGTTATATGCAACTTCTTCATCTACCACATGACAGACAGTGTCTAAGGTGATGGGTCCAACTTGGAGAGGCAACGTGATTGTGCCTTCATACTTTCTTTCACTATTATCATACCAGTGAATGGTTATGATATTATTTTACAAATCATTTTCAGTGTAGCCTAGACAACGTAAAAGTTTCATTGAACAAATATTTAATGTCGATCCATTGTTGATTAAGACGCGCTTGATTTTACGATGAGTTACATAACCCTCGACGTATAAAGAATGATTATTAGCGATGTTGGGATTAAACAGGTCAGCAAGACCAAAAGATAAAATAGGATTGGGGACCGTAAGATATGCTATTAAAGCCTGGAATTGTTGTGAATTGATGTCCTCAGGGATACGAGCATTATTCAATGTTTGCATAAGGATGCATTGTAGTGGGGGAGAAGAATTAAGTAGTTCCATGATTGAAATTTGTGCGGGAGTCTTCTCTAATTATTTGACAATATTAAATGATGGCGTAGGTTGTGGAGAGGAATTAGCAACGGAATTAGATGGTGGATTAGGAGGTGATGCCGGGGATGAAGTAGCAGATTTTTTTGTTGTAGGGACCCACAATTTTTCTGTCTAATGGTAATCGCACAATCACTTCTAATCTTTATAGTTGCCACTAAGTCTTGGTCATAATCTATGGTTGAGATGATTGAGTTAAACTCGACATTACTTGACAATTGACCCTTATCTTTTGAATTGTTATCATGATTAGGGAATAGATTTTTGAACATGTGAAGTTTTTCATTAGGTGTTTTTGTCTTAGAAGTATTTTCAACTTCTATGTCTCCATGTTCAATCAGGTCTTGGACATAATGGCGGAGTTACATGCATCTATCTGTGGAGTGCCCTTTTATGCGATGGTAATCACAATATTCATTGTCTTTATACCAATTTGGTTTGGGTTGTCCTTCTTCGAAGGGTCTGACAATGGGATATGTAATCATATTAGCATTTGCCAAATGACGAAAGACACTAGATAAACTTTCTCCGAGAGGAGTGAACTCTCTTCGTCGATCCCTAGAACGAACTTCCTTTCTAGGGATAATGATGGGTTGTTTAGATTTTAATGTGTTGGTGGGATGGTTTTAGACATTTCAGACATGACGGGAATCAGTAATGCCATTGTTGATGATATTTCGATTCCGGTTAAAGAATTTAGATTTGTCTTGGTTCTGAGGAGTGTCTCGATAAGGTTGGTCTCTAAAGGGTGCTTTAAGTAAGCCCTTTGAAATGAGGGCTTTTTCGATTTGTGTCCCATTTTCGATGAATTCTTCGAAACTATTCAGACAATGTATTTGCATGTGGAATGATAATTCGGCATTGAGATTAGGGACAAAAATGCTAACTAGTTGTCTCTCGGGTACTAAGCAGGGAAATCGGCTTGCAATTTCGCGCCATCGTTGTAAAAAGGAAGCAAAATTTTCATTTGGCCTTTGCCTAGTGTTACAGAGATCAAGTATGGTTATTTCTGAGTCTAGGTTATAGGAAAAATGTTTGACAAATTTCTCCGATAAGTCTGCAACTGTCGTGACCGACCCTTTAGGTAGATGGAAAAACCAGTCTAAAGCTTGTCCTCGTAAACTTTGGGGGAATAATCGTAAAAGGTACGTGTCTCGATAGGCAACTTCCTGACATTGCATGTAAAATTCTTTGACATGTTCACGGGGGTCGCCTTTGCTTTTGTATTTATTAAACTTAGGGACTTCAAAGGATGGCGGAAATGGTAATCGTGATATCTCTGTATCAAATGCATAAGGACACAATTTTTCAAAGTTGAATTGTTTCGATTGTTTTTGCAGTCCCTGAATGGTGTCTTTCATAAGTTTCCATTCTTGTACAAATGGAGAAGCGGGGGACGGTTTATCAAACATGTCGTGAGTATTGGAATCTAGATTGAGGTCTTTTAATCTTTCAGCTCTAGTCGTTGCTTCCTCAAGTTTCTTTGTTAAATCTTGGATTTTAGTGAATAATTCTTCAGCCGAAGAACCATTTGGATTGTTTGGTATTTCGTTTTGATAACTTGATTCACCATTGTCGATGAGTTTGTTTAAATTTTCCGTCCCGAAGTCAAGGGTAGTTTTGCCCCCATGGCTAGGATGCGTAACAAATATTTATTTTTGTTTTGTTCTATCACCCTATTGACTTGTTCTTGTTCTTCAGTGGTGAGTTCTGGTTGTGTGACTTCTTCATCGTCATTTTCACGATTGTGACTGTGAGTGAATACCATGATGAAATGTGTCTAACTAAGCTGAAAAAATGGGTAGGAATTTTGAACAGGTGTGAGGAAATGAGAACTTTATTACTTTGGATTTATCGCGAATAAGCTTGTGATGACTGATAAGGATATTAACTCAAACAAGCTATCTCAATATGATGATGATGTAACTCCAGATGAGTTATTAGAGGATTTGTTGCACGTTGTGTAGATTTGGCTTAAACAAGCTCTGGACTATTGACGGGGAGAGTAACCTGAATAGGTTAATCGAGATATGGTTGTGAAAGGATTTGTGTTGGCTGTGATTTGGATAAATGCGATGGTGGACAAAATAATGAGTGAACTCAAACAAGTCACCCAATATTAGTTTGATATAGCTGGAAACAAGCTATGAAGGATGTTTTGACAATTGACAATATGGGGAGTGAATGCTAGTCACTCAATATCAGTTGGATATAGCCGAAGACAAGCTATGACAAATGTATTGTTGGATGAGATAAGCTAATGAAATTGGTGTGATGGTTTGATCTGTGTTGTTGGATTATTTGGATGTTTTTGCTTGGTATTGAATTGGTCGAGAATTGATTTTTTGTGGAACACAACTAGGGTCTGAACTTTTACAATGAACACATTGATATCATGAAAGTTTTATGATAAAACAATGCTAAACTATTGTGTTATCAAATAGCAAGCAGTCATGTGGATTCAATTGTTTTGGCTTATGAGGTAACTTCTTCATGAATGATCATTGTTTCATGCAATCATACAAGTATGTTGTGAAATGGTGGATGCAGGCTCTTATTACTCTAAGAAGATGCGTCCTCCGATATACCCTAGTCCTGATATACCTAATTCTGTATGGGGACAAAATTGGTACGGGGAACCCTTAGAGCACTGGAGGAGACTCACCAATTCTTACTTCCCTGTTTCGGAGTGAATCACCACGTCCAAAACAGGTTTTGTGAAAAGGTGGAAGGTGATGGAGGGATGAATGTGTATGGTGTCCTTATATCTCCTCGAAGATTTACAAGGACAATGCCCAGGCTTCGTTGTTACAGCTATTTAGGCGTGACTCACATGCACTGCATGACAGCATTACCTGTAAGTGAAGAGCAACGACGAGGTAAATACCAAACGCTGTGATGAGACTAGGTCTCAAAGTGTAATGCAGATGCAAATGCTCTTGGTGCGTGGTAGTCAAGTCCACGTCACTGGTGTAGCTTTGGTGGTGATGAAATCCACCTCGTCTACGTGTAAAAACAATATGATAAAGTGATTAAATGTAAGATTCTTTCCAACTTGAAATAAATCACTAGCAGAAAATAATTGTGTACCTGAGCGTACTTTTTTTTTTGTTTCAACAATTGTCTTTAAATGGTGGTATTTTTGCGGGATTTTTGTTGTTTTTGTTTTTTGTTTTTTGTTTTTGACAATATTCCAGCAACGTGGTTCTACAGAAAACAAATTAGTAATTATCCTGCAAATGAAATGTTAGAAAAGTGAGTGGTTGTTTTTGATTTTCCAGATCGCTCAAAGGTGTAGGAAAAGAGCATACACAACCAACGACCAAACAAATATTAAGAATATGACAAAGGAAAATAATTATTAAAATGACAGTTGGAAAATAAAGCTAGAGGATCCTGCAATGTTAGAACAAGAAACTAAAAAATTGTGACTGTTTCTGATTTTCCAGATCACTTGAAGGTGCAAGAAAAGAGCATACACGGATACAATTGGAATATTTTTTTTAAAATATTAATAATTATTGTAATTAATCATGATTGCGAAATAGCAATAATGATTATTTTCACAAAAAAGAAAAATGATGAAAGAAGAGGGTGAAAATGTTACTTAGAAGCGTTGTAGTGGAAAATTGAAATGTAAGGCAAAAAATTAAAAATTAAAAAAAAATTATTGTGCAGAGCTCGAGTGGCCTCACGTTTCTGATTTCCAAGATCACTTTTTAAGTGCGAGGAAAGAGCATACGTGTGAGGTTGTTACACGAAATAAAATAAAAATAATAATTTAAAAAAAAAACTATAATTTTGTTGTTTTTTTGTTAAAAAGACAGGTGTTAGAAGAAATGAAACCAAAAATTTTCTATAAGTCTAAATCTAAAAATTATTTTTTCATTGCATAGATCTTTTCAATACCTTTCCGTTAAAAAAAAATGAAGTCATTCTGATTTCGGGAGTAAAAGTTATGGCGTCCAGAAAATGGGCTATGGTAGCACTCTGAATGAAAATTTTGAACGTGAAAAAAACGTCCCGGGAGCTATTTTTTTTATTTTCTGACTTTTGTACTTTACCGGATAAGCTAAAATTTTGACAGAAAGGTTAAAAAAGAACAATAAATAGAAAGAAAGAGTTAGATCACAAAATGATTGACTAAAATAAAAGAAAAAAAATGATTAACTTCCTACAAAGCAGTTAGTTTAGCAAAAGTAAATAAATAAATGCATTTTCCGGATTGGTTGTCCCATGATAGTAAAATGATAACCTAATGGCTAGTTCATGTGTTTCTACAGATGATGAGTTAATAGCAAAATCAAAACTGGGAACTAAACACCAAGCACCGAGGAGATCAAAGATAGGATGAGCTTTAGAGTTTCATTGTTGTTATAACCTGCAAATACACCACAAGACACCACACAACAAAAAAAATACCCAAAACGTGAAGGTTAACCAAAGAAGACCATAAGGTACAGAGAATGAAATAATAATGAACAATAATAAACAAAGAACAAATAAAACCACTAATTGGGAAATTAATGGTAACAGATCGAAAGTAACCGGGCGTGCCAGAATGTAAGCTATGAAAAATACACTACTAATAAGAAAGTAAAATACCAATAATCGTACCTCCTCCTTCGCGTTTTGTAACAAACCTTGGAATGGGCTAGGAAACTTGGATTGAGCCCTAATTGTGTGATATGTAAGTGCTTTTCTTCAAGACGGAGCAAGACCTTCCTGCAACAATGATATTCTTACTTTGCACTAGATGGGAAAAAGGATTATGAGGCTATTTTGGCATTAGGACGAGGCAAAAGGATGTTCTTTTTTCAAAGGATGCAAGAACTTAAATATGCCATGCAAGCTTATTCTTCATGTGTCTAGAGGGGAGGGGTAAGGTTGTATTTATAGCCTGAGGGAGTGATTAGCTTAGATTAATTTAAGTAATCATGGTTTGAAAATGTGGGCAAGATTAAGTGAGTGGTTTGAAAATGTGGGCAAGATTAAGTGGGTGGTTTGAAAATGTGGGCAAGATTAGGTGAGTGGTTTGAAAATGTGGGCAAAATTAGGTGAGTGGGGACCATGAAGAATGGGTGAGGATTTGAATTATATTTTTAATTCATAAGTGGAGGATTTTAGGTGAGTGGGGACCATGAATGGTGGATGAGGATTTGAATTTGAATTTTTAATTCAATAGTGGAAAAACATGGAGAATAATGACATGTGGTGAGGATTGGATTATTTTTTAGATTTTGAAATGGATAATTAATCAAATTATATTTGATTAATTCGAAGTGTATTTTTGTGGGAAATGAGGAAGGGGAATTAATTGATTTAGGATAGATGTGAAATTGGGGTGTCTACAAAAACCAATCAACTACCCAAAATGGGTATCTAACATGGTTCCCATGGGAAAGAAGACTAGTGGCATACATGTTTGCATTGATTCCAGGGATGTAAACAAGGCTTTTCCTAAGGATGACTTTCCCTCACCCAATATTGATTCTATTGTTGTCAATACTTCAAATCACAACATGTTCTATTTCATGGATGGCTTCTCCGTACATAATCAGATCATAATCACTCCAGAAAACCAATATAAAGCTACTTTTATTACTGTTTGGGGGACATTTGCTATAAATTTATGCTCTTTGACTCAAAAATGTTGGTGTCACTTATCAACATGCTATCACCTATGTATTTCATAATTATATTCACAACATTTTAGAGGATTATGTTGACGATCTTATCGTGAAGTCCAAACTGTGCTCAAACCACATTAAATTCCTACGCAAAATCTTTGTGTGCCTCTTAGAATAAAAAATTTGGTTGAACCCTAAGAAATGCATTTTTGGAGTCACATCCGATTGTAGACACTAAATCAAGCACTTGGGTACATTTCTAGGTCCTAAAAGCATACTGTACCAGAGAGGTTTTGCTTTCCAACTTTAACTTAATAAAATGAAATAATTAAAACAAATTGACCTCAGAAGATGACGAGGTTTATTGATACCCGCGATGACTGATGTTGATTCTTAATGGATGATTGACGTCGACAGATCCAAGCATACACATAACTTCTCTTTTCCAATGGGATAAGCTACATGTAATGCACAGACACTCAGAAATCAATATGATTAGATAGATATATGGTGGATTGCATGGTAAAGGCTAGTCCTCGAAAGTGAATGGAATTCCTTTCAAGGATGTTAACCCACGTTCAAGAAATCAATCTAATAATGATGAGATAAAATGAAAAAAATAGATGATATAACCAACAATGCAAAGGCAAAGGGACTAACATAGTCCATGGCTATATGATGGTCTAATAATGTGGTGATACCTGATCCAAAGGGAGTCTATGGATCACAACATGTCTTAAAAGAGCAAGGAAAATGATGGTTGTATGCTCACAAAGGAGAGCTAAGCAATGTGTTTGATTTAGATAACTGATAAAGTGATGGCTCAAAGGAGCAAGGATAGGTTAGATAGACACCAACAACAACAAAGTGGTAATAAGTGATGGGATCTATATGTCTAAAAAGCAAGGTGAGGGGTTAAACGATCTGAAAGATATGGATTGTCAACAATTAAGATAGATCACCGATGATTGGGATGAAACATCAGCGATTGAGTCTGATCGTTAGCGATCGGGAAGAATTGTCAGTGATTGCTATAGAACTGCACAGATTGCTAATAAATGAGATAATGTTGTTTGAAGCTTTTAAATGATGAGTAAATGAGATAATAATGCAGGAATAAAGGCACTTACCTTATATAAGTTGATAAATGACGATGAGAAGATGATATTACTTGGGAGAGGGAGATTGTAGACGCAAGAAGATTGTTGAGTTGATTCCTAGATGTTTGAATGATATCCAAAGGCTAAAGAAGAGATTATTGATGTCTTTAATGTTGTTGTGATGTTCTCTAGCTCTGTGATAGGGCTATGATACAATGAAACACAATGTAAGGTTTCAAAGAACAACCATCCTGATGCAACATGGACCAAACTCAAGCAACCTGGAATAGAGGTTTGAATCTCATTTATATAGAATCGTCGGCGATCCAGGAAAATCGTAGATGATTGTGGAGTTTGGTTAAAACCAACCCCAACCGAGTTATTTTGATTTGTTATTTCATGTGAGGGGGAAGATATGCGGGTAAGAGGTTGTGAAATGGTTAAGAAGGTGTTTATTTTGTTTTATTTTGTCTTTATTTGATTTTGGTATGGAAGTGGTTTGGGTGGTCTTACGAGGGTGTAAAATAGGATTTACGGGTGTAAGATAATATTTATGAGGAGTAAATATCATGGGGGGATAAGACTTTGGATAAGGCTTTAATAGATGATATGATAGTGATGTGATAGTGAATGGGTGCTAGTGGACACATACACGGGGATTAGCATTGCTAATTTTAGGTGTCCACATTTGCCCCTTTTATTGAGTGGTTTTGGACAAGCTGCGAGACAAAAATGAAATGATATAAATATGCAAAACTATATGATTAGGTATTACCCCTCAAACTTGGGTTTTATGACCTAAAAGGGAATCAATCATGAGTTTGAAAGAGATAGATGAATGAAAGATGAAAAGATGAAAGGATGGAAAAAATGAGAGATGATGTCCCAGGACGAGGTATAGACATAAGATGGGCACCGTCATGGAACCAAGTGATAGGGGAACTAAGGGGTTTGTGTCCTATAGACATATGGCCTACCGTGGTGATGGGAGATAAAATGATGATTTAATGAGGTCAAAAGACCAAAATTTGATGTTGCAACAAAGGTGGGATTATGAGTATAGGAAGTCAATTGATAAGGAAACCAAAGGGTTCATGTCCTATAGACATATGACTTAACAACGATAAAGAATGATGAAAATGACGAGGTCAAGGGAGCAAAAATAAATGTTCAGTAAAAGCATATAAGGGTGTCCCACTTGGTGGCCAAAAATATTTTATAATCTAACCAGTAAATTAATTTTTAAAAATAATATTAGAACTTTAAAAAATAAGGTAAATTATGGGTGCCCTGCACCTTGGTATTTATAACTTCTTAAAAATACATGTTTGGTCATTTAATATGTGTTTGGTGATGTTTTGGCTGTCAAACATATTTTTTTGAAGGTATTAAAACTGTAAAAAAAAATGGGACATAGTTATATACTTTGACCCACATTGCCACAAAGGTGGGCTTATGAGGCTAGGAAGTCAAGTGACAACGGAACCAAGAGGTTTGTGTCCTATAGAAATATGGATTTAATGACAACAAGATGATGGTTTGACGAGGTAAAAGGACCAAAATTTGATGTTTCCACAAAGGTGGGCTTGTTGCTTTTACTTTGATGTGATGTTTTTGATGTGGCAGTGAAATATTGGGATGTGATCATGATTTTGTTCATAGATGTTGATATTATGCTTGATAGATGGTTAATGGATGTTTGTTGATATGTTAGGGATATTTGACTTTAATGTGATCAAAATGTATGTCAAAATGTGTTTTAATCATGGTTAAGAATAAAACATGAAACGATTGCTTTTATACTAGATTTGATACATATGTGATGGTATTCGGTATAGTGAAGGATCTTGCACTTTTTGGTCTTGTAATAAATGTTAACACATGACTAATAATGGGTAGTCGTGTGTAGGATCTTGGATAAGGATGGAAGTGAAAAGTTTACCTTCCTAGAACATGGGAAGGGTAGACATATGTAGGTTGTGCAGGAGAGTAGGTTCTCTTTTCAATGGTTTCATAGGGAGATGCCCTAGCTATAAATTTTATTTTTTCTGCAAACTGATCGATGCGGGAAGTTTTCTTTGATGGGAAAGTTGATCAATGTAGGAAGATTTCTTAGGATGGTTTTTGATATTTGAATTTTTAAAGGTTGATCAATGCGGGAAGACTTTTTACATAGGTAGTTATCCTTCGAGAGACTATTCTACAATTTTGACTTTTGGGATAGTTGTCCTTCAAGGGACCAGTCTATGATTTTAACATGTAGTTTTCCTTTGAGGGATCAATCTAATTTTATGTTTGATAATATGATTTTGATATTTTATATATATTCTTCAAGGGATCAATCTATTTATTTTGATAAGATACATCCATAGGTATTTTTTGACTTTCTTTGAGTTGAGGTCAAAACTTAATAGACAATTTTAAGGAGGGGAAGAGATGTGTGAACAAACTATACATGTGTTCCCCATGACATGTCTTCGGTTGATAAATAAGGTGGATGGATGTAATGATTGTGGGGTTACTACCAAGGAGGAAATTTTCCATGTGAAATATGTGATGAATAGAGCCGTGGTGCCCATCTTTATGGTTTTTGAGGGTAGTGACAGAAAGAACCACATACTTTCAAATTATACAGTGATGAAGTGAAGGGTTGGTAATGGATTAAGATATTTATATGTGACTATTGTTATGATGGTCAATGTGTTAACAATAGAAATTCTGCAAGTGTAAGGCATTCAAATGTTCCTTTTTAGGTGTACCATCAAGGGAGGCTAGATGATAAGCTCCCAAACCATACTTGTGAGTTATGATATATGGACTGATCTAGTTAGAGGAAAACTTTCCACGTTTACTCTTTACCTTGTTAAGAATGCATGGACTGGCTTTGGGATGATAGGATAGGTGAAAATTCACTAGGGGGAGGTGTGTAAGGTAATAACTCCAAAGTCTATGTAGTGAGGAGATCCCCTAACGTGACGATGTGGCTAGAGATAACATGCATTGTAGGGAACGATGTCTTTCAGTTTATGATGATGAGAGTTTCGATGTTGATTGATTGAATATATGGTAAATAAAGGAGGATGTAAAAATCTTGACAAAGGAGCTGATGAAATTTTGGATGAGATATGAGAGGACGATTGATGAGGAGGGGTAGATGATGAAGCTCTAGATTTGCCTTTTCTTCATGTATGACAATTTTTAATTCACGTACATGGGTGAACCATATTGATTTGAGATGAGGGATCCTCAATGGAAGGTGATGAGAATACGTATGAGAATTTTTTTCCAATATCTAATTTAGGATGACCCCTTTGTCTTGCAGATTTCGGTGAGGACATTGTCAGTGACTTGGGTGTAGATATTGATGCGATTGAGAGACCTTCAATGGAAGGTGTTAAAGAGATGTCTGGAAGAGGTGTGATAATACTAGGTTGAGGATGACCCCTTTTTCCTACAATTTTTGTTGTAGAAACTAACAAGGGTAGAGGTGTAGATGATATTGATGATGGCTTAGGATGGTATTCTTTTGGGAGAATATCATTGATGAGGAAGAGTCACTAGATTATGGCTTTAAGTGCTTTACAACCCTCTGTGTTATGACCCAGGCTTTTATGGTAGGCAAAAATTTTATCTTGGTCGTACCATGTAGGTTTCTAGATATGTGGATTGGGTGTTTTGATAGGTGGTAATGTGATGAGAGAAGCTGACATAAGCCTCTTGAGGATGTCAATGTAAGTCCCTTTTGGGGGATTTGGATTAATGGATTTTTATTTTGATTTACGAGAGCGCTTGGTAGGATGTGCCTTATTTTTGGATGTGGGTGGATGGGTGGATGTCGTATGGTGTTAGAGCATCATAGGGACATTGTGAGGTTGAAATGAAAGAGGATGCAATCTAAGGATGGGATAAGATGTGGGATTGATAAAATTGGATGATGATGAGGTCCCAAAATAGACGAGGGATGGATTGTGGATGAGATAGGGTACGAATGTGTGACATGATATTGAGATAAAGCACGGGGTCCCAAAATGGATGATGAGGGTGGAACTGTAGACGTGATAGATTCAGATTGTGATAAAGGATGGTGTCCTAGAATAGATGGTACAATTAAGGACCTGGATGACGTATGTTTTGATTTCATAATGTCCACTTTAGATAGAGGAGAGGGTTTCTTGACAGATGATGAGGGTAAGGTTACATATATGATTAGATTTGATTATATAGTGGTTGATTCAGGATGAGTTTCCAGACTGGATGATAAGTGAGGAGCTGGGGATAGGATTGGGTCTTATTTGGTTGAGGGAGATGTTATCTCCAGACATGATTGAGGTAGGTTACATTTATGTGAGCTACCCAAGTCTTCGATTTGTTCAAGATATGGTTGAACATTGAGATGTTCGATTAAAGGTGACCCCTTTGTAATGGTTTCCACAACAAAGTATAAATGTTGTAAGGAGGTAGGAGGTGATTGGATAGTAGACAAAGGTGACATCAATGCATGAGGACTACCAAAAATAAGATCCAACAATTCAAATTCTTCTAGTGACAAAGTTGCTGATGAAGGGGTCACCTCGCGAGGAAGATCCTACATAATAGTGTTGATGATGTGACTCAAAGGATGCGTAGTATTTGTATGGAATGACTCTATCAAGGGTGTTTTATCAAAAATATTAGAAAGGGAAACATGTGTGGTAGTATCATCTGGTTCGTAGGAAGACCTAGGGTAATCTGATGAGACATGCATAGATTGGGTATCAAGACGGCCTTCTTCAAGTGCTTGGACTTCTAACTTTTTGGCCATGGTGAAGGCTTCATTGAAAGTATAGAATGTGTGGATCTGGAGGGTAGATGAATTATGATGGGCACATGATCAAGAAAAAAACTTGATCAGTTCTGATTGAGGTAGTGAGAAGGTCAATTGATTGATAATGCTTCACCATCTAGAGACAAAGTCGACAATGGAATCGTTCTCATATTATTTGATGGTAGAGAGGTTAGAAATAGTTACTTTACGGGTAACATTAATAGAGAAGTGCTTGAGAAATAATAGGGATAGCTGCATGAAAGAGAATAAAGAGTGATGAGGGAGGGAGTTGTACCAATCCAAGGCAAGTCTTGTCAGTGACATAGGAAAGGTTCTAAGCATGAGATCTTGATCGCGGATGATGAGGTAACACGAGTATCTAAAGGCTAGTATGTGCTGCTAAGGATCCTCCTAGCCATGGAACATGATGAATTAAGAAAATTACCAATGTGGATGATAGGGCTTATATGACACTGATGGATGGATGGGTTCATTACAGACTTAATCATAGGTGAGGATGTGTTTGGGTCCCATGGTAGCGGCTTCCAAATTGGATAACCTATTCAAAAAATATTGCATGGGATCCTTTGTAGGATTAGGAGTGAGGGAATTAAAATGTGAGTGTGGATGAGAATGTGGTTGATTTGATTGATGATGATGGAGAGTAGGATGGTTCTGTTGTTGATGGGTTTGATGTGGAGGCTGATAAGGGGTAGCTTGAAAAGGTACCACATGTAAGTATATTTTGATAAAGGGATGTGAAGAGACGTGTAGAGATGTTAGATATTTTTTTTTTGGGTGAGAGGGGTTGATTGGACATAAGTAGGGATGTTTGCATGAGCTTGGGATGTCTGAGGTATCGAGAGAGGTATTGAAGTCGAGATAGGTTGAAGGAAAAAATGAGGGATGTTAAGATTTTGGTGAGATTGTGAGGAATGAGTGGATGTAGAAAGGATTGATTGATGGGATACACTTGCCATGGGTTAAGGGGTGACAATTTGTAAATAGTCTAGATGCGAAAGATTCTCGTGGCGTTGTTGGATTGGGTCTAAGTAGGGTTGTAGGATTAGATGAGAGGTAGAGGTTCCATAGGGAACAAAATGTGATCTAAATGGCTCTAGGAATATGCTAGAGCCAGGTGGAGTTGAGTGGGATGTGATAGGTTGATGGGATTGATAAGGATTAGATCCTGTGTAGGGGATGTTTTGAGTTTGATTGGAGTGAAAGGCTGTAAAGATAGGGGATGAAACAACCAAGGGTGGTTGTAATAATGATGCATAAGAGATAAGAGGATATGTTAATGTGGAGGATTGATCCATATTAAATAAAAATTAACTTACAAGGATAAAGTAAAGCCCTAAGAGAGCTAAAAATGCAATAGACAAGCCAAACAATAGTAAATTTTTATTATCTTGATTATAATTTAGATGTGGAGGAAGAGGCTTAGAGGGAACTTGATGATATGGATGTTCTAAGGCTGGTTTCAGGTGATCGTAAAGGCTGGAGTCCTCGATATACCTGAAGGTACGTGAGGCCCAAATCTATGTTGGTGTCGGTATGGGGCTTGGTATTGGGGCCTACCCACTCACTTCATGGTCCTACAATGATAAGGGAGTTAGGTGCTTAGCCAATATAACGATAACCATTTGTTTATACTCGATCAAAACACCGAGTCAACTTCTCCTCTTGGTGATGAAATCCAAGTAGGACCACCTGGGTAGGAATGTTTTAATGTAAATTATGTTTAAAGTGATTTGGTTGTGTGTGGGGGAGATTAAGTAAATGTAATCTGTTAACCTCCTAATTAGACTATGTGATCACACAAAATGAAAAGTTCGTTTTAATACCAAAAATAGATGTGAGTTCGATGAGGGCAGGAAACAAAATGCAATCTTTGAAATAAAAATAAAGGGAAGAGGAAACAAAATGCAATGCTTCCTTTTTATTTTATTTTAAATTTTAGATTTTTTTAGCACAACTATAATGCAACGAGAAAAAATATCCCAAGGTAGCAACCTGTAAGTGTTACATGAAAACAAAGAACATAAACGATAAATGAACATTAGAGGCTAACTAACTAAGCAATCAAGAATAATGCCCAGAGATCGTCAGCGATTTACATGAAATGTTGGCGATTCACTAAAATTGTTGGCAATTTAACCGGATCATTAGTGATTGCAAATTAGAGAACCTAAAGAAGAATATATGTTATTTTTAATGAAAATGAAAGGGACTAGGTCCCACTGGGCGTGCCAAAATGTACCAGAGAATTTTTTATTTCCAGCTTTAACTTAATAAAATGAAATAACATAAACAAACTGACCTCGAAAGATGGTGAGATTTACAGATACTCGCGATGACCGATGTTGATTCTTGATGGATGATTGACGTTGATGGATCTAAACATACATACAACTTCTCCTTTCTAATGGGATAAGCTACCAATAATGCAAAAACTCTCATAAAGCGATGGGATTAGATAGATATATGGAAAATTAACTGGCAAAGGCCAGTCCCCAAAATTCAATGGAATTCCTTGCAAGGATATCAACTCGTGTTCAAGAAATCAATATGATGTGATGAGATAAAATGATAAAAATAGATGATATAACCAACAATGCAAAGGAAAAGGGACTAACATGGTCCATGACTATATGATGGTCTGATAATGTGGTGATACCTGATCCAAAGGGAGTCTAGGGTTCAAAAAATGGATCAAAGGAGCAAGGACGATGATGGGTGTTTGCTCACAAAAGTAAGTTGAGCTATGTGTTTGATTTATATAACTGATAAAGTGATGGCTCAAAGAAGAAAGGATAGGTTGGACAAACACCTGCAAAGGAAGAGTGGTAATAAGTGATGGGATATGGATATCTAAAAAAGTAAGCTGAGGGGTTAAGTGATCTGACAGACAAGGATCACTGGCGATAAGGAAAGATTACTAGCGATTGAGATGAAACGTTGATGATTGAGGCTGATCATCGATGATTGTGAAGAATTGTCGGTGATTGCTATGGAGTTGCACAAGCTACTAAAAAACAAGATAATGTTGTTTGAAGCTTGTAAATGATCAGTAAACAAGATAACAATGTAAGAGGAAAGGCACTTACCTTGTATAAGTTGATAAATGATGTCGAGAAGATGATATTACCCAAGAGAGGGAGATTGTAGATGCAAGAATATTATTGAGTTGATTATTAGATGTTTGAATGACATCCAAAAGATGAAGAAGAGATTATTGATGTCTTCAATGCTGTTGTGATGATCTCTGGCTCTGTCATAGGGATATGATACAACAAAATACAATGTAAGGTTTCAAAGAACAACCAACCTGAAGTAACCTCGACAAAATTCAATCAACCTTGAATGGAGGTTTGAATTTCATTTATATAGAATCATCCACAATTTGGGAAAATCATCGATGATTGTGGGGTTTGGTTAAAACCAACTCCGGCTGAGTTTTTTTGACTTATTAGTTGATGTGAGGGGAAGATATGCAGGTAAGAGGTTGTGAAATGATTGGGAAGGTGTTTGTTTTGTTTTCTCTTTATTTGATTACTTCCAAGACTTCGAGCTCGCCACGGCCCTTGCATGGGCTACCTACAATGAAAAATGAGACCTTCTTATCCCTCTCAAGTGTTGAATCATTGTCGTTTATCCTATCATCTTACATCACTTAATTGTAACAAACGAGTTAACACCATTGAAGGAAGCTCTTTGGATTCCTGATATGCCTTAGCCAAGTAACTCGTTGTCCTTATCTAATATTTTTCTATTTAGCTATCTTTGTACGCATGTCTTCTCACTTGGCAAAAGGAGGAATTTTTTACATTTTTCTTATATTCAATCATCCCGACATTACATTTTTAACACAGGTATCGATAAATCCTTATTTATTTGAGCTTTTGGTATTTCAACATTATAGCTCACTTAACCTAAATTCACCATAAATAGGACCCACACACTTTTTACATTATTGGAACCATCACAAGGAACCCAAGTGAAGCAAATTCTAGCTTGTTGCATCTGCAACGTATTTCAACTAAGAGTCCATCTAACTAAGTGAATCCATTTTATGGCAAACTACATCTGTAGCAGAGTGAAGCCATTTCTGGAGTGTTGTGTCTGCAATGTATTCCAACTAGGAGTTTAGTGAGTTGCATCTGCAACAGAGTGAAGCCATTTTATGGAGTATTTCCTCTGTGGCGAAGCACTGAGTGCTACCACTGTAGTGATTAATAGATGTCGCATCTTGCGATGAATAGTGGATCCGCATCTTGTGGTGAAACCACATCTAGAGAAGATCGTGCCTTGGGGGGATTTGAAACTCGGTGGACCAGTAAACAACCGCGTGACTTGACCACACCACTCACACCCCATTAACAATGTTTAAAACTTATGATTGAGATTTAAAAGACTAATTTATGCTCTTAATTTTGATTTACTAAATAAAATACTTCAAAGAGTCAAGTGTGCGATATGTGTGTTATTCCATCCTTCTTTAAAACTTATATTGAATGATAAAAACTTGTTAAACTTGTAACTCCACTACATGGAGGTGTCAAGCACTACTTTACTCCGTGTCAGGTGTACATATCCCAGACAGAGGTATTCTTGGCTCAACTATAAGCCTTTCTCCATTGCTAACCAGACATCCATAGCCCTGATGGCGATTGCTAAAATCACCCCTTTAGTAAACGTAAGATGTTTTTCTTTTCTTTTCAAGAGAAGCTTCACTCTTGAATTTATCATTTATCTCATTTTCTCTTGGTTCCTCTTATCTTTACAACAATTGGAGGGGTTTCGAACTAGTTTATACTTTCATAACAATGTTGCCACAAAATTAAAAAGTCCATACATAATTACAACTTCACTACAAAAGTATTTAAATTTGAAGTACTTGTGACTATCTTATGTATGATTAATTTAGTAAAATCATCAACAATTGCAAGAAGCAACTATGAATTTCAAACATAAGCAACATTCCTTAAAAGTTATTTCAAAATCCATAAAACATAAAAATACTATTAACTTTTAATTTTGTTTAGTCTTTTGAGGGATTCCCTTAAGTTGTTTCTATTTACTGTAATTTTCATGGGAAAATAGAACTCTGATATCCTTTTTTAGTTTATTGAAATCAAAAAATTATCTAAAAAAACATGAAAACTAACTATGAAAGCACAAAACTAATATATGACTAATCTACTCCTAGAACTAACAACTATATAATGAAAATGGTGGATGGACTTGGAAATTTTGAATGCGACACTTCTTATTGTAAGACACTAACAAATTTACATTTTTACCATTACTTAAGAAAGCATTTACATCCTTATATTCCCTCAAAAATATAGCAATAGAAACATTCTAGTCAAAGGGATTATTGATTTATTTTCAAAAATAACAAAAACGTAGGGTTAAAAAAGAGTTGCCTCAAAATCATTCTATTAAAATGCTTGGAGCTATTTTACCTCATTCTTGGTGATATGCGGGAATGTGGGTTCCATTAGAATGAACTCCTTTGGAAGCTCATCTTGTTGATCTATCTTTGTTTGAACAACTACTACTATTCAAACTTTCTCCATTTTGTCATGGTCATGGAGAGTTATGGGCTCTTCTTCTACTGTTACAATGAGATCTGCCCTATCTTATTCTTTCTTATCTTCACACTTTTCAGTGGAAGCTACGGATCTTTCCTTTTCTTCTATAATGAGATTTACAACTAGTTCATCTAGTTCTTTGTCAAACTCTTATCTATGTTTATCTATGTTCACAACACCAAAAGGCTACTTTGAGTATACAAAAGAAAACTCCACCATGTCTTGTTGTTGTTTAGGATTAAAAGACTCCTCAAAATATATAAAATACAAAGTTTGAAAACATTTCTTGTAAGAAATCAGTGGTTACCACTAGTGAATTAGTTTTTAAAATAAATTAAGAATTTAATTCAAAGGCATGATTTCTTCCCCATTTTCTGGTTTCTTATCCTTGAGTAGCTCATGAATATCCCTTGTATCATCCTCAAAGTCAAAATAATCAGAATGACTATAAATTTGAACACATTCATCCTCAGTCACAACATATGCGTTAATTAGATTAGTAAGTTGATTTTTTCTTGACTCATTAGTGGGACTATGCATAAAGTTGTGATTTAAATGAAATATCAAGAGATCTGGTTGAGCATTTTGGGAATTTGGGAACAACTACTTGTCTAATGTGTCTACCTTTGCATAAGTTGAATCTAATGCATGCACTTTAAATGTTTTCACAAATGTGTACAAGAGTGGGTCTAAGGAATGGATGTAGATGTATATAAGTGTTATTTCTTATGTCAAATGGCTAGTCGGAATTCTCTTAAGGATCTCCTAAAACTTGACATCGAAACTTCTAAGTCCTTAGTGAGGTTGTATTATAAGTGTGACTAACAAATTTATGACTGTGAATGGATCCATGAGTTATCCATCTATAATAAATACAACTTATAATTCCTTCCAACTAGAAATTTAACTGGGGGTTAGACTCGTAAATCATCCTTATTCAAAATCATTTAAGGTAAATGGAAAAAACCTACAAGCCACATATTCATGTTGCACATTTTAAACACTTAAATCATTCTTAAGAACAAGAACATGTTTCTCAGTAGTCCTGCTACCATCAAATTTAGGAAGAAATCTAAAAGCATCATTTGGAAATTTGTGGTTAATACTAAAATTAAGTGCATTTTTCCCTATCCAAGACGTTATTTAGTTTTGATATTTTCCAACATTTGGAAGAGGAACTAAATAAAGCACAAATTAGATAAAAGCATTAACTTATTTAAGAGAAATAGATCTCAAATTTATACTAAATTAATAACGCACAACAATAATTTCTCGACTCATATTTATAGTAGATCTAAATGATTCTAAAAAAATAAAACTTTAAAAAACAAATTCACAAAAAACTCAAAATCAAATTAATAACATAATTGAAAGACATTCCCCTTCCTAAAATTAATGCAAGCCCTCCTTCTAACACTATTTATTATGACCAATACACCCGCATTCCCTTTTGATGAAAAAATGGCCCCTCTTTATTCAAAAGTTATAAAACTGTGTTTTATAATCTCTTTATTATGGCTTAAAGGTCTCTTTCCTTGAAATTTTAGATAAACCCATGAAATACAATATAATTAAACTTGGTTGATACTTTTCATACTTTCAAGTGTTTAACTCTTGCTATGTTTATGATATAATCCTTATAATCCTTATTTTTTCCTTTAAACAGGAGTAAAAGTTAAATAAACTGGATTTAGTTTAACTTGAATTCATAATCATTATATTTAGTGAGATGAGACAAAATTACACACATGGGCCGTTTTATGTGAAATAAATAAAGCAAAAGACAAAATGGTTATTTCTTGAGTGATTTTTAGGGAATTTTTGTATGTGTAGTTAGAGGATTGCCAATTGTGCCTAAATAAAGGGGAATGGTGATTATTCTTTTCATGAGTCCATTTCTGAGGGGAATAATTGTAATTTGGGAGCATCTTCTCAAAATATGTATTTTCCAGCTGTAATTTAGTTCTATTTTAGTTTTTATCACTTTTTAAATTAGGTTTTCCTTTCTAGAAGCTCTGGAATCATAGAGAGGCATTAAAGGAGTCGTCGGTCTAGAAATGCATACAATTTTATTATAAAGAACTCTTGTCTATGAACTCAATAGAGAGGAAAGAATTTGGAGATTCTAGATGGTTTTGTGAGCTTCATTGTTGTTTTTAATTGAGAATTCATACTTTGAGGCTTAGCCAACAAATATCTTTATATTTTATTAAGCTAAAATATGAATTTTATAACTAATATGATTGTTATTGTAGTAGTAAATAAATGCAACAACGAAGTATAAAAATTAACCAAGTAAACAAAGTCAAAATATATAAAACCCTAAGTGTAAAGAAGAGGTAAAATGACTTAGTTGATTCGTAGAAATCCTGAAGTGTGTAGAGCTGAAGAACTGGAAAATACGAAGCACTGGTTGTCGCATTGAAGCTTAGAAAAATACAGATCTGGAAGAATAAGTTGGATTGGGGCACCTGGAGAGGGACCGAGGTGCCTATGGGTGCCCTAGACCTATTTCTGGGCACCTGGGTTTGTGGAAATGCTCAGAAAACCTCCTCTGAGTGGTTGTTAGGTATTCATTGTTGTTCACCTTTAGTCTCTATGAGGTCACACAATGATCACTGAGGTCACTGGAAACCTGCAATGAAATGATGGCTTGCAAAACCCTCAAATAGACATCAACTCCTAAAAAGGAAAGATGCAAAATGAGGGGTTAGATTATCCTCAATTATCACAATGGTGAAATTACGAGTGAGTGTTGTACTACATCTTAGACCCAATGTAGTTTTGTGAGTGTGTGTGGAATTGTGCCCTAGGTGGTTCTTGTGCATGTCGCACTTGATATTAAACAAGTAACTAGATGTAAAGAAATGTAAGAAATGTCTGCATGGAATAGAATGAACTTCCCTCCTATGAAGTGTATGTAAAATAATGGTTATGCAATTTTTCCCCTCAAGCAAAATTAAACAAGCATGACCTCGCACAGACAAAATAGAAGGATCGATTCGGCCATGGGAGCTCACATTTCAGGCACGAGCTGAGTGAGTTGAAGTGGCAATACACTGAGAGCCGACAGGATGCATGTTTGAAGAGACACTTTGGAGTTTGAGGAGTCCAAACTTCGAACGTGGAAGCATTTGGATTTGGCAAGAGAAAATTACGAATCGACGAGCTCAAATGGTCCAAAGGACATCAAAGTTTGAAGTCTGAAATTTGGACTTCAGACATTTGGGAGTTTGAAATTGTCAATGGAGTCAAGTAATGAATAGTGCCACGTGGAGAGGGGAGAAAGGTCTGAAACCTGAAGTCTAAAATTTGGACTTTGGGCTTTCAGGGTTTCAGAGAAATGCGTCACCGGATGAAGAAACCTGAACTCTTGAAATCCTGAAACCTAAACCCCTGAAAAGACAAAGGTCCAAAACCCAAAGTATGCATTTCAGACTTCGAGGTTTCGGCATTCGGGAACATTGAAGCCCCTAGTAAGCGTAAATCATAACTTGAAGCCCGAAACCTGAAGTCCAAAATTTGGAGGTTTCACGAACTTAGGCATATGAATAGTGACAATGATCTCTGAAGCTCGAAGGTCTGAATCCTGAAAGTCTGAAATTTTAGATTTCAGAGGGTGCGATGCAGGGTCAGAGTCCGAAAAGGAAGATCAACCACTCATATTTATTGTAGTATGGCACCATCATCTTCATATGGCCATAACTTTTAACTGGGAGCTCAGATTTGCACAAATTTGGACTTTTTAGAAAGCTCCCAGTGTCCTCTACACAATTACGACTAGATTTATTATTTTAATAAGGTTAAATATTTCAAATGGGGAAATACAATCCACCATTTTAGAAGAATGTTTCCAAATTTCTCACCTACCAAAATGATGAAGGTATGGGATTCCTTTCTTCCCCAACAAGGAAAAGTATATGGAGGTATGGGTTTTCCAATGACACCAATCATTGTTGTAGACGAATTTAATGCATTTTAGGGTGGTTGAATATTTCAAATGGGGAAATACAATCCACCATTTTAGAACAATGTTTCCAAATTTCTCACCTACCAAAATGATGAAGGTATGGGATTCCTTTCTTCCCCAACAAGGAAAAGTATATGGAGGTATGGGTTTTCCAATGACACCAATCATTGTTGTAGACGAATTTAATGCATTTTAGGGTGGTTGAAGCAAGATTTTAAATTCCTTCTTTCTCCCTTTCTCTCATTCTTCCTATATATTGTAAAGACATTCTCATTTTAAAAGATTGGACACCTTGTATATGCCCCTCCCTTCTTCTTTTATGTAAGAGATTTGTGGAGATTCCAAACCTCCATACTGGATATTATAATGCAAACTATGTGACTTTGAGCTTATATGTGATGTATTGTATCAACTTTGAGAGCAATAAAATCAGATATGTGGATGTTTCAAAACCTCTTCTGTGTTATATTACAACTTTCAGATCTTTCATCGTATGCAAGGTTATTATGTATTACTATTGTTTTCATTACAATGTTTTAGTAGTGTTGTGTTTATTGTGATGGTTTTTCAACACTCCTTCTTGGTGCATCACCTTCTCTTAGAGTAGGTTTTAATTTTCATGCATTTTATCTAACTTTGTCTCCTTAGGAAAACTTAGATTAGTGTTATATCTGCAACTCTCTGCACTTTGGAGTAGTTGGCACTAGGTTAGGATAGGAATCTGACCTTCTTCGAAGGGTTATCCTGATTGCAAAGTCCCATACTTTGGGATAACTCTATGTTTGGCGAATCACATTGACTACCTCAACCATTCACTTTCAAACAATCAGGGGTATTGTGATTACGCATCGACAATAACCAACCCTTGTGTCCCTTGGATGGCACTAGATGGATGCAATGGAGCTCTTAGATGCTTGATGGATGTAACCTTAGGTGGTGATAGCTAATGCTTAGTGATTGGTCCCTTATTATGATCACATAACTTTATATTTAGATGATTCCCTTGCTTGAACTTAGTAATTAACCCGGAAAAGGCCTACTAAAAAAAGATAAGATGCTTAAATGGCTAGAAAGGACTTAAAAGATGTGAGTAAAGTATATATAGGTCAGGGGCACCTAGAGGGGACGAGGGCGCTTGGTGTTGGCATCCTAGCTGGGCACTAGTGTCCGGGATGATAAATGTTGAAGTATAAAAATGTAGACTGAGCAAGTAAGGGTACAAGACCAAAAGTGGCAACAAAAAGCAAAGAAAGGTGGCCAAAGACATGGGTTAATTATTACTTTTCTTGCTTATGAATCATATGAATAGTAGTATGTAATCAGGACTAGATAATTACCCAAAGTGTGTGATTTTTTGTCTACAATTTCCCCCACTTTATGTTGGTGAGCGGAAAGCTTTGTAACATAAAGTAGATATATATGCGTACCTGATAACCATGTAGATTGATGTAGAGGAGTGTGCCGAGGGACATGACAAAGCGTGGAGTGATAAAAATTGTGAAGCGTGGATGCTAAGGAGGAGAAAGTGAAAAAGTGATGATGAAAATGAACCTAGGGTGGAAACACATGTGTAGATGTCTCGATGTGCTTATTGTTGATGTCAATGTTGTTGTTGTTGATGTTGTGAATGTTGTTGACGATGTTGACTATCGCTTCCCATATGGATGGACCTGCAAAAGAGAAGAATGAATAAGTATTCAAATACACATGTATATGATCGAAATGTATAAAAAATATGTAAGGAAAGTATGTAAATTATGAAAATTTGAAAAAGGAACATGTGCTCTTGATCTGTGATGAGGAAAGAGTGTATAAAGGATCCTAAAGATGTTGTAGACAAACGATTTTTTTGGGCGATCTCACTCCAATTGCACCGGCCACAAGTTTTTGGGGTGATCTCATGCCAATGATATGGAAGAAGTATAGAGAGAAAAGTATGATCTTATCCTCCAACCTTTAACTATTTCCTGCAATGTAGGACACCACTGCATATGGTGTGAAAAAATTGATCTAACACAAAAGTGTTAAGGACTATATGCCCTGTAAAAGTTTTTGTGTGGAGTTCTGTAGACTTTGCTAAACAACCAAAATGTTGTGTAGCTGCCCCCTAGTTATTGACATCTAGGAAGGGTTGTGATGTGCTAAAGACCCAAGTCTGATTCCGAGCCCTACAAATTGTGTTATGTTGTGTAATGATTGTAGACTACTGTATGGGGTGACAGATTCACCCAAATGATGCCCCCCTCATTTGGGGTGCATGTAACATCACTTAAGGAGTATGCGGCCCAAAAGAGGACCAATCGTTGTGTTGAAATTGTGCCCTGCAGGGGGAAGGGAATGTGCTTTGTAGAAACCAAGGAACGTGTAAACAAAATGTCTAGGAAACAAGTGTTAGTACAAACAAAGAAAAACACACATGTAGAAGACAAAATGTATGCTAAGAAGATAATATGTAGGCTAAGACACAAGAAGATAATGTAAACACGCAAGAAGACAATGTAGACTGCGAAAACTAAGTTGTAAACATGGGACACCACTCACGATGTCACAAGACAATCAAGGCCGATGAAGGCAAAAACAAACAATGTGTATACAAGACAAAGGGCAAAGCCCGTAAAAAATGGCATACAAAGAGAAAGTAATGACAAGTAATGTAACATACAACCATGGAAGCATGTAGTATTGCAAAACAAATGGTGCACATGAAGGACCTATTAGCATGTTAGAAAGATAAAAAGTATGTCAAAATGTGTATAATATGATTAAGTAATGTGCTATGAAATAATAAAACCTATAATGTACAAAATTGGATGCCCACAGGAGCCGCTATGAGATTGGTACTAGGTATTGCGCTAAACATCCATGTTGCATGTATAGTTTTGTAGAATCTACAATTACAACTATAAAAAGAAGTGAATGTGCATATGTGTATGATAAAGATAATGACATATAAGATATCTATCTAGCATGTGTAATAAAGTGAACATTTTAGCAGAATTAAACAAGAGTAAATGCAACCAAGATATGCAGTATGTTTTGGATGAGGCAGAATGGAATGTAGTGTAAATAATAAGAGCCGCGTGCCCCCGAGTGGATATATATGCATGTAATGAGGTTCATTTATTTATGCCCCCTCAGTAGTCAAGAATGAACTGTAGATGAGAGTGCGTCATCAGAAAATAGTCTCAATGTTTGTAATAGAAAGATGTGATTGTTTAAGCACAAAGTATAGATTGCAAACACATGAACGAATGAGTGAGTGTTTGATTGAGTCAGTGATTAAACACGTGAGTGTGGTGAGGTCCATTTGATATGTATACCCTCAAAAGTTGAGTATGAACTGTGGGACTAGAGTGCGTCATAGGGTAATGACCACAGCGTGTAGAAGTAATTGTAAGAGAGATGTAATGTGAAAGCGTAGAGTGAATATGTCACAAAGTGTGTAGAAGATTCGTGAGAGAAGATGTCCTAAGTGTATGATGTGTGATGTGTGAAGTATGTAGTGTGTAAAGTATAATGTATAATGTGCAGTGTGTGTGAGGTTCATGTGTATAGTATGCCCTCAACAGTCAAGTGTGAAATGTAGAGCAAGAGTACGACATCGGGAAATGAGCATTGTTCTATGCGTAGTATCTCTTAAGATGTATGAAATTGAGTGGGTTTTTAGTGGCTTTCCAAAAATGGTGACAAGGCAGTAGAATCCACCACTAATTTTGTCAGTAATAATGTAAGGACTAAGCTAATTGGGTTTGAATTTTCCTTTAAAAGAAGCTTCGGTGTTTGTATTCTTTTGATTTTATTTTAAGACGAAGTCACCTAAGTTGAACTCATAAGGACGAGTTTTGTGATTGTATGTCTGTGTGATATGAGATTGATATGCATGAAGATGTTCGAGTGTCTAGACATGGCGGGATTCTAACATCTCTAACTCATCTAGGTGTTTTTCATGATATTCATTGTCTTTAAGTAAGCCTTTGAGTGAAACACACAAAGAAGGTATCTCCAGTTCGAAAGGGATGATGAACTTAGTACCGTAGACTAACGAACAAGGAGTTGCATTAGTAGATGTATGCACACTAGTGCAATAATCCCAAAGAGCATAAAATAGTTGATTATGCCATTCATTACCACTAGAAGCAACTGTCTTACTTAAAATTTTGACAATATTTTTGTTGGTGGTCTCGGCTTTGCCATTGCCTTGTGGGTAATAAGGAGTAGAGAATGAATGTTTAATTTGAATTTTGCACAAATTTTTTTAACTTCCTTATTTTTGAAGAAAGATCTGTTATCAGAGATAATGGCAGACGAAACACAAAAGTTTGTAATGATATTGGTACTAAGGAAACTGCAAATGTTAGTGCTAGTTATATTATGTAGTGGTGCTGCTTGGACCCATTTGGTAAAATATTCGGTAGCAGTAATAATGTATTTATGTCCATCATACGATTCAAGATTTATCATGCCAATGAGGTAAAAACCCCAAAGGGAGAATGGACATGTCGACACAATCAATTGGAGATCATTTACGGGTGCATAGTGAAGGTCATCGTGCTTCTGACACTTCTCGGAGTGAGTAGCATATTTGAGGCATTCATGTTCCATAGTAGGCCAATAATATCCTTGATGCAAAATATTTTGAGACATGGCTTTACCAGAAAAATGACCGTTGCACATGCTTTCATGTACTTGTGAAATAATGAGGGGAATATTGGCAAACCCCAAACCGCGTAAGAGATGACCATCAAGTGTATGTTTAAATAATTTTTTCCCGATGATGACATAACAGGTAGCCTCACGTCATAAATGATGAGCTTCATGAGGTTGTAGATCATCAAGAAAGGTTTGTTGATATAATAAATTGTAAGTCTGAGTAAACCATTCGTGATTTTCATGACTGCACATGATGGTGCAAGCTACTAGATGTAGAGCGGAAGTGGAAGGATGTTATAAGTGCCTGATGATGAATGTGGCTTGCTCATCAGTAATATCTTGGGGGATAAGCGATGCCACATTAGCCATGACATCCACATGACGATTGTCCTTGCAGGGATGGTAGTGATAGAGTAGGAAGTAAACGTAGCCAAGAGATCTTTGAAAAGTGTATTACATGGGATTAAGTGTTCCTCTTTTGTGTTATATGTATCATTTACTTGATTGATGACAAGTTGGGAATCACCGTGTATGCATAGGTTACGAATAATGAGTGTTTGAGTAGTGAGAAGGCCGAGGATGAGGGATTCATATTCAACGATGTTATTCGTACAAGAAAACCCTATTAGATATACAAAAGGGAGTGGATCACCATGTGGAGTGATGAAAACTATCCCGACCCCAGCACAAGAGTGATAATGAGACCCATCAAAGTACATTTTCCTTGTATTAGAATCAATAGTATAAGTAGTGAAATCAAAGCAAAAGGAATCAAAGATAGGAGATGCATCAAGAAGAGGTGCCATAACTAATTGATCTGCTATGACTTGGCCTTCAATTACTTTCTATGGTATGAGCTTGAAATCAAATTCGATGAGAAGCATAACCAAACATGCTAGATGTCTTGATAGATGTGTACGGGATAAGAAGTATCATAATGGGTCTACTTTGGTGATGATATGTACCTCATTATTAAGAAGATAATGGTTTAATTTTTCTATGACAAAGACGAGACCAAGACATAGATTTTTTATGTAATTGTAGTTACATTCATAAGAGAGTAGTGTTTGAATGATGTAATAGATTTTCCTTTCATGTTGAGAACCATCATGTTGTGCAAGCAAGGATCCTAAGGCATGAAACGTGGTGGAAATGTATAATAAGAAAGGTTGGTCAACCACTGGGGGGACTAAGGCATGTGGATTTAAAAGATATGCTTTGATGTCATCAAATGCTTGTTGGCATTGATCATCCCATACGAACTTAGTATCTTTCTTCATGAGGTGTGTGAATGGTTGAGTTTTATTTGCAAGTTGTGCAATGAAACGCCATATAGCTTGAATTTTTCCTTGTATTGATCTTATTTGATGCAAATTTCTAGGAAGAGGCATGTTGACAATGGCTTTACTCTTGTTAGGATCTATTTACATGCCATGCTATGAGATGTAGCAACGTAAGTAGATGTGTGTATGGAAAAATGAACTTCCCCTCCTATGCGTGTATGCAAAAAATGCAGTCCCTTGTCCCTTAAATGGTAGCTAGATGTATGCTTTGATGCACTTAGAATGCCTTTTGATGTAACCTGAGGTGGTGATAGTAGATGTTTGAAGCTTGGTCCTTTGTTATGGTCACATAGATTTGTATTTATATGATTCCCTTTTTGAATTTCATAATTGACAACTAAAATGCCGACCCATAAGAAAACAAGATGCCCAAAAGATAAAAGAGGCAAGTAAGATACAAAGAGGTCAGGGGCACCCAAAGGGGATGAGGGCGCCTCAGTGTTGGCATCTTGGTTGAGCGCTAGTGTCAAGAGCAAAGAAAGATAAAGCAATGAAGGTTAGGTTGGGCAGTAAGGTGTGCAAGACCATAGAGAAAGCAAAGAGGCCAAAGATTGATGTCAATTACTAATTTTCTTGCTTATGAATCATATGAATAGTAGTATGTGATTAAGACGTAAAAATTCACCCAAGTGGGTGATTTAGTGTCTACACCAGCAAGCGAGGCAATAACATTCCCCTTCACTATGTAATTCATATTTTTTAGATCATACTACCATATTCATGGCATTTATGGAAAGAAAAATCTCTCCAAATCTTCAATTTTTTATTTAACACTTATCAGACACACTCTCTCTTTATAGAAGACTAGAAAACATCATTGTTTTCTAGGAACAACTCAAATTCCAACAAAAATATTACAATCTTATTTTAGTGGATGGAAGATTCTCATTTTGTAACTCCTCTGCCCATTCTTGATGATAACTGACATCCCTCAAACTTGGATTGATTCCTTTCTTCTCAGAAAACAACCCAAAAGGTCTAAAAATAGCTTTGATAAGTTGAAATGTATCCAACTATTTCAAATTATCATTTTTCATAGTCAAAATGGAACCGCCGCCTTCTATAGGAGGCAATTACGTAACCGTTACTTGAAATCGAATTCAAAATCTTGCGCAATTTTTTGAAAGTGAGTATTTTTTAGAGGAACCCAAATATGTCATCAAAACATAGAGGTTATATTTCTAGATTCACAATAAATACCTTTTTTCAAGTGTGTATGATGTAAATTACATAAATTAGTCATATCCAAGATTCAATTCCAAATCAATGTGTATTTAATGTAAATTTGGTATGAGCTTTACACAAGACAATAACACAACTAAAAAATTAGAAATTAATGTAACACATTCTCTTATTATTCAAATCATATGTGATACAATACATATACTTGTGAACCTCCTATAAACTAGGAGGTAGGTTTAACTACATACCCCATAAAAATATCTCTCCAAAACTCACTCATCCAACTCCTATTCACATGAGTTATTATACTAACTCACTAACGATATTATATTAACCACATGACCATGAAATAATTTTTTTCCTAACATTCTCCCCTTAGTGCGAACATGGTAAAAAAAATCATAGTCTCAACTACAATATGCCCACCACTTTATATCATACCCATCTTCATGCCTTGTGACCTTGATATAAATGAAGGGAGCTTTGCTCAAACTTCCATCGTTTTCAACGAGTTTACCATGAATTTGGATGTTAACATGTCCCATCAACTATTCACCTCATGTGGTTTTCTAGACCTCCACAATCCTTTTCAAGATCCATGAAGTGCATACACTTGTGCTTTTGCTCTCTACTATATTTATACATCAGGGGATAACATAGGAAATTCTACTCACATATGAAAAGATTTCATGTTATATCCCATAAAATCAAAACATTATTAATTGTAGCCACTGTTGTCGATTGTTTCCACTTGATCTTGAACAACATAGGAAACTACTACTTCCACTGGAAGTTACCCTTGACTTTAGCCAATTTGGTGCAGAATGAAAATGTAATATCCGTTCATATTCCCCCCCACAATGTGAAATTTCCATTTATTGAAAATGGGAACACTGAAATGAAGCACACAACACATAATTGAAAACACACTGCACACTGGAAAGTAAATACTGAACTAAAAAACATGTCATAACATCATTTTTGTGGCCACGTCACTTGTGGTTGATGAGAGGTCATTGATTGGCCTCTAACCTATTTTGCCTTGGTCCTCTAGTTATGATGTTGTTAACTCAATCAAATGTGCTTTTGAAGTGCAGTTTGATAATACCACCTTCAATTTTAACTTGGACATCGCATACAAATGAAAATGCATCCATGAGGGAATTATTTTTTATCTTTCAAACTTTTAACAATGACGTTTTTGAAACTAAATTACATTTTAATGACCTTGACAACATGCTAATTAATGATTAATGACACTATTTGGATTGACGAAACAAAATTATTATTGACACTATGTTGACAATAAGACAACATATAAACCATAGACAACTTTTGCTCTAACGAATAAAAAATCAAAAGGTAATATGTAATTACTTTTTTATATTGTAACAAAAAATGGACATTTAAACACAATGACAACTTAGGGATTTTTTAGAATAAAATTTAAATGACAAATGCCCTAATATTAATTTCTAATATAGCTCTCAAAACTATTATTTAGAAATTAAATAAAACTATTACTGAACAAGACACCATATAAATTTGTATTTTTCATGCATTCACTTGCGATACAATACTGTGTGAATTATACCTCCTTAGCCTTCTTAGGGTTATCTCGATGGTGCTATCATAGTGAAACCTGACTATTTTCCCACTGCTAAGGTGGAAAGTTTCCTTGAAATGGTTGACTCTCCTTCCATTGCAACGATTGTTGCAACTGAAGGTGGAAATGTTTCCCAAGTGCGCGTGGAATTTTGTTCCAAAAGTTTACAATGAGGTATGGACTCTGAATCCTCCCCAGAGGTTATTATTTCTACTGAAATTTTAGACCCTGTGGTCAAGTGGTATCAAAAAAAGTACCTTATTACTTATTTATGTGGTCACATTCCCTCATAAGCGTACCTTCATAATTGAATAAAAAACCATTGGGAGTCCAATGATATCCTAGTTTCAGGTATTCCTAACCTCACCAAGGGGTTTTATATGTTCTCCTTTCACGAGCCTTCCCAGCTTCAAGCCATCCTTCTTAAGGTGGCTTGTTGGTATTTGGGGAATACCTTGTTAGTGATTTCTCAGTGGACTTTAGATTTTAGCCCCACCAGCTAGGTTTCGTTAAAAGTTCCTGTTTGGATTGAACTCCTCGGTCTTCCTGTTCATTTGTGGTCTTTTTTGATAGAGAATGTGAAAACCATTGACAAGGTGATTTTCCATGAACAAGAGCATTTTTTCTTCACTCGTCCTAACAAGTGTGTGTGTGTGTCGAAGTTAACCTTTTGAAATATTTGCAGGAGCACCTAGATATTCAAGTTAGGTCCTTGCGTATCTCTTAAAAGGTGGTTTATTTTAACCTCCCCAATGTGTGTTTTCGTTTTCAAGCCCCAGACCACTGCATTCGAGATTGTTCATTGCTAGCTCGTTCCAAGCCCGCAGTGTCGCAACCCATGGTTTCCAAGCCCAAGGTTGACCCTCCGACTGATGGTTGGACTACGGTAGGGAATAAGAAGGGATCTGGTGCAAAACCTTCTTAGGAGGTTTTGTCTACCCCCTCCTTCCCCTCCTTCATCCAAGGATGAGTCAGGTTCGAAGCCACCTTGCTCGTCAGTTTCCATTCCTTCCAAACCCTCGCAGAGCGAGGTTTTTTCTTTCAAGCTCTGAGAATTCTGGGAATCTTGCTTCAACCTCTCTTCCTCTGCGATGCTCTCACAGTCCACCATGGGAGGTGTCCCACAGCTTGTGAGGGGATAATGGGGCCAAATGCTACTCCATTCAAGTCGAGCTTCCTGATTCAGACCAGATTCCACTTGCCAATAATTTTTCCATTCTCAACTCGGAGGATGGATTTGAGGACGGGCAGAGGGAGTTTGATATGTCTGATTTTTCATGAATTTCATCTCATGGAATGTTTAGGGTCTGATAAAGCCCTCTCGAAAATTATCTATTCATTTAGGTTGCCAACGTATTGATAGTTTAGATATTATTTGTTTACATGAAATTAAAATTTTTGGTTTTTTACTTCAAAATAATCTATCTTGCATTGGCCCAGATTTCATGCATTTTCACATGCAACACATTGATGGTAAAGGTGGTGTTAGCATTTCCATTGCAAAAATTTCGGCCTTAATCACCACCTCGGGCCAGGATCCTACTAATCAGGTTGTGTGGGTGATTATGGTCATTAATGATATTACTTTTGGTATTCTCAATGTTTCCGCCCCTAATGACAGCTATGAAAGAAATTTTTTATGGAAATGGCTAGGTGATAACTTAGCTCTTTCTTGTTGGTTAGTGTGTGGAAAATTTAATATGATAGAGCATCTAGATGATAAATGTGGCACCCTCCCTATGCATTGGTGTGTCGATAAGCGTGTAGCCTGGTATTTCTTTAAAATTCGTTGGGGCCTTTCTGATCCGTTGCTCAGATGGCTGCAAGATTTTAAAGCCCAAGCTTGGTATACTTGGACCAATCTTTGAGAAGGATATGATCCGGCTTTAAAATGCCTCGACTGTGCTCTTCTTTCACAGCATATTTTTTTTTATTTTGACACACAAGGCTCCTTTGTTATCAAGGTATGGTCTGACATGCTTTTGTCAAATCACCACCCGATTACATTTAAGGTTGTTTGGTAGGGGGGCCTTTCAAAGTTCCCTCTAATAAATTCTATCTTAATGTCACTTTTTTGAGTCACCCTGAGGTGGTCCCACTCATTGCTAAGGTTTGGAACATGGTGCCATGTTCACCCTTTGCTGTTAGCCGAATCTCATGTTGGGAAGTGACGATTCAGCGCACCACCCAGTTTCTCTGCCGATTCAGAAAGCAGGTGGCTCCGAGTCCCTAAGTGAGCTGATTCGGCTTTGCACAAAGAATCCAGATGGATCTAATTGTTATTGGAGGCCAATCCTTTTGATATTCCTCTCCAGATTCAGGCAACTAAAAACCAACACAAGTTCAAGCTCATCGAGTCTCATTCGGCCCGTGGTGCTCAGATCCGGTTGAGGCTGCATTGGCTTAAGGTGGGAGACAAAGCCTCTAAAATATTTTTCAAATCCCTTCACACCAAGCATGCTCGTCAATAGATCAAAGCTATCTATGATTCACATCAGTGGCTCACAGAGCTTCCAGAGATCACTAATGCTTTTGTCGAGCACTATTGTCTAGTTTTTCAAGCTCAAGAGGTTTCGATGGAGCGAGCTACTACCTTGTAGAAATGTGTTGATGTGGTGCCTACTAATATTTCTCCTAAAGAGTGGGCCCGTTGTAATGCTCCACTCACTTTGGAGGAGCTCCATGCAGCCTTGCTCTACTTAGCTGATGACAAGTCACTTGGTCTAGATGGGTTCCCGTGTGAATTTTACAAAGCCACTTGGTCTTTTGTGGGACTTGATCTGCTTTGTGTCTATAATGAAGCTCTTCAATGCAATTCTCTTGGGAGTTTCATCAATCAAGGAAACATCAAGTTCATCCCTAAAGGTGGCGACCCAGAGCATATGAATAATTGACATCCCATCACCCTGTTAAATGTCTCTTATAAAATTCTTGCCAAGGCCTTAGCTCTTCGCATAGTTGATATGTTGCCCAAAATTGTTCGTCTTGAACAAACTGACTTTGTTAAAGGTCGGTACATTCTTGATAATCTTATAGTTGTGTGGGAAGGCATGGAATGGGCTCAGGTGTCTCTGTTAAGGCCTTTATTTCTCAAAATTGATTTCGAGAAGGCTTATGATCGTATTGAATGGCCATTCATTTTGGCCATGCTCAAATCCCTTGGCTTTGGTGACTTCTTCAGATCGGTTGTCAACACTCTGTTTTCTAATGCTTCAGCTCACCTTACCATCAATGGTCATTAGTCCACTACTTTCGGCCTCTTCCGTTCTATTAGACAGGGGTTCCCTCTTGCGCCAGCCTTGTTTGATCTTGTTAATGACGCCTTAGGGTATCTCATTGCGCATCATGCAGCTCAAGGTCACATTCAGGGATTTTTCTTCCTGATCATGCAACACAACTCATCAATGGTCACTTTGTTGATGACTCCTTCCTTACCATAATTGAGTCTTGAACATAATGTTGCCAAGGTTTTTGACTGCCTTGATACATTTTGTCTTGCCTTTGGATCCAACATTCAAATGGCTAAGACTTTAGGCTACCGTCAAAGTTGCTTACCTATCCCAGACTGGTTGAAAGCTTACCCCTGGAGATGGATCAGCCGTGGAGAGAAATTCAAATTTTTGGGCATTCCTTTTTCCTTTGAGAGTGACTCTGCCACTTTGTGGCAGTATGTTATTAACAGAGTGGAGCTTAAGGTGGCCCAGTGGTCTTCCAAACGTCTATCCCTAGTTGGTAAATTCCAAGTTTGTACTAAGATTCTTGCTACCACCCATGTGTATTACTCTGTTTGTTGGTGCCCTTCTCGCTCTTCGTTCACCAAACTTTCCAAGTTGTAGGAATTTTTATGGTGTAAAATTTTTGGTTCAACTGGATTTCACAGAGTGTCCTGGGAGGTTTGTTGTCTCCCTCGTGAGCAAGGCAACATGGGAATCATCAATGTCTACGGAAAAGTGTGGCTCTTTGTTCTAAATGGGTGGTTCGATGTTTGACGGGTAACCAGGCCTAGAAAATCTTGTTGTGACACTGCATTGCGTATGGAGCTCCGTATGGAAAGAAATGTTGGAATAATATCGGGTTGCATACCCTTATTATCACTAAGGTTCCTGTCAAAATCACTGGCACTTTTTTTGCCAAAAGTATCTGGAAAGCTTTTGAGATGGTCAAGTCATGGATGTGATGGATTGGCGATGGTTTTCACATAGGGATTTCTTTTAATTCTCAGAATCTTTGGTGGTCTCCTGTCATCACCGATGATAATCTTTCACTTGTGGAAACTTTGGGCATCAAAGCTCTCCAAATTTCTCGCAAGGGCATTCATACCATTCAGGATTTGGTTACACGTAGAGATTGGGTGCCTTGTCCTGAACTTAAATTGAAATTCAATCTTGCCAATTCGGACCTCCCCTCGATCTATAAAATTCAGGAACTTCTACCCGATGTTATGCTCCACAAGTTGGGGCTTAAACCCCCAGAGGCTTGGTGGCGTGATTGGCGGTGGAACCAGGAAATTGTTTTCCTTCACTACAATGCTAGAACAACCTACCATCTGTTGAGCCCGCTTTCACCCACCATTGACAAGCTCAATGCCCGATGGGGTTTACAATATGTGCATTCCACTTGGCTTCGTAGGCTTTCTCGTAGTTGGAATCCTCTTCTTGAGCCCAAAGTTAATCAATTCCTTTGGTTGTCTGGTCTATCAAGGTCTGCATGTGGGCAAATGTCTCAGTCATATCGGCATCCCTAATCCTAAATGCCCCTTCTGTTCCTACCCTGAGTCATTTAAACACATATTTTGGTCATGTTCTCGTGCCCATGCCATATGGGCTTAGATCCACTCATTATTCTAGCTCTACCATCCTGAATTCTTTCATTGGCATCTTTCTTTATTTGGATATTTTATTCCTTGGCCTCATTATATTGATACTCTTTAACAATTGTTCCGTGCTTGTATTTTATTGTATATTTGGAAATATTGCAATGCGTCAATCTTCCAGCATTATCATTTTTTGTTTTGTTTTCCACTAATGTCAAAGTGGTGATATTGTCTATTGTTTGCATACAAATTCAAGCTCAAGCAACGAAGGCTCTAGAGTTCACTCATTCACAAGAGCTTCCAAATCACAGGGGGAGTATGCCCTACACTATGAGTCGGGTCCCACCGAATCCTCTGTCACCGCCACCTTGACCTTCACCGCTACGATGGCCACCACCTGCAGGACTGTGTCATAGAAGATGCTCATGTAGCCACCATTCTTCCTCTCCTTGGGTCGGCCCTTCAGCTCCATCCTCGTCTGGACCTGGTTGGAGCCCGCCTTCGAGGGTGAAGGGCATTGCTAATTCTTCACGGCGGGGCTCTCCACCACCAAGCATGCAGACTATAGTTGGTTTGCCTCCCCTGGATGGGGAATTATGGTTCCTTTACAAATGCAGATGTCGGACCATGATGGTTGGCAGGTGGATCCTCCTTCAGCCGAGCCCAATAGTGGAGTGTTTATCCCTCCTCGGGATGACCCTCCTCCTCCTCCTCATGTTGTGGCATGTGCTTGATTATGCAGGTGTGATTTGTTTCCTGTGCTTTTTGTTAGCCCTCTGGGCATTTTGATGTAGCCCACGTGGCGTTTTCTGTTTTGTTGTTTCCCTTGTGGCGTTTTGTGGGACCGTGAGTTTTCCGGTCACCCCTGCTAATGTAACTCTCTTTATTTTAATTTAATATAAAGGGCATTCTAATAGTAAAAATGAAATTAAAACTACCATTCACTTACAACCTCACACATTCAACTATAACATGAGGTTTATTTTGTTGACTTACCTTTTTTATGCAAATATGCACCATGTGGATCAATACCAAGTTTAGCATACCCTAGTTCAAACTCTTTAGTGGTCTTTAATGTGAAAACATGTGTTTATTCTCAGGTGAAACCACTTATCTATATAGCTTAATTTTTTTATCGTCACACTCCCACATAGTACAAAGGAATGACCGAAGGTTATTCTCCCCACAGAATGCACCTCCATACATAAAACTACTCATAAAACACACCATCGAGACATGCATTCCCATGCATGGATTGGACCCGCGCGTCAACTTTCAAATCATTGGTTTCTTATTTTTTGAATATATCTGATTGAAAACAGATGGTTGCATGTGGTAAGAGTTAGGCGGGTTGGTACGAATGTGCACCAATAACAAGTAGGTCATGGGTTCGAATCGTTATATGCGTATGTCTACAATGTTGAAAAACATAGTGTGTTTTTCAACCAAAATCATAAAATAAATGTTAAACCACCTGCCACGTGGCAGCGAATGGGCATGATCGTCGTCATGGTACACTTAATGATTGGTTTTATGTATGTGGTGAATTTTGTGGGGAGAATAGTTATCGCCCAAAGGAATGTGCCTAGCTATTGAGAGGAGTTCAGTGTCATTGCCCACCCAAGAAATCTATTACCAAACCTAAGACAATAATACACCTTATGCTTAGGTTGATAGAAACATGTTGAAGGATATAGAGATCATCCACATGAAGTAAATATGTATGTTGGATGTATTCACAATAAAGTGAATATTGGATACTTTGATTGCAAAGTTGTAGTTCGAAGAGGCACGCATAAAACTTTGCACAACTAGCAGGAGTATTGAAAGATCTGACAAAAGTAATACTCACACATAATATCCAATCTAGAAAAAATTATTTTGAAGAGCTTCCATAATTAGGGAAATAAAGTCACTAAAGTTTTCCCAAGCTTAATTCACTCCATATCACCAGCTCTGATACCAAATGTAAATTTAGTGTGAGGTTTGCACTATACAATAACACAATTAAAAATTGGGAAATTAACAACACACTCTCTTATTATTTAAATCATATGGGATACAATATATAGACTTGTGAAGCTCGTATAAACTAAGAGGAACGTTTAACTACACACCCCATAAAAATTTCACTCCATAGTTCACTCACCCAACTCTTATTGACATGAGTTATACTAACTCACTAACGATATTATATTAATCACTGGGCACTAAATAAATATTTTCCTAACAATTAACATGGGAATGTATTTCCATTAATCATATATATTGCTCAAAACTACACAAATAAAGGTTTCCTATGGCCATTAAGGTCATGCTCAGGTTAATTATAAAAGTAAATAGTACTTTATGGGAGTGAGGTTAATTATCAAAGTTAATAGTACTTTATGGGTGTGAGGTATGGGTTATAAGATCATTATGCTAACCTTAATATGCACACACACATGCATGCATATGTGTGAAACTTTATTTAGACACCTAAATTCGGTAACTCATCCAAGTTTAGCTTTATTCCTATACTATGACTTACGTACACACGCACACACACACATATATATCTCTACTCTATCATTCATCAAAAATAATATTTCACCCGTAGGAATATTTCCAAGAATATTTTCTAGACATCATAAACTACATGTTCAAAATAATATTAAATAGGACCAAGTTGTACTATGGTGCGGGACAACTTGTATTGTCCTATCTCCCAGCCTCCAATGACTCTTTTCTCAATTTTAATATCATTTATAGGTTATTTCTTATCTTAAAAGTTGGCCTTAATACAACATATAACCTACGAAATCCTATATGAAATAATATAATATACTTAAGAACTCACCTAGAATTTACATAACATTCTTAAGAGAAAATCACATTCCTAAAGCACTCAAGGCTCTCAAAAATATTTTAATAGTAGGAACACATCTTTTGGATAAGCTACCACATAGGTTTGAATCACTCAAATCAAGTTTAAGAGTATAACTTCCCAATATACAAGCCTCCAAAGGTCCTAGAGCAAAGTCTTAACAAGAGCAAGTCACATGAAACTTTACCAAAGGTCTCAAGGGACGAAGGGGATCAATTTAATATCTTAAGAACATCATATTATAACACCATTGTGTAAGGCATGTCTCTATGTTATTTATAGATAAACTTGATAGTCGTTGTGTCAAGAGACAGAAGGTCACAATAAGGGGTTATATTAGATTTGCATACACTATTACATTTACACTAGGAGAACTACATGGATTTTTCTCCCACTTGCGAGGGGATTAAGTGTAGCACTTAGATTATTTCAATAGGGGTTGACCGTCATGTTTAGTCAAACTCCACCCACACACAAATTTATCATTTTGTTATCTAATCATTTTCATGAAGTGCTAGTACATATCACTACACGAAAGTGTTGTACAGTTGAGAGCCCTACAACAGAAAATTAAGCACGTCTATAGGCCACCACCAGAAGTTACAAAACCCTAACATATACTAGTATAAGGCCATGCAATCAAGGACCACACTATACTATGACCTAATAAAAGTATGGTTTTGTACAAGATCAATTTGTAGCCACGGTTCTAGAGACAAAGCACTTTTAGGTTCTTATCGACCTGTACATCCAATCTACACACCTAAATCTCTTGTATACATATCTATTCAACCAAGTACTCATCCCTTGTTATGTTTTGAGAAATCATTTTATAATTCTATCATCACAAATTGTATTAATAGTTATATTATAGTTTGTATCATTAATATTTATAAATTAATTTAGAATATTCTACATGTAACATTCTTATACCTAGTTATAAATACGAGAAATTTTTTATATCAAACCCTTATTTATTTAGTGTGTAAAGTGTAACACCCTTGTTATTAATTTCTCCAAATTAAGGGATTTTTTTTCAACAACCCCATTAATCTCATTTAATGCCTTCAATAATTTATAGCTTACAGAAAAATATAAGCCACCATAAAATTAAGTTTGCAATCTATTTGATAACAATACAACCATGTGCAACTGTAAAGGGTCAATTAGATGTACTCGATCCCCCTTCATTCACTCTAACCGAGTGTGTATAGCTTGTATATAATTGATTAAACATTTATAATAGGTTATGAGAACTAAGTGCAGTTTCTAAGTGTCTACTTGAAAATCAGTCAAGCTGGATTTTCATCCAGCATCTCACACATTAAGTTAGGAACATTGTGAAATCATAGTGTAATCAACTAGTTACAAAACTTAGGATAACGTTTTCTAGCAATTCATTGCATGCTTAGTTTTTTGGCTACGCATAAGCCAAACGAAACTTGTCCCATCATTGTACAAGCATCTCTACAGAATTATTTAGATCTCATTTCGTTGTTTAAATTTAAATTTACATTCTAAAGCTGTAGGGATCATGACTCAAAATTTAGATCGATTGGATCCCATCAATCCCATCTTAGGATCCCTATGAGAAAGGCAACGCTCATATAATGACTTGCATCATTATGAGATCATTCTCCGTAGCCATCCAAAGTTGACACAAACAAGATACAAATGATGTGAATGTAATTTCATGATATTTTTGCTTCACTTATAATTAGTTAACTATTTACGATAAGTAATTGAATTCACCATAAGCTAAGTTCTATCGTATCGATACATGTCATTCATTCACATTAACTATTCATAGTATTTTTATTATATATAATCATTATTATGATCATTTAATATTGTACTATCACAAAATTTAGTTGTTGTTAAATAGTTTATTTATCAATCATGTCACGTATAATACAACATAATTAACTACTTTAAAATGATATTATATATTATCATATGTTTATTGTCATTAATGGACGAATAATTGTTTTATAAGTACAATAATATCATCCTTGTTTTATCGTATTGTTTTTATCATTAAAGTAAGATGTTTTCAACATATTCATTAAATCATAATGAGATCATAAAAGCAACTGTAATAACACTTTATAGCTTTAGTTATAATAAATACTCTGTTGTAAAACAATTGTACAAATATTTCACATTTTGGAATAATAATGATCCAACCAGTATTGAATAATTAATACCAATAGTACAAAATTATGAGATGATTATCGAAAGATAATCATTAAATACATTAGGTGAAATTGACTTAATATAGTCTGTGAAGTATTACTATCACGTTTAAATAAAATACAATTACAATCATTATCGATATATGAATTAGATAATAGCAAACATCGCATGATGAATCATGCGTAAACCAATCCAATATAGAACTTCATAATAATTAGTCCATCCTGCAAGCTATAGGAAAGATAAAATTGCATACATGACCAGTTCGATGAATTCACATGAATTATCAACTCTCATTCATATTTTTATATTACAAACTAAATTAATATAATAATGTTAACTTATGATATAAAACATATCTTCATCATACATTTAATATGTATAAATATCCATCGTTAAATGAAGTGAACCTAATGATGTATCGTATGTCTCCATCCAACCATGATTGCAATCAACAAGTATTATCTTCATAACTTTTTAATAATAACCAACAAACTGAATACTGTTCCTAAAGACAAATAAACCTTACTAACTTTTAACCAATCATTTTTTACTAGATAAGGTAAAAACATGGATTGGCTCCCAGGGGCCATTACAAAATGATGAATAGAAACCCATGAACAAGAAGGAAATGAAAAAGTCCAAGAAAGGAGTTAAACATGCTTAACTCTTACATTGAAGAACATGACTTTGTACCAAAGAGAGAGAAACAATCTCCAAAACTAAAAACCAACAGAAGTTCACCAAAATTATGCCAACAATCCAAAAACATGGTGTCCCCAGATTTCATCTTGAAATCTGTGACTAACCTATCCGAAAAAATTTCGTACTTTTAAAATAATGGGTTGTTTTGTGTTTTTATTGCCAGAAAGTTCTTGTATTGCGTCAAGATATTCCCAAAGAGCCATATTAGCCATTTTCGCCAAATACCCAGATGCCCAAAATTGTTATATTCTGTCATTAGGATTTATCTGTGGGAAATTTTTATTTAATTATTTTGAGCCCCGTTTGAGGCAATTTGCGCTCCGATTTAACCCTGTTGTGATCGAACATATCATTATTCCTATATACCATAAGGGTTTTAACTAGGAATAAGTTTTGGGCTTTATTTGTGACTTTTGACAATTTTTCGTGTTTTTGTGTTTTCCTGTTTTGTTTCTGTGAAATTTCTCTAGATCAATTCCTTTGATGGGTTAGCCCGATTCTTGGCCTAAAGTATTCAAAGATCACATACGCACAATGTGCCATAAGGAAGTCGCCATCGGAGGTCCGGTTCACTGGGAAAAAGCAAAGTCGTGCACTAAAAAGCCCTTGCGGGGTTGGGCTCATTTTTGGAAAACAAAGGATTTAAGTGGAGCATGGGAAAAATAGAAGCAACAAGCAGGTAGGATTTTATTGCTTGCCTTGCAGGGTACTTTTTCCCATGATAGAAAAGTCACTTAAGTTGCAGTGGGAAAATTAGAGGCAGCAGGCAGACGGGAATTTATTGCCTGCCTTGCAAAGTAAAAATTTCCATGGTGAAATAAAAGAAAAGTGACTTAAGTGAAATCATGGGATTTTATTGCCTGCCATGCAGGGTAAATAATACCATTGTCAAAATCAAATCATTTAAGTGGATCATGGGATTTCCGGGGCTGCCTTGCAGGGTAAAAATTTCCATTGCCATGTGTTTTTAAAAATAGAATTCTAATATGCTAAAAAGTGCGCCCCCTTTGGAGAGAGGAAGGCAACCTTTAATGTGATTAAATTAATTAATTTATGTTCTAATTTTGGCACCCAGGTATGGAGAAAAGTCAATAAAAGCAAAGGGGAATAAATCAATTAGAAATAGATTGTCTAAAATTAAATAAATTAATTTATTTAAAGGCAGCCCCCTCTTGTGAAAAAGTGCGCCCCTTTTAGGAAGGATTTAATACTTTTTGAAGTATTAAATGATTAAATAAATTCCTGTTTTCAGTGGCTAAGGTTAAGACACACTGTGAAGCTTCAGTTGAGTGAAGAGTGGATGTTTAAATTAGATTAATTTAATTAATTGGATGGCTGTCCTTAAATATGTTATTTTAACACATTAGTTAAAGAGAAAAGCATGATTTTTTAATTAATTAATTGCCAGGAATAGAAGGGGAAATTATTAATTAAATAATTATGAGGGCTATATAAGCATGGGCTGCCATAAGGATGAATTAATTAATTCACAGGTGAAGAAGTGCAGCGCTGACGAAAAGTGTACCCCATTTGGAGAAGGATTTTGCTCAGAGGAAGGTGGATTTGATGCTAAAAGCTTCTAGTTTTGGCGCATGCTTTGAAGAAGGCTGATTTTTGTCTGCATAATTGTTTGTAGAAGTGATACAGGTGCTCAGGTGATGTTGGTAAAGTTCATGCTTGCTTTGCATGCAAATAAAACGTCAAATTTTGGGGCAACAGGCTTGAATTATGCAGATTTTTGTGATTAAAATTCACTGTGCATGCTCTGGTTGCCATCTTTCTCTGAATTAATTGCAGGAGTTAGATACAGGTGCTTTTATAAAGAAAAGGAACTTATATCAATGTCCAATACATTGAATATTTCCTTCGAATCTGAAGGATTATCCAGATCTGCACTAGTTTTGAAGAATCCCAGTCAAATAAGAAGAAAAAGAATTGTTCAGACAAAGATAGACAAAGCTATGGCGAAGAAAGATGAAAAAGAAAGCACAACAAAGTCATGCATCACTTCTAAATTTGCAGTTATTGGAGACACGGATCTAGGCTCAGAACCTCTTGCTAAATTGATAAATAGATCCAAAGCAGGAAAGACTTCACTCATGCATGTAGGAAAAACTTCACTCATGCATGTAGGAAAAACTTCACTCATGCGTGTAGATTAAAAGCAGTGGAATTATTCGAGCTGCAACTTTTCCATCCACAGCCCAGTTGCTAGAGTTTGTTATACAGGTGTAGATCCATATCTAGATGTAGATGCAGATGCAAATCCATATGCAGATCCAGATCTAGATCTCATAGTTGCAAAACCTTCCGGCACAAAGGCTTCATCTTCTTGTTTCGAACACAGCCCGTGAAGAAGTCAGTGCGTGGAATATTCCTTCCAAGATCTTGTGCAAATGCTCCCATCTTCCAGTTGAAGCCTTCATTGAATTTTTGTTTATCCAGAGTGCTTTCTAGAATTTTTAATTGCTCATATGCAATTAAAAATAAGGATGATGAGTTATCTACAGCAAACATTGCATTGATGCATGTACTGGAGAAGAACTGCAAAAGCTTCAAAGATAAAAGAGAAGACAAGGCGAAGGCAAAATCCAGTCGGTTCCAATTCCATCTTGTTTCCAGATCTAGCTACTCTCAAATCCAGTTTGGTGAGAATCAAAGGCAAAAGAATCAGCTGCATGCAGACATGAAAAAGGACAAGACTGTAGCTTTCCTCTTCCTTTTTCTTTCCTCTGACAAAGTAATTGAGCGATTAATTAAATTATACAACTTAAGTGATTGGTTTAAAAGCCATTACTTGAAGAAGTCAACTACTTAGAGATAGGTGGTGGACGTGTAAAATAGAAGGTTCTATTTTCAATTGCAAATCATACATGTCATGCAAAGAGGAATTCCAGGATGGAGATTGCTAGTTGTTTCTTTCCTCCGACTTCCACATGTGCCAGTTCAACTAAAAGCTTCCAACTTGTAATTGCCCCTCTACATTCTATAAGTAGAGGAAGAACCTTCAGGTTAATCAGGAGAATTTGTAAGCAGCAACCTTGTGTTCCAGACTTTGTGCTGAAACCCTTGAGAGCCACTTGAAGAAAAGGAATATACAGGAGCATATTTCCAGAGAACTTTGTGTCACGGTGTATTGTGTTTCTTGTTTTTTATCTTATATCTTTTAATAGACTTTGTGTTATTTCAGATCTAAATCTAGAGCTACCTTTGCTTAGAATTTTGTGTTTATATCTATTGGTTTCTTCTATGTGCATGCAATCAACTTTGCTATCTATTGATTGGGATGCACATCTTCCTCATTTCTTCTCTGTGTTTACATAATTCCTTTCTTCTATAAATATTTCCTTTCTTTAAATAGCTGCTTACTTGTTGCAGAACTGTTCAGTTATGTTTCATGAATTGAGTAGTTAAAGTAAAACCCCATTTAGATATTAGCATACTTTAATTGACAAATATGACATGGGAGCCTCACCGGTAAATGAGGGAGATTTATCTCATGACTGCCTAGAGTTTGTGCTATGTAGAAAATCTAGCCAACAAAACACTAGCTAATTTTTGGAGATCCATCACTGCTACCATCGTGATTGTCTTTAATCTTGGCACCCTCAATGCCCTTGACATTTATATCTTCCTCCAGCTCATCCTCGGAGCTACTGATGCGCAAGTTAAAGTTCCTTATTTTAGTGCCCTCCTCCATCCCTTCTAACTTGTCACTCAATTTTTTGACCTGTTACTCCAGCTCCAGAAACTTCTGATTGGACTTTACCTGAGCAGAGACAATTTTCTTAGAAGCGTTAATGACATCCAACATATTTTCCCTTTGATTAACATTGGTTTCCTCCATCGCCTGAAGCACCCCCTCTAAGTATTGAACCTTTCTACTCAAATCCTCTTTAAATCACCATCCTAATTTCTTTTTCTAGAGGTGCTCACTTCCCCACGACCTTCTTCATCCATATCTTTACCTGAATCCTCCCCCACATTTTTGCATTTCCCAACCTTCATCTTAGTAAGGCATTTCGTGACAGTGAGGTCATCCTCTTCTGCCTTATCTATCAAAGAAGAGGGCAGAATAGGTTTCCCATTTTCAAATAGCAAAAGGATGAGCCCTTCATGCAAAGGCATCTCATCTTTCTCCTACTAGAAATCCATCAAAGAGTTAGTTAGAGACATAAACAGGAAGAAGGGGATGCTCACCATAACCTTGTGGCGAACCATGTTCAAAAGGGTCATATGGTGGGTATAGATTTTTTGATATTTTCCTTCCAAAGTGATATACTTCATGATTTGAAGGCACACATCTCTCCATATTGCCGGATGACACGACTTGACGATACCATCCGTAAAGAAAGAGCACCTTTCCTTGCCCACAAAGAACAACTCAATTTCATGTTCTTTGTGGGTTCTGTCCTTAAAAGCTTTAGGCCCGTCCATTTTCATGTTCGTCGCTAGGGCAATAGTGGACTCAAAAACCTCAATTTCCATACCTCTAACCTCAAACTTACCCTCTTTCCAAGCTTTGCCAAAATCCTTTGATAGGGAAGGGTCGTGACCGTGTAATTTGGCTATGAAATTACTAAAACCCCCAATCTTAAGCTTGTTCCACATATGCTGATTAAAAGCTTCAATGCTCTGGCTAGCAGGTTCAACTCTAATCCTATCACCCCCCATCTTCATGAGTCTGAACTTCCTCTATTTGCTACTACTTCTCAAAATCAGACCCCCTTTCGCACTAACAGAAATCGTGGAAAACAAGATATTAAGTAAGTTGTCGCAGCCCCAGAGCTCACTCGTGCCAACATCATCAAACTTAGTGCCCTCTATCTCTACTAATGGTTTCATTAATGTTAATGGGTGATTCATCATCTTTACACCAGATCTTGTAATCATTATTTAAGACTCTGTAATTAGCCATCTTATCTACACATTTGTTCCATTGACGCAAGCTATGATTATAAAAAACCCTTACAATTGTTTTTGAATTTTCCTTAACATCATTGAGGATATTTTTTATGGCCCAATTAATGGAACCTTGATTATTGAGGGCATTAATAATGATGAGAGAATCACCTTCAATCTGGATGTCCTTGAAGCCTTTTTCTTTAAAAAAAACCCCCCAAAGAAGAGCTCTAGCTTCTGCCATGGTGTTAGTTTGTCGACCTAACGGGCCCGCATAAGAAAACAACCAATCTCCTTCACTGTTTCTTAGAATTCCCCCTCCCCTAGCAATACTTGGATTCCCTTTGAAGCTCCATCAAAATTTAACTTAACAACATTTTCCACAGGCCTAGTCCATCTAGAATTCTTTTTTGATTTGTGTTATTCCACCGGTCCAAGGGAAAACTTGTCAAGAACTTTTTGCTCACTTTTTGAGCAGGGTTTCTTGACTTTTCCTTTAAAGAGTTTAATGTTTTCCTTAATGGTAGCCAAAAATTTTCTTCTAACTTTCAAGAGAAGAGCTTTCTGATCCCGGAAGATACCATCATTCCTGGTCTTCCATAAACCCCAAAAAAATGAGGGAGGGCAATATTCCAGGCCTAGATCAAAATGGACTCTCCCATTGAAAACAAAAGTCTTCAATTATCAAGGGCAAGGTCCATTAGACATTGAACAAATCTAGAATGGAAGCGAATACATCATGGGAGAAAGAGCAATGAAGGAGGAGATGGTTGACAGTTTCCTCCTCCTTCCTACAAAGAGAACATCTATTAGGAATATTCATTCCCCTTTTCCTAAGATTGTCCACAGTCAAGATTTTATTTTGGGCAGCCAGCTAGAAAAATATATTAACCTTTGGGGTACGATCCTTCACCCAAAATTTACCCCAATAGTCCTTGTGCAAATTATTCTTGAAATTAACATATAGGCTGATTCAACCGAGAAAATTTCAAATTCTTCTTCTTTCCATTTGATGGAATCCTCCTTGGTTTGGAACATGGGGATGTGGAAATCACTTAATTTCTTATTGAGATTCCAAAAGGGTTGGATGTCACCATAAAAATCTAGAGGAGGTTCAATGGTTTCCCATCTGATAGATTCTTCCTGGATCCAAAAGTCCCGAATCCAAAATTTTCATGTTTCTTTGTAGAATTGTGCAACTCCTTTCCAGATTTCGAGGTTAGCTAAGGGGGAATCCTCAATCTAGTTATCATACCAAAAAATGATTCTAGAACCCTTGCCTATCTCCCATATCATAATTTTAACCAATCATGAATTCGTAATATCCTATCACTTTATCCAAAAGATTAAGGGAAGAAGAAAACAAACTTTCCTTCCAAAGCAATCTTTACATCTACAATTAACTAGAATCTAGACTACAATCAACCTTTTCCACACCATAACATTGCTATAAATTAGTGCAAACATAGCTTTAGTAACATGGTTACCCTCAATGTCCTTATTTTCCAATCATAAATCAATCATAATGTTTATTAAACAAAGTTCCTTTAAGATTAGTTTACTTAAAAGAAACTACTGAAACTTAACAACTCGTCGACCTAACTTAAAGATACACTTCCAACAAAAGGACCCAATGATCATTCATTTTTATCCTTCAACAACAAATACTTAAAATTCACTTAAACAATCAATATAGGAGAGTTTATCAAACTCTATCTTTACTTTAAAACTTCAATAAAAAGCTTGTATCGGTCTATTTCAACTAAAGAAATGTAAGCCCGCAAATAAGAAGGGAGATACTCATTATAATCATCTTAAATGAACATGGTTTCAGCTAAGGTCCCACCATGAAACCGAGTTACCACAAGTTATATTGGGGATCCTTATTCATAATAAGCACTAAAGGAAATTTACTAATGCCCATTATATCTATGATCTTTAGTAAGAATATCATATCGAGCTGAGTAATCCATAATTCGAAAAATAGTTGAAATGGAAGGAGAATATTCTTAACAACGAAACCCTATTTTATAAAAGAATAATAGAGATTCCTACCCAACTGAGAATAATAATGTTGAAAACACTTTTACCAAACATTAATAAAAACCTAGATTTTTAAGAATCAAATCCACCCAAGACGTTTTCAGGTAAATGAGAAAAGTTTAATCTAGCTCTCTGTTTATACTTCATCACTTTCACATCCTAACATAATATAAAACACAACCTATATTTTACCTTTCATTCATAAACTCTAGTTTCTAAGTTGACTTGGAAATTTGATTTTTTTAAAACAAAAACAAATCGGTGCAAGTTTTTAAATAAAACACGCAATTCAAGTGATCCAGATTCATTGTATTTTTGCAACCAAATCAAGAATATCTATTATCGTAAATACCATTTTCGAATGATTCTTTAACATAATCAAGTGAACATACAAACCAAATACATATTTACAAAGAAGAACCTTATTTATAATTTTCCCAAATACCCATTTACAAAAAATGTGTTCTTCACTGTATTTCCAAAACAACACTCCAAATTTAAAGGGTTTTTTTCCAATAAAATCTTCACAGATTAAAGCAGACAAGAAAACATTAATATTTTAATTCCTTTCAAAACATAATAGCAAGAGTGGAGTTCAAAATAATCCATGCCCATGTTTGTAGCTTTTCCACAAGTTCGTCCTTGCTAATTTTCCCAATTTCTTTGCCCAAAAAATCCAAAACTTCGAACAACCAGAACCTCAAAACTTCTCACCATTACAAACAATTTAAATGGCATAGATGCCCAGAATAACTGCACCTTTTTTTAGCAGAGAAGACCCATAAAATTATCAACTGAAAATAGCTCCCCAATCCTCCATGCATAGGTTCCAAAAGGAGAGCTCAAATAACAGAAGGAGAAAATAAGAAATGACTTAGGTTCTGTATGCCAAAAGCTTCTCAAAGAGTCTTTCCAAACTCCAAAAATCCAAGTACCAATATTAAATACCCATTAGATTTTGCAGGCACCACGTAGTGGCTTAATTTATCTCGCCAATTTCCCTTCAACATTACTTGGGGAGTAAACGAGCGGTTGAAGACTATTCAAAACCAAATAATAAGCAACCAAATTTTCCATTATGTTGGTCGATGACCAATAATCAACCATTAAACATTCATTATGCTTATGATATGGTTAAAGAATTACTTAATTAAACACAATAAAAGACAATAACTTGTCGCCATAACAATGGTCGAAACAATATATATTCCTTGGGGTCTTAAACAATTTTCTAACAACATACCTTGCTAAGTTTGAATAGATACAACCATTTAAACTAAACATTGGTTTCTACAAAATTTTCCATGGTCTATTGTAACGAACCGTTACACCAAAACCTCGAGGCGTTAGTGAAATCCACACATGAGGATCATAACATCCCACCACGCTTCTGTAAATCCCGACTCGGGCTGGGTTTGCGTCTGCACTCCCATACGTACGAGCCCCGCTTCACTGACATTTAGGCACCCCACGAGCCCCGGCTACATGACGTAACCAACTGAGTGGGATTCGAACACAGGTGGTCGCTCTGATACCAAATGTAACGAACTGTTACACCAAAACCTCGAGGCGTTAGTAAAATCCACACATGAGGATCATAACATCAGATGATATGATCCTCATGTGTGGATTTCACTAACGCCTCGAGGTTTTGGTGTAACGATTCGTTACATCTATGACTAACAGAAATCAAACAATGCAATATGCCAAGCATCAAGGAAAAGATTACATCCAACCACTAACAATTGCAATTATGGTTTGTGAGCAATAAAAACGATAATCCAAGATAGTTACATACATTAATTTACCCACATATTGCCTTACGAAAAATAACTCGGCATTACGATTTTAAGACCATTATTCTTCGCATCAATATCAAATCAACATATCAACAATAATACTTTATGTTATTAAACATTGGTAAGATGGATACTCAACAAGTAATATTTACCTTGTCATCACTTTATAAACCTTATTTTGAGAAGCAACGAAGACCATCTTAATGTCTTGCGGTCAATAACCACTATAAAATCACAAGGTGGTTAGTCTTAATATGAAAACAATAATTATTATTTCCAAGTACTGAAATAATACAAGGTGCAACCGTGTAATAGTTTTTTCAAACATTAAATTAAGACATACAACAACAAAGTAGAATAATATCATCCAAAACAAGTGCAACAAGAATAAGTTACAAATATCGAATAATCAATGATTGCAAGGTGACGAGTACGATTAGAGTGTTGGGTATGCACCTATGCACATGTGTATATCCCTTTTGGGAAATATGTACATATGTATAACTACAAATGCAACCTCGTAACAACTCTAATCACATTACTTTCGCAATTTATTTAATACATCACAACTTATTTTCGTAACATATCAAAATAAAAATGCGGGGTATGACATAAACATTTGGTTAACTTGACATTTAGATCTTGAACAATATTCCCGCACCCTGACATTTTGGATTTCTCAATCTTTTAAGGTTTCTAATCAAATTTACTTATGATTTCTATTTGTTTCATGCCCTAGATTTAGTTTTCGAAATTTTCCTTACAGATACATGCATAGTTCTCCTCTTCAAGCCTCTTTTTTGGGTTGTTTAGTCACATAATCACTTTTGAGACATGTTTCCCTATCAAGAAATCTATTTTCAAATCCCTTGTATTTTTTTCCTTATTTTGATAAATTGAATGAAAACCTTTTTTTGTTTGTCACAATTTTTAGTATAATTTTCAAAATCTCCTTTTCTAGTAATAAGGGAATAATTTGAAAATTATATACTTATTTGGAAATTCCTTTGAGATTTTTGGGTATTATATTGAGATATTAAAACACTTTGTGAGGATCCTTCTGCGTATATTTACAAACTACAGAAAATAAATGAACATTGAAATGAACTTTGGGAAATAACTCAATTAACCTTTAGATTGCATGCTAGTTCGAGGGGGGCAACCTCCTTTGAAAAAGATCAATACAATAATATTTGTTGATGCCTTCATTGGGACTCAACACTTACTTATATACTTAGTCTATTCTAACAATTATTGCTTCCCAAGTATGTGGGATAATTCAAATATGCTCTAGGGATGACTTATAAAGCATATGCGTCCATATCGACTAATACACTAATAATGCAAAGAGAAGGGTATGACACAAGTTCCTAACATGCCCTCCCCCTTATAAAAATGTGTGTTCTCGATGCTTCATATGTGGGATTTATTTTGAATCTAGAAGAGTGGTTCCCATATTACATATTCTAGTTGCATGTCATGTCACTAGATTAAGACTTATGTGATTGAGCAAGAGCGAAGTTGGCAGTTTCACCTAGCTAGGATTGCTTCCAGTTCAAGAAGGATGGAGCCTTCATTATCAAGTTCTGATAAAACTATTTTCAATCTGATGCTGGTTCCAAGAACTTTCTTAAAACATGAGACACGTAATACTAGGCGAACTCGGGAGGAGAGTGGAAGCTCCAACTTATAAGCAACAGCCCCAATCTTCTAGATAACCTTATTGTTGAACCTTGTGCATTGATGTTGTTAGTGATGGAAAATTGGAAAATATTATAGCAATGTCATTTATATTGTCTTCATGTTGTTATGGTGTGTATTTTGTCCTGTCATTCAATCATTCAATGTGCTCAATGAGTCTTTGTGCATGTTCAAGCATATATGTAAGGTGTATGCTCTTTAGGGGTTCTGATGATGTCATGCATGATAAGAAAGTGTTGTGAAGAGTATTTAATGCATTTATCATGTTGTCTTGGTTAGATAAATGTGTCTCAGTGTTTTCTTTGTGCCTCTAAAAATTAGTATGTGCATTGTCTTTGTGAATGTAGCTGGTACCCTGAGAAGTCAATTCATAGTCTTGAAGGTTTTAAGTGTTTTAAGTGTTTGGTATGAAACATGCTCTAAGAGGTGTCTCAAATATGCAAAGAAGGTTCCATGAAGATGTACATGTCAAACTTGGTGCTATATGGTGAAATTTAGCTAAATTGGGTCTAGTTTGAAGGCCTATTCCTAGCAGGTCTTGGTGTATGATGGTTTGCAAGTCTGATAAGGACATTCTAAGTTGGTGATGTGTGGAGTAGCATTGTATAAGGAATATGAAAGTGAAAAAGATCATAAATCATGGATTTGGAGCTTAAAGTTGGTCAAGTGTAAATGAAGTCTTAAGAACATGCCTAGTACTCATAGGAAAATGATATGGGACAAGCAATTTTAGAGTGCCTCATGATATAACAATAGTGGTAGATATTGTAGGTATGAGTTACCATGGTGTGAGAAAAATTTCAAGGTCAATAAGTGAAAATCAAGCATGTGGAGTCACATTATTCAAAACTGGGTTTTTGACAAGTGCAAAATGAGCACCTCAATTTCTTAGCAGTTGTTATAAATTGACAGGGACTCTTCAGATAAATCATAAGAAAATTTTTAGGAGGAAATTGGGATAAAAATCTAATGCAAAAGGTCTTATATAAAATGGCTGTGAATTAAAAGAGTTTTATTCATTTTTCTGAACTAGTTTTAAACCCTCCAAAACCCTCATCTAGAGCAATATGCAAGGTATGGGCAAAAAAATCATTGGAAAATCTCATTCAAGGTCTGAGGCAAGTAAAGGTCTCTCCAGGGGTCAAGAAAATCAAATTTTCCAACTACATGTATGACTGTATGGTATAGAAAATCACTGGTTTCGATGAAATTTATAGGTACAGGTGTATTTTGGATGCTTCATGAAGAAATTATTATTGGTCCAGATAGCACTCAGTGTCCTCTAAATTCTCACAAAGTGTTCTGAGTAAGTTGTGTGAGAAAAATACGAAATTAAGATCCATTTCTCCCTCATACCGCTAGAAGCCTATGCATGCAATAACCAATCATTATGGGTTGGAAGATTTCTTGAGTGAATAATTATGACTAAAGTATAATAAGTGCATGGACACTCTCTATATACCTAATGCAACATGTTGGAGCTCTTAGATTGACTTGATGGTGTGTTGATATAGCTAGAACCTATAGGCCTAATATGCTCAAATAGGTATCTCAAGATGGTGGTTTGAACTTGATGATCAAATGGAGTTTTCCTCGAATAACCTATACATATGAGTGTTTGAGATGGTGTGCCTTATTAATCCTAAGATGTTCCAAGTGATGGAAAATTTTGAAAGATGATATTGATAGATAAAGGCATGTTAAACCAAAACCGGCTCTTGAGAACCTCAAACCTTTGTGAACACAGTTTGAAAATGGAGTTAGTAAAGGTCTTTATGCCACAACCTGTAACATCATAAGAAACTAAAGATTTAGTATAGGTCTTTATGATAATATCTAAAAATGAGTTCTCCAGCTACAAGTTGTAAACTGTATTTTAAAAGTTCTCATCTTGGCTTACCTAAGAACTCAAATGAAGACTTAGGATGAAAATTTCAAGTCATGATGTTTGATAATGTGATAGAGGACAAAAAGGGATGTCTTATAACATCCTTGCATTCTTGAGACTATTAGATTTTTATGTGAAGATCAATGTTGGAACCTCATGCACATCGAAGACAGATTGCACTTCTAATAGAGATAAGAATGCTTCGTAATTAGTAAGAGCACGAATCACAAGGAAAATCAAGTATATAAAAGACAACAGTGTGTTTGAGCATGCTCATAGATCATAAAGAAGGGGTACATATAGGAGTGTTTTGTAACTCATGTGCATGACACATGTACACAACCCTATTGACCTATTCAACTATGACCTATTCTTACTAAGTGAGATGACTAACCAACTAGGTGGACAAGATGTCAAATGATGACAAGTCTAGTCATATACACCAACACCCCCCCTTCATCGAAGCTGAGGTAGAGGTCATGGAAAGTCAGAACTGAAAGAGAACTCCCCTAGACAACTAAGAAAGATGTGTCAATGGGGCCCAACTACTAATCCTGATAAGGTACCCATGTACAAACAACATCTTCCTGGAAGAAGAAGAAGGGAATAATCGGTCCTAGAAACTAGGCCTAATGAGGTACCCATGTACAAGAAACTCTTGAAAAGTGGAGTGAAAAGAGAAAACCCAGTGGGAAAAAAACTCCCCCCAAAAACAGAGACAAACTCACTCAAGAAGACTGGAGAAGAAATGGGTCCTAACAACATGGCCTAATAAGGTACCTAAATACAGTCATACTCCAGAGTAGAGAGAGAAATAAGAGAGAACAAGAAAGTCCTCCAAGAAGTGTGTCAATGATGTGGTCCTTTGCGCTAAGACTAAAGAGAATCCACCTGCATCAAACAATGTTCCTGCCCTTGGGAAGGACAGAAAAAGAGCACTAGAAGTCGGCCCACTGCCATGAATGAAGAAGAAGCATGCAGTACTCTGAAATCTGATGTTAATCTATAACTGAAAGGTAACATAGGTCTGGAAAAAGAGTGCACATGATACAAAAGTAATACCATGATAGTGTGTGTGTATGAGAGAGAAGAAGGTGGGGGCCTAATAACCCTTATAAAGGGATCCACAAGAATACGTGGATCGTGAAGAATCTCTGAAATGGTGGAAGTGACAAGTGTCCCTAGGGAAGCACTCCCAACATGAGAGATAGATAGGTCCTCCAAGATGTGTGATGGCTCAAACAGAGCATACAATGTAGCACATGAAGTGGGAGGAGAAGACTGCTATAGAGAGCTGCTGAAAGGCCAAGGTGAAGCAATGTGGCACTCAATGGAAGTAACAAGTGTAGGGAGAGTGTCGTTAACTAAGCAATCAAGATGTGAGGGAGCACAAGGGGAAATGGTCACATTTGTCTTAGAGAAAGGGTCTCCAATGTAACACGAGTGTGAAGAGTGAATGGAAGCATGAACAATGTCAACAATGAGCTTTGTAATGACAACAATAGTGTGAGTGGTCTCAAAAGCAAGGTCCTGATGTGGACGGGTAACAAGGGACTCCTGGGTAAGCAACAGGTGTAGAAGAACACTCAGACAATGAAAGGGATGTGAGAAGGTGGAGAATCCATGGTGGTACAAGAGTGGTCTAAGGAAGCGTCTCTCTCAGATGGTGAAGCGGTATCGTCATGCAACTATCATATAATGGACTAGGAATTTAAAGGGCACTTAGTGTGCTCAAACAAGCGTAATGTATCTCTAGAAACAATAAGACCGAGAAGGCCATAGACCTCATCATTTTGGTTAAACCAATTATCCTTCTGCAGAGGCTCGAGAGGCTTGAAAATGATACCATAGAGGTAGGGTAGTAAACCATGTGTTGTATCGTGTCTAATGATGCCTTCCTTCCATGTCGAAAAGTTTTTCAGAATTTAGCATAACAATAGAACGGTGAAACTCCATAATGTAGATAAACCCCCAAAAAGATCCCAGATGGAACTTTATAACTTAGTGCAAAAAGTACAAGCACAAATAAATAGTGTAATGACCTAGGACAATACTATAACCCCCTACTTCTGGCACTTTATAATTTAGTATGCTAGATACAATCTAGTGCGAGTGTGCGTCGTGAAACAGTTGACCACTCACCTTGCAATTAGCACAATAATGCATAAGAGAGGAGACCTCAATAAATTTTTGTTGAACGCAACAAATCGACACCATAAACAAGCACAAAAAGTTAAAAAACAAGAGAAGGGGTGAAATCAAGTCCTGTTGTGAGAAAAAGCGTCTCACGTTGTAGCAAAAACCCCCTTTTTGCAAGACTATGGCAAACGTGCTCACAAGTCCACAAGTAATAATAATGGTTATTACAATGCACAAAATGGACTCAAGACAAGTCCTATGGACCTCCAGGATGCAGCGAGGGCTCCTAGATGGATAAAAAATGACCTAGAAATGCTACAAAACACTCCAACACATGATTAGAGAAAAAAACAACAAAAAATGTTTTAAAATAACCCTTTTGTCAACGTCCAATTTGGCTAATTTTATAGCAAAAATAGACTATAAAAATGATTATAAACATTAAAGAATGACTATTTAAATCACTAATGTAATATTAAAAAGCTAATTTTTTCAATTAATTCAGATACCATGAAAGATTTGTAAAGATTAACTTAATTAAGAAATGTAAATGGCAGATTAGTGATCTTACGATTTAAAAACATAAGACCTAACCATCAAAATGAACCAGGTGTTATTAAAAAAAATCAAGCACATTTAAATTAACAAAGGAACTTATTAAAACAACCCGTTACCCTACCTCCATTTTATACCAACTAACTATTTACATAAAGGGAGAGCCCGTTACGTATTAATCTAAAAAAATAATAGGCTCCACATTCCAGTGAATGTAAACTAATCTTACCAAATGTTTAGGACCCTAATGAACCCCATAAATTCAACCGTGTAGGAAAAACCCAGTTGTTGAAAAAGGCTCCACACCCAACCAGGCCTAGAATTTGAAGTGTCACCCCTTAGGTCAAAAGGAAATTGGTTCCCACAACCAGGTTTCATGATATAGCTCCAATTACATCATGATCCCCCGTATTTTAAGTAAAATATTTAGGATATTGCCTCCAAAAAAACATAGAGATTGATAGTGCATATATATATATGGCATATGTTATAGTATTTCCAAAAAACTCTGCAAATAATTTTAGGATGATAAAATATCCTTTCAGAACAAAAAAACCTCAAGTAATTAAATTATGGAAACTACAATTAAATGAAAAATTAGATATTATATTTTTTTTCGTATATTATATTTACGATGCACATTTAATCTACCGAATGGAGTATTCAATTAGTAAAAAACACTATTAAAAACAGTGACTCGATTGTTTGAAGATCAAAAAGAGAATGTTATTTCTAGTTGTTAAGAGAAAGGAAACAAAGTGTATAGGGGTATACCAAAGAGAAAGCATATCATTTGTTAAGGTTTTTGAATTTTTTATTGCTTGAATTATAGAAGCCTGCCATCTTAAAAAAAGAATTAAATTTCAGGTTCTTGAAAAAGTAGCAATCAAAACATTCATCAAAAACAAAATTTTTTTTACTTGCTTGCATTCTCGGAAACAAAAAATTGAAGAGCAAATATATAAAAAATTCAAGGTATAAACAATTTCAAGCTAATGTAAAATAATAAGGCCTCAATTGCTATAATTATATCTTTAAAAAAAAGGCTCTGATTTTATGACTGGCTAATAGACCAAGAGTTTGCTCAAATCTTATATTGATCATAGTCATTAGAAATTTTTTGTTGTTTAATCTCTCAATAGGATTTGAGCCATGGGAATGATGGTGAGCCCTCGTAATTTTATGTTATTGAATAACAAAAAATATTGATTTCAAGGAGGGAATTTTTCAAAAATATATCTAGAAACCCAAGCCATTTTTTTACCACGACAAGCTTGGAAAGAAATGAATCATGTACATGCAATAATTGTGTATTGACATGTCACTAGCAATGACTCAAGCTTCTTCGATTGGATGTCCACAACAAGATTCCTTAAATTTTCCCACAGCAATAAAAAATTGAATTGAAACTTGTATAAAAGTTAAATTGATGACATGTAGATTGCAATTGGTCCTTAATGATATGAACCCTTGAAAATAAATATACTCACAATGGAATCATCTGAAATTAGAAACTTCTATGTTTTTCTAGAAAAAAGTAAAGACAACTTGTGAACTCTGAGTTAAATACTCATTCATTATTCACAACTGAAACTTATTTTAGCATTTCAGGCAAATTTAGAATTGGGAATTATTAAAAATCATTATCAATATGATTTATAGAATATTTTTAAAACGAATAAAATCAAATCCTATTTCATATATATATAGTAATAGATCTTATATAGGGGGATATATTTGACTATTATGAAATTTTAACGGTTTTTAAATAATATCAACTTGCTGAAATACAGTTTTTTTTAAAAATTACCTGTCTAAATTGACGGGTTTGTTTTTTTATGAAATTGTAATTTACGGTTAAATACCAAAAAACGGTCTACAGACCGTCAAATTCCAGGCCTGCACCCAACCCAATGAGGTGGAAACAGGGAAGCTCGCTTGGAGCAAGAAAATGCAGTCAAAGCACGGAGGTCGGCAATTGAGCGAGACATAAGGTGCAACATAGCAAAGAGCGAGTCACAGGTAGGGTGAAAGAACCAAGGTAGGGGCGAGATAAGCGCAGTGTGAGCGAGCCAAACGGATATCAGGGTTCAACGCATGCTCAACAAAGGAAATCCGTGGGCAAAGTTGAACCAAGTTTGAAACAAAGCCAGAGCATGGAAGTTGAATGGCCGCAATACCGAGCAAGGAAACAAAAGAAGAAACGAAGGGCCAGGGGAGCCACATCCGGGTTGGAGGGACGCGTAGAGATAACCAGGAAGCACAGGACGAGCTACCCAAATGCTAAACATTCATGACAAAGGAGAAAGAAAACTCGAGCCTGAGCCAAAGCACAACTTGCTCAAGTCGATGTTAAGCAGCTCATACGAAAAACAAAACAAAACAAAAAAATTTGATCCAAACAGCAAGGGAACACAGAACCAAAGTCGTGAAACCTTTGCTAATGCAAGAACAAGTCGTCAACCAAGCAAGAAAAAAAACCAACTCGTTGAAAGAGAGACAACCCGAATGAAGGGCATGCAAAAATAGCTCGAAGAAAAGCCAGAAAAGCTTGATCACACGACAAAGAGGAGCTCAGTAGAGTGATCTGGAGAAGTTCGATGAGGAACTCGGGGAGCTCAAAAACGAGCTGGGTGGGGGGTAACAACAAGCCAAGAGGCCAGAAAGGTTAAACAACCCCTGTTTAGAACGAGATATTCAATTCATAATTTTAAAAAAAAAAACTTTCACTTTTAATTTGAAAACAAACTGATCAAAACCATAAATATCCAAAAAAAAAACAAAAAAGTTCACTTGCTTTTTAAAAAAACTGATTAAAACCTGAAAACCCAACCTCTAAATTTAACAATGCCTCCAAATTTGGCTCTAACTAGCTAAATCTAAGCTATGAAATCTCTAAAACCTGCACATGTAACACCCAAAAACCGCACAAACTTTCAAAAAACTAATTTTATCAAACATGTTACAAGATTCATAAATAGTAATCGAGATAATTTGTACGAAAAGTGATAAAACCCAAAAACTAGTTCAAGAGAGCACATGTATACCAAACATCCACTCTGATACCCTATCAGAGTGTTCTATGAGGATCAATGTTGGAACTTCGTGCACATCGAAGATGGTTACACTTCCAATGGAGACGAGAATGCTTCACATAATTAGCAAGAGCACGAATCACAAGGAAAATCAAGTACAAAGAAGATAATGATGTGTTTGGCATGTTCATAGATAAAAAAGAAGGGGTATATATAAGAGTGTTGTATAACTTCTGTGCATGACACGTGTACACAAACCCTATTGACATATTCTCACTAAGTAGGATGACTAACCAACTAGGTGGATAAGATGTTGAATGATGATAAGTCTAGTCATATACACCAACAGAGACATTTGGTGTAAGGTTAGAAGGGACTAGAAGACAAAAATTTGCTCGCCATACTAGAAGACAAAAACTAGTGTAACTGTCACTTCAGACATCTATTGAGTTATGACTGAGATTCATGAGTTTGTAACTGATTGTAAAATTTTTAAAACATAAGTCTTGTCTCCTATAGGTACATAAGGGAGATTGAACCTGACAAGACAAAGAAAATGATTACCTTCCATGGCAGTTTGTGTTTTGTCCTTTGATCTCCTTGATTCGAGTTGAAAGGAGAAGTCATATAGCTGAGAATGTGAAGGTAAGAGACATGAAAGAGAGGTATCCTTGTGTATAAATATACTCTATGATGTATGAAATATTGCTTGCTACGGAAAGAGGTATGAAAGTGTGTTGATTTGTGGATAGGAGCAAATGAATTGAAGAGCTGAAACAATTATCACAATGTGTTGATGTAAGCAAATAAGTGATAAAGGTGATAAAAAACTCTTTGATTAAAGCCTAAGTTTTTTCTCACTAATTTAGAAGTGAGTGCTTCCTTGCAAGTAGCTGCTTACAAACTAGTCAAGTGGGTGCTCAACACATGGTGAAATCATTGTAATTTTTATAGGACATTTATCCCTTATAATGCTATGATTTCAGTGGGTTTTCTCCCTTAATTGGTTTCCCACCTTAACTCTTGTGGCCTCATGTGTTTATTCTTCTCTCTATGACTGCATGTTTTGTTCAATTCATTTTTTGAAAAGGATGATGAATGAATGCTATGTTGATAATTGAATTCAATTTTCACAAGTTTTAAGAGGCATTGATTCAACCCTCCCCTCTCAGTGCTTGAGTATTTAACAATTATATGGCCCATAAAATTTTGGTGTAAGCTTATGACACCTTGTTAGTTTCAGTGATGATTACTTGTATGGATGCATATGAAGAAAAAAAGATCGGGTGATTGAAAGGTGTGCTTATATTGATGTTGGTCATCCTGCTACTTTATTTAGTTTTGTGCCATATGGAGATTGTCACACAAGGTGCTGATAATCTGATCTTGGTTTTTGGGAATATCGTCAACCGCCTGAACTGATGAACTACCAAGGGTATACAAGATAAGTGTTGGTGGCACTTGACCATAAAATGCTTCATATAAAGTCATTTTGGTAGAAGTGTGGTATGATGTATTGTACCACCGTCATGCTAAGGAGAGCCACTTTTTCCAATGGTTCTATTGTTCCAAAGAAAAGATATAAAGTAATGTTTCCAAGCATTTGTTGAAAATTTCTATTTGACCATCTATTTTTGGGTGATACCCAAAGTTCATTTTTATTTGTGTGCATGTGCGTCGAAATAGCTCTGTCCCAAAATGGTTGGTGAAATTTTTTTCGTGATCAGAGATGATTGAAGAAGGGATTCCGTGAAGGTGGAAGATCTTATCCAAGACAACTTGTGCGGTCGTGGAGGCTATATATGGATGGATGAGGGAAAAAATGACTATATGTGGAGATTCAATCTACCAAGACCATGATCACTATTTATCTTGCATATTTAGGGAGGTCCTCAATAAAATCCATAAAAATTATCTATCCAGATCCTGGTAGGAGTGGGAAAAGGCTGGAGTAAACTAGGAATCAACGTTGTTTCGCCTTTGTTGTATTGGAAGTTATTACATTCACCCACCATCTGTTTAATTTCTCCTTTTGTTCCCTTCTAAAAGAATTTTTGATGTGCCCACTCATATGTTTTGAGAAATCTTGAGTGCCCTACCAAGGGAGAAGCATGGATATGATTGAATACGACTTGATAAAGGTTTGTGCTATGGGGAAGCACGAAATGACCCTTGTATCGCAGAGAAGCACCATCTCATGAATAACATGGTATTGTATAAGGGTTAGTGGACAATTGTTGAATGAGGGGTTGTAAGAAGGGATCATTTTCATACCCTTGTTTTACATATTCTAACTAGTTCAGAATGGGCTTAGAGATGGCAGAAAGGGAACCTTGGTCCTTGATTGTGCATGAGAGAGCATCGGTCACAACATTATTTTTACCCTTCTTGTATGTGATCTCATAGTCACATCCCATGAATTTGTTGGCCCATTTCTATTGTGACTATTCTAGGAAATATTTAAAACTCTCGTGATCAGTTTTGATGCAAAAATGATTCCCAATTAATTATGGCCGCCGTTTTTGTATTGCATGGAGAACTGCCATCATCTCCTTTTCATATGCAGACAAATCCAAATTTTAGACAAAAAGTGATTTTCTGATAAAGGCCATTTAATGAACCTCTTAGAGAAGAACAACACCCAAACCATTGTCACATGCATCACTTTTGATGGTGAAAGTTTTGTTGATGCTCGACATGGCCAAAACTTGTGTGCTACACATCCTGTTTGAGTGCCATGAATTCCTAGTCAGTTATCGCATCCCATGTGAATGCATCCTTCTTCAATAAGGAAGTCAAGGGATCCGTGATATTTCTATAATCCCCAACAAACTTATGATAGTATACTATAAGGCCTAAGAAACCACAAAGGCTCTTAAGTGTTGTTAGTTGAGGCCAATGTTGCATGAAACTAATTTTTCCTAGATCCATGTGGACACCATTGACTAAAACAATGTGTCCTAGATATTCAACTTCCTCTTGACCGAATGAACACTTGAACTGCTTGGCACATAATCTATTGTCTACTAGAAGTTGTAATTCCATGTCAATATGCTAGATATTCTTCGCCCATGTGTGGCTATTGATCAAAATATCATCAAAGCAAACCAAAACAAATTGATGGAGAAAAGGCCGAAAGATTTTATTCATTAGTTATTGAAATGTTGAAGGGACATTTGTAAGTCCAAATGACATAACAAAGAACTCATAATGACCATCATCCGTGCAGAATGATGTCTTTGGAATATCATGAGCATGTGCTCAGATCTGATGATATCCTGAACACAGATATAATTTGGAAAAAAAATCCATATGGAGCTCATTGAGAAGGTCATCAATGACCAAAATTGTGAAGTTATCTTTGATATTGAGGTGGTTAAGGGAAAAAAATTCATTGCATAGGTGCAACAACTCATCTGTTTTGTGGACACGAAGCACTGGGGAGGAGTATGGGTAGGTGTTGGGGCAAATAACTCTAGACTCTAGGAGTGCCCATACTAGCTTCTCAATCTCACTCTTTTATAGATGGGGATAATGGTATGGCCAAACATTAGGTGGGGTGCTTCTTGGAAGGAGTGGAATGTGATGATATTTAGGGTGAAGGGGGAAAACCCAATATATCTATAAACATAATTGTATGTTTTTCAATGAGGGCTTTTAAATTAGTAAGGTAGCTAGTAGCAGCAGGGGGCTAGATTCAGATGAAGTGTAACTGGACAATGATCCATATGAGTCTTTTTTCAAAAAAAATTCCATGCGATGGTTATTTATGATGCTAGAAAATCTTGGAAATAACCCTTTTAAGGTGTTCTTCTAGCCACTATCTATGAACTACATCCAAATCTTAGAGAAATACCATAAAATAGGTTCCAGTGTGGAGCCACAATATACCTAAAACCACATCACATGCTCATAAGGGCAGGGAAAACATATCTAAGCGAAGAGTGTAATTTTCTATCGTGATATGCACATTCTGATACTTTCCTTTACATGGTAATGTTTCCACATTAGAAATTGTGAATTCAAAGATAGAACAAGCTTGTATGAAGCAATTTTCTTGTTTAGCAATGTAGCGATCAATGAAATTGTGAGTTTTGTCAGAGTCAATGAGGATTGTGAGAGGTATTTATTTAAAGTACCCCTTAACCTTCATGGTTTAAGGGGTGGTAACACCTACTAGCTCATGTAGAGATATCTTAGGTTTAATCTCCTCAGGAATTGAGTCCTCTGAGGGGATTTGTTCCTTTTAAGCATGTTGGAATTCCTAAAGATCGGGCTCGTCATCCTGCTCTACACGGATTCCACATCTAGCAAGTAGATATTTTGTATGACACACATGTGACCCTTCACTCATTTTTCATCACAATTATAATATAATAATTTATCCTTAGGATCCCACATCTATGCCTCTATAAGGCGCTTGACCAGGGTGGTTGTGGTTGGTCATTGGTTTGTTGTGTTCTTTGTAGGTGGGAAAGAGATGTCGACACTGTGTTAAGAGTTTATCTTCTACTAACTCAGCTAGGCCCAAGGCATCCATCATGTTGTTGGCGTGAAATTCACCTATGAGTGGAGTGGCCCTTTGAGAGCACTAAAAAATAACTCTTGAAGAATTCATTTGACAACCCTTTATTGTGATTAGCCAATTTCTCAAATTCAATCTGGTAATCATGAACAATAAATGCCTAGAAGAGTTTGGTGAGAGCTCTTGTAAAGTCCTTGAATGCCAAGGGAAAAAATATACCTAGAAGTAAGGATGCAAATTTTTTCCAATTTGGTTCATCATTTGTTTTGAGATACCAATGGTACCATTGAAGTGCTTCTTGTTCCAATTGGAAGGAAGCAATTGGGACTTGGTTTACAGAATAAGTATTGTAAAGGTTGAAGAATTGTTTGGCTTGATATATCCATCATGTATGATATGTACCATTAAACCATGGAAATTCCAACTTAGGATCACAGTATGTGTTGGCAGAAAAGCAATGTATACACCTAATTTTGTTCGCTTTCTATTTTCATACATGTTACTAACAATTTCTCTTTTTAGGTTAGAGGTCGTTAATGCATCTATCGTTGGAATGGATGCCTTAATGGGCTCATTCCATGATAGGGGTATGGTTATTAACTTAACCATTGGGTTAGGGATGATGCATGGAGAGAGAGAAAATTTTGGTCTCATTTATGTCTTTCTTTTACTATTATCTTCTTACTTTTCCTCACATTCTTTCAATATCTTGCTTGCTCATGACCTCATTTCTTCTGCCTTACATTATTCTTTCTTTTCATGACATTTTTCACACTCCCATTTGAATTTCATCCCTAGTAAATGCCATCACCCATGAGCAATTATGTCATTGCAAATTCAAAATCATGGCCGATACCTTCGCCCACAAGCAATGGTGTCAATATAAAGCCCCTAACTCACATTTTCACATCAAAATAATCAGATCAAATCAACAGGAACTCACCATTAGCTTTTCTCTCTTGCGCCAACTTGCACCTATTCAATTAGCTTCTAGATTTCTTACATATTGACTCTGGGATTGGAGATTCTTCTTGCTTGGATTGGTTTGCTTGAACTTATGGGTCATCTATAGCAAGTGAGGATTGTATTGTTTCCCCTTCTCCACCTAAAATTCACTCTCCCTTTATGTATGGTCCTTTGGGAGATAGATGCATTAGCGATTGCCCCCAATAGGTAAGTGCTCTAACCCATTTCATCATTTTGTATAAATTAGTTTCCTAAATTTACTACATACTTTATGTTAGCTCAGTAGTTTATGCACATATTAGGTTAGCATATTGTATTTCAGTTCTTTACTTTGTGTTACATGCTTTAATTCTATTAGGATAGATATTGCATGCTTATTTAATTCATAACCTCCCCCCATGGTGTCGATACCTCCATAGGGTTCCTTCCTCTTCTTCGACCTAGGGCTGTGGAAATCTTAGTTTGTCCTAGTGTAAGGGTTACTTCCCTTGGGGTATGTGATCACATCGGTCCCTATACCCCCTTTAATTTTATCTATTTGTGTGTCATTCTTGGTGTGTCCCTCATTCCTTGCCTCGATACCCTAGTTGAATGGATGATAAGAGTGCACGATGTCTCGACACATTTTTTCCCACCATACATCCTTAGTGAACTTGACGTGAATCTTACTTTGTCCCTTTTGATTGAACACAAATCGTTAAAAGCGCCCATTTATATTTTATTTTTAATTCTAAAAAACCCTAAAAATCAATTTTCACATACGCTATCAGCCCCTGTGTCATTTCTGTGTAGGGTCAATCTTGTCTATCCTACCTAGATCCCATCACATACGCCTTTGTCCCCTACGAAGGAGTTTTTACAGGGCTGATTATGTCGATAGCTTATTCTTATGAGCTTGATTTAGGTCAGATCAATACTTCATCATGGAGTATCTTGGCCTAGGGCTCTCCAACTCTGGAGAACAATCATTTTCATAAATTAATCACCCCAAAATCCAACTTTCCTTTCTACTCAAATTGTTGTGTGATAGGATCTAATAAGAAAAAGTATAACGCCTGCAATAACAATGTATCTGGTGATGAAGAGGAAGAGAATTAGATTGAAGACATCTCTTATCTTCCACATGGGATTCAGAAATTCCCTGATAAGTTTCCTCAATACAAAGGGGAACCTGAGTCAGTAATTCATAAACACCTCCTTAACTTTGTATCTGATCAACTTGACAATAGGATGGATAGTTGTAAGTAAACTATGGTAAGATCATCTGAAAATACCTCTATTTCTAATCCCACTAATTTGATCCTCCAACTCATAGATAAGATGAGTTAACAAAAAACTACCACCTCGGCCCAACTCCTTCAAAGGCAAGCCAATATGGTCCAAATGATTAACCATCCTAATCTAGGATCTAGGGGTGCAATTCCTTCACCCTTTCCTAACATACCTAATGGATCACCTATTTCCCAACCTCCCATTCACAACAAGGTCTTGCGGTCAGTCCAAAAAGATCCTTTAACACCCTACTTTACTAGCATGGATATTGGAGGCATTGCCTCTTCTATTTCATATGATGGGTCAATCGATCCTACTTTACACATCAAATATTTTGGCAACCTATATAAAGAATGGATCAAATTTAGTTCTTATACTTCCACTAAACTCTTAGCTAAGACTCTTATTGGAGATGCCTTGGACTAGTATCACACTTTACCCCCTAACTCCATAGCGGAGCTAGAATCTCTAGTGATGACCTTAGTTAATGAATTCGAATATCATGATTTACTTGAAAATAACATTAATGCTTTCACTAACTACAAACAACATGAGAATGAATCAGCTCAAGCCTTTGTTGGTGTGTGTATTTTCCACATCATCAGGTGAGTCATCTCACTTAGGTGAGATCATAGGTCCATGTGTTATTTAGGGGTCATTATGAGATTCCCTTACGCGTCAGTGCGTTAGTGCATCATATGCGTCATTGGGAGTTACACTTCTATTATGGGAATGTAACTCCCCCTCTCTACTTGAGTTGTCATGATTGCAGCACTGGGGGTTACTCAACACCTCCTATATGTACACCCCATTTGATTTATGAGATAGAGGAGAGTTTTATGGCTTAACCAGGTTCTGCCCGTTTGTTGAATCTTTGTATGCACATTCGGTTGATGCTCACTCCTCTCGAGATCTCTTCACACTGTCGTTCACATGTCTATTGATGTGCACATCATCCCTCGTGATCCTCGCTTGCGGGTTTTCAAACCCTCTTTCATGGTATCAGAGCGGATCTTGTGGATCCGTGCACTCATCGGCGTTTCTGTGCGTGTTTTCCGGCTTCTGACGTGATATACAGATCTCTTTTAGCATGTGTCGTAATGGATATTCCAGTTGTGCTCTTCATGCATTGATTTCAGGCATTTATACCTCTCGTTGTGTTTGTGGATTCTAGTTTCTTGCTCGGGTGTTCGGGGTTGTTGTTCGAGTTTATGGTGTTTTTCGAGATTCTAGTGGTTGTCTTTTTGGGTTATCTGTGTACTTCTTGCTGGTTACAGGTTATGTTCAGGTCTAAGGAGGAATACAAGTTTATTATGTTGAAGAGCCATTCTAACAGCTCACCGTACTCTCATTGGTAGACAACTCATTTGCTTACACGTTGCTCGGTTCATAGTCGAAGTGGCTCTTGCTTCATTGCTTGTTCACCTACGTTGAAAGTTTGCTCGCCGTTTGGATCTGTGGTGGTATTCACTGAAGGAATCAGTTATGGTGTTCACCATTTGAATCTGTTCTTGGCCGCATTGCTGTTCTTGGCTCACCGTTTTTTGTTGTTACTGTTGCAAACCTGCCTTGTTCCCTTCAAACGGCTCCTCCAGCCTCCTCTTCCATTGGAAAAACATTTTTTGTCTTTGCTTGAAACGATTTGTGGGTGTTTTTTGGCGTTTTTGGGCATTTTGGGTCTTCAAACGGCTCCTCCCACTTGTGCAGCCTGCCACACCTACTCCCAACACCTCCAGCGACTTCCCATGTGTCTGCAGCACCCTCATTCTGCCTCCAACGACCTCCAGTGACCTGTACAGCTGTCTTTTTAGATGTTTTCTGCTGCATAACTAGCACGAGGTCCTTGACAGGAGCTTGAACAATCCACTCTTCCAACGTTGGCCCTCTTTCCACCTAATTTTTTAATGTTTTAGGGTGGTTAAAAAAACAAAGCATTTCATTTGGCAAGTAATAATTTTATTGTAAGGTTGTTTTGACTTGTATTACTTACCCTTCCTACTCTTGTCAAAGATGGAGGGCGAGGTCCAAGGTTGGTAGGAGGCTAACCCCCCTTGCAGTCAAAATAAACCCCTGCTAAAATTTTGTGCAATTTCCAACGAGTACCCACACGATACCCTTTGCACCCGCACTTTTTTAATGTGTTTGCAGCATCTAGTGTATTTTTCCATCAGTTGCGGGAATCGTTTTAATGTGATAACTTTTGACTCGCTGCTCGTTTCTGAGTGCTTCCTTGGTCAAATTTGCATGATATTTTACACATTACGTGATGGGATTATTAGTTTTGTAAATCCACTATTTTTATAAAGTGTCACATTCTAGGGGGGTTGCTTGTACTCTTGAGTTTTCACACGCAGACGCATTATCGGCCGAGTCTAACATCTTGCTTTTGTGCATCTTTCATTTTGCATCATGGAGAGTGCTCTTTCAAGACATGAGCATCGTAGGATCACCTTACAGCCTCCGCCACTTCTCTCCAGGAGAGAGACCTATTCAGCTTGGCGTGCTTCCATGGAACGTTACTTCACCCACGAGGGTCTTTTACCCTTCTTGCTTGGGCCAGTTCCTGTACCCGCTGATTATTGTCATCTAGAGGACTTCCTCGACACTTGTGACCATGTCTTTGGTCACATGATGATACATGTCTCTCGTTCTCTTTGGTTTCACGTGGCAAACTCAGATCCACCTCACCGTGTCTAGAGCATTCTTCAGTCCTTGTATGGAGACCCTTCACATGTTGCCGCCATTGTTGTTGCTGCTGATTCAGTTGTCTCCTCTATTTCTTCATGTGATGACAGTTCCACTGACACAGGTTCACCTGGTTCTAATTCTGATGATGAGGATTGTGCATCCAGTCCTGATGTCGAGAGTACTATAGAGGACTCTTCTCCTCTTTCTCTCACTATTCCAGAGAGTGTTGACACTTCCCACATCTCATCAGATATCAAGCAGTCCCCTTCTCAGTCTCATAGAGTCATCACACCTGCCTCCTTTCCACTTCCAGTGTCTGAGGCCCTTTTCACTCCTCTACCTTCATTGGATGACTCATACATCGCTCTTCTATTTGTCGAGCCCCCTCTTTGGGACGAGTATCTGCCTGACCTTAGTTGTCTTTTCGTAGAGTCTACTTGTGATGCACTATAGGTTCCACATCCATCTACAGGTGTTTCAGAGGAGTTCATCATCTCTGTTGTTGGGAGTACCCCTTCCAGGAATCATACCACTTCCACTTTTCTGGAGACCTTCATTGATCCACCCTTAGCTATGGATCCATTTTTTGTTGTGGAGGATGTTTTGTTCCCTTCACATCACTTGGACATCCTTTTTACGGGTGTTCCTCTTCACTCTGATAGTTCTATGCACGTGGAATTACCTTCGGTTCCTTGGCACTCACTCGCTAGACCTATGTCACACTTCAGTGCACCAGACTTAGAGTTCTTCGTGTTGCTGCCTTTAGTTTCCTTTGTGGAGTGGGCAGACTTCCAACACATCATTTCTATCCTTCCTAAGGGTAGGCACACAGTTTGTTGCAGGTGGCTCTTCTTCAGTCTAGAGGCAAACGATCTCGTCATCGACATTCTTCTAGGAGACTTCCTAGAGCTGCAGAGTTCAGATCCGTCCATGGCATCTTCTACATTCCTCTCGTCTCCCTCTTCTTCTCTCTTCTTCTTCTTTCCGAGAGATTACCTCCTTGTACATGGGTACCCTTTCCGGCTCGTCTATGGCTAGGACCCATATTTGGCATCTTTCTTAGATTAGAGAGTGTGTTTTTCTCTTGTGGTGGATGTTTTTCGCATTGGGTTTTCCTTCACTGCTTGGGATCTTCTTTCTTGTACATGGGTACCTCATCAGGCTTTGTGTCGGGACCCATTTCTCGTTTCTGACTTGCCGCCTCATCCTAAGTTACGATGAAGGAGGGTGTTGGTGTGTATATTTTCCACATCATCAGGTGAGTCATCTCACTTAGGTGAGATCGTAGGTCCACCAAGATTTTAAACAATCCAAACATTATTGGGAGTTACACTTCTATTCTGGGAATGTAACTCCCCCTCTCTACTTGAGTTGTCATGATTGCAGCACTGGGGGTTACTCAACACCTCCTATATGTACACCCCATTTGATCTATGAGATAGAGGAGAGTTTTATGGCTTAACCAGGTTCTCCCTGTTTTTCGAATCTTTGCATGCACATTCGGTTGATGCTCACTCCTCCCGAGATCTCTTCATGCTACTGTTCACATGTCCATTGATGTGCACGTCGTCCCTTGTGATCCTCACTTGCGGGTTTTCAAACCCTCTTTCAGCCTTCATCAAACATTAGAAGATCTTATCTACTAAAAACAAAATATGCCAAATGATAGTTTATTTGAACTCTTCCTTTGAGCCCTAGAACCTCGCCTTCAATACAAGGTTAGGTCCTTTTCTCCTACTTCCCTTGACAAAGATTTTAAACAATCCAAATGATAATATTAACTCGCGAGGGAATTTGAGAAGGATCCTCCTAAGACTCAATTAACTAAACAGATACAAATCCTCCAAAAATCAAATAAGAAGATCACCACAAATGGCAAGGTCTGAGATATCCTTCCTCTAATGGCTTCTGCAAATAGGAATGTCTTTAATATCGATTCAAAAGCTAACAATAGTTAAAACCAACCTACTTACCATCATCCATTAACTGAGGATGAGTTGTGAAAGTGTATGCCTAAACCATTTAGTCATATCCTTGATCCTTTTTGACCTATCCCACAATGGTATGATGAAAACAAGTTCTGTTGTTGGCATGCCAATTGGGGCCATTCTCATGAGAATTGTCATGCCCTTCACATGATTTCCATCACTTTATTTTTAGGCCCTCAATTTGACCATAAAGCCATCACCAGAGAGCATTCAATTGAAGTAGTCAACGAGCTCATGATACTTAAAGGACAAAAGGATGGATCATAATGTCATTAATTGAGCTAATGAAGAACTTAGGGTTTTTCTTTGACCTTATGCTTAACCATAGTTTAAGTGAAAGCTCTAAAAATCTAAAAAATGCCACAACAAATGTGATTGATCCTGACTATCCCCCTAATTACAAAATGGCTATAAATTATGTGAGGCATGTTTGATTACATATATAGAACTTGAATACCCTCCATTAGCTCATCCTCGAACTCACAAAGTTATCTACCCTTGTGTCTTCTCAAAATCAAACTCCCAAAAAATAATTCACCTTCTATAGACGCCATCACTCCCTATGATAAATTTATTATAGGGCCAAAGGCGTCTGAAACTATTTTTCTAACCACAGACACCTTTCTGTCAGGCTAATGGCATCGAGCATAAATAAACAATAAATTTTTGAAGTATCTCTAATCACTCTTATTCATTCTAAACCTATTTGTGAAGATCCCAAACACTCTCAATCTAGCTAGTCAGTCTAGCCACAATGATTGGAATCCTTTAAAAGCACTTTCTTAGATTCTTGGTCCAATTTCCTTTTTATATCTCATGTGCACGTCTAGCTCACCATCTTGAGCACCTTATGACTACTATTGTTTAATATAAACATACCCTTCCATCCTACTTTGGGGTAGTCTCCAACATTGCACATCTTGGAAGAAAGTATTCACCGTCAGTGCGAGGAACTCTCCATTTTTTGGATCGTACCACTGATGTTCAAACTTGCATTTGTTTTCCTATAGTCGTCCATGATTCCAGACAAACTTTTACTCCAGGAAAACGATCCTTCACTCTTTATCTTTGTACAAATTAGTCAAAACACACGGACAGGCATGTCCCTCATTGACGAATGTGGTGACACTTGTGTGACCTCTTTAGACTTCATTAAGGCCCTTGGATACTCAATCAATAACCTCAAAACCACATGTACTACTTGTTAGGGCTATGATCGCTAGACAGAATGCCTCCCGTGGGTTACATTTAGATACCTATCATTATCCCTCTTAGGATTGCATGCATGTGAAGGTCATGGTCTTCAACTTCCCCATATCTTATAATATCATTCTTGGTTGACCTTGGAACCAACGTATGCATGTTGTCACCTCTTCTTATATATCAATTTGTTAAGTTTGCATATCAATGGGGAAATTTATAGAATCCAAAGACCCAAATCCATAGAATTACAATACTTTACAACAAAAGGGGACTTAAAAATTCCCAACCCTTCAAGAACTATCTCCCATTCCATTATGTGAATATAACCAGTGTTTGAACTATCTCTATTGAGTCTCTTCATGGAAATGTAGGTCATACAAAATTGGTCGGGCACACACCTCCTAATCTATTGGATTCTGACGATGATGAACTTGGTGAGATTAATGTTAGGATTAATACCTATGATCTACTATATCTTTTCATCTCACAACTTCCTCCTAACTTGTGACATCATAAGAAGGATTCATCTAGTCCTGCTATTATTTCATGTCTACCTCAACCTACACCTGAACAAAAATTTCAACTAGAAACCACTACCAACTCTTACATGATAAACACCTCTACGCCTGATTATGATGACGGTTACTCCTTGGACGATCCCCATTTGGCCAGTTATGCCCAAATTCAGGACAGAGAGGTCTGACATTACTAAAGTACCCTCTAAATCACAATCTCTTATGATGTGAATGTCATTCTTACATGCAAGAAGACTCCTCACATTCGGTCAAGCCTCCTTGTAGCAAGATCGGTGCCTGAGCTTAAGACAGCTCCACCAACCTCATCCTCTCCTCACGATATTATTATATCATGTAATATACCTCCTCATCTAAAGGAAGAGGAGAGATATATCTAGCTTTGACTATGAAGATAATGACCTTATGGATGACAAAGTGCTAGATGTGTCGACATCATCCATGATCAACCCATACCAGGTCATTTACATCCTTCCCTACCTCTCACCCTCACGGCTCCTCATCCATCTGGGGAAGAGCCATACTATGCACATGGTATGAGGATTCTAGGGCATGATATATCTGATTGTAGAACCTATAGAAAAAACATGAAAGAATCTTGAAGTATGAGGTTAGACAAGATCAAGCTCAAAATGCCACACAACCTTCTACCTCAGCCTCTATCACATTATTCACACCATGGCTATTGATCACATACTGATGTAGACTTGTGAGCTATACGTGTGACAGGTGCCCAGTTCATGAGTCATCTTCACATGGAAACAAGCATAAAGCTGACTCGTCTCAGAGATTGTCCACCTTTACCTAAACCATTTAGACCAAAACATACCTATGGGCCTCCACATCACCCCGAGCCTTTCCCCTCTCTCAATGACATTCGACATGTCATCCTCTCTCAGTTGGAGGATCAAATTGATGACACTTTGTTTGCCACATAATATGAACTCCATCGACAGGTAGTTATTATACAACATTTTATTAAGGACCTCATGACTCATTCCCGAAGTCATATTTTGAACCATGTTGACGATATCATCACTAATACTCTACATTCATTCGCCCCTCATTGCTAAGCATCTTCTCCATTAAATACCTTGATTTCATCTTTAGCTCGAGCTCTCACCTTCAATTGGGCTCTCACCCCCCCTTGGGTTTTACACACATATTCAAACACTCTTACTCCTTGTTTGGGCTCTTCGTCCCCACTTGGGTTTATCATCACTTCTTTTCTTACTTAACATCTCCTACCATTGGAGTGCCGCATTCTTGATTCCATCAATCTTGGATCTTATTCTCCCTACCCTTTCCTATTGAATCATCATGGTCTTGTTCATCCTCGCTTATGTCCTTTGACCTTGCTTGGATTTATCTTCTTCTCTATTTATTACCTAAGTATCATTATTTCTTCCTAAATATCATGAGTATGACCACATACATGCATGAGAAAAGAAAGGAAAATGATAACTAAAGCATCATTTATCACCACCATAATCATCAAAATAATAACCACACACATGTGTGTGTATCGAATCAATTTTTATACACTCAACAAAAATACAATCATGGTCCATCATTTTACATCAACAAATATCTAGGTGGCTCAAGAACCCTCACCCCCTTGGGGGGTCTCTGGATACTTTATGTCTGAAGGGTGTTCACGTTGGATGCTCAGGTTGTGTAAGATAGGGACACTGCCCTAGATCAGGATCCAGAGGCCTCTCCAAGGCTCTCTCCAGCTATGCTCTCTAGCCTTGTGATCCTCTTTCTACAGTGCTCCTGAGCATCTTGAAAGGTATGTACTACCTACTCCTAAACCAAGGCACCTTGTGCTTGTAGTAAGCTCCTGCAACATCATGTCTATGTTTTCGATGTTTTTTAGTGTCTGCACATGTCCCTCCATCTTTGTAGTGTCCTAGACAACCTCCCCAAGCTAATCGAAATTCTCATACTAACTCATTAATCAATGATGTTATGGGGTCCACCTTGATTGAGGTATACTAAATGTCCAATACTTGGTCCAGGATATCATGGTATGCACTCTCTCTCAAGGAGTGTCACTCCTTTGTTGCTCACTCTGTAAAATCAAAAATTCAATCATCAATATCTATCTCATCATATACTTAGTCAAATATAATCATCTACATGTCCTAAATAAAATCATTGTAGTCATACTTGGTTGTCCAGCCATCTTAACAATAATCTTGCCATCTCTATAGCCATCTAAATACTACCTCAGCCTCATCGAATCTTTGCGATCTCCACCTGACATATTGTACCCATCTATCTCAGGGCACCAAAATCATATCTCCTCCTTACATGAGATCCCTAGGCCATATCTCATAGTTGTAGGGCCATCTCCATCCCCAATCACATCGGGTAACTAAACTCCTAAGAGCCACATCATGTGCTCTCTCAACCATGGTCGTGGTTATCTCTCCTCTCCTTCTTTGGTACCAAGACTAGTTGCACCTGTATCACCCACCTATGGGTCCGAGTTGGTGGGTTCTTCATCAAATCCCTCATCCTAGCTCTCCACTGCAATGATCTTTGGTGGGTCTTGAGTTTCCCCACCTCTCTAACCATGTCTTCCTGCAACCCGTACTCTCTGGGGCCGCGACGTTGATACTTTATATAGTGTACTCGTAGCTTCCCTCACATGTCATTGTCTATAGGTTAGTGGTGGTGGTATCACAATAGGATCGGGCCTCCCAAACTGCCTGGATACCCTTTATATCTTACGGGTCTCTACCTAATGAAAATAATGTCTTATCACCTCCTCCATTGCCTCTAAATCCTTTTTCTATGGCCAATTGGGCCACTAAACCACATTCCCAATGTAGGGCTCCTTTACGATCTCATCTAGATGTACCCCTTGTAATGACTGATAATCTGAAAGTGCTCTCACTAACAGCCCCTATGCCCACTAGAGTACTCTCGGGGCATCTGTTATGGTGACCAATGGTGTCCATATGGGCATGTATATGGAAATCTATCATATATTCAAGTTATCAGTAAAATCATAGGACCTATGGTCCTTTATGCCCTCCATAGGACTCTGTATAACTCATGCACCAGTTTTACCCATATGGTGATCCCCCACCTAAATAACACATCCTATTCAATCACATTTCTACATACAACCACTAAATATAATGGATTGGTCCCGTCTACCTTGTGGCACAATATATGTGCCACGGTAATGCCCATAACCACCTTTCGCATAGCCAAAATTTGTGCAGTACGTACTACGATGCATCTAACATTGAGCATCCCCTCATCATATGTCTCACTACCTATGGCCCATATGGCCAAGGATTTACTCTCTAAAACATATATGGTGAGATCACAATACATGCGAGCTCCCTCTATCGGCAAACCCAATATCCCGTGCACATCTTGAAGTGTCACAGTCATCTCTATTGTCTCGCTTGCCCACCACCGAAAGGTGTTGGCCCTAGGTTCCCATGCTACCAAAAACATCTGCAACAAATCTAGACTCAATGATATCCTGGGCATTTGCATGATGCCCCCAAATCCCCATCTATGTAGTTGTCTTATCTCTACATGAGTTGGGCTATCTTATCTATCCCCTTCTTGTTGGCTTTGCCTACATATCCAAATATCCAAATATCATAAAAAATAATTTCTACTCCCTGACCTTTCCTATGAGATCATCACGGTCTTGCACATCCTCTCCTAGGCTCATAGTTTTGCTCGGATCTATTTACCTCTCTTATTCTTATGGTATCTACCTCATCTTTTTCTTGCACTTTTCATTTTTGTTACCCGTTGTTTGGATTTGATACTATGAAACCTTATATCTATGATCATGTGACATGACATCCATCCAATGGGCCCTTGGCTAGGTGATTTATGTCTTATTTTACTAATGATCCTCTAGTGTTTCCTTTCAGTTTTACTTCTTCAGGGTTCTAGCAGCATGGATTGTGCCCATACGTGGCAGGACGACCGACACTATCAGGTACGCTTTAGTAGGAATATTTCATTTTAGTTAGTCCTTCCTTTACTTTCAGCATTTACTTTTAGTTTTGGTGTTATGTATCATTCTTTTTGTTGACTACCCCATGTTTCGCTATTACAACATGTGGTAATCAATGGCTAGGGCATATTTATACACCTAATTTTTTGCACTTTCTATTTTCATACATGTTACTAATAATTTCTCTTTTCGAGTTAGAGGCCGTTAAAGCATTTATCTCTGGATCAGGTGCCTTAAGGGGCTTGTTCTGCGATAGGGGTATGTTTATTCATGTAACCATTAGGTTAGGGATGAGACATGGAGAGAGAACAAATTTTGGTCTCATTTATGTTTTCCTTTTTCTATTATCTTCTTACTTTACCTCACATTCTTCTTATATTTTTCTTACTCATTACCTCATTTATTCTTCCTTGCATTATTCTTGCTTTTCATGACACTTTGCACACTCCCCTTTGAATTTTCATCCCTAATCGATGCCATCGCCCGCGGGTGATTGTGTCCGTGTAAATTCAAAATCTTGGTCGATATCATCGCCTACGTATAAAGCCCCCAACTCACATTTTCACATCAGAAGAATCAAATCAGATTAACAAGAACTTACCATTATCTTTGCTCTCTTACGCTAACTTACACCTACTCACTTAACTTTTGGATTTCTTACATCTTGACTCTTGGATTGGAGATTATTCTTAATTGGATTGGTTTTCTAGTACTTTTGAGTCATCTATAGTGAGCTAGGATGGGATTGTTTCCCCTTCTCCACCTAAAATTTGTTCTCTCTTTGTGTATGGTTCTTTGGGAGATAGATTCATCAACGACCGCCCCCGAATGGTAAGTGATCTAACCTATTTTTAATTTTTTATAGAGTAGTTTCCTACATTCACTACATACTCTATGTTAGCTTAGTATTGTATGCACATGCTAGGTTAACATATTGTATTTCAGTTCTTTACTTCATGTTATATGCTATACTTCAATTAGCATAGATATTGCATGCTTATTTCATTCATAACCTCCCCCCATAGTGTCGATACCTCCATAGGGTTCCTTCCTCTTCTTCGACCTAGGGCCTTGGAAACCTTAGGTTGTCCTAGTGTAAGGGTTACATCCCTTGGGGTATGCGATCATAACGGTCCCTGTACCCCCTTTAATTCTATCGGTTTGTGTGTTAGCCTTGGTGTGTCCCTCACTTGTTGCCTTGATACCGTAGTTGAATGGATGATAAGAGTGCATGGTGTCTAGGTGCATTTTTTCCCACCATACAAGAAACTATTCTCTAAAGAGGACTCTTTCTATAATTTGTTGAGCAAAAGGCTATTTTGATGGTTTAGTCCATGCATTATATTGATTAACTCATTAACCAGTCACTTTAATGTTGCAATTTCTTCCTCCATGATCTTTTTGCTTACACGAGTGGCTAATATAACAAGTGTTTTTGTAAGAGGTATAAAAATGTGTTTTGAGAGACGGTCAGTAAAGGAAAAATTTAATGTAAACTCAATTAGAAGGGGTAAATGTACTTTTACTAGTTTTTGGCACCTCTTGGTTAGGATTAACGAATGTAAGGGCAATTCGGAACTGTAATGTAAAAAATTGGGAATTTTTTCCAAGAGGGATATAGGAGCAGAAAAAAAGAGGAACATTATGGGAAAATGTCAAAGCAATTGGGGAGAAACTAAAGAAGTTATGGCAAAACCCAAAAAAATAAAAAATTGAAATTTTTGGCTAAAAAAAGTGGAATTTGAATATGGAACCTCAAGGAAAGGAATGTGAAGAACGGAATTTTAGGTGTTCCAAGAAATTTTGAGAGTTAATTGAACTATAAAATGAAATATATGACAAAAATACTAATTTTTTTCTTTTTTTCTTCTGAAAATTGACTGTCAAACATTTGACCTATCTGTAAGTGCACAGTTACCAACTTTTCTCAATTATGACCGCTCTGTTGTTTTCCTTCTAAAATGTTATGTTGGATATGGGTCCCAGTCGATTAGGCTACATAAGGGTTTTAAGGATTCTCTTTGGCCACGAATGTTATTTGAACGAGTACCACTCACTAGAAAAATTATGGTCACGAACTCACCCCTTAATCAATCGGGATGGGGCCATTACCACAGACAACTCTTGGGTTACCCCACGGGTGGAAACTAGTCAATCAGGATGGGTAGTTTCCCTTTTCATTGGCAGGTCCTCTCCATTGGCCAGCTCCTTAGGGGTTATGTTGGTAATCCTCACAATGAGTTTTAGGGCTTATGACCAAGTATTTCCCATAGTTATGCAAATGGGTATTTACCCTTATCCAAACCTACAATTAATATGTAGAAAAATAGATGTAAGGAAAATATTTCCATAAATGGCATAGCTCTTGGAAAGCCACCATTGAAAAAAATCTCCAAAATCTACTTGTAAGGCCAAGAAAGTACTCTGATACTAGATGTGAGGATCCTACTCCATAGATTTATAAACTACAAAAAATAAATGAACTTTGGTAAATAACTCAATTTACCTTTATATCATAGGCCACTTCGAGGGGGAAACCTCCTTTGAGCAAGCTCAATACAATAATATCCATCGATGCCTTCATTGGGCCTCGACGCTTACTTATATACTAAGTCTATTTTAACAACTACTACTTCCCATGTATGTGGGATAATTCAAATATGCTCAAAGGATGACTTATAAAGCATATGTGTCCATAGTGAAAAATACACTAATAATGAAAAGAGAAGGGTAAGACATGAGTTCCTAACACACCTTTCTTAGTTTGATAAAAATAACATTCTATTTTTAGAAATAGGCATTTTATTAAAATTGGAAAATATCATTTTTCTCTAAAAATCACTTTTGGGTGTTATCCTCTATGATCTCTTGAATTTCATCCTTCCATATGCTACTTAATGCCTAATTTCATATCTAATTAGAGGTTTGACTCTCGTTTTTGTGGTATTAAGGCTCACACTCTTAATGTTGAAATTTGCTTCCATGAGCTAGTCCAAAAACACCCCACACTTAAAGATGAATTTAATAAGGTTTTCCAATGAATAAAGGCCTTCCTAATATGGACCTCCAATATACACAATATATTATTCATGTTTATGGCTATCAATAATTTCTAAAATACTTGGATCCTCTTTCCTCGAGGCATCCCCTGCTTGTGATCTAACAATTGTACCTAGTCTTGAGCATACACATGATATACATTCTAACGATGGTTACTATCATGATGGCGATTCTATTTTTTTAATGATATTGGACATGGCAATACTTATTTTCCTACTAAAAATCATCATGTGATAAACCTTGGTAATCAATATTTATCTGATGTTTGAAAGGCAAATGATATAATTAATGCAATAAAAACATATATAACTAAACATCCTTTTATCTTAAAACCAAATGTGCAATTAGACATGATAAACCTATATGTGATACTTCTCTTACAAATTATGTCATGGATATTATTTGCAATAAACATATTTCTCCTATTTTGATAGTACATATTACAAATGTTTCAAATGATGCACTTGTTTCTCCTATTCCTGTCACAAATGATTTACATGTCACTATTGATGATGTGTATCTAGATCCTACATGTGGTGTTAGACCCCTAGATCACGATGTTATAATTTCACTTATATTTAGCACTTCACCTATTATGGTTATGCCTATTATTGCTACATCTACAGTGCCTAAATCATTGGGGATGCTTTAATACAATTGAATTAAACCTTACTTTAAGTGTAACTATTGTAATATATGATATTAAGGTAATTAAGTACAGTAAGATGCAAGCGATAAACATTAAACAATGTAAAAACCTAAGAAAATGAGAGAGGAATGACGACTTAGTTGATTCTATGTAATTTGGAGATGATCAGGACTAAATATCTGTTGAATTTGGCTAGAAACAATATCGTCAAGACTCAATGAGGGTTTAGAACCCTAGAAATGCATAGGACATAAGCACCCACAAGAGAACAAGAGTGCCTTAGTTGCTAGTGACTGAACTGGGCGCCTGTGTCTACTCAGATGCTTAGGTTTTGGTCTTTTCTGGGATAGAGGAGTTTTACTATTAGTCTCTCTTTGTCGTTATAATGTTGCTCTGATGTCGTCGGTCATACATGTAACCTGCAAAATAAATGTCTACCTGCACATACCCACAAACCACATCAAATATAATAAAGAATATATGAAATGGGAAGTTGGATTGACCCTGGCGGTCACCCAAAGAGTGAACTTATGATAGAGCACTACGCTACATCTCAAACTCCATGTAGTTATTCGTTCTTATGTGTGTAATGATGCCCTAGGTTTCCCTTGTGCAAGTTACATAAGGGTAGCAGGCTAGATGTAGATTGTACCGAGTATGTAGAATGTGTGTGATGGAATAGAATGAACTCCACTCTAATGTTGTGCATGCATAAAATGCACCCCTTGTCCTTTGTAAGGATGTGCTAGATGTATGCCTTGTAATGCTCTCGTGCCTTTGAGAAATCTTAGGTCATGATAGACAATGCTTATAGTGTTTGGCCCCTTATTTGAGAGAAATAACTATATATATATATATGATTCCCTTGTTTGAATTTCATAATTGACAACTGAAAGGTCAACCCAAAGTTTTAAAAGGTGACCAAAAGGTGAAAAGGACCCAAAAAGAGTAAGAAGAAGATAAACAATGGGCAGAAGCACTCAAGAAGGACAGGAGCACCTGGGCACTTCTGTCCTAACTAGGTGCCAGTGTCTGAGGCCATGAAAGATGAATCATTCAAGTGTTGGTAGAGATGTAAGATGTGTAAGACCAGTAAGGTGCAAGAGATAAAACAATCAAAGAGCCAAAAGGAGTTGTCAATCACTAGTTTTGTTGCTTGGGAATCATGTATACATTAGTATTCTTTGGGACCTAGAAATGTACCCAAGTGCACAGATTTTGTGTATACATGGGGCAACCTATACCCCCTTCAAAATGTTACAATGTTTATGACTTTTACAATTGTTTCTTTAAACAAGCTTAAGTCTCCACTGCATACCATGGAAAATGTCACAACTATTTTTTCTAATTTTTATTATACTATAAATGATGTACTTGTTTATTTTATGTTCATTATGTTTTCATGTTAGATGTCTAGCATGCAAAATTTGAAATTTTGGTCATGAAAACGAAGCCCCCACTTGAAAACCTCCTCTCCCAGTCATTATAAACCCTTCTTCTAGCCAGCCTATCAACTGTTTTACCCTCATTCTGGTTGAGAATAATGTACTAACATGGTTTTTGAGTGTGTTTCATATCAAGGGAAATATACCTAGTTTGACTCATGAAGTTGTTGATATCCAACGTGGAGTAGTTGTTCGTGGAGGCATAAAAAGGACCATTTTAAGCTATTTTAAAGCAAAGGAATACCCTCTAGAGGATGATTGCAAGGGATCAATCCATCTGGGAGTTATGCAGAGGAGTATTGAAGAGATCCATGTTAGTTTCAAATAGTTTTGTGGGGCCATATGGTGTTGGGAGTCATTCGAGAAAAATAGGGTCATTGCAGGAGTAGGGAATGATATCAACAAAAAAGTGGACTTTTCATAAGGATTATGGGATTTCTAGGAGGATTTGGAAGCTAAAAAAATAGGAAATGGAAAGCTTTTGGAATTATCCATATGGTAGACATATCAGTTTTGATCCAAGTCTTCACAATCTCCTGTGCTAATGTAAGTCACTACAACTGCCTCTTTATGTCAGAAGAGTGATTGGGCCTAAAAAATTAAATTTCAAGAAGAATTGGATCTTAAAAATGATCAATGAACTCAATAGGTGTTTTTGAGTCAAAATCATATAATTTTTAACCTCCAAATTGCATGTCTTGCTCCCGAGACCGAAAAATCACTCTTTGTGTTCTAATTTCACATTGGCAAGATGACATCAACATGGTTTATGAGCTTGAGCACACTTTTTACTCTCAACTATCCCTTTTCCCTTCTCTCAACTTTTAAGAGGACTATGGGGACATGAAAGTGCGTCCCCTTATTGAAGTTACACTTTTGTAACTTAAGACTTATAACTTGGTGTGTTAGGAACATATGCAACTTAAAATCAAGCCCCCTCCTCATGATTTATAGACCCATGGTGCATTTTTCAAGACATTGTGTCCCCTTTCCCTTGTACCAATTTGTAAGGGGATATTGGCGACACAAAAGTGCACCCCCTTTGATGGATTTACACTTTCATCACTTAAGACTTGTAACTTGGTGTGTTAGGGACATGTGTAACTAAGAATCAGGCCCCCTCATGATGCATAGACGTTTGGTGCATTATTCAAGACATGTTGTCCTCTATCCCTTGTACCAACATCCAATGGGACATTTGGGACATAAATATGTGCCCCCTCCATAGAGCTAGGTCTTGGTCACATTTGGAACCCCGGTCTAGCTCCTGATTGCCTATTTTCATCTCTTCAATCTTCCTCACATGAAACCACATGCTACCACTTGTCATGATATGGGGAAAAGCACACTTTGGTGCCCCTGTTGTCTCCTTACTTCATCTATCCCCTAATTTCTAGTGTCCAACTCCACCTACAACCACTAACTGACCTTGGTTAAGCATGAGTTAAATAGCTTGAGAGAAAGAAATGGTTAAATGTAACACTCAACCATTTTTTGTGCATTTAAAATTTGATTTTCTCCTCCCAAACTCATCTCCATGTTGTTATGCTACTAAACAATTTGTGAGACACCTTTATGCCTAAAAAATGGAAAGTTGCTCATATCTCCAAAACCCCTCATCCGATTTCCATTAGATTTTAATAGCAAACTCCTCTCAAAAACCCCCTTTATTGATATCAACCTTGCATCCATTGGTGGCTTGTATAATTTTTAATATCCAAAAGAAAATTTCAGCCATTCCACTTGTCTGTTCAGATCTACGGAGTTCTAGCAATTGGAAACCTCTAAAAATTAGAGCAAAGCATCTCGGTGAAAAACCTAAATTTTTAAGACTGATTTCATTTTATTTTGACATCCATAGGTCCCACCTTCTAAAAATAGTAAGTTGTGTTAGGTATTCATAGTCTAAAAATAGTAATTTTCATAAACAAAAAATTTTCAGTGTCACCATCACTCCTTACAAGTAAAAAACACTAAAAAGTGACAATTTTGAAAACTTACTAAAAATAGACATTCAGAATAGGACTTACTAAAAAAACAATGTTGGGGTTAGGATTGAATATTTCATATCCATTCATACTCCACTTGTTTCACCACCTCTGACTGTCATGAAGGGTATGGAGTCAATTTCCACCTTGAACATTGAAAATCCCAATGTGGGTGACAATGATGTAACACACATGGAACTGGAAGCCCTAAAAGCAAGGATGTTGATTAAACCTTGTGAGCCTGTGGAGGAAAATTTATTCTTGAGTGGACTATTCGTAGCAAGTGGTCATCCTCTGTCTGATCAAAACACTGATCTAGTCCTAGCTTGTGCTAAACAATATGATCCAGATTCAAGGACAATCCTAGCAGATGAAAATTCCATTTTTATAGTCCTCACACCAAAAGGTATTTCTCAATGCTTATAAATTTCTACTTGTAATAGCATGGTAATCATCACTTGTGAGTTTTCCTCACGGGAATGGGTAAGAACAAACTCAAACTTGTAAGGCTTGAAAATTGGTTCATGGCTTAAATAGGGAAGGAAACCCTTTTGGATTCCTAAACATTGGTCTCGAAATGAATTTCACGAAGCATACTTGTATGTAATTGTTCTACTAAATAGTGTGATGGGAGAAGAAACCACAAATTATTTCCAAGATTGGATGGCTTAGTTCATTTTGGTGGCCATAAAAGGAGATCAAATGATTGACTAAGGGTAGATCGTAAGCAATAACATTCATTGGCAATTGTTGTAGTTACCTACCTTTAAGAAGTTCACCATGAATTCCTATTTGGTGTATGCCCTTGCATACACAATGCCTTTTTGAGGTCTCTCCACTACACCTAATGTGCCACATAAGACACCATCTTATGAAAATACCCACAACTCACATATCAAGAAAGTAACTCACACTTCTCTAGGGTGAATGATGCATTCACCATGTATGTCATTAGGTTACTTGAAGTAAATCCTTAATGAAGAATCTCATATCAAATTGTTGGGTTAATGGAGAAATATGAAAGTTACTCCATTAATTTTCCCACATTCACCTACATTGGGGTTAGAGGATTTGACCTTGCACCTTGTAGGTTACCAAGGTGCCCGAGTGACAAGATCATAATAATTGAGTTGTGTAGACAATTATCCCATGTTCACACCATGTGTAAGACTGCAAAGAATAAAGTGTATCCTTTTTTATCTCCCTAGGAATCTATTCATACAAAAGTATCACAGATGTAATGAACATTGAAACTTCCTTTGCAAGTTTCAATTTGTATTCCTATGTATCTCATTCCAGCTTTGACAGTAGGAAGAATCTCGAGACTTTCTTCCTGCCAGGTTTGTATCATATTCAACAAATTTAGAAATATTGGGTTAATTTCACTAATGACTTTGAGGTCAGGAAATAAGAATACATGAGAATGACTATGGATGAGATGAGTGACTTCAAGTTTGGCTGAATTATAGAAGGAATGAAGGATGATAGATTAGACCTATTTGCTGTTGAATATCAAGCAGTGCAATCTTCTCCTCTTCTGCCCATCCCATGGAACATTCGAGAGTCCAATGACATCAAAGAAAGAACCATGGTAGTGATTCAAAGGTTAAAATATTGGTTCAAGTGGAAGATGGATTCTTTCATTAAATATTTTGGTATATTGTCTTCGTCTAGGCAAGTGTCTCTCACTTCTTCTCTCAAAGCATCTGAAAATGTCGTAGGGTCTACTCATCCAGAGGAGTCATTCAAGAGAAAGATTTTTGAAACTGAGTGCACTGAAGTTTCTACCCCTAAGCATCTTCACAAGAAGGAAAAATTCAAATAATATATTGTTGAGACACTTGGATTAGGGGAACTTGATCCATCAAAATAAGCTAATCATCCCCAAAATCTGATTATTTCCTCCTCGGCAACTGAGTCATCTCGTCTTGGGTAAGCTCTAACTCCTTATCAAGAGTTACTCTATGCTTGAATTTGTGTCCACACCAGCTGAAACTTCCCCATGTGATAAGAGTTGCTTGAAGGAGAATCAAGAACGGTGTAACAAGCCAAGACACATAATTTTGAGGCCATCTCAAAGTACATCAAAACCAAGCGTACTAAGAAATCACGTATAACTTCTCATTTCTTCACTGAGGCTTCTAGATCTTAGTATATGGAAGTTACACATCTGAAAGTTTTTAAACCTATATGAGAAATGTCACAAAATGATTATGAGATGACTAGAATTTCCTTGAGACAAGCCACTCATGAGGGAGATGTGCACCTATTCAAAGAGTCTGCAACTCAATTGCTTGCAAGAAATGAAGTGGTGTCTCTAGATTTTACCCTGAAATATGAGACTACCCCATGTTTAAAAATACATGTTATTATTTATTAAATAAATAATGCCCCATTTGAAGTAAATTGTGCTCCGATTGAATCCTATTGAAGTTTTGCATGCAAGTATTCACACATATCAATAGGGTTTTCATCAGGAATGGATTCAGAGCTTTGTCTGTGACTTCAGGCAATGTTTTTTATTTTTTATTTATTTCTTTTATGTTTTTCTCTGATTTGCCCCATTGTCTTTTTGTTTAATTCCCTTGGGTCCGTTCTTTGTCCTGTATAATCTGTTTAATTTCCTGGATCATCTGGAGATCATTTACAACCGTTGTACTAGAAGGAATTAGCCTCAGAAAGCAAACTTCTTGTAGACACCTATAATTACGCCCAAGCAATTTAAATACTTAAATTGTGCTAATTATCCCCTTTCTCGCAAATCAATGACATATCATCAAAAGCACTCATTTTCCCTCATATCATCATTAATTAATTACACTAAGCTAATTAATTAAGTTGTCTATCCAACAAATACCCTAATTAACGACCTTCCGTTAATAAATCACCCCTTCTACCTAGACTAATTAATTATTATTAATTAATTAGCTTTCCCTTCCATTTAACCAATAAATCAATATTTAATTGATTTAATCCCCTTATAATAGCCTAAATCACACTAATATTCCTCTAATTGGCTTCTATAAGCTTACACCTACCTATTAATTAATCACCTTTGATTAATTAAAATACCCCCAACTCCCATGACTTGCTAAACATGTATTAAACCCTTCTAAAGTAAGGTTACCTTTAATAAAACAACCTTATCCATTCCTAATCATGTTTTACCTTTATCCCACATTCATGAGAATGTGTTGAATCCTTTATCCTTTGGGCTATATAAAGAGCTCTCCACCTACCTTTTTACTTACACCTAAACTTTCTAAGAGAGCAAATGCAAAGCATATAACAAAGAGACTAAGAGCTTGCACCTTGCCCTTTTGAGAGTTCATCATCTTGAAGAGTTAAGCCTCTTTCTTAAAGTGCTTGGGTCATATGGGAGGTGTCAAAAGGGTCTTGTAGCCCAACTTTGATTAGCCCCCCTTTCCTAGGTTCTTGGAGCATTAAGGACAACTATTTTGATAGCCATGGAGCTTACTTAGGTCCATTCATTTATTTGTTGTTAGAGAATAGAGGAGTTTAGATATTTAGCATTGTTAGTTTCAAAGTTTGTATTGATGAATGCTAGCATCTAACCCTTGTTTAATTCTTATCATGATGGTGTTTATGCTTTGTTTTAGCTAAATTGTAGAACTATTTCAGGTGGTAGTTCTTACTTCATTTGATTTAGCATTAAGCAAAGTATACATGCACACAATTTGGCACGCCCGGTGGGACTTACTCCATTGTCCTTTGCACTTAATTTCAAGTTTTTGTAGTTAAGTTTTATTTTTGGTTACTAACCTTCTTTTGCACATGTTGATCTAACTTGTTTTTCTTAACTTGTTTTGTTGAGTTTGCATGTGTTGAGTCTTTCTTGTAGGTATGAAGGAGGTGAAGTGCTGTTAAAATTTGAATTGAGGGGAAAATTTCAAGATTTCTCCATGTCTTCATTTTTAGAGCTTACTTTTTCAACATTCTACATGCTAGTTTTGTCAATTTCTTGAAGATTTTAAATTCTTGAGCATGTAGGTTAGTGTTTGATAGTGCTAAGTCTTCTATTTACATATTAATGTGGTGGGTTGCTGTCAAAATTTAATCTTGGTGAGAAAATTTCAAGATTTCATCATGTTTTCATTTTTAGAGCTTACTTTTTCATCATTCTACATGCTAGTTTTGTCAATTTCTTGAAAATTTTAAATTCTTGAGCATGTATGTTAATGTTTGATAGTGTTGAGTCTTCTATTCATATCAAAATTAATGTGATTCAAGGTTGTTTCATCAAAATTGAATCTTGGTTGCATGTAAAATAGCGTTGAGTCCCATATTAATGTGATGGGTTGTTGTCAAAATTGAATCTTGGTTGGAAAAATTTGCCCATTTTGCATATTAAGGGACGCTTTTTTTGACATTTTTTAAGTGCATGTCAAGTGCATACCCATGAGCATAAGAGCATATGCGTAACCCATCTTCCGAAGGCCATAACTTTTGCTCCCGACCTCGAAATGACTCCATTTTTTTGCGTTGGAAAGGTATTGAAGTTAACTATGCAATGAAAACATAAATTCAGGATTTACACTTACAGAAGTTGTAGGTTTTTCTGTTATTTTAAAACTGGGCATTTTCTAACATGTCTAATGTTTTGATGAATGTTGTATTTCCATGCTTACTCGATTTAGATCAAAGCGTGTGTATGCTCTTCTCTTGCACCTTTTGGTGATCTTGAGAATCAAAAACAACTTTGATCTCTATCTTTTTAACATTGGGATTAAACTTGGAAATTTGATTATTCATTTTGCTTAAGGGAATGAACCTTTTACAAAGCATTTTTCAATGGTCCTTTGATTTGAAGTTTTCCATTTCTATATAGTTGGGATAAAGTTTGTGTATGCTCTTCTCTTGCACCTTAGGGTGATCTTGAGAATCAAAAGCAACTTTAGTCTTCATTTTATAACATTTGGTAAATTGGAAACTTCATCTTTCACTTTTGGTTTAAGGGAATAAACATTTATCAAGAATTTTGTATGGTTCATTGATTGAAAAGATTTTCTTTACTTTTTAGTTGGATTATTTGTTGTGTATGCTCTTCTCTTGCATCCTTGGATGATCTTGAGAATCAAAAGCAACTATTAATCCTCTTTTAAATAATGTGATTTTCTTGGAGAACTACTAACGCTTGAGTGCAGGACCTAAAAACGCTTGTCAAAGAAAGGAGGAATCAAAACGAAATCAAAAACTACTAATACAGTTGTTATACAGGTTGCCAAAAGGTGTTCAAGCAAACCACACCTAATTAAACAAGATAAAAAGAACAACATATTCAAAACACTGTATTGCAGGTTTCGGAAAAGGGTACGTCCCTCTCCGCTCAACTGGAACATAACCCCTTTGGCATAACGCCTTAAGCTACAACAATGGGGGTGGTTCCAGGAACCCCAAAGTAGTCCACGCAAGAGGGAACCTTGTGGACAAAACGGGAAGTGCTCCGCACTACCTACTTGACTAGTGATTCCTTTGTGAGATAGCGTTACTGGTTATCCGTATGACGACCCCAGTGATAGTACACGTAGACGCACTAGTTGCCTACTATTCTTGAAGGGGGTAAAGTAAAGCTGAGATACTCCCAAACTAGTCAGTGCGACTTTTTGGGTAAATCGCGCTCGCTCGTGGCAACTTTGTAACACCTAGGGTGAGAGAACCACCTAGGAGAATATACTTTGGCCAGGAGCCCACTTTGACCACTTTAAAATAGTGTTGAGTTGTGAACCTTCTTTTTCAGAAACGTGTGACGTATTACTTTCGCCTAGTTTTTACTTGCCTTAGGGCGAGGCGAAACTCTGCCGAAGTAAGACTAGCATTTTTTGTCATTTTTTCTTGATTTATTTCCTTCATATTCTTTTGACACTTTGTTGATCAAAAGAGGTGTGATTACCTTTGTGTTGCCATTCGACTGTTTCTCTCACTTTTATGTCCGTTTACGCCCATCCATGTTTGCGGCTGGGTTAGTTAAACGTCTAAAGTGAGTGGAGGTGTTTTCACGTCATTTGGTAGCCATTGTGATCTTGATACCCACGTCAAGATCGTCATTGTAGTTAGGCGTGGTTCATCACTGCGGACTTCCATAGAGGAGTTAGTTTGTTTGTCTCGTATCATTACAATTTTGATATTTACGTCTTGTTTCTTGTAAACTCGACATAAATACCTATATTGTACGGTTACGCTGCACACATTCTTAACTATTCCTAGCTATACTTTGAGTTTTTTTTTGTTCAGTTTTATTATTACCTCGATTTCAAAAGGTGTTAGGAACTACCATTTGTGCGTGTTATATCAATAACACCTCGATATCAATACTCCACTTTCTTGCAAAGTGGGTTAACATATCTTGGTGATATTGTTGTGTCATTCGCAAATCGTAATTGACACTTTTTGAGATATAGGTCTTAATCAGACTTGAGCTTGCTCATCGTATATCTTGATTGGGAGATCGCATTTAACTTCATGTATTTACTTACGTCTTGTTCATTCCTTTGAACTTGGCATAAGTGGAGACATCTTGTTAATCATCTGGCGTCGTAACGTAATCTAGGAGGTACTTCATTTGATTAAGTTTTGATACCAAACGATTGTTTCATTGGTGACTTTATCATTCTATCACATTGGTATTCTCACACTGTTAATTTACTCTTAACACGTACATCTTGTGTTTCACTTAGGGGTAGTCATTGAATTTTGAACAAATCTACAACTTACCTTAGTGAAACTTATCACGAAAACATGGCTCCCAAGACGCGTCTAGGGTTAAAGAAACAAACATATGACGAACAACAGGCGCAAACTTGGGAAACCTCTAACAGACAAGGGTCAAACCCATTTATCGGACACGATCTAGGACCACTATTTTCTGCAAAAAAGGAAACAGAAGAGATGGTCGATCATAGTGGAAATGAATTAGATCACCACTCGCAACTTTGATTTTGACCCTGCTCTACTAGATGAATTTCTTCTTAGAAACAAAGATAGAGTGTTCAACTTGGGTCATAGAATTATGGGCCAAATTTCCCATCGAGAAGGAACCAATACTACAAACAAATGACACTACTATAGGAGAATGCCCCCTTATTAATATGGAAGATATTTTAACAGGCAACATGCTCCCACTTCTTATATAGAAAATGATAAAGTGGTAGGGCATAGAATACCCCTCCTCAAAGTGCCACGAAGAAACAAAATAGTTTTATGAGATAGAAGAAGAACCTCCACATTTTACGATTTAGGAGGAACCTTTAAAAGAAGAGTACTATAAACCAAGTCACAATCCAACAACATATCAATAATTAAGCTGACAACTTGCTTTTCTTATTTCCCATGTACAGAAAGATGAAAACTAAGTAACATTCAAAAGGTAAGGCCTAAGGTTAAGATCAATGAACTCCATCAGGAAAAACAAGGAGAAGAAGACATAGGGTACCATCATGTTTACATCCCTACTTCTCCAACTAAAGAACAATTGCTCGCACAGGAAGTGTAGTCTATGAAAGCAACGCTTGACGAGCATACAAGAAAGCAATATAGGGAGTATTCCAAGGAAATACCAATACGAAGAACAGATGTACCCCTATCCTTTTGACAAGACAATGACCCTTCAACCCTTTCCAAAGAAATTTGATATGCCATAAGTTTGAAAAATACAAAGGAAAGGGAGACCCAAGAGATCATGTATCAAATATTTCATACATGGCATGTCAAGAGGTGTCTTATAGTGATAATTACCTACATCAGAATTTTTCCCAAGAGTCTCGGAGGTCAAGCATTGGAATGGTTTACACGCCGCTTACCATGGGGATCAATTTTCACCTGGCCAGAATTAGCAGAAAGATTTGTGTGTCACTTCTCGTATAACATAGAGAGTGACATCACCATGGCAGACTTGTGCGGTGCACCAAACAATGCCCAAATGAGACCTTCACACAGCTTCCTCCAACGATGGAGAGGGATAGCCAATCGCTTCCCTTGCGCTTTCCCTGACGAAGCAGCTGGTCAGTATCTTCAACCTCCCTAATCTCAACCCAGATATCACTTAGTTCCACCTTCCAAATGCATTGTGTCCATACTTTTGAGGAGGTTATCGAGAAAGGGATTCAGATAGAAAAGGCTCTCATTGCTAAAGGCACCCTTAAAAACCAATCTAAAAACAACCAAAGTGTCAAACCCGCGGAAAAGCCTGAAGATCTTTAACAAAAACAAAAATGTGGTGGGAGAGGGAATCACTGATTCTAAACACGTTCAAACATTCTAAACTGGTCAACCTTTTAAACTGGCCAAGGGCCCAATTCAAACACCACCAAAATGCAGATTTGAACATTCACCTCTCTTAATGAACCGTTGTCTTTCATTATTGGAAAACAGTTTTTTGATCAATGCGGCTCACTGATACCCTATAGTACAATTGCAACGTTTCTCCCAAAAGCCTAAACCTTCATGGTATAAGGAGCATGAATCATTGGCGAAATGCAATCGCGTTAACAGGTCATAAAACAGATCAAATGTTTGCACGAATTTTATTACCAACACCCAGCAAAAATAGCGAAACCTAACAGTTATGAGATCAACAACTAGCCAGATGCAACAGCACTGCTGAACGACCAAATGGCAGATCCATAAGGAACCATTCCCCAATCATGATAAAGTCACAAAGCAAAAACCGGATGAGAGTCAGCCAAACACTACAAAGACGAATAATTGTATCATCAAGCGGACTCTATCACATATCTTTCATTAATTCACTTTTTCGGACATACACTCCATTACCTGATGATGCCTAAAATAACGAATGGAGGGTTAAAAAAAGAATTTGTCTTCATATACAACCATAGCATATAGTTCCAACCTCTGAAACAACATCATAATGTTTTCAATACTAATTGTTTTATTATGTCAACTTACTAACTTATGAGATACTAATTTACATTTTACATTTCCTATTTACATTTACATAGTAAATTACTAATCAAAGGGGGTTTCAGGGATAATAATAATTAGACACATGTAATTATTATTCACCTTTACAAATTTGATTCACTAAGGTCCTCTATTTCATCTAACAACCATATGTGGAAATGAATTAGAATCCCACACGCCACTTTGCATTTTGACCCCTCATACTGATGAGTTTTCTCCTTAGAAACAAAGCAATAGAGTTTTGACACGGGTCATAAACACCTTCTTCATCGAAATTGGAAGACATTGAGAATCTAAAATACTGTGACCAAATGTTCACTACTGCACCCTAACACAATGGTTATCAATATGGAAGGATATTTTAATAGGTAGGCAAGCTTCCACTTCAATATCGCAGCATATGGTAGTGTGGGTCTAGGGCATAGATATAGTTCATGAGAAGTGCCACATAAAAAGTGATAGTTCATGAGACAGGTGGAAGATTTTAAACCTCACCACTCCATAAGAGGGGTAACCTTTAGAAGTCGAAGATCACAAACCAGGTTTGCAATCCAACAACAGACTCAGTGAGCGGGTTAAAAGCCAACAACTGGCTTTGCTTAATTTCTAGGTACTTAGATTAGCAGACAAACAAAACGTTCAAAAGTCAATGCCTAAGTTTAGGATCCACGAACTCCATTGAAGAAAAATTCATAAGAAGAGACACAGGGTAGCATCACGGATATAATCCCTAACTTCTCCCACTAAAGAACAATTGCTCGCACAAGAAGTCCAGTGCTATGAAAGCAATCGCTTGCATGCATAGAAATCAATACAAGGAAGTATTAGGAAATACCAATACGAAGAACTATGCCTCCGAATCTTTTGCAAGATCAATGACCCTTCAACCCTTTCCAAAGAAATTTGATATGCCAAAGTTGACAAATACAAAGGAAAGGGAGACCCAAGGGATCATGTTAAAGATTTCTACATGGCATTGTCAAGAGGTGTCTTATAGTGATAATTACCTCATCAGACTTTTTCCTAAGAGTCTCGGAGGTCAAGCATTAGAATGGTTTACACGCTTGCCACAAGGAATAATTTTCACCATTGGCCAGAATTGGCAGAAAGATTCGTGCGTCATTTCTCATATAACATAGAGAGTGACGTCACCATGGCAGACTTGTGCGGCACAAAACAACGCCCAATTGAGACCTTCGCCAGCTTCCTCCAACGATGGAGAGGGATAGCTAGTCGCTTCCCTTGCGCTTTCCCTGAGAAGCAGCTAGTCAGTATTTTCGTCCCTAATCTCAACCCAGATATAGCTTTCCACCTCCAAATGCATTGTGTCCGCACCTTTGAGGAGGTTATCGAGAAAGGGATTCAAATAGAAAAGGCTCTCATTGCCAAAGGCACCCTCAAAACCCAATCTAAAGACAACCAAAGTGTCAAACCCCGCTGAAAAGCCAATTATCTTTAACAAAAACAAAAACGTGGTGGGAGACGGAATCACTGATTCCAATGGACGTGTTGGGTCAGAACGTCGGTCCAAACCAGTCAAGCCTTTTAAACTGACCAAGGGCCCAATTCAACCAGTCACCAAAGCGATGAACATTCACCTCCCTCAATGAACCGTTGTCTGTCATACTAAAACAGTTGGATGCGGCCCACATGATGACCTATCCTACAACACAACCATTTGATGACAATGCTCCTAAACCTTCATGGTATAAGGAGCATGAATATTGTGAAATGCATCACGTTAAAGGTCATAAAACAGACAAATGTTTGCGACTTCGCCACTATATTCAAGACCTCATTGACAATGGGGAGATAGAGGTGGATAACCCTAGCCACATGCAAACACCTAACGAGAAAATGGGGATTTATAAGGAACCATTCCCCAAGCATGATAAGTCGGAAAAGGCAAAACCGGATCGGGGAGAGTCATCCCAAACCTATAAAGCCACGAATTACTTGTATACCAAGAGAGATAACAATCATTACGATTCACTTATCAGATGTATTCGCTCCCCTACTGACCGTGTCAATACCATCCGGATCAAGGGAAAGGACTGCGCTGCGGTAACAAGGCATGCCCGCCTCGTGATTCCAGAACCCTCTCTGTTGTCCCTTGCAAACTGGTAAATATAACCTTTTAGAACAACTTGAGAAGGCACCTCGCTAAGATCTCGATCTTAGATCTTCTCAAGATTTCCAATGTGCATAAGGACATTTTGTATCAAACTCTTCAGGGGTCGGGAGTGCCTTTAGAAGTTGATCCTGCATACCTTCAAGCCGCGGTGGCAAATATTCACCCAGTGAGCATCTCACTTTCAACCATAGGGAGGTCCCTACCGAGAATCCTACACATAATCTTCCCTTATACATTGAGGTAGTTGTCACCCGCAGGAAAATAAAACGGGTGCTTGTGGACAACGGATCAGGATTGAACATTTGCATGCTTAAATTGGTCAAACAATTGGGACATACGGAGAGGAAGATCTTGAGTCCCATATCATCACTATCACCGCATACGACAACGCGGAAAGAGAGTCAGCAGGCACCATTACGCTGCCAATGGAGGTGGGCCCCACTTGCCATCAGACAAAGTTTCACGTCTTAGACTTGGAACTTCCATATAATATGCTTCTAGGCCGACCATGGATCCATGCCATGCAAGCAGTGCCATCAACATTTCATCAATGCATCAAGCTAAAGCATGAGGGACATACAATAACAATACCAGGAGACTCAGAGCCCTTTGCTCATTGTAGAGCTCTTAATAGCTTTGCACGAAAGGGTACATACGCATGTCCCTCCACAGATATAGTTGTCCCTCTTCATTCTGAGGCCATGGAATCTCGAGTAGATTCAAATTCTCTTAGTTCTTGCACTCATGGGGCATCTACTTCAACATCTCCATTTAATTCATGGGAGATGAAAATTCTGGAATATGGCTGTGGGGAGTATAATGTACAATAAGCGCTCTTGGTTTCTAACCTCTCCTTGTCACCCAAGACTAGAGGTCGACCCAACTACCGCTTCAGGAGACCTAGAGAGGAACATACTATTGGGTCGTTCCTACCTGGAGGCTTGTTAGTTGAGGAAAAATTACTTGATCCACCTACTACTTGGGTCCCTGAGGACACTCAGCCATCTTGTTATCAAACCCCAGAATATGAAAAATCTAGCAGAATGATGTACTCCATGGGCTACAAAGGCCTAAAATGTGGGAGGAATGAACAAGGACAAAGAGAACCAGTCCCTCTTCCACATTTCAAAACAGAAAGATATGACATTGGGATTCGCCCTTATGGAGCACACCCCAACGATCAAGATGCGACTTGTTCTGAGCATGAGGATAGCTCCGATTATCTAGACAGCGATACGGATTCCTGTTGTATCCAATATGAGGATCTGGCCTCCACGAACCTTTTCATGAATAATGCTGTCCTAACCATCACCCCCAATGAACCAACCCTTGACCTTGTATACCCCTCCCTTGTTGAATGGGACCAACAACGTCACGTGCCACTAGATTTATTCGAGAATGATGAGGCTATTGCAGAGTTCATGGGCATAAGGGATACAATTCCCATTGGAGATCACAAGAAGGGTTTCTTTATCGACTTAGACAACTGCGCCTACTTCGGCGAGGAGGCTGAACTTCGTGGTTAACAACATTTAAAGAAAAGCGAGGGCAAGAGTTCTAAAGAAAAGCCTTGGCAAAAATCAAAGTCCAAGTCACACAGTGAAAACCTCTTTGAGGCATTGGCTGACAAACAAATAAGAAAATCAAAGGACAAACAAAGTGACCACACCAAGGATGAAAATCTCGTAGAGACATCCTTGGATGAAGATCTCAACCTACCTCCCGATCCCACGCGTATGGAGGATTTATCAAAATTGTTAGTTGAAGAAACCATTGATGTCAATATTGGTACTGAAGAAGATCCCAAGATAGTAAAATTGGGAGCATCACTCTTAGCCAGAGAACAAAAGACATTCACTATGCTACTGCGAGAGTTTATTGATGTGTTCGCATGGTCTTACAAAGACATGCCCGGATTAGATCCAACTTTGGTCGTGCATAACTTGGTTGTGCACGCAGACGCTAAGCCTATCAAACAGAAGCTTCGAAAGATGCACCCAAGAGTGGCCTTGTTAGTTAAAGAAGAGTTGGAAAGGTTGCTTGCAGCAGGATTCATCAGGCCAATTGATTATTCTGAATGGATATCGAACATTGTTCCTGTCCAGAAGAAACCTATTGGTATCTGAATTTGCACAGATTTTAGGGACATCAATAAAGCTTTCCCTAAAGATGACTTTCCGTTGCCCAACATTGATATGATTGTTGACTCAACCGCAGGGTATGAAATGCTATCACTTATGGATGGCTTTTCGGGTTATAATCAAATTAAGATCGCTGAGGAAGACCAACACAAAACAACTTTCACAACTCCTTGGGGCACCTTCTGTTATCAGGTGATGCCATTCGGCCTTAAGAATGTGGGAGCAACTTATCAGCGGGCCATGACAGTAATATTTCACGATATGATTCATGACATCATGGAAGACTATGTAGACGACATCCTGGGAAAGTCCAAAACAAGAGAGGAACATCCTATCATTTTGCGGCGTATCTTTGAACGCCTACGTGAATACAAAGTCGGGCTAAATCCAAAGAAGTGTGTCTTTGGTGTGCTATCTGGGAAACTATTAGGCTTCATCGTGTCAAGACGAGGTATTGAGGTAGACCCTGCTAAAGTATCTGCCATCACAGAAATGCCTCCACCTAAGAATATCAAGCAACTGCGTAGCTTGCAAGGGAAAATTCAAGCCATTCGCCGCTTTATCTCCCAGCTTGCAGATAAATGTCACTCATTCACTCATTTGCTTAAGAAGGACATCACTTTCATCTGGGGACCTGAGCAACAACAAGCCTTTGCTTTGCTTAAACAGTACCTGGCTAATCCACCTGTCCTCATGCCTCCCACTCCGGGAGAACCACTTTTGCTCTATATTTCCACTACGCAATATGCTATTGGTGCACTGCTCACCCAATATGACCTTAGCCATAAAGAGAAAGTAGTGTACTATCTGAGTCGCACCCTCATCGTCTTTGAACGTAATTATCCTCAGATTGAGAAGGCTTTCTTGGCTGTTGTTTTTACCTTTCAGAAACTTCGCCATTACCTGCTAAATACTAAGACCAAGCTCATATCCAAGGTCGACCCACTCAAGTATTTGTTGTCCAAACCCGCCCTCACAGGTAGAATGGCTAATTGGATCATTCTACTCAGTGAGTTTGATATAGAATTTGTCCATCAAAAATCAATTAAAGGACAAGTACTTGTTGACCAGCTAGCGGAAGCACCTTTGCAAAGCACAGAACCTTTGAGTTTGGATATGCTAGATGCTTCCTTGCTTTACATTGAAGAATCTATTGCGTGGTAGATACATTTTGATGGATCTTTTACGTTTCATGGTTCAGGTGCATGAGTGGTCCTTATTACTCCTTCAGGTGATCCTATACCACAGGCTTTCTAGCCTGGCCTTCCCTTGCTACGAACAACATTGCGGAATATGAAGCACTCATTGCAGGATGAAGCTAGCCATCAAGTGGAATATTCAACATGTGAAGGTTGTAGGTGATTCACAGCTAATCATCAAATAGGTTAATGATGAGTATAAAGTTAAGGATGACAAGCTCATACCTTATAAGAAGTTGGTGGAAACTCTGAAGGAGTATTTTGTGCGCATTACCTTTGAGCAAATCCCAAGAGCGCAGAATAGATCGGCAGATGCTATGGCAACGGTGGGATCTATGCTTCGTATTCCGCCAGGGAACAATGATATGCCATTCTTTCGTAGAAAATCTACGCCAGCCCGCGTATGACATGCCAGAATCTTGCTTGGCTTGTAAGGTTGTTGGTCCCCATTCACCATGGTATGAACCCATTTTCACCTATCTTAAGGATATTACATTCCCTCCCGAAATCTCCCACTTTGAAAAGCAGAGCCTAATTCACCAGATAGCCCGTTACACCCTGTTAGGAGGTACACTTTATCATCATGGCTACGATGGGAATCTGTTATGTTGTCTGGATGTGCTGGAGTCAATCCAGGCAATTAAAGAAGTACACGAAGGAGTATGTAGAGCACATACAAACGGAATGGTCTTGGCTAAGAAACTTTTAAGAATAGGTTACTATTAGCCCACCATGGAAACTGATTGTTGTAATTGTGTTAGAAAATGTGTGCTATGCCAAAAGTATGGAAATTTCATCCATGCTCCATCGCAACCATTGCAACCAATCACTACCCCGTGGCCATTCTCCAAGTGGGGACTTGATCTAATAGGGAAGCTTACTCCTACCTCATCTAATGGTCATACACATATCATCACAGCTACAGAATACTTTACAAAATGGGTGGAGGCTGTCCCTTTAACCTATGTCACAGGAGCACAGATTTCTAAATTCATCATGAATCACATTATTTGCCGATATGGTATCCCTGCAGCCATTGTCACAGATAATGGGAAGTCATTTAAGAACAAAAATGTGAAAGGTCTTTGCCAACGGTTCCAAATCAGATTGAAATGGTCCACGCCATATTACCCTCAGGGTAATGGACAAGCTGAGGCAACAAACAAGACTTTGGTAAGGATAATGGAGAAGATGGTTAGCAAAACTAGTAGAAACTGGCACCTACAAATCCACCCAGCCCTCTGGGCCTATTGAACATCAATTCGCACTCCTACGGGTGCGACGCCATATTCCCTCGTGTTCGGGACAGAATCTATCATCCATTTAGAGATTGAACTCCCATCCCTGCGAATTTCTCTTCGGGACTATTTGGATAAGGATGAAGATTATCAAGTGGCAAGATTGGCTGAGTTAGAGTTCCTGGATGAGAGGCGCATTCGCGCTTTTAATCACCTGAAAGTATATCAACATAGAATCTCTCGCAACTACAACAAGAGAATCATCCCTCACCAATTTGAGGTGGGTGATTTAGTTATGAAGGAGAACCAGTTCAACACCAGAGCAGAGCGAGAAAAGAAAGGGAAGTTCAAACCACACTGGTTAGGACCCTATGTCATAGTTGCCAAGTATGGCACAGGGGCATACAAGTTGGCTCACCCCAATGGTGATGAGCTCCGGGAGCCCATGAATTCCATGCATCTTAAGAGGTTTTATGCCTAAACATGGCACAAGAAAGTCATAAAAATCATAAAAAAATATAAAAACATCAAAAATAAAATAAAATATATATAAAAACATCAAAAAAATAAATCAAAAACATCAAAAAAAAGAAAAAGAGAAAACAGGTCATCCACTAGTGAAAACCACGCAATTGTGGCACTTTGGACAAGTCCTTGGGTAAAAACTGGTTTATGGCGCCTCGGGAGGATTCGTTGTTCACAAGCATTTTGTATTAGAAGGGTAGTTGTCTTTGTCCTGGACCTGGTTCTACCTTCGAGTTTCCTTGTGCACACCATCTAGTCCAGCCTTGATCCGGCTTTGCCTTCTCCTATTCATCTATAAGGGACGTGGTCTTTCGTTATTTCCCATCTTACGCTGGGGGCAACTCAACGAATTCACCTTCTTGTTCATAAGCGCGTGGCTTCTGCCCTTGTATATTCCCCACCTAACGCTGGGGGCATCCATGCTTTCTTGGTTACCTGCACATAGCTTTGGAAAACTGTTAAAAACACAAAAACAATAGAAAATTGTTTCACAAAACACAAAAAACAATAGAAAATTGTTTCACAAAACACAAAAACAATAGAAAATTGTTTCACAAAACACAAAAACAATAGAACATTGTTTTGAGAAAACATAAAAACAATAGAAAATTGTTTCAGACAAAACAAAAACAATAGAACATTGTTTCGAGAAAACAACAAAAACACTATATATATATATATATATATATATATATATATATATATCTATATATCAAAAAAATCTAAAAACAAGGCAAAATTTTTCAAAAAATTCCTAAAAAGTAAAACACCCTACAAAATGGTAACTTGCTTCTTACGGCTGAAACTTGTGTCTTGCACATGGTATTTTGTCCATATCCTGTTGGTTTGTCTCACATCTTCCTCGATTAATACGACTCGTGGATCGCCAGATTCACAGCCATTCACAAAAGCTAGCTACTTGCTTCGTCTGTACTATGGGGCACTGTTTGGTTGCCTGGTGTTATTTTGTTGCGTACAACTGCTTTTCTTGGACCCCGTGTCCATTAACATTTCACCTTGCGTGTATCCTTGCTCGGAGTATCATTTTTAACCCTTGTCATCAATCGTACAAACTTGTGGATCTCTTTAGCACTGATAACAAAACATTTTTACAATAGTTTTGACTATTTTTGGGTTAGGTATGTGCATTCGTACTTGTTTTTCCTGTTAGATGAGCTTGTTTCCTTCTCATATTGCATTGCATTGTTGTATGTTGCATGGATTTGGTATTTTCAGACAATGGACAATTGTTCGTAGTATGGATTTTCATGTCATTCTACCTTTGTCGTATGCTTATATTTTTCATAAGGACCGATGACGTAGCTCCTCATGGTAATATGATGACATCAAAATTGTTCTAAAACAAATAAGCGGATAGAGGCTAAACTCTTCTCTCCCCTCATCCATATTTCTTCTACACGACTTCCCTTTCACCCCTAATTCTCCCTCTCCTCGGGGCATCACTGCCTCGTCCCCATTCTTCTGCCTACTTCTCATATTTTTCGATCATTGATCGTCTTCTTTCATAACCCCATCAAAACTCGAGGGGGCATCTCTACCTCCTACTAATTTTTCTTTTATCCCTTCAAAATTTTCTTCCATCTACTATCTTTGAAGTGACGTCACTTACACCACCCCAAAGAGGGGCAAATGTAGACACCTATAATTATGACCGAGCAATTTAAATACTTAAATTGCACTAATTATCCCCTTTATCACAAATCGACATGACATATCATCAAAAGTTCTCATATTCCCTCTTATTGTCATTAATTAATTACAATGCAGCTAATTGATTAAGATGCCTATCCAGCTAATATCCTGATTAACGACCTTCTGTTAATAAATCCACCCTTTCTATCTAAACTAATTAATTATTATTAATTAATTATCCTTACCCTTCCATTTAACCCATAAATCAATATTTAACTGATTTAATCCCCTTCTAATATGCCTAAATCGTACTAATATTCCTCTAATTAGCTTCTATAAGCTTACATCTACCTATTAGTTAATCACCTTTGATTAATTAAAACACCCCCAACTCCCATGACTTGCTAAGCATAAATTAAACCCTTCTAAAGTAAGGTTACCTTTTATAAAGCAACCTTATCCATTCCTAATCATGTTTTACCTTTATCCCACATGCAAAGGTATGAATGTGTTGAATCCTTTATCCACTGGGCTATATAAGGAGCCATCCTTCTACCTTTATACCTACACCTAAACTTCCCTGAGAGAATCAAATGTCAAAGCATATAGCAAAATAGACTAAGAGCTTGCACTTTTTTTTTTCTTGAGATTTCATCATCTTGAAGAGTTAAGCCTTTTTCCTAAAGTGCTTGGGTCATATGGGAGGTGTCAGAAGGGGTCTTGTAGCCCAACTTTTACAAGCCCTCATTCCTAGGTTCTTGGAACATTAAGGACAACCATTTTTGATAGCCATGGAGCCTACCTAGGTTCTTTCATTTATATGTTGTTAGAGAATAGAGAATTTTTAGATGTTTAAACATTGTTAGGTTCAAAGTGTTGTATTAATGAATGTTTAACATCTAACCCTTGTTCAATTCTTATCATGATGGTGCTTAATATGTTGTTTGATTCTTAGCTAAATTGTAGGACTATTTTAGGTGTTAGTATTTTACTCACATTTAGAATTAGCATTAAGCAAACAACACATGCACACAGGATGGACTGACGTGCAAACAAAGATGAAGTCAAGCACAAGAATCCAGTCCTAGGCAAGATGAAAATTTTATGGCATGAATGGAGATGTAAACTGCAATTTTACTTTCTAAAAAATAATAGCAATGCTAAACAATGAATAGCATAAACTGCCTATAAAACCAAGAAATACTTTTTCCCATGAAGTCAAAGTCTACTTAAGTGATGCAATGGAAATATCCAGAGGCAGCAGACATCCAAGAATTTCTATAACTAACTTGCAGGGTAAGAAATTCTCATTAGCTCAAAGATAAAGAAAAATCACTGTAAAACACGCGAAGAAAACTCTTATTATGCCTGCCTTTTCAAGGCTAACTTAAACCACTTTAGAGGGTCATTCAACGATCACAGGTCACAGCTTAACTGCAAGGGAACCATCCCTTTTGGTGGTAGATGGGTGCACTTTATTCAAGATATGGGGATTTTAATTTGCCATTAAGATAAGTGTTTGAAAATCATATAGGCAAGGTTAGGAATTTCTTAGGGAAGTTTCATGGGTAGGTGGGAGATAAATCCCATGGATTAAAGTCAAATAGACTATAAGTGGAAGCATAGGATTTATGGATCTAAGTAGTGTAGAGATGGATAATTCAACCATCAAGTTGACTGAGAAATGATAGCAATAATTATAGGTAATTAGTGCTAATGACCTTGAGGATGAAGAACAATGCATTAAATGAAGATAAATTAAAATTTTAATTGACTCAGATTAATGACCCTATAGGAATGGTGATAGTTAAAATCAATGCAATTAGGATTAGAAATAAATGCAATGTACCACCATCTTAGCTTAGGCCTATTATCAAGAACAAGTCATCTTCTAAGGTTTTTTGTCTTAAGTAACATGCATACATGGGCGCTCAAAATGGATTTATGATTAGATCATGGCTATTCCCTAATTCCAACTGCAATAAGGTTCTTCTTGAGTTTCGTGAGCCCAATAATGAATGAAGCAATTATTAAAAATAACATGTTGGAGGTTGTCTAAGGATGGGACACCATTTGGAGAGAGTTTCAATTCAATTATTTTTGATGAAGTTTTGTAGGCATCAGACAGGTTCCATATGGCACCAATAAGACTCAGTTATTCTTATTTGATAGTACATTAGAATAGTTCATCTACCATAATCTGTATGTAAGCTTCAACACATATGGTAACAACAAAGTTAGAAATATGCCTGATATTAAGAAAATTATGAGTGTTTGCATATTAGAATATGTGGTACTCTAGGTGCACTACATAATATGCATACTTGGTTTATATGTAGATTTCAATCCATGTGATTACATGCAACCTTGTACTCAAAATATCTTATCTAAATTAATTCCAGCTCTTCATACCCACAGTTGCTTAAACAATTTACCCTGAGACTTTTCTTTAATCAATGTCAGGTACATTGAATATTTCTATTCGAAGGACTTGAAATCTGGATAGATATTTACATAGCAAACTAGATCAACAAGGGATCTTTGACAGAATTTGAGGATAATTACCTCTCATTATGAACCTTGTATCCAGCCATGGTAATATCACCCTCCTGAAAGAAAAGGTTCAACAGAATCCCTGTCATCTACATTCTATATACTCTTGTCCTCTAGTCAAATCATATACTCACATGCCATGATCCTATCATCGATTGTCACTATACAATAGATTGTACATATCTTATACAGTATGCAAATGCTCATAACATGAAAAATTGTTCTCTTTCACTCTATAATTTCTTACGATAGCCCATGCAAAAATACTTGTGAATAGGGAAGTGTTATGCTTTTTAGGATCTTCTAAATGATGCTCCTTATCATGGTCTAGTACTGAAGAATCCATTGAATTCTAACTATGTATCTTGCATTCATCCCTATTATAGTGACCCTTCTGGAATTTAAATTTGTTCAGATACAATTCATAGGTTAACATGATTAAGTTTCTTGTTTGAATCTATGTTGACTGAGATCATTATACATTTGTCTATTATTTCAACATCCTTGTAGAAGAACCGCAATAACTTCTATATCATTTCGAGGGATAGACGTGATCATATAGTTGACAAAACAAGCATTTGACAATCCCTAGTCATGCATAGCTTCCAGATTTAAGATTGCGTATGAAACAGTTAGGCTAAGAAGAGTCATACCGCATGCACACCATGGAAGAAGAACATCACTGAGCACCTTGGTTACATATTTCTTAATACGTCTTTTCAACTTTCTTTTATTTTCTCCGACTAAGTATTTGAGACATCAATTAAATTTACTAGATTAACATCTAATTCCTAAGTCCCTTATCCAGTTGTATACTTCTCACAATCCAATTACTTAGAAATAGGTCTGTCAGACATGATAACTAATTACACAGGTGCCATTAACCACATGATAAATCATGTAGTTTTCATTCTTAGATGAATTCCAGGACAAAGATTGCCAATCAAGTTTCCCCTTTCATAGCTTTCGCATTAGGCAATTCATTTAAAGACATACTATTTTTCATAGTTCTTGGCCTTTAGAGGACTATAAATTGTCTAGGAAGAAGCCTTCGGGTTAAACGACTCATCAATTTGTAATTATAGAATTCTTGTGTTTTTTACTTATAATGCTGCGTCCATTGATATCTTTTTGCAAGCTAAGGAATCAGAGAGTGTGGGTAGATTTACAATAGACTGAGGGTTTTATGTTCAACAGTGCATTCCTCTCAGGAACCCCTATATAGAGTCTTTGCAACAAACATGTGAGATACAACAATAGATTTGGCAATCTTATTATTCTACATATGCATCACACACATTATGTATTTCACTAGAATAAGTACCATGATGCATAATTCTAAGACCAATTAGCGATCAAGAGATTGTGAATCCACTTGATTTCATTAGTAAAACCTATCATACAACATTGTCTTCGTGTTTTCACACTTATTGTAGCCTCTTCTCAAGATATTTCAACTTCTATCCTACAATTTACTCACTTGCTACTATATTTTCTAGCTATGGTTCATGAGATACATAGTTGACCTCATACTCAACCTTTAGATAGCTATAAATTATACTATGATCGAAATCCTACATCAAGAGCCTAAAATCCCAAATTTGTGTAAGATTTATCTCATGACTACACATGCAAAATTTGAGGAGGTTGTGTAGTTAATCTATGCCAACCTTAGACAGCTAAAAAGATATTGTTAACAACTGGAATATCGTGTGAGAACCATTTCTCATCCTCCTTCTATGTAGCTAAGACATCTCATAATCACCCAATAGAGCACCACATCCTTTTGTCTAGGCTATTTACTCTCATTAGAGAGTTATTACATCCATAAGTGATTAAGAAGGCTCGAGGGTAAACCATGTATGGGAGAGCTAATGAAAAATGGGTGGAGAACACATTGGAAACACCAAGAATAGCTATTATTGCCTCAGGTTATCTCTTTCATTCAAGCTTATTCTACCTTAGCCATTATGCTCTCTAAGCATCATGGAGGATGACTCACGCATCAGAGATTCCTCACTAGAAAAGGCCCATTGGGATACTCTATTTCAAATGATATGTCTTCATCATGAGTCTAGTCTTAATTGTATACATGGGTCCCATGGTCTGTATTTTCAAATGCTAGTTTTTGAGTCTATCTCGTGATAATTTGTTTCCTTCATCTGGTCTTGCTACAATTTCTGCTAGGTCTTGTATATGCTCTTCCTCAAGTGATTTCTCATTTGCAAAACTCTGTGCTTCTTATGGGGATCATGCATGTAATATCTTCAAGATACGTTAACAACAATGTTCTTCTTCGTTTGTGAGATCTCTCACTGAATTATATTCTTAAATTATCTTGACACTTTCCAAACCTGTATTCACAACAACAAAAGAAAGGGTAGATACAAAAAAAATTGGCCATCGAGCCTCTTGAGTGTGTTCAGGGCGCAAATATTCTTCATTTATTTTTGTTTTTTCATTGACCATGCTTAACTTTGCCATTTTCATTTTGTTTTCCTCTTTCTTTTTCTCTTTCTCAACCCGATCAATGTTATTCTCAGTTTGATCCAAGCTTAAAAAAAGCCCCTTAGGAGGAGTCCACAATTCCTCTATCCATTCCAACTCTTTATTCAAATCTTCATCATCCATGTTCATCAAATATAGGTGCTATTTCTTTTTTTTATTATCAAATATGTATTTTTAAGCAACATATTCTCTCATTTATTCCTCATAAGCTTCCTCATCCTCATGCTAATCAATTTCTTCTTCTTTCTTTTTACCTCTCTCTATATTCTAATTCTTCATTGGGAATGTAATTTTTGACTTTTTTGTGTTATTCACTTAAGTGATATTTTAATTCGACATTTTAAAATTTTCTTTTCATTAATAAGAAAGGGGCTTATTTTTAGTCATATGGGAATATGACATGTCAAAAGTGGTATGGATATGAAAATCCATATGTGGGGGAGATAAAGAGAAATATTATAAAGCTATATATTGGGATGAATTATCCATTCCAAGGGGTCGATAACTTTTTTTCTCCTACTACAAACAAGAAGTTAGTTCTTCTATTTTATTGTCTATGTTATTCTATTTCCCACTTTCAACTTTGCAAGCATTGTAATCTTGAATAACAAAGAAAGAGCTTTGTATCTTCGAGGAATAAATCAATTGAACTTTGTGTCTTTGATTTGTTAATCTTGTTATTGCTTGCACGGTTATTTTCTTCTTAGAAGGTTCTTGAGGGAAGAAAGTACTAATTAACCCCCCGTATTTTGGCCATCTTATTTCACTTTTATTCCATCATTTCTGCATATTTTTATCTACATGCCTAGTCTCTGTTTAGGTATTTTCCCATGATTTTATTCTTAGCTAGGGTGAACCCAGGGTAGTAATTGGGTGCATTTGTTGTGCACTCTGGTCTCACCAGGAGGTGCCCCAGTCCTTTTTCTACTTTCCCACGACTTTTTGGGCTCTTTCTAGTTGTTTCTTCATTCTTATATTTTTGGCAGTCAAACATTTCAGGGATTAATTATGAAATTGGACCAAGAAAACCCTATAAATATGAAGTTATGATACTATAATGAGGGACCTAGCATCATCTACTACTATCACTCATCTATAGTTACATCCATCGATTGCATTTACATCCACATAGCTCCATCATCAAGGCACAATCTAGGAAGTCTACATCACACTTCATAGGGGGTAGGGATTCTATTATATTCCATGTACACATGCTATTGCATTTTTTATATTTAGTTATTACTCGTTACTTCAAAAAGTGTGACTGGCGCAAGAGCACCTCAGGTGAGGGAATGACACGCACACACACACTCACACACACCAGAACCACATTTGGTTCCGAAATGTAGTGTAACGCTAAAAGTAAGTAATCCCACTGTTATGGGAGTTGAGCTCAATCTGACCCATTGATTCTACATTTTTATTTTTACGGTTTTTGATACTTCCTTTTTGTATTCTTGTAGTTCTTTATATTAGCTTGAATTATTGGTCAAAAATATAACATAGGATAGAAAAAATGATGACGGCAACATACGACAGGGTTTCAGACCACCTTACTGACCCATATGAGAACTAATTTTAGAGATTTTTAATAGACCAAGGAACCCAAATTGCAGAACAAGAGTGACCCATGGGAACACTAAACCCTCCTCTAGGTTCTCCATTCCACTTAGATCCTCTAGATCTAGTCTTTTTAGGACATATGTAAACCCATTCCTGACTCATGTTTTCTCCAGTTACGTCTGCAACACTCTATACAATCACCAATTATCAGCTGAATTATTTCCTCACCTCCTTATTGGATATTAGAGCTTTATTACATGAGTTTAATTATTTAATTTATTCTAGATATTGTCTTTGGTATAGTTATTTATTGTTTGGTTATGTCTTCCTAGATTAGACTAACTATCCCTAACTTACTACATGTTAGCCAATTTTAGTTAATGATTTTGGTGAATCTGATCTTTCTACATGGAAACTTCTAGAGCTTGACATTTATATTCCACCATCGTGAATATCTCTCTTACTGGTTTCTTTTCTTCTTTATCCTTACATCTTTACTACTGGGCAGATCCTTCATTCATTTGTTTCTTGTTCGTTCATCAGTGTTCTTTCCTTAGTTATCATAGAATCGCTGTCATCATGAACATATCTATTCATGATTATTTATAAAATCATTCAGATTTCCTCAATAACCTTAAGAACTACTTTTCTACCCACTAAATTCCTCCCCATATGTCACCTGACTATGTATATCATAAGTTTACTTCATCTCTATCCATTAATGAGGATCAAATCAATTTCACAACCAATGATCTACCGCTGTCAGCATTATTTATAAAATGAACCTCCCCTGTATATCCAAGTTTATACTAATAAATTAGGCATAAAATGTGCTTTAGTTAGACAATGAATCTTTCCTTAGCATCTGTAACATCAATTTTATTCAATATATAGGAATGTTTGAAGCATCTCTCACCCCTTTTTCTATCTCTTTTTGTGGTTTTGACAATATCCCCAATCATGTTTCTAAGTTATTATTCAATTACCTAGTCACTATCGGTCCATGCACAATTACTATCTTGTGTCATGTTTTTCCCAATGACATTAAATAAAATATTCTCATTGGGAGACCTTAGATCCGTGTTATGCACATGGTCCCTTCTACGCTACATACATGACTTAAATTTTGTTATTAGGGCATTATCCAACAATTTGGGTCAGCCGATCCATCACCTTTTAAGTGTTGTTATTATGTTGATCACGCCACTGATCTACTTGCTCCCTCTGATATTACTCATGGACTTCTCTAGATATGTGTTTTGGACATGAATATTTCCACCCTTTTGGATTCTGTGATCAGCAAGAGAATAAATTCACAAATCTTTGGGAACGTCCTCGCACAGAGACACACAAGTTTGGGCTAGGTTACCAACCTCCTTTCTACACCCCCTTTAGATACTTATACCATCTGTCACATTATGTCACTTTCTCTTGTTACATCTCAAAACTCATTAGTAATGATTCATCTATTTCTTAGGATAACATCGATACTTTTAATACTAATAATGCATTACTTGATTATATGGGTGATTATGATCATCTCCCCTCTTTTCACCATAAGCAACATCACCCTTCCTTTACCCACTAATACGGTCTTACCTCGAGAGATTCTGATATCTCCACTAATGATGTCAATCCACCCCATACTATGCAAACTAACTCCATATGTTGAGGACTATCTCCACACTCATTAATGAAGAAAAAATAGAATACAACTTGGGCACGTCTTAAAAATTCACGCATATTCTTACTATCCACCTCTCTTACCCCTGCTGAAAACAAAATGATATTTAGTAATTCCTTCATGACTTCCCGATATATTTTTCCATGGGCTTATAGTGATATGTTAGGGTATTTATACATTTATTGGCAATGCATAACATTTTCCTTAACCTAGGTGCTAAACCCATCCAATAGAAAATCTGTAATATGAATCCTTAAGTATCCCTCTTAGTCAAAGAATAAATTCAAAAACATTTAGATGTAGGTTTCATACACACTGTAATGACTATCCTAAATGGGTGTCCAATATTGTCACCCTAATGAAACCATATGGTCACGCATTCATTGTTACACTGAATTTTCATCATTTAAATAAATCTTTCCCATAAGGATAGTTTTCGCTTTGCCACATATTGATGCTATTGTCTGATTCTTCCTCCACAGACGACATCATTTATTTTATGGATTACTTTACAAGATACAATCAAATCAAGATCAATCCAGATGACCAAGAAAAAACCTCCTTCACCATGCCATGGGGTACATTATGTTTATACAGTCATGCCCTTATCACCTTAAAAATGTAGGGGCTACCTATCAATGCACAATGACCCATATATTCGATGACTACATTCACAAGATCATCGAGGATTATGTAGATGACATCTTATTGAAATATTGACGGCGTTCTCCCCATGCAAAGGATCTATACATACTATTTGAATGATTACGCCAATATCATGTATGCTTAAATCCAAAAGAATGTGTTTTTGGGGTGACGAAAGGAAATCTCCTCAAACATATTAACTCCCAATATGGCATAGAGATTAACCCTAATAAAATTAAATCCATTATCAAAATGCCTCCACCTAAAAATATCCATCAAATCCATTCCCTACAACATAAAATCCAAGATATCTGACGCTTTATTGCATAAATTGTTGATAAGACTCAGCCATTCACAAGACTAATGAATAAATATACTAAGTTTGTATTAGGAAAAGAAATGCCAACAAGTATTCGATTATATAAAATTCTACTTGTTAAATCCCACTTATTTTAGTTACTCTCATAGCTAACCTAATTGACCTTTTCTTGTTGTATATCTCTACTACATTTCATGCTTTAGGTGCCATTACTGGCACATCATAATGATTCTCAACGTGAAAGAGCTATATATTATATTAATTTTACTCTCCTCTATTACGAATATAACTATAGCTACATTAAAAAATTGTGTCTCGGTCTTATCTTTATAGTAGACAAATTATGACCATTGTTTCCTTGATAATGAAGTACATATTATCACCAAATTTAATCTCTTGCGTTATCTTTTATCCCAGACACACCTCTCGAGATGTTTGGAACGGATGGATCATACGCCTCACCAAATTTCAATTTAAGTTTATCCCAAAAAAATTAATTAAGGGATAGTGTCATCACTAATCAATTAGCCATAGTGACACCATTTCAAATACATCAAGTCTATTTTTTATTCTTTTTTTAATGATTTCACTACCTGATACCATTGATTCGCATATATGCACCATGTCCTTTGATGACTCTCGTTATCAATATGGCACTAGAGCTAGCATTGTATTTATCACCCCACATGGTGATCCACTCCCCTTCACATATCAATTAGGGTTTTCTTGCACACACAACATTGCTAAATATGAGGCTCTCATTTTAGGCTTGCTTACTAGCTCAAAATCTTCTCATTACACAATTTTTACATCCATGGAGACTCTCAATTATTCATTAATCAAGTTAATGATACATATAATAAAAAGGATAGAAACATCTCATTCCATGTAATACCCTTATAAAATACCTTCTATCTACCTTTGATTCTTATTCCATTACCACTATTCCTCGCAAAGACAACTTGTCATGCAGATGTTATGGCAAGTGTTGCATCACTCATCCTAGAAGAAATCACCAATGAATACAAGCTACTTTCATCATCATTCACTTACAATCATCCCTTTATCTTTGCGTATTATCTATTGTAACTTACTCACTATCATGCCTGCAGTCAAAACACCGTTAAATGGTTCATGCCTATTTATAATTATTTATATAAGAAAACTATCCTTGATACCCTATAGCCTCATGAAGCTCATTGGTTATGTCGTGAGGTTGCTCGTTATGTTATCATTGGGACTGAACTATTCAAGTTTGATATCGATGGTCCACCTTCTCCATTGGCTTTCACTCACATATATTGCCACAGTTATCTCGTAAATATCATGACAGCATATGTGGTGGTCACTTCTTGGGTAAATACATGTCACACAAAGCTCTTATTCCAAGGGTATTATTAGCCTAAAAATGGAACAAGATTGCCTTAACTATGCCACTTGCTATTGTTAAAAATGTTCAAAAACATGGAAATCTTCATCATGCACATGTTTAAGACCTTCAACCCACTGCGCCAACCTATGGCCCTTCTCCCTTTGGGAGACTGGATTTAATTCAGTATGATCAATCCTAAATCACCTGACAGACATAAATTCATCATTATGGCTACTGAATACTTTACCAAGTGGGTCAAAGCAGCTCCCCTCTAGATGACCACTGGTATAAACATTTATAACTTCATTGTCACCCATATTATCACACATTTTGGTGTACCTTTGGCTATCATTGTTGATAATGGAACTTCATTTAAAAATAAAGATGTTAAGAAATGTTGTCCTAAATTCAAAATCAAACAATCCTTCTCTACACCTTACTATCCACAAGGAAATGGCCAAGCTGAGGCCACCAACAAAAGTATTGTTAAAATATTATACAAGACCATTGACTCTGATGGTATAAATTGGCATAGCCAAATCTTCTACACATTATGGGCTTATCATACTAGTGTTCGTACACCTAGTAATTCTACTCTTTTTTAATTAGTTTTTGGTGTCAAGGTTGTTAACCCACTTGAACTCAAGATACCATCCTTGTGAATCTCTCTCAAAGGCATCCTTAAAAATAATGAATATCATGAAAATTGATTACACGAACTAGAAATTTTGGACTCGCGTCATTTCCAAGCACTTGAACATCTCTGTGTGTATCAATCTCGCATTTTTCATGCTTACAATCGAAATAATAGCTCTTGAGAATTCAATGTCAGTGACCTCGTCTTGAAAGAAAACCAAAAATACACAAATGTTGAGTTATCTCTCAAAGGTAAATTTAATCCTAATTGGCTTGATCCCTACATTTTCACAGACAAACATTGTGGTGGCATATATCGCCCCACCACCCTTTGAGGGAAACTGCTCAAAAATCCACTAAACATAATGCATCTTAAGAAATACTACACTTAGATTATCACAGTACGATCATTACCCGATGACGCACTCATGTGTTTTAGTTCACACTTGACTATTGAGGGATTATTATTACACTTAACCCCACACACCACATTATAGGCATTTCACATTGCATTTCATCCCACATTACATGTCAAACACCATACATTCTACATTTGGTCTACACCATTTTGGCATTTGTACATTTATCTATCATATATCATACTATTCTTCACCTAACATATATTATCTTCATATCATCCATGTGTTTACTATCATACACTATTCATCATGTGTATTACTTACCTTATTCGGATAGCTATGTATATCCATACATAGTCACATACCTCATGTCATACATTGCACATCTTCATATTGTACATTTTCTGCATACTATACTAGTATTCATCACATATGATTCTATCATTACATTCATCCCTACACACTACATTACTTGCACTGTGCATTATACATTACCTTTTATGCATGTTACATACCTACCATCATATTTCTTAGACCACGTATCTACATATTCTACTCATCACACATATTACATTGTTTTCTACACACTTCACTCACCACCCTGTGATGCATTTTAGTTCCTCGGTCCATACTTGACTACCGAGGGTTTACAAATCAAATGAAACTTACACCTACCATGCGACATTTCATCATGCGACATTCCTAGGCTAGTGACATACGCTTTAGGCTAAATAGTCACTCACTCTTTCTATCCAGTAGTGGTAAACGCTTTAGGCTAGATCACCACCTCCATTATATCATCTTGTAGTGGTATACACCTTAGGTTACATAATCACTCCTCATCCACTCATCATATAGTGATATATGCTTAAGGCTAAATCATCACTCATCCACTCATCATATAGTGATATACGCTTAAGGATAAATCATCACTCATCTACTCATCATATAGTGATATACGCTCAGGGATAAATCATCACTTATTCATTCATCATATAGTGATATACGCTTGGGATAAATCATCACTCTTCCATTCATCCAGTCGTGATATATGTTTTGGTTATAGGGTTTGCACATATTCTTTCTATATATCGCACTTCATTACTACACATACACGTTCACCACAACGTGATAGACACAACAAACACTACTCGACCATTTCCCGATGACGCACTCTCATTTACTATTCATTCTTGACTACTGAGGGGTGAAACAAAATGAACCTCATTACATACACTTCCATTCACTTGGGGAGCACACGAATCCGATCATTCCATCTTGCATTTCATTCCATCCATCCATGACATATCATATTATCTTAGGGGCATCTACTCTTGTTTAATATTGTTTTACATTATCACTTTACTACACATGTTATATTGATTTCTTACATGTCATTATCTATATCATCCACACATGTGCATTCATGCCTTTTGCTTAGTGTGATCATAGATACATGAATCCTACACGTGGCATGGATGCTTGCCTTCTACCCTTCATATACTGGTCGCTAGGAGCATCCACATTCATCTCTTTCAGGTGTTATTATTTCATTTTGTAGTTAGCACTTAACATTACTTGGTTATTCATGCTTTGACATATTGGTTATTGCTCTAAAATGCTAACAGGTGTTCCATGTACAACACTTGTTATGCAAAATTACATCTTTCCATGACTACTTGCTTGTTTGTTTGTACTAGTCTACCATTGTTTTCCATTGTGTGTGGGCTTTGCCCTATGTTTGTGTGGACACTTCCTTGTTGTTTGCGGCCATGACGGACTTACGTGTCTTTTGACATTATGAGTGATGTCCCATGTTCACATCCCACTTTGTGCGTCTTACTTGCTTTCTTACGTGTTTACACTGTTGGGGATATCACACCGGTTGTACAAACAATATATCATATCTAAGCATACATGCAAATAAAAGTGGATATTATGCCAGAAGAAATATACAAAACAAGAGATATAAATCAACACCATATTTAACGTGGTTCAGCCAGTGTGGGCTACGTCCACCAAGAAACAAGCCAATATATTATCCAAAGCTTTGACAATATATACAATTGAAGATTTACAATCTTCCACATTTCTCAGATGTACAGTACTTTCTTTCTCTCAAGATTTTGTTTCATCACCAAGAATTCTTTCTCACCAACTTTTGCAAGTTCTTCTTAATTCTTGTTAATACTTACTTCTAAACCCTAAATTTCATGCTTATATAGTCGTTTATAGACTTAGGGCACTTAGCCATGCAATTACAATCAATAGATATATTTTAATGTTGGTTAGCCCAAACCGATGCCAATTCCTCCTTGCCTGACCAATGTCAGTCCTGGGTGACTGATGCTGGTTCCTTCTAACTGATGAAAGTTACTGTATTTTCTAGCAAGTTTCACATTGCGTGCTAATCTGAAGTAATTGAGTTCCACAACTCAACATACATTTACTACATTGTCTGAGTAGCTTACAATGTCTTCTATATGCATGCATTGTTTGTTTACACTTGTCTTTGGCTAGAATTCTTGTTTGTATGTGCCTTGGTTTATACCAAGCACCTTCCAGAGTACACAATTTAGAATGCGGTTGGTCCTCTTTTGGGGCTGCATTATTCTATCAGCGATAGCGCATGCGCCCCCAAAGAGGGGGCATCATTTGGGGGTTTTTACATACTAACACAGAGATTCAACACCGACATGGTTCAATTTTCTACAATGAGTGGGTCCAGACCACTCTATGAACCCCATACACAACGAATGTTATAGGACATGGTGTCCTTAGCATTTCTAGGAAGCAGTTACAGGCTTGGGGGTTACAATGGGTGTGACTGTCTACACTACTTCGGCTAATGGTGTCAGATTGCCGAAAAAACCAAGATAGTACAAAGATCTCTTCACACACATTTAAACAAAAGTGGTTAGAGCTTGGAGGACATAGAGCATTTCCTCCCTACACTTCTTCAGCCAGGGTGGCATGAAATCGCCCAAAAAACTCGTAGTATAGGATATCCTTCTACGCCCTTTCTTTTGACATGGATAAGGTGCACATGTTCCATTTATGCTTTTCTTTCCACTTATTTTACATTTGTGTATTTTACACCTTCATATACATGCATATTTTACATAGAGTTTTTACACTTACATACATACATATTTGACTACTTGATCATTTTCTCCTTGTAGGTCCAGTTGTATGAGAAACAAGCCGTCAAATTAAGGAAGACAACAACAACAACACTCTGCGACATAACATGCTTTAATAACCATACAAATATACTACACACCACAACAACTACACACACATTCCGCCATAGGTTCACTCTCATCACTTTTTATTTGTGCATTGTCCATCTTTAGTTTCCATGCTCCTCCATCTTTTTTTTTCATTCCATGATTTTGTCTAGTCCTTTGGCGCCTTTCTACTACACTCTTCATGGACATCAGGTACTCACTTCTATCTACTTTTTGTTACCAAGCTTTCAACTCACCAACATAAAGTGGGGGGAAAATGTAGTCACACAATTATGAACTTCAAACATTTATTTATCTTGGTCTCATACTACTATTTATAAGGTTCTTGAGTGAAGAAAGTACTAATTAACCCCCATCTTTTGGCCATCTTATTACTTTTATTTCTTCATTTCCACACCTTTTACATCCACATGCCCAATCTGTTTTGGTCATTTTCCAATTATTTTTTCCTCGAGTTGGGGCACCCATGGGTAGTACTTGGTCCCACCATGGGTGCACCTTGGTCCTTTTTCTCACTTTCCCACCACTTTTTGGGCTCTTTCTAGCCATTGTTTGACATCTTTATATTTCTTAGTGGTTGGATCCATTTCAGGGTTAATTACGAAATAAGATCAAGAGAACCCTATAAATATAAAGTTATGAGACCATAATGAGGGACCTAACATCACTCTATTACCATCACTCCATCTAGAGTTACATCCATATATTGCATTGGAGATCACTTGAATCCACTTAGCTCCATCATCAAGGCACAAGGCTAGGACAGTCTACATCACACTTCATAGGGTGAGGGATTCTATTATATTCCATGCACACATTCTATTACATTTTCTACACATAGTTATTACTCACTACTTCACAAAGTGCGACTGTCACAAGAGCAACCTAGGGCATGTCCATGCACACACTTGCACCATAGAACTACATTAGGGTCTGAGATGTCAGTGCATTGCTTAGTTAGTAAGCTTACACCATTCGTGGCAGCTGAGGTCAGTCTCGACCCCTTCATTATGCAATAATATTTTTTAGGGTTTTGATGCTTCCTTTTGGGGTCTTACAGGTCTTTACTTTCATCTTGGATTAGTTGGTGACATCTAGCATAGGATAGCGAAGTTGATGCGACACATAACAAGGGTTTCAAACCACCCTACTAAACCAATAAAGAACCAGTTCTAAGAGATTTTACACAGATCGAGGGCACCTAGATTGTAGACCAAGAGTGCCCACAAGCACCCCAGTCCCCCTCTACAGTGCCTCAGTCCAACTCAGATCCTCCAAATCCATCCTTTTTGGGGACTCTCTGCATAGTCGTTCTTGCTCCTGATTTTCTCCAGTTACCTCTGCGACACTCTCTGATAGGCATATGTTATTCAGCTTGAGTTCTTTCCTTACTTTCTTCTTATAAATTAGGGTTAGCATTTCCTTATTGCATAGTTAATTTAGCTTGCTTGCATACTTCTTCACATGCATTTATTTACTTTATTTACAGTTTTTCATAGTTTAGATTAACTATCCCCGTACTACCTGTTATTAGTTAATTTTAGTTAATCACATTCAATAAAAGGGATCCTCCCCATTCCCAAGAGGAAGGACCTAGTCCCAGAGCGTTGGTGCAAATCACTAATTTGTGTTTACGACCCTTTGTTTGTTATCATAGATTATAAAGGGTTCTCATGATAACCTGTATGTTGGCATGTGGAGCTTTTCGACGTAATCCATGAAGCCTATTTTTTTTGATTGCCTTTAGATTGATCTAAGCTCTGCTCTCCTAATCGATAGGTCAAATCATTGTTACATCCTGTTGCTCCTATGTTGGTTTGCAAGGTAACTTATCCCCCTTACTGAAGTAATTACATTATCCTTTGTCTATAACTTCTAATACGCCTACATATGATAGTGTACATATGTTTCTAATGCTTCCGATGATTATATATCAAAACTTTTTCAAATGCTAATAATCTCCAAGCCCTATGTTTCATGCTCATTAGTTCCTTGACATATAGGTTAATGACAACGCAAGACTATTCAAACTAGTGTTGATGTGAGACTATAATCTTTTACGTCCGTAGATTCATGATATTTCTTCTTCATTTACTCCTTCTACTATTGTTCCTACTATTAACAATGATGCATTTACTTTTAATGAGATAAATCTCTGGTTCCATAAATCATTTAGCATTATTCTCTTTATTCTACATAGACTGGCCCTATTCCTTACATGTGATAACTAACGGATGTTTGCATGTTGTGATAGGTTTCGTGACCTAATGCCTTATCAACTATTATATCATGCATTTCATCTACTGATTTCCTTTCTCCTCTTCGTATAGCTAATCTTCAAAATATAAAAAAACATTCAAGAAATCCCCAAACACAATTTTTTTTTTTGCTTTGTTATATTAGTTCAAAACTTGGATCTGCATATGATTGATTATCCTTTTTGGTAAAATACAGTGTGATTGTTTAAACTTATGGTTTGATGCGATCAATTTGTGAGTCTATCTATATGCTCGTTAGGACCCCTTTATTCATGATTGTCAAAGTTGAACTTGATATTGAAATCCACCAAGACCATTAATCATTTTCGGCCTAGACTCAATAACACTAGTTGACCATTTGTAATATTTCATGGGTGTATCTCTATAAAATCCTTTTCTAAGTGCAAATGTATCACAGAATTATTCTCTATCCTTTATTCAAGAATATGCTCAATTATTATATCTCTGTTTAAACTATAGTTTTTGGGATTAAACATGATTTAATACTGTATATCCTTGTGCATCATTAGATTTATTTTCCTACCATATACTCCCTCCATTGGACATAGTGTTTGTTATTGTTTTCACTTTCTTGATTGCTTATATACACAACCCTAAACATATAATGGATTTTTACTATGCCCATCTTTTGACAAATTAGAGTCCCTTGATTCTGGCTCCACTTCCTTTCGGGATACGTGACTATTAAGTTTAGTACATGTATGGTGTGACAACCATTGTTACTTGCATCTTGGGTCCATAGGGGTGAGCATGAGCACGTCTAACTGGTTGATTGTCTTGGCTTCAAACTCAAATATCCCATGTACTGTAGCATAACGTAGTATCTAACACTATTAGGTTATATGTTCAAGTCAGTGATATGAATCATAGGAAGATCTACTTTGTAGCTTCGATATTTATGTAGATTTTGCACCTACTTTTTTGCCTTGTTCTTGTGCATCTCTTTGGCGTCCTGATCTAAATGGCCTCCTGCATTTCAGGTAAAAAATCTTATTACATGGCATCACTTGTGTAATTATATGTTAGCTTACTTGGGTATTTAATATCAGTTATAATTTATGAAGGATATGTGGTTTGGTTCATAAAAATGTTGCAAGCCACATAATACAAGAATGAGTTTTGTATTACTTTGCAGTGGATGTTGTTTTTTACCTATTGTTATTTTCATGCACAATGGTTTTCACCATGCACACCCCTTGTAAGAACATGATCCCAAAGGTGGTCACCTAAGATAACCCTCCTTGTGATTCAACACAAACTATCATATTTATCTAACATGGATACACATCATTTCTTTTGAGCCATGTGTTTTATTGAGACATCTCACAATCCTCAAATTAGGAGGCATTCACTAGAGTATATTACATATGTATTGATGACACAGACAAAATTCAACACTTAGATACCAATTAATACAAAACATTGATCCTTATAAATAGATATAAATACATGACAAGAACAAATTTAACATCGGCACAAAACCGTTTACTAGGGATGAGATCATGGTACACTATGGTCTAGGATGGACATTTCTGTCTTCGGTGTTAATTTATAGGAAATTTCAGAATTTCTAAATTTCTACAATTAGTTATAGGTTTTTGGTACATATTTAAAGGTAGATGACATAGTACATAATAGAATACAAGGGGTGTGAGTGCATCATATTTTCTTCACTACTCCATTCATATACAATTCTAGATATGTGAGATCATGTGCCTTCTTTCTCCTCTTTCATTATTCAGTATTTGTATACATCGGATATGATATTTACGACATGTGGTGGGGACATGAGATGCATTTTATTCCATTTTAAATTTGTGATATTACACACTTGGGACTAGATCCATCTGCAACAGTATGGTCCATGGGGTCGGAAGAAGGTGGAGTCACTAGATACTTTGTAGGTTGTTATTCCATTCCTCTCTTTTATGGGAAGTTATCAAAGTGATTAAATACTATGTAGGTCGTTCTTCCTTTTATTTTGGGGATTTTTGGGATAAATGTCTTAAGAAACCTCTCCCTTCAATGTTGGGTCAAGAATATTCAAATCCTCTCGTACTTGGGCTTATCCTTTGAAAAATTTGGGGACACGTCACCCCCAATCCTTTAGCATCCCAACACAAATAAGAATCTCCAAATAGAACAATAATGAGAGCTCGTCCCTTGAAACAATGAACAAGTGCAGTCCTTTCATACCATGTCTCTTTATTTTACTATACAAAATACAATTTCAAAGTTACGAATACATTAATGACATTTGAGTTACAATTTAATTTCTTTTATGAACTTTGATTGCACTCTTTGTTGCAAGTTTTATCAAGAAGTGTGTTAACAACAACACAAAAAAACTATTATGAGAAAAGACAAAGTCTGTGTGCACACTTAAGTATGTTTTTCTATAAGTATGAGAATTTTAATTTCACACTTGAAGGGGGGCAAATGTAGACACCTAAGTTTGGCAACTTATCCTTTGGCAATGAAAAATTTGGCTTTGTTCCTAAACTATGACTTGTGCACAAATCCTAAGCGTAATTGACATATATTTCCTTCTCTTGTATGACTTGATTAACTCTACACATAGATTTTTCGTTCATTCACTTAGTTACATTTATCCAAAGTAATATATTACTCGTAGGAATCTCACTCAGAATCTTGTCTGAACTCATAAAATACTTGTCCAAGATTGTATGAAATGGGACAAGGCCATACTGTGGTTTGGTTCAACCTATGTAGTCCCATCTCCCGCTCTCTAGTGACTCTTTTTTCAATTTAAATATCTTTTATGGGTTGATGTATGATTGCATTGTAGTTAGAAAAAGGAAAAAAAATCCTAAAACCATTGATTTTTTACCCGGACTTCTACATTTTCACGCATTCCACCATCATATTGTCTAGATCCTCGTCATTATGTCAAAGGCGTTGTGCCCTCCCCCCTCTGACAATAGAAATGACATGGACGGAGTAGATTGAAAGTGTAATTCATTGACATAATAATAAAAAATAAGGTCACCCCAGTACGTTAATCGACAACCTTGCTGACACTAAGGCCATGCATGTTAACGGAAACAAGGATGATGTCTACGTTCACCACATGTTATCGACATCAAAGCTGAAGAAAATATTGTAGTCATGGCAAGCCTTCATGATGTTGTCCAATGAAGCAAATCTTCACATAAAGTGCAAAGGCGAACCCACGAACAAATATCGTAGTCGTGGTAAGCCTTCACGACGTTGTCTTTTATCCCAATTCCTCATATATAATGAACAAATAACCACGACACTTAATTGGAGAAAAAATATCTCTCCACCCTCTTAAATTATTACATTCACTCTCTTCTTCTTCTTCTTTTGCAAGTACAATGAAAAAAATTGTGGCAGACAGTAGTTTTCTTTCCACCTAGAGAAAATTGAACCCACTTTAGATACAGATACAGATCAAGATCAATCAATTTGTATTTATTAAAATGAGGAGATATTAGGGTTATAGATTTATCTCTATGTGCAAGTATGATTTAACCCATAATGGTGTTGATTTTAGGACGAATATTAGCGAGAGCTCTGTTTAGCACAATTCCCCATAACATTATGTTTATTTATTTAATTTAATTCTCACTGCAACTATCCAATTACTACTAAATTTACAACATTAACTTGGGTTTCAACGTGGTTAATGCCTCTGGATCTCAAATAAATTACTTGTATTATTATGCAAGGAAAATGGCAGGTCTGAAAGGTTGTTTAGGATGTGTCGCTCTCCATGTTCTGCTTTGGGTTTTGAAGAGCACTTAACCTGGTTGGTGGGTTTTTTTGACATGGGTTTATTTTTCCCACTCAACTTTTATTTTGTTGTTAAATACATGGAGAAACAAACAACATATATGATATTATTGAAGCTATATGATTCATATCATATATTTTCAACTGCAATCTTATCAATCTAAGGACTATTTATATCAAATGCCCTTAAAAACAAATCTAAAATGTGTCCTAACACTGCAAACCCTAAATTTCCTACATTAAACTTGTCTTATTAAGAAAATATTGATAATGGCGTACAGGATGAGGATAAATCCAAAATATTTATAACATATAAACCCTAAAATTTCATATCAAGGAAATATTGATAAAAAGGCATACAAGGTGTGGGTGAGGTTTAATTGTTACGAAAGCTCCCAATACCAATACAATGTGTGCAAGCGAGTTGCCTTACTTACCAGTGATAATACAATATTTTTTTTTTCTATTATTGGAAATGAGAGAGTACTCTATTTATATATATGCTTCATAGGTGGATGGGAAATTCAGATGTCTTTTAATATGTAGTAAACGAGAGGTGTAGATACATAAATATTTTATTATAAAATGATATGTAGGTAAAAGACAAGTAGATTGAATATTGGCAAAAGATGACACACATTTAATATGTAGTATAAGAGTATTTATTAAGAAACATTCCACCTACCATGTAACAATTAGATCAACAATACATATGAAAGCCATGAGAGGGAGTAGTTTTTTTTCGTTTGTTTTTTCTTTTAGGGGGCGAGCCTTTATCTATTTTTGTTGCATTCTTGTTGCTATTTTGTTGTGGTAACAATGAAAAAGAGCACTATAACCATTGCCTTTTTCTGCATCTAAGATTCTCTTTTCCTTCCTTCATGGAAATAAAAGATTATATTTCCATTCTTTTATTTTTGCATTTTAATTTGCACCAAAAAAATTTCAACCTTCCTAAATTTTCGTCCATTTCAAAATTTTCCAATGAAGGCCCGAGCTCTAAAGATTTGAGCCTATTACCGCATTTCAAAGTTTTGCTTTTGGATTATCAGAAAGAGAAACATTTATGGCTGCAAATAATTATAAATGATTTGAAATAATCTCAGTAACTTGTTTAAAAATAAATAAATCATAAGTGGTTGTTTTCTATGAGACATATGGATGGCAATCACAGCCGTGAAATTAACATTCCGAAGAATTGTAGATAACAGTTAAAAATTTGAAACTGATGTGACATCAAGTGTACTTGATGCCCCCTGTCCTACACATATATCAATTGTCAGATCTTTGTTTCTACAGTAAAAATTTTGTTAGCATGTCAAGCCAACAGAAAAGGAATGATAATATTAAAGTGGAAACTTGGAATGCCCGGTCTTAATTACGCCCAAAGGTGTTAACTCAGTTGGAAAACCTAAGCTAGCTTTGACACGAACAATGATATCAATGGCTATGGTTGTAGACCACGTAAGGATGTCAATCAAACAAATCGTGACCGTATAGGGCGTGGAAATAGAAGGTTGAAAATGGTAGGGTAACGTAGGGTTCCATGATAAATGTAGTTGGAGGAGTACTGTGTTTGGCATGCTTAGCGTAGAAAATATTTCACTTCTGAAACTGGTGATTTTACATTACACTCCATTTCTCTCATATATTAGACTTATGAGTGCAACTTGTACAAACATTTCACATACACTATCAAGTACCGAGGGTTCATGCGAGAAATATTCATTTAGAACTTCAACAGACCTCTACGTTCTCCTCAATACACGCCTAACATGTATTTCCTTAGCTATTAAATATGCCTTGTGTTAGTTGTTCATTTGCCTCCAATGTCTTGTTGGTACTAAGGCAATAGGTGGAGAGATACTACAAATATTGCATATGATCCTGCTTAGAATTGTAAAATGCAACTTGCACATTCAATGATCTCAACATTTCCTTCTTATGGTGGTGAATGAAGTCATTTACAGTGAACAAATGGGGTGCAATTAGGTTAATCTACCTTTACCTTTTAGAGATATTTTAGTTTGTATTTTTCCTGAATTCAAAGCTTGCACGGGTTAGGAAACACCTTTTACACCATCTTACACACCATTTGACTACAACCCATTTCAAAACCATGAATTTTTTGAAACACTATTTTTGTAAACTTGTGTTTTTTGCTTCTTTCCAACAACATTATCAAATTTTAACTCTACATAAGAAAATGTTTATCAATGATTACTCGTCACATTAATTTGTGCTCATGATGGATGGTTAAACAAACTTTCATTGTGTCATCTCGAAATGATAATTAAAAATTGAATAAACATCATAAAACAAATATGTAAATAAACACAACTAAATCGTATTTTTTAAAAAATAGTACCTTTGTTTTCAATTGGTAACATAGGATTGTAACATTCATTGCGAAATTCAACTGCCAACCTAATACTCACCTAAAAAACAAGCTATAAATATGATATTTATTATCAAAACAACACACTTAGATTTGATTATAAAAAAACACTTAGACCTGTAAAAAAGAGGAAACCACTAATATCTAAACGACAAAAAAATAGAGACATTCCTCAACGTCAAATTGATAAAGGTTATCCACTACCAAGGATTAGAACATAGGCTATCCACAACTATCTCAATAACCCCCTTCTTTTGGGATTTAAGTTTTAAATGATAAATTGTGTCCTTACTTTTCAAATAAAAATATAATCAGGAAGGCATTTCCAAAGGTGTTTGCCACCAAGGGATAAAAACCATCTATGAGAAAACAATTTTCAATCAAGACTGAAGCCCTACGCCCAAGCTTCTTAAATGACGAGGTTTAGGAGCCTTTGAACCATTCATAACACCTAACAAAATGAACGGGAAGATGCAATTATCAATGGAGAGACAACAATAACTCAATACAAAAAGATAATCAATGGTGGCAACACCAAGACATCTAACTCCTATAGACATTTGAAGTTTGTAACTTTGCACTTGATAATGTTAGTATTGACTTAATCCCTTGAATCATGACTTTTATGTTTTAGTATAGTTATTTCTATTGCATATTAGTTTCTAAGTTTTCTATCCCCTATTAAGGTTTTCAAACATTAATCTCAATAAAAAATTTCACGAACCCTCTTATTTATTGAATCCTTTACCTGTTTGGCTTAGGTTCCCTATCTCGATTAGGCCTTTAGTTACAAACCCTAATTTTCCTTAGGTTTCCAATTGTCATTGTTATCCACTACTTTTTACATGTTTCTATTCCTTAGCCTGATCTTACAGTTTTTAATCCTCCAGTCTTTCATGGCTTCCTCCATCCATGCCATGTCGTTATATTGTGGCTACAATTATGTTGAAACCTACGAGTCTTTACTTCATATTCATGTATGTGAGGAGGATAGTGGCGGTATTGATAGTTTTTATACGCATGGTATGTATGTTTTGTTGAATATCCAAGTGCTTAGGATCATGAGGATGATTACACTAACAATCTTAGTGATTGCGGAAATTTTGTATCTCTCATTATCCCTTCTTCTAATGTCTCAATCAAATTGAATGTTAAAGATAGGTCAAATTATTTGATTTCGTTCCTGTCTCTTGAAATATAATAACACCAAAGCTTTGGATCCCATTCCTTCTCGTCAAAGTAGAGGGAATGCTATAATTCAATCTACTTTCACTTGATATAGAAAATGATACCATTGAATTTGCTATCTCTTACATTCCTATTAAAATCAAGAATGTTATAAATTATTACTCTAGCACTCTTTATTCTATTCATAAAGATACAACAAATCAATTGCCTTAACCAATATAAGTCCTCTTCTTGCTTACTTCAATATTTTCACAAATTGTTTCTCAACTATATCTCTTTGGGCATTCATATCGTATTGCTAGCGTACAATTGCTAGTTAATAACATAAACTAGCTCATAGATATCTTTCTTGGGCAACTGGTATTTAAAAGACGTCCTGGAACACCGCATGTTCGAAAGCTTGGAAATCATTGTAAAAAATTTAACGCTGCAGTTGAAGGCCAAGATGCGGATGTCACCGCGGACATAAGCCAACTAGTTCTTTTGAAGGCGGGGAAGAATTTTACGGCTGCATCACTCGAACCAGTTGAATATTTGTCTGGGACGACGAATTCCCATCTTTTAATTGCCAAACTGCCTCCAAATTATTCGGAATCGGTTTCCCTCTACAGGAGCGAAGAGCTCATAGGGTCTGGGTGTGTGTGTTTTATATGATAAGAACAAATCTACTATATACATCACAAAAATTAACAATAATTTTTTGAATGAAGGAATATATAAGTTTTCACTTGTAATTCACTCAATTTACACAAGTATGTTCATATAAGTTTTCTGAAATAAGGAAACTCATTTCGAGATATAACTGACAACCTAGGCCTACTCATTTCACAGACTGCACTATGATAATATTTCATTTCAGCAAAATAAGGTCACAAATCCCCCATTGTTGTTGTGTGATCCAAACAACATTGTGCAACCTTGGAAGCCCAATTTTTATTGATGATAAGGAAACTAAATGTGCATTGACAAAAAGTTAAAGAGGAGGAGACAAAATCATTCACAACAGTAGGCATACCTGTGCCACACCTAGAAATCTCACTAGACCATCCATGGGCCGCCGCTCACCACTTCAACATTGGCTTTTCTGTTTCCAAGAAACTTCATTTGCTCATGTGGTACCAGTATTATTCCTCAATGTTATTGATATCATGGATTCAAAGTCTGGAGACTCACACATGGCATGCAATCATCTGGGCTTCAAAAAGCCTTTCATTGTAAACTGTAGAAGTTTTCTGTTTAATGAGAATCAGGTCTTGGAGAATTAGAAACTAAATTAAATGTGGTTGTTTAAGTCACTTTTCAATTGCGTTTCAAGCAGCGGTAAAATTTGACGGTCGTTTAAACGTTTTTTTCATGATTTTAACCGTAAAATACTTGTAAATTTTTGAACTAACTGTCGCATGCAACTTGCATATTTAAAATGTGATTGTCATTTCGTATATAAATTTATATGTAAATTATATAAATATATATTTAAAATAGTTAAATAAGAATAGAATTGTATATTATATATTTTATTAGTAGTATATAAATAATGGTATTCTGTAGTTATGAAGGTTAATATTGGAAAATTGTCGTCACCTTAAAAAAAACGCTGACAAACATAGGTAGTCGTCAAATTTAACCCCTGGTTGTAAGTTTTAGTAATCTCGATTCCCTCCCAATCCTGTCTTGCAAGTTCGTTAACATTAGTATTCAAAATCAAATATTTTTAAATTATTTTTTATAGACATTACTTTTACTTTTATATTTTGACCGCAAATTGTACTATTGGTATCAGACATTGAATTAGAACTTGTAATTAGTAGTATATCCCACTACCCAATGCCCATTTATTCAATGATTCATGAATCATGATCAAACATCTAGACCCATTTTGGGATTTGCAGCTAAACTGAGAATGATCTGATGATATCATTGCCTGCTGACAAGTGATGAGCATTTTTCAATTTAGCCCTTCTTTTGAAACTTTTAGTAATAATTTATACTTCTATTTTGGCAAGCGATTTACAGGTTTTGAATTTCTTTTGATGGACAATTTTTTGTTTGCACTTCTTCGATGGGTTGGAAGCCCTTAGACGGGCTCAAATTTGATCGTTGCTGGCCATGCTATCAACTTTGGTGAGTTGGAGCCTTGTCGACGATAACATCATGTTCTCTTCTTTTCAACAAGTGTCATCTCATCTCTAGATTTTTTATCCATTTGCACATGGATAACCTCAGTCTCGACGATTAATCCAATTTATATCCACGTTTCTTTATATATTACTAGCAATTGCACATGAGTTGTGAGATACACCGAGATGGGATATGAATGGAATGCTTTCATTAAGCAATAAGATTTAATTTTAGTTTATTTTTAATATCAATATCAAATGTCCCAACAAGAAACATAGGAAAATCCAATTTTTGTGACAAAGTAAAATCACAATGAAGTAAATTTCTCATGTTTTGTGTATGATTCTATATTTGCATACATATCTATCAGGGTATTTCCAACTGTAACATTTATACAAAATTCCTTTCCCATTACAAGTTTGCAAGGCGTTTTTAATAACCCCAAATTTTGAATATGCTGACAAAGGTGAACTAGGTGTTGGGCATGTGTTTTATAGTTCTTAAGGCCTTTTCATGACTTTTTACACACATATCAAACATGGCACATGCAAATATAACATCTAATAAAAAACTTCCTATTATGTCTTGATGGATTGTCTACACCCTGTTCTAAAGTTTTTTGCCATGGGTTGTGAGTATGCTGGAAAAGGTAAATTGATCGGGTTGAATATTTTTTAGTTGATTTTGGTGAAATAGTCTCAATGGCTCTTAAGGATGACCATATATTATGTAAGTTACGATTACGATATTTCATGAAAATATATGAAGTTCTATCATTTTATCAACTATACATATGCCTTGTGTATGCTTCCATGTCTTACATAGAAATCAAAGAGGACGTCTTACATAGAAATCAAAGAGGGCACCTGCAATTACAACATCCAACAAAAAACACTTCCAATTATGCCTCGATGGATTCTCCATACCCCATTTAAAAATTCTCTTATTTTGTCATGGGTTGCAAGCATGCTACAAGTATGCCAATAAAAGTGAATTAATCAGGTTCAATATTTGTTCATTATATTTGGTGAAATAGTCTTAATTACTCTTACCACTTATTTAGTTGAACAATTTGCATAACCTCAATAAGGATGCTCATGACCTTCAACAGTGATGACTCGGGTTCTGGGTTGAGAGAGTAGGCAAGTTGTGGTCGTCATTAACATTTTTTGCTAATTTGACAGAGGAGGGAGATGAAAAATGCCCTATCATAAATATCCCATTTTGAAAAAGGTAGGGAGGACATTGGTAAAGCTTGCGGAATCTGGATTTACACCTACCAATTGCATTTTCTTAAAAAAATTCATGACACTTTTAAGAAACCAAAAATTTGTAATCGAACAATTCATATGCCAAACAAATGCTTTCACAATTGTCATACATATGTATCGCAACACAAACCAACTAATAAATTAGAAGAAACCTACCTTCCTTTAATTGGTTTTTAGGTTTTTTTTTTTCAAAATAATAATGAATAATAGGAGAAAAAATATATATATGAGCTCAATCTAACCACATGGTATGTATGAAACGGTCATGTTATGTTCCAAAATTCATCCGAGTGAAGATTAGTATGTGAGAAAGCCTCGGGAAAGGCATAATATTGAATATTGAACCCAATAGGTTGTCATGTGCATATAATCAAAAGATCACAGGAAACATCATTAGTACGTTGTAAGATAAATGTGTTGAATATACTTCAAAACTTATATGCTCGCAAGTTGCGACTAATTTTTCATATTCATTACATGGATAAGAATTTCCAACATTGAATTGAATTGTTGAAATTTTGTAGGAGGAAAATACAATTATACATTGTATCTGCTAGTTGTAGGAGGACATGTATTTATATTCATAACACTTTTGACCTTTCTAATGTCATTACGCCGAAAGGCGTGCCTCAAATGAGACGAAGTCTTGCCATCCCTGACACGGTGTAGGTCATCGAACGATCGCAAATTGAGGACCAGAGACGTTGATGCATGTTTCTTGAATCATCGTCCATGTGTCGAGAGTGTGCTTGGCGAATTTCATGAGTGATAAGGAAAGAGTTAAATTTATTTGAATTCCCTTGTGCCCATTGCCAAACCCTAATGGGTAGCGAATTCCATAGAGCTCATTTTTTGATGGAGGCATCTATGATTTTCGATTATTGAGGTTTGCTACTACGGTGACCGCGATTTGATCAGAGTGTCGCGCAGAAGCTGATGGGCGACCTTGTTTTACTTCTAGGTTTACATCTTCGAGTAGAGTTGGACAAATGACGAAAAGGGTTCGGAAAAAATCTTGATGTCGGAGATGATTTGAAAGCGCGAGGGTTTCAAGTTGTGTTATTTGGGCAGGTAATCATCTTTTTATTTTGTCAAATCTTATGATATTTGTTATTCCAACTGTGGTTGAATGTATATCTCAGTCGCAGTCAGATATGATTTTTGTAGATGGGTCATCTTTCAAAGGAAGAATTTGTACACATTTTGAGGCACCAAAGCATTGGTTTCTCAAGAGGAAAATTCCTTGGAAAAAAATAAGGCATCTTTTAGTTCTTAAATTCTTTTATTAGATCTTTTAATGACTGAAGTTCCTTGTAGACATTACTTTACAGATTTAGGTCTCTCCATTTCTATACAGTAATGGGTTCTAGTTTTCATTTCAAAGATTCATTATAATGGTTGTTTGAATCAGAAGCAAAGTCCTCCAAAGATTAATTAATGCAAGGTTATTTACATGGATTTAAATCTCCGTTGGCGCAAGTGATCAACTCTAAGCATCTTTAAAATGTGTTTTTTAAGTTTTTTTGTTTGCTCAAGCTTGGTTGTTAAGGTTTCCACCTCATTTACTCGTAGATGTAATCTATGCTCAATGACCTTTTTGTCCTCCTGTAGTTGACTAGCAAACAAAGAAAAAATTATTTCATTAACTATTTTAAACTAAACTCTTTCATTTGTTTTCATAATATGGTCTTTTTCTTGTTAAAAGACATTTTTTGGCCTTAATATGACCACTTTATTTGCTTATTATCATCCAGATTCCTAAATTTACACAAGTGTAGAGTGTAAAAGTAGATAAGATTCTTTCTATTTTTAAATTTTGTCTCTGATATGGCTACTATTACTTTTCTGATGCTCTGTGTTGTATCCATTCTTGTTGTTTTTGAAATGTGTTTTTTGATTAGGTTAATATGTTTTTCCTATGCTATGTGTTGTGGTAAAGGTAGTAGATAGTTGTGTAAGTGTTAGTACTTCTATAGAAGGTTCAATAATGTGTTTTATACAAAGTTCACTACTAAAGACAATGTTTAGAGCTTTGTTCTTCTTGTCAGATTTATCATTGCCATATGAACTTACCACCGTATTTGCATTGAAGAAAGATGAATAAACATATATAGCAGGGATTATTAAGGATGCAACAACATTAGAAGAGAAATAGACAATGGAAAACTTGGCAGAAAGATTTAAGACCTCTGCTTTTGCATCAAGGTTATGCTTTTTATGATTTGGAGCAGGTGTAACATGGCTTATTTTCAAGATGGCGTTCCACTCCATTTATATATAGAGGAGAGACATTAAAATAGAATTAGCCCAACTGTCAAGTTTGGAAATCCATCACAAGTTCACCAATGCGCTAGTTACACATTTGGTTGTTACTTTTTACTAGTCATTGCATTTTTTTTTGTATTGCAGGGGTTCTCAATTAGGCCAATTTGTTCCTTTCAGTGTGTCAGACCCCCCCGTGGGATTTAGCCCCATTCAAATCTAGCTATCCATCAGTGGGCATTTTTTTCATATTATAGGGGTTATCAATTGGGTCAATTTGCTACACATCTTTGCGTCAATTGTTTGAGTTACAAGGAGAATATGGTCTATATTTCTGGGCCAGTTTCTTAGATGTTTGGCTTCATGACTATTTTAGTTTAGTCTATGGAGTTCAATTTCATGTTACTGTAATTTTGGCAACAACCTTTGTGGCTTATGTTATCATTTGTCATTGTGTTAGTAGGTGCTTCTCTTTTTATATCTTGTAGCTGCTTTAAAGCATGATATAATTTGTTTTATTTTGAATAACAAAAGAAGTTAGGAACTGCTCCATTCCTCCACTTTGCTAATGATGAGAAAGGACACACTAATTCCTTACAAGTTTCTTAGCAGGCATTATATGAAATTGCTTGAATATGCAAAACAAGGACCAAAGACAAACATTTTTTTTTGGATTAGGGGTAAATTGAGGGTTTTTGAAAGGACCCACATCCTTGTACAATTGAGGATTTTTTTAGAGGATCCATAACCTAGGTTACAATGAAGGGGAGCACCATTAGGAACCCAATTGAAGCAACCATGAAACCAGAGTGAAGATGCAACGACCAACTACAATGTTCGCAGCGAGTGGGATAACAATTAGTGACGAAAGCGAAAGGAGCAGCCACCAGCGTCAACATCATGAGGAGTAGCCACCAATGTCAGCAACGAGAGGAGCAGCCACCAGCATCAGTAGCGAGAGGAGCAACCATGTCAACAGCAAGTGGAGCAGCCACCAGAGACAACAGCGAGAGGAGCATCAGCAGAGAGCGGAGCAGCCACCAGCGTCAGCAACAAGAGGAACCAGCATCAGCAACAAGACGAGAAGCCACCAGCGTCAGCAGCGAGAGGAGTAACCACCAGCGTCAGCATGAGCAGAGATGCCACATCTAGTGGCGAACCACCTCCAAGGAGGATCGTGCCTTGGGGGGATTTGAACCTTGGTGGGCAAGCACACAACCATGTGACTTGACCACACCACTCCCACCCCATCAACAAAAGTGGTTTTGGGATAACTCTCGTGTCGCAATGCCAAACATGCCTCTTCACATTGAACACAGGATTCATGCCTGACCTCGACCCCCGTCGCATTGAACACCGAGTCTGCTTGGCACCACATCGAGAGACCACCTCTGCCACCGAAGCAACTGACCTCGCCTGGAACTGCCTAGCCAAGTAACGACGAGCTATAGAGGTGGCCAGCTCGGGGGAATGGACCCCGAGACCTCCCACATAAAGCCCACATTCCCCACCGCTAGGGTAAACCGGACAGGCTGACCCAAGACAAACATTAATATCCTTGAAAAATGCATATATTTACAAAAAAAATATTAAAATGACATGCAATACACTGTTTTGTCAAATTTTGTTTTCACTATTCAAAATTATAATATGTTGTAAATAGTTTTAAACAACTTTGTAGAATGTGCTACGAAGAAAGTCAATTGAGGAGGAAACCAAGTATATAAGAATTACATTGATTAAAATTTATATAAAACTTCCAAAAGTAGAAAACAAGATGATATGTACAACATCTACTATTTCCATAGATATTTTGGAATAAATGTTGATTTATTACCCTCTGTATGAACACACAGACAATAAGTCTGATAAGTGCAGTTGAACAAATATTTTAACATGACTGTAGTTATTGAATGTAGAATTGTACATATGAGCAATTTGATATTACTGCAGCCTTTATTTACGAATGTAATACCAGACCTCAAAATGTATCCAGTTATTCCTTTACATTACAAGTTTACAACCTATTATACAAGGAAATTAGTGACTGGAAGTTTTTTTGGCTTCCTTGTCTACTTTATCAAAAATTTCAATGCTCATTCATCGGCCCCAATTTCCAAGGTGCATTAAAAGAATGCCATACAAGGGTAAAGATGAAAATTCTAGAAACAAGTGTCTCTTTCTAAAAGAACACAAATATTAGACCCATTCAAGGGATACATATTTTTATAGATACATCTTTAATGCAAACAAAAATCATAACATTGAATGTACACAATTTTAGTAGTACGATTGCTAATTGAGGATCCATCAACACTTCAATGAAAAACTTGATGGATATAACTTGAGGATCGCTAAGTAAACATACCTTATTAGAGCCCCTCAACCTTGCAAAGCGGCCATAGAAGGTTGAGAAGAAATTAGACTAAATGTGAAATGCATGACCAAGTATTAAACGCCTTTTCATTATAACTTAATTTTGAAGAATTATTTTTCTTTCCAATAAACTATTCACAAACCAACATAAAAAAATCCAGTAGTAGGAAATGGCAGCGATTAATTTAAGTTTCTATTCTCCACATTGAAATATTCCTTCTTTCACTTTCGTTAATCTTGTCACTGATCATCTTGAATACTATTATGATAGAGGTTCCATAAAATAACAAAGCGTCCATGATTTCAACTTCCACTAAGAAAAAAGAAAGATATGAGAGAGAAAAAAGGAAATATTTTAAGGATGTACTTTACTTTCAAGGATTTATTCAATGTTTTACCATGGATAAAAAATCAAAAGGTGTTGAGAATTGAATGGGTTGTGGAACTCATTTAACGTATTAGGCTTTAATTTGAGTAGATTATGACAAATAAGGGATGAGGTTGTGGTCATGCTTACTGATTAACTAAAATTATGATTTTTGAGTTAATCTAAGTAGAAAACAACAATGTAAATTGAAATACTTATGCTAAGTAGTTATTTTAATGTTTAAGCGAAATGAAATAATAAAAACAAAAGGGATAAGGTACTAATCTGAATGCATCTTACCTCGATGTATGTTGAAATTGAATAGACTGATGTACGAAATGGACTGGCTGTGGGAATATTGCTATGGGAACTGCAAAAGTTAAAGATCTGGCTGGACTGGGGTGCCTGAGAGAGCACTGGGGTGCCCTAGTTTGTAATCTAGGTGCTTTGGTTTACAGAAAAGCTCAGGGTCTAAATCTATAAGTTTTGCAAGGTCTTTGCAGAGTCTTTATCCTTGTTGCAATATCTTCGCTTATGTCACTGTGTATGTGATGTGAAGATCTACCTACTGTTAACAGCTAATTTTGACAACACAAACTTAATAAAAATGGAAATTTTGAATTTTATCAAAAGTGTTACTTTGCGTGATTTATCGCTCTCATCACAATCATCTTGTTTTTATAATTATTTTGGTCTTTGTTTCGTCCATTTCGGGCGAGAACTCCCGCCAGGTCTTAAACTGTGTTAAATATTAATTAATTAATTAATATTTAATGAATTAATTACTCTTTGTTTGATAAAATCAATTTTTAATAACTTTGGGGTTTTTAATTAAATAAATATTAATTAAAATCCATTCGACAAGATTTATTTTAATTGTCGGGGGAAAAATAAGCTTCCACTTGCCATTGTCAGGGATGCCAAATTGGCTTCCCGTACCCAGATTTCCCTTTTCCTGGCAAATTTATTTTAATTCCCTGCTTGCGGGGTTTCTTCCATCGATTGCCAAATCAATGAATTGGCAAACGGGCAAAAAATCTCCCGATTCCCCACATGGGGAAATAAAATGGGGATTGTCAGCCCGCCTTGCCATTTCCGCTGGTGAATGGTTGTTTATTTCCCCACTTCCCCCTGGCAATTAATGCCACTACTCGGGAAAGAGGGAAGCTGTTTTAACAGGACGAATAAAAAACGATTGTGAGGAAGCTTCCTAAATCCTCATAAAATCCTTCCGTCAAACTCCTTGGAAAAAGTCGTGCGAAGTAAATAAGAAGCATGGAGGATTTTTAATTTTTCCAAACTTTTTATTATTTCCTTTGGGTGTATTCATCACAAATTTTGAAAGAATAAAGGATACTAGTAAGAAGATTGCATAAACTTAGGTTTTTAAAAGGAATATAGTCACATAAAGCAAAAAAAAAATTCCTCCACACATTTTCCAAAAAACAGTTCAAAGGAAAACATTTTTGGACTCCCACGCATTGGGACAACATAAAGCTTAAGAAACAACAATTAAAAGCCAAGGAAAAGCCACACATTTTTCAGGAGAATAGTCCAAAAACAACAACAAAGAAACAATCCCCGCAACCAAGGAAAGAAAGGCCACGTAGGCCCAAAACCAATGCAGGCATAGTTGTCTTAGAAGAGCTCACGCATTCACAAAGTCAAGCCAATTTTCAATTCAAAAAACCAACAGGCCACGTGGGAGAGAAAGGGATACAACTCCCACATATTTTTTTCCAACGCAGGTTTGAAAAGGTGGAAGGTGCAAAACAAAAAAAATAAAAAGATCACGCTCAGGGAAAAGGGAAGCACATATACACACCAGTACGAGTTTTATTGCAACGTATTCAAAGGCAAGGCATCACATGCACAAGAAAAATAAATAAAAAAGGTGAGCCCATGCATTTGATTTTGATAGCCACACACCAATCCAAAACTAGGCCACACAAGAGGTAAAACACATACCAAAAGACCAAGCAGCCAGAGAAAACTTGAAAGTCCATGCATTCCCCAAGGAATTCCACGCAGTAGGGGGAAGAAGAAGTCTTTTTTAATGCCCAAGGAGATAAAAAAGAAAATAGCATAATAGTCCAAAATTCATATCCACACACCTAGGAACAACAAGCAAGGGCAATTAAAATTGTTTTCAATCTTCCACACTGGGTAAAACAGCTAAAGTGAAAGAAGTTTATCAACAAAATTTTCAGGCATAAATGAAATTTCCACGCATTCCCTGAGGATCATCATGCATTCATCAAGTCAAACAACAAACAAGAAAGAAAGAAGGTAAATGAAACCAATTTCAACGCATGCACTTGGTTTCTCCATGCATTTGCATAAGAAGTAAAGCTCAAAGTATGCATTCATTAAAATCAAGGTGATTTTCATGCAAATAAGAAGATACAATTCACGTATAAAAAGGAGAATTTGCTCCAGTGAATAAAATAAAATAAATTGGGAGATTTTTATAAAAATAAATAAATCATTGTTGCCATAATTGAAATTCGAGCCTAGTCTCGGTGTGATGTTTTTAAAAAATTGTAATCAGGACTAATTATTATTATTATTATTTTATAATAATAATAATAATAGAACAAGTCATATTTTTCTTACATTGACGGGGGTTTAAGAGACTGAGACCCAGCCCCATTTGCATTGTTTTACATGCCTAAGTCATTTTTCTGTAAAATTCATAATGGCTGAAAAATCTAATAAATTTGTTGGAAGATCGAGGAAGCCAGTGGAGAAATCAAACAAATCCATGCTTAAATACGAATTCCAAGGAATCATCCCTCCCAGTTCCATCAAATCGGCATATGATAATATCACTAATACAAATCTGGGTCACATCAATGTGCAAAAATTTTGCGATCGAGTGAAAACTAAAGGCAAAACCATATTCTCGGATAGGCTTTACCATAGTGGTCTACCCCAAGCAGCAACATTTCCTGTCTCGGTGCAGTGTCCGGAGCTGGTTATTGCTTGTGCAGAGCATTACGATCCTGAGAGACGAGGAATTTTTAAAGATAATCATGAACCTTTCCTCCTAATCACACCAGAGCACATTGAGGAATTGCTCAGCATACCTGACTTCCCCGAGAATAAAGATATCACTTGAAAGTCAGCGCAAGAATTTTGGGATGAAGAGCCCCTCAGATGGAGCAAGATGGTAAATAACAACTAGTTAGTGACCAAGAGGCCTCAGAATTGATGGCTTCCTAAAGAACTGTATCGCGTTGAGTTCGTGGAAGAAATCGGGGACATGATTACTCTCCTGAGTCGAGTTTTTGGTTTACCCTCTGCAAGGATTTTCCACCCATGGATGTATCAGTTTATCTGTATCATCCTTGCCAAGAGAGAGTTTGTGGATTGGGCCACCATCATCAGTGATACCCTTCACAAACAATTGATCAAAGTAAAGATGACTGGATGCTTTCTACATGACATCGTATCTAACTTATGCAGTGGCAAGAAGAAAGCTATTTTCGGGACTTGGAAAAAGAGGAGTCATGGGGCCATCAAATAGTGTCTTCCATTACTATCCACAACTAAGTTTCAAAAATAGTTCTCACCATTTTAGAAGAGTCAATGATGCATTCACCTTCCGCGTGATTCGGAACTTGAATTGGAATACAGAGGAAATATTTTCTAAAGAAGCCATGGATGTCATTTCCCAATGGGGAACCTGGTTTATTCAATTCTCATCCTTTTCCTACATTCGCATAAGTGGATTTGCTGGGTACTCCATGGAAACTTCCTAAGTACGACAGTGACAGATGGGAATTGATGGAGCTTGCGCGACAACTATTCCAAGTTCACTTTCTTCTCAGTGATAAGCATCACTCAGGAATTCATTTCCCAATCCAAATCCGGGAATACCAATGTCCAAATATCTTCAGTGCACAACTCATGGAAAAAGAGTTTGCCCTCATCACAATTCATCCATATGTGAAGAGAGCCCAGTTTGATATCAATGGATATATGCAAAAGATTCTTGGAGCAAAGTATCAACATAACCCTACCATGGAATATTTCTGGGCTACCTATTCGGATGAGCATGAAGTGAGAAGACGAGAGTTTTCTCACCTAACCCTTGCTTAGATCAAGGCATTTCACATCAAGAACCCTCCAGATTCATTCATAAATGATGATGAAGATGTTATTGATCCTTCATATGATGTAGTTGCTTTTACCCCATTGCCCCGAATTGATTGGACCAAAAGAGATGATTTTTCTCTTGATAGGCAAGAATCAACTGATCCTTGAAAGAAGCATATCTTGGTATGAAAGAGAACTTGCCAAGTTACAATCAATTCAAGATCATACTTCAGGATCACAAAAAAATCTAACTTGAGGAGGTCCCATTCAACCAAAGCCCCTTCTCAATCAACCTCCGTGCCATCCAATCATACACAACAAGCAAGAAAGGAGTGGTTTCCAAAATCCACTTTGCCGAATAATGTGTCACGAGGAGAAAAATCTAAGGGTCCTAGCCCCAGTGAAGGAAGAGAGCGTGTATTGGGATTTTTTACTTCAAGTAGAGATTCTTCTACTCACATTGTTAATAGTTCTCAGAAGCTCATGACAAATGATCCTTAGCCATGCCTTCAAACAAGCGTCCACTCAGGTGTAGGTAGTCCAAATATCAAACACTTCGGAACCTACAGTTCATGAAGAGATTTCCCAAAATCTCCCGAATGATCAGGAGGTGGATATTGAGGTTATTTCTCCTCAAATTGAGGTCATGGAAAGGATTCTTACAGGATCTCATGATGTCAAGAACAATGAGAGTGTTGCTTCGAGCTCCAGGATTTTGTATGTAGAAATAGTGAATGATACTCCTTCTTGTGTTGATTGCAAGGTCAAGAAAAGGAAGAGGGTTTTCAAGGAAATAGACATTGATTTTGATGCCCTTTTTCAAACTTTCAAATGATGCCATTCCCAAGAAGCCTAAAGTTCTTTCCCGGATAATGGTGGATAATGACGGAAATAGATTTACAAATCTTACCATCCCACAAGTTGACAAGGATCGTGATGCCATGACATATGCTAATTATGAAGTTTCTAGAATTGGACTTGGGAAGTTCCACATTGGAAAGTGACATGGTGATGGCTTGAGATTCAATTGATATCGTGCTAAAGAGACTTGAGAAATATAAGTCTCAGAACTCTCAGCTCAAGGCTGAAAAGAATCAATTGGTGGAATATGTTCAACATCTGATAAATCCCATATCATCCACTTTCCCAGTACCTAATGCAGTGGCTGCCCCTAATGAAGAAAATCTCAATTTATCAAAAGAAATAAACATGTTGGGCCATGTCACTAAAACTTGGCTTTCAGAGATTCTCGTTTTAGGCCAAGGGACGATCAAAACAGTGGTTAAGCTCCATGAAGATGTTAGTGCGTATCTTGATCCAATTCTTTCTTTCAAGGAAACTTTTGTTTCTAACATATCAAATTTGGATGAGATATTGCCCAGTCTACAGGAGATGACGAGTATGGAATCCTCAGTTTTGGCCATCGAAGGAATTCTTGAGTTTGAACATCAAGGGACACGTTTTCTTTGGTTTCTGCATCTCAAATCAAGGAAGACGCTTCTCGAGGATTCTATGATCCATTATGAGAGCGTATGCAATGAAGCCTTCACTTCACTCGCCTTGATTCAAGAATTCATAGCTGAGATCCCTTGCAACCTCGTAAATGAGCATAATCAAAGGTGTTCATCGGAACATGTGGAAGAGCAATTTTCACAATTGTTTAAGGACATGTATACTCCCACCAATAATTTCTCTTCAACTTCAATGGAGCGTTGCATCAAATTAAAGAACTTGTTTGAGAATGCTCAATCAAAGATGGTTAATCTAAATGATATGCCAAGTAGGATTTTGGAATTACAGGTATTTTGTGAGGCTATTCTTCGACCAAATGAACCTCCAGAAGAAGAAAAGATGTTTGAAACATTGGGAAGGTTCAGATCCTTTCAATTGGTGAAAGCAACAGATCCTAATTTCACTGATGGTTCAAGGAGATAGTTTTCTTGGTATTTAACGAAGTGGGAGAGTCCATTTCTCATACGTTTGAGATAGGCGGACCCCATTTCAATGGATAAGGCACTGGTTATTATTGTATGTTTTAAAAGTGGGATTTTAAGAAAAGGATGTTGTTATTGAGTTTGCTTTCAAAAAAATGTGGATGACTTAAGTGATTTCTATTTTTAGTTGCTTTTAATAAAGTTGGTTGAAAAAGTCAAAGGTCACTTAAGTGTCATGTTTAATGTTCATGTAAAATCCTAACTAGTTTGTAACCAAATTTTGGGTTATAAAAGGAAGTGAGGGGATCATTTGTAAAGGGGGACTTTGAGAGAGGAGAAGAAAATAATTTTGTGTGCAAGCTTTGTTTCAGGAAGAAACTTTGTGTTCTTTTGTGAAGACATTTTGGAGTTAATGAAATACGAACTTTGTGTCTCATTCATTGTCTCTTGTAACATTTGATGTTCTTATGTTCATTAGATGTTAGATGTTTAAATCTTGCATGCAAATATTGTCTTTGATCTTATTGTCAATGTTATTAAGTTGTTGTTCTTGTTCACAGTGATCAAGCTCTATTATTTACTTGCTCATTTGTGTTCCCTTTACTCATTCTTGTTTAACTAATGCAAACTCCGTTTTATTTGTGTTAGTTATTTATTGTTCTTCTCCATGCAATATTAGGCTCTTCTTTTACCTAACTCTTGCATGTTCCTTCCATTCATTCATTTCCATTTCGTTCCTTCATTCTATTCCATCTCCCTCATTCACTTTTCTTTCCATTGATGTTCCAAAACACCCCCCCACATATGATTTTGAATGTACATGTGTAAATACAATTTCGTCCTTCAATAAAGGCAGCCTCACCTTCATTGAGGAGGGACTTCATTCCCACACTGTTGCATGTCATTTGCATGCGTGCAAATCCATATGCTAACACCTACAAAACCCTATTAAAAGCATCAAATTCCTAAAAATAAAAATGCATATGAATAGGTTGGACTGACCTTGGCTACCACAATGGTGGACTTATAACTAAGTGTTGCACTACATTCCAAACCCCATGTAGTTATGTGTGTTTGTGTGTGAAAAATTGTGCATAGGGTTCCCTGACGTCGATGATGCAGAAGTAGGAAGCAATAACTAGATGTAAAGATGTAAATGGTGGATGGAATATAAAGAATACAACCCTTTCCCCCTATGCTTGTGTGATGTAGATGTAGAAGATGCCCAAATGCAGTCCCTTACCTTAGTAAATAGTTAGCCCTTGATAGATGATAGTTTGCCCATAATGTAGTGAGTATGTTGTGTTTATATAGGGATCTCTTGTTCAAATTTTGACACTAATGACCCAACATGCCAACTAGCACCTAGGGTAACGAACAGGAAAATGACAAAAATCGACCTCGAATAGATAAATTAGACCCAAGTGTTACGGGGACCAGGGCGCCTAAAATCATGGACTAGGCCACCCATGGGCGCCCCAGCACTACCCTAAGTGCCCCAGTCAAGGACTGGAGATGAAAATCAAGCAAATTACGACACCTAAGACTCCTTGAGAGACGACCAAAACTGTATAGACAACTGATGATTGTACCAGACAAATGACAATAACGATCGACTAATTGACGATAGGACTAGGGGATAGGTCATTAGTGAATACTTTTATTACACAATATCCATATATAAAATAACATACTTGGCAATATAAATGTAATAGTAAGTGTGTGATTTTGTGACTACACTCACATTAAATTTACCTAACAATTTTGTACATCTAATCCTTGTAATCTTCAATTTTAAGGGGAAAAAAGTACTCATACAAACTTCAAATTCAATTAAGAAAATAAGTGCTAAAAATTTGTGTATTGAATTTCATACACTATCTATTGATTATGGAAAATAAGATTTTTTTGAAGGGTTGGTAAAAGCTTTTTATTTTATTTGTGTTTTTCACATTTTGTTGATCCATAATCTATAATTATCAAACAATAATGGAGAACCTTACTTTATGGTAATTACTTGTGATGTATTATATCTTGTTTTTAATGATTACATGTGTTTGTAATATGTCAGATAAAAAGTATTTTTATCATTTGTTTAATGGTGTTTTCTGATCAAATAATGTTATAGCCATACAATTTCTTTTATCTTGCTTTTGTATATTGAAAAGTTTGCAATATTAAGGTAAAAAGTAATCGCCCCTTACCCTTTGCCATTCATTGCAGGTTTTTCAATCTGATATCATACCAACTACTCAACAACTTGCCTGTCTTCGATAACGTGATTCGCTGCATAGGGATCTTATTGATGCCTCTTGACGAGCTTGTTATCGACTTTGTAAACAAAAAGGTGAAACTTTTGGTTCATTGCAGAGAGACACTCGCTTCTTTCCTCTTTGTCTCGCTTGACCTTCTTCTTTCATATCCAACATAGAACTTCTCATGTCTATAATCAATGGTTATGACTATCTCGAGGCACGTTTTGGTGTCCTTGTCTAACCATTCAATGCTTCAATTTCTTTGCTTGCATCTTTGCATGGATTACAACAATAGAGTTTGGTGTTTCGTCCTTCTATTGAAATAAGGGAAACATATATTCCATGCCCATTTATCTAACATTCCAACTCACATTTCTCCCTAACAATTTTGTGCAAACCCCTCCACCAACATATCATTTCCTCATCACACACAAATATATATTTTGTCCTTTTATTTTAAGTTCTTTTCCACTTCTTCACTTCACAATTATTTTCTTTGTTTTAAGGTTCCTTTTCTTTCCTCTTTCTCTCTCCTTTCTTTTCGCATTTATATTCACCATTCATGTCCTCCACTCCCCCATTCCCTTATCCTTCCATCCCTCTCTCCATATTAACACTTTTCAAAAAAACATTCACCTTCTCGCTCTTCCTCCTCCGATAACTTTCATCTTTAAATTTGTACTTTGTTCATTCCCCCTCTGCACACTCTACCTCCACCTCCCTTTCGGCATTCACATTACAGTTCTCGAGTGCGATTGCTAGTAATATGCTATGATGCATGGCCAAACCTGCCACTGCACTTGTGTCTAACTCTTAGGTCACATCACATTGAATGAATGTCATCAATCAATAAATCAGTTTAGCCACAATTTTATCGACTTTGTTTGTAATGTCTACAGTAATGACTTCGATTCCATGTTTATTGAAGATACACGTAACATTTTCACCAATGCATAAAGGTCCATAATTATTGCAACTTTCCCTTATAATCTGCATTTTGTAATGAATCATAACAACATGAAACACTTGCAAGAGTTACATATAGGTGTCAATTTGTTAACGAATCAAAAAAACTTTATAAACTGAGTAACATTGCAATACCAGTCTTAAAGACCACATATCTTTTGAAAGCATTTTCTCAAACATTTCACATGCTCCCACCTTTTGCAAACATATTTGCCAAGACACTTGTAACTAAAACATATGTAAAAATTCCCTTCTCCATAATGCTTTGGAGGATGTCCACAACCTTTGTCAAACCTCATATTTTGTACAGGCTAGTAATATGCTAGTAACGGTGATCTGATTCGATTGGAAACTCGTTGACTACATTTGGTGAAATAACATCAATGCCCTATGAAGATGCCCATGTCATTTGTTATTTTCTCCCTTCCTAGTCCCCTCTTACTCATTATTTGTCCGCATATTTAAGACCAATGCCCAAAAAGTATTATAATAATTTTTTATAGAGAATCAAATAACTTTCCCATGTCCTCCGTTCACTAGAAAGTACCCCTAAAAAACAAGAGGAGTTGTAAATAATCATAACCCTGTATTCTTATGTGCTCTACAAACACCAAGTAAACACATCTACACAAAAAACTCAAGTTTAATTGCCATGTTGATGATAAATTTTATAGTTTTTTCAAGGTAACCACCATAGCCAAAAATGTCAACCACACAAACATAATGATCAAATCTAGGCATAATTTTGTAAAAGGTACTCATGCCATTGAAGTGTTTACAACACTCATCTGTTAAACCTATGTGGATACATGTTAATGCAACAAAATGAAGCTTGCATGTTCAGCCTATGTTCGATACACCATATTTCTTTCATACATATTGTTGAACAATTCACATGATCTCACATTGTGCATATATCTACTACGACGCTTATAACTAAAACCTTTGACAAAATGTACTCCTTTGTCATGCTTCGATAGATGTTCATACCTAGTTCTAAAGCTCCTCTTTTTACAATGGATGGTAGTATGTTAGCAAAGGTGGAATGATCATACTAGACACTCAAGGATGTGTATGTCCTTTCTTAGTTGCTTCCACCCCTCAATTTAAAAAAAAGAAAAATTATTTACCAACTTCTAACTATGGTGGTCAAGTAAAAACACTTCTTCATATTTGTATTTGTCCATGTCATATGAATTTACAAAATAACATGTTACCTTCATCTCCCAAGATATTTTCTCCAACTTTGCATAGGTCTCCTATATTTGAGGACATGAATTGTCTCCTCCATAATAAACATGCACCATTTTACAACCTTTAATCCAATCACATCCACGTATCATTTTAATCCCCCATCCTTCACCAATCTCCTTAGCATTTGAACCTTGTTCTACCAATGCATTTTTGCATAAATGTTTGATAAAAGAACATAAGTTTCGTCATTTGGAAGATCTGACTCAAAAGAAGAGTTGTTGTAACTAACTGTAGCTCTATATTCTTATGTTATCTATAGGAACCAAGCAAACACATCCGTGGAAAATCTTTGTTTTGTATATCTTGCAAGCATGACGTTTCATGAGAGCATATCTCTTACCTAAAAAATAATAGTTTGGATAATATCTAATTTTCATAAATGTTTTGATGGAATTTTCAATGACTCATTCTATGAATATTAGATAGTCTGTGATGTTGAATATGTTTAAGGGATTTGTTGAACAATTCATGTTCATTGGTTATGCCTCCACATTTTGCATACATGTGTACTAGGGCACTTGCTGATACATGTAAATAATAGTTTTCCATTATATTTTGATGGATTTCCATGTGTTGTTCTAATTCTCCCATTTTGGTACAGGTTGGGAAGATAACAACAAAGGTTACGGAGTGCGGCTTTACACCTGCCAACAACATTTACTTTAAAGGTTCCAAGGCATTTTCAACAAACCATTTTGTGCATATCCCATAATCACTACACAATTAATTAGATTGCATATTTTCTCAAAATCCAAACAAATAATTCTCATGCCAATTACGTGGTTCCACATTTTGTATGAAATCCCTTCCACGTCATTAGTGTATGATTTTTTATTGTTTAGTTTTCTATTAGGTGTGGAATTCCCATTTGGATTCCATCCTACCAAAAATCCTACCAAAAAATGTCAGCCTCAAACAACCATGTTATGCCCAAGGATTTTCTCGCAAGTGTTATTATAGGTGTTTTAATAAGCCTTGAAGATTTCTTCTATGTTTGGGGCATCTTATACCTACGTGTGTTTACCTTGGCTCTCTCGATTACCAATTAACTTGTCGTCAATTTCATTATTACGTTTCTTCAAGTGAAGTAAAAATTTACCCCTGATTGAATCAATGCTTTAATTTTGTTGACCATGTGTTATGTTTTGATGGCCTTTCATCTTAGTAGTGACAAGCCTAAATGTTTCACAACTAGACAATATTGGTTTGAAATGAAAGACTTTTAAAGACATCCACGAGACCAAGCAGTTTAAGGGACCAAAAACCACAACATTAAGAAATTTTTAGATTTCTTTCGATGTTGGAACTTCTGCTACAAATCTTGACTAGGAAGCCAACCTTTTGTGGATCCTTTCCTCATAAAATAACTCATTTAGGTTGCCCACCTTCAAATTATATTGTAAGCGGATATCTTTGTATGCAACACATTCCAAAAGGAAGTGACATTTAGTTTCAACCACCCCTTTACTATAGAAAATACAAGTTCTTTCTTCCCAATTTTCCTTGGGGACCGTCCATCTACCAGTCTCACACTTAAGATGATGTGATTCGGTCCTCAATTGAGCCACTAAAATTATAGCCTTACCCTTAAGAACAACCTGTAGATATACTTTTTCCTCGTGCTCCCAAGTGGGGTTGAACTATTTAACATAGTGTGTTTTTTTTCGGCCAATTTGTTTTGTCGACATGGAAGTCCCAATTTTTTCGAAGACAATTTTTTTTATATCCACGTTGGTGTTAGGGAAATACTACAACTTATTTCTCATTTGTTCATCCACTTATTGTTTTGCTTCATCCATGTCTTCTTCCTATGATCCAACTCCTCCTTGATGACCATTTTGGGCCAACGATGGTTATCCATGTTTTCAACTTTTTTAAGTAACTTATCAACTGGGTTAATGCCGATGCCTCCATCGAAAAAGTTCTTGTTTTAGCCAAAAGGATCTCATTCAGAACTGTTTCTTTGAATTTGATGCTACTAGTGATTAGGAGCTTTTAGATTATCTCTATTTGTCTCCATTTGTAATTTGACATAAGACTCCCCCATACTTCACACCCATATAGGACAATAGGCACGACCAACAAACCAAAGAGGTTTTTTTTAGTTTTCCAATCCCATAATTACGCTTTCCTGCACCTTTCCTGGAGTAGGTAAGATGCTCTCCACACTCTTTGAATCCTTTTTTCTCTACAAGCTCCCAACTGAGCCTATTGCGGAAAAAAATTCCATAGTATTTGTACTCTTCCACTATTTCTAGTGGGGTGCCATAAAAAATAAACATAACTTGTTACTTCTTCCTTTTTAATGAAAAAATCATGACTTTGGTCTTGCTAGTGTTCACTTGCATCCCAACCTCATGGCAAAAGAGTTCTAAGGCCCTCAAATGTGCTCTTAAATCATGGGTAGTTTTTGCAATTAGAACAAGGTCATCTGCATATAAAAGTAGCTTCACCACATAGCCCGCCAGCTGGATATCACCCCCATATTATTTGTTTAAGCATTCCTATAGTTTATCTATGTATAAACCAAACAAAGTAGGAGATAAAGGACATCCCTGTTTAACTCCAATGTCACTACCAAAACATTCAGACATGTCCTCGCTAGTTCTGATTTTAGCTTTAACTTGCTCATAAAGTTTATGTGCTACAACTCTATACTCATCAAGAATCCCAAGTTCCTCCATTTTATTCCACAGTTTTTCTGTAGGCACTGTGTCAAAGGATTTTTTAAAGTCAACAAAGTGACAAAATACTTCCTCCTCTTATGTGCTCCAAAAATTTTCAATTGATTGTCTAAGAGTGATGCAATGGTCAATGGTGGAATGTTTTGGTCTAAATCATGTCTTCCCTTTGGCTCTTTTTTCCTCTTTTTTTCGCCTAACTACTGATTCTTCACTCTACCAAGCTCCCAATTTTTTTCCAAGAAGAGGGTTCACCATAATAGTGCGGTAGTTAGAAGGATTATTAACATCCCCATTTTTGTATAGAGGGATAACTACGTTAGTTGTCCATTTTATCAGAAAGCCATCCTATGTGAAATTGTTAAAAACTCTTGTGATGTGTGGAGTAAGGGGCTCAACTCCCCATTTTAGAAATTCAGCTTGCAACTCGTTAATGTCTTGCACCTTACCTCCTGCCAATTTCTTTATGCCTTGTTTGATATCTTCCACCGAGAATAACTTGGTTGACATCTTAATTATGGGGGTTTATCTTTTTAGTACATTCACTCATATAGGAGTTTCACATACTCTATCCATTGACCATCTGTGATATTATTCTCCATTGTTTTCACTTTTGTTGTAACTGTCTCCCAAAGCCTTTGGGGTTGTGTTTACTCGGATATATTAATTATTTCCTTCTTGAGAGTACATAACTCTATTTTTTGGATTTTATCAAGTTTTCATAATCTTTCTTTCTTTGTTTTTTGTTCCCATTCTCTTTGAGGATTTTTCGTGGCCTCGCATACATCATCGTACCATGGATTATTCGGGAAGGTATTTACAAACCCTCTCCTAGTTCGGGACCTCTTGCAAACCTCTAACACCTCGAGGATTAAAGGGATCAGGATACTGCTACCTATATGAACACTCGCTTCATTGTTTTCTTCCTTATGCAATTTTTTGTCACCTAAAGTTGTTGTTTAAGTGGTGCCATGAAGAGATCCTATTTTTTTGATTGAAGAGAATTTTCCCCTTAGATTGAGCCTTCTTTTGCATACGTTGGGCCTGACCACCTTGTTGTTTGTTTGCGGGAAAGCCAAACTTCATAAGAATTAGTATATGATCTGATTTTAGCTCCTTAGGACAATCCCTAATATTGAACTCCAATATCCTATAAATAGAATTATGAGAGCAAATTACATAGTCCACCACACTTTTTCCATTGTATGTTTTACACGTGACACCTCTTGACCTTGAACACATTCTCATGCCATTACAGATGACCATATCATACAAGCTACATAGCCCCAATAGTTTTGCTCCAAAGTGCATCACACTCCCATTCCCATCTTGGGAGTCTCTTTTCCAAAGATGGTCCCCATTTTCTTCAAGCCATAGTGGGTTTTTATCCCCTCCTTCGTCACTTCTCAACTGAAGGGGTTGATTGTTTGTCGTCCTTGCATTGAAGTCACCTATTAAGACAATTTTCCCCAAGGCGCTGAAAACAAAAAAAGCCTTTTTTTAAAGCAACATAAGGATATTCACTATCTAGATTTTTCTTCTTGTAGATCTTTGAGATTTTTGGGGCAAAGTAACAGGTAACCAATCCGATTGTTACTTCACTATCTATTATTTTCAGCTATTTGAACTGTTTATTTAGGTCCTCCTTTTCTATTGATATTGTTCCATCCCATAATTCCCTTGTTAACACTGCAACTCCTCCATGCCCTTTACATGTTTCTACGCCTTCATTCCATACTGAGATTTTCTTGTACCCTTCAAAGTTTGGAACCTTACATCTGTCATGTTCATATGTTTATGTAAAAAGAATAACATCTTCTCCCTCTACTATGGGCCCCAACCCTAGTCCTCTTCTCCACGGGTAACCTCTATGGTAACCTTTGCTTTGGGTTTATTGTAATACTTATTGCGTCATCCCTTTACAAATTCATTCTTCCCTCATTCAAGCTTGTTTACAAAAAACTTTGTGTAGAATAACATACTTGTAGAGTGCAAAATAACATACTTGCATAGTTAAAGTCACAAGAAAAACATGTATAGATTTTTTTTTAAGGAAAACATTTGTTAGGAAACACTAACGCTCGCCGGAAAATGGCCCCTCATTATTTGATGCCTCCTCATATATGTGCCTGGTCATAAAAAAGAAGAATTTTTCATAGGTACACACCCACGTTTCTGCACCCCTATACTTATCCTCCCTCGAACCCATTCTTCATCACCCCTCTTCCTCCTGCAATGTTTTGCTCACTCAATTTTAACTTCTTTGATGGACCCCATTCAACATCAATGCACCATTCGTGTGTGATTGCTAGTAGATGAAGTCAATGAGGTCAATTACTTTGTTGATGTTCTTCTCTATTAATAGTACAAGGGTAAGTTCCACACCCATATGCCTATCCACATTTACAATTAAATAATAAGAGCACATCTTCAACCACACAATAATGTATGAGTTATTAGATACACTAACAAACCCATTATCCCATTTTAGATCTTATTAGCACATGCATGCACCATCCTTTAGAGTTTGTGGCATTTATTTGTTTATTAGGGCACATGAAGCACACCGATGACATGAAGGCCATCATATAGCCTAAAGAGGTAGTTAGAGATAAGGTAAACAAAATAAAAGGTACTTAAATGAAACAAAACTAAAAGAAGAGGAACATGTGGTGCATTCATTACACGAACACCCAAACATTAATTAAGAAATTAAAGAATACATGAGAAGAAAATTCAAGGTATGTGTGTTGACAAAACAACTTGAGAGGAAATGATAATATTACCTCGACGAGTTCAATCCCACTAATGAACACACACACACACACACACACACACACACACATGTAGAGGCGTGAATCGAATGGAAGGCGATTATGATTGTAGTTCAACTAAGGATTGGTTCATACTAATTTAGATGTGAAACAAGTAGATGCATTGTTAACAATTAAGGAAGAGTGGAAAGAGAGAATATATTTATTTCCTATTACAAACAATGTAGGAACAAAAGTAAACTTCATAATGCAATACATTATATGTTGACATTTAGCAAAAATATGAAGATACCTTAAATGTCAGTGTTATGTGCGCACTCCTCGAAGAAGTAAAAATAATTAAAATATAAAAATTCTCGATAAAAAAATATAGTCAGAGATCCACTCTAAAAAATTAAGCCAATGTTTAAAACCTTACGAATCTTGCTCGTCATAAAGTATTCATAAAGTATTAAGAGCATGTTTATGAATACATTTATGAATATTGATGTCACAAACGTTTCCTCAATTACATTCCAATGCTATGGAAGGGGTAATTATAACTATTATAACGTTGAAAGTGGTCTCATGCAACAATGCTCAAGTAACAATATATAGTTTTTTCTCTCAAAATAGAGAGCAATATTAAACGACCCTACACAACTTTGAAAAGTGGTGGGGATGAAGACTCTCAAAGGGACAACATCACAATATAAGTGACGTTCTTAGGTTGTGGTCCCATGCAAGGGGCAAGCTAAATATTTTGAGCAGATACAGGAAAGAAAAAACAAGGTATTTTAAAAACTAGAATCTCATAAATTTTTATTTATCTTTGCAAAGACAAAATATGAGACTTTAGTAGTAGCAAAAACAAGGTCCCATGAATGCCAATGAGAATATTGGAAGAAAGAATTGGGAGGGAAACTCGATGAGAGATGCCAAGTGAACCCCCCCAAAATATCAAACAACTGATTGTCCTTTGTACCCCCATTGCTTTATGCGCTGAAAAACTTATCCCTAAAATATAGCTCCTAAGAAATTTCACGACTTTTGTTGAGTAACAATTTTTCATTTTTTACATCTCCCTACTAAATAGAAAAGTAGCCCCCATACATGAAACCACACTCTTAATGAATTAATTAAGGGACAAATATGTTTGCTTGCTTGGCCTTCTAGACTCTTCAGCACTTTAATCTCCTGAAATTTCCGCGCTAAAAATTTCAGACAAAAGCGCCGTTGTGTTTTTTATTCGTTTCTTTTCTAATTTCTATTTTACCACATAAGTACCAAGAATGAAGGGCATTTCACTTCAGAGACGTTATCTCGCACATTTTTCTCATAACAGACCGCATTGCCGCATGTATTTATAAACATTGCGAAGGATAAAGTTGTAAAATTTGAAGGAGAAGCCATGAGTACCTTGAAGCGGAAGGAATCGATGGTGGCAAGGGAGGGTGACCAGTTGATTGTCACTCCTCTAGGGGCTGGCAACGAGGTGGGTCGTTCCTGTGTTTACATGACCTACAAGAACAAGACTGTTCTGGTAACCCCATTTCTTTTTTTCTTCGAAGTTCATTTGGGTTATTTTGTCTATAGCCATTTCCTACATACATGTAGTGTCTGTTCCGTTAATGTTCAGCAATAATTATCTAAACGTGCTTCCATAGTTTCTGAGATCGTCTTTTACATATTATAATCTTTGCGGACCACCCTAAAACGGGTTTGGTGGATTCATTATCTCTGTATGCTGGTTAGAATGAAACTGCATCGCTAATGAGAATTTCTTGAATACAAGTCTGAGAGAAGTGGGGTTTATGTTTTTGAGAGAAGTGGGGTTTAATGTGTTTGAAAGAGGTAGATATTAGCGCTTTTGAAAGAAGTGGGTACTACTGTTTTAATAGAAATAGGTTCTAGTGATTTTGAAAGAAATGGGTTCGGATGCTTTTACACCGTTAATAGTTTTTTAATTAATATTTGAGAAATGCGTGTAATTTATCACATGAGTAAGAAGCATGCCAGTCTTTGAGAAGCTTTCTTATGCAACTTTTGGAACTGATGCTTTTCTCTGGTGTTGTGTACGTGGAGTTTGACTGTGGAATCCACCCTGCTTACTCTGGCATGGCAGCTCTACCATATTTTGACGAGATCGATCCGTCTACAATTGATGTGCTTCTTGTCACTCAGTATGTATTTAGACTAACATCCATTTTTGGTTGGTTTTTTAGCGATTTATGTGGTTGGTTTTTTAGTGATTTATGTGATTGAGGACAGTTTTTTGTGCATTCCTTTTTCACAATGTTAAGAATGAACTACATTATGCATTTCTGTTTTGCCACATGAGATTCTCATGTGTGGCTATGATTTTCATTAAGCCCTTTATTCCTGAATATGGCAGAAATTCAAGTTCCCATGCTCACCTTTGGCAAATTTGCACGCAAATGAAATGGCTTCTTTGACATTTAAGTAAATTTATTCACTTGAGTTACTGGCACCTCAGCATTTGGCCTGCGGAATGTGTGAAATGGAAATAGCACTTGGGACTCTTGTAGCTGCTGTTTTGGAACATCTTGTCATAGACTGCTAATGAAACCTGGTTAATTTGTATTCTTTCTTAAAATTTTTATGCATTTTTGTCTACAAAAGTAGTTTCATAACTTCCACATTTTCCATAACTCCCTCATTTGCCACTTGGCCATTCTGCACGCATAAGCATTTTTGGTGGGTTGCTTTTGTTTTACATTGCATTGCTTCCTAATAAATCAGGATGTACCATCATTATCACGCTTTATTTGTTGAGAAATGAGCTTCTACCGTTTTTTTGTACTGTTTAATTTTTAAATGCCTTAAAAATTTAATAAGTACGGACCTGTGAATCGTTTAAGTGTAATTTTTCTTTCGAGGGTGGTTTTGATTTTTCTTTTCAGTTGAAATTTTATCTACTTAACAGGTTGGATACTGTCAATTTATTTTAATGTCTTGTCATATGTTTATCTTTCAGTTCTGCATGTAGTGTCTTTTTTTGATTGTTCAAAATAGAGCATCTATAGAGGGCACGCCCCTTTCTAAATTTTACAGATATACATAAGCTAAATAGTAGTAAATACCAATAAAGGGGTTACAGACTTTAGCAAGAAATAGTCATTGTATTCTACCCATAATTTTTTTTTTTTGGTTTGAAACCTGGCAGGTCATAGACCGCCATATCCCATGGTTGAGGTGGGCAGACTTCTTTGGCTAAGCGGCCAAGGACTGAGGGGTTTCCATTCCACCAAATTTGCCCGGGGCACAATCCTGGCCTCATCCCTTATTACGGTATCTACTGGCTTTGCTTCCAGTGAGAATTGAACCCTGGAGTGCTCTTTAAGAGCCAAGCACCTTTCACCATTGAGTCAAACGCCATTTGATTACCCATCAAAATTTCAATATGCCTGTAAGTCTAAACTTCTAAACAGACCTGTACCAACAAACCAGAAGGCTAAAACATACAATTTTAACACATATACGGCCTAGCATGGCCAATCCTTATCCTCCTAGGGCAAGCACATGGAAAACAGTTATATGCGAAACTTAAGAAGCAGTGACAATGACAGAGACCCATGACAACATCAAAGTTTTAAACATTAACATCCCTTGCTGGAGCTGTATGCATCCAGGCTTCTTCTCCACTAATTTGTTTATGCTTTACAGTTTGGAGAAAGTTAGATATTTCTATTCCAGTCTTCTGCAGAAGAGATCATTCTTTATCTCCAAATGAGCCTTAACCATTTTGACTACTGTTGATTGTTCTATGTACAGATATGTCCTACACAGTTTGACACTGTACATAAGACACCAATGAAAGCTCATACAAGCAATCATGCCACACAAGTCGAAAGTCAGTCTTACACTATCAACAAAACAGATTTTTAATTGCGAGAAATTATGTGGAAAAACTAAATGGAGGAGCTGCCTACCTGTGTTTTGAACTCAACTATAAGCCTGTTATAACTACTCTAAACTTAACAGAATCTTAAATTTAAAACTTGCAGAAATTTCAATTGCGATGAAAAATCTCAAACTGCTTAAAAGTCTGAAACTGAAATTGATGGAAAAATCCATAAGTGCTGAAAAATTTAAAATATAAAGCTGCTGAAAAACTCAAGTTTGAAATTCTATGAAACAGTCTCTTTGAGAACGATCTGACTTTTTATTCGATATCTGTTCGTCAGAAATTGGAGTTACGAGACTCTTTGTATTATCTTTAGTACAATAGAGAGGATATTATCTAACAGTCTATCTTGAGTTCATTGTCTCGTGAATGGCCTGATGAACAACCCACTTGGAAAGTTGTATGGAGCACGATGCTACCCTTTGAAAATAGTGTATCCCTAATCTCCTAAAAAATTGGAGCCATGAGACTGCTATTCTGTATTTTAGTTGCAAATTTACAATAGAGAGGATATTGGCTAAAAATCTATCCTTAGCCGCCCCTCTGTCCAAAATTCAAATCTGTAATGGCCCCTTAGGGCACAAATAAGAGAAATCTGGAAACACCCACAAACCCTTTTGCAAATATATAACAGCAGACTGAAATTTATGACAACAATCAACTGTTAATGCCAGGAATAAGATAAAGACCTGATTTTTATTTCAAACCCTCGATACCAAAAAACAAAGACTTCTGAAATTTCTACTTTATTGATCAAAATATCCGTAATCTAGAATACCCAAAAGGCTTTAAACATCCAAGAAGCCTCTAGAAACACAATCATGAAAGAAAATAATTTTTCCAGCAAGCTTCTGAATTTATTTTATTTATTTTTCACACCCAAAAGCCAAGAAAATACCTGTGTATAATTTCAATAATTTTTTGATAGATGATACCCCATGTGGCATGAAGAGGCCAAATGATGAATATGGAATCCGAAATTGAGGAAATCTGCCCACGGATGATACCCTAAATGCCGGTCTGAAATCCCAAAGGGTGTAGATAGCCCTAGATACGGCTGCAAATTGTGCCCTAGTTGTCCCTGCTTAAAGTTTTGGCAGATGTCTCGCCATTGGCTGAATTTCTTTGCTTGAAATGCAGATGTGAAGCGAGAAATATAGAAAATGTGCCATAGCTCTGAAAATCTGATATTTTTCTCTGAGAATCTGATATAAGCTCAAGTGTGATCTTCGTATGAAATCACCGAGGAGAAATTGAGGGTTTTTGTCCCCAAAATCTGAATGCTAATGAGTGTTTTCGTCCTCAACAACTTGCTCTTAAGGGATTTTGTCCTTGACAGCTGAAAAGAAACAAGAATGCTCTCTCATATAAGAAAATAGTAAATCAAGATGATTGCAAATGAACCCTTGATCTTCTTCCATACTTTTTCTGGGCACACTACATGTGGGTCACCCCATGTGGTAGGTGCACTTTATTAAATTAAACTGACCACATTTATGTCTTATTTTATCATTACACTTTTCCCTTTCTAATTAATTGTTACAACTTAAAGTTGTTTTTTTACAAATATTACAAGGCTTAATAAAATAACTTAAAATAACGATAAAGTACTACCCTTGCATTTCCCTTAAAACCCCCATGAAGTCAACTAGGGCAAAAGGGTGTCACGACGAGCTCGTGTTAAAGATGGGACTTTACAATCCTCCCTTCCAAAATTGCTTGCCCTCAAACAATTGCAAATTTGGGTGCTCAAGAATGGCTACTCCCTCCCATGACGCATCTTCGAAAGGTAGGTCCTTCCAGCAAATCAAATACTAACTTCTGATCCGACCCCTTAATTTTTTCTCACGAACATTTATGATGTCTTTCGGAACTAGAATTAGCTTGCCTTCCTCATTCATAGGTGGCAGATTTGTAGAAGGAATAATATGCTGTCCAAGTGCATCAACTCCATAACACCCAAAATACACTCAAGGGCTGTAAAAAGTCACCTCCAAAGTAATATTGTAGAAAGGACCTTTATAACTAAACAAACATTGCAAAGCAACACTACAACACAATATTCATTCAACAACCAATCTTATACAATAACCAGAGAGAACTTCGTATGTTATTGATCTAATAGATATAAGATTACATCAAAGACTATATTCATTAAATTTGTTCCTATTTACAATCCAGAATGCCTGATTGAAGCATGGCAAACGGTTTTGTATATTTCAATTTTGACAAGGGAGACATATGCAAATGCTCTCAGTGCCTGCTAGTGACTACACAATGCGTAATCACCCTAGTTAGAACCCAAAAATTAGAACCCCTAAAATGAAGTAAGGCCTTCACTTTTATACAATTATTTTTCCATAAGGGAATATACCTAGATACCCCCAGTGAGCACTGAAAGCAAAAAATACGTGTGGTGGCAATCTTTGATTTGCATAATGGATGGAAGAGATGTCCCAACTGAAAAAGATCCCATTTTGTTTTGCCAGGTTGGAACAATTTTGAATCATGACAGAGTCCGTGGAGGAGTGGAGAATATTCCTTCATTTGCTACCAAACTCTTTTTGTCTTCTTCAGTACTGTCATCATCATACATATGCTCCAAGGAAGAGTTTGTTACTCATTGCAATCAAATCATTTGCTCGTTCTTAGTTCCTTCTTCTAGCTTACTCCTGTAAACATGAAAACGTTCAAACATCCCCAAAATGGGGTCTTAATCGACCCTGCATGGTAGAGGAAGATCATTTCCTGTTTGGATAGAACACTGTCAAATTTAGTAGAAATAATTCTCTTCCTCATGATCCTCTTGGCCAATTTATTAATATATCCCTCTAAATGAATGAACTTTTGAATAGAAGAATAATCAAAGTCTTTCGAAGACTCCAAATCCCTTGCAATATGTTGTTGAAAAATTTCTATTAGCTTGTTTGCATATGCAGATCCCGGGGTATATGTGTCCTTGAGGGGAAACATCCTTCCAAGTTTTGAATCAATATCATCTACATACTTCCCTGCTTTCTCCCTCATGTCTTGGAGTTTGCTTATGCAATTCCGCAAAGCTTCTATTCTTAAATCGACAGCTCCCCTATATTCATGTTGTTTTCCTTTGCAATCTAAGGGAAGTATCCCTTCCTTCACCATTTCATCATCCGAAATTGTGATGGCTTCAAGTTTTGGCAGTAGTCCATCCCAATACTCAACCTCTGTCTGATATTTATCAATTAATGTCTTACTTGCCTCTATTTGCTTAGACACTTGATCGTAGCAGTCTATAATATCCTTGATGACCTTGCTGTCCTTGCTCAAAAGTTCTTCCTCCCACTTTTTAGTTGCTTCTCCCCTACACCTCAAGTCATAAGCATTTTTTATTATTTCAGGAGTGAGGGGTGCAATTGTTTCTTGACTGCCTTGGGGAGTTTGCACCTACTTTTGCACATAGGTTGATAAAACATCAACCTTCTCCTTCAGTTGCTTTTTGGTCTCTTTATCTTTGTCCATCTTCAGTTACATCAGTTTATGGGGTGGTAACTTCCACAAACCTTTCTCCTTGAGGTTCCACCATTGTTCTTGATAGAATTATGACTTTCTTTGGTGTTTTGGATGGCCTTAAGGAAATGATGTTTTCAAGGTCAACCTCCTCCACCTGCACTCTTACCTTTTTCTTCCTTGGGAGGGTTGTTCCTAACCAACCTTCAACTTCAGTGTTGCTTTCTACTTGTTCTTGCAGTTGGGGAACACTAGGTATTATCATATGTCCTTGGGGTGCAAGGAGAACAAGACTTGAACTTTCAGTTTATGTCTTTTGTTGATCAGAGGACTCAACAAGATGTTCTTGAATTATCTCTTCTTCTATCCCTATGTCTTCCACCTTTTCCTTTGTCATAGTTGAAGATGGTTGAGTGTTTGTATTAGTCTTTGTTGTGTCCTCATCAACTTCTTCGATGGAGAAGGCTCCTTTGCTGTATCCGTTTGTTGCTGTTCTTGAGGCCGGGCTTCCTGTTTTGTAACTTCATGAGTTGCAATCTCTTTCTCAATTGTCTCCAAAACTGGTTGATTGGGTTCTACAACACTTGATTGTTCAATCTTAGCAGGTGTGACCTCTTCAACCTGAGTTTGCCCAACTTCTTTCACAATAGCTTCTTCTTCAACATTTCCCTTCACCTCACCACCCTCAACTTCCTTGGTGGCAGGTGTTTGTTGTGATGCTTGATCTATCTCCTTCTCCCCAATTGATACATCTTGTACAGTTTCATGGGGGAGGTTATCCCCAACATCTTGGTCCAAACCATATAGAAATTCAGTGAATGTTTGCTTATGGATGGGTCTAATACTGCTGTTGTTTCCTCTCCTTGAGCTTCTTGTCCCTAAATTTCTTGAGTGGGCACACTGACAGGGATCCCTTGTGTAGGCACACTAGCAAGTGCCTCATGTCGCATAAGAGGTGGGGTGGTGAGTACTGCCTTTGGAGTTTGAGATGCAGCAACAAATGTTTGGACCATTGGAGTTGTCCTTTGAAATGTTGCACTTATGGTTGTCTCTATTGTAGGTGTTGCCACCTTTGCCCTCTTGGTCCTCACAAAGTGTAATGTCACAGGTTCCTCTTCTTCTTCCTCCTCTTGGATGGTATCTAGTGTTGGATCTACCTTTGGTTTTCCTGAGGCAATGCTTCCTCTCATTCTCTTTCCTTTGCTAGATGAACCTTTTGAGGAGGTGAGTGACACTTTAACTTGACTAGTCCCCATTGCCACATGTGTCTTTTACCTTGATGTGGGATGTGGGATTTGTTGGTGCTCAAATTTGTCTTGCCCCATTTATCATTGAAATTCTTCAGATTGCGGCCTCTGTTATGTTTTCTGTCTCCCCGGGCTCAAATGGTGGTTGTCCTGCATTTTACGGTTTGACGGGTGTAATTTCCCGGTTGAAATTATTTCTCGGCATCAGTTAAAAAGTGGCCCTTTTTGGTTGGATGCGGCTTTGTGGGGCACTTTAAAAATTCTAAGGCTCACTTCAACACAAAACATGTCCACGTGGAGGCTTCCGCCGGGCCTTCCCGTACTTGGACTTTTCACGCAACTTCCTAAAGGGGCCTGGGACACGTGGAGGGACTGCGCATGTTTGGGGACCGGCCCTTGAGTTTTATTTTGAAGAAGCGCCAGGAGGACACTTGGAGACTCTGCCAGACTAAGACACGTGTTGGGCCCACGCTTGTTTGGGGTCTCTACTTTTCGGGACCATCTCAAAATGCGCCATTGAGACACGTAGCAGGCGGGGAAATGGAGGACGGACCCGTGGGGAAAATATGAATTTTTTTTTTTTTTTTGGAAGATCATTCAAGGTTGTAAGTTTGCAGGTCTTTTGTAAAAAGGGCGGAGCTGATAAATTTGTACGAGGTTGAAGTGCAGGTCCGCTGGGACCCACATTGGGACACGTGTCAAGCCGGTTTTCGGAGGGGTGGAGAAAAATGTCGACACTTTACCTTTTTCCAAAAATTATAAAATGTTAAAAGATGCCCCCAAACCCGTTTCTAATCGCATTTTGCCATGTGGAGGGCTCAAATTAAAAGTTGAAACACAAGATCAACGGTAATTGTGTATTTCATTCAATTTTACCACCATTCAACGCTCCAGGATGTTTGGAGATGCATTTTTGCATCATTCTTCATCAAATTTTTGGAAAATTTGTGTCGTTTGGGTCTGCAAAGTTTAATTGGATCAATTCGGGAGCTCAATTTGTAGAATGAAGTACTCTTGAAGTGGATTTTTGCTTCGGGTTCATGCAAAAATGCAAGATGCCAGATCCAGAAGTCACAGAGTAAAATTTCAGAGGGAAAAAGGATGAAATGATTAAAGGTACAGGCGCAAAAGGTGAAAAGGGCATTGCCTCGAGAGCAAAAAAGGGATGACCTGTCAAAGTCCAGCTATGCAGAGGCTCCGAAAAATGATTAAAAAGGGGATTTCTTGCATGATAGAATCAAAATGATTAAAGGGACTCCCAAAAAGTTGTGGCATGGCATCCTAGTCAGTAGTCGAGGGCCCAAGAAACGTGATCTGTTCACAGTTGGTCCACCTGGCAGATTTCGGATCTGAATTTGTTAAATGTCTCTGTTTGAAACAAATTGGTAACAAGCAAAGGTCCCTCGAATATTCTTCTCTTTTGAGGGGAAAAGGTGTTGCAGGCGCCAAGGATAAAGAATATGCCTCCAGTTAAAACAATGATGCAAATATTTGCAATGATTCACCTTTTTGAAAACACCTGGCAACTTTTTTGCGAGTCTGTTGAATGTCACCTTCTGCAAATCATGATCCGATATGTGCAACAAAGGTGCTTCGAATATTCCTCTTTTGGGGGGGGGGGAAATTGGATGTAAAGGGTGTATTATAAATGCAATGAGATTACTCTTGCAAATGGTCAGGAGTTCATTTTCACGAGAAAATTTTGAGAAAAGCTCATCCTCTGAGAAAACTTTCTGAGAAACTAGGTGAACTTCCTCTGTGTTAGATTTTCATTCATGTTGAGTTGGTTACAAGTGTATAGCCATCAACAAGCTCTGAAATTGTTAAAATAACTCTCCCCTACTAATGAATCTGATAAACTTTGAGTTAATTTGTGTTAAATCTCTGGCAAATTTTGTGTTTATTTCACTTTCAGAATGTCTGCAAGTAGTTTTTCTTGTTCCTATTGCAATCTTGTATCAAAATCTCTTTGAATCACACAGATCTCAATCCTTGTGATAGTTTAGTAGCATCTGCAATTTCAGTTTTCAGAAGAGCTTTCATTTGGGAATGAAATAAACGATTTAAAATCACTTTTCTTTCAACTATTGACAGAGATTGTTTGTAAGCTTTTGGGTGTACCTCAGGCGTGACTAATCTTAGATTTTAATGTTTTATTGGGTCTTCTAACTCGAGCCTTCATGCTAGAATCTCAAAGATTGTGTGAAAAAGTGCATGTCTGGGCCTCCATTGATGCACCCCTTCTGGTTGAAGGAATGTTTTAATTATTTTTGAAGTTTTCTGTTATTGAGTTCTCCATTTGTTGTGAAGTATCTCAAGGATCTGGCAAAGTCCAATCTATCTTGTTGATCTCCCACCAAAAAATTATTCAAATAACCAATCCTACCCCGAATTACCCCTATTTTGCTCTGTATATCCACAGAAGAACAAAATCCATTTGCTAAAGTATGCAGAACAGATCAGGATTCCAAATGTCTTCAGTAACCTTAGCCTTGTGCTGAAAATATCTCCATAATCTGGAAGTGACAACTCGTGAGAGTCAGATTTGGTGTGTTGATCATATTTTCGCAAGGTCTTCTCTATAAAATTTGTGCAAAAGAAGGATTTACCAACATTCTTCAATAACAAAGGTTACAAAATAGGTTCTCTTACCTTGGTTGAAAGGCACAACCTAAAATAGTTAGGATAAGATCACATCCTTTTAAGGTGCTACCCACTTCTCCAAAGCCTGAGTGCTAAAAAGTCAAATAGATCGCTTCCCCGGCTACAAAATGACACACATAATCATCTATCTGCCTCTGAGTGTTTTGTCAAATCCATGATGCTGCTCGGCCTTTGAAGAAGAGTAAATTCGGGGGTACCAACAAGACTACTTGGAGAGGTGTAGCTGCAATGATTAGGGCATCCTGTATAGTTTTCTCCAATATCTTCTATGTCATATGTGTCAATTTTAACACTGGAGTCCTTGTTTTGCTCATTGGTACACTTAACTCTTCAACAACCCCTGAAATTTGTCCTTTGATTGAAATTTATGGGGACCTTGACTTTCCTTTCAAGGGATCCAGACCTGCAGTTTCCTTTCTATAAGGGGGGAGCACATCCTTTATGACTCCACTTGCCCTGTGCTCCTTTAAGATTGTTTTGTATTGCAGGAATAAGTCAATCTCCTTGCTGCTCAACCATACCAATGTCCTCTTGATGATGTGGGCGATTGTGTCATGTAGGGAATCGTTTTCTTTCCTTGCCCAATCTACACTTGGGATGGGTTGAGATGCTGTGTTCTTATCAACTTAATATTTGCTCACGAGGTTCATATCATCCTGCAACCCTTGAGGAACAACAAGTTTATAATCCACCACCTGGGTGAGGGTCATTCTAGAGTAATCTCTTAGTTCGATCTCCTCCTCATCCCTACAATCCATCCAATAATTTTCATAATGAGGCTCATGTTCATATGAATTGCCCAAGGCTCCTTGAAGAATTCATCTAATATCATAGTTGGACCTAGGAGAGAGTTTCTACAAAGCCACTTTGCCCATCTCTACTTCCAGAGTCTTTCCTTAACCATTGTTGGGCAAGTATACCTTCCAATGTTGATTGGGAACTTGATGTTTGTTTTGTGCTTTCCTACAATCAACTTATGTACTGCCACTAGCTGCCTTGACACTTCCAAAAGTGCCCATTTATCTAGGTATCTTGACAACATGTAGGGAGCATCATGGAAGCCGCTTATTCTAATATATGTGAAGGTTTGGAATTGGATGAAGTAGCTTCCAAATCCAATGATCACTTTCTTTGCCTGTGTAGATATTCTGTTGTTTTCCCACTCAGGACTGAAATAAGCATATTATGGGAGCAAAGAAAGTGTCATGCACCATCTTGAAACAATTGATGTAATTGCTTAGGTTCAATTGAGGGTACACATCATAAACTCTTTAGTTGCCAAAGTCCCTTGCTCTGTCCAACCCAGGGAATGTCATGTGTCGGGCAATGTTGTAAACCAGATAGGAAGTCATGTAGAAGTCCATTTTGTTTGTGGAGCCTTCCTCAATTTGAACTGTCAATTTGAGCATCTGATCATGGATTCAATCACTAATGAATTCTCCCCAATGAATGTGTACTTTTCCAATGAGTATAATTTGGATGAAGTTGAACATCCAATCACTCTAATAATTAGCAAATTCCTTCCCCATAACCTTGTTTAACATGGTGATAATATCCCCAATTTTCTCCAGAAAATCTACTCTGCTCAGTTTTTTTGGAATCCTGGTGGCAACAATCCTTGGCTTGTCAAGCTAATTGCTGTTCAATATTTTGGAGTACTTAGCAATGTTGGCATTCCAGTACTTTTTTGCACTTTCAATTGAAATATCTTCCACATGAGTTGCATTAGGAAGACCTAATAGTTCTACAAAGGTTTTAGTTGTTAGGGATAAAACCAAGGCGTTGTTTCCATCCCTAACCTCCATGTTGTTGGGTTATAATGTTGTGCACAAACCCACACTAGCTCTGGATATTGAGCAGAAGGAGGAAACACACCTTCTAGGGCAAGCCCATTCGAGTCAATCTTTGTCATAGTTTCATTCCTGTCAATTGCATGCAAGCTTTGTTGGAATTTTGCTAGGTTTGCATGGATTTGGTTGGTGTTCGTGATCTTATCCAGGTCAGATGAGAGGTGGGAAGCTGGTGTGGACACCAACTAATTAGATCTTCATTTTTGCAGGGTGCAAGGCTTCGGAAAAAACTAATGAGCGAGGAAAGTTATACAACTATTTATACTAGTTCAATCCTTCCAACACAAGTTTACTAGGGTACCACGGGATTATAAATTGCAAATAAATTTCGAGCGAAGCTCTTACCCGTGCAAATGCCGTCGTTGCTCTTGTTCACACTGCAAAATAACATCCAAATTGTCCTCGAAGCTTCGAAATTACCGTTCAATCGATTAAAATGCACAAATTTGGTCTCTTCGTCATCTAAAGAGTTTCAAACCACGTTGTTTAAACTTGAAATTTGGAGGCAAAGTGATAAATTTTCATGAATTACAACCCTATATTGCTCTTTGCATGCTTCCATTAATGGCGGCATCCACCTTCATGTTTTCTTCGTTAGTAGCCGTTGGTTCCTATTTTCAAGTTTGACTTTCGACCTTACACGTGGACAAATGAGCCACTTAGTTACTTTTTTGGACATGGGGGTTGCTTAGATTGTTTGCAGTTTTGCAAAAATTGCAAAACTAGGAGCTGCCAGACTGCCTTTCTTTCTAAGAGTCTTGAGACACTGACACGTGTCCAACTTGTTGGGGTGTGAGAGTGGAAATGCAATTTGCAATATTTGCAGCTATTACAAAATTGTGAACTACAAAACTGTGTATCTGCTTCACCTTCTGTTGCCAAATCGTGACACGTGTCCTTCTGCGGGTTGTGGGGACAACATTGCAATTTGGAGTTTTGTAGCAATTGCAAAGCTACGAACTGCACAACTATAAGACTGCCTTCCTTCATTGTAGCTCCGATAGCGTGCCACGTGTCCCTTTCGGACTTTGGAGATCAAAGCGCAATTTGTAGAAATGCAGCAATTGCAAAACTATCCATTGCAACACTGCAAAACTGCAGATTTTCTCCGCGGCTTCTAGATTCGAGGAATATTCACTTTCGGGCTTTGCAAATGGAATTGCAATTTGTAGTTTTGCAACAACTTTGACTTTTCCACATAAGTGTATGGGTAAGGGAATATTCCTTGAATATTCCTTTTGTAGGGTTTGGATTTGCATTTACAATTTGCATTTTTTTTGCGTAAAGTGCAAAAATGCTTTAAGGATCCGCATTCCGTTGATACCTCGAATATTCCCTTTTGCGGGGGTTGGACATGGGCACGCAATTTGCAAGCTTGCAACTGCAAAAACACAAAGTAGCTTCCACCGTAAAAATACTCAAGTTTTTAGAGATGGGTATTTTTATTTCTGTACTGTAATGGCAGTGTGAAGGTTTAGGGACCACCATGAGATCTGTAACTGCACATTTTTCTTCGAAATTGAAAGAAATATGAGAAGTATGTTAAGTCTCATGTTGTGAGGTCGAAACACGATATGCTAAAGGGGCATAATTGAAGATTATGACAAGGTTTATACCAACATGACCATGAACAAATCTCACAAGGCAGAGACAATGAGAAACAACATGGAGAAATGAAAGATCACACTGAGCGACAATGGAGGACTTTGCAAAGATGGTGCCAAGGATACACAAGGATCAAAATGGGCACCAACAAATCTTATATCCTAACTAGTAACTTTGAGTCTGTTTTCGCTGCTAGGTCAGCTCGGTATGGGTACTTGCCAAAATTGACTCAAAAATATGTAGATCCCTATCACTCGTCAATATTTTTCGGCATAGGGTTGAGTATGGCTTTGGGTACTTATTTGTACAAAAACATCAGCCATAAAATAGAGCATCATAATTAGCTGGAAATGCGAAGAAATGGGTATATTATGCATAGAGCCAAACAAAATCACCAGCTAAAGAACCACAAAACTTACATTGGACCATACGCAGCCTCCTGATAATAGTCCATGGATATGCTCTCCCATTAGTCGAACTTAGGAACAAATACATTGCTACAAATAGTTACAATGCTATACACAAACATCAAGACAAATCAACTTTGTTCAGTTGGCATGTTATACATTCCATAATGCTAATCCAATGTACTTCATCTTCGAGAGCTTCTTTGTTGCAAAAGTTGCTCTAAACGTACTTGGCTTTTATGTTGTGAAGCGGCATAGGATCAGTCCCTAAAAAAATGAAAATCATGAACAACCCTGAGAGAGCAAATGTGCTTAATCTATGCAATCTTGAGGTCAAAACGATCCTATGTTTATTCAAAATCAGTCCATCCATGGGGGTGCACCTTTCATCCTCAATTTTTCCTTTAAGGGTGTTTGTTGTAAACTCATCTTTAGCATATTCAATGGTTGACTTTTTGGACCAAATAACCGAAAATTAAAAAAAACATTTTTATCATAGCGGGTTAGATAGGCTGGGTACGCTATAGAAGGACGTATCCTGCAACGTACCTCCGCCACGTACCTCGTAAGCGTATTCACATACCTGTACCAGTAGCCTGTACAGGTGTACTCGGTAACGTAGTTCTGTTGCTCTGTCCTTCAAATTCTTTGGCATTCCAAAGGACTTCGGACTAGTGTGAAACATGTTTTGACCAAAAATCTTGCCACACATCATATCTTATGTCTTCACAATGCTCAAAACATGGATAATGATCTACCATCTTTATATGTCATAAACGGTGACTTTTCCCATGTTCAATTTCCTTGAGTTTTCGGATCCCAAGATTCAATATTTGGTTTTCTTTCTAGCATCATGAGAGAGGGTCAACAATTATCATTTTCTTTGAAGCATCACATTCCAGTACATATAATGTCCATAGAAGCATCAGGAACTTCTAGTACGAGATTTTTATGAGCCCGTTACCTTTTTCAAGCTGTCAAATATAGAATGGGCTGTTTCGGACCTTTCATGAATGCAACTGAACTGAAGAAACTGAGGGGGTAAAGGAAGCTAAGGCAGTATTGGTAGTATAACCATCAGACTTTGACAAACCTCACAATAGTCAGCTGTTTATTCCCAAAAATCCTCTGATAACATGTCATAGTAGCAGGGTACTTGCCAATCTAAGATGGCTTGGATCTTTTGTTGATCAACATGAACACCCCGAACATTAATGACCTTTGCCAAATGCACTATTTCAGTCACACTGAAATCAAAATTGTTGTCTTTTAGATCATAGGGTGATTGGATAGCTCCAAATGTTTCTTTCACCATGTCCAAATTTTACTGAGGTGCCCCTCCCATGTCTTGCCATACACAAGGCATGTCATCAAAGAATACAAGAACAATTGTACTTCTCTGAATGTGAAATGACTAAACATATGGTTCATACAAGACTGAAATGTAGTGGGTGCATTAGTCACCTATCTATTTTTCCTATAGGAAGAATTCAGCGTCATCAAAGATGACATCTGGAAGTTTTCTGAGTTCACATCCTATTGGCATGACCCGAATTTTGCCAATACCCGATGAATTTGGCATTGTCAATCCTAGATACATGCAATTTTTTGTTGTTTGTTTGAGCTGATCAATAAACTCAGTCAATACTAGGTATGAGATACCTATTATTGATTTGCCCTCTAAATTGCTATACCAGTCATGATAGTCAAAGCACAGTCTGCATTATCCCATCCTTCTTTTACACCTAAAAGCATTGAAGTTTAGCCTTCAAAGGCACCAACAGAGGGAAGACCTTATTTCGCCCACTTTGGTGCAAAAGGGGATCCGGTTGATCGGTTTTCTCGATCTCTTAATTGTATGCTCTAGGATGGTTGTATGGAATATGTCAGATTGCTGGCAATCAGAATTCTACGGCTCCAAAGGAAAGGTATATGCTCAAATCTTCTATCTGGTCTGTTAATTACCATGCAAAAGATTGTTAAAAACTCTTACATGCTTGCCAAGGATGGGCTGAAATATTACATATGCCGGTCATGTTTCTGCTGCACTGAAAAAAGATTCAAGAGGAATCACAGGAGACTCTGCTGTTTATGCATACTAGCCCTTTATGGAATGCTCTTACAAGTCAAAAGGCTTGCACTATCACCACCATTGAGTGCAAAAGGTTAGCCATACCACACACTGGATTTCCTTAGCATTGATGCTACTAAATCATAGTTATATTGTTCAGTAATTTTGTGTAAACTCACCCAGTGAGTGCAACCATTATACTCACATTACCACATCCGTGGGGGCATATGCCCACTACATAGGGGACATCTTACTATTTACCGATGCTTCCCTAGTTTGATCTTTAGTCTTTTGCACCTTGCGGCTTCTGTATGTGATGCCTTGAATCCATCAACAGGGGCTGCCACATTGAATCCATTGAGGGCATACCTACGCCAGGGGCATCTTTACGCCAAGTTTATCATGATCACATCTAGCATCTACACTAGTCCATTGCGTGTCACCTTACTGTTTTACTACTTAGAACATGTGTTACCAAGCTTTCTACCTTATAGATCACATTGCTTACTTCTAGACACAATTGTCTGCATCACATACATGAGGATGCTTCGGTATCCATGTAGTATTAGACTGATCATCACGTGTGATCAAGTACTGTCTGATAAGCACTTGTTTCTAAATACTCGTTTATAAGTTCTCACTTGCACCTTCACTTCTCCATCCGACATTGTTTCAATGTAGTGAAAGCTCTAGTCCAGTTTCTCTTGGCAACGATTGGCCCAGTAACTTCTGTTTGCATTTATAAATAAATGAAATACAATTCTATATTATATATCTTGGTCCTGTCATTTTGTATAATAGATGCAGAATAGAGCAGGGTATGTTGTTTAGATTTTCCATTAAGCGAACCTTGTGGGACAATACTTGATAAAACTAAACCTTGCCTACAAAATTGGCATAAATTTTCCTCTAGGAGTTGAAGACTCCATATTTAGTGCTCTCTTGATTTCATCTTGAAGGGATGAGGGTTCAAAAGCCTTAACCAAGCCCTTGAGAGGTTCAGTTAATCCTTCAACAAACAAGACAATTAATCATTGAAAGTTTTTGAAAATCAATAACTTAGCTATCCACTGATAGCTGTCCATCGATCCTTTTTGTTTGAGTTGTGCCAACTCCCCGAAATGGACCTTTGGATCTTTTCTATCGAATCTCTCCACGAGTCTTTGGCTGAACTCATGAAGAGTAGAGATAGATACATACCCTTGGGTGGTCAATCCGTGGTAACACCACTCATGTGCAACTCCTAAATGTAAGGTGGCAAACTTGAGTGCTTCCTCATACATGGGGTTAAAGGATAAGTGTGTATCCATCTTCTGCAACCATGCTATAACTAAACACTTGTTCGATCCATCATATGAGGGAAGAGTTATTTTTCCTAATCTATGCTGTAGATCCTTTCGTGGCTGATCTTGGTGAGATCCGATGTTCTTCCTAGCGCCATTATTCATCCTTAGTTGACAAAAGTTTCTGAATGACAACATCTCATGCGATGCAAAATTTACGGGTGCATATTCTTCACCATAAGTGTCCATGTCTTCTTCTACACGTGGCTACGCCATCTCTATTTGTAGCTCCTCTTTGCAGAAATTTTGCTCTAAAAATTCTAGAAGAAGGTTTGATTGAAACTCTTTCATCGTCATTACTGACAGAGCTCCCTTCATCATTATTTCCCACTCCATGATTGTTTGGCCTATTTGTGTTGAAACCCTACGAAGCTCTAGTCAATTCAGCCATGGATCCCGTGAAAGCCTTCCGTATTTGTCTTTGAGATTCCCTCAATGAATGCTGCACCTCTCTTTGACCCCGAGTGATGACTTCTTGTTGCAAAAAAACTTAGCTCATTTGTTGGAGGTGGTCGTTGATCTCGATCACCCATGGTACCCTTTACTGGAGTTCTTTGAAATTGGTATTTGAAACCCTCTTCACCTTTGTGCATTTAGGACCACCTTTTTTCCACAAGATGGTGGAATTAAGCTCCGATACCACTGTAATGGCCCCTTAACACCCATAAACCCTTTCACAAAAATACAACAGATTGATCTTTATGACAACAATCAACTATTAATGCCAAGAATAAGATAATGCCCTAATTTTTATTTTAAATCCTTGGTACCAAAAAACACAAACTTCTGGAATTTCTATTTATTGATCAAAATATTTGTAATTGAGAATACCCAGAAGGCTTAAAACACCCAAGAAGCTTTTAGGAGCATAAACATGAAAGAAAATAATTTTTCCAGCAAGGTTATGAATTTATCTTATTTATTTTTCACACCCAAAAGCGAAGAAAATACCTGTGTATGATTACAACATTTTTTTGATAAATGACACCTTAGGTGGCATGCAGAGGCCAAATGATGAATATGCAACCCGGAATCGAGGAAATCTGCCCATTATTGATGCTCTAGATGTTGGTCTAAAATTCCAAAGCTTGTAGATAGCCCTAGATATGGTTGCAAATCGTGCCCTAGCTGTCCCTGCTTAAAGTCTTGGCAGATGTCTTTCCACTGGCTGAATTTCTTTGCTTGAAATGCAGATCTGAAGCAAAAAATGTAGAAAATGCATCTGGAAAGTGTGCCCTAGCTGTGAAAATCTCGTTGTTTCTTCAGAGAATCTTATATAAGCTCAAGTGTGATCTCCGTATGAAACCACCAAGGAGAAATTGAGGATTTTCATCCCCAAAATCTGAATGCCAATGAGGGTTTTCGCCCTCAACAACTCGCTCTCAAGGGGTTTCATCCTTGATAGCTAAAAAGAAGCAAGAATGCTCTCTCATATAAGAAAATTGTAAATCAAAATGATTACAAATGAACCCTTGATCTTCTTTTATATTTTTTCTGGGCACACTAGTCCATGTGGGTTGTTCCATGTGGTAGGTGCACTTTATTAAATTAAAGTGTCCACCTTTATGTCTTATTTTATCATTACACTTTCTCCTTTTTATTAATTGTTATAACTTAAAGTTGTTTCTTTACAAATATTACAAGGCTTAGTAAAACAACTTTAAAATATAACAAGTTGTTTGTTTCTTATCAAGATAAAGTTCTTCCCTTGCATTTTCCTTTAAGCCCTTGGGAAGTCAACTAGGGCAAAAGGATCTCATGGTGAGCTCGTGTTAAAGAGGGGACATTACAAATCCTCTTCCGTCATTAGGAAACTGAAATCGTTGATTAACTGTGAGATGAGTCCTTCAAAGGTTTCCAAGCCAGTTCTTGAGGTGGTTTCCAACTTGTCGATTTTATTAGATTTTCTATTAGCAACATTAGATTGATGGAAAATCTTTGTATCTGTGATTCGTTGTTTCAGCCAGAAGTCCCCGCAGTTTTGTTTCTAGAAGAATTCCTTCATTCTCAGGCTATTATCATGCTGCATGAAGAATTTTTTATGTTTTTATGCTAGTTCTTCAGTAATCCCTACATTTTGAATTTCGTTTGAAATATGTCTAGATCAGCCAAAACCTTTGCATTGTTTGTGGAGTGTTTCTAATCACTCCTATTTTAGTAATGCACCTTTTCCCTTTATTATATCTATCTTTTGAACTTGGCAATGCATCTTGGAGGCTTTAACTAGGGATTTACTCCCACTTACCTGTCAGATCCTCTAGATTGGGGCCAGGGTCTATTTTAGCTCCAAATAAAAAGGGTATCCTCTACTGGGGAAGTCTTTGGAAATGTTCATTTGAGGTCATGCAATGTAAAATCTATGGCTCAAAAATGCAATTAATGTGTATTCATTTCAGGGTAGGAGGTATCTAATTACTTTAAAGCATAAACTAGGCTCTTTGAATCTTATCATTCCAAATGAAGTTTGCATTGAGGCTTTAATTGGGGATTTATACTACTTGCCTGTCAAATCCTCTAGATTGGGGTCAGGGTCTATATTAGCTCATAATTAAAAGGGTATCCTCTATTGGGGAAGTCTTTGGAAATGTTCATTTGAGGTCATGCAATGTAAAATCTGAGTCAAAAATGCAATTAACCCGTGTTCATTCAGGGTATGAGGTATCTAATTACTTTAAAGCATAAACTAGGCTCTTTGAATCCTATCATTCCAAATGAAGTTCCCATTGTTGAGCTCAACATCCCTCAATCACATCAAAAACCAATTTGTTGAAGTCAAGTGTTGACTGATAAATTCCCTAGATGCCATTTGATTTTTCAGATGGGTTCAATATTGCATTGAAGTCCCTAAAGATTATCCATTTCTCATTCTTATGGATATCTTACGAACCCAAAGTTCGTTGCTACAGATTCTTTTTTCCTCCATGCCCTTGGGGGCCATAAACATTTGTAATTGCAAATTTAAAAAGTGCTATTGTAGTTATGAAGAACATAAAACCAAACCCTTGAGGTCAGGGAAGGATCATGTTTTACAAATTTTGGTCAAAGGAAGAATATTTGGTTAGGGAACAACATCTTTCTTGTAGAAGGAGAATATTTGGTTTGTTCTTATGGATGGATAGACTTAACAAGGCAGTGTTTGTTCGCGCCCCTAGTAGTCCATGACATTAACCAACAATTTTGGTAGTTGTTGGGAACCAAATTCTATGATTGCATGGGTGTACATTAATGTTTTGTTGCTGGAGGTCTTCCCCTTATCCTAGTGACTATATCTGGTTGATGTTTCTCCAGATTAGAAGGCTTTTGTAATTTCCTTTTTTCCCACCTAACAGCTGGAAATTGGCCTTCTTGCCATCCCTTCTCCATGGCAAAGAAGAAGAAATGAAGGAGAAGACCCTTGAGCACTTATAATATATTTTATCTAATATTTAATGTTTTCTTTTGTTCTATACAGGTCGGCCTTGTCTAAATAAGTTTTGGCGCCAAAGGAAAGATATAAAAGGAGAAGAGAGAGTTCATTTGCATCTAGCTTGGCGTATTTTCTCTATACTTGGCAAAGAGAGCTTGTTGCTCCTTGGTCATCCACTTGGGGACGAAAACCCTCATGTGAGGCCTTGTTGAAGGACAAAAACCCTTTATTTGGCTTGGGTGAAGGACAAAAACCCTTCACCATTTGGCATTGAAGAAGGAAGCTGATTTGAAGATCTTTTTGGCATTTCCAGTAGTTATACTATTTTTCTAGGGTGGAGCGACCTACCAAGGGTAGGGTTTGAAGACATTGGCAAGGAATTTGATAAATCTGGTTTTGTAATCTTATTTGCCATATTTTTAAATGCCGGAATCTTGAGTTGCGTGATTTTTGGAGAATTCTATATCTATATTCTATAATTAATTCGTGGCTGCAATTTCCAGTGTGTATTTCATTTCCAGTAGTGTGTTTTCAATGTTTGTTGGTTATATTGGCTTCTAAAAATTCCAAATATCATATATAAAATAGTGGCGAGTTGTGTGGTGTTTTTTGGCATCTTTTTGAGTAAGTATAAGTCGCTGGTTTTAGTGTTCAGTCTGTTGCAATTTGCAGTTTGAGATCTACATATTGAATATATAATAAAAACCCCCAAAAGGGTTATTACAACTTCAATTTTTCTTCATTAAACTTGGCTCCATTAGAGTATTAGTTCTTCTTGAGTGTTTCGATCTTGACTCGTCAGGGGGATGAACTCACCTTCCTCTATATCTGCATTGTCGGCCTGATGTTCATCGAAGGGAGTTTCCTCCACGACCTCAGTAGATCCATGCAATGAGTGTCCAAATCAACAATTAATTAATTTTTTGATCAGAAGTGGATTTTTTGTGGATCTTGCACCTCTATTGTCTTTTTTGCTGGAACTTACTAAGATTCATTAGAATCCACAATCTTTTTTTGCCTGTTTTTGGCAACTTATTTCCCCTTCCAAGATATTTCTCCACCTCAACATGCTTAGGCATGCAAGCTTCTCTGGATCTTTTGGTTATCACTTTGGGCTCTTCAAAACCCACATCATCCGCTTAAGAGGATTGGGATATGGAGCAGTTGTTGAGAAGTCAGAGAAGTTTTTATTTTAGTAACCTTCTTCATGACATGAATGACATTTAAAAGTGTCATCATGCTCCACTTTTTGGACCCATTGCAATGCCGAAGATCTTAGGTATACTGCCTCTGTGAGTGATTTTTAAAATCATTAAGATGTAAATTTTTACACAAGTATCTAGTGTTTTCAGAGTTGCCCTAGCTTTGCATGTGTATCTCTAGGCTGTAGAAGAACCACGGTCCTTTCGTCAATCCTAAGCACAATCGTCTAAGGTGGCAAATATGATTTCCAAGTTTTATTAGTCCATTTTAATGTTATTTATTTACGTAGAGCTACATAGACATCCAATTCCTTATGGATTTGCAAATTAGGGCTCAAGTCTATATGTCCACAATGTCTGTTTTTAGCTTTTCACCTTTCAGATCAGGCATTAGATCTACATCAATAACCTCCATAGCAAAGTGGCTAGGATGTTGATCCTTTTGAAGGAGATTGTGAGGATTCGGGAGGGGTATTGGATGTAAGGGAGATGCCTCTAACATCTCTATGGGAGTGAGTGTTTGCTATTTTCTTGCTCATCTCATTTTATAACAGTTGAATCTTAATATGCATTTAGGATTAAAATATTCTTATTGGCTTTGACCATGGTTGTATCATCAACACACAAGTACGCTCACTACACAACACCTATTTTAGTGAGTTTTATGTAATTAAGCATAAATACTCAAAAACAGGACTTGGTTTTCTGATGTGGAATCTAGCATTCTGACATCATAAAATAATTTGTAATTTCATGGGCTTTAGACATTTATTTTTGTTCATCATCATTCATGTTAAAAAAAGGTTTTCTTGGGAACAAGTGGCATAGGTGGTTGGTTAGTATTGTATAAGATTCATGAATAAATTAGGCCCTTACTCTTGATGTTGGTAAAGATTTTAACCTCCTTTGACGTGGTTTAAATGTTGCCATTTATAGAAACATGCTTTTGGGCCAAGCATTTATTTATTTTCAAATGAAATCCCAACAACGTGATTGTAATTTGCCACTAATCTTTTGCTTCATGTTTCAGCAATGTGGCTTAGTAATTTATTCATGATTCATGGTTGTGATAAAAAGATGATAATTATTAATACATGTTAGAAACTACTCCAATCTTAACATATTTCTTAGTAAAAGTGACTTTTTGAAAAATTAGAATACATATTAGAAACTACTCCAATCTTAACATATTTGTAAGTAAAAAAATGACCTTTTGAAAAAAAGGTTTTCTTGGGAACAAGTGGCATAGGTGGTTGGTTAGTATTGTATTAGATTCATGAAGAAACAAGGCCCTTACTCTAGATGTTGGTAAAGATTTTAACCTCCTTTGACGTGGTTTAAATGGTGCCATTTATAGAAACATGCTTTTGGGCCAAGCAGTTATTTATCTTCAAATGGAATCCCAACAATGTGATTGTAATTTGCCACCAATCTTTTGCATCATCTTTCAGCAATGTGGCTTAGTAATTTATTCATGATTCGTGGTTGTGATAAAAAGATGATAATTATAATCAGTGTTACGCGGGGACGCGTCCCCTTGATTTTGGCGACGTCCTGAATGTTTCGGGGACTTGGGGACTTAGAGGGGACGTCTCCTATTTTTTAAAAATATTTCAAAAGTTTTCTGATGTTTTTACTTTTAAAATACTGTTATTTTTACCAAGAACATTAAATTATGATCTTGAAAGTACCTAAAATACATTAAACACAGTTTAAATCCCTAAATTTCATTGAATACAATTAAAATATTTAGATAATATTTTTTATATATTATTTTAATAGCTGTCCCCCTGCAGTCCCCAAAATTTGGGAATTTTTTTGCTGTCCTAGAAACTCCGTCCCTCTGTCCCCTTGTCCTCTCGTTCTTGAGACTTAGGTAACTATGATTATAATACATGTTAGAACTACTCCAATCTTAACATATTTCTTAGTAAAAGTGATTTTTTGAAAAATTATAATAAATATTAGAAACTATTCCAATCTTAACATATTTCTAAGTAAAAAAATGACCTTTTGAAAGGCTTTGCATAATATGTCACTCATGATATGCTAGCATTGACCGGACATCAATGCTGACATTGAAACCTCATGCTACCGTAGACTAAGGCATTAATGTTGATATCTCCCTCGTTCAAGTTGGCAATTGGATCATGATGAGCCAAATATGATTCTTGTTCCCCCCCCCCCCCCCCCCCCCCCCCTTTGGTTTTATAAACACACTTTTATATGGAAATGGGTTTAGTATGGTTCTATTATGTATTAGAGACTCTCTTTTGTGTAAGATACTGATAACAATGCTTGTTATTAGAAGACCCCATTTTGTATCACATACAAAAGACTCTAGTTGGTATTGGAAGATGATTGAGGGTGCACTTCATGACTTAGAGGTAGACAAAGAAAGAAAGAAAGAAATTATATAAATGTCCACTAGTGATTAAAGAAGGTCAATGAGACCCATCAAAAAGCTCCATAATTAGACTAACACTAAGAACTAACTAGAGTACAAAAATCTCTTAACTAGGGGTTAACCTCGAAAGGTACCCATACACATGTGTGGAGATATATTAACATGAATTACATATAGTACAATTATAATTGTGTGTAAGACACTCCCGTGCCATTGGGACATTGACTATTGATGTTGTAGGGCTACATTAGGACTAAAATATGGAGGAGGACAAACACTGTAATTAATCTCTATTAAGGAGCCAACTACATTACTTAATAATGCTGATATGTGAGTGGTTTTAGGGCAATCCTTAAAGCAAGCATGATTCGTCTCCCAAAAACTCTCTTAGCACCCAAGGTCAATGACCCCACATAAACACATAGAAAATTGGTAGTGCATGTTTGTCTAGGTCTTATGTATTGTGGACGAGGTGGGGAGGTTGGCTTTCTAGGCTTTTCCACCCAAAATTAAATAAGATGTGTTTACCTACTTAGTTTGGATTGAAACTTGAAACTGACGCACAACCCAATTTTGTATATTAATGCTCCAACATTCAGATCTAACAATACACGCCAATATTATAAAGAAATGGTATTCAATTAGGACACATGCTAAAAATGTACCGTAAAACACAAGAGGATGAGTTGAATTAGCTTAATTCTGATGTGTTCACAAAATGCTAATTTGAATCTAGTGAATTAGGGAAAATAAGTTGTGAAAGGGAAGAAATGTAATTCCATCTCCAACATTAGGTAGCCCTAAGAAATCATTCAGACACTAGTGCCAGACCTATGGACATGAGTGATATGGCACTTATATCCTACTGGGTGCTAGTTTTGTGGCTTCCGTTTTGTAGTTCTGTTACTTTTGATTTGGTCGTTGTTGTCTTCCCTATCTTTAACTAGTATCTTGCGTACCTTTAGTTTCTTCTAGATATCTTTGTGTCATGCACATGTACACGTGATTTTCAAAACCCAATTTATCTCCTGTCACTAGCAGTTAAAGTACACAATTAGATAACAAAAAAGGGTTTTGTGTGTGATGGGGTTGGACTACCTTTGGTGGCCAACCCCCTTGTTGATTCCGACCAAATGTTGCATTACATTGCCCAAATGAGGGGCTCAAACTCTATTTAGTTCTCCTAATACTTGTGCAAGAGTGAATGCAAATTTAGAGTGCCTTCCCCTATGTTTGCCCTTGTGCCTCAACACCAATAGTGGGCACAACTATAGATAGAATGTATCCTTTGTGAGTGCTGAATAAAGTGATAAAGTAAAATGCTTGTAGATAGATATTGCTAGAATTGAAACCTCTTGAAGTGCCCTTTCAATGAATAAATACTTGACAATGCTTGTTCTCTTGACTTGGCTTGACCTGCTCCTAACTTGGTTTGGAGTGATTTAGACTTGAATAGAGGCAGCTCCTAATATATGCTCTTGATTTAGGGAAGTTTATGGTAGCTTTGCATAAGTCTTGGTAGATATTTGCTAGAGAAGCTCTTGAGAATGCCAAGTGAGTAAATGATTGTCCTTTATTTGCTTTTATATGACTCCAAGGGATATAATTTTGTGTCAAGATTGACTAGGAAGTGGAAATAAGATAAACATAAGAAAATTCAACCATTGGAGTGTTTAGGACAGAACTGGCAGCTGCATACATCCATATTGGATGGTAGTGTCCAAGAGGATAAAATGCCAAAAGTGAATTTTCAGGGAAGTCTAACAAGAGATATAGATGTGCATGAGTAACTAATTTAGTTCTATAAGTATCTTCGTAATTGAGTGAGAGAATAAGAATTATTCGCAAGCCTTAGGCATAAGTAAGATAATGTATTCAAGCTTTGTTTGTTTGCACAAGTTGTAGTCAAGGGCTATAAGTCAAAATAGTATTGTCAAGCGCCTAATTACTATATTCAGGTGTTTACATTTGCTCTCCCTTTAAGCTAATAAATGACATTTGCTAGTTTAAAAGAAAAATGTACATGAGTGTGTAAATACACAATCTTTGTTGATTGTGTGATTTGTTAAATGCTTAAATGGTCACAAGGTGCCCCCAAGAGTGTAACTTGTAACACAAGAGTGTAGTCAATGTCGATATAATTAAAATTGTAATTATAACTTTGAATAATATTGACATTGAAATTGAAATTTGTAAAGTAGAAGAGAGCTAAGGAGTACACTTGTTTGTGTAGAGCCAACTCTCCCCTACAGATGTAGAAGACCATGCTCCTTGACCAAGGCATGAGGGGATGGAGATTGTAACAATCGCAATGGAGAATTGAAGGTGATCACATCCCCGTTTCAAAGGAGGTTGGGGGACACAACGACCCCAAAGAGTAATAGTGAACGTAAACTTAGAGTCTTGGGGCGCAGTATAGCCAAAACTCGAAGAAAGGAGGAATCACATAGGTTGCACAGATTGAAATGCCATAGGACATCGGGTGTCATTAAACCCTGACATGTCTCTCATTTAAACCACTCCGTTGCAGATGGCTATGGGTCTGTAATTCTCGAATGTCTTGAACTTTTTGAAATTGAAATGCTTGAAATAGAAATAACATAGAAATTGCTAAATCTGTGATCTGTACTTGCCATAACAAACACACTGTATATTTGTGTAAGTGATTCCCGATTTGAGCCATTGTAACCTCTTGAATTTTTTGACAATTTGTATTTTTGACTGTTGAAATTGAGTTGGACAGAACTGTCAAAACATAGGACACTAGCGTTGCACGGGTTTGTGCAAGATGCACGGTATTGTGCTCATATAAAGAATGTACCTATTCTTGTTTCTAACCCTGTAAACTTGTTCCTATAACTTGCTCTTGTATTCTTGTAATTTGTAATTCTGCTTGTGTGCTTGAAATGCATTGATATTCTTGTAATAACCCTATTGAATGCCCTTTTTTGAGCTCTTTTTAGGTGAGGGAGATAGAATGTAAATAACTCAACTCAAAAGAATTGAAGTGTTTTCATGTCAGACATAATGGATGATCAAATTGGAATACATAGAACCCTCTTTTGAGGCGAGGGAAATGGAATGCAGATCACTTAACTAAAAAGAATTGAAATGTTTCCATGTTAGATATAACAAATAATCATCGTTGAAACACATAGAAATTAATGGTAGATGGCCACCATGTAGAACCGGTCTCTTAGGAGAGTGCATGATAGACTTCATGGCACACCAAACCATGGCACACACAATACAAGCACACAAGCTCACGCATAAAGTCATGTAAAATACTAAAATGTCATATAAAAAGGCCGAATGACTGCATTCACTCACAACAGGCCAATGGCCACACATTCAAAGGCAACTAAGGCTGCAAACAAGGGACACCAAAGTGTCGCGCACACACAAAAGACAAACATATAAGCAATCCAACGTGTAAGAAAGAAAATAGACACTAGCATGTAGGCACATTGAACAAGATATACTAGTCTTGTATATTCCACATGTGTTTGTCCCAAAAATCCGGATAAATAACATATATCACGATATATCATATAAGCATAACCAGGATGTGAAGAGTCAATAACACTTATTAGTGTAGAAGATGCCCCCAAAATAGCCATGCCAACTGGGCGACAGGGCAAGTCTAGCATGTAAATCATGTAGAGTCCTGTGTGTCTTGTATCATGCTTATATACCCCGCCAAACACGTGGATAGAAATTAGAATATGCTCTTTATCAAATCATGTGATAGACAACATTTATAAAGTAGAATCTAGTAATTGAAATTATGCTCAAGTCTTGATTTTGTATTTTGAGAATATTCGTATGTTTTTGCATTTTTAAGAATATTTTGATTTTTTTGGATTTGTAATTTTGTAGTATCGAGAATGTTTTGAAAGTGTATTATCTAATGACCAAGTCATATGGATGGGGAGAAGCATGAATTGTGTCTGAGAGATAGTCATAGGATGGCTTTATGTGCCGTATTATTAGGATGTTCTAATACAGGGGAATGTCAGTATGGTCCACTAGAGGAGGCGAGTGCCTCGATGAAATATTTCGCGAGATAGGAGTGTCTTGATCTGATGACTAAGTCATATGGATGGGGAGAAACATGAATTGTGTTTGAGATATAGTCTAGGATGGCTTTATGTGTCATATTATTAGGATGTTCTAATGCAAGGGGAATGTTAGAATAGTCCACTAGGGGAGTGCCTTTGATGAAATACTGCGTGTGATAGGAGATTGTGTCGCTTTAAGCTTAGTCTGTGGGACTTGTTGATTTGTTTGTAATGCTCGAGGAGATGGTCATTGAATTAGGTTTATGTGATTGGCAATAGTCTAGGCGTGCTTGCTGCTTGATTAAGACTATCCAAGTAGATGGGGCAGGTATAAGCAAGTGCAACCATTTTTCACACAAGGACTATAATCATGAATAATAACTATAAGCGACAAAGGAGATCCATAAGGGATGCCCTGAACTTTGACAAGTTTGTTACAACAGATATATTTAACACAATTATGCACAATAGAAGTGATAACACAACTTATGAAGCCAAGGGCGTACATGTCCCAAGGCTCTGGAGAACCAAGAAAGGTGTAAATAGGCTAGTGGCCCCCACTTGAATGGATAATGCTATATGTCCAATAAGCTAGGTAACAATGTGAGGAGTAGGTTGTAAATGGTGCTCATTGTATATTAAAGATCAAAGTAATGTTTATAGATTGTCACAATAGCCATTGTCAATCTGAACATTGCGGATCGGTTGTTGATTAATATAAGCTTGAATAGATAGTGCATTGCTTTCTAAAACATCATCCATGATTTCATTCTCATTGAACATGATAGTAGGTCGTGGAAGTGGACTAGTAGTGATAGTTCCAATAAGAGCATCTAATTGATGGGTATAAGGAGGAGACACGTGTTGTATGCATGGCGAAACTTAGGATTGCCATTGGACTTTATTGTATATTGAGGTAATGGGTCATTGCTTTAAGCTTTGCATTCTCATTGACTGGTGGTTGAAATTTCTTTTGATTAGTTCAAATTCAATAGTTTCATTATCGATGAGGTCCAAATGACATGATATAACTTGGAGCATCGATTTGTAGAATGGCCAATGCAATGGTGATAGTCACAATACACACTAACATCGAATGATTTATATTGAGACTTACTCGCATAAACTTCCATAGGCAGATGTAGGGACATGAGGTTAAACTCAAGTTATTGTTTAAGTACCATATGTGGTGACACAGGTAGCCATGTGAATTGCTGCCTAGGAGGGGCTTGCAATTCAAGCTTGGTTGGTTGAAATATAACATTGATTGCTACTTTTGCTTCATTCTTGTTGTTAGATTTAGCTTTGAAACTTAGTATTTGAGCGCAAATTGTACATTGGGTGCATAGCGAAGCTTGTTCATTGCTAGAAGCATGACATCACAATCCTTTAGAGTATGACATAATTCATCAAAGGATAAAAAAATTTGAAAACATGACAAATACTCGCAAGGGAACAAGTAATCTTTGTGTGAATAGATCTTGAAGCTCATTATCCACAAGTGCATTATTCATCTTGGTAAGCATGATCGTGTAACGTAAGACATGGGCACTAATAGTGTCAATACAATCTTGTTTAAGATTTGACATTTGAGTGTAGGAGACTTTCTCACCAATATTGGTTGAGAAGTGTGCTAAAAAATGATTGGCGAATGGATTGAAGGTCCTAACAAAGTGAATAGGAAGGTCATATAACCATTGTAAGGCGTAAACTTTAAGTCTTCGTGGAAAAAGTTTGGTAAGGTGTTTATTGTTGTAGGCATAATCTAGACATGTTGTCTGAAAGGAGTGGATATTTTGCTCTGGATCTCCTTTATGTTCGTAGATGGGAAGCTTAGGAGAGATAAAACCCATAGGTAGAGGATAAGAAGCCACTTTAAGCGCTAATGGATTATGAAGTAGAGCATGCGAATCCATGACGAAAGAGTTTCTTGACCCACCTTGTTCTGATTGTGACACCTTAGTTTGTAACTCATGAATGAGTTGCATGAGGGAACATGCATTAGCTGAGGTATTCAAGGATCCATGCATGTACACAATAGATGATGTAGAAGTAGGTGGAATAGACATGAGAATTTGATGACTGACTAGAGGTGCCTCCATGCCAAGGGTAGATGCAAATAGAGTAGATGTAGGAAATTCCACATGAGATGTAGGTGGAGTAGATGTAGATGGCTTATTGATAACTCGAAGGGAGCTTTCACATTGTTTGATTGATTTGTACCTGCTTTAGCTTGATGGAGAAGTTTGAGGATTTTATCAATGTGTTGAGGATTTGCTAGTAGACCTCTTCAAAAATTAGATAAGAATTGAACTTGTTGAAGATCAACACCGTTAACTTCATTAGGATGGGCCTTTTCAGAGTTTTCAAAGTGATTAAGGTTGGTTTGAATATCATTGTTAGTAGAATATATCACTGTTGTTACTTGTCATCTCTTTAATGATATTTGCATCATTAGTATTAGGAGAAGAAATGATAATTGCGACATTAGTATTGTGTTCTTCTTAACAATGTATGGAAGTTGAGTGTGCTGAACAGGCTGTCCACTAATCCTAACACTATGCATATAATACATGGAATAACAACATAGAAGGCAACAAGAGATGGCCCAAATATGGAACCCTAGAAAGCATGTAACTCCTAGAAGAGGTGTATTAAGAATGAAATCCTAAGACAAGATTAAAAGATCAGATTTAAGATATAGAGATCATAGTTGAAAATTGAAGATCAAACCATAGAAAAGAAAACTGAAACCTTATAGGAGAGGGAAGGTTGTGTAAGATCAGTAAGCATGTTCACCAAATGTTTACACACAAGATTAAATAATTTGTTTACCTGCTTAATTTGGATTGAAACTTGAAACTAATGCACAATCAAATTTTGTATATAAATGCTCCAACATTCAAATGTGAAAGTACATGTTCAATACTATAAAGAAATGATGTTCAATTAGGGCACATGTTAAAATATACGAAACACGGGGATGAGTTGACTTAGCTTTTTTGATGTGTAGCAAGATGATTTGGGTCTAGAATTAGGGAAAATAAAATGTGACAAGGAGAAATGAGCTTCGTCTATGAAACAGATCCTTGGAAATTCATTGCACGTTAGTGTCGGACTTGGGCACTAGCATGTGGCACTTTTGTCCTGCTTGGTGCTAGTGTGTGGCTCTATTCTGCACTTCTGTTACTTTTTGGGTTGCTTAGTTTTCATCTTTAACTGCTTCCCACACTTTTAATTTTTCCGAAACCTTCACACACACATGTGTAATGATCAAAAACCTAATCTCCTGCACTAGCACTTCAAGTACACGAAGATAACATAAAGGGGTTTTGTGTATGGTGGAGTTGGACTGCCCTTGGCGGTCAACCCCTTGTTAATTTCGACCAAGTGCTGCACCATATTGCCCAAATGTGGGGCTCAAACTCCATGTAGTTATCTTTGTGCTTGTGCAAGAGTGAATGCAAATTTAGAGTGCCTACCCCTATGTTTGCCCTTGTGCCTCAACACCAATAACGGACACAACTATAGATAGAGTGCACCCTTCACGAGTGTTGAATAAAGTGCTAAAGTAGAATGCTCATAGATAGATATTGCTACAATTCAAACCCCTTGAAGTGCCCTTTCCATAGGTAGATACTTGACGATGTTCGATTTGACTTTGAGATGCCCTTGACTTGGCTTGGCCTGCTCCTAACCTGTTTTGGAGTGCTGTAGACTTGAATATAGGCTGCTCTTAATGTCTGCTTTTGATTTAGGGAAGCTTAGGGTATTTTTGCATAAGACTTGATAGATATTTGCTAGAGGAATTCTTGAAAATGTCAGGTGAGTAATTGATTGCTCTTTATTTGCTTTTATACGATTCCACAGGGTATAATTTTGTGTCATGGCCGACTAGGAATTAGAAATAAGATAAACATAAGAAAATCTGACCGTTGGAATGCTCTAGATAGAACTGCAAGGTAGGACTACCACCAGAAGCTTCTGTCCATGTTGGACAATAGTGCCCAAGAGGACAAACTGTTGATAGTGGAGATCTAGAGAAGTTTGAGTGGAGATATAGGATGTGCTTGAGTAACTAATTCAGTCCTATAGGTATTTGAGCAAGTGAGTGAGAGAATACGAAGTATTTGCAAGCCTTCGGGATAAGTAAAATAATATGTTTAAGCTTTGTTTGTGTGTGCAAGTTGTAATTAAGGGATATAAGCCAAATCAGTATTATCAAGAACCCAATTACTAAATTTAGATGTCTACACTAAGTGGAAAAACAACAAATCCATCATGTCTATCACTTGAAAAGGAAGGACGATTCACCCTAGTCACTGAAAGTTGCCAGTAAAATCTTGGGGAGACTTTGAATTGACATTCATAACAAAGGCTATTAAGCAATAAAAGGACAATGATCCCGGACTCACATAGATCATCCGCTCATTCTAACATTTCAACATCTAGGTCTCACTGACAAGAGGTGTAAAAAGGTTTTGGTTACAAAGAGGGAAACATCACCTAAGGAGGTGAACTCACTCCCTACTTCCTTCATGCATTGCTTTCTGCCAATGATTCCAAACCATGTGAGCTCATTCTTCTTTTTGGAAAGGGCAACCATATATTTATATATCCATCTTTAGAGAAAAAGAGGATAACCGAACGACAACATGGCAGAGAGCACAACATTCACTATGCTAGTTCCCAAAAATCACTACATCACTCTTTTTCTAAAACAGTGAAGAATAGCTCATACTTTGTATTACTAGGAATTAGAAAAAAAAAGACAAGGTCGTCAAACCAGAATGAACAAAGTCCTCAAGTTCCTTTCATAATCCTAAGTCAAAGAACTGGTCTGACATAACAGATTTAATTTAACTACAAATCTCAACAGAGTTCAAATCACTTTGGAATTAATTTTTTTAATCCACCAATTGCCTCTGAGTTTTGTTTCCACTATACAACCTTGAGAATGATGCATTTCAATTTGGGGCAGAGGACCTGCAAGATCTCAATATAGTGAACTGAACCAGGATGTCATGGAGGACTGCACCCCTAAATCAAACATTTAAGTCAATATCAATCTACATAATGAGGATCAAAACATAAGAAAAGTACTTGTAATTAACAGACATTAGCTTGCAACTCATATATGGAGAACAACCACCACCAGCATTCAGCATTAATAGTGTAAGGCAACCACTGAAAGAAGTTTTAGATGTAGGTATACTGACCCTAATTCATAGGCCAAGAAGGTCTCACTCTCAGACAAATGACACACCTTCCATATCATAGTCCACATAATGGATTTGCAAGGGTGAAGTAAACTGTGTCGCCATCAGATTCAAGACCAGGAGTTAGAACTTCAGCCACAATTACTCTCCAATAAAAGGGCCTTCAAACTGAGTTGCAGCAAGGGATGAACATAATAAGCCCTCCATAAGTGGCCCTAACCTCCCCCAATCATCAGCATGCTCTGTGAAAATTCTCCAAGCAGATCAAAAGTCCAGAGAGAGAAACGAGGGAGATAGATGCAGAGACCAATTGTCCTTCCACTTAAATGAACAAAAGGCAAGAAAAAGCTTAACAGTAGGTATAAAACAATACATCAAAACTCAAGCTAGAAACAGTTACAACACCACCATTAACTTTTCCCAGTCAGCTCTTTATAAAACCACACTTACAATGGCCAATGTAGAAAGAAGATTGCAGTCAAGGACTAACAGGCTACAAGCCACCAACAACAGAGTCATGCCCTAGAGCAAGTAGTGGCAAAACCAAAATCATCCTGCCCAAATGGCAACAATACAGAACACTGAAACTTTCATATGAGTGAACTTGCCACAAGGATGTAACCACGTTGCCCTAGTTTCATCATGCAAACTTTGCTACAATACTAGCAATCAAAACATTGTTGCCTTTTCTGCTAATTATTCAACTTATTTTCATCGTAATCCAAACAGAGAAGTGAAATACAGTTTATCTGTCTCCTTTACATGCTCAAATTCAGAAAGGGCCATCTTAGTGCACTTAGAATCTCATTGCACTGGATTTGTCTAATTTATTGCCATCTAAGTGCCTTGGGTTCAGCCCTTAAAATCCTTGTTGACAAGATATAAATGACAACTCCTTCTTTAAACACCAACAGTCCCGAGGGTAAATCACATCCATTAAGCAATGTAGCAAGGAGCAGGAAGGGGTCAAGAAGGCACATTATTCACAGAGGTCATTCAAGGATTGCAAGGTTAAAACGGGCTAGCAAACCCAACCTGTACTGTGTTAGGGGATATTAGAATGTAAGGCTTAAATAAGGCTTACAAATGAGCGTTTATGTTAATATTAGTTAAGTGTTAACTAATAAATGGTTGTAACAACTTCAACCGTTTTGTAACCATTTCTCACATAATAAAAGGACGGACACACAATGAATAATGTGTGCATTCCAGTCACTCTTCATTAATTCTTTGTACATTCTATTCTCTCTTTCCACATATTCTAGCATTGATATGATAGTGAGACAAGCAAGGAGAAAGAGAAGATAAGAATTTCAAACCAGTCTCGTTAGGGCATGAAAGAGAAAAAGACCAGTTTAAATGCTAGACACAAGAGCAATATCGTATGGCAGTGAGCAATAACATAGGGCAAAAAAAGTCATAAAAAAGGATAGAAAATGACCTAGTTTTAGTTCAAGGGCACTTATAACGAACATAACCACAAAATACAGTTGGCATCATTGCAAAGGTGCAAAAAAAATCCATTCGAGGGCACAATTTTGGTTGTGTTTTCAAACAAAGTTGAGGTTATTTCGACGTGCTATGGCACAAAAATAGGAATTTGCCATTTTTGAAGTTTTTTTTGGGGCTGTTCGTGTAGTTAGGGCATGAAAATAACACATTTTCAGGGCAAAATGTGACAGGAAAAATATAATGAAGAAAAACATGATTTAGGGCACTTTTTTGTAGAAAACACAATCTAGAATAAAACGGAAGAGAAAAAAATGTGAATTTTATAGGTAGTTAGTGCCAAACAAAGAAAATACAGTCATGCATTTTCAAATTTGCAATTTTTCAAGGGTCATTCATTGCTAGGGAACACAATTTGTCTATTTTTAGTCAAAGCCAGTTGTCTAGGGCACAAACTTGCTTGATATGGTTTCCTTTCTTTGCTTTAAAAAAATAAAAACAGGTTTTTTAAAAAATTGCTACATTAATTTGTCGGTCATTCTATATTTTGGGAAAGGGTTGTTTTTTAAGGCAATTTGTCTGTGAATGGAAATTCCATTAGATAAATATTCTGGCATCAACTTTCATACTTGGAAAGTAAAAATCCAGATGAAAGACAAATCAAATGAAGTTAATGTTGCCATTGTTGAAAATCCATTGGATGGTGAAAGTGATGAACTCATCGATAGAGGATACATATTTTAAAGGAAGCCACACATTTTGAAGACAGTAAGGGATCCACTATAGGTAAAACTCGACATGGATGGCCGCCCATATAGTTCGGGAGTCTGTGGATCTCGAGATTTACCCTTACGAGGGTCATGAGAGAACTTGATGGAGCCCTGTGTGAGTAGCTTAGTATGGATGGTTGTCCAACATTTCGGGAGATTCTTTAAGTCAAGGGATTAGGGGAGGTGGAATTCGGGAATTCAAGAATTCAGCTCGGGAACTATACCTTTACGAGGGTCAGGGAGGCAGCTTATGAAGAATGCATAATCTTATTTGCTTCTTTTACGGTTTTAAGGCTTATAAATTAGTGTTATGTTAATACCAGTTAAATGTTAACTAATAAACGGCTGTGACCACTTCAACCATTTTGTAACCATCTCTCACATAATAAAAGGACGAATGCACAATGAATAATGTGTGCATTCCGGCTACTCTTCATTCTTTGTACATTCTATTTTTTCGTTATTCTCTCTCTCCACATATTCTAGCACGGGATTGCTCACTGGGCTTATCCTTCCATGTGAGTCAAGGCCCTAGCCCAGTGCCTACGGTATTCCCTAGAAAATTAAATCATAGAGGATCCATTCCTCATTTGACATAAAAGAGACAAACAACACCTAAACTTGTGTTCTCACTTTGTTGCTTAGAACCTAAACCAACTGCATATTTATCTAGATCCTGCTACCAGGTTTTCTTCGTACTTGTTTATACTTGATAATAACTTAAATGGAGCAACCTCAAGCCAAATCCTCCCTTCAATCTTTTCTTGAATCCCACTATGAACCTTGTAACCTTCCATGATCCACTTTTTTCCCCAAATAGCCATTGCCTTGTATGCCTTTCCTCAAACTGATGGTTCAAGATAGAAAACTGCAACTTCCTTATTGTTCTGCCAAAACGGCAGACTAAATTTCTTGCACGAGAGAGCCAAGCCTCTATCAAGGGATTAAAGCTCCCCCACATTTCCTATATTCTTCCGACTTCCCTGACTTTCAAGGTCTTTTCCAACAAATAATGCCATATAATCATTCACCAAAATCCCTAAAAGCATTTCAACACGTCCACATTATTATTCAAGACTGTTGCCAAGTCCACGATTTGCTGGATGGCAGATAAATGTATTAAGCAAAAACCTTAGCAATTTAGCTTTATCATATAACTCACGGCATATGCAAAGTCCCACCGAGTTAAACTGAAAACGATGCGAGTTAAGAACTACAATGCCAAGGCAAAATGCCAAAACAGACAATAAACAAAAGAATGCCCAAAAAGCAAGTGGAAGTGGGTAGTCTCTCTGTCACTCCTCTTTTGCTCTTACCCTGCTTTCACAATCTGCTGCAACCATCTTCAGAGCATCAAACCTAGTTCGGCTGTCCCTCCCTTCTTCTAGCTGTACTTGAAAAGGAGAAGGTCATCAGCAATATCAGACCCAAGGAATAAAAACTGATATAATCAACCACTGAAACTGAAAGCCTTCATATAGATATATGAAAAACATCCGATAAGGAAAACTGTATGAGAAGTCAGAATAAGCAATATCCAAAGGTCATCACAAGTACACAAACTCAGCTGAAATCAAAGCATGGCTGAACAACAGTAATAATAGGTCATTCTATATTTTGGGAAAGGGTTATTTTTTGAGGTATTTTGTTTGCGAATGGAAATTCCATTAGACAAATATTCTGGCATCAAATTTCATACTGGGAAAGTAAAAATCCAGATGAAAGACAAATCAAATGAAGTTAATGTAGCCCTCGTTGAAAATCCATTGGATGCTGAAAGTGATGTACTCATTGATAGAGAATACGTGTTTTAAAAGAATCCACACATTTTGAAGACAATAAGGGATCCACTGTAGGTAAAACTCGACATGGATGGCTGCCTAGATAGTTCGGGAGTCTGTGGATCTTGGGAATTTACCCTTACGAGGGTCATGAGACAACTTAATGGAGCACTATGTGGGTAGCTTAGTATGGATAGTTGTCCAACATTTTAGGAGATTCTGTAATTCGAGGGTTTGGGGAGGTGGAATTTGGGAACTCAAGAATTCAGCTCGGGAACTAAATATTTACAAGGGTCAAGGAGGCAGCTTGATGGAGTTCTACCTGGTCAAAGCACCGTATTTAGAGATGAAGCTTCTGAAGAATGCATAATCTTATTTGGTTCTATTACCTTAATCTTCTGTCAGTATGTTCTATAATGTATGCCTTAAGAGGGGGTATTAGAATATAAAGCTTATAAATGATTGTAACCACTTCAACCATTTTGTAACCATCTCTCACATAATAAAAGGATGAATGCACAATAAATAATTTGTGCATTCCGGTTACTCTTCATTCATTCTTTGTAAGTTCTATTTTTTCATTATTCTTCAAGCACGGCTTGGGCGCTCTTAACAGCTACTTGGTTGATCTCTTTAATCAGGTTGTTTGTACGAGTTTTTTGAAATCATGGTCCCATCACATCATTCATTCTATCCACAAGTTGGGTCCCCACTTCCGACTCGAACAACTACATGACGATCATGGTTGGCCACACGTTCTCCAAGCTCTATGGCACGGTCCTCCACATGCGGCTTTCTGAGTTCCTGGAGCAACACCATTGCAGAGCCAAGGGGTAGGCGGGATTTTGGCCTACTTATTAGACTTTTGACCACATCCTCACTCTTCGAGCCATCATTGAGGAGGCTTATCACCGATCCTCTAAGGTCTTTTGTTGCCTTGTTGATTTTCGGAAAGCCTTTGATTCTGTGCCATGGGAAGCTCTTTTCTATAGACTCAGAGATATTGGTATTTACGAAACCCTTCTTTCTGCCATTATGCGCTTGTACGAGGATGTCCTGGGCTGTCTTCACACTGCTGCCGGTTTTTCTGATTTCATCAGGAGTACTATAGGGGTTAAGCAGGGCTGCCCCCTCTCACCTACTTTGTTTGGTATCTACATCAACAAGTTGGAGGAATTTCTCAGGGACCATATCCAGGAAGGAGATGGCTGCCTTCTTCACCAGGTGTTAATCTACATCCTCCTTTTTCCGGATAACGTTGTCCTCGTTTCCTCTTCCGTGAAGGGGCTGCAGAGGCAACTGGACGCTTTACCCCTCTATAACGACCATAGACAGCTGACGGTTAACCTTGATAAAACCAAAGTCATGATCTTCAATGGGTTGAAGACTTCGGACTTCCATTTCTTCTACAGAGGGGAGGAGATTGAGATCACCAACTCCTATACTTATCTGGGAGTTTTATTTACTGGTCCTTGCTTCAGTCTTCGGCCTGCCCTTCAGCCCCGCATCAACAAGGGTTATGACTCGTTGGCAATCCTGGAGAGAGTGCTTCCGCCACCACTTCCAGGACATCTTGTCGAAGATGTCTCTCACGGAATCTCTCGTGCGACCCACGGTTCTCTATGGTTTCGAGGTTTGGGGACCATCCTTGCTTGACTCCGATTGGGCTACAGTTGAGCGGGTCCAGATCCTCATGCTCAGACACATCATCAGGTGCAGAGAGACAGTTCCGCATAATAACATCTTGGCCGAGTTTGGAGCTCATCCCTTTAGATTGGAGACTATATTTAGCCTAGTTTTGCTTTTGCATCGCATCCAGGGGCTTTCAGGCTCTTCCGTAGGCAGGGGTAGGTATCTCTACCTCGTCTACAGTTCCTTTGAGGCTATTGCTCTTTCTGACCATAACGGTTGTTCTTGTTGCTGGTATGTTGGAGTCTCACGCCTTCTCGGCTCTCTCGGGATTCAGATGGACCGTCTCCCACCTTACAGATACTCCCTTGACGCACTTGCCCACCTCTTACCGAGTAAGCAAGATCTGCACAAAATTATCAAAGAAGACATTTATAGGTAGTTCATCCAACATACTTGGATCAACTCCCTGGATGGTCTTCGCCCTAAGATGGCTTTCTACGTTGCACATTTTCTTGAGATCATAGATAGGTTTATCAACCGGCCCGCATATATCTCCCGACACTAGTTACAGGCACTCCGCATTTCTCTAGGTTAGTTCAGAGTGGGTTCTCACAGGCTCCGGGTGGAGGATCACCAACTGGACCATTCTGAGAGGATTTGCTAGCTCTTTTCTCTCCAGGAGATCGAAACGGAAGATCACTTCATTTTTAGGTGTCTTATCTACTAAGAGATCAGAGGAAGATTCCATTGCTTATTTTAGGAGCATCCGACTTTTGCAGCTTTCTTCAAGTACTGGGAACAACGGTGTTTTGCTCTCTACCTGCAGGAGGTTCTTAGGCTCCGGAATGGGATCCTTCAGTTTCCTCCCAGACAAGCTACTACTCTACAAATTACTCCTTTCTTCACGGTGCTTCCCTCGGGGAGGGGCACCAAGAGGTACTTCGATACCAGTTCGGATTCCCAGACCAAATTTGTCAGGACCCTAGGGGCTACCTCCGAGTCCAGAGGTATTTGTGATCGCACTTGGTTGGGGTCCTCTCTCCAAGGCCGCGTCCATCCAAGAGAACCTAGAGGGCTTGTTTTGTTCGCCCTTCTTTCGGACATCGACGTCCCAGTCTTCCCACGGCTTCAGTTACAGGACACAGGCATATTGCAAGCTACTTTCAGTCGACCTTAGATGCTAGGTGATAGTGTTAGTGGTGGGATTCTCTTGCCCTCCTCTTCAGTTCCATCCATTTGCACTCTTCTGGCCACGATGACTTTTGCTCCTCCTCCTTTCCTCTCTTTCTTCTTTTTTGTTTGGGTGACCCCTTCGGGTCTCCCTTCTGACACCTCTTGCATTTTACTATACAGTCCCATTGACCTACTTTTGTGGCCATTTGTTGGACATTAATATAATTATCTTATCTTATCTTATCTCTCCACATATTCTAGTAGGGGATTGGTCACTAGGCTTATCCTTCCATGTGAGTCAAGGCCCTATCCTAGTGCCTAGGGTATGCCCTAGATAATTTAAACACAAAGGATCCATTCCTCATTTAACATAGAAGAGACAAACAACATCTAAACTTGTGTTCTCATTTTGTTGCTTAGAACTGAAACCAACTGCATATTCATCTAAATCATGCTTACAGGTTTTCTTCGTACTTGTTTATACTTGATAACAACTTAAATGGAGCAACCTCAAGTCAAATCCTCTCTTCAATCTTTTCTTGAATCCCACTATGAACTTTGTGCCCTTCCATGATCCACTTTTTTTCCAGATAGCCATTGCCTTGTATGCCAAAGCGGAAGACTAAATTTCTTGTACAAGAGAGCCAATCCTCTATCAAGGGATTAAAGTTCCCCCATATTTCCTATATTCTTCCGACTTCCCCGACTTTCAAGGTCTTTTCCAACAAATAATGCCATGTAATCATTCACCAAAATCCCTAAAATCATTTCAACACGTCCACATAATTATTCAAGATTATTGCCAAGTCCACGATTTGATGGACGAACAGATAAATGTATAAAGCAAAAACCTTAGCAATTTAGCTTTATCATATAACTTACGGCATATGCAAAGTCCCGCCAAGTTAAACTAAAAATGACGTGAGTTAAGGACTACAATGCCAAGGCAAAACAATAGTAATAATAGGTCACAATCAAAAGCATGATATCATAAAAACACATGTTGTCAACTGCACCACAACTGAATTGCATATGCTCTAGAATGCGTGTCAGAACAAGAATCCACTCTATAATGTATGAGATGAGGAATCTTGTTTGGATCTCGTAGTCCTGAAGTCTTCATTGGCATGGTGGTAAGGAAGACTACAAACAATGGAAAACCTTATGGCATTCCTAGATGCTTACATGTGTCATCTATGCATGTGTAGAAATTCCGTAGTGAGGGAACATACAAAATGACCAAAACACTCCTAAGCCATTATAACTTGCCATGTGTCTTACACATGTTAGGCTGTAGACTTAACCACGTGTTGGGTCATTCACTTCTTTGGGATTCTGTCCTTTGGATTAGTGATGAGTTTCCTAATCTGGGAATATCGGCGAAAAAACCTTTAAGGCACATGGACTTCACGTTATAAAACCTCTTCGAGTCTCCACTCTACAGATGGATGACACCTGTTTTCATCTAGTGAATTCAAAGAAATTCTTCAAGGTGGGATGAGCCGTTGTGAAGAGTTTTTTCTGGGACTATAGAGTGTGTACCAATAAACAATCGACTATGTTTTTAAATGGAAAGATGATGTTAAACCAAGGAAAGACGACTCTTCCTATGACAAGTGGCCCAATAAAAGGCTGCTGCATAGTTTAAAAAACATAGGATAGATATATGGGGTTTTTGACATTCTGTATAGATTTGATCACTAATTCATTCAATGAGTATTATCTTTTGTAGGATGAATGTATGAATTAGTATAATAAATAGCAAAGATTGGAATCAAATTAGACATATAATTTTATTAATACTGAAATCATTTAAACTTGGGAATCTTGGTCTCTTTGCAATGCATGTAGTCCACATAGTGCAAAAGACCGAAAAACTTGGTTTCATATTCGGTAACAGACATTGTGCCTTTCTGAAGCAGTAAAAATTCAAGCAATTTCCACTATTTATGAGAAGCAGAGAAAAACATCACGCGTAAATGCTTTCCAAAATTTTTCAATGTTAAGGTCATCAAATTGTAACCCTTTAGAGCACATAGATGATCCCACCATAATGTGACATCCTCCTCCAGCTATATAATTCTTATGCAAGTTGACACATTTGAGCTCATTTCCTATATATCCCAAAATATCTCTTGAAGCCAACAAGCCACAACTCAGCTACGTCGCCCATGTCTTTGCCAAAATACTTAGGTGGTGGTAATCTCTTTAGTTCTCTAATGAAACGATCTACCGCTCTAGGCCTAAGGTCCCTCTCATCCTCAACTTGGCTCTTGACATCATCACCCTCAATCAATTGACATTCCTTGGGATTCTAACGAACCACCAAGGCAACCATTTTTTGTGCCACAAGGCGAGTATCAAAGAAACTAAGCACCCATCAAGAAATATGATTGATGTCACCTGCCCCTATTGTCAGTGGGATATTATATTGCCCAGGCACCCAGCTTGCATTGGGCAGTTATGTATATTCTATAGGCCTTGACCCAAACCAAACCTAGCCCTTGATCCCTCGGCAACAGAGGAAGGAAGCAAGGCAGGGGGGACTCTCCTGCCCCTATTCTATTATTGGGCTCAGGAAGATGTTGCTCTTCTGCTTCAAAGGCAGGTTCTAGTTATGGTTAGACCCTTAGCCTTTCCAACAACCCTTATGGATTCCTATGGCCTCACCCCTACTGTCCCCATCTTATATTATGTGTCCTCACCGTTCTGAAGAGTGCATGAATTGTGTTAGGCTAGGTGAATGTCCTAGAGTTCCCTAGGGTTTTACTTAGTGCTTTGATACAAGATTTAATTACCTAGAAATTTGAGCCGGATTTTTTTTGAGAATTTACCTGAAATTTGCTATAAAATCCTAGGGAGACATTGTACTTACATGCATCCCAAAGTAGATTAAGCAATATGGGGACAATGATCCCGGTCCGATATAAATTATCCACTCATTCTAACGTTTCAACATTTTGGTCTCACTAGCAAGAGTTGTAAAAAGACTCTGGTTAGGAAGAAGGAAACATCACCTAAGGAGGTCGCTTTTTACATCCTTCATGGATTGCTTTCTGCCACTGTGTAATGTCCCCTTTTTGGGGACGTTAGGAAATGGCCAAAAGCTCTCAAATCAGATTTGAGACATTGCTGTTATAAACCCTGCAAAAATTGATTTCCAAACCCTTCATAGGGCAGCGACCTGATTTGGGGTTTTCAACCCACTTAAATGCCTTCAAAACCCTTCAAATTAGCTCTATTTAATTCTATAAATTATTAGATATCACCAACAATCACCTCATATAAGAAAACTGATTTTTAATGCTTAAAATCTAGAGATATGAACCATATGAGGCTTCAACTTAAACCCTTGCCTTCAAAAACGTTATTTTAAATTAGCTCTATTTAATTCTATAAATTATCAGATATCACCAACAATCACCTCATATAAGAAAACTGATTTTTAATGCTCTAAAATATGGAGATATCAATTTCAATATAAACCGTTGTCTTCAACATTATTTTAAAAATTCACAACTCAACATTGGAAGTTCCAAAATTCACGAAACTTAAGATATTGACATTATAAAATATAAAGAACAAGAAGATAACTCCAAATTTGCCAAAGAATCACCACACATACCAATATACCACACCAATGTAGGTTGCTCCACTTGAAATAAAATATATTTTGCACGAAAGAGACAACACTTGCAAGAGAAAGATACTTTATTGCTTTTCCAACCAGCTTGCATATCAAAAACCTTATGAAGGGTTTTCGTCCTTCACTAGTTTTTTCCCACAGAGTTTTCGTCCTTGGAAGAGATCCTCAACAGAAGGGGTTTCGTCCTTGAGAGAGGGAGTAAAAGGGCTACACTAGCCAACTTTCACCAAAATAAGAATAATCACCAAAACATAATTCATTAATGCCTAAGCGACCTCCTTAAATAGGCATAAGGAGTGGTTAAAACAATCATTACATCATGGCCGACCCTTTAAGTAATTGCATTTTAAATATTAAAAAGGTTATTGGAGCCTACATGCTCACAATACCATTAATACTAAATTACTTAAATTCCTCTATTGGAGCAAAAAGGCTTACAATAGGATAAATCATAATAAATGAAAACGACACTTCTAATCTATAATAAAAATATAATCCAGATTCCCCCTTGCTTTTCTCCTTAGACCCACGGGGAAGGAATGGGTTAATGTCTTCAAAATTTAGCATCCAAAAAGGGACATGACACACTGATTCCAAGTCACGTAAGCTTATTCTTCGTTTTGGAAAGGGTCAGCCATAAATTCATATACCCATCCTTAGAAAATAGGTAGAGAGCAAAATAATCCTTTGCTTTATTAACTGCCAAACATTGCAACACTTTTTTATTAAAACATTGATGAGTAGCTCTTACTTTGCATTGCTAGGAATTAAAAGGAAAAAAAGAGGTCATCCAACCATAATGATTGAGGTTCTCAAGTTCCTTTCATAATCCCAAGTCAAAGAATTGGTAGAAGAGAATGGCATGATTCGTACAACACGGGGGGTCTGCAACACCCTTTCAACTTTATTCTCACATGTTACAAATTCTACTTGTCACCAACACATTTAGGATCAAGAGCTAGGTTTCCAGCCACAATTATTCTTCAACAAAAGAGCCTTCAAATGGAGTTGCAGCAAGGGGCGGGCAAAATAAGCCCTCCATAAGTGGCCCTAACCACTCCCAACCATCGGCTCGCTCTGTGAAGAGTCTTGATGTAGAGATCCTATGACATTCAATGCACAGTCAATCACTTATCAAGACAAGAATAACTTTTTTCTTCTTATACCCTGTTTTAGAGAGCTTGTTCTTGGTCTTCTACATGCAAAAAATTGATCTTTCACTCTTAAACTCACCTTACAATCAAAGCACCATGTTCCACTATCTCACACCAGTGCCTTGACAACTTTCATAATGACCAATCCAAGAGAGATTTAGATATTCTTACCTCTCAGGAAGTATGCCCTTCATTAATTCTTCAAGTACAAGTCTTTAAACAAGCAAATTTGACTTTTTGGCCTACTTGGCCCAAGCTATCACCATCCATTACTTCCTTAGTCTTATTTGAGGTGCAAACAATCCACAAGATCAAATGCAAAAGAAATCCTCATCCAATTCCTCTTTTAGTCAAATAGTCCTTTCAACGCTTCTTGAGACCTAGTCTGTGGTAGGTTCATGTTTAGAATAAACTACACACACCCAAAATACAACACTTATTCAAGTACCCTTTTGGGCCTAGATGGTGTAGGGTAAAGTTTATAGCTTAACTTCTTGATCCTCTCCCTTAATACCTATTTGCTCTTTTTCTTGTTCTCAAGTCCTACTAGCCCTGCCTAGGTCTTTCTTCCCACATAACCTTCAACTCAAACCCTTTCCAAGCAAACTTGAACCATATTTGAATACCCTTTTTGGCTAAGATTTACTATGCACAGTTTTAAGGTCTCTTCTTAAGGGAAAAGTGTCATACATTCACTCCCACAGTCTCTAATTAGGTCTCACTAATCTCTGCCAGTCTTTACAGAGGTAACTGTCAGAGATAATCATGAAATGGAAGTAACTTGGGGCTCAAAACTTGGTTTATCTTTCACCTTAAGTATCTTAGATGATTTCTAGAAAGTTTCGAGGGTTGATTCCAGGTATAAATGCTCTACTTGCTAATTTTCACCCAAACCCTCACTGTGTCACTGTAGCTAACCCGAGAGATTTCAAAACTTCATAACATGTATTACATGAATCTTCAAAACGCACAATTTGGTTCACAGGCCTGTTATTGCTCCCTATTTGATCTTGAGCTATCAGTGATATGTGAAAATGAGAATAAAATCCCAAAACATCAAATGCCTTACCTTCATGCACGTGGAGCAGGGTATATAAAAACCCTCAATCCTTAACGTGATAAGATTAAAGACTTATTTGAAGCAAGCTTTCTTATTTGATCAAGGTACTACTCTCATATGATCTCAATGAAGAAAACATGTATTCCATGCACTTATCACATTAGCAATTAACTCAAAATTTGATCAACTATGGAGATACAGTCACAGTCTCCTTATCCCTGAAGGATTTTTCATGCATGCACAAAAAAGTAACAAGTTAATCAACCTCCAAAGCTTGGCATTAACATAGTTCATCACCTCGATTCACGTGGATACCTTACAAAGGTTTTGTTAGCATGGTCATGATCAAAACTTCACCAAGAACCTACCAAACACTTACTGTCCTACACAGTCAAGCATTAACCTCTTGCTAGGAACAAAGTATTCAAATTCCAAATCTCCATAAACTATTCAGTGACCTCCAAAAAATATATAAATGCTTTGAAGAGAAATCATTAAATGTTTAAACCACAATCACCATACACAGAGTTCTTAATGAAGAAGCACAATGTAAGAATCTTGCAAAACATAGTTTTCATCTTATTAACTAAGTACATCATACGAAATTTCATGTTTCTTGTTTAGTCTTCCTCTCCTCAGCCCTCCATGTCCTCGAGGAATGTGTAATAACTACATGTCATTCAAATTTATCTCATCTTTCTTCTCCCCACTCCACAATCCTGACTGACTCTACGACTCTTCATATGCCAATGCTCACATGATGAGGCATTTTTACAAACTTAAGCATTTATTGAGTCCTATTCATCCTAGGACCTATGACATCATGCCTAGACATCTAATACACACCTTTACATTCATTTAAACCTCCTTTAATCCACTTTACAAGCTAATTTCTTCATTTTCAAGTTTTACAAATTGAAATCCCATTTTGGAGGGAAAATACAATATGGAGGAAATTCAAATTCTCTAGACTTATCACCAACTTGAAATGATTCATAATGTCTCCCTAAGACCTCTAAGACACTCCAATAACTTAAGATCATGAAAAGAAGAGTGATTATCACTTTGATGTCTTTCATTCTCTGATGCTCCTGCATCAAGTCCCCAAGCAGATCAAAGTTCTAGAGATAAAGAAAAGAGGGAGAGAGATACCGAGACCAGTTGTCTTTCCACTTAAATCAACAAAAAGTTTAATAGTAGATACAAAACAATAAATCAAAACTTAGACTAGAAACAATTCACCACCGCCACAACCCAACAAGGTCATAGTCAAAAGATTGACAGGCTACAACCAACAACCAACAACCAACATAGTCATGTCCGGTAACAAGCAGTGGTAAACCAAGATCACCCTTCTCAAATGGCCATAATACAGATCATTGGACACTCAAACGAGCCATCTTACGCGTAATCCCATTGCCCTAGGTTCATGCAGGAGTTGCCACTTGCAACAATACTAACAATCAAAACGTCATTGCCCTTTATTAAAACAACCAATTCCTTTTTATCATAATCGAAAAGTAGTAATATACAATTATCTGTTTCTTTTACATGCTTAAATATAGACAACGCCATCTTAGGGCACTGAAAAACTCATTGCACCGGATTTACCTAATGTATTTTCATCTAAGGGCCAAGGGTTCAACAACAAAGGACCTGGATTATGTTTTTATTCAACAACAAAAAATGTGTTTATACAATAGTTTTCTCCTATAATTTAGGAGTCTATAGTTATCCCTCAGCCATATGTTTCACTCAACTATTCTAAGAACTCTAGGTGTGTTATTGAGGAAACTCCGTACACACACACTCACATTCATAATATAACTAACACACTAATCTTGACCCACACTAACTTCATATTAGTACATGACTATGTCATACTAACCCAATATGTATCTCCCCCCTAGTACACAAGATCAGTTCAAAGGGAAAGGAACAATACTGTACAAGAATTGAGCATGTTTGAATGAATTGGAACATGCTTGTAGTCCGACTATATTTACAAACACACAAACAATAGTTTCTTAGGGCCTTACTATACCAAGATGAGGAAATGACTTTGCTAATGTGGATAGGGACAAACACACTATTGATTTCGTGAATTGTGAACAATGATAAAGAATTGTTCACAACACAATCAACTTGTGAATAGGGACAAACATGTTTTTCACAATATTCCTTCAAACTCTGGAGTGTCTTAGCTCAACTAGCTAGGTCAATTTGCATGTTGATAGTTCTAGGCCATAGATAGAATACTCGCCAAAAACTCGGCGAGTTTAGAAAAAACTCGCCAAAAATTATGCTAAACGAGTAACTCGCAGGAAAACTCGCCAAAAATGCAAAAAAAAAACTCGCGAGTATAGTTGGAATACTCGCCAAAAACTCGCCACAAACTCGCCAAAAACTCGCCAAATTTGCCATTTTTGGAAAGGGTCCGGAAGATGTAGCAGCAAAAACTTGCATGTGACATAACTTTCATTCTGTGGCTCTGTTTCAGGTGCCGTTTATACAATAGTTTTCTCCTATAATTTAGGAGTCTATAGTTATCCCTCCCTATTTTCACTCAACCATTTTAAACCCTAGGTGTGTTATTACAACTCCGTACACACACTCACATTCATAATATAACTAGCACACTAATCTTGACCCACACTAACTTAGGTTAGTACAACTATGTTGTACTAACCCAATATTATCCCCCCCTTGTACAAAGATAGTTCAAAGGGAAAGGAACGATACTGTACAAGAATTGAGTATGTTTGTGAACTGGAACATGCTTGTAGTTCGACATATTTACAAACACACAAACAATAGTGGGAAGGGCCTCACTATACCAAGTAGGAAATGACTTTGCTAATGTGGATAGAGACAAACACACTCTTTGATTATGTGAATTGTGAACAATGACAAAGAATTGTTCACAACACAATCAACTTGTGAATAGAGACAAACATGTTTTTCACGATAAGTGTGGCATGGGTATCCACTTTCAATTCAAAATATTCCTTTAGTGTGTATTGTTCACCTCACTAAACCGTTGCTTTTACAAACATTGTTCTTGATCACTTCCATTTGATCATGAACAACAAAACAATCATACTACCACTGGGCACCATTCTTGGTGTTAGTCTTTTTGGTATAGGTTTCTGAATCATCTGTAGTCGATCCCATCATCGTGATTGATGACTAACAAATCTTCAAGCTATGTAGTCTTTTAGGTGCATAATTTGTGCTATTGTAACAAACTACAATTTTCGAGTTAGTGGTGAGCTCGGCATTGGGTTAGACCTCCTTCCATTGTTTCCTTCAACCTCTGGAGTGTCTTAGCTCAACTAGCTAGGTCAATTTGCATGTTGATAGTTCTAGGTTATGCATAGACAAATTTCCCCCACAGGATGGACATGCTTATTTGTACATGGAGGTTAGTGTTCTTGATAATGTGTTAGTACAAGCGTTTTTGAATTTGACAACTTGCCTTTGAGGCATGAGATGAAACACATTCATTTTATTTAGACTGAACTAGCAAGACATATAGAGTTTGGACCCATAAAATTCAAAATGAACATACTGTTTGACTTTTTCTATTTAGAGACTCATTAATAATTACAATGTATTTAAACACAATACTATTGACTATTGTAACATTATCTATAGTCTATAAGTTATATAACAAGAACAATATTAACTTAAAACTAAATACTACTTTGACCACAAACAATTGAAATGAAACTATATAAAAACTGCAAATCTAAACTATATTGTAAGTCTTCCTTATAGCTTTATGCTATTTAGGTATATATTGCTTACTAACATCAAAAAATCTTGTGTGGATTGTTGGGTACGGGTTTGATGCATGCCACATGGAATCTATGCGCACGAGAGTAGAATTGCGAATGTCGACGGCGTCAAAAGTTGAGATTGCATGAGCGAATGGATGTTGGGTATGAGTGTAACGTCCCATAATTAATCCACCAAATTAAACCTGTTAATTGGAAAAATTATCACAATATGTTTTTGAAAGAATTAACGAGATCTTAAGTTTGGAAAGTGTTAGCAAAATTTCGCCCAAAAAGGTAAGCATACTCAAAACATTAAACCATACATAAATCGCATAAACTAAGTTAAATTAAACAAGGTGAAATTAAGCAAGGGTCCCATGTGAATGGAGCCACTCTAAGAAACGTGGAAACAACCAAAATCAGACATAACATGGTCACTAACAATTTCCAAAGGTCTAATTTTCAAATTTAGGTTACCCATGTTGGCCGATGAGTCCCGTGTGAGTTATTGCCCTTTCATTCTCATTCTTTATGTTTTTGTATGATTAGGTAACATCTCGAGCACCTATTCTCCATTTGCACACTCAACAAACACATCATACATGCTTGAAACGATATGCAAAATTTAGATCTAACTACACACAAAACAAACTCATTTATCCACGTGCAACTCACACATACAATTTCACATACAATCTTCAAATTATGCTATTCAACTAGTACACTTGCAAATCACTGACAAAAATTCACACCAATTAAATTCACATACATTATAATTTGGCAAAAATTCAGACCAATGTAATTCCACTAATATTTCCAAATCTCATATCTTGTTGTCAAGATTATGACATAACAGTAATTGATACTCAATTAGTAAGAGAAATGGAAGAGTGCTATAAAACCCTTAGATATATGTTTCGTTAACCACATTACTACTTTTTGCATAAGTTTCAATGCCATTAATTTAGTACAATAATAAGATCTACGCACTCTAAACTAATTCATTCGTATTCACAGTTCCTTGCACATATGATTGGCCCAATTCCTTGCTATTAAAGTATAATAACAATTTTAATGTTGCATTAGTAAGGCAAACATTATAATAATTTATAAATACTTACATGTATTATACTTAGTCTCGTGGAATTAGTAAGACTACAATTTCACTATTTCAAGGCACCTGATAATTTTTAAACTACGTCCAGGAGTGTTTTCCGATACAACCTATATAGGTTACATGCCAATCTCAAGGGAGGTCATATACTTTCCTCTCAATTGTAACCACATTAAGGCTTAACATAAATGAGGGAGTGTTCAAATTAACTCATACGTCTTGGAGATGTATATGGTGACTACTAATTACCTAGAGAGCATAAAGGGCTTCAGTACCTTGCCAAAGCTTTATGTTATGTATTTTCCCCAAACTGATTTCAGAGCCGCAGATTGTCTATCCCAAAATCCCAATCAATGCCATTTACCCTTCCTTAAGCAAGCAGAACGTGGTCCACAAATACGGATTAATATTAATTTTCTTGTCAGTTGATAAACTCACTACTAGCTTGGATGTCATGTAAGTATTCTCATCTCCTATAATATCAGACATTATAGAAAATGCAACAACGAATTCCGCCAAATGGGCAAGTATAATTTGTGTCATGTCTAATGGAACCCTACCCGTCACACGAAAAATGTGATTAATAGATTTTTAATTAAGAAAAGGGTTTGTAAAGCACTCAGGAATTCATATCCACAAAGAATAAGGAAAACAATTTATATTCTAAGCTCATAAAGATTTTTCAGGAAAGAGTAGAGATATTCCATGCCTGCAAAATTTGTAAGTTTCTTTGAACCAAGCAACCAGAGACTTTTCTCCATGAAATCGTACCAGCAAGCATGAAAGCTCGAATCTATGAAAACCCAAATCTCCTCCTTTATTTCCAGCGCCCATGCAGTCAAAATAGATTCTTTATCTTAATAGTGAACTCCAAAAATAGCTCGGCTAATATTTTCGTAAAACCCTCAATAGTCATAACACTTGGGGACAAAAACCCTCATTTGTTGCATTGGTTGCTTCATACGAGAGTCACAAGTGGACTTAATGGACAAATTTCAAAACAAGATATTCATCCATGCATAGAGCACTTCTACTTCAACTAGGGCATTTTATAGGGTGTTGACACCCTTTCTTCTTTGCAGCGACCCACTTGGAAAGTTCAGGATCGGTTTTGAGGGGGTTTCCATGGTTGGAAAAATCTGACTTCACTTTCATTGGATAGCTGGTCTCTTCACAACCATTTTGAACATTGGTTTGTGTTGGAACTCCAAGTATTGAGGGAGTTATGAGTTTTAGAAGTTTCAGCTGTATTTGCACTTAAAATAAATTTATAAAATACATATTTCCTGCAGATTTCATCTTGCTGGTTTATTTGAGTATTTGGGATATTTCCATAATAATTTTCAGTCCATACTGCATGTGAATGATTGTTCCTAAGTGCTGGTACAATTTGCTGCCCTAGAGGGATATTAATAAATTTTGTGAGCTGACTTTGATACCCTAAAGGTGTAATTTTTAGTCGCTGCTAGGGTTTCTAATATGTTGGGTCTATTGTTATAAAATCAAATTATTTTCAATTCGTTGTTGGTTTATTTTCAGATCTGATTTCTATGGGTTTGTGGCCAAACCCTTATTTTCGGTTTAAGCCCTAGAAAGGGACATTATACTCACACATTCATATTAATAATATAACTAACACTAATCTTGACTAATACTACCAACTAAGATTAATACAACTATTTTGTACTAACCAAATATTTCCAACAATTTCAATGGATTGGCCTAATGTATTTTCACCTAAGGGCCTAGGGTTTAACTCACAACACCTCTTTACAAACCAACAGTCCTTGAGGGTTAACGCAAACGTTAAGCCCTATTAACCAGGAGTAGTGAGGGATAAAAACAGACACACCTTTCACAACGATCATTCAGGGATTGTAGGGTCAAAAATAGTAGCAACCCCAACCTCCATTGTGCTAGGGGATTGCCCACTGGGCTTATCCCTCGAAGTGGTTGAAGGCCCTAGCCTTATGCCTAGGGTATGCCTTAGATAACTAAACCATAGAGAATCCAATCTTCATTTCACAAAAAAGAGATGAACACCACTTAAACCAATATTTCCACATTCTTGTAGAGAAATAAAACCAATTGCATATAAATCTAAATCTGCTCAAGCATTTTCTTCATGCTTGTTTATAACAGCCCGAATGGAGCAATTTCAATCCAAATCCTTTCCTTCAATCTTTGCTTGAATCCCTATTCGAATTCAGTGCCCTTGCACGGTCCCCTTTCCTCCTTAGACAAACCCATTTTTTCTTATGCCTTCACTCAAACTAAGGTTTCAAAATGGAAATGCCTTCTATGATTCCCTTTCCTCCTTAAATACCCATCTCCTTGTATGCCTTTACACAAACTAAGGGTTCAAAATAGAAACATGCAACTTTCTTATGGTTATGCCAAACATGCAGACCAGATTTCTTGGATTAGAGAGCTAAGCCTCTATCAAGGTAATGATTTGGGTATCCCCATCTCTCCTACATTTTTTCTAATTTCCCCAACCCTCGTTATCTTTATCAATGAATAATGCCATACAACCATTCTGCAAAATCCCTTCAATCATTTTAACAAGTCAACCTTATTATTCATGGGTTTTGCCAAGCTAGCAAGTTTATGGATGGGAAAACTTAATGCATCAAACAAAAACTTTAGCAATTTAATTTTATGATACAAGTTATATCATGGTCGCCATAACTTGATAATGCCAACAAAGTGTAACAAAGTAAAATAACCAAATAAGAATTAATCAAAATCAATAAAACAGTGGTTGCCACGAGTAATAGTCCCATCGATGAAAATGACATGACACTGAAAATAAACAGAGCTAAGGACTACGATGCGAAGGTGACCAAAAAACCAAAACAATATAAAACAAAAGAAAGACCAACAAACAAGTAGAAGTGGGCCCTGCCTCTCTCTCACTTCACTTTCATTCTTAACTTGCTTTCACAATCTGCTGGGAGCATCTTCAAAGAGTCATACCTAGCTTGGTTGTCCATCTCTTCTTCTTCTTCCAGGAGTCAACAGTGCCAGCTTCATGGAATGAAAACCAATATGATCAATAACTGAAACTAAACTCATATAAATAAATGAACTGAATCTGATAAGAAGAACTGCATGAGAAGTCTGTGAAAGCAATATCCAAAGGTCATCACAAGCACACTAACTCATCTGAAATAAAAACATGGTTGAACAACAAGATTAATAGGTCATAATCAAAAGCACAGGGAATTCTAGAATATAACACTGTTGATGCTATTAACATAAGTGGTTGCAAGTTAGAGATTTTCTTCCTTGTTCTATACACTGTTGGTGTGAGTTTGGTCAATTGAATTCGTTCGAGTGTTAAAGATAATCTTGTACACTTCCAGATCTTACTGGTTATTAATAATTATAGTATTGTTTAGGATTTGTTACTCGGCATCTAAATTAAAAGTAAAACAATTGTTTCTTATTTGGTTGGTGTTGTCACGCAAAATTTGCATTTTGATAGAGAATGGTGTGTGTACTCTCTCTATTGTTGACAAAATTGGAACATCTCAAGGTTGTGGGTAACCTATGATTGAGGTGAACCTTCAGAGAGGGCTGTTTCCCTTGTGAATCACCTAAAAAACGAAAACTTTGACAAGGAAAAGGGAAGGGGAATGTGGAAAATGAGAAATAAAGGTGATACACCAATAATTTAACACATGCATGTAACTCTGCACAGAGAATTCAAAGATCCACACACCTGCACAACTCCAAGCCATTTTGCATAATAAATTCAAGGGTTTAGGAGAAAAGGACAACGGTAGAGGGAGTAAATTCCACACTAAAGCAATACAATATTCTTATCAAACACAATGAATAATCAAAAAACATTGAACAATGATATTAGAGGGCAAAAATGGAGCTTTTTTATTGAAGGTACAAGTACAAGGCTAGAATTGCTAGAGCATATCAGCCCAAAAATGTGTCTTATTTCTACAATAAAAAATCAACTTATACGAGGATGAATCAACTCTGCCTTCAATAATAGACTGATGTTCCTTTTTATTTATTTATTTATTCTCTTCTCTTTGCTGGTCATACTTGGTGCATGGGACTACATGCTGATTTTATTAATTAAATTTCCTCTTGCTGCCTTTTGGCGCCACAGTCCTGACTGTCTGTTGCATGCATCTTTAATATATTTCTTTTTCCCCCATGCTTGGCATCACCATCTAAAATCAGCAGTTGCATGTTTCAAGACTGTTTTAATTCATCTTTATCACCCCCTTTTTCGCCAATGATAGGACTGCAGTTGCTAAATTTAATAAAAGCACTTATCTTTTTAGCCAATATGTATTTGGAGCAGCACTTGCTAAATTTATCAAACCAATCTTATCCATTCACTCATGCACTCCATTCAACTCCTAAAAATAGAACTGAAACTTCTTTTGTAGCACTTCCATTTTTAGCACCAACTTATTTTTAGCCAAACACTATTTTTAGAACTTCTAAAAATAGAATTGAACTTCTTGGCATGGAAAATATGGTATTATTTTGGCGACATCACATGATTGTTTGCCTACTAAATAGAGATTAGTAGCCCTTTGCATCCATTGGGCTATGTAGTCACATACCTCTGTCAACAACTTGTATCCTCTGAATCAAAACAACTGAAATACCCTCTCGAAAAAAAGGCATCCTCTGAACAGAAGGCCGAATTACCTTCTTCAACAAAAGGAAAGCATGTGCATGCAAACAATTCTTTGAAAAAACAACTAAGAAAATTGGAAAAACAATGTGCATGTAATGCATTTATTAAAAGTAAATTACCCTAACCTACTCCTAATTTAAACAAAGAGAAATGAATGCTAGACAAAACCACATACTGGTTGGGAGAAATAACTTCGTTTTCTTAGAAAGTGTGGCCATGAGATCAATTTTGCAACTAGATCACATGATAAAAGTGCAGACATGGTTTGCACCTTTGATTTGCTCAAAATATGAGTCCAGAAAGAATAAACAACTCTATAGAATCCACACTTTGTCTTTGTAGATGTTGGTGTTGATTTTTGACAACTTGAAGCTCTTTCTTATGCTTTGAAGTGAGCACAATTGATGGCAACTCCTTATGTGGCTCTAAGTTGGCTAAATACCTGATTGGACATGGTTTTCTCATAGTTGATAAACTGATTTTTCTTATTTGCCCCTCTTATTAGTGTGTAATATCATCATTTAGAGTACTCGAGGTACTTTCCGGATCATATTGGATGCTTGGAGACTGATCTGAAACCTTTTCTACTTCATTTTTTTGCAAACAACCTCATATGTGGCTCTTTTTCCAGCTCGAAAGTAGATGTAATAACAAGAGAATCTTTATTGAAGAAGATAGATAATGGAGGTGGAATACTTACAATTTCAATTGGCTCTTTCTCATCACTAGAATCTTCTAATTCTGATAAAACCTCATCCTCTTTATTGTTCATGCTTGAGGAAAACTCCCTTTGAATTTGAATTTCTTTGCCGATTTCTTCCTTTGTATGACTGTTTGCTAGTTGATTTGAAGATGATATAGGCTCAAGATTGTTGATTTGATCCTTAGAAACATTCATATGCTCCTTCAAAACATTATCTTTACGTTGTAACTCGAGATATTTGAGAAAACTTTGTCTAACCTTTGCTTGCATGTCATATTCCACTTTCTTGCACTCCTTTATTGTAGGCTCAAACTGTAAGCTCCATTTTGTTAGATTTTGCTTGAGAACTTCGCTTGGCTCTTTAGTTGGCTGCTCTTCCAAATTGATTTACTGATTAGTTTCATTTCAGAATGGATTTGGGAATATGAGGGGAGGGGTGGGTTGGATTGCTAATTGATTTTGCAATGGTTGAGATGATTGGAGAGGTGTAAGATCTTTTGGAAGAGAAGCTTTAAGAAAGCTAGAGATTTGGGATGAGATTGAAGTGGTTGGAAGGTAGAAGTAGGAGGGTTGCATAATCATAGTGAAGAATTACCCCATTGACAGGGTTTCTCAACACTATATTGGTAAGCTTCCATCTCTTCATTCCACTATGATATTTGCGGTATCAATTCAAACACAAAGTCGAACTTCTCTTAAGGGCTCTACCAGTTTGACATAGGACTTGAATCCAAAATTGACTGCCTTGATGGTACTTGTTGCCCTCATTTGCACCATTTTTATCTCCAAGTGTTGTACCTGCATCTGCAAATCATCATTAGGCATGAAATTGTTTTTATAATTTTCATTTTCCTGCCCCTGAAAAACACCATGATTATTAGGATAACCATATGGATTAGTGAGGTTTGAATCATATGGGCATATTCATTATGATAGGGCTTATAGTACTGATATGGAGGAGGATTTTGGGGAAAAGGAGATGGAGGGGAATGATAATACTCTTGGGACTGGGAATTCCAAGGAGGAATTGAAGTCATGACTGCACATCCTCATAAAAAGATGGAAAGATGGAGGAAATGGCCTGCTGATTGAGAAAAAAGGATCTTTGGGCCTATGGAGTCGCCAGATGTTGAATATTTGTGTCTGAAACTCTGATATTTGCTAAGAATAACGTCAAATTCTTTAGCAAATTTTTTCGTGTCCCATTGGGCGTGCCAGAAACTATTGTCACCTAGAAGTTGCACCTTAATAGAGAATGGTGTGTGTACTCTCTCTCTTTTGTTGACAAATTTGGAACACCTCAAGGCTGTGGGTAACTTATGACTGAGGTGAACTTCCAGAGAGGGTTGGTTCCCTTGTGAATCACCTAGAAAACAAAAATTTTGACAAGGAAAAGGGAAGGGGAATGCGGAAAATGGGAAATAAAAGTGATACATCAATAATTTAATACATGCAACTCTACACACAGAGAATTCAAAGATCCACACACCTGCACAACTCCAAGCTATTTTGCATAATAAATTCAAGGGTTTAAGAGAATAGGACAACGGCAGAGGGAGTAAATTCCATATTAAAGCAACACAATATTCCTATCAAACACAATGAATAATTAGAAAACAACGATATGAGAGGGCAAAAATGGAGTTTTTTGATTCAAAGGTGCAAGTACAAGGCTAGAATTGCCAGAGTAAATCGGCCCAAAAAATGTGTCTTATTTCTACAATAAAGAATCAGCTTATATGAGGATGTATCAGCTCTGCCTTCAATAATAGACTGCTGTTCCTCTTTTTAATTTAGTTATTCTCTTCTCTTTGCTGGTCCTACTTGGCCCATGGGATTGCATGCTGATTTTATTAATTAAATTTGCTCTTGCTTCCTTTTGGCGCTACAGTCCTGTCTATACTGCTGCATGCATCTTTAATTTATTTCTTCTCTCCAATCCTTGGCAGCATTTCTAAAACCTGCAGCTGCATGCTTTTCTATTTAATTTATTTATTCACCCTTCTCCTTTTGGCGAATGGGGCTGCATGCTAATTTTATTAATTAAATTTCCTCTTGCTTCCTTTTGGCGCCACAGTCCTGACTGTCTGCTGCATGCATCTTTAATTTATTTCTTTTTCTCCCATGCTTAGCGCCACCATCTAAAACAAGCAGCTGCATGTTTTAGGACTCTTTTAATTCATCTTTATCACCCATTTTTCCTCCAATTATAGGACTGCTGTTGCTAAATGCATAGATAGAATACTTGCCAAAAACTCGGCGAGTTTAGAAAAAACTCGGCAAAAATTATGCTAAACGAGTAACTCAAAGCAAAACTTGCCAAAAAAAGCAAAAAAAAAACTCGTCGAGTATAGTTGGAATACTCGCCACAAACTTGCCAAAAACTCGCCAAAGACAGCATTTCTTTCTTTTTTTGGATTTTTGGTGAAGAAAACACAAGCAAAGAAAAAAAAATGCTATTTTTGGAAAGGGTCCGGGAAGATGTAGCAGCAAAAACTTGCATGTACCATAACTTTCATTTTGTGGCTCCATTTCAGTTGTTTTTTCTAAAAGTGTATATTTTCTTGAGCTCTATGCAGTGATGACAATATTTTTCTTATTTTCATAAAATCCATTTTGCACCTTTTTGGACCAAGCAACTTTTTGCAATCTTCTGAAAGAATCATGAGCTTTGATCGCCTGTAGACAGATTAGTAATTAAAAATATTGGATAGCTTTTCAAAACTTGGCGAGTACTTGCCAAAACTCGACGAGTATTCTCCCGTGCTCAGACTAATCACACTAAGAAGCACAAGAAGTTGACTCAAAAAAGGTTCAACGACTTGGTTTTTGTGCAATACAATCTCCGGTTTCGCACAAAAAAAGTTGAGGCCACATCAGAGGAGCTCATTGATTTGGATGAGATAGATCCATACAGTGAGTGGATTGGGCAAGAAGAGGAAAACCTTGCGTTCACAGCGGACAAGATTGCTTCTTTTGAGAGGGAGGCTATGGAGGGAGAAGCACTAGCAGGACTCCAAGGAGATATTGGACTGGATGACATCTTTGGAGGTGATCTCCAACATGCAGCAGAGGAGCCACCAGCACCACCATCTAGTTCCATGATCGAGCCAGATTCGCAGCCTTCTAGGAGGAGCGTGGAGATGCAGTCGAGTGTGGGGACTAGTATCAGCCGGTTATCGTATTCGCATGATGATGCGATTTTGTATTGTATTTGTATTCAAATCTATAGAAAACACTTCTCCAACATTTGGCGAGTGCTTGCCAAAACTCGACGAGTATTCTCCCGTGCTCAGACTAATCACACTAAGAAGCACAAGAAGTTGACTCAAAAAAGGCTCAACGACTTGGTTTTTGTGCAATACAATCTCCGGTTTCGCACAAAAAAAGTTGAGGCCACATCAGAGGAGCTCATTGATTTGGATGAGATAGATCCATACAGTGAGTGGATTGGGCAAGAAGAGGAAAACCTTGCGTTCACAGCGGACGAGATTGTTTCTTTTGAGAGGGAGGCTATGGAGGGAGAAGCACTAGTAGGACTGCAAGGAGATATTGGACTGGATGACATCTTTGGAGGTGATCTCCAACATGCAGCAGAGGAGCCACCAGCACCACCATCTAGTTCCATGATCGAGCCAGATTCGCAGCCTTCTAGGAGGAGCGTGGAGATGCAGTCGAGTGTGGGGACTAGTATCAGTCGGTTGTCGTATTCGCATGATGAAGCGATTTTGTATTGTATTTGTATTCAAATCTAATAGAAAACACTTCTCCAACATTTTATGGGCTCATTTGATACATTTTGTAGCTATGTTGCTTAAAATTTATGTTTTTTAAAGAAATTTGAGTATTTTTAAGTTGCTGAGTATTGGCAGAATATTGGCGAGTTTTTGCCGAGTTTTTTTTTTGGGGGGTTTGGCGAGTTTTCCTACCATGGCTAAATGTAATAAAAGCTCGTCTTTTTAGCCAATATGTATTTGGAGCAGCACTTGCTAAATTTATCAAACCAATCTTATCCATTCACTCATGCACTCCCTTCAACTCCTAAAAATAGAACTGGAACTTCTATTTCAGTACTTCCATTTTTAGTGCTAACTTATTTTTAGCCAAATGCTATTTTTATTCAAACGCTATTTTTAGCACTTTTAAAAATAGAATTGAACTTCTTGGCATGGAAAATATGCTAACAGTTGGTTGATCCTTGGTATTGAATAGAACCTTTTAGATTTTAAGGTTTTGGCATTATTCTTGTTATGACAGTATAAATGCTTTAGTGAGTCTTGAATAATTTATTATTTTATCTTGTTCTTCATGTTAATGGTGATTGATCAGTTGTATGTGGATAGGGCTGTTCTGTACTTGCAATTCCAATTTCATATGGTTCATAAGACAATGGTTGGGTGTTGGGAATGAATGAGTTGGTAAGAGTGGATTCGGCTATGGATAATAAAGAGCCATAGCTCAAGATTGTGAATTCTCATTCTTTGTCAAGAGTTGTGACATAAGTGAAGAACTTACATTTTGGGTCATCATCATCATCTCTTGGAGATGTTTTTGTCGTTGCATCTTTAACCTTGAACCTCAACCTCTTTGTGAATTTTGTGTATTCATTGTTACCCAACATATCTTTCTTGTTCACAGATGGTTGGCAGAATTCATGATCCAACTTCTCTTCCTCAAAACATATTGAGTCCATAATTGCAATAGACTCTTTGAAGATTGCTTCTACTAAATATATGATTCATCAAAGATTTCTGTAGAGTAACAACTGAGAAACAATTCTTTTAATTATGTAGCCTCTTTTTTGGTGATAGAGGACAAGTCATTATATTGACTCCTGGTATTGAAAGCTTCCCTACCTTGGATCTTCTCATCTTGCTGTAAGTCTTGTAGGAGGTGCATTTCTCTATGCATTGTGGATTCTTCAGAGGGCTCTTTCAAAGAGAAAAAAAGGGGCAAGGAAGTTTGCACATCCCCTCTAGGGAGACACAACTGTTGACAAGGGAAGAGAAATATCTTTAGTCTTTGCAAAGATTATTCCCTTTCAATGCTTCCAGGAATTGACCTCGAGTATAGATTTCACAAGGCTGAAAAACCACATGAACTTCTTGTTGATCATTACTAGGCTCTTCATCAAAAATTCCCCTTTCTTTGAAACACACACCACCACTTGTCTCTTGCTCATCATTGTGAAGCTTATAGTTTCCATGTTTTGTTTCATGTTCTTGGAAAGAAAACGAACACAAGCTTGGCGTGAAAAACGAATCATCTTCAACTTCATTATAGCCATGATGTGTCAAGGTGTTTTTTCCCATGATAGGGACCAAGTTACTCTCTTCGTGCACTGTACTGAAAGCTTCCTTTTGTGGCTATTACATTGGGAACACTTTCTCTAGCTTTGTGGTTTCCTCTAAAGACTCATTTGATGGCTAGAGAGAAGGTGAAAATGACTGCATGTCCTCGCCCTTCGATTCATTGCTAGAGAAGCCTCCCTCAAAGATGGGAAAGAGGAAAGAAAAACTTTTATAATCACTAAGAAAATATTCCTCATGTGCTTCAAGGAGGTGTTGGATATCCCTAGATACCATTCTTTGATAAACATCTCTGCTTTATCTCATGCTACCCATTGGAAGCTGGTTATGATTGTGACTCATTTCATGCTCCTGTAAGGAAATTGTACATGTTTAAAGTAGACATTGAGTCTGTGGAATTTTTCGTTGGAGTAGTAGTAGGCTAGAACAACATCCGAGTTGGAGTAGAGTTATTCTTCTTAATTTGATCAACTTTTTGTTGGGCTTGACGTAAGGAAATTTCTGTTTGTTCGGTTTGGCCATTGGCTCCATGATAAGAAGTTTGGCAAGAAGCTAACGAATGTGCTACTTGCCCTTTCTCAAACTTACCATCAGTGAGACATCTTTGTTGGAATGTATCGTCCAATTCATTTTTCATTGCTTGTAGTTCCTCATACTTCTCTTGCATGTCATCAGCAAGACACGCCACTTCATGATTGAGGCTAGGACTTGCCTCAATTTGCAGCTTCAGCATGTATTCCAAGCGCAAGGCTCCCTTCTCTTCATTACCATATGTCACGAGCCTTTTTAGGGGAAGACATAAAAAAGAAAAAGATCCAAGTTATTAATCAAGCCAAGTGTCATCCACAACTTCTTATGTCTCTTCACACATAAAATTTTCTTTTGAGGCTTCCATGAATTGATTCGGGGTGCAAACCTCAAATTGAAAATTTTCACAAGTTTCATCCTCACTAGATTTTTAACCCTCTTGTTGTAAAGGTTAGGTGAAGGAAGCAAATGGTTGGCCTTTCATCTCTTCAACAACCTTGTTACCTTCATTAAAATCTTGCACGTATTCAACATATCCAACCTTAGAGTTGCCCCCAGGTTCTTGAATTTCTAGTTTACAAACACCTGAATCATTGGTGTCATCTCCCGGGGATGCTTCAATAACAACCCTTGCCTAAGCAGCTGGGAGATGAGATTGGTGGTTGTTGTAAGGAGCATAAATCTTTTGGAGCACACCTTGGTACAAAGGATTTAGCCCACTATGAAGTAGCTACTTTTTGTATGGCTAATACATCATTTGTCAAATTTTGCAACAATGCTCCCGTAGAACTTTGCACCATGAGTTGACCTTTACCATAAGTAGTATCATTTATTTTTCTGGCCATTATCATTTTATCTTCTACGTCAATGACCAATGCTTGGGCAACAACAAGATCCACAAGTGATCTTCGAAGTTGATAGCTTGCTTCGGGCATTTAAGTATTGGCGAAAAAGTATTTTTGATTTCCGGCTGTAGGCTTTTAGCAGCAACGGGAATTCTATTCACCAATTTATTGAACTTGGTCACAAATTTCTGCATGGGTTCATGAACTTCTTCATTTGTGATAGTTGAGCGAGGAGAGCATGCTTATCGTCAACTGATTTAAATCTATCTTCAAACTTAGTCTTCATAGTTTGCAAACTATCAATGGTTCCAACTCCAAGGTGATTAAACCATTCAATAGCCCCTTCTCGCACAGTTTCAACAAACAATTGTATTGCCACATCTTTGTGTTGTACACCCAAGATCCCACTCACAGCTGTAAAGGCTGAGATATGATTTTTAGGATGTTTCCTATCGTCAGTAAACCGAGGGAAATCTTTTCTTGAAGCTTTAGGCAACTCATGAGGCTGCCTGACAAATTTCAGAGGTCCTATGACCGCTCCCCATGGAAGTGCAGCTTTATTTCGAAAATTTATCACCCACAAAAAGTTAGCTCTAGAAAGTATAAGAGCCCTACTCATAGTTGTTCTACCTTTAGGGTCTTTTCTCTTTGAACTAAAAAGAGTACAAGATCTGTGAAGCCTCCTTATACCTTTTTCAAGAGTAAGGTTAAATTTGGATTCTTGTTGAAGTTCAAAGAGTGGATCAGAAGTCTCTTCAGCTTTGCTGGTTCGGGTTAACCTCCTATTTGTTTCGGCCAGGTTGGAGAAATTCTCCAACAACAGCGAGAATGACTTTTCATATTCCTCTAGTGACTCTTTCAAATTCTTCTTGGTTATGAGCAGCAATTTTAGTGTTTTTTTAATAGAATTTCAAAGGATGGGCTACGCTTCATCGTTTCTAGGTTCCATTTTGATAGCGCCAATCTTATTTGAAAGGGGAAGATTCCATTTAGGTTCATGGAACCAAATGCATTTATAGGTGTTCCCTAATAGAGTCGCCGAAAATTGGTGTAGAAATTTATCGCCTTGGCTTTTTGCTTATTTCATTGATACGCTCAATGGGCAGCGACATAGTTTTGCAACATTGGATAAATCACCATTGGAATGGGTGACTTTTCTCTACATTAGAGAGGGGCAACTCCCTTGTAAGGTAGGTGTTTTGTAATATTTTTGGGGTTTTTGTGTACTTTTAACCAAAAAACTCAAAAAAAAACAAAAAAGAAAATGGGGAGAGAATGGAATGAGATGCACACAAATAAATAAATGTAGAGTTTATCCCCATGTGCATGAAAGTAAACAATAAGAATACCGACATTTTAATGTTGGAATCTTGCATTTAGGAAAGGAAAAAAAAGAAAGACATAAGACTAAATGACACCGCCAAAGAAATTCCAAGACAAAAGTTATGCAAATCTCATTATATTTCTTGTTGAACATGAACACAGTTTCTTGTACTTCCTCTCAAGCGAAATTTCAGACAGCATCCAAAAATTCTTTACTCTTAGTTACTTCTTGTATTTAAAATGTGCAGAAGGTGACTGATTCTTGGATTGACCTTTCAACATTCTTTTACATTTACAATTTATTTTGAAAGTAACTTGGAATATACAAATATAGAAATCTCTTTAAGTTACTTTCTATTTTCAAAAATTAAGTTGAAATTAGAACATTTCATGCTATGTCCTTAACGCATTTGTTCTTCTTCAAATCCATTTGAAGTGTTTTGAGGATATTAGAATATAAGGCTTAATATATGGCTTATTAATTAGCTTAAAGATAATATAACTTTCATTGCTCTTATACCTAAAACTAATGACGTGGAAGATATCTTTGGTTTCCGACCTATAGCCTTATGTAATGTCTCGTATCAAATTATCACGAAAGTTATAGTGGAAAGACTAAAACCCTTGCTTCATAAGATTATTTCTCATGAGCAAGGTGGATTTGTTCTTGGTCGTCATATTCATGGTGAGATTGTGCTAGCTTAGGAAATCTTGCACTCCATGGACATTCAAAGAAATCCGGCAATGCTTATCCGACTGGATTTATCCAAGGCTTATGACAGAGTGGATTGGGTCTTCCTGGCATAATTTTGGCTCAATTTGGCTTCTCTCTGCGATGGATTCAATGGGTACAAGCCTGTATCTCTTCTATTTCCTTTGCTATTTTAGTAATGGCTCTCCTTTATATTTTTTTGGAGCATCTAGAGGCATCCGACAAGGAGATACCCTATCACTTTTCTTATTCATTATTCGGCAAAATGTATGGGGAGACTTAACAATAAAGCTTGCCATGAGAAAAAAATTCATGGAATACGGGTGGCTAGAAACACTTACCCAATATCTTGTCTTGAATTTGTTAATGACTCAACACTGCTTGGATGAGCCGGCTCGTGTGAAGCTGCTAAACAAATCAATAAAGTGCTTCATACATTTTTGGCAGCCACTGGTCACTTGATCAATCAAGGAAAATCCAATATTTTTTCTTTCATTGTTCTAGACGCGAAGAAGACCGAATTCTAAATATTTTCTAGTTTAATAACGGAGCTCTTCCTTTATGATACTTGGGCATCCCTTTAGCTGCACAGAAGTTAAAAGGATTGGCAATGGCTAATCACCAATTTTGAATTAAAATTACACAAGTGGACTAATAAATGGCTTTCTTCAGGAGGCAAAATGACTCTAGTTAAATCTGTCCTGCAAGCACTGTCAATATATGCTACATCTATGTTAAATATTCCTGGAACTATCTTGGAAAAGATAGATTCTATATGCTAGAAATTTTTATGGAGCGGAGCTCAAGATAAGAAAAAATGGTCCTCAGTTAAATGGAACACTTTGTGCCAGCCAAAAAAGGAAGGTGGATTGGGATTTAAATCCTCCCCCAAATAGAACAAAGCCTTAGCTGTTAAACTATATTGGAGGATGCTTGTTTATCCCAATGACCTGTGGGAAGCTACTTTCAGAGCTAAGTACACTGAAAGTAACCCACTAGAAAAATTCATTAGATCATCCCTCCCTAGTAGAGGTTCTTCGACCTTAATATTTATCAGAATGGGAGAGGAAACTATTAAACGCCAACTCTTCTGGATTGCTAATAATGGGTAATTAGCCAACTTTTGGACTGATTCTTGGGTTGGACAACCCCCTCTTATCCTTTTATATCCTCAGTTGCAGACTATTATGAAGCAAATGCAAGAGCTGGGTTGTGTTAAGGTGGCTCATTATAGTATACAGTCTGGATCTCCCTGGGAGAGTGGAAAGGTTTGGATTTCGTTTTTTGTATGGCCACTTGTTCTAGACCATGATACTTAGATTTTGTAGCATAATGTCTTGAAGAACCGTCCTCTTTCTTTCGCCCCATTTCCTGACAAGATGGGATGGGGACTTGACCCTATTGGTACATATACAATGTCCATTGGATCAACCTCCTTGATGATAGATAACCGTCGTCCTTTGTGGTTTCTATTCAAGCACTTATGACAACAAGGTATGTGGCCAAAAGGAAGCTTTTTTGTGTGGCTTCTTATTCACAAAAAAGTATTAATAGGGGACCATCTTATGAAGAAAGGATATAATGGCCCTTCCAGATGTGTTTTGTGCTTGGAGGCTGAAGAATCTTCTAACCATCTCTTTTAACTTTGTCCCTGGGTTAATCCAATGTGGAGATATCGCACTGCTTTGTTTAAGTTACAATGGAATGCTTTTGTTTCCCTTGAACAGGTTTTTAAAGATTGGTAGAGACTCCTCCTTAGGGGATAAAACATTCTCTCGATGTTATGGAGTGGTGTGTCTCTTCTCTTATGGAATATCTGGAAAGAACAAAATGGTAGAATATTCTAGCAAATCAGTAAAGATGTATCTTATGTTTGGGGAAAAACGAAAATCAACATCGCTGAAAGCCTAAAACACAAAATATCCTTGCCTCAAACTCTTTCTGCGCAATGGCAACATATATGCAATCTGGTATCTCTTGATCCTAGGGATGCTTCTCTGCTCCGTTCTCCTATTAAAAAGAATGTCAGAAACAATCACTTGGAAACCCCTCCATTGGGCTTTGGAAAGTTGAATACAGATGGGGTATCGAGAGGAAATCTGGGAAGAACAATTGTGGGAAGAGTTGGAAGAAACATGGAAGGGGAGGTGTAGTTCATTTTTGTGGAGAACTTGGACATCGCTACTAATAATCGCGCCGAGGTGAAAGCGGTTTATAAAGGCATGTAAGAGGCTTTAAAAGTTGGGTGGCAGAAGATTCATAAAAAGGCTCTCAAATCATTATGCAGATGCTCTCTGGAAATCATATTAGCTCTTCTCCCAACTAGTGAATTGCTAAAGAAGTTTGGAAGATTAAAATATTCCAGGAGAAATTCCAAGAAGTTAGGTTCAGTCACATCCCCCATGAAAGGAATAAAGTTGCTGACGGGTTAGCTAATTGGGATCTTCAAAGCTATGGTTTGCCTCCCTCATGGTGGCCCACCAAGATCCAAGAAGACAAGATATATTCTTAATCTTGATTCCTCCTTATGATTATCTCTTCGGCTTTATTCTTGTACATTGCTCAAGCTTGGACGAATAGTTTTCAGGCTTGGCATGGTCAATATGTATTTCTTGATTTCAGTTTAATATAAAATTCTGTTGTTTAAAAAAAAACAAAAGTGTTAACTAATAAATGGTTGCAACCACTTCCAACTATTTTGTAACCATCTCACACATAATAAAATGATAGACACAATGAATAACGTGTGCGTCCCGTTTTCACTTCATTCGTTCTATGTACATTCTAATCTTTCTTTATTCTCTCTCCACATATTTTAACATTAGTATCAGAGCCCTTAGTGCTCAAAGGGAGGGATCTGCAAATCGAGGAGAGAGAGTAGGAAGAAGTACTTAGTATATTTTTGAATGTATCTAGTGCACATGATAGAGGCTTAAGCTTTAGTCGGCAAAGGAAGAACATTCATATTATTTTTTGTTCTAAGCATTTGGGGCACAAATTAAGTCACGAAAGCACAAACCCATAGTAAACAAAGACAAAATTGTGAATCATGAGTGTTAGGAGAATGCACAGTCATGAAGGTGGATGCGAGGGCCTGAATAGTGGTCGTGAGGGTTGGAAAGGCTGAAACGAGATCAAAGAAAAAACAGACTGTTTTGCAAATACTACATTGGTGTCACAAATTATAATGACCCTTTCAAGGGTTAAGACCAATAGCAAGGGAATTTAACTAAACACCAATTTATTCAAATTTGATTTTTATTGCAGCAAACTGAAAATAAGAAATCAGCGAACTGTACCCTTCACAAATATATGCCAAACACCATCAAATACTTCAAATAAACTTGTCAAAATTTAGATATATCTTTTATGCATCCACAAGAACAAAAAACAATGAAAAATCTGAATTAACACACTGTTAGAAATTAATTAATGTCCAACAAATAGCAGCCATAAGGAAATTATAGATTATGGGTCTAGAAACCCCCAAAAATCATGAAACTTTAGATTCCGGCCTTAGAAATTATGAAAAATAAGATTGTCAACTGAAAATGCAAATGAACGTTCACCGAACCCTGAAAACCCTACACAAGGTAGGTTGCTCCACATGAAAGAAGCCAATAATAATCTGAAAATGATAAATATCTCCTTAAATCTGCCTTATACTTCAATACCAAGTCAAGATGAAGGGTTTTCATCCTTCACTCAACCTCTAAAAGGGTTTTCATACTCCTAGGCAAGTCACACATGAGGGTTTTTGTCCTCAAGTGGAAGAACAAGAGCCACTAGCTCACAATGCTCAAGTATGATAAAATGTGCCCAAGTCTTGATGTCAAATGATGTCTTAACTCTCCTTTTATGTTCCACCATTGGCGCCAAAGTATAAAAAGGTAAGGCCGACCTCCTTAGAGGTGTTCTTTTCCTTCATTAGTGGTGTCCCCGAGATTTCACCCTGAACTCTAGGACAACCCCTTTTAAATTTTTCATTCTTTTTAAGTAACGGGTCGTGTTTTGTGTTTTGTTTTTCCTGCAATTGCTTGCATTGCTCTAAGGTATCCCCAGAGAGTCAAAAGAATCACATTCACCAAATAACCACATGCTGAAGCTCACTCAATTCCTTCGTTAGGCTTTGCCTGGAAGCGTTTTATTTATTTTTATATTAAATAAATATAGTTATTTTAAAAATAGATTGAGCTAAAATTGGAGGATTTGGGTTATATAAAGCACTTCACCCCATCATTATTATCATAGAACATTCACCTTGGGGCAAGAATTTTTGCAGATCAGTTAATTGGAGAAATTTTTCGAGCAATTGCCTGCAACTTCTTTTGGGTTTTTTTTTGGTCAGTGTTTTGGTTTTTCTCAATTTTTCGTCTGGCAATCCCCATAGCCTATTCATTCTCCCTGCCAAACCTTTTCCCGAGTCTAGGGTTTTGAAAAGCTATCCAGTGTTTTTAATTGCTAACTAATTTGTCTATAGGTGACCAGAGCTCAGGATTCCTTCAGGAGATTGCTTGGTCCAAAAAGGTGCAATAATGGATTTTATGAAAATAAGAAAAATACTGCCACCAATGCGTAGAGCTCGAGAAAATATGCACTTTTAGAAAAAACGACATCTAAAACAGCCACGGAATGAAAGTTATGGCACTTGCATGTTTTTGCTGTTACATCTTCCCGAACCCTTTCCAAAAATGGAAAATTTTATTCTCTACTTGTGTTTTCTTCACCAAAAATCCAAAAGTGGAAAAAAAATACAGTCTAGAGTCAAATCGCGGTTTTTCAAAGTTACACTCATTATTAAACTTCCACGCAATTATCCAAAGATGATGTTTTTATGCAAGTCGTGGTTTTTCATGCCTTTGTCTTCTTGTTTCAAGCAACCTTCACTCTAGAAATCCACGCCATATTTTAAAGGGGCAATTTCACTTAACCAAATCGTGGTTTCTAGCAGCAAAGTCTTCTATTTTTCATGTGCAAGTTGGAAGGAGAAAATCACTTAATTGCAAATCGTGGATGTGCAACACTTTGTCTTCCTTTTGAAAAGAATCCAGTCTCTATGGTATCCACACAAAAGAAAATCACTTAAGTGAATTGTGTGGATGTCGGGTGTCTTGTCTTCCTTTTGCAAAGCATCCTCTCCCTTCTATATCCACACAATCCTCCTCCCTTGGAATCCACACAATTGTTTTAAATAAAAAGTAAATCACTTAAGTGAATTGTGTGGATGTTCGACGTCTTGCCTTCCTTTTGCAAAGCATCCTTTCCCTTCTAGATCCACATAATCCTTCTCCCTTGGAATCCACACTATTGTTTTAAATAAAAAGCAAATCACTTAAGTGAATTATGTTGTTCCTGGCAACCCAGTCTTCTACCAAGTCGTGGATTTCCAACAAAGAGTCTCCTTGGATTTTAAACGCAATTTTTGAAAGGTTAGAAGCAACACGTTTGGAAGTAAGTCGTGGTTCTTAGGGGGCTTGTCTGTTAAGTTAAAAGCTGCCCTCTCTTCGCAAAATCCACGCCAAATTGGATCACCACTCAAGCTAAATTTTCCATATTCCAAAGCAGCCACTATAAATGCATGCAATCCCTCAGTTGAGCCCACTTTTCTTTGCTTGCATCCGGAGAAATTCCTAGAATTTACGGCTGCCTATATATATATATATATAAAGAGAGAGAGAGAGAGGATGAGTTGAATGTTTATCTAAATTCTTTCCGGACAATTCACTTGTGCACATACTTGTGAAAATTAAGCAAAAGTCAATGTCTGACATATTGGAGATATCTTCAGAATTAGGGGAAGCAATTGTAGTTTCTGCACAAATAGATCCAACTCTCACAACGACAAAAGCTTTAGGCAAAGGTGGAAAAGGGAAGTCTCAGAGAAAAGCAGATTTAGGTAAGCATGAAGTGTAGCCGCCGACATGTCTTCTTTCTTCTCCTCTTTCTTATTTTCTCGGACAAAATTGTAAAACTAAAAGTAATTGGCTAAAAGCCATTACTTCAAGTTGTTTGAAAAGGTCCTTTAATTAAGAATAGGTGGCAGACATGCAATGCTTTGATTTAGTCTTTAGATGCATGTCGTGTAGAGAGGAATTCTAGGAGAAAGATTGCCAGTTGTTTCTTTTATAGCTTCCACATGCGGGAGTTCATTGAAAGCTTCCTATTTGTAATTGCTCTCTATACACTATAAATAGAGGAAGAGCCTACGGGATAGAGAATAACAATTTTTGTGAGAGCATTCTTGAGTTTTCAGGCTTTGTGTTGTAACGCTTGATATTATTTTTGTGAAAGCTGGGAAATTGAATAAAGGTGGATTTCCGGAGAATTTTGTATCTACGGTATATTGCTTATCATTTCTATTTGAATTTTTAGATAAACTTTGTGTTATCTAAGATCTAGGTTAAAAGCCATTCTTTTCGTTTACTTCTGAATATGTGAGATCTATTTGTTTATTTAATTTGTGTGGATGAGACTAACTCTAAAAACTATTGGTTGAATCACATATCTTCCTTTCTTCTTTCCCAAATTCTATTATTTCCCCCTTCTGCAAATATTTCATAACAAGTGCTTACTTGCTGCAAAATTGCCCAGCTGTGGTTCACGAGTTGTGGTAATTAAAGTAAAACCCCGAAAATAGTCATTAGGATTCACACCTACAAAATTGATAAACATCTTACACGGGAGCCTCAACGGTAAATGAGAGAGATTTATCAAATGATTGCCTAGGTTTTTAACTATGCATGAAATCTAGCCAACAATTAGCTTCCATTAATTAACTCTGACCTAGCCGACCTGTTACAAGAGGTAAAAACACTAAAAGAAAATATAAAAATTAGTAAAAACATAGCATACGGAAGCTCAATGTTCTCCTCCATCTTTTGCACTTTTTTGCCATGGAGAAGGAATGGCAAGAAGACCAAATAATATCTCTCAAGTGGGAAAAAGGGACATTACACAAATCCTTATGTTGTCGCAAATCACAAGCTAGGCATGCATGAAAATCTTGTCTGCTATTGCTAATCACGAACTAGGGCACACATAGATATTATATTACCTGCATATCTATAAAGCATTGAGATTAAATCGTGAACAAAATTTCGAGGGTATAATCAGTAGCCCGTCACGACTTTCCTAAGGCACTTTTCAATTGCATTCTTCAAATATCAAGGGCACATAAATAGTTTTCCTGTATTATAGTCCCGAATGAGTAAAACAACTGTACGTGACAAGAAGAAATTGTTTAAGGGCATTTTATTTGGTCCTGACTGGATTGTGAATCTTGAATTTTGTGACAAGCCAAAGATGTTACTTTTGGAGGCAATGATAAAAAATTGTGAAGGAAGTGTACATTATCAAGTTATTGAAAGGAATATTCTTCAATAGATGGATAAGATTGTGAGGAAAAAGATAAATGAAAAGACAAACCAAATGTATTTAATGTAGCCATTGCTGAAAATCCACTGGATGTTGAAAGTGATGAAGAACTCACTAATAGAGAATACATATTTAAAAAGAAGCCCCACACTTTGAAGACAATAAGGGGTGTAATGTAGGTAAAATTCAACATAGATGGTTGCCTAGATAGTTCGGTAGTCTATGGATCTCAGGAATTTACCCTTATGAGGGGTCATTAGACAACTTGATGGAACATTGTGGGAGTAGCTTAGTATGGATAGTTCAACAATTTGAGAGATTTTGTATTTCAAGTGTTTGGGGAGGTGGAATATGGGAACGTGAGAATTCAACTTGAGAACTACGTCTTTAAGAGGGTTAGAAAGGTAGCTTGATGGGGTTCTACTTGGTCAAAGCACTATTTTTAAAGGGAAAAACTTCCGAGTAAGGTGTGGTCTTGTTTGGTTCTTGTTGGCGAGAAAACTTGTCGGGGACAAATTGGTGGTTATCTTGCCAACGCTCTGGGAGTCTAAGTCTCTCTACTTAACCGGTGCAGCTACTGTATGTGCATGCGCGAGTAAATTGTGAGTTTTATCCTGGTGGCATTTTGGCCGGGGATCCAACAGGGCACTCCATTGACCCTGCGGCAAATGGTTGCAGGTATCTGCAAGGGAGGAATTTGCTATGAAGGCGGGAAAGGGGAGTGAGAATATTTAGAAAGGAGAAACTAATGTTGCAAGTAGAAAATCAGAGACTTGCACACACTAGCTAGAAGTTTCATTACATGCACTTGTATTTAAGAAGAAAACAAATCTACAAAACAAAAACAAGACTAAATAGAGCTTAATGAACACAAAATACCAATAAACTCCTCAATCAAAGACACCAAAATTCCTTCTTCCTTTATTGAAGCTCAAGCGAAGAAAATTGTACATAGTGTGGGAAGTAGACATTTTTTACTAGGATAAATGGAAGAAACTTGTTATCTCTTGCTCTCTTCACAAGGATATCTCTCTCATGAATTCACAAAAAACAGCTCCAACATCGAAGAATTTTCAGAAGACAAAGCTAAGAAGCTCAAATGAGGAGCTTGTTACAATTTATAGAAGCGGAGGCAACTCTTCATCTTCTCGATGACTTTTCAAATACCTTAATATGACTTAAGACCATTCGTATTCCACTTTAAATATTTAAGTCCCTTTTATAATAGTAAGGTGACTTAAAGTTACATTATATTTCTAAAGTCAATTAAGTCATTTAAAAAAGTGCAACCCTCAACGCAAAAATATAACATTGAAGAGAGAGAGTGTCGCATGAGAAGAGAAGAGAGAGAAAGAAGAGGAAGGAGAAGAAGAAGAATTATGCTAAAGGATGAGCTGCTGCGGTCAACTTGGCTCCTCTCTCTGATTGCTCTCCACATCGTGATTCTGAGAAGGTTTCTATCTTTCCAAGCTCTTGTTTGAAACGGGCCACTGCTGGTTTTGCTTTGTTGGCATGAGGGATGCGAATGCGGCTCAAGGTTTCAGTCCATCCATCAGTCACACTGTTGATGTTCTTGCACTTCTCAAACCACAATGAATGCTTTTTTGCGATAAGTGTAATGGAGGCTCGGATCTCCGAGAAGAAGTTGAGAGTATCCTTAGTGAAGGACAATGGGTTGCCCACCCCTTTCTTGACATATTCCTCGAAAGGGCAGATCATTTCATCAATAGTTGTGTGTTCGCTCATTGCGGGTACTCCAAGTTTCTGAACTTTCTGATTCATACTATCCTGCAGCTTGTATGTTTGTTCTTTTTTCTCCTCTAGCTTTGTGAAGGCCCAATTGATTGCTTCAAATCTGATTGCCAAGGCCCTCGCCCATACACGTGTCAAGTCTTCTGTAGGAGTTTCAAAAATCTTCCTATCGATCAACTCATAACGATGGGTGTTGCTCATCTCACTCACTAATGGTCCTAGAGGTTCCCAGTAATCTCTTTCTTTCTCCACATCCTCTTTGAGTGCCCGCATTCTGTTGGTTGTTGTGCACATGTACGCAAAGAGCTTGGCTGCCTCTTGGAGTGCTGACTTTTGTTTTTCGGAGATTGAGTCGATCCATTCATTGTTTGCTCGCCCCTGCATCACGAGCTCATGCATTCTTCTGATGGATTCTGAATCGAAGCTACTGATGGGTGCCACTTTCTCAATAGGAAGTGTTGTAGTGCTTGGTTCCACCAGGTGTTGCACATAAGATGAAAGAGTTCGTACCTATTCCTCTAGTACCTCAATCTTCTCTTTATATTCTTTATTCCTTGCCACCATGCGAGCAGAAGATTGTTGATATATGTGCAAATCTCCCTCATGAGTAGCTGGTCCCAATTGGATCGTGTTCATCTCGTAGTTGGCTGGTGTCATCTCCTCCGTTGGCTTGATCACATACTCATTCGCTTGTGCATCTGTTGTTGGATTCTTTGTTTGCATTACTGAGATCATGTCTTCCTCCTGCGACGACGCCAATGAACCTTCTTCTTCCCTAACTTTCTTGGGTGTCTTCTCGCAGGGAGAAGTTTCCATTTCCATGGCCTTCCTTTTTGAACTCGCTCCAGAGTGTTTAGAGCTGGAAGTCACCTCTACCACTTTTGAAGACGAATGATGTGAAGCTTGCTTCTGGCTTGGAGAAATTCCTCATGACCAAATGATAATAGTCCCCTCTTCTTCTGAAACCAGGTCCTCGTTCTCCTCATCACCTTTTCAGTCTTCTCCAATATATCTCTTGATTCACGAACATGCCAGTTGATTTGGGGCATTGGGGACATCTTGATTGCTGTGTACTCAGGATCGTACATCTCTGTCCCATCATCATGCAAGATGTCTTCATACCAAGAGAACTTGAATTTCTTCATCTCATTGATTGTCATCCTCATGTGGTCCTTTTCACGTACTGTGAACTCGTCAATATAGTTGGCCCAATAGTGCTCGACTTGTGGCTCATGTTGCAATTCTGGGACTTAGAACGAGTCAGGCTCTTCTCGGATGTCAAAGTTGGGCCTGGCGATGTAGGAATGCAAAGTCAAATGTGCGAAAGCGGCCTCCAAGTGAGATGCGTCATTTGAGCTTTTGCACGTGAACTCCCCTAGAGATATAGGGAATGAAATCAATTTCTTTCTCCTACTTCTGAGCTTGTTATTCACTTGAGTGATCTGCCTACAGAGCTTGAACAATACAATTTGGTCACTGAGGTACTTAGGCAGTTTCAACGGAGCTTGGTCGAAGCCAACGACTCGTATGTAGGAGAATGTTTTGAATTGTATGAAGTACGAGCCGTATTCCTTAATTAGCGATGCCACTTTTGGTGACATCCTAGCTTCAAAATCCCCTTCTAAGCTTTGGACCACATACATAGTGAACACATTGTTCACTCGAGCGAAATGCCTATTACTCTCCTCCATTATCAACTGTGAAAGTTTCTCGAATGCAGGTACCTTGGCAGCAATGTTCTAGGTGAGAGCCAATCCTTTGAATGATCTCGAGCTTGCAAGGAGATGGACTAGGTACGAAGTCATGTGGAACTTCTTTGTCGTGGGCACTTGGAGCAGTTGCAGATGGAGATTGTCACTAATGATCTGCCCCCAGTCAATTCTCTTCTTCCTTCTGTCAGTGTCAGGATGAAAAGGCCCATCTAGTCTTGGAAGTCTCTCATGTTTTCTTTTCCCATAACTCTACTAAGGAGAGTGATGAAATAAGAATACCCTTCTCAGAACTCACACCTTGGAAGATTCTTGGGCATCCTGGAGGGCTTTCTTCCTGTTTTCAACCATGAGCCGAGCGCTACTCCTTGGACATATGAATCCATTGTTTCCCAATTGCGCATGACCCTGTCCTTTGAGATGACGACCATGTTGGGGGATGTCAATATCTACAGAGAGAGTGAAATGGTTCTAGGATTGATGACCACCATCGTTGTACCGTTGTCAGCTCGGATGGTTCGTGTCTTGGGCTCGTAGTGGAAAGAGCAGGCTAGGACTAACTCGAGACTCTGCATAGACACTGGGTGTCCTGTAACGGCGAACAAGCCACTTGTGAATATCTGGTCTTCTATCCTCCTTTGGTCCTTGGAGGCCATGCGAGTCTTAAGGTCGTTCAGGTCCATGTACAAGACATCGCTGTTTTCCACATCATACTCGTAGGCGAAGGGTTGTGTTCATGTCTCCCTTAGAAAAAACAACTTACTATTTTTAGTAAGTGTGAAAAATCAAGTCCCTGATCTTTAACTAGATGCTACGGCTCAATTTTCCTCTTTCTCCTTGCGTTCCTCGTTCCTTCTAGATCAACTTTCTATTTTTAGCAGGTGCTCGAGGGCCCACTTATTATTTTTAATAAGTGCCAAAAATGTCTGTTATGGTGAATTCTCAGCTGTAGTGCACCTCTAATGTCTTCGTCTCCTTCGCAGGTTATTCTGTCGATGACTTTCTCGAAATAGCAGTTCCTATGTAGTAGACCTGCTATTTTTAGAAAGTTGGCTTTTGGGAGCCGAATCGACTTGGAACAAAGTTTTTTGATATGGGTTTTTGCACAATATCATCCCTCTTAAATTTTGGGCCTGTCCACTTAATAGTCCAGGAGATTTTAAAGTTTTAGTTTTCGGACCTGACAGTGCTTCTGGATGCGGCAACCATTAATGGACCTCAAAATTGCAAGTCTGGTTTTCTCCTCCGTTTGCGAAGAAAATTATATTTTTGATGTGGGTTTTTGCTTTTGGTGTTTCACGTGCAGTCTTACTTCAATCCAACAACTAGTTTGAGGGGAAATCCCACTTCTTTCTTCATTGACCCAAAAAGGAGATTTCTTCGTTGTGGATGCTCTGTCGCACGAGAGTAGAGTTTGAGGTTATGTTTTTGATGGTCTTGGACATAGGAACAAACAACAACAAACGGTTCGTTGATTCGTGCACTAGTTTGCAGGATTTGTTCAGATTTCCATTTTTTGGCTATGGAGATTTTACTATTCTCTTCTTCATTGTTCTTCATTTCTCCTTCTTAGCTTGATGGGAAGTCCTTTTGAGACCTACGTATCGCCATGGGGAAGGTATTTTAGTTCCTTGGTTGACCTGTCTGAGTTTTTAACTTTTTTGCAATGGCAGAGTGATGGAAGAAAGTTACAGAGGAAGGATGAAGATTGTCTGTGCACGGGAGTGGAAGCCACTGGAAGCAATAGAAGCATTGGACGATAGTTAGATTTTTTAAATTTTGAACGCATGGAGGGAGAAGCTTGGGCGCACTTTTTCATGTTTGATGTCCTTGACCTCAGGGACGTGAGGGACATCAAATTCCATAGTAGACAAGAGGACGACACGTGGCGGCGATCCGACGACAAGGAATGAAGGTGAGAAAAGATGCTTTAAAGCACTGGGAGCTGAAAGTTGGTCACATGGATGTCCAAAAGACTCCTAATAGGGCTGGGTGCATTTTTCCATGCTTGATGTCCCTGACCTCAGGGATGTGAGGGACATCAATTTCCATGGTGGTCTTGGAGCTGACACGTGGCGCTTGATCTGACGACAGGGAATGGATGCTCCAAAAATGCACTTGAGGGCTGAAAGTCAAGTCTGGAGGTCACATGAGGGTCCCAGAGGCCACATGGGGGCTGGGCACATTTTTCTAAGGATGGTGTACCTGACCTCAAGAATTTTGGGGACATGAAATCCCGTTAGGCTCCTAGTGCTGACTCGTGTCCTCCCGAAAAATGACTAAGTCCTGAACTGCCTTTGAGAGGGTAACTTGGAACGATGATAACTTAAGCTCCCGGTAGAATTTTTTGGTGAAATTTTATATGATCCTGACTGGAAATGGCATTTTGGATCCAGTGGTGAGGGTCTCATGTTTTGATTCAACCATCTGATCCTTGAAAAAGTGAATTTTTGATTTGAGACTCCACTTGTGCCTGAGAAAAACTGCCTGCCAATCCTATGCGCCAAGGTGTTGTGGTGTCCCCAGATTTCACCCTGAAATCTAGGACTACCCATTTGAATTTTTTTTTTAAAATAACGGGTCTTTTTTTGTTTTTTATTACCAGAAGATGTTTGTATTATGTTAGGATATTCCCAGTGAATCATATGAGCCAATTTCGACAAATACCCAGATGCCCAAACTCATTTTATCCCTCCAAGTTTTGTCCTTGGGAATTTTTTATTTAATTATTTATTGAATAAATACTTCCCCGTTTGAAGTAAATTGTGCTCTGGTTGAATCTTGTTGAAGTTTTGCATGCCAGTATTCACTCATCTCAATAGGGTTTTCACTAGGAATGAATTCAGGGCATTGTCTGTGACTTTGGCAACGTTTTTCTTTTATTTATTTCTTTTGCATTTTTCTCGTTTTTCTCCGCAGTTTCTCTGTGAAATTCCCCTAGATCAATTCCTTCGCCATTACAGTATGTTTAATTCCCTGAAGCATTTGGAGATCATCTACCAGCACAACACCAGAAGGAATCAACCTCAAAATGCAAGCTTCTGATAAAAAAAGATGAAGTCATGCACAAAAAGCCTTTTCCAAGCAAGTCACATTTTCTGGAATTAATGAGTGTAAGTTGTAATGAGATTTTTGGTAGTGGCAGGCAAGCGGAAATTTCTTACCTTCCTTACAAGGTAATTTTTCCCATGAAGTCAAAGTCACTTAAGCTGCAATGGGAAAATTAGAGGTGGAAGGCAGACAAAAATTTCTTACTTGCCTTGCAGGGTGAAAATTCTCATAATAAAATAAAGAAAAATCACTTAAAGCACCGATGGGAATTTTTTGTGTGCTTGGTAGGCTAATTTTTCCCACCAAAGAGATTTATTCACCCATGCAAGTCACACTTGATCAAAGGACGTCAGTTTTAATGCAAGTCACACTTTTTGGAAGAAAGACTTTAAGCTGTCAGTGGGAATTTTGGCAGTGGCAGGCAGGCGGGAATTTCTTATCTGCCTTGCAGGGTAATTTTTCCCATGAAGTCAAAGTCACTTAAGCTGCAATGGGAATATTAGAGGTAGCCGGCAGGTGGAAATTTCTTACCTGCCTTGCAGGATAAAAATTCCCATTATAAAAGAAAATCACTTAAAACACCGGCGGGAATTTCTTACTTGCCTTGCAGGGTAAAAATTCCCATGATGAAAGTCAAATCACTTAAGTGGAAGAGGGGATTTTTGGAGCTGCAGTGTAGGGTGGAAATTCCCATCAAGCTGACTTCTTATTTTTAGCAATTCCTCCTGCCAAAAAGTGCGACCCACCTTGGTGAATACAATGCATTTAATAATATTTATTAATGGTTTATTCACCCAATATTGGTGCCATAAATAGAAGGAAAGTCAATGCAAGTGGAAGAGCTAAAGAGAATTCAATGGTGCATGCTAAAAATAAATAAAATAAATTTATTTAAAAACAACCAACAATATGCATAATTGGGCTGGCAATTTTGGTGAATAAACATGATTGTTTATTAATTAAATTTCAGAAATAAGGACAATTATTAAAAATAGAATGTTGAGGCTTATATAAGCATGGGCTGCCATAATAAAGAAGCAGTTAATTTTTTTTGCAAAGGATTGCAGCCTGGACAGGTTTTTGTGCCAAAGGAAGGATGTTTTTGCATTAAAGAGTGTTTTTTATTGTTAGGGAGCTTCAAGGTTTGGTGTTTAGGGTTGGAATGGCTTGATTCTTGCTATGATAATTATTTGCATGTTGGTATAAGTGCTCTGGTGAATTAAATAATATTTTTACTTGCTTTGCATGCAAACAAAGCTTCAAATTTTAGGGCAGCAGGCTTTATATGCATATTTTGGTGACAAAAATCAAGTATTCATGCCCTGGACTCCATCTTTGTCTGAATTAATCGCAGGTATTCATCACAGGTGTTCAAATCAATGTCAGATACATTGAATATATCTTCTGAATCTGAAGAAGTTGCCAGATCTGCACAAATTGATCCAATTGCAAGGGATTTTGGGAATTAAAAGAAAAAGAGTTTAGACAAAGATTGTTCCAGCCATGTTGAAGCATGATGAAAGAGAAAGATCAAAAGAAACATGCATAGCTTCCAAATTTGTTGAAGTCAATGATATAGACATTGGCCCTAAACCTATCACTGATTTAATTGACAGATCCAGATGTCATAATTGCAAAGGCTTCCAACAAAAATTCAATCTTTTGTTTTTAACACAACCCATGTAGAAGTCAGTGCATGGAAAATTCCTTCGCAAGATCTTGTGCATGTGCTCCCAATCTTCCAGTTGAAGCCTTCATTGAATTTACTTGTATTTGCATACACCTAGAGTGGTTTCCAGAATTGCAAAAATTGCTCATATGCAATTAGAAGGGAATAAAGATCATGAGTTTTGTCTGAATTATTTACGACAAACATTGCACTGATGCATGTACTTAAGAAGAATTGCAAAAGCTTCAAGGATAAAAGGGAAGACATGTCAAAGGCAATACCCGCAAGCAAATCACAGTCATGCATAACTTTCAGATCTTAGTTTGGTAAGAATCAAAGGCAAAAGAGTCAATCGCATGCATAAAATGGAAGAAGAACAAGACTGGGAGGGTTGCAACTTTCTTCTTATTTCTTTTCCTCTTTTCTTTTATTTTCTCCGACAAAGTAATGGAGCAATCAATTAAATTATAAAACTTAAGTGATTGGTTTAAAAGCCGTTACTTGAAGAAGTCAATTACTTGGAAATAGGTGGCAGACATGCAAAATAAAAGGTTCTATTTTTCAGTTATAAATCATGCATGTCATGCAAAGAGAAATTCCAGGAGGAAGATTGCTAGTTGTTTACCTTTTCATAGCTTCCGCATGTGGGAATTCATTTAAAGCTTCGTATTTGTAATTTCCTTTTATACACTATAAATAGAGGAAGAACCTACGGGTTAGAGGAGATCAGAATTTGCAATCAGCATTCTTGTGTTCCAGACTTTGAGTTGAAACCCCTGATAGCTTTCTGCAAGCAGAGGAATAGAGAGGAGGCAGATTTCTAGAGAACTTTGTGTCAATGGTGCATTTTGCTTCTTATTTCTTTCTAGATCTATTCATAGACTTTGTGTTATTCTAGATCTGGATCTGAAACTATCCTTTGTTTTAAATTTTGTGTTTAAAGATCTTTTGTTTTATCTATGTGCATGCGATCAACTTTGTGAACTATTGATTGGGTTGCACATTTTCTCTTCTTTCTTCCTACTTTTTATTATTTTCCTCTTCTACAAATATTTCCTTTCTTTTTACAGCTGCTTACTTGTTGCAAAACTATCTAGCTATGGTTCATGAGCTATATAGTTAAAGTAATACCAACAAATAGATATTAAGACAAATAACTGACAAAATCTTACACCGAAGCCTCACGGTAAATGAGGGAGATTAATCTCATGATTGCCTAGGTTTTCAGCTGTGCAGAAAATCTAGCCAACATGTTGTGAAAAATCTGATGTAACTATCACGTAGGTCTTGGAATCCTCTTTTTGAAGATGTTTTGTTTTACTTCTAACTCCATCCAGAGCACCCAGATTCTTCTTTTGAATCCCAACAGCTGTTTAGGCCTGTGTACTGCCTAGGCTTGTGAACCCTGTTTTTTATTCAGACTGTTCCAAGTCTTTCAAGACTTCCCCAAACCTTCCAAAATCACTTCTATGATGTTCTAAGGTCTTCAATTCACCTCCATGTTGAATTTGGCCCTTCCGCTCTGCTCCAGTGGGTTTGATCCAGTCGTGGGAAGGCCAGCGATAGCCCTTCTCTATACTGCCAAAAGATTGCATCTTTTCAGAATTCTCTAAAATCACCTAGGGGGGATGAATAGATTTTCCTAAATCACCTAGGGGACCAATTTGACATCAAATAGGGGGGACCAGACTGACGGATTTGACCTGGGGTGCCTAGGAATGATAAAACATGAAAATTTTGGCACATGGATATAGTTGTGCTTGGAAACTTCCAATTTCCTTGTTGCACATTTGCACGACAACAATTCTCTTACTTTAATCTTTAGCATGTTCTACAATGTAAGCCTTAAAAGGGGGTAATAGAATATAAGACTTATTAATTAGCATTAAGTTAATACTAGTTAACTAATAAAGGATTGTAACCACTTCAACCATTTTGTAACCTTCTCACACAATAAGATGACCGACACACAATGAATAACATGTGCATTTCGGTTTCTCTTCATTCGTTCTTTGTACATTCTAATTTTTCTTTATTCTTTCTTTCCGCAGATTTTAATAGAGGATCAAATCTTTGACATCATTAGATAGATCATTGAAAGAATTTCTCAATGCTTTGAATGGGGACCAAAATTGAGTTTGAACGCAAGAGTTATGACCAAAATAAGTTTCCAATGTGCTGTTGTGTTGGTGAAATATTTTGCACAAAGGCAAAATGGGAAATTTCACCAATGCTTAAGGAGACCAAGTCTCTCTACTATTATGTGGGGAGTCTCCCATTATTGAAAACAAAATTGTGGAAAGAAGTATTTACAATAATCACATTCAAAATTGTATATTGGGGGTTTGTTTGCAGTTCATAGTTCAACAAGGAAATTTGGTGGAGAGAAAGGGAGGGAAAGGAAGAAAATCAGAATGGAAAGGAAGATGTGTTCATAAATAAACAAACACAATTTATTCATTAGCATTAGAGTATGTTAACCATGGAGAAAAGCTCATTAATCGCAGAAATTTTCTATAAACGTTAGAAGTTTAAAGAAATGTATTCATTACAAGATAAAATAAATCATAAGAAGATTGAAGTCACAAAGTTCTTAAATACTTCTATATTTCTTGAATGTAAAAATTAACACAAATTTTCTGTTCTTCTCTTTAGCAAAATTTCAGTATACAGTCAATTAGCCCCAATTATAATGACCAACTCTCATATTTATTTGAGGGGCAATAACCACCTTATAAATACCTCAAAAACTGATTTTAAATGTTTAAGCGACTTTTTTACTTTTTTACATTTTACTTTTCAACCAAATATCGCCTAAAGTAATTTTACAATTAGAGAGTCTCTTTTACCAAAAGTGCAATGAGAAATTCAAATCAGTGGGGGAGTTAGAAGGAAAAAGAAGACTAGGAAGAAGAACACGATGGAGAAGCTTCTTGCTTTATTTGCCCCGACAACCTAATCTTTAATACACATGTTTTGAATTTGAGAACAACTTCATACACTTGCTTCTCTTTGCGGATATGAATATTTTCTAGGACATCTATCCATGAAGTTATGATCTCTAGCATCCCTTCGACGCTGTTGAAGAGATTAGGTACATCTCCGTTGGCCTCAACAATCACATTGAAGATCTTTGAGATCTTGTCCATGGAGCCCACATCAAAATTCTCCGAATCAAAGAGTTGTTCCTTAAGCATATTTTTGAATTGCTCGTTGAGTTCTATTGCTGGTCTCTGGTTAGAGCTATTTTCTTTCAGCATTTCACAATGAAGATCACTCATATCAGCACAAATTTCAGATTTGAGACTTTCACTTCTCTGAAAATGAGAAGAGAGATCACTGAGAGCTTTTTCAAGTGTTTTTAATCTCCATTCAATAGTCTTTGACCATTTCAAAGAGAGATTATCCTTACCGCAATTGAAAATTTGATTGGAAACAAGAATTTTCTCATTTGTGGTTGTCATTGTGCAAACGCCTTTGTCTTGAATAAATTCTCCCCAAAACGAAGTCTCATACTTCTTTGTTTTCACAGTACCATTGATTCTGATCAAAACCTTATCAATTAACTCATATGTGTTCTTGCCTTCATCAATGAATTTGTAACCTTCGAGAATAATATTCTCAACTTAGGCTTTAATTACCTTTCCTCATTGATTAAATATTTGAATGTCGTGGGTGGCCTTCTGATTGATCTTGCTGATAGACATGAGTTCTTTTGATGAGGCAATTGGGGTTGCATTTGGGCCCAAGAAGGTTTGGATATATGAAGAGAGGGTGTGTACTTGCTCTTCTATCTGCTCTTGCTTTTGTTTTCCTTTTTTAGTCCTCTACATTATGCTTGTTGTAGAGTCTTTGAAGTTGTGTATATCACATTCATGGGTAGGGTCTCCCAACGAAATCCTATTTAGATTGTAATCAACCAAAGTCATTTTTGCTTCATCTTTTTTAACCAACGGTTGTGCAATTTCCACACATCGTGCATCAAAAGCATTAGAGGTGAGCCTCGAAGTACTCTTAGCCTTCTTAATTCTTGTCCGCTTCTTTCTCTCGATCATGGGCTGACCCAAGTGAAAGACGAGTCACCAATAGTGGTGACTGCTTGAGTTGGTCGGTTATAGGTAGGAGAGGGAGAATGTAATGGCCATTACAACGGGTTGAGAAGGAGATGGAGGAGATGACAATTGAGAAGAGGATGAGATGGAGATGTGTACAGTTGGAGAAGATGGGGATAAAAAAGGACTCTTCTAAGGCGAGGGCAATGGCTGGTGAGGAGATGGCTGCTGAACAATGTTTTCAATGATTTCGAGAGTGCCTCCTGTAGAAGGTGAAGAAACAATTTCTTCTTGCGTAGGGGAGGATCTGGGATTCCTCTTGATAGGCAACTTCTGTTGGGATAGAGGAGCATTACCGCATGTCTTCTCGGGAGACTTCTTGGGAGGATTTTCTTCATCTCCATTAGTTCTTCTCGTGACATTTGATCTGTGAGTCTTCACATGTACTTTTGGCTCCGCTTGCCTAGATCTAGAAGAGGATGCTTGCTATGAACTTTGTAGTTGGTAGCCTCCATGGATCCTTTAGTGGCGGTGTGTGTTTTGAAACTTTGCCCAAGAATCATTTCTTCGATGAAGATCTTTTCAAGACAATGAATGTGTATAGATTTACATCACCGTCCTCCTTGATTGACCAATCAATAGATTTCAGAGGCTGATGTTGAACAGTCTTTATGTAATGAGGATCAATCATATCACTTCCATCATCATCAAGTCCCTCAGTGACCCATTCGAGCTTGAAGGCCTTCATTTGTTAAAGGGTCATTCTCATGTAATAATCTCTTTGGTGGACTTCAAGATCATATGCACAATATTCCCAAAAATCTTCAATCTCTGGCTGATGCGAGAAACCAACATCGATTCTTAAATTATCCCTTGCAAAGCCTTTGCTATTGAAAGGGGTTTTGCTGTTATAAGGACACAAATTGAAGGGAACCAATGCAGTCTCAATGTTGTGAGCATCCACATCATTTTTACAAGAATAAAAATCGAAACAGATCGGAAAATGAATGCCTTTCACTTGCCTATCCCTACATTTGGCTTGAATCACACCAAGCTGCCGACGCAATTCAATGAGAACTACTTTGTCACTTAGGTACCTTGGTAGCTTGCAAGGAATACCTTCAAAGCTACCCACCCCGCAAGCAGGTAAATCTTGAAAACTGGATGAAATAGCTGCCATACTGCTTGATCAGGTCTGCAACTTCCTTGGAGATTTTGACAGCAGTGTTACCCTCCATTTGCCTGATAGCAAACTTTGTGAATGCATCATTTACTCTCTTGAAATGTTGTCAACTGCTTTCATGAGTGAGTTGTGGCAAGAAGTCATATACCCTCTAGTCAGTTAAGAGTTGACCCTTCGATGTCAAATCGGTCCAAATCTTGATGGCTGCAATTAAGTAGACCAGATATGAAGTCATGTAGAACTTGTGTAATTTCTAGATTCACCCAAACTTCATGGATATTATCACTTATAATTTGACTTTAGTCTATGTATTGAATTCCATCACATATCATGCTGATAAACATAGCCATCCAATTTTCAAAGTTCTTTGTGGTAGGTTCACCCATGACTCTGTTTAGGAGAACAATCATGTCAAAGAGCTCTTCATAAAAATTACTCGAACAAGTTTTTTTGGCAATTTAGAGGGACCTTTTCTCTATACCTTTAACCAAGACGGTGATAGCATACTCAAATATTTCTTATTATCATTGTTCCATTCCTCCGTAACATCTTTCTTCGTGAGGATGACTGCCCTTTTATGTTTCTTAACCCCGAGAGTGAGGTGGATTGAGGTGGGGTCAAGTTGCGCTTTGAGGGTACCACTGGGAGTCTCGAATTCATGAGTCTTAGTATCATAACATCTCACACATGTGATGACCAAATCTGCGCTTTGGATAGACAATGGAAATCCAACAACTTAAACAAACCGACTACAGTAGAGGTGATCTCCAAGAGGAGAATGCTTTCCCTCAACCATTCAAGTTTTGAAATTTGTGAGGTCCACGTGATCAACATTACTATCACCTTTATTAGGAAGATCAGTGATTAAAACCAATAGAGGCTCGTAATCGGAGTATTTGAACTTCATCCTGCCTGAAAGGTCACCCTCTCTCGCCCTCTCACCTAGTGAATATGTTTGGAATTTAGTTTGGTGGGAAAAAGGACTAAATCGAGCTTTTGCAAGGTGCAAAATGGAAAAATACCCCAAAAAACTCCAGTAGCCAAAACAATGAATATGGGTAGTGAAATTTAATAAAATTACAGTCAAACTAGAGGTGCTAGTGAGAGGATGACATGGGTAAATTTTCAAAAAAAATGGTTGGGTAGAATGCCAGTTATGGGCAAAAATAGTCTAGTAGGGTCACATTAAGGCATGGAAGACAAACAATTAACTAGGTTGAAATGAGTTTTGATTGGTTCAAATGGCCCTTTATATTATGATTTTGACATTGGCTTGTGCATTTTAGAAAATTGCAAGTGTGAGTTGAGAGGCCATAATTTCAAGCTTCAAATTATGACAAGGCCCTATCACGGAACTAGCTTTTGTGCGATCCGATCGACACTATTGAGCTTAGAGTATTGACGCAGAACATGGATCGCAAATAAGGCTCCATAGGCCTTTGAGATCCGATGTGGGGAACCAACGTTGGCAAGCATCCCCACCAGGTGTATCATGCTTACATGGAACACTGAGCACATAGGAATCATTCTATGGTTCTACCTACCTAGCAGCGATGCGGTAGGTAGAACATGCTTTGAACGGCCCAAAACCTTGTCGGTCCTCAATGGCCAATGTGAAACAACTTAGACATACAACACTATCGGCCCAATTGCATTGTCGTAGAATATGGAGCACAAGGGAACTGCTCCAAAGTTTTGTGCATCCGGCAATAACGTGACGAGGAAGGCACCAAGACATTGTTGGCCCTATTAGGCTTGACTTGAAACTTAAGGTTAGATCAAGACCCAGTTGGGGTTTTGGCTGCATTGAGGAGCAAAAGGAACATAAAATCTGTTCCTAAGTTTCGAGAGAGGCGCAACGGGTCGATAAGTAATGGACAAAAATATTTAACCCTTTTAGGTAGACCTTGTTGGTCTTCTACTAGCAACATGGGACAAAGGAACTAGTTCCTTAGTTTCTTCAAAGGTTTCTCGGGGCAATGACACAGGCCAGCTATGACTCAGAAAAATAAACTTGGCAACCAAAGTTTTTACACCAAAATCTGATTTTGGACAAGATTGACTCAAATACATCAGAATTGGGAAGTTTTGAAACCATGTGTTTTTCTCATGACAACATGTCAGAAACCATGACATGCAGTTGAGGTTCTTTTTGCACTTCTGCTTGCCCTCCGAATAGGCACTTCCACTTTTAGAAGCCAATAATTGACTCCAACTCTCAGCATGTCACATCATTGGATAGATTGTTGAAAGAGCTTTCCAACACTGGAAATAGGAACCAAAGTAGAGTTTTGGAAGGCAATAATTGACTCCAACTCTTTGTATGTCACATCATTGGATAGATTGTTGAAAGAGCTTTCCAACGCTGGAAATAGGAACCGAAGTAGTGTTTGAATGTAAAAGTTATGGCCAAAACTAGTTTCTAGTGCATTGCCAGGTGCCCTTGGCACCTTTTTTGCACTGTAACGAAGCTCCAAAAAGGCGTTAAAGCTTTTGAGGCCCAAAAACAGATTTTCACCTTTTTTGAGAGAAACATGTTGGAAATAATGGTTAGGACTTTTGGCATGGTAAAAATAGGCACCCTTTGCAGTTATCTCGAGCACTAAAAAAGGCGCCCAACATTTTGAGGGCCAAAAGTTGACTTTGACCCTTTGCATGTCACATCATCGGATAGGTTGTTGGACAAGCTTTTCAAGCTTTGAACAAGAGCCAAAATGGAGTCTGGACGCAAAATTTATGACCAAAACAAGTTTCCAAAGTGCATTGCTATGCCCACCCTTTTCACATTGTGATGAAGCTCCAAAAAGATGCCAAAGTTTTTGGGACTTCAAATTGTGTTTTCAGGCAAATTGCCTTTGAGCAAAGTTGATTGTTTTGATCTCCTCTTCTATTTGAATACTCATTTGCCAACTTTTGCCAACTTTAAAAATTGAGGTGCCCCCACGGCAATAATACTGCACCGGTCCAAAACTCATTTTTTGCCGACGCTCCTTTGATCAAAGTTGTTTTCTTTCAAAAACACTTGTTTCGGGCAAAATTTTGACAATTTTGAAAATTTGGGTACAACAGGAAGATGTCATTTTTCTAAGAGTAAGCTGTATATGTAAGTCAAAATTTTTTTTAGTGGTTGCATTTATTTGAAGTTGCCGAAACGTTTTGGATATGGGAGCGGGAGCGGAGTATCCGATACGTGGAAACGACAAATTTTTTTTTGACCCCGGATACGGCAGTACAAAAACTATATTAAAATTAAAAAATATATAAATTTCAGCCTTCTAAATAAGAATTAACCACATGTTAAGCATATGAAAAACAAAACAAGCTAAATAGCCACAACAAACTACTCATACATACATAATTTCAATTGTCCCTATCATATCTAGTTGAGGTGTTTATTATATTTATGATTTATCTCATACATGCTATTTTTATCCATGTTTATGATGGCTTGTACTTGGTACCTTATGTAGAATAATGGTGCTGCGAAAACTATAATTTCTGCTGTAATGATATATTAAATTTAAAATATACCTTCTGTAGAATAATGGTGCTGTGAAAACTGTAATTTCTGCTGTAATGATATATTAAATTTAAACTATACCTTCTGTAGAATAATGGTGCTGTGAAAACTGTAATTTCTGCTGTAATGATATATTAAATTTAAACCAGAATTAAAAAAGAACAAAACAAAACAAAAAAAAATAAAAAATACAGTTTTGGGCCAGGAAACAGCAGGAAACGGCTGGGTACGGCTGCAGAAGTATCCAGCCGTATCCGGACCTGCCTGGCCGCTCCCAAGCCACTCCCGCTCCCGCTCCCGCTCCCGAAACGTGCCGTACCCGCTCCAGGGGGTCTAGGGGTGCCGTTTCGGCTACTTAGCCTTTATTAATGGTGAGAGTTAGTGGTTGCCTTTGTTAATGCTGTGATTTCAGCTTCTTTGTTCAATATGTTGTCACATTATATTTCACTCTTGTAAGTTCATACATGGGAACTCTGTTATCAAAGGTGTATCATTTTTCTGAGAGTAAGACCTTCTTGGCCTATGGATTAGTCATAGAATATCTAAGTCTCAATTTTCTTTCAGTGGTTGCCTTAATTAATGCTGAGAGTTAGTGGTGGTGGTTATGCTTATATGAGTTGCAATCCTAAAGTCAGGTTAAGTGAAAATCCTTTTCTTACGTTGTGATCAGGAGTGCAGTCCTCAATAACATCCTGCTTCAGTTCACTATCTTGTCTTGAATCATTAAATTCACAAGGAGAGGCTAAAGTTCAATAACATATTAAAATCTTGCAGGTTCTCTGCTCCACCTTGAAATGAATCTTTCTCAAGGTTGTGTAGTGGAAACTAAGGTCTGAGACAATTGGTGGGTTAAAAAATAAGTTCCAACTAAAGTGATTTTAATGCTGTTGAGATCCTTGGTTAAATTGGATCGGTTATGTTGGGCCAGTTCTTTGACTTGGTATTATGAAAGGAACTTGAGGACCTCAATCATTCTGGTTGAATGACCACCTCGTTTTATTCTAATTCCTAGGAAAGTGAAGTGTGAGCTACTCTTCACAGTTTTAGTGGAAGAGTGTTGCAATGATTTTTTGGGAATCAGTAAAGTGAAGACTTAGTGTGCTCTCTGTCCTGTTCCCGTTCAGATTTTTTTCTTCTAAGGATGGATGTATACATATACAACTGCCATCTCCAAAAAGAAGAATAAGCTTCTGTCGTTTGGAAGCATTGATAGAAAGCAATCTGTGAAGGATATAATAAGTGAGCTCACCTCCTTTAGGTGATGTTTCCCACATTATAACCAAGACCGTTCACCTCCTTAGGTGACGTTTCCCTCTTTGTAACCAATACCTTTTTTACACCCCTTGCTAGTGAGACCTTAATGTTGAAATGTTAAAATAAGTGGATGATCTGTGTGTGTCCGGGATCATTGTCCTCTTATTTCTTAATCTCCTTTGGAATGTATGTGGGTTCGAAGAGTCTCAAGGATTTTACTGGGAACTTTAGGCAACTAGGTGGAATCGTCCTTCCTTTTCAAGGGACAAGACATGATAGATTTGTTGTTCTTCAACCTCGGAAACCAACCTCCCCACCTTGTCCACAATACAGAGGCGCTAGAAAGACATGCATTGCCACTTTTCTATGTGCTTATGAGAGACCATCGACGTTGGCTGCTAGGAGAGATTTAGGGAGAGGAATTTGTCCTCAAACCACTCACCTTTCATTATCAAGAATTGTATTGGTTCCTTAATAGTGATCGATGACACTGTCTGTCCTGTTTTGCACTTCAATTCTAATGTAGCCCTGCAATGTCACCAATCGAGGTCTCTATGGCACGGGAGTAACTTTCACATGATGATATTTGTACTATCCATAATGCACTTTAATATATCTCCAAAGTAACTAATAGATACACTGTTTGGGAACCACCTTAAATTGCTTACTTTCATATTTGGAACATTCTTACTAAAAAGCTTAGTTACTTTAGGACTCTAGCCATCGATCTCATTACAAGTAGATCTTTAATATTTGAAATAGTTTCTTTCAAAGTGGGGAAGAAATTGTTGTACCATTGCAATTCTATTCTTTACAACTGAAGAAAGTTTAAGAAGATAGAATGCCTCTTTCTTGTGATTGATTTGATTTGCTTTCTTGCAGTTTCCATCTGGATCATGCAGCATCTCTTCCTTATTTTTTGGAGAAGGTGAGGCTGTTTGTATATTGCATTTCATTTGCTTCTATCTAATTAAAGAGTTCTCCATTCGAAAAGACTAATTACTCGGTGAATTGCAGACAACTTTCAAAGGTCGGGTATTTATGACACATGCAACCAAAGCTATTTACAAACTTCTACTTTCCGATTATGTGAAAGTAAGCAAGGTTTCTGTTGAAGATATGCTATTTGACGAACAAGACATTATTCGATCAATGGATAAGATTGAGGTGCAGGTTTCTCAGCCGTCATCCACTTTATCAATGAGTTAGCATTTTACTTAATTTTTCTTTTAGGGCATTCATTTTTCTAGTCAATCTGAAGTCAGTCTATGTTCAGGTAATTGACTTCCACCAGACCCAGGAGGTGAATGACATCCGATTCTGGTGTTACACAGCAGGGCATGTGCTTGGTGCGGCAATGTTCATGGTTGACATAGCAGGGGTACGTGTATTATATACTGGTGATTACTCTCGGGAAGAAGATCGTCACCTCCGTGCTGCTGAAACTCCACAATTCTCCCCTGATGTTTGCATAATTGAGTCAACATATGGTGTGCAACTTCATCAGCCTAGAGCTGTCCGAGAGAAAAGATTTACTGATGTTGTACACAGTGTTGTGTCTCAGGGTGGAAGGGTACTCATTCCCGCGTTTGCATTGGGTCGTGCTCAAGAACTTCTGTTGATTCTCGATGAATATTGGGCAGCACACCCAGATCTCCATAATATTCCCATTTATTACGCTTCTCCTTTGGCAAAAAGGTGCATGACTGTCTATCAAACATACATTAATGCAATGAATGATAGGATTCGGAATCAATTTGAAGGTTCAAATCCATTTGATTTCAAACACATCTTACCTCTGAAAAGCATTGAGAACTTTGAGGACGATGGGCCTTCAGTAGTCATGGCTAGTCCAGGTGGCTTGCAGAGTGGTTTGTCAAGGCAACTCTTCGATATTTGGTGTCATGATAAGAAGAATGCCTGTGTGATTCCTGGGTATGCAGTTGAGGGTACGTTGGCAAAAACTATTATGAATGAACCAAAGGAGGTTACACTAATGAATGGTTTGCAGGCTCCTTTGAATATGCAGGTTCACTATATTTCATTTTCAGCTCATGCTGATTTCAGCCAGACAAGTGCATTCTTAAACGAGCTGCGGCCACCTAATATAATTCTTGTGCATGGAGAAGCAAATGAGATGGGACGCCTTAAACAGAAGCTACTTTCTCAGTTTGCAGACCAAAATATGAGGGTTTTAACTCCAAAGAACTGCCAGACAGTAGAGATGCATTTTAATGCCGAGAAAACTGCAAAGGCAATAGGTAGGTTAGCCGAAAAGACGCCGGAAGAAGGAAATCGAGTGAGTGGTTTATTGGTGAGAAAAGGTTTCACATACCAGATAATGGCTCCCGAAGATCTTCATGTATTCACTCAACTCTCAACAGGAACTGTTACACAGCGATTATCAATTCCCTACAAGGGAGCATTCTCCGTACTTAAGAACCGACTCCAACAATTGTATGAAGGTGTGGAAATATCAAATGATGAAGTTCCCACTCTTAAAGTTCATAGCAAAGTTACAGTGAAGCAAGAAGGAACAGATTATGTAGTGTTGCAGTGGGTGTCTGATCCTATAAGTGACATGGTGTCAGACTCCATAATTGTGATGATGATGGGGTTCAATCCAGAGTCTCCAAGGGCAAGGACACCTGATTCAGATTCAAAGGAAAGCGAGGTAGAAAAAGACTCTAGTAAGATATTTCAATCATTGTTTGCTTCATTGTTTGGAGATGTTAAGGAGGAGGAAGGGAAACTGATAATATCCGTGGATGGGATCGTGGCCACAGTAGACCATGTGAAGAATACTGTTGCTTGTGAAAATGAAAACTTGAAGGAACGCATCAAAACCACACTTCAAAGAATGCAAAATGCTATTAAACCTATCAGCTCTCAATAGATTTTCTACTTTTTTTCCCCAAGTTTTCATGGTTTATATGTTTAGATTACATTGTTTTCGACCAGAAGCGAGCATAGTGGCTGCGTGTTTCTGCAATTTAGGATGGTGCTACTTGAAGTTTAACATCCAGATTTTGTGTTGACTAATTGCTGGTGCTAAGAATGAGCACTTACAAGTGTGAAATGCCACATGGTAGATAAGTTCTGGAGAAAGGAAAAACCATGATTTATTCTTTGCAAATAAATGTGGTTTTACAGATAAGAAAGGTCAGTTTCATACTACCAGAACATGCACACCGTCTTATTAAATTTTGTGGTCGTTTTTAGAAATGCCTAGACTTTTCAGTGCCTTGCTTCTATCAGGCTCAGAAAATATGGCGCTACTTGAATCTCACCATCCTGATTTTGTGTTAATCACTGGTGCTAGAAATATGGACTTGCATGTATGAAATATCATACGGTAGATTAGATCATAGAAATGGAAAACCTTGATGTATTCTTGCAAATAAGATGTGCAATTTTACAAATGAGAATTGCTTTCATACTAGCAGAACATGGACGACACCATCTTATTAAATTTTGTTGTTTATCAGAAGGCTTGGACTGTTTGATACGTCTGTAAATATGGTTCTACTTGAATCATAACATCCTGATTTTGTGTTAAGTGATTGCTGGTGCTAAGATCGAGTACTTGCATGTGTGGAGCACCCACACGGTAAATCAGTTCTTAAGAAGGAAAAAGCCCCGATGTATTGTTTGTAAAGAAGATGCAATTTTGCATATGAGAAAAGTCTTCATACTAGCAGAACATGGACAATGTGTGGTAAATTTTGTGATCACTTCTTAGAAATGCCTAGACTGTTCACTGTTTGGATTCTATTTGGCTCAAAAAATACTGTGCTACTTGAATCTTAACAACACTCCTGATTTTGTTTTAAATAATTATTGATGCTAAGAACAAGGACTTCAAATAATAATTTATGAAGTACCGCATGTTGGATCAGTTCATGAGAAAGGGAAACCCCTTGATGCAATTTTTTTTTCACCTTAGTGGGATTTCAAATGATATAGGGGAAATGACTGAATAGTAGTGCATGCATCAAAACGTGTACATTTAATTTCACCATAGTTTGATTAAAACAATATTAATAGTTGTCCACTTTTTGATTAATGTCACTTTTTAAGAGCCAACCACAATGTGACACATAGGGTGCTCGGTTATTGGTCCACTTTTCAAATGTTTTATATCAATTATTTTTGTATTGAATCAATTCAAAATTTATTTTTTCCACCAAATAAACATGTGAAACAAAAATGGTGATGTGGTACGATCATATGCTATGTAATGATAATATATTTGTGTGTTGATGAGACATCTGTTAGGATATAAGGGATAAAATATGCGGAATAATCCTTCACAGAATTGCAACAGTAGAAAAAAATGTGTAGAAAATATTACATCTCAAATAAAATTGCAGAATAAAATAACATAACACAAAAAGATTATTTAACGTGGTTCACCCAATTTGGGCTACGTCCACCAAGAATTATTTGCTCAGATTTTATTACAAGTCATCGCTCTCTCAATATAATACTTAGATTTGTTTGGAGTTATATGTTCAACAAACTCTACAGAATTTATATTCGAATTCAAAATGCATCTGCAATGTTTTATATTACTTATTATATGCGCAAAAATATATAAACAGACAACTACTTAAGTAGTTTTACAAAATTGTGGGTATCAAAACTATGGGCCAAAATTGTTCCATAAACCTATGGGTCAAAATCTTCTCTATATGAAAAAAATATGCTTCTTGGTATATTGAGTACGTTTTAAAGTCATAAAAAAATTTCTCGAGGGTCGTGCCCCCGAATCTTTGCTACCAAGGACAATACAACTCGTGCCTTGACTCAGCCACTGACCCTAGTAAGACAAATGTAGAAAGTGTATAGTACTCTTAGTGTATAGTTTTCAACACTTTCTCACATGCAAACATGCTCCACAACCTAACAATCTCCCACTTGGAGACTAATTTTCCTTTGAGTAAGTTTTTCAACCCTTCGCTAGTTTTCGTGAAGACCAACCAAAGTTAAACACAACTTCAATTTTTCCTTATGTGGCCACCTTGGTCAGGATTCTGACTGGTATGAATTTTCTCCAGTTTGAACTTTTTTTCCTCCAAAACTGTTCTAATAAAATAGTATCTTAACTATATATGTTTCGTTCTAGAGTGGAAAACAGAGTTTTTTAGCTAAATGTATAACACTATCACTATGCAACTTTCTTTTCTCCTGCTTATGCCCCAATTCTTCAAACAATTGCTGTAGCCAAATCATTTTCTTTGCTTGCTTATGTGGCAGCAACATACTGAACCTCTGTGGTTGACAAAACCTCCAGCGTATGTAGTTGTGAAATTCAGCTCATTGCTGTCACACCTACAGTGTAAACAGAACTTGTCATGTTCCTCATGCTGTCTACATCTCTAGCCATATCTGAATCTACAGAACCACACAAAGTGGTGTCTGATCCATTGTAGCACAAAAATTGTCCCCATGGTCCCTCTCAAATACCAAATGATCCACTTTACTGTCTGTCAGTGATCTTTACCTGGATTACTCATAAATCTACTCACCGCTCCCATTGCATGGGCAATATCAGGCCTGCTGCACACCATGACATACATCAAACTGCCAACTGATGATGAGTAATGTACCTTGGACATCTGGTTTCTCTCCTGCTTTGTCTTGGGACACTGTTCCATTGATAACTTGAAATGGCCTGCCAAAGGAGTCTCAATCAGTTTAGCATCCTGCATGTTAAACCTCTCCAAGAATTTTTTAATGTACTCTTCTTGAGATAAAGTCAGTTTTCGTTCCTTCTTATTCCGAGATATCCTCATACCAAAGATTTGTTTCACTGCCCCCCAAATCCTTCATAGCAAAGGATTCATTTAGTTGCTTCTTGAGTACTTTTATTTCTTGCATGTTTTTACTTGCAACCAACATGTCATCCACATACAGACAAAAGATAATATAACTGCCATCATCAAATTTCGTTGTATACATGCAATGGTTAGAATGATATTTAATATAACTTTGCTCCATCATGAAATCTATTAATTTTCTTATACCATTGACGTGGAGTTTGTTTCAAGCTATACAAGCTTTTTTTCAGTTTGAACACCATCTCCTCTTTATCTTTGATCTCATAGCTCTATGATTGATGCATATATAGTTCCTCTTCCAAATCACCATGGAGAAATGTAGTCTTTACATCAAGTTATTCTAAGTGGAAGTATTTTGCTGCAACTATTCCTAGAACAGTTCTAATAGAAGTCATTTTTACTACAGGAGAAAAAATCTCATCAAAATTTATATCTTTTTCTGTGCAAACCCCTTGACCACCAACCGAGCCTTGTATCTTTTCTTGCCTCCTTCCTCTTTGACCTCTGAACACCCACTTGTTCTGTAATGCTATTTTGCCTTAAGGGAGCTTCACCAAATCCCATGTTTAGTTCTCCATGAGAACCTGATGCTCCTCATCCATGGCTTGCTCCCACATCTTCCTGGCATCTACCTGCATTGTTTCATCAAAGCTCTCTGGCTCTCCACTATCAGTGAGTAATAAATGATAAAGAGAAGGAGAAAAACGTTCAGGTTCTCTTCTTAACCCTAGAAGACGTCAATATAAGAGTTTGGGGTTCCTGTTGAGGAGGTTCTTGAACTGATTCATGTGTCACTTTTCCATCCGGAAGATCCTCTACCACTGCATATTTTTTCTTGGATTCTTCCCTGTTTTCCTGCAACTGCTACTTATACATAACTTTCTCATTAAAGACCACATCCCTAGATCGAATGATTTTCTTGTCTTTAATACTCAAACATTTATATTCAAAGTTATCACCACCATAACCAATGAAAGTACAATTTTCTGATTTTGACTCTAGCTTGGTCTTATCATCCTTGTCTATATCGAAAAACACCTCACATCCAAAGACTCTAAGAAATGAATAATAAACTTTCTTATCATACAAAGCCTCCTCAGGTATGCCTCCATCCAAGGCACTTGAGTGTCCTCTATTTATCAAGTACACAGTTGTGTTCACCGCTTATGCCAAAAAAGAAAGAGGTAGTCCTATATGTAACCTCATGCTCCTAGCACATTCCATTATTGTTCTGTTCATCCTTTCTGACACCCCCATTTTGCTGAGGAGTTCTTGGAACCGTTTTTTACTTGCGGATTCTATTCTTAAAACAATAATCATCAAATTCATTGCTGCAATACTCCCCCTCCATTATTTAACCTGAGACATTTTAGCTTAAGACCTGTTTCATTCTCTACCAAGGCTTTCCATTTAACAAAAGTGTCAAATACATCGGATTTGTTTCCAATGCAATAAATCCTAATTTTCCCTTGTTGTATCATCAATAAAAGTAACATAATAACTTAAAACCCCCAAGAGATGATACTTGAGCCGACCCCCATACATCAGAATGCACCAACTCTAACTTACACTCTTTCTTTGTAGATTCAACCTTGAGAAACCTTACTCGCTTCTATTTCTCATATATGCAGTTCTCACAGAGCTCCAACCCTGTTTCTGTATATCCAAGGAAATATTTCTTTATGATCTCCATGCCCTTATAATTCATATGACCGAGCGTATAATGCCACAATGTTGTACCTACTTCTGAAGCCACGATATTACAACCATTAGTGCTATAAGTGGTTAAATACAAGGTTCTAACCTTTTTACCTCTTGCCACCCACAAAAACACCCTTGGTAACCTTCTAAGTGTCCGTTGTAAATATCACAGTACTATTCGGCAAACCCCCGTTCGGGGCCCGACCCAGCCCCGAACCCCGACGAGACAACTGTGGAAAGTGTATAGTACTCTTAGTGTATAGTCTTCAACACTTTCTCACATGAAAACAAGCTCCACAACCTAACAACATCATGTATCTACGCACCCCTAAAATTAAGGTGCACGGTTATAGGGTTCTCTCCCCTAGAGGGATATTAGCTCAATAGAAGGAACACATGTGTGTGTTGGGGTCTGGGTGATCCTAGTTGGTCCGTGGAAAATGCAACATTGATTTGTCGTTGCTAAGAATGAGGACTTGCATGTATGAAATGCCATGTGGTATTTTAGTTCTTGACAGGGAAAACCTTGATGTATTTTTTAAATACAAGATGTGACAAGATGAGAAAATTTAGTTTGATAATACAAGAATCACAAAATGTGATGTATTCAATTCTTGTGTGTTGGGAGTAATGTACATTTTAAACAATACATAGGGCTATTAGCTCAGTGGAATGAACACTTGTTGCATTGGGGTGTGAAAAATTCAAGACTGATTATTGGTGCTAAGAATGATTACTTGCATTTATGAAACACCACGTGGGTATGTTAGTTCTTGGCAAAGGGAAAACCTTGATGTATTCATTGCATATAAGATGTGATAAGATGAGAAAAGTTAGTTTGATATTTCTAGAATTACATACATTGTCTTATTACATTTTGTCAAAATCATTTTAAGAAATGCTTGAGATTTTTCAGGGATAATCAAGGTAAAAAAGTGTAGCGGATTCTTGTTAATATGTCGATAAAAATGGCTGACATGAAATTTGTCATCAATTTGACCATCATAGGGTAGTTTTTTTGCTTACATGGAGAAAGTGATTGAGAAACAATGATATATTTGATATACAATGGAGTTTGAATACATATGCGTTTTTAGAGTTTTTTTTGAATTTGGATTGATATCTAACTTGATGTTTCAGTGTGTGTAATTTCATTATACTTTTTGGTTACATGGGATTTAAATTGGAATACGATCCATTTTATTGTTATCTTTAAATGGACTTGTGTAGGCATTTGAAATACATTTATTTGAAACGTGATAAATATCCATTTCAAGGCCCTTATCTTAATAATTAATAATAATTTTGTCACCACCTTCATAAATTTCCTACTAAATGGTGATATCTCAATTGTATAGTCAAGATATTACAAATTTTCAACTAATTTTTCCATGAGAAATAGACAAACTTCTTAGAGATGACCAAATAGGTGTCAAATCTAAGGTTGAAATAAAAAATGAACACACAGGGACATTACAGCCCTTCACTACTACCTCAGATACCATTGTAGAATACCTCTTGGCATAACTAACATCATATACTACTAATTCAAGGCATGTTGTTAATGACTTAACACAATCAACATATATACTAGTGGTGAAAACAAAGCAAACATGATTGTTGTGTATTAACATTGTTTTATGTAGTCAAAGTTATTTGGAAATGTGAGGAGTCTTTGTAAACAAGGATTGCCGACCATTGAATTATATAATATTAGTAATTGTATCCAAAGGTCTAAAGGTCACACTGATAGGGTGGAAATAATACTGAAGACTGAACACTTGAGAAATGGAGACGTAAAATTACATGTCTAATAAATCTTATAAAGTTATTAATTAATTGATTGTATGTATAACGAGCATTGGGGTCCAGAGAATGTGCTTCAAACAACTCTTGACCATCAATTTTAATGGTCGATAGTAACCCAATAGTCTTGTCCATATTATAGGTCATCAATAGAGTACTATAGCAATGACTACTCCACAATGCACCACCTATCACTCTAATTAATTTTTAATTTTAGAAATTCCAATTGACTATCAAACAATTATGACCCCCATAAGATAACATTCTAGTACTAGACAAAATATTTTGTATTGTGTAAGGTTATCCCAAACTTCAATGCTACTTATTAAAATTGGTAAGCTACATTTTAATTTTAGATTGAAAAGAGATTCCACATAGAACCATTAAAACTCTGCATTGTAAATAATGATTAAATAGATATACAAAACAATAAACATAACAAAATTGGAAACAAATCCGCCTAGTTTACAACTAAGAAAATGGGAAGTACATATCCTCTTTACTTGGGGAAAAACATTGATGAGGAGTCAAAGAAATACAAAATTATTTCCTCTTTGTTGAAGGTGTTGTTACTCCTAGTAGGCTTTTCTTTCTTTATTGCTAAAAACTTCATCATGATGTTGCCATCTTTAGATGCACTGCATTGCTAATTTGACGACAATTTTGATAACAAATTTGCATTGGGATGGTTTGTCACACAATCCGCTGTTGAATTATGGAGCTTAATTGCTTCACTGACATGCTTTTATAGACTTGCTGGAATACATAGTAATTGGCGTCAGTTGACGAACCACCGTCGGTCACCCATGGATCAGTATTGGTCAGGCAAGGAGGAATCGACATCGGTTAGGGCTAACTGACATCGGTTAAGGCTTACCGACATCATTTGCCTGTGCGTGACTATTATAATTAAGTTGTGGGAATTATCTCTATCTTTAGTTGTAAAGTGAATTTAATGGTTGTAATTGCATAGCGAAAGTGCCCTAAGATTGTAGATGCATATATAAGCATAAATGTATGGTTTTAGAAGAGAGAATTCATTAAGAATTAAAAGAAGTTTCCTTTAGAGAGAAAAAAAGAAATTTGTAGAGAAGAAAGTACATGACATCCAAGAAGGTGTGGAAGATTGTAAATCTTCATTGTATTTCCTCTGTGATAATAAATTGGTTGTTTCTTGGTGGACGTAACCCACACTGGGTGAACCATGTTAAATCTTGTGTATTGTTTCTTCTTTTTTATTTTCGGATTGATTGCTTTTATGCTTAGATCTGATAAATATATATGTGTAACTGGTGTGCTAACCCCAACATCTCCAACAATGAAAACATCAATAGTAAAGGTTCATGGTTGCACATGCGTTATGCCTACAATGTTAAGGACAAGGTGAACAACGAGCTATGTAACTAAAAAATGAAAACACTGGAAGATAAACAACAAAAAACCATAAACCTGATTAATATGTGTCTTTGTCGATTCAATACAACCATGATTTTTGTGGTATATTTTTGTGTATATATTGACAGTGACAACATGTAACATAAATATCTACCGCATGGTATATAGTAAATGGAAAATAGACATCAGTAGCAAGGTCCATGGCTGCACATGCATTATGCCCATAACATTAAGGACAAGGTGACCAACGAGCTGTGTAACTAAAAATTGAAAACCGTTGAGGATAAACAACAAAAAAAACCATAAACCTGATTAATATGTGCCTGTGTCGGTTCAATACAACCATAACTTTTGTGGTATATTTATGTATATATATTGACAATGACAACATGTAGCAGGAATTTTCCACATGGTTATTGTAAATGTTTTTTTGTATAATTTTAAGTATTATCTGGACCAAACTTTATTTGATTTGAAATCAGTTACGAATATTTATCATTCTATGTTTCATCCCAACCATCAATTTTAATGGCCTAGATTGATCCCAATGGTCTTGCCTATACTTTTGGCTATTGATGGAGGTCTGTCACTATGGCTGCTCCATAGTATAATACCTTATGGGTATTGGTAATAGTTTGCCTTGGCCTCTATCCCATTTGACAATTAATTGTTGAACCCTCCACGATTAGAACAAATGTTTTTTGTTAGAAACCACAAAACCCTATTGTGTGCCATGTGATGGAGTTGTCAGGGATCTGTTGGCTAGATTTTCTGTACAACTGAAAACCTAGGTAGTCATGAGATAAATCTCCCTCATTTACCGGTGAGGCTCTCGTGTAAGATTTTTTCAATTGTATTTCCTAATATCTATTTGTTGGTATTACTTTAACTATGTAGCTCATGAACCATAGCTAGACAGTTTTGCAGCAAGCAAGCAGCTGTAAGCAATATGTGCAGGAAAGGGAAATAATTAAATGCGAGAAGAAAGGAAAGGAAATGTGCAACCTAACCAATAGTTGACAGAGTTGATCACATGCACATAGATGAAATAAATAGATCTTAAAACGCAAAATTTGAAGCAAGGAAAAGTTTTAGATCTAGATCTAGATCTAAGACAACGCAAAGTTTATGCTTAGATCTAAAAAAAAAAAAAGAGACAAATGCACCGTTGACATAAAGTTCTTCGAAAATCTCTTCTCTATTTCTTTGCTTGCAGAAAACTATCAGGGGTTTCAGCTCAAAGTCTGTAACACAAGAATGCTGATTACAAATTCTGATTCTTTAACCTGTAGGTTCTTCCTCTACTTATAGTGTAAAAAGGGCAATTACAAATAGCGGGCCCATCTATATGGTTTGGACTCTCTTGGAGTCTGTAATGCCATCACCAACGACATGCTTGTTCTTATTGAATAATTTTGGTTTGTCTATGGATTTGGCTTCATGTTTGTCTTTAACGACAGACTTAAGTGTTCCCTTCACGATGAGGGATTTCTCGATTTGACTGCCTTTCTCTATGACCTCTTCAAAGTTTGAGCCATAATGCATCTGTAAATGGAAGGCTATTTCTGGGTTTAAGTTAGGAACAAATATACTCACCAGCTATTTTTTTGGTAATGCACAAGGGAAACGACTTGCTAACCCTTGCCATCGTTGTAAAAATCATGCAAACGTCTCATTGGGTTTTTGTTTTGTATTGCATAGATCGTTCATCGTGATATCATTCTCCATGTTATAGGAATAATGTCGTACGAATTTTTCTGCTAATGTGGGCCATGTTGTAATGGAGCCCTTGGGAATACTATAGAACCATTCCAATCCCAGTGCTCCTAGGCTGCGAGGAAAAAGTCGTATTAAGAAGTTATCACTATATGCGACCTCTTGGAAAGCCATGTAAAAGTATTTTATATGATCATGAGGATCACTCTTGCACTTATACTTATCAAACTTGGGAACAATAAAGTGTTTTGGGAAGGGCTTCCGTAACATGTCCTTATCAAAGGGGTAAGGGCATAGTTCTTCATACGAATATTTCCTATTCTGACCTATATTTCCCTCTTGTAATGTAGTAAGCGTATCTTTCATTGATTGTAACTCTTTCTGAATGAGTTTGCTCTTTAGTAGGTGACATTGGTCTTTGTACTTGAGTCACCTTAAAGGTATGGTCAGTGTATGGATCAAAGTGAAACTCACTAGGTTTAGTTTTGTCTTTGTATTTGTATATGTTTCTTCTTGAAGAACCTAAGTTTGCTAGTTTCTGGCTCAACTTCAAGATCTGTTTTTGAAGGATCTCCTCTTCAACTAGAGGGTCCTCTTCTTCATCAAATTTGGGAGGAGGGGAAGCTTTACGCTCAATTTTCACTTTACGTGAAGCTTTGTAGTGAGGTCTTCATGATGGGTCCCCTTCGATGGTGGCCTGATGTTGCCTAGAAGTGGAAGCGTATCCCACATCAAAAGGATTATCTATGTCTAAGAGGAATTTTCGTTCTCCTGGTTTAGGGTTAATGACCTTAGTTTCTGCTTCGCGCTCTTGCGGAATTTTAGCTCCTAATTCTAAGACTCTTGTGAGTACTTGATCTTTATTATAATATAGGAGTTCATCAAATCTACCTAGGTCTAATCTTTGATGTTCTCTGGAAGAGTCCGACTCTTCTCCACTATGGTCAATTAATAGCTTCACATCCTTGACTTGAGAAAAGAGAGGCGCTAAATTGTTGCCACTAAATGGGAAGGTTTCGAAAGGGTTTTCTCCTAAGTCATGTTCGTTTGATTTGGTTGCCATCTTTGTGATTTTAGGCATTACTAGTCAAAGTTTGTGTGAAGCTAGCGTGACTCTTAAATGTATGGTTTTTTGCAAGCCGTTCAAGGTGATGTTTGAAATATACCACAGTGTATCCTAGATGCAGTGTTTATGTAGTTGTTTTTTATCAAGGAACACTCATATGCACACCTAAATGTAATGATCGCTCAATTTTATTGATACCAAGCTTATACCCTGAAACATATAGTGACAATATCGTATCAATGCGTAGGTCAATTTAGATTTCTAAAAAGACCTAAATATCAAAGCGGGTACTGACGCAGTCTCTTGACGAGGTATACTTAAAATTAGATTGAATGCCTGATGAAAGCTAAACCTTCTGAAAAAATGGAAGTTGCGACTAGATATAGCGTAACAACGCCATCATGATACATTAACTGAGAAAGCAAGGTGTTAGTATCATGACAAATATTATTGATGATATATAAGGTGATATCGACACTTTTCAAAAGACTTATATGACGTCGAAATTGAAACCAAGTGATAAGTATAACAAGGAGTTTTTAATTGTGCGAGCAGCGTGACCGCGTAATAAAGGGACTTATATCACATTCTCAAAAAAATGAGAACACGATGTAAGTACCAAGATTGTGCAACTAGAATGCAAACAAAACTATCAACTCAAGAAGAGACGAATGATGAATCGAACTCGCAGCTGGTGAAGATGATCTTGAAATTAAGATGGAAAGACTTTTATCAAAGATACGAAAAATGTACCTATGCACTGTAGACATTTAACAACCCAGCAGCAAACATGGATGGGCGTAAATTGAAAAAAAAAGTGGTGAGCACTATCTCTAATAAAAACATGCAAGGTATGCACCTTTCTCACCCTAAAAAAATGGGCAGTGAGAATGCAAGGGTATAGATCAAAAGATGAAAACAAACTAAGCACCACTTGGGCAGAGTTTCACCTCGTCCGAAAATGAGAATAAAACTGAGCTAAAGTGGGACATAGTTTAATTTTGTGATGAAAGACACTTAGATCAAACTTACGTGGATTCTTTGCCTTGTTCGAAAAACAAGGTTCAGATTCCAAATGAGTTGTCACTTCGTGATGGCTTGACGCAACAAAGGACTAGCAAAGTGGGCTCCAAGACAGAATGGCCTCCTTAATAAGTTCTCTCAACTAGGTGTTACAAAGTTGTCTTAAGCGAGCGTGATTTACCCAAAAAAGTTCACAATGACTAAATTGGGAGTATCTCGGCTTTACTTTACCCCCTTCAAGCACAGTGGGCAATAAATGCATCCATGTGTACTCTCACTGGGGTCGCCATACGGAAAATCGGTAACACTAACTCACAAGGAAAATCTAGTCAAGTGGGTAAGTGGAGCGCTTCCTGTTTCATCCACATGGTTACTCAGTGGTGGATTACTTTAGGGTTCCTGGAACCACCCCCATTGTTATAGCTTAAGGAGTTATGCCAAAGGGGTTATGTTCCAGTTAAGCAGATAGGGACGTACCCTTTTCCGAAACCTGCAATACAGTGTGATGAAAGTGGTGTGTTTTTTTTATCTTTTTTAATTTAAATGTGGTTTTAAGTAGCACACCATTTGGAAACCTGCATAAAACACATGTATTAGAAGTTTTGTGTCTTGTTTTGATGCCTTTCTTTAGCAATCGTTAGGTCCTGCAGATAACAAGTTTAGTAGTTTTCCATTTGCAAACTTTAAGAAAGAGAATTTACACTTTGCTTTTGATTCCTAAGATCACCAAAAAGGCGCAAAGGAAGAGCATACGCAATGTGAAAATTCCACTAAGAAAAATCATATGGAAATCTATTTTAATTTTTTAGCATCATAGAACAAGTGTTGTTTAAAGTATGACACAAAGTTTGTACAAGTGTTTTTGATCTCCAAGATCACCAAAAAGGCACGAGGAGAGAGCATACACACTTCACAAGCTTTATTCAAGCTAAGGAATGAAAACACTTAAGTTATGCAATCAAAAATAACAAGACAAACCCTACAACTACCTTGTTAGTCTTCAAAATAATCTCAGAAAAGTTTAGAAAAATAATTTCACAACATGTCGAAAAGTTTTCAAATTTTAACATAGACATATACGCACCCAGAATGACACTAGCGCGCCCAATCCAACGGATACACACTCTTACCAGCATAAACGTGGGGCAAGGAAAACTGACAGAGGGGTATGCCACCTACGGGGACCTGCCAGATAGGTACACTAGGGTTTCGACACATGCGTGCCCGTTTCAACGTGTATACATGCAGGTAAAAACCGTCAGAAAATACAATATATCAAATTGGGATGATTCAACAGAGACATTGATGATTCAATGGAGATGCCGACGGTTCAATGGAGACGCGGCCTGGGTAAAAAAAGTATGACAAAGTTTTACACAGTAAGTTGATATACACCAGCGCTTCTAGAGAGACATGTGCGCTTGCTAGCCGACGCAGACGCCCCCCTCACGACGGAGACGCGACCTTGTCTAAATATGTTGTCAACTATGTAGTATGTCCTAACAGGTGCATGCCCAACTCAACACCAACGCTAGGGTTTCAATGGAGACATGCCCCGTGAAGACACCTATGCATACCACCTGAAAAACCTACAAAAAACACAGAAATGGAAATTTTTGAAAGCCAACAGGTTATTTGTTAGTTAAAGAAAATTATTTCTAACTTTAACCCAAAAATTAACTATGAACCAAGCTTATTTAACCCCTTTAAGAATTGGAAACAAGTAAATAACAAGCTAATTTTTCTAAAAAGATAAAAATGGGTCAAAAAAGCTTGAAATGGACCTCCATTAATGGAGGATGGACTTCATGTCCCACTGGGCGTGCCAAATGTGTTCAATGAAAGGTTTTGCAAGAGCTATTGAAATGGGGTAAGAAACACTCAAGAACCCCAAAGCTTTGTGCAAAATCCCCTCAATGGACCATATGATAAGAAATGAGCAAGGAATCCTATTTGCATGCATTAACTTGAAGTAAACAAGTAATTTAAACAAATGAAGTTAACCTCTATTCTTGAAAGCTTAAAGTAAATGAACCTAAAATGATCTAAGCAATCAATTTATGCTTAAAGAGAATGGGTTCTCACCATTAATGGCTTCAAGGCCAATGGTTCTTCCCATTTACTCCATGTTGTGCGATAGAAATGAAAAAGCAAAGCAAATAGCTCAATAAAAACTCCTAATCCTAGTAATAATACTATAGTTTAGGTTAGAGGGAAGAATTGTTCTTAGAAATGAGAGGGGGGTAGTGGGCTATTTATAGTTTTCCATTTGGGAAATGGGAGCCTTTTGGTGCATGTGGGACTAAAAGGGAGTCAACAAGTTAATTAGCAAGTCAAAGTAAGATTTGACTAGGTTATGAGAGAGGTTGATCATGGTTAAGACTAGCTAACCATGTCTAGAGGGTAATTAATCCTATTTAGAGAGAAATTAGGTTTCTGGGAGGGTTCTGAAAGGCCTAATCAATCCAATGAAGTGGATTGATATTCCAGGGAGCTAATAGAGGTGGTAAAGAAGAGGATATTAGCCAAGAAGAGGTTATTATAGCCTATTTAATTGAATAATGAGAGGAAAAAGACCATAAAAGTGTCGAACAAGGGGAATTAGATAGATCTAACTGACGAGGTGTTGTCAGCTTGCAGGAAGAGGACTAGTTAGGGAAATATTAGGGATAATGGTGCCTTGATCAAACTACAGGTGTCTACAGAGACACCATTAGTTGAGTAGGGTCCAATTGTGGATATAATGTCTTGAATACACAACACCCAATAGTTGTCATAAAAGTACTTGGTGATTAGTCATTTTTGACATGACAACACCCAATCACATCAAGCCATGTAAGATTTGCCATTTTTAAATTGTCAATGTTCAACCATTATCACCCATGATCAAGTATGGGTCCTAATCGAAATGTAGTGTAACTCAAATTTACTATTTTAAATCAATTCAAAATATGTCTTTCCCTCCAATTCAACATTATATATATATATATATAATTAAAAAAATATTGAACTATGTGCAGGTGAAAAAATCAAGATCTCACATTATATTTAAATTGATTTTGTGGGCCCCCAAGTTAGGGTTCACCACTACTAGCTCATCTCCCCTAACTGCTCCAATTTTCTTGAATTGTGCAACGACTTCAATTGCCTCTTAAGATTAAAAAATTCACTATATTTTATTAGTAATGTCTAAAAATAATTTATTTTTATTTTTTACTGTCATATATAAATAAAAATATTTTATTTTATTCAATAAAATGATGCTGCATTTTATATTTTTGAAGGATAATATTAAATTTTTACTGTCACCTAAAAATTGAAGCAAATTTAACCCCTGTTTATAAGATCACCATCAATTTCTCTTCTTGACAATATGTAGGTAAGATGCACATAATCACATTTAATAAACCATCTCATCAAAATCATAGTCACACTGAGAAAGTTTCTCTAAGTTAAAACAACCTAATAAATCTATTTGGTCTAACCTATATCTATATAATTTGCATATAAATCAAAATAAAATTAAAAATGACGGCCATATTTTAAATATGTAAGTAATATGTTATGGTTCTTTGAAAAATTGTAAATATTTTACGACTAAAATCATGAAAAACATGTAAACGGTCATCAAATTTAACCCTTGTAAACCATACACATGGAATTTACATTCATATTTGTTTTCCACTTCAATATTACATTATTAAATCCCTTAAGCGGTGTTTGTTAGATATCATTTTGTGTGGACATAATTCTAATGGGATGTTGAGTGGTATATTAATATATATCTGAAATATAGAAGGTTGAGAGTTGCTTGTATCATTGTTTATATTAATGTGATCTTTCTCAACGAATCATATCTAATTTTGAAATACAAAAAAGGTCTTCACAAATAATACAATATATTACCCAAAACCTTTTTGAAATTAAATTTAAATGAATATAAAACTCATTCAAAAATACGAAGGAGCACATGTAAAGTTGTAACAATAAGAGTAAATAACATATTTGAACATACTAAAGATAACTATGATTTTGGAGTGATTTTCATTTTGTTGCATAAACAAAGACACAATAATAAGGAGTGTAAAATAAATTTAAACAGTAAGGTGAGGTAAACCTAGAAAAAGAACATGGTTTGGTAACCCTAACCATAATTACATACAACTATGAAAATAGCGCAACAAGCATCATAACAATAAGGTTCACAACTTTGTATTTTTATGAAACTTGATACATGGTACATGCCTGGGTGGGACCGACATGATCATGTGTCGTTTGTAAAGTTAACACATAATAGACTAAACACAAACAACGATTTCTTTATTAATTCTAATTCCTTGACATAATTTATAATATTTTCCCTCAAATGGGGTTGTTACATAGTTTTTTTACATAACTTTAGCTAATAAAAGGGTGGAGCTACACACTAAGGACTCCTATATGCTCACTTTGTCTTCTCTCTGGCTCTGGCTCACTCAAAAAACTTCAACTTCTTAGCATTTCCCCCACTTTCAACCATCTCCAACAAAATGTTAGTCCCACTCTTATACATACGTGTTCCCTCTCTTTCCTCATTTCAAACATCCTTGTAGACAGTTCTCCAAAACTCGCTTGAATTAAAATTACATTTGTGCACATTAATGGCATTGAACTACCCTGGTTTGGTAGTTGAGAAATCCTTGTAGAAGCATCCACGTCATCTTCTTAGTCGACAGTTTGTCTCCTTGACATGTGGCCTGACCGTTAATCCTCGCCTGCTCCTTTGTCATTTTTGGGACTTATCTTTAGTGCCTTTAGTCTACTGTGCAATCCTTTGTTTTCTTAGTTTTGTGTATTCACCCGTTGCGGATTTGTGCATTACCCTTTTTTCTCCATTGCACAATCCACACGTGCAAATTCCTATATGCCTAGCCTCCGACAAAAGCATCGCACACTATCATGTGCACCATTCTTCGTAATCCGACAGTGCACTAATTCTAACGTGCTCTTCACACTACAAACATTCATGCAAAAAATCTCATGCACTCTCGTGCAATCACTAAAATACTGTATCATGCCTCCTTTTCCTTGTTTACCCTTTCCAGCCTTGCTTGCACTAGCACTTAGTTCAAAATTCCCGAGTTATGCAAACCTTTAACTTTTCCCCCGAAACTTGCACATCAATACACGACCCTTCCCAGCTTCTCACGGCATTGAAATCCTCACTTTCTTTTATAGATTCATTGTGAGTCACTATAAAATCATTCTCCTCATCCAAACCTTAATCATCCATAAACACCTTAACAAACAATAAAAATTGGGAGCTTGTATCAATCATATCCCCATTTGAGGAAATAAACATTCAATCACTACTCGATGTAGTTTATAAGGAAATACAATATGTGCAAGTGTCCACCCTTATTCTTTGAATGAATGCAACAAGTATTAAATATTAAATACTTGAAATCTTAATATTAGCATGTGTCCATGTTTCCAAAAAAAATGCATGTACAACTTTGATATAAATCTTGTGCGAATGTGATTGATTGATCTTTTGATTATCCTAAATGCATTAATGCAATTTTTATTTATTCATAGACTTCTTAAATTCAAATTAGTACCATATATAAGACATAAGATAACACACAAGAGGTGAAAAAAGACAACATAGTAGGACACAAGATCTCGCAGGATCCAATACAATGGCTAAATAGGACCACAAAAGAAAGATCAAGTACTACATTGCTATAATTTTTGGCAATCTAGAGATAACAATACTAGTGTCAACATGGAAAATGTCTAGGGGAAAAATAATGGAAACAAATGGAAGACAAAAAGGGAGAAGGGATAAAATTAGAAGGAGAAGTAAACAAGGGAAAATAGGGAGGAACACAAAAATTCAATAACAATAAGACAAAACTCTTTACAAGAAACCATGGAAAGGTCAAAACTGTAGAAATTCAGACAAAACATGAGAGACACGTCAAAATTTGATCAAGACAAAAAAGGGTCATCAAATTTAAAAAACATGAGGAACCCATGTTGGAACTAGATCTTAATTTGATGCAATAATCAATGGAAACATAAATACATGCTACCATCATAGAAATTAACTATTCCCATACAAAAGTAGGTGTCTAAATAATGTGACACTTAGATGTGTTTGCATGCATACATATTAAAGTAAAACAAACAAGGATTTATAGAAGATTATTTTCTTTTGGTTGCATCCCTATTTATTGATAGTTCTTGAGGTTGGGGAATTTAGTAGGAACGATCATGTCAAGCTAATAATTGTAGTAAAATTATATCTCTACTTAAACTATAATTGTTCAATAATGGGTATTTCCATTATATGGTCCATTTTATCTATTATTTGATTCCATTGTAGTTTTTAGTCCTTCTTTGGGTTTCCTTCCCATTGTGGGTAGATTGGTGTACTAATAGGGTCCATATTTAAATTCAAGATATATATATATATATATATATATATAGAAGTGAGTGGTACAATATCATTCCTATGTAAAAAGTAATTACAATAATTTAGAGCATATTTTCAAGCATTTGAAAAAATATGAAGAGCATCTAACGTTGTTTTTTCATCGAGTACTCAAATTATAACATTAAAAGTGACAAGGTTATGTATTTGTGTGAAATTATACTTCTCCCCATAGAAAAATGCTCTTATAATTGTTTGGTTTTTGGTTTTAAATATTGTACAAATTCCTAGGGGACTGATAATAATGGAGGGATATTGTATTACCCAGAACAACCCCCATTTTTTATTTCTTTCCTTTGAGGAACGCTATTAGGATTTCTAAGAAGGATATTATTATATGAGAAATATGCATATAATTATGGGAATGTGAGTAGGGATTTCAGATATCCAAAGTTGAAAAACTTGATAATCAAATGATATTTTTCTTGTTTATCTATTTCTAGAATCATGCACAAACATTGCTTTGAAAGTACAATAACAATTATAGGGAAGGTTATCTATTCCTATTGATTTTTATGCCTATATTCATTACGTTTCTATCTGGACCATCTTTACGTTGTCTATTGCCAGATACTATATCTAAATTTTTGACAAACATTATATTCATCTAGAACTAGATCAAAGATATTAATGTATGTAAGTTTAAGGAAGAATTTGACTCCGTATTCTTGAGAGAAGAGGTATCCTCATCTTATTGTTGGTGTGTGTTATGTTCAAACTTTATGTTAAGTCTACCTCATTTGACATACATATTAGGTGCACAATATTGTTGACACACAAAGTTAATGTGCAAGTTATCCTCTCTCTCTCTCTCTCTCACACACACACACACACACACACACACACACACACACACACACACACACACACACACACACACACACACACACGTGCACACATGAGCTTGGTCCAAAACCATACGTATGGTTCTGACCTTTCTGTGTGGTCTTGAATCTTCTTGATTTTCAGTTGTTTTCTCTTTATTGGAACATTTTCTATTCTCTTATCTTTCAAATTCTATCTTTTGGGTCAGCCTTTCCCAACACTAAGGTATGAATTTCAAAGTAAGAACTCATATATATATAAGCCTAATGTAGGCACTTATCACCTAGAAAACACCTATGTATCTATAATCTACTGAGCTAAGGAAGCAAGCGATACCTTTGTGTATTGCATACACAACATAGAAGGGCATAAATCATAATTTTTCATCTACACACAAGGGTTTCTATTGGAGTCCATCGGTTCCTTTTGTACTTCTTCCTTCTTGCATGCTTCTCCTTTCCCCGTAGCTTCCCTGCAAACACCTTTCCCTCTCGATATCCATGTTTCCACTTGCCCCACTATATTTTCATATAGATTCATCATTCCTTTCAATTTTTACTATGTTCCAACCTTCTTCTATTACACAAGTAAATTTTCCTTCTCTTTTCTCAACTTTGTGAAAAAACTCTTTGTTGAAACTTGAGCTCTACTTGCATGCAAGCCAACACATAATGAAAATTTGAAACTTGGAAACTAGAACAAAAAAAAAAGTGGAACAAAAACAAAGAAAAATAAATTTGTAGAAAATTAAACTTTATATGAGACTAATTAATTACTATAGTGCTAGTGAATCTCTTTTTGGCGCATGTTACTTGTGATGTTTTTCTTTTGAATTGGTTTCCTTACTTTCGTTGTAAATTTTAAACTTTTCAACCTTAATTTTCTCCATGTTCTCCACTTTCTTTCCTTATTATCATTTTTTTCCCTTTCTCCTAGTTTTCTCCATCCTCTCCAAGCCAACACATAATGAGAATTTGAAACTTGGAAACTAGAACCAAAAATAACTTGGAACAAAAAAAAAGGTGAAAATAAATTTGTAGACAATTAAATTTTATATGAGACTAATTAATTACTATAGTGCTATTGAATCTCTTTTTGGCATATGTTACTTGTGTCGATTTTACTTTGAATTGGTTTCCTTGTTTTCGTTGTGAATTTTAAACTTTTAAACTTTATTTTTCTCCATGTTCTCCACTTTCTTTTCTTATTGTCCATATTTTTCCGTTCTCCTAGTTTTCTCTATCCTCTTTATTTTTGGACTGGTCCGAAGAAGAGTAACTGATTTTTTATGGTAGAAAATTAGTCAACATGTTTCCTATCCATTATGTTTCCAGTCACTTCCTTTTGTTGGCCATTTTTCCAATTGATTTATATATCTCCGAATTTTGTGGCTTTCCTTGTCATATTTTCCAATCAGTGTGTGTTTTCTTGTTTTCCAATAGGGTCCTATTTTGAATTCAAGATGTTTATAAATAAAAAAGTGGATTAGTTAACTTAGAACATTGAATAAGAGGATAAATACTTTTGCATGAAAGTGATATTGAAGTTATAGATTAACAAATTTTAGTCTATTTTAAAATCACTCACATGCCAAAAGTTGAATTCAAGAATTTGTAGAGCATCGTACTTTTTCTATTTGTTTTGGCATGCATTAAAATATAATGGTTGGGACACATGTTTACATATAATCATTTTTGAGCTTGCATCAAACATTGATTGCAAAATTTTCAAGACATTAGCAATTGTTTATCAAACATGTAAATGCAATGTCTAAATTTGATAGTTGTTTACATTTTTATGTTTTTAGCCATAGAATACTTGCTTATATTAAATATCATGGTCTCTTCTAGCTTGAGGATTTAAAATAAGTCCAACATATAAATGGAACTACATATATACATAACAAACACACAGTCATGTTGATAAGTATATGTATATACTAGTAAGATTTAATTATGTTGATAGAAATAACTTACAAAGGTAGCCAAGTGATGTGGGCTGAATGCACATAATAGTGTAAGATAATAAAAATAACGTACCTTAAATTTGAAATTTATTTAATTATCATAGAGTAATTTTATTGGAGAAGACAATCCAAAAATCATGACATAGAGATAGGATAGAGTTTAGAGCTAGTATACAAGGTCATGAAAAAAATATTTTTTATAAATCTCAATATTGATAACTCTTGGTATTTTCTCATATAAACATATTTCAACTATGTGTATAAGTTACACATCACATGCAACACAATTTTTCCAAAGTTCCAAAGACAAGAGTGGCTTAATTCTCACTTCTAGTACTGAGTTCCAAAGTTTTCTTAGTCTCTTTACCTTACTTATTAATCATTTTAAAAAAAACTAATTTCCTATCCTTATTTAAATCAATTTAGAGTCTCCCACAATTGTACCTTCACATTGATATTTGATGAGTGTGTGAGTAAGATACAATTTTAATTGTATTTTATATTGAAAAGGCAACATATAGCTTAGAATGGTGAGGGGTAAGGAATTTTAGAGTTTTAGAAGTAATTCAAATAGATATTGAAGAGGCATTTCCAACTTGGTTAGTAAGGTTTGTTTTTAAAAATATTTTTGGGAGATTATCTTTATATTTTTGAAGTTACAATTAGGAAAACATACATACTCATCCTTCATTCAATCAACCATTATGTTAGTAAGAAGGCCACTTCCATTATGACATCACCTATATCAGAATAAGGATGCACTAAAGAGATATATCTAACTAGGGTAGTAAGGTATACATTTAGAAGCAATTTTAGAAGATTTTTTTACGATTTTGAAGCTGCAGAGCGGGGAAGGTTGAGTAAGCAAACATACTTATTCCAAAACCAATCCACCATTATATTTGTAAGAGGTTGATTTCCATTGTGACATCACCTTTACTGGTCTAAAGATCATGATAACTTGGAGTTTATATGTTAGTGCAGAACAAGACAATAAACTAATGTAGGATTAATTTTTTGATTGAGTAAATTTTTAGACTAGTAGAAGTAATTCCATGATAAAATAAAGAAACATATCCAACTTGAATAGAAAGACATATATTTAGAGAAAATTTTACTTATTTATTAAACAAAATTCATAATCAAGGAGAGGAGAGCGCCAAGAAAATAGGTAATATTTCGTAACCCATGAAGTACTCTCTTTTATTTTAATTAGACAATGAAATTTAAGAATTTGTGTTGGACACAGTGTCTTAGTGTTGTCATTTATGTTAAGTGTCACATTGATGTCAAAGGATGTCAAGGTTGCAGAAGTGTCTTATATGAGGTGTCATTCATAATCAAGCTTGAAGGTTGATTGGTAGTGTCCAATCTTGTTGTCATGACATGGTGTCTTGGTCAATATGCATGGCTCTAGCTTGAATGGTCATGGTATGAGTTCTAAAGGTTTTTATGAGGTCTAGAAATATTAGGGTGATGTGCCAATGATGTTAGAGTGTCAACAAGGTGGTCAAAATGCCAGTTCTTGGGAGTCATGTATTGGTTAAAGCCTAACTAGGCCTAATCCTAGACCTAATGCTAAGTAGATGGTATGGTGGATTGGAGTATGATGTAGGTAAGGCTTGTTTGGGCATGTAAGGAGTATGTTCAGGTTGTATATCAAGTGTTGGAGGTGTCCAATGTCATATTTCCGTTGTATAGTGCAGGTACAAGGTATTTTGAATCAAGTTTATTGAGACAAGGCAAGGTAGACATGGGAAAACCATGGTTTGTTATGAGTTTCAGGTATTATCAAGCATGAATAATAATTTTAGATCATTTAGGAGGTTGTTATAGAGGTTCATGTCAAGTTTTAGGTCAAAAGGTTGAAGGAACTACAAGAAAATTCAGTTTTGGTTTTACCGAGCTCTTAGAATGCCATTCTTAATTTAATAGGTCAAGTTTGGAGTGCTCATTTTCTCGTAAAATATTTGCATGATGTATTGATATTTTCACCATAGTTGAGGAATGTAACTAATAAATTTTAATAGTTGGAATGAGGTTAAATGATGCCCTAATCTTTATGAACGATTGTTAAGAAGGCAAGGTGGTCTAAACCCTCCCCAAAACCATAGTTTCAAAACAGTAGGAGAAATATGCATGGTATGGTCACGAAATGATATGGAAAGGATAATGTGATGATTCAGACTTGTAGAGGATTCTACAGGGATCCTTTTGGTGGTATTTTTATGCTCCAGGTTAGTTTTCAACAAGATGAAGAAAAACCTCTATTTTGAAGAGATTTACAGTTACAGGGTTGTGTTGCAAGAGTCATGATGAAAAGTCAATTGTTTCAGATACCTTAGGATGTGTGATAAATATGCATGAAAATTTATGGGTAGGTAAAATAGATAAATTTTGTGTAATAGGTCCTCCAAGTTTCCCTACCACTTGAGGGCTAGAGTGTGCAAAACTAGTCTTCTAGTTTGAGGTGTGCTTTGATGGAAATGCATATTAGAGTAATGTGTTATGGACTTAGATAGATGGTAAAGGCATAACATGAAGTTTTTGAGTGATTGGTTTCACTAGATGAGGTGATTTTATGTTGAAGTACTCTTGGCCTAATTAGCCCTATTAGGCCTACGAAGAAGGTCACTTGGATAAGGTGTGATAGTGTGTATTAATTCATATGACCTATACATTTTAGCAATTTAAAATGTGTACTAGGTTCCATTGATGTGTTCCAAGTGGTTGTTGAGATTTGAAGTGGATTTGGAGGTGTTTGTGCATGATTAGTTCAAGACTGGTTCTTGAGTCCTTGAAGCTGAATTGAGCAGTTTTGGAGATGGGTCTGTTTGAATGCCTTGTTTCCTATTTTGGAGGTTGAAATGAGTTGTTTTAGTTAGTATACTCTGACGTATTTTTATCCATATGCTACTCATGCCATGGTGAATACTTTAAGTGTTCCAAGTTTCTCGGTGTTGAAGACATAATTGAGGGTGTTTGTGCTTTGGTGTGATCCATGATGAAGATGGATGTTGCAGAATAATTTGAGATTTTTAAAGATTTTTAGAGGATGTACCTGATGTGTACATATATTTTTGTGCCTTGACAAATTTTTTAGATACCCTTGAAGACCAAGAAGACGTCGTTGGAGTATATTAGGTCTATTAGGCCTAATTGAGCTAGTGTGCTATGTTATTGCTTATGATCGACCTATAAGATCTTGGAATGTAATTTATATGATGTTGTATATATGTTTTCATGTTGTTATGACCTACCTTAAGGGTCTTAGTTGAACCTAAGGTGTTTTTATCAAGTGTCATGTATAAAGGTAAGAGTTAGTTGCTCATTTGGAGTTGTTAGTGTAATGAAGAGTTGAGAGAGCTAAAGGGGAGAAGAGTAGAGGTTAGAGGGCTCTAAGAAAGAGAAAATAAGATCATGAAGAGGTGAGGAGAGTAGAGAAGAAGGATTACAAGGTCATTAGACCTAATTTTTATTATATGGTGCATGTATGAGTGAAAGAGAGGAAGGTGTGTCTTGAGAAGGTTTTTGAGGTGTATGAGCTAAATCCGTGATCACAATCAATTGTTTAAGCAACAAACCATAGGTGATATTCATATTCAGGTGGCTAAGTTGGTTCTTGGTCATTCTATGGAGTTGTAGCCCCCTTTTAGGGTTGGAGCTCCTTGTGGGACATGTGTCTCACTATATAAATCATGTGTGATGTGTAATATTCATACAAGTATTTTGAATTGAGTAATATATTCAAAACTTTCAGTGGGATTTCTTCCCCTTGAGAGTTTTCCACTTATATTTTATGTTCTTGTGTACTTATGTTCTTAATTTCTTTTATGGTTAATGGTGTATGCATTGTTTCTTGATCATAATGCTTAATAATTCACACATGTGCATGATTGATTGATTTGAAAGTTTACGTAGACTGATTCACTCCCCCCTCTCAGTCATTGTGATTCTAAAAATTTGTATTAGAGCCATGTCCTTATGAATCAAGTTTAACAACTTGAAGGAGATCATTGATGCACTTGTATGGCAGGCAGTCTATCCCAAAGTGAAGGTTTACCTCTGGTCAAAGTGAGAGCATACTTAAAAGCCTTAGGTTTTGAGATATGAGATTCCATCCTTGATGTATGCACTTTATCCTCTCTATCTCCATCTACATCTTCCTTGAAGAGTTATGAAGTTGAAAAATAAGATAAGGAGGAACATGCTATGATATTAGGCCTTGTAGAACAAAGGGTAAAAGGTGAATAATGTTAGATTGTCTGAAAATTAATTTTCATACTCAAGATGAAGACCTGATATGGTATATTAATAATGGGTGTTTTGGTCAAATGACAAGTGAAAAAAGTAAGTTCATTTCATTAAGAGAAAATGCATTAGGATCAGTTATATTTGGAGATAACACAACTATAAATATTTCATGAAGAGGCACATTAAGTTTAGACAATGGAAAAACTCTAACCAATAATGCCTTGTATGTTGAGGGATTGAAGTTCATAATTTTCTCAGTGTGAGTCAAATGTGCAAGCAATGGTACACTCTAACTTTTGATGATAAATAGTGCAAAATCATGAAAAAGGAATCATGTAAGCTTGTAGGCAAAGCTAAAATGATAGAAAACAACATGTACATGTTGAAGGAGATCAACAAGGAGAAGTGTCTCATAAGTTAGATGACATTTGGATGTGGCATAGAAGGATAGGACGTCTGAATTTTAACAATCTAGTCAAAATAAGCTCCAAGGAATGTGTGAGGAACATGCCAAAGATTAGTAAACCAAAAGATATTTTATGCAAAACATGTTTACATAGGAAGCATACAAGGAGAAAGTTCAAGTCCAAAAAACACTATTCTAGCTCAAGGCCTTTACAACTGGTTCACATAGATCTTTGTGGACCCATGGGGACTGAAAGCATGATTGGTGGGTATTATTTTATATTGCTAATAGATGACTATACTAGATTCATCTGGGTTGAATTTTTGAAGGATAAATAAAAAACACTTGATAGATTCAAGGCTTTCAAGGAACTTGTTGAGAATGAGAAGAATGGAAGAATCAAATGCCTTATATCAGATAGAGGAGGTGAGTTTTGGTATGATCTATTTGATGAACTTTGTGAGACTCATGACATTAGGAGGCAGTTCTCTACTACAAGGACACCTCAACAAAATGGTATAGTGGAGAGAAAGAATATGATTGTTTAGGAGATGGCTAGGACCATGCTCAATGAATCGAAATTTCTAGATGGTTATTCAAAAGAGGCAATTAGTACAAATTTCTAAATTCTCAATAGATGTCAGATAAGGGTAAACAATGATAAGAATCCCTATGAGTTGTGGAAAGGGATACCTGTAAGTGTAGATCATTTTAGAGTTTTTGAGAGCAAATGTTTCATGAAGAGGACAAAAGAAAATATATGAAAGTTTGATTCAAGATCTGATGAGGGAATCTTCTTAGGATATTCCTAAAAAAACATAGCTTATATGTGTTACAACAAAAGGTTGTAATCTGTGGTTGAAAGTGCAAGTGTAAAGTTTTATGAATTCTATCCCATGAGACCTAAATCTAAGTCAAAATAAACACCGCAAGTGACAAAATCTAAAGAAGAAGAAGAAGAGGCTGTGAAAACAGTTGAAGAAAAAGGAAAATGTGAAGAAGAAGAGATACAAGATACAAAATCCCCCTAAATACAGATAAGAAGCTATCATCTTGAAGCTCAAATCCTAGGCAAGAAGGATACTAGAATAATAACAAGAAGAAAATTGGTAAGTATTCATAACCAAGAGAATGTTGAAGATGCGAACAAAGACGAGTGTTGGGTCAAAGCTATGAATGAAGAGCTTGATCAAATTGAGAAAAAAAGAACTTGGGAGTTAGAACCTAGACCTAAGAACAAAAATGTTATTGGAACTAAATGGGTGTTCAAGAACAAACTTAACGAGGATGGTGAAGTTATAAAAAAAAAAGATATATTTGTTTGTAAAGGATATGCACGTGTTGAGGGAGTTGATTTTGATGACAACTTTGCACTAGTGGCTAGGATGGAAGCCATTAGACTGTTTTCTAGTATATGTAGGATATAAAGGTGTTAAGGTGTACCAAATGGATGTCAAATCTACTTTCTTGAATGGAAATATGGAGGAAGAGGTGTAAATTGAGCAGCTTGATGGATTTTCATTAAAAGATGTTAAAGACTATGCATGCAAGCTAAAAAAGACACTTTATGGACTCAACCAAGCCCCTGAGGCTTGGTATGGAAGACTAGAAAAGTACTTAACTGATTATGGATTCAAGAAAGGTGTAGCTGACGGTAATTTATACATCAATAATGAAGGATGAAACTTATTGATTTTAGTATTTTATGTAGATGACATAATATTTGGAGGAAACAATGAGCATATGACTCATGATTTTCCATAATTCATGAATAAGGAATTTGAGATGTCCATGTTAGGGGAATTGTCATTCTTCATAGGTTTGAAAATCAATCAATTAAAGGAAGGCATATTTATATCTTAGGTAAAATATATAAAGGAAATTCTAAAGAAGTTCCAAATGGAGGACTCCAATCCTATTGGGACACTTATGGTCACAAGATGCAAATTAAATAAGAAAGAAAACTCACCCAAAGTGAATCAAACAAAATATAGGTCCATGATTGGTAGTTTATTTTATGCCACTACTTCTAGACCTGACATTTTGTAGGTTGTAGGTCTTGTAGGAAGGTTTCAATAAGATCCAAAGGAGACACACTTGCAAGCAGTAAAGAGGATTTCTAAATATCTCAAGGGGAATGTAGAGTATGGTTTATGGTATCTAAGGAGTGAGAAGTTTGAATTGAAATATTTTAATGATGTTGATTAGGTAGGAAGTCTTGATGACTGATCCTTATTTGTTAGTAAGTGTCTTGTTTCTTGGTTGAGGAAAAATCAATATTTAGTAGTTTTTTCCACATGTGAAGTTGAGCACATAGCAAAAAAATTATGTTGTGCACAAGTTCTATGGATGAGACAGACCATGTAAAAATATAAGGTGGAATGTGATGGACCTACTAGTGGAGGATCCTTATTTGTTAGTAAGTGTCTTGTTTCTTGGTTGAGGAAAAATCAATCTTTAGTAGTTTTTTCCACATGTGAAGCTGAGTACATAGCAACAAAATTATGTTGTGCATAAGTTCTATGGATGAGACAGACCCTATAAAAATATAAGGTGGAATGTGATGGACCTACTCCTATCTACGGTGACAATACAAGTGATATAAGTGTGTCTACGAACCCTATGTTGCATTCGAAAACCAAACACATTCCAATACGATATCATTTCTTAAGGGATCAGGTAAGTGAGAAAAGGATTAAACTGGAACATGTGTCCACCAAGGAGGAGTTAGCATACAACTTAACCAAACCACTCCCAAAAGAAACATTTGAGCTCTTAAGGAAAAAGTTTGGTGTGATTCCTTCCCCTGACAGTCATTAAAAGGGTCAAGACATCAAGGGGAACAAGGCAAATGAACAATCTGATCCAAGAATCTGTGAAGAGTGTCAAGTAAGGAGTGTTGTGTAAAGTGTGTTAGTGTTGATGCATAATCAGAGGGGGAGCTCTGTGATCTCAAGTTTATTGATTTTCGCAAAAGGTGATGATCAATTCTAGGGGGAGCCTATCAGGAAAAATTCCAAGAGGTCATAAGAACTGTGTAATGTTGTAATTGAAGAAAAAGCAAGATGACAGGTTGTTGAAGTGAGGTCTGAAATAGAGATAATTTACATCATCTCAAGGGGAGTCATGCATGATTTAGTCATCCAAGGTGGATATACTTTCAGGAGGATTTTTGTGAGAGAGTTAAATACATGGTCATTATTCAATAACATCATTTGGAGTTGAGATGGAGAGTACAAACCAAGTGAAGAAAGTAAGTAATTCGGTATGCATTGTTGTCATTGTGTGTTGTCAAGATTGACATAGTTCCTTTGTAATAGATGTTAAATGGCGAGAGTATGCTCAGAAACATGAAAAGAGGTCTATATAGTGTCCTAAATGTGTGTGCTTTTATGGTTGCCATCAATGTTTCTGAATGTGGATGCCATCAATGTTTTTGAACGTGGTTGCCATCAATGTTTCTGAATGTGGATGCCATTAATGAAAAAGGAGGAGATTCTTGGAAATAGTGTCTTAGTGTTGTCATTGATTTCAAAGTGTTTCAATGTTGCAGAGGTGTCTTGTATGTGGTGACATTCGTAATCAAGCTTGAAGGTTGATTGGTATTGTCCAATTTTGTTGTCATGACATAGTGTCTTGGTCAGCATACATAGTTGAGTTCATGACTCTAGCTTGTATGGTCATGGTATGAGTTCCAAAGGTTGTTATGAGGTGTAACATGCTTAGGGTGATGTGTTACTGATGTTAGAGTGTATGCAAGGTGATCACAAGGTCAGTTATTGGGATTCATGTTTTGGTTCAAGCCTAACTAGGCATAGTACTAGACTTAGTGCTAGGTAGATGGTATGGTGGAATTGAGTATGATGCAGAGTAGAATGTTTTGAGAATTTAAGGAGTATGTTGAGGTTTTATATCAAGTGTTGGAGGTTTCCAAGGTCATATTTCGGTTGTATCGTGCAGGTACAAGGTCCTTTGAAGCAAGTTCATTGAGATAAGACAAGGTAGACATGGGAAAACCATGGCGTGTGGTGAGTTGCAGGTATGATTAAGCATGCATAATCATTTTAGAGCATGTAGGATGTTGTTGTAGACATGCATGCCAAGTTTTAGGTCAAAAATTTGAAGGAATTGCAAGAAAAATAAGTTTTGGTTCTACTGAGATCTTAAAATGCCATTATCAACTTGATAGATCAAGTTTGGAGTGCTCATTTACTCGTAAAATATTTGCATGGGGTCCTGATATTTTCACCATAGTTGAGGCATGGAACTAAGAAATTTTTACAATTAGAATGAGGTTAAATGATGTCCTAATATTTATGAACGATTGCTAAGAAGGCAAGGTGGTCTAAAACCTCCCCAAAACCCTAGTTAAAGAGCGATAGAAGAAATATGCATGGTATGGTCATGAAATGATATGGAAAGGATAATGTGATGATTAAATCTTGTAGAGGATTCTCTAGGGCATTTTTTGGTGGCATTTTTATGCTTTAGGTCAGCTGATAAGATGAGGAAAAACCTCTATTTTGAAGAGATTTGCAGTTACATGGTTGTGTTGTAGGAGTCATGATGAAAATTTAATTGTTTCAAATACTTTGGTAGGTCTAATAAATAACCATGAATTTTTTTGGTAGGTATAATAGATAAAGTTTTTTTAATAGGTCCTCCAAGTTGCCATACTGCTTGAGGGCTAAAGTGTACAAAACCAGTCTTGTGGTTTGAGGTGTGATTTGATGGAAATGCATGTTTGAGAAGTGTTTTATGGACTTGAATAACTAGTAGATTCCTAACATGTAGTTTTAGAGTGATTATTTTAACTAGATGAGATAATTTTATGTTGAAGTACTCTTGGCTTGATTAGGCTTATTAGGCCTACCAAAAGGTCAATTGGATGAGGTGTGCTAGTGTGTATTCCTTTATATGAAATATACATTTTAGTAATTGAGAAAGTGTATCAGGGTTCCATTGATGTTTTCCAAGTGGTGGTTGAGCTTGGAAGTGGATTTGGAGGTGTTTGTGCATGATAAGCTCAAGATTGGTTCTTGAGTCCTTGAAGCTGAAATGAGTAATTTTGGAGATGGGCATATTGAATGTCTTGTGTCGTATTTTGGAGGTTGAAGTGAGTTTTTTCAGTTAGTATACTATGAGATATTTCTATCCATATGCTACTTGTGCCATGGCGAAGAGTTTAAGTGTTTCGAGTTTCTTGGTCTTGAAGACAAATTTTTTAGGTCCTTGAGAGCTAATTGAGGGTGCTTTTGCTTTGGTGTGATCCATTTTGAAGACAAAGGTTGATGAATTAAATCCAAGCTTTTTGATTTCTGATGTTGTTGTGAGGATGTATCTAAAGTATTTAGTTCAAATTTTTTAGTGTCATGATATATTTTTTAGATTCCTTTGAAGACAAAGAAGCTATCCTTGGAGTATATTAGGTCTATTAGGAATAATTGAGCTAGTGTGCTATGTTTATTGCTTATGACCAACCCATAAGGTCTTGGAATGCAATTTATATGAGGTTGTAAATGTTTTTTCATGTTGGTAATCACTAAACCTTAATGTGTATTTTCCAACCTAAGGTGTTTGAATTAAGATGTCATATATAAAGGTAAGAGTTATTTACTCATTTGAGCTAGTTGTTAGTGTTATGGAGAGTTAAGTGAGCTAAAGGGGAGAAGATAAGAGGTTAGAGGGTTATAAGAAAGAGAAAAGAAGATCATGAAGAGGTGAGGAGAGTAGAGAAAAATTATAGTAAGGTCATTATACCTAATATGCATTATATGGTGCATGGATGAGCAAAGGAGAGGAAGGCGTGTCTTGTGAAGGTTTTTGAGGTGTATGAGCTAAATCAATGATCACAATCAATTGTTTGAGGAATAAGCCATAGGCGATATTCATCTTTATATGGATGAGTTGGTGCTTGGTCATCCTAGGTGGTTGTATCCTCCTTGTAGGGTTGGTGCCTTACTAAATAGGGGTTAGTGTTCTTTGTGGGATATGTGTCTTATTAAAGAAATTTTGTGTGATGTGTAGTATTCATACAAGTATTTTGAATTGAGTAATATATTAAGAAATTTCAGTGGGTTTTCTTCCCCTTCAGGGTTTCCCTCTTATATTTGGTGTTTTTGTGTACTTGTGTTCTTAATTTCTCTTATGGTTAATGGTGTATGCATTTTTTCTTGATCCTAATGCTTAATAATTCACACATGTGCATGGTTGATTGATTTGAAATTTTAAGAAGATTGATTCACCCGCCACCCCTCTCCCCAAAAAATTATAATAAGAGCATTGTCTTCTCCTACTACAAAAAAATTGTAATAAGGGCATTGTTTCTTCTAGTAATAACAAATAGGCGTAATAGATGTTTGATTTTACAATTTAATCCAATGTAATCATTTTTGGAATTTGAAAGAAACTATATTATTCGAATAGAAAATTCCATTGAAAAATAAATGTATAATTTTATAAAGGTAAATAAATATAGGTAAATACAAGAGTTTAGTGAGTTTCAATGTAGGAAAATAGCCATAACAATAACAAAAAACTATTCAATTCAATGCAAAAAAAAAAAAGTCTAAATACATTGAAATTATATCATACTAGCTCAAATTATTAGAAAAAAACACAACATATTCTTTGAAATTTTGAGTAGTAAAGAGAATGTTATGTTAACCCGATTTCTGCACAGAAATTTTTTATAACTAGCAATCGCATGTGCACAATGCAATGTGAACGCCGAACGGTATATGTTATTTGATTTAGAGGGTTAGTTGTTAATTTTGAAGTTGATGTTGATAAGGGGTGTGATTGATTTTGTAAGTGTAGAAATATAGATGAAGCATTACATTTAAATATTCTATCTCTACATTTCAAATTTTTTACAAATTCGTACATATACATTTACAAATTTTATATCATGAGTGGTAGTGTTTTGTGGACTATTTTATTTGAACTAAACATGAACACATGAAGACTTCCATACATTGAGGTGTGCAGAAAAGGTTATGACAGCTTTGGATTTGAGGGCTACTTTTCAAAGGTCTGCATTGCATTAATGGAGAAATGGTAAACGATTCAGTTTGTTATTATGTATTGGGGTCTTTCCTGGTGCTTCTTAGCCCATTACGATGATAGATCTGTTGGGTTTTGTACGGTCTTGCAATTCTATCTGGAAATCTTTGATATTTGTTTGCCATGTAGAAGCCTTGCCAATTGGGAACAGTCCTCCTCTCTTTTTTTTTCGGGTCTTTAGGCTTCGTTATTTTAGATATATTCAATTTTATTGATGGACAAATTTAATTTTCTCTAATTCCATAAATGGCCAGGTTTGCTTCTAGGATTTGAGAAGATTCCAACACAGTCTGACAGATTGTGTAGGCATCTCCTTCAATTTCTATGCACGTTTTCTCATCTCTTTTATTTCTTCAGTGCTCAGGAGTAATCTTACAAATTTCTCCACCTTCACTTGACAAGGAATCTCTTCTTTGTGAAGGAAATACCTTGGAACCATATTAGATTGTTGGTTACAACTATTGTTGTTATTCATCCGTTAAGTTACAATTGTGGTTCATTTTTTAATATTCACATATGAACGAATGCCAGCTTCTTAACATTTTCAATTGTCTTAAATGACATTTTGAGCCCTTTTTAATGAAAATCAATCTTATTGCTATGCATTATAAGGTATTTTGGTGGCTACATTTATAGTTATATTTTTTTTAGTTACAAAATTTCTATGTTGCGAGCACCAATTAGTTACTTTCTTTTATTTCTTGTAGCTCTCTGACATTCTGGGACGGGATATGTTTGCAGTAACTATATTGTAACTCCCTTCTGCTTAATATAATGACGGACACACACATATTAAAGTGTGTCGTGCCTTCCCGTATCTCTTCATTTTCTCAATTCTTCTAACAATTTTTAGTAGTATTTATGCGTACATAGATGTCTCTGTTGTCTATGGATGGTTGTAACATTAGGAAACACCATCTTTTGGTTCCTAGTAGAAAAGAACCAAAAGAGGGTGTTTCCTTGAAAATTGGCATAGTGATAGGTGGTGATATAAGAGAATGTACACAGGGACTTATGTACAAAAATACAATGTAACAATAATTATTTTGCATCAATTTTTATTACAATAGATGCATATGTAGATGTTTGTGTTCTCTATAGATTGTTTTACATACTGGTATATAAAAATGCATAGATATAATTATTTCACACCTTCCATGGAAAACAAACCTGCACATCAATCCCCATATTGAGAGAACCAAGAGCACCACATGTTAGTGTTTAAGCTAAAAAATTGATTAAAAGAATCTTCCTTCCACTTAAATGTCACCAAGAACATTAATGGATTCTTGCAAAACCATGAATAATTATTTAGAAAGGAGCTAGCATAAATTAAAAAACACTAAACATGAATACATTTGATACCCCTTGAATGGCACTGCCGCTTTGAATTCAAGAAGTGTTCAGTAAAGTAGTAGTGGAGGTGCTATCAAAGTAGAGGGTAATATTTACGACGGATTGTTTTGGTTGAGTGATATTAGTCTTGACTCCTCCTTTCTTCTTGTTCCAAGTGTTGATATGTGCGCCCATAACTCCACAGGACATGTGCAAAGGTTTAAGTGTAACATCTATTAGTGCATTAAAGTATGACCTATTGTTACATATTTTAAGAATGTGATCCGTAAATATTCAAATGTTGCATTAAAAAACAGAATTAAACAAGCTTTTTGTTCATTAAAATTCCACATTATATACATAATTCCAAAGCTTTCCATCAAACTAAGTACAACCAGGTTTCAATATTATCCCTCCCAAAATAATGGAAGAAACAAAGAGAACTACCACTTTCAAATTGCGATATAAACTCAAATAAAATTGAGTAGTACTAAAATAAAAATATACTGATAGAAGAATGACATTCCAAGATTTACTAATGCTCTTGAAGCATTTGGTGAGAAAAACTATAACATTCAAATCATCAGATGCCTACGACAAATTTGTCACTAATTAATAAACATTACAAAAATTAGCATAAAGGGCGATTGCCCCAATCCGATTCACCAATGTCAATGCAAACAAATGAATTGATTTTTGGTGTTGGAAGGGCTTTGAATATGCTGAGCCCAATCCAAATAAAAACGAAGGAGCTCAACCTCTCTTATTTTTAATAAAAAATCACCCCCCTGAATTCCTTGAATTTATTTTTTCATATTCTTCAATGTTTTCTTACTTTTCTTTCTCACAACTATGTCTCTAAATCTATTTTGATTGTCATGATTACACCCAAACTGAAACAATGCTTCCTATGGGATAAACACTTTGGGTGTGGCAATACTACTTAGACATGAAGATGAAATTATTGCTAAAAGTGAACTCCAAGTCACAAGTAACTAAAATCACACTACAAACATAAATAAAAAAGGAGAGTTGTTACAAGGGATCTTGAGGGTAAACTCCAAGACACAAGTGATTACTACCATAAATCAAACTAAGCATGTTTTTATCATATATTATTGCTTATCACAAGAATACTTAGAGCAAAAAATGAGAGTCATTGTTAGGAATTTTGACGGTGAACTCCAAGGAGAGCTATTGTAGGATTTTCAAGGGTAAACTCCAAGACACAAGTGACTGCAACTATAAGTCACGGTTAAACACACTACGATTATATAATTTTACTTCAAAAATCTATTTGAGAAACTTAGTAGATATTAAACCCAAAAACACCACACCAAAGAAACTTAGTTCTATATTTGCTTGTATTCCATTGATGAATCATGTTATATTACTTCTAAAATTTACCAAAAAATAGAGGCCAAATAAGTTTTCTCAAAAAAATAGTAGCTAAATAATTCAGAGCAATAAATTACCAATCAATGCCATCTGCTAAGTCGAACGACCTTCTTGATAGCACCTTGAAGTCCAACAAGAACAGATTTCGTTCTGTTATTTCCCGTCACAACTACCTTCGTATGTATGGGTAGTACAGATAACACCTTGTACCGCTAGACACCTCTAGGTCACATGGAGAAGACGATATGACCCGCCACTGACGACATTTAATTTCCCTTGTAGAGAAAAAGAGAGAAACAATATTGTATTGATGTGTGGCTGCAATCAAATTCGAACTGTCCTATGTGCAGGGCTAATATTGTGAATTCTGGACTTCTTGACACTTCCCAAATTATAAAAAATGAATTATCAGGTGTCTCTGATCTGAAAAATTATAGTATTTATGCAGGAATACCTTGTCTACCTCCATTGGAGAATGGAGACCATGTTAGCAGTAGCACAAGCATAAACATTGATTTAAGTGATCAAAAAGGAAAGAGGTGGCATAAAATGTATTCTCCGAGAGCCCAATCATCTCCAAGTTGACTCATGCTTCCAGCTTAAAAGACCTCAGAACAGGCAGTCAATGTTATTGGGCAGACAACATATAGAGAGCAGATGGCATAAGCCCACCAGAATAGAGAAAACCGTCTTGTACGAAATCAATGTAGGCGATGAGGAGATCATTCTTTGTGGATTTAGCATCCTAGAGATTATTACTTGATCAAGTGATTGTTCAAGCAGCATGAATAATAGCTCCTTATTCTTTGGAAATGGTAGAGGCATAAATGCTATTCTTCCTTTGTAATAAGCCCTTTTTAAAGTTTTTTTTTGTTTGAATGAGAGCTTGCAGGAATGCTTCAAAGCAATACTACCCTGCAATGCGTCCCATCAGTTTTTTACCCGTATGCGATGCTCCACTAATGTGAGAATATTGTTCAATGTTGAATCATTTACCTGTACTTGTGTAGAGTGGTTTTACAAATTACATTGCAATCAGGATTAATTCAAATTAAATCAACAAATGAAGTCTAAAGAGAATGGATTTCGTTCTGTTATTTCCTGTCACATATATTTGCCAAATAGAAAAATCTGTAAAGTCTTTGGAAATGGGTAATTGAAATAATCCAAAAGATATGTATCACCAATTTCAACACAGAAATACTGAAATGTCAAATCCTGGGACCGGGAAACCTTCTCGCTGCGATCCAGCTAAATACTTTATACGAATGATTTAAGCTACAAACCGAGTATATCTGTGTCTAAAAATAATAAGGGTAAATAATCAATATAGTCCACTGATTACAAAGGAGATCTTCAGTGGAAGACATAAAGGCAAAAGCATGGGACTCTTCTTGACCACATCATAAAAACAAGACGTATCACCGCCTTCAACCAATTGTTGCATCTAAAATACCTCATTAAAGATGCTGATTTAACAAAAATATCCTGCCCATGCCTTTCTCCAACCGTCTTCCTGCTCTCAGCGCCAAAGATCGCATCCGGAAAGATCAAATTAGTGATATTTTTTCACCGCTGAAAGCGTTAATTGAAAATAAAACCCCACTGAAGCCATCTTCATCATGCACATGGCGTTCCTTCTTTTGTTGCAACTGTTAAAAATAGCCGAAAAAAACGAAGACGTCCATACAACTGTCAAACTGTCAAATTTAACACAGTTGTAGAAATGTCCACAAGGGCCTTTCCCATAGAGAGAACGCCTCATTATTTATAACTATGTGATTGTAAAAATATACTACATATCCATAGCCTTCCTACACATCCAAAAGTCAATCTCACTTCTAAGAAAATTAGTATTGCATTTTTAAATAACTGGATGAAAATTCCCAAAAGAGGATAAAGGAAAAACACTATGCTTGATATCTTGTACCATATACTTTTAGGAAGACAGTTGATTGTTTTATAACATTAAAAGAGAATGCTTTTGCAGCTGAAAATAACTAAGAAAATCTCCTAAACTCGTTGTAGGAAGCTGCACAAACCTTATGAATCATATTGAAGAAATCTCTGAGGGGGAGTAATCTATTGATGAGAGGAGATGGCATTGATACCAGTTGAAAATCTCAACTCACATTCATGACTCTCCTCTTTGTATTTCATTATAAATCCGTAGAGTGAAATATTCAACAGAAAACCTTCGGCAAAGTTTCCAAACAATGAAAATAAAATTTTGATAAATTGGGGGAAAATTTGAAGATACCATAGTAGTGGGCTTATCAAAGGTGGGATTTTTGAATTTCAAATCCTAATATATGACACATGGATGAAAGTGTAAATACCAAAGTTTACATCACCACGAAAACAAACGAAAAACACTAGTCCAATTGAGAACTAATTCACATTGTCTTCGATGTGAAAGAGGAAGATGGAAAAGACCTAAAGAGACATGGGAAGAGAGAATCTATTTCTTTTGCACGTCTGGTGTTGTGGAGTCAGAGAAAAATTTCATGTTGGAGTGTAATGATTATAAGGATGTTAGGACCCAGTTTGTTAGCACAGTGGCTATTGTTATCCATATTTCACCCCAAGCTAAATATTGGATCGAATCACAACCCCTCTTAAAAGGAATCCGAGATAACTCAATCAATCCTATAAATTGGTTGCAAAAATGATTCAGCAATGAAGTGGTAGAGATGAAGAAAGAGCAAAGGATCGTGTATAGAAAGAAATGACTTTGTCGGGACATTTCTACACCTTAAATTCATTCTGTAAGTTAAAGAGGGGCCCATTTTTCATAATGATTTTCCCACCCACTTGTACGGATTCAATACAAACTTCAAAGGGGATTATCTTTCAACTCAGGGCTCGAAATATTGTGAATATGACACCATTAAAAATATCTCAGCCTCGCCCACACAATGGAGGTATGAGACTTTATTTTTGAGGAGGTTAAAAGGAAATGGAGGAAAATTTCTTCAAGATTTCAATGCAAGATCCACCAGTCTCAACAACCAGATCGGATTCGATCTATTTCCATTGTTTCCTCTCCCTCCAAGATGCTGAACCAAGGATCGATGCAGTAAAGATAGATTTGGGGGTAGATTTCATCAGAGGCATTAACAACGGTGGTTGAGTTGTAACCTATTTTTTCCCACTTCTCTTTCTCTTTCTTCCCTCGGGTCAAATCTATAAAAATGGGGGTAGGATCCATTGTAAAGGGTTGGATATTCTTAGTTTTATAGGCTCCCTTCTCCTTTTAGTAAAGGATTTGTGGGGTTCATGCCTTCCATTAAAATTGGATAACACTTTTCTACCTTTCGACTATTCTGTAATGAACTATATCAATCTATAGAGTAATAAAATATGTTTATGATCGATCTTAGATCCTTCTTGTTTCTTTTGCTTCTATGTGGTCTCTCATTAAAGATCTGGCTATCTGTGCTTGTTTATTGTATGCATTTTATTGGTTTGTGTCAAAGGTAAACTAAGTGTTCATCATTCCTTTTGTGCATCACCTCATAGTTTAGCTTTGTTTTCATTTATGTATTCCTTCTATCCATGTCTCCTTGGTAAAGTTTAGATTAGGATTAAGAACAGAACCTCTAAACGTTTCTACGTATGCACCTAAATAGAGGAATAAGGAACCAACCTTCAATCTCAAGAGCTTTCCCATTTTTGCAAGGTCCCACACCTTGGGGAAAGTTCAATGTTATGCAATCACACCAAATGAGCCTACCTTAGAAAATCATATCTTTTAGAGCCCATTTGTGAGTGTTGTGATTCTACACTAATAGTTTTGGCATGCCTGGTGAGACCAAGAAGTCTCCATCTTATTACAGTAGGAATTGATGTGCACTTGCTATGATTCTGGATTTTAATAAGCCTTAAAATTATACATCTGACGACTCCAAAAGAAACAAATCTACTGGTTTTAGAAGCCCAAGCTTGGGAGATTCATGAATCTCACCCGGTCTAGAGTAAGGAAAGATGGTATATTTGAATACTTGCGTCTATCCCCAGGCAGAAAAAGGAGGGGAAGAAGAGTTCATATTTCTCCATCTTCACCAAGCAGAACCTTGTCAACACCTCCACCTGTAAGGCCTTTCTTTCATTTTTCAAGGATTCTTAGGCCAATCAGAATGGCACAACCAAATGCATATGTCAACTTCACCGAAAGTAGTCCACTCGCCTTGATTGTACAAAACCCAGTTTCGATTGCAGCATTAAAGAGCATCCCATATTTCACTGGGGAAAATCAAACTTCTCCTAGTGACCATGTCCAAGATATTGCAAATGTTTGTACAATCCATGAGATCCATGAGATGGACATTACAGTCAAGTTGCTCACCTCTTCATTCAAAGGGAAAGCTTCACAATGGTTCAGGATTCTTGAAGCAGACTCTATCCATAACTGGAACCATCTGTGCACGGCCCTTCACAATCATTTTGGGGAAAAAGGTGATAACTTATCTTTGTTGGAGCAACTAACAACAATCAAGAGGGTTCCTGAACAACTAGTGACAGACTTCAACCTCAGATTCCAATGGACCTGGGATAGGATTCCAACAGTAGTAAAGCCCACTAATGAAGGTGCCTTCTTATACTTTCTTAGGGCTTTAAATTATGATATTTCTCTGATGATTCAGTCAATGGGGGGCACTACATTACCTACATCCTATAGCCTCTCCATAGGGGTTGAGAACCATTTGATTCAAGCTAGAAAAATTTCTCCTAGGCCATCTATGCCTCTGTACCCTGAGTTAGGAAGCCCAGATACTAGCCAAGCACCTACATTAGCTCCTATACCCACCCCTAGGAATCAAATCTCAGCTGAAGCTTCCACTTCATCATTGAATGCCTCTAAAGAGTTTCCGGAAGTGATGATGAAGCAATTTCAAAACTTTGGGAATGAGCTAGTGACCATAAAAAGACAACAAGCTCAGAGTTTCAGGCCATACCAACCCTAGGCTCAATATCAAGCTAGACCCCAGTATCAACAGAATAGGCCACCACCTCAGACTGTAAACTAGAGCCAAAACCAAGGACAACCCCAAGTTGCTAGATCTTTCAGGTCTTATGATCCAAACACAGTTTCAACATCAAGAGCATTGGTTATCTACATAGAATAATATGGCACAGGAATATGATTGGTGTTTTCCATGTAGTCATCCACACAACCAATCAACGTGCTTTAATGGTGCTCTAAATCAGGCCTTGATGGTGCAAACCAGTATGGTGCCACAAGAACCTGGCCAAGAGGAAGATCAGCAACAAGGAGCTCAATAAGGTGGCCCCCCAAACTGAGACTATGCTTGTCAACTGGCAGGCTGAAGACTTCTGTGGGATGAATCAGTTCCCTTCTCAAAGTGTAGCTACCAATACATGGTCCAAAAAGAGAAGTATTGGAGAGGGTCGGCCACTAAATTCAGGTGACCCTCAATCTTCCATCACTCCACAAGGTCCTGGTGTTCCAAGTGTAACTCCAAACATATAGAACCAATCCAAGCCACCTTCCAAACCCAGCTCAGGCACCGGTTGTAATAGCCCATGTGTAAGAAAGAAATGTGCCTGGGAAGGGGTAGCAAAAATATATTTCATTCAATATTATTGAGAAAATGAAGAGGACAAGTGTGAACATTTCACTATGGGATTCATTGGCCATTCCAAGGCAGAGGGATCTATTACAGACTACCATGCAAAATTGGTCAAGTTCAAATCAACCCCCTAATCAGCTAGAGAGAGTGCTTCCTAATGCAGTTCAACCTGAGAAGAACCAAGGAGAAAAACAAGGTAAGAACTTGAGACCCCCTCCATTCTATGTCTCATTGATTATTGGAGACAAATTAGTGCACAATTGTATGATTGATTCTGGGGCCAGTAGTTCTGTGATGCCCAAACAAATAGCTAATCAGTTGGGTCTCCAATATGAGGTCATCTCTAGAGGAGTAGTCCAATTAGATGGGATAGCAGTAACCACTATGGGAATTATCAAGGATCTGAGTCTCACTCTACATGCTTTCCCTAATGTGATTGTCTTGTAAAATGTGTCCATCATAGATTTGCCACCACATTTTGCTTTGTGTCTGTCTAAGGACTTCACTACCAAAATTGGAGGCTACCTGTCTGCTGACTGGTCACATATGCTCTTTAGGACAAGATATGGGGAAAAGGCCATAGTCAGATCTGAACCCATTGCAGACTATCATATTGAAAATTATGTGCCTAGCCCAATTAACACCAACTACTCAGCTTTTGATCAAGAAGACCTCCTAAGCACTAATGAAGCAAATACCAAGTTGGAATGTATCCCAGACTTGACTCTAGATGAGTGGGCCAGCAAAAGACATGCTTTTGACCCCTATAAAGAAATGGAAGAATCTAAGCTGGGGGTCTACCTTCTACATGAAGAAAATCACCCTCTTCCTACCTTAATCAAGCCAGAACGTAAAGATGACAATGAGGTATGGAAATTATTCTTTGATGGTTCAAGGAGTAGACAAGGAGCTCAAAGGAGGAGCTATGATTGTGTCTCCCAGAGGTATGAAATATTATTCAGCCTTTAGATTCCAGTTTTCTTGTTCAAATAATACTGCTGAATATGAGGCTTTAGTCCAAGGTATTCATTGGGCAAGAAAGCTAGGAATCAAGAATTTACAAGTGTTTGGTGATAGTGAATTGGTTGCCAATCAAGTCAAAGGATTAAATGCTGTCAAAAATGACCTACTAAAAAACTATAAGAATAGAGTATGGGACCTCATTGAGGATTTCGAAGCCTTCAACATTATGTCCATACCCAGAAAGGAAAATGAAGCTACTGATATACTTGCAGCAGTTGGAGCAGCATTTGATGTGGGGGAAAACATCAAAAGAGACAAAGAACAACCACATATCCATGTGGTTGTGAGGCCAGTAGTGCTAGATAATAATACATGCTGGTAGGTGTTTGAGAATGATCAAAAGATCATTAATTTTTTGCAAGAAGAAGCTGAATTCTCAACCCATAATCAAAGCAGATTGGGACAACAATATGGAAATCAGATAGTACAACTGCATACAAACAAGCTTCCCAAAGGCTTAGTAACACTGGAATCTATTTTCAATCCTAACGATCAATTTAGAAAGGAGAAAGCCAACATACAGATCAAAGGAGAAGATTCAGAGTCAATCCCAGTTGGAGAAGACAAAACACTTCAAATTGGCAAGGTGGCCACTGAGTAGGAAAGGTATGAATTCATACAACTCTGCCAAGAATTCCCTGATGTGTTTTCTTGGAGTTATGAGGACTTGAGGGGTTTTAATCCAAAGCTAGCACAACACACAATAGAACTAGATCCAACTGCTCAGCCTATCAGGTAAAAGTAGAGACCAGTCAACCCACATATTGAGCCTCTAATGAAAAGGGAGCTGAACAAGCTAATAGAGGAAAGCATCATATTTCCAATTAAACACTCAAGTTGGGTTGCAAATCTGGTCCCAGTCAGAAAGAAAAATGGAGAAATCAGGTTGTGTGTTGACTTCAAGGATTTGAACAGAGCCTCTCTTAAAGATCACTACCCACTCCCTTCAATGGAACAAATCTTGCAAGTGGTGTTTGGGGCAGAGAGATTTTCTCTCTTGGATGGCTACTCAGGATACAATCAGATCATGGTGAAAGAAGATGATCAATTCAAAACTACTTTCACCACCAAATGGGGCACCTATGCATACAAAAAAAATGCCATTTGGACTGTCTAATGTTGGTGCTACTTTCCAAAGAGCCATGGATATGGCGTTCAAAGGGCTAATCAACAAAATAGTGTTGATCTACCTGGATGACATCACTGTGTTCTCTAAGAATGCAGCAGACCACCTTTTTCACCTGAGGAAAGTGTTTCAAATATGTAGGAGATTCATGTTATCTTTGAACCCTAAAAAATGCATATTCTTGGCCCATGAGGGTAGGCTTTTAGGCCACATTGTGTCTAAGGAGGGTCTGGAAATTGATCCAGAAAGAGTTGAAGCAATAAAAGCACTGCCATTGCCAAGCCACAAGAAGGCTCTTCAAAGCTTCTTGGGGAAAATCAACTTTGTTTGAAGGTTTGTCCCAAACTTTGCTCTGGTTAAGCCAATAACACTGATGTTGAAGAAGATATTAGCATTTAGATGGATAGCTGAAGGAAAGGCAAGCTTTGAAGCTATCAAAGAGGCCATATCACAGGCCCCAACTCTTGTAAATCCATATTTTTCCAAGGACTTCATATTGTATGCCTTTGGTGGTAGTGACACTATCTCTGCAATCCTGGTTCAACAGAACAAAGAAAGCTCAGAATAGCCAATTGCTTTCTTCAGTCAGAGTCTGGAAGACTATGAGGTAAGGTATTCCTTCATTGAGAAACAAGTCTTGGTGGTGATCATGGGATTGAAGAAGTTTAAGCATTTAGTATCAAACAACAAAATCCAACTATTGGTCTCCCATGCAGGAGTCAAAGAATTCCTCCTCAGCAAGGACCTGAATGAGAAATGTGCAGGGTGGATCACTCGTGTCATGGAATATGACATTGAGATCAAGGTCACCAAGCTGGTCCATGGGAGGGGCTTGTGTGAGCAACTAGCCTCTGCTCTACAAGAAGAAGCAAACAGTGAAAAGGAGGTTGTTTTTGTTCTACATAATAATCAAGAAGGGAGAGATGATGTACCTTCTCCTTGTTGGACCCAGAACATGGTGCACTTCCTTCAACATGGGCCTGTGTCCTCATTGGATGAGTAAAGCAAAAAGAAGGCATTTCAAGACTACAGGCCATCCCATATGTTTTCATTGATGGTGTCTTGTTTAAAAGGGACATCAATGGTGTTTTGCTAAGATGCATTGGGATAGATCAGGTGGAGAGAGTGCTACAAGAATTTCATGTTGAAGCAGTTGGAGGCCATTTTTCTCCAAGAGTGACAGCACTCAAAATCATGAAAGTAGGATATTATTGGCCCAGAGTGTTTAGTGACTATTTCACATGGATCAAAAGGTGCAAGAGTTGTGCATTCTTCAAAGGAAAAGAGAAGCTAGCAACACTTCCATTACACCCAATCTTAGTAGACCAACCTTTCATGCAATGGAGATTGGAATTCATTGGAGTCATCAACCCAAACTCAAGCCAAGGTCACAAATGGATCCTGACAACAACTGATTATTTCACCAAGTGGACCGAGGCAGTGGCACTCAAAGAAGTAAATGAGTCTAGTATCCTGGATTTCTATGAAGGGATAGTGACCAGATTTGGAGTACTAGCCACCATCATCTCAAGAAAATGCATTAGCATTTATAGGTTCCAAAATTATAGGATGGGCTATTAAAAATGGGACTTATTTGAGTACTTCATCAAACTATTACCCTCAAGGTAATGGCCAAGCTGAGTCTACAAACAAAAACCTACTGAATATCATCAGAAGAACTCTCGATGAGAATCAGAGGACTTGGCACACAAAGCTCAAAACAGCCTTATGGGCTGATAGAATAACGCCTAAGAGATTTATAGGCAAGCTCCCCATTCAAGCTTGTCTATGGGAAAGAAGCAGTGTTGCCCATATCACTTGAATTACCAGCATTGGAGCTTGTGAAGCAACTAGAGATGTCTGAATTTGAACCAATGGAGGCTAGGTACGCGGAGCTGATAGAATTAGAAGAGACCAGAGAGAAATCTCTCCAAGCATTGGAGAAGAACCAGGCCTCAATTAAAATATGCTTTGACAAGAAGGCTAGAGCAAGGACCTTCCAAGAAGGGGACCTAGTTTTGAAATGGGATGCAGATCGAGCAAAACCAGGGAGACATTCTAAGTTTGATGCCATCTGGAGTGTCCCCTATATGATAACAAGATGTAAAAGTAGTAATGCTTTCCAATTGTCTACATTGGAGGGCGAAGAGTTACAGATTCCAGTTGAATGGGATCTATCTTAAGCACTGCTACTAAAAGGGGAGTCTCACCCTGTACATATCAGTTTAGTTTCTGTTTCCTCTAAGTGCTTCTACACTTTGTCTTGTTGTAGTGTAGATTGCTTTCCTCCTAAGTGCTTTGCATGCTCTGCATGTTCCATTTTGGAACATGTATGATTTCTTTTTTTGTACATAGTCATGGTGTTGTTTTGTTTCTCTTGTGTAGTTCATTCAGAAGAACAGATGAAGCCCTGTTTCAAAACAATTTTTTACTCTCAGAAATCTTCATTTCGAGTTTTTCTTATAAAATCTGAGAATGGAAGCAGCTGGGCTCGTGAACTAGAGGAAGAATTAGTGTTAGATTGTTATTCTTGACTCGATGCCTAACAGATATGACAAGGCAACTGACCTCCTCATCTAGCAGGTAGATGTCCCCATGAGTCGCCAAATTGCTATCCATATTTCACCCCAAGCTAAATATTAGATCCAATCACGACCCCACTTAAAAGGAACCAGAGATAACTCATTCAATCCTGCAAATTGGTTGCAAAAAAGATTCAGCAATGAAGTGGTGGAGATGAAGAAAGAACAAAGGATCTTGTACAGAAAGAAACGACTTTGTCAGGCCATTTCTATGCCTTAAATTCAGCAAGTTACAGTAGACTCAAAGGGATAGCAGGGTGAAAAAAAGGGGAGATGTTACAGAGGAAATGGAAACTAGAAGAAGAAGAAACAACGAAGATTCGACGTTCTCGGGCTCGAAATGACTCAGGAAAGGCCCAAAAACAACTAGGTATAGAGGAGGTAGCGGAAGAGACTACGTGTCCTAACGACACTTGTCTCAAAGTGAATCCAAAGGGAGGAACCAAAACGAGAGTGAGCTCGCCACATAGCCCAAATCCTAAAAATGAGAGGAACCATTAAAAAGTCCACAGAGTAGCGGAGGCCGACAACTGTCAACTCGACACTCCTCCAAAGGAAACTTTGGGTTGGGTTTGCAAACAAGTGTGGTGCCTCCACGTGTACCTCAAAGGGGGCAAGGTTAGTTGAATAGTCAATGCATAAGCAGACCAATGGAGGCTGCCAAGTGTCTTAAGGGCGTTGTTTCAAGGGTAAAATGGAGAAAAGGTTCCCGAGTGAGCGCCAGAGTGACACGTGTCCCAGGGGAAAGTGGGAAGTTGGGGGAAAAAGTTAATTTTTACCCCTTGTTACCTCAAAAGGGAGTAAAAGTTGCAAAATGGCCCACAACTCCACCCAGGGAAAAATTCAGCATTTAGATCTGAGTCAAAGCCAAGGCGGGGAGTTGAGGAAAAAGGGAAAAATTCAGCACTTAGACCCGAGTCAAAGCCAAGGTCTGGGGAGTGTGGGGCTAAAAAAGTGAAAGTTTGCCTTTCGTTCAAAAGGCATAAAGGAAAAAGTGCAGAGCGCATCTCCCCAACCAACCAATTTGACTGCCACGTGTCCCATATTAAAGAGGGGCTCATTTTTCAAAATGATTTTCCCACCCACTTGTACGGATTCAATAGAAACTTCGAAGGGGCATATCTTTCGACTCAGGGCTCAAAATATTACAAATCTGACACCATTGGAAAGATCTTGACCTCGCCCACACAATGGAGGTCTGAGACTTTATTTTTGAGGAGGTTAGGTAAAGGAAATGGAGGAAAACGTCTTTGAGCTTTCAATGTAGGATCCATCAGTCTCAACAACCAGATCAAATTTGATCTATTTCTGATGTTTCCTCTTCCTTCAAGGCATGCCGAACCAAGGATTGATGCAAGTAAAGATAGATTCAGGGGGCAAATTTTAGCAGAAACATTAACAATGGTGGTTGAGCTTTGCAACTTAGATTTTCTGGCTTCTCTCTCTCTTTTTCTTCTCTCTGGCTTAATATATAAAGACAGGAGCAGGATTCATTGCAAAGGGTTGGATATTTTTAGTTTTGTAGGCTCTCTTCTCCTTCAACAAAAGGATTTGTGGGGTTCAGGCCTTCCATTAGGATCCCTTCTCCTTCGAGCAAAGGATTTGTGGGGTTCAGACCTTCCATTAAAATTGTAACATGTTTCTACCTTTTGGCTATTTTGTAATGAACTGTATCAATCTATAGAGCAATAAAATACGTTTGTGATCGATCTTAGATCCTTCTTGTTTCTTTTGCTTCTATCTGGTATCTCATTACAGATCTGGCTATCTGTGCTTGTTTATTGTATGCATTTTATTGGTTCGTGTCGAAGGAAAACTAAGTGTTCATCATTCCTTCGGTGCATCACCCCATAGTTTAGATTTGTTTTCATTTATGTATTCCTTCTATCCCTATCTCCTTGGTAAATTTTAGATTAGGATTAAGAACATACCTGTACGTACCCAAAAATGTAGGTACTGTACTACCAGAAAGAGGTTATGAAAGCCCCAATGATGATTCAAATCTCTTCGCAAGGTGTTTGGAATCCAGAAGAACTCACCAAAGTGTACATTTGCACCCTAGAAAGCCATATCTAGCTTTTGCATATTTTGTTCTAGCCTCTGCCCCCTTTTCCTTGTTTTTTTGTCTTTAAGTTAGGGAACCGCCACCCTATCTGGGGGGTGGTCCCATGACCGCTGCCCAGGATAGGGCGGTGGTCTTGTAACTGCCTCCCTGTGCAGGGCGGCGGTCCTATGCATGTTTTCCAGAACTTTCTGATGATTTCGTCAAACGTAAAATTCAAATTTCTATCCACATTCCTCAACCACCAAAGCTTGCATTTATGTTTTGGCCGCCCAGTAAATAGTGTTTTCCCTTTGTTTATATTAAAAGAGTTCAATTTGGATTTACCCTCTGGTAAATGCAAATGCTATAAATACCCAGTTTTCTTTCAAACAAATGACCCCTCTCCTTATGTGTTTGATCATTTAGTTTTTTTGAAGTTCTTGCTTGAGTTTTAATATTTTTATATTTTGCATGAATTATAGGTCTCTCCTTTCTGCTTCAGAGGTCATTTGATCTTCTTCCTTTCATCTTGCCTTCATTATTGTTTCATACAATCAACTTAGCATAAGGCATTTTCATTTTTAGATTAGAATCCATCTTAGAGTTGCAGGTTTTGTTTTTCACAAGAGATAGATCCCATAATTCTTGGGGTATTTGCGTTGTATCCCTGCAATAAATCCTCCTAGGAATTGCATAGTCAAGCTTTGTTCACTTGCACTATCCCTCTCTTACTTGCATTGTATTCGGTTTATATCCAAACCTACCATTGTTCAGATATCTTCTTCTGCTGATGTTATCACACTCACATTTTTCTAGATTCACGAGAACACAAAGGAACAAGGAAAGCACACTGAGGGGACAAGTCATGACACAACTGGATCTACCACTATTCTGTAAACTATAGGTTTGAGCTATCAAAGTTATAGTTACAATATATCAAATAGAGTAGCAAATTATTTCATTTCAGTCAAAGCTCACTTTTGATATTGTCGGGGAGGCTGTGGGGAATGATAGTTTCTGAGAAACTATGATTCATTTCTCACTTCTGAGGTAGGATTGGAAATATTTCAATTAAACTAGTTAGTTATTTAAATGTTTAGGATAAATTCACAACTGCACAGGTGAATAGCTATACCAAGCTACCTTGCCTGTTTTAATTTTGTTATTTGATTAATTGTCCATTTTCTGAATATATTAGAATAGCTGCTCTTTTAATTTCATTCAAAATGTATCATTGAAAATAAAAAAATAAGAGAAATATAAACATAATATAGATATAACTTTCATGGTTAATTTTCTCATTTCAGTTAAGTTATCTTTTACATGACAATTACGAGACACAGAGAGCCTAGGGAATATATATTCGAACCGGTAGTATCTCAGCCGAATCTCTTCACAACATTAACGGATATAGATCAAGGGATTAGGATTCAGATCTTTCAAACGACAACAAATCAACAAGAAATTAGTGAACAATTGAGACAACTGAATATTGAAGATAACAAAGCATACACATTTTGGTCAAGTCAACCCAACTATAGACTACCCTGATAAGATATCCGCATGACCATACAAGAACCCAAAAGAGAAAAAATATTTGGTCGTGATCCATTAGTTCTACAGCTAGATGCAGGAGACCTTCTCATCGACATAGACATAGGGTTGCATATTCAAGTTGCTAGAACACTTGTGAGGTATTATGAGAAAATCTCACAACTCTTGGTACTAAACATAGAAGCTGAAAAGGCTTATGACAATTGGATAGTCAGAAGAAGAGATTGATTCTTCACATGACCATAACAAGTCCACAACAACCACAAACTCATGGTTGTGATCCTCAGGTCCCACAACCCAACGGGCTTGTAAGTCAATTAAGTATCGACACCGGTTTATGAACGCTGGTATTTAGATCCTTACCACTCCTGTCAGATATCATAACACAATTTTTCGTATTAAATATATAAGCCAATCAATCCAACATTTTTTGGGCTAGACTAGAAAACCATACATAGTTTCTATAAATCCACTGTACCTCTCATTACCATTTTCCATGACCTTGTCTAGAAATATACACGAAGCACCTACAAGGCATTTTTCATGCATCCAACAGCCAATAGATATGATCTCGGCAGAGCTTGACATTGATTGGAGCCTCCAAGTAGCTATTATATCCGAACGGTCTATTACACCAATTCAGGTTAGGATAGCTTTCTTTTCCTTAGATTCGTAGATTCCATTATTGTGTGTTGAGGATATAAGATTGCCGAACTAGTTTGTCTGTATCCACATATATTCCATTCTCACTGGCTGTCTTAGCACGACCTCGGGAGGTCAGGTATGAAGAAGAGCTACTTGTAGATTCTCATGCTTGCATGTCACTTTTCTATCGTACAAAATTGGTGAACCCAACGTGAAACAAACAACTGCTCTCCTTTTATTTTTCATTTCTTTCATCCACCTTCACTCTTTCCCATTATTCTACAAGTATTCATATACTCCCCCGAATATGTCGGGATATGACGCATATGGCAAACCTGTCTCAGGTCTCGAAGCAAATTACAGTCAAACAAATAAACAACTGTTACCCTCACTTTCTGCATGGGCTGACAACAATTCAAGTAATTACTTGTCGTCACAAACTCCTCCTCAAAGAACTAGCTCTAGTTCTTCGTTCTGAATTGAGGAGTTATATCAGCTTGCACAAATGCAACAACTAGAGCCCTCAGGATCTAACAATATGACATTTACTGGAGAATCCATTTCATCTCCTCAGATTTTGTTCAGACCACAAATCAGTAGACAGTCAGATCCACTCCCATTTTTGGATGAGGAGTATTTAGCACGCTACACTAGAAGCGAACAATGCTTCCAAAACATGTACCCACCTATAGGGAGTTTGCAAACACAACCTGATACCCTACTCCTAGAAAACACCCCTATTCCTCCACCTATGGGAAATATTCTCGGTGAATCCTAATAGGGTAATGATCAATTCATAGCAGGGTATCATACCCCTTTACAACCTCAAGGTGTACAACAACCACCATTAAGGAAAAACAATGTGTCTTCACCAATCAAGGTCATCTCAGCCTTAGTTGAGAAAGTTAGAGGATTGGAACTTGCTCAAGCAAATAAAAATTCATATTTTGGGCAAGCAGGAATCCCCAACCCTCCACATCATCCTAGCCAGGTTGACCTCCTTACAGGAACATGCACATTAGGCATGCATCCTCAACAGTCGTATAACTATCAGCAGTAAATAGTAACCAGAAAGACGTTTTCAAACGCCGCTCCAGTTGAAAATATGATACCTCCCAGATTAGCATCTTAGCATCAAACAATCTGTACCAGAACAATTCTCCTCGCTCCTTAAACATTTATTCAAAATCACCATAGGGAGACATGTTCTCTTCTCCCAAGATGTTCACTCAACCACATGGATTCCCTTATGTCCCTATAAATACATATGCTATGCCATATTAGTGACCCATTCCACCTTCACCCCCTCAGCATCCGCCATCGATGGTCGAAGCCTATGTAGTAGGGACTTACTTAAAATATTTAAAATATCCCCTAGACCTCACCATATGAAGTGTCATGCTTCTAAGACCTCTTCCCAATTTACCCAAATACAAAGGGGAGGGAGATCTGAACACACATATCAGGGCCTATGCCACGACCATTCAAGAACTACTCCCTTGGGATGGGGTTGTTGCTAATATATTCCCTAAAACCTTAGAGGGTATTGCCCCTTGAATTGGTACTACAGATACCTGAAGCCTCGATACACTCATTCAAACAACTCGTGTCAGAGTTTATCAAAGCTTTTGATATGAACAAATTATTGAGAACAGGAATCAGGGAATTCTTGTATATTAAAACAAGAGCATAATGAATCCACTGCTCATTTTATTCAAAGATGGCGTACGGTTCTCTACTCATCAACAAGTGATCTAAACATGGATCAGATGGAAACTATGCGATTTATTCCTTCATTCCCTCAATAGAGAGATAAAGGAATAAGTCCAAAAGTTCCCACTAAGAACTTATGATGAAGTACTTGAGAGTGCTTTCCGAATAAATCAAGCAGTAATAGATAGTGGTCATAAGACATATGGAAAAAATGGGAAATTAATCACTCTCAATCAAAAGACTACGACCTATCCTAATGCCAAAAAATACCAATCAAGGACCCAAAATCCTTAACAAAAACCGTGGGGGTAACAACAGATGGAGTAACTGATCAAGTTAAAAGGGAAAACATCTTAAGCATTTCACCACCAATTAACAATAAGTGAAATAGCAACTTTACTCCAACAATCAACGCGGTGGATTTTAATCATCCATCACAACAACAACAACAACAACAACAAGAATGGAAAATCCAAACACAAGGTCCAAATCGAAACCCAATTGGATATCAGAGTCAAAACCAAAGGCAACAACCTCAAAATTTTAACTCTAACAACCAACAACCTAATCAAAATTTTGGACCACAACAGGTTTCAAATCAACAACCTCAAAACTATAATCCCAACTTGTATTATGGTTTCCACAAGATTCAAGGCCATGATACTAGGACTTGCCATGACTACAATAAATTAATGCAGCGTTTGCTAGAATATCAAAGAAAACTCTTTATAGATATGTTCTTAGAAAATTTTGTTGTACCCACGCCAAACACTTACACAGGGGCAGTTTCCCCTCAAAATGTATCCCTCAAGATCTTTAACGATCCGGTCCCAAATCACTCTAACAATAACAAGTTAGATGCAAGCCGAACGAAAAAAGGTGTTATGACAGGAAATAACGATCATGAATCCTCAACTTCATTAAATCCATCGGTCACACCCCAATTATGAACTCGACCACAAACCAGGATAGTTGGCCTAATAGAGTTAGACACCGAGCTTCCCATAGAAACCATAACAAGAACACGGGATTAATTCTTCTCAACCAGTTCCAAGTTATCCATTAGAACTAGACAACATTCAACAAACATTGTTAAAACCCATAGGCACTTATGATTTAATTAATGACTTAACAAAGACCTTCTCTCACCTTTCCTTCTTGGATTTGTTGACAGAACTCTCCCACCCATAGGGCTACTCTCTTAGAAGCATTAGGCATTGGTCATTTAATTTACATCACCCCTCCTCTAGAAACACAAGTAAACCATGTATACTTTGATGTCTACCCTCCAGGGAAGATAGATAGGGATACTGAGTTTATATTTGACATAAGCAAAATGCCAACAAATGCTGAAATTGTGCGTAGAGGTGACCCAGCCCTTACATTTACAAGTATGGGTTTACAATAATTATGTTAAACACACAAATGATTGATGATGGGGCAGAAATTAACATAGTCCCCTTCACTTTTCTTCAAAATCTAGGATATGGAGAAACAATTGTTACACAACACAAAATACGCTAAGAGGTTATGATAGCCTCAAAGCCACTTCAATTGGAACCATAGTTTTTACTAGTCACCTTAGGACCCAAGCCGGTCCTCACCAAATTTTATATTATAGATTGGGGAAACCAACTATAATATGATCCTCGGTCAACCATGGATACACCACATGAAGGTAATCCCTTCCACACTATTCCAGGAAATAAGATTTTTGCACCTAGCAAAAATATTTGTGGCACAAGGTGACCCAAAACTATTCGATATACACCTAATGGACTTGAAGAAAAGACCAAGCGTTCACTCTGAGCTTGAACTCCCAACGAATAAACTTAGCAAACCAGTTAATTCAAAACCAGAAGAGAAATTGATACCTACAACACAATTAGAAATTATGAATCTATTCGAGGGCACTCCAGCACTCGAAAGTAAGACTAACGTCATAGAGATAGTATCATTAGAGACTACTGCAAAAATTTTAGAATTACTAGAGAAAGATCTACCTATTCTCCTACCATTTGATTCTATAGGTATGGGATACATCCTAGGAATTGGTTCCCTTCCATCAGATGAAATTTATATGGTAGAAGTAACCGAGACAGAAGAAATAGACCCAAGGGATGTCCCAACATCCATTTTTTCCAAGTAAATATTAGACCCTCCACTTGGATGGAGCTATACGTCACTTTGGAGCTGGGGCAGGTGTGATCTTTACTTCTCCCAAGGGAAAAATCCTACCTTTTTCCTTTAAGTTAAACTTTGAGTGTACAAAAAATGGGGCTGAGTACGAAGCCCTCCTCCTTGGCCTCATCATAGCCAAAAGGATAGGCATTCATAACATTAGAGTACTAGGAGACTCACAACTAGTTGCAAACCAAGTCTTTGAGGTATATGAAACTAGAGTTGAGCATTTACAACTCTATTAAAATGGCGGTATTGGATCTAACTAAAGGATTCAACTTCATATCAATCTAAGCAATTCCACAAGAGTAGAATCTTCTCGCAGATTCAATAGCAACCTCAACTTCCCATTTCACTCCGAACAGTGAGTTGGAAAACACAAGTTTTCATGGTATCACTTCGTACTGAACCATTGGTGCGTAAAATACCAACAAAACCACTCCTGACACATATAGAAGCTGAGAATGAGTTTTCTATCCTAGATCAATTTGACAACTATAGAATCACTCTTGAATATCTAAACGCCTATGCGGAGCTACATCTCGCTCATCACATAGTGGATCTTTCCCTAATCCCACATTCCTCTTCCTATTTTTGAAATCCCATGGTAGAATGTTCTCCGCAAAAGGATCTCGATATCTATAAGGTAGAGAATAGAGAAAGTTTGGAACTACCTCTGGCCCTGCCTAAATTTGAAGAAGGCAACACTTCCTTAATCAAAGAAACAATTGACATAAACATTGGAACAGAGGAAGAACCAAAAATTTTAAAATTAGGATCCTCATTAACTCCAAAGGAGATAGAAATACACACCCAAATCCTCATGGAACATCAAAAGGCTTTTGTGTTTAACTATAAAGAAATGACAGGAATTGCACCACATATCACGATACATAATATTGTCACCAAACCAAATGCAAAGCCAATTAAACAAAAGTCAAGACCAATGAAACCAAAAGTGGCTCTCATGGTAAAAGAAGAAGTAATGAAACTTCTCCAAGAAGGATTCATCAAACCAGTTGACTATTCACAATGGGTATATAACATCGTCCCTATTCTCAAAAAGAATGGGAAGATACACATTTGCATAGACTTTTGGGATATTAACAAAGCTTGTCCCAAAGATGACTTCCCATTGCCATCCATTGACGTCATTGTTGACACAACAACTAGATTTGAGCTGTTATCCCTCATGGATGGGTTTTCAGGGTATAATCAGATTAAAATATATGAATAGGATCAAGCCAAGACCATGTTTATAAATCCTTGGGGAACTTATTGTTACGTTTTCATGTCATTCGGTCTTAAGAATGTCGGCGCTATATACTATCAGGAAATGACATACATATTCCACGACCTTATTCATAAAATTGTGGAATCCTATGTGGATGACTTGTTGGCCAAGGACAAGAAGCGTTGTGATCACCCATAAGTACTCTGTATCAATCTCTCACGATTGATTGAATATGGTGTCACATTAAATCCAGAGAAATGCATATTTGGCGTGACAGGAGGCAAGCTTCTGGGTTACATTATATCCTCACGAGGGATTGATGTCGATCCAACCAAAATACAAGTTGTTCTTGAAATGATTCCACCATCAGATGAGTCTGGTATTAGTCTTGGGAAACTCGGTGAAATCTGAAGGTTTATCCCAGATTTAAGTTTTGCTATTTATCCAATCAAAAATCTATTAAAGAAATATTATAGCATTGATTTGGACAGAAGAATGTAACGACGCCTTCAAAGCAGTTAAAGAATTCTTGTTGTCTCTTCCCACGTTAATGCCTCCTAGACTAGATCATCCTTTGATCCTATATTCATGAGCTACTGATGTCTCCCTAGCCTGCATGCTAGCTCAAGAAGACAATGATAAACGAGAACGTGCAGTCTATTTCATTAGCCAGATGTTGCTTGATTATGAAACACATTATACATAGGCAGAAAGGAGAATGTCTTGCCATAGTCTTTGCAACAAAACGTCTAAGACATTACGTGTTAAACCAAGAAACAATGGTCATTGTAAAGACAAATCACTTACGAACATTCCTCACGCAAGGGTCTTTATCTAAAAAAAGTTGGACGATTTATAACATTAATGGGTGAATTTGAATTAACATTTGTAAACCAGACATCTGTTAAGGGACAAATCATTACAGACTAGTTAGCTTACAATCCATTAGATGGAGGTGATCTAGTAGATTTGGACTTTCCTAATGAGTGCATATACTTTGTTGAAACCAGACCCCCCATTTCTACATGCCCTTGGTACACTGACATTGTCAATTTTATCATGGACCATACGTACCTAGAAGGTGCAACATCGCAACAAAGAAGGCGGTTACGCATTATCACTGCTAAATATGTTATCTTAGAATAAGTGCTCTATCGTAAAGCCTTCGATGGAATGCTTTTAATATGCGTTGACACTGAAGAATCCAAAAATATTTTGTATGAATCCCACAGTGGGATATGTGGAGGCCATTTTGGTGGTCACACCACAACTCATAAAATACATCAGATGGGCTATTTTTGGCCCACTATGGAACATGACATGGTAGAGTTTGTGCGCAAGTGCCATAAATGCCGAGAATTCTCCCCACAAGATTCACATGCCAGCACAAGCTCTGCAACCAATCACAACCCCATGGTCCTTTTCCATGCGGGGCCTAGATTTGATAGGGAAATTCTCCCCCTCGTCAATAGATGGCCACAATTTTATAATCACGGCCCACAAAATATTTGACCAAGTTGGTAGAGGCCATGCCTCTCACCACTGTACCAAGTTCTGTAATAGCTAAGTTCATTTTGAATCAAATCATTTATAGGTACGGTGTCCCGCAAGTCATTATCTCAGATAATGGCACATCCTTTAAAAATGATGAGGTTCGTGAGTTATGCAGTAAATTCAAGATAAACCATCATATGGCCTCTCTTTATTACCCTCAAGCCAACGGACAAGCTGAAGCCACAAACAAAACATTAAAGGCTATTCTCCTCAAAACAGTTAAGGAGAATAAACGGGATTGGCATTTAAAATTATACCCAGCCTTGTGGGCCCATCAAACCTCAATAAGAACACTAATAGGGGAAAACCCTTTCTCATTAGAATTCGGGGCAGAAGCAGTTCTCCCGATTGAGGTCGAAATACCCAGTATCTGCACCTCATTACAAGGGTTCTTGGGAGAAGAAACCTATAAAGAGGCACACCTCTCTCAACTAGAAAGCCTTGATGAGGCTAGGATGAATGACGAACAATGGCATAGAGCCTATGTTGATCGGATGTGCCGACAATATAAAAAAAAGGTCTATGAGTGAGAAATATAAGAGGGAGATTTAGTTCTAAGACTAGACAGCCATATTGATAAGAAAACCAGTGAAGGAAGAAAATTCCGTTCCAAGTGGCTGGGCCCATACCGAGTCATGAAAGATTACTGAAATAGTGCATATCTCTTGTCATACCCAAGGCCTGCATACTTGGTCATACTCATTATTTTCTACTTGGCTAAGTTGTTCTTACCTACGGTCTATTCTAGAAGCTTCTTGGTGTCACATCTATCCTTCTTACATCTCTTTGAAACAAGGATATTCCAAAGTCACAAATCAGAAATGTCAAGTTAAATCAAGATGCTAAACCAAATAGAATATTTTAGTTTTACAAACTTCTTTGCCTCACCAACCTTCGGTGATGAGCCTGCATCTCTTACTGGTGATGTGAGGTTGAGAAAGGAAAGAAGTGCCCTTACTCGCCTATTTCCTGTCGTCAATGATGAGCCCATGCTTCCTACCAGTAGCATGAGACAAGGTGTAGGGGGGTCCATTCACGTAAATCAGTGAATATTAATATTTTTAAGCAAAGTATACTAAGAGAAGTTAAATATCCAAATTCCAAAGAGATCAAATCCTTAAAACCAGCTTTTGTCAACCAAGTTTCCATTCATGGATCTAAGTTGAGATAAACTGAAAAATAAGTTGCATTCTAAACTATGTAGTAGTTTCGAGTAAGATTAAGTACACAAGTCTGAATTTGATTTCTGTCAATACCTTGTCTTTCTCTCATCATTTCCATTCAGTCAAACTCATACAATTTGTGCCCTTCCCGACTCTTGGTGTTGAGCCCTCGCATCTTACTAGTTGCATGGAGTTAGGAGTAGTGCAAGTTCATCTCGTTATCATTATGTATTCATCATGTTTTACCGAAACAAGAAGAAGCAACGAACATTGCCAAAAGAAGCCAAAAGTTCAGTACTACAATATGTTTTGCATCATCACGTATCAGCATTACAAAAACAAATAAATAAAAAGAGAAACATTATGTTCAACATTTTTTATCATTTGTTATCCATTGCATACATTCTGAAAAGCATACAAAGGAGTAAGTTACTAAAAACATCTAGTGTACACATAGGAAACGGATCACAAAATTTCTAGACACAAGAAAATCTAGATCCAAAAAGATATATATATATATATATCATGTTTTATATACAATGCCATCATGCACTAGGCATGGTCAAAACATGCTCAATGATCCCAGAAGGTGCACGGCCGCATCTAGGACTCCTACTGCGATGACACTCTGAATGAATTGAGGGATCACAATCACGGCCAGTAGCTGTGGTCTCACTGTGAGAGTGACTCCTCCTCATCAAGCGCTCAGCAGTCCTATATACAGATACCTCAGCATGGAGAGAAGTCATGATCTTTGCTGCGTTCCAGATAGGGGCAAACATGTCAGTATGTCTACCGAATGCTAAAGGCTCTCCCACATCTGCAGTAAGCTTGACCCATGTACTCTCTGAAGGGAGTAGTAGAGTGTCTGCACACACCTAGCAAATCAAGTCTCACCATCCCTCAGCAGTCGCTGTGAATAAAAAATCAGAAATAAAAAAGTTAGAAAGTTGTCCATGATAAGGTCAAAAACAAACGAAACAACAAAAGGGAAATATCAACTAAACAATTCTAACTAAAACAAAATCGAGAAAAGAGTAGTAACTCACTCGAATCTCTAGGTATCTAGGTGGGATATCTAGGATCTGTACCTACCACTGATGCTGACTGTGGAACCTCCCCCAAATCTAAAAATAAGTGACGTCCTGCTACGGACTCATCATCTCCCCCAATGTCCTAAGAAGGCAACTCCTCTGAGTCACTCTCATCATCCCCAGCCGTCCCACCTGTCTCATCCCTCACCGTCTCCTCCTCTATCTCCTCTCCTATGAATTCCTTAGAGTCTAAGTCCACATCAATGGGATCATCACTCTCTATTATGAGTAGGACCGGCTCCAATCTGAAGTAAAGGTGCTTGAGGAGCATTGGCTACCCCTCAGGCATGAACCACCCGCCTAGTTGCAATGGGAACTCCATGAGTGATCATGGTCCAACCTCGGCCTCTAGGACCTCCCTTGGCCTCATGAACAAACCTGGATACTAGCCCCACTAGAGGAAACATATCAATGTAAGGGAGGCCAAACTGCTATGGTACTTTGTCAAAGGATGGATCTCCAACTTCCCCATCATGTCTATCAGCTGACTAGTAGTATAGCAAGGGATCAACGTGTGTGTCTCCTCTCCCCATAACCCTACCATGGCCTTATAAGGAGTGGCCTCCATGTCTACAGTAGTCAAGGAAGCCAATGGCTGGTGTGGCATCCTAAGTATGGTCATCCCTGTCCACCTCCCTACCCTAACAGCCCCAGGATCCTCTGCCTGTACACCTCTCCCATAATGAATGATACGCTCATACACCCAACTCATGACTAGAGTAGGGTGACTCAATGAATACCCCTATAATCTAACCACCCTATACAAATCATGATAGGTGGTCCTAAGGATGTCTGCTCCCCAAGCGTAAACACGACCATGTGCCTCAATCTGTGTAATGATAGGTGCCCAGTAGTATAAAAGAGTATCCCCTCCCTTGTCCCCAATCAACTGTGAGGCCAAGATACCCATAATAGCCTAACAGAGCACAGGGATATCTGAACTAATAATAGAATGGACCTTCACCCCCTTCTTTGAGCCCATGGAGACAACGACATCTCCCATATAGGTGGCCCATTGAACCATCTGAGATTTGGATACTGCTGTCTGAAGAGACAGCCGCCTCCCAGGAATCGAGACCCCCAATATGTGATAAATTTCCCCTAGGGTGATGGTCCACTCACCCCTAACTCCTAGAAATCGAAAAGTGTTCCGATCTGCATCCTAGTATAAAAATAAGTCACACAATATGTCACTAGTAGGTGCAACATGAGGGACCTGTGCAATCCTCCAAATGCCAGCCCTCTATAGAGTATCTCGCCCTGCCTAAGTAAGTGCCTCTAGCACTGTAGGGAGCTAATCACACTCCCTCTCTTTGCTCCATCTGATGTACTCCTCCTTCTGCATTTACCCAAAAAAGAGAAAAAGAGTAAGTTAGTAACGTAATCCAACTAGAAAAATTACCAACAACATATAAAAATGTCAAAAATGTAAAGACAATTAAAAATTATATCTTCTTTTGCATTATGTTCAAAACTACCACCCTGTGCAGAGCGACGGTTTCCTAACTGCCACCTTATGAGGTGGCGGTCATGTAACCACCACCTTATAAAGCGGTGGTCTCATAACCGCCACCATCATAGGGTGGCGGTCCCATGACTGCTGCCCTGCACAGGGCAACGGTCCTGTCCCGAATCGTCAAATGGCTCGTAAGGCCCAAAAACACTTTAAAATAACAAAAAAACACCATTTTAACTGAAATAAAGACCTTCTCTATAGGCGCCTCCCCTAGAGACTCATTTAAAACTAACATTTTCTAAAATAATCCCCCCAAGACCAAGATTTTAACATTTCCATATTTTAGGTTTAAAAATAATAAATTGAGGAGAACTAACCCAAGACTTCACCGGTCGATATCCTGCTCTTGGAGGCATGATCATGATGTAGCAACAGACACTTTGACTACACTCTCATCGAAAACGGTCACCGTGGGTCCCAGAGCTCAAAAACCACCAAATCGACACGTGTAAATGAATAGTAAAATGAGTTCATTTTATATATATAGTATTCTAATTTTGTTTTGAGTGTTCTTATGCAGAGTTGGAGTGCCGACGGAGGTAAGTTCTTATCCCCACACAAATGGTAAGTCCTCATTTCATATTAATTTTGTATTTATTTTTCGATTTATTTTATCTATTTGCACTTAAGTCCTCTTTCATTTTGTAGATAGCAAGAATTTGGAGGGTGATATTTTGACACACGAGTGTGTCAGGTATAGCTACTAACTCCCCATTTTGGGACCGCCATACTCAGACCCACCGTTTTATGCCTCTTCATGGCTAAAACGCTTCTCCGAGGGGGAAATATGTACGTACCCAAAAATGTAGGTAGTGTACTACCAAAAAGAGGTTATAAAAGCCCCAATGATGATTCAGATCTCTTCGCAAGGTGTTCGAAATCCAGAATAACTCACCAAAGTGTACATTTGCACCCTAGAAATCCATATCTAGCTTTTGCATATTTTGTTCTAGCCTCTGCCCCCTTTTCCTTGCTTTTTCATCTTTAAGTTACGGAACCGCTACCTTGTCTAGGCGTCGGTCCCGTGACCGCCGCCCAGGACAGGGCGGTGGTCCTGTAACCGCCTCCCTGTGCAGGGCGGCGGTCCTGTGCATGTTTTCTAGAACGTTCTGATGATTTTGTCAAATGTAAAATTCAAATTTCTATCCACATTCCTAAGCCACCAAAATTTGCATTTATGTTTTGGCCGCCTAGTAAATAGTGTTTTCCCTTTGTTCATATTAGAAGAGTTCAATTTGGATTAACCCTTTGGTAAATGTAAATGCTATAAATACCCAACTTTCTTTCAAACAAATGGCCCCTCTCCTTCTGTGTTTGATTATTTAGTTTGTTTGAAGTTCTTACTTGAGTTTCAATAATTTTATATTTTGCATGAATTATCAGTCTCTCCTTTCTGCTTTAGAGCCCATTTGATCTTCTTCCTTTCATCTTGCCTTCATTATTGTTTCATAAAATCAGTTTAGCATAAGGTAGTTTCATTTTTAGATTAGAATCCATCTTAGAGTTGCAGGTTTTGTTTGTCACAAGAGATAGATCCCAGAATTCTCAACGTATTTGCATTATATCCCCGCAATAAATCCTATTAGGAATTGCATAGTCAAGCTCTGTTCACTTGCACTATCCCTCTCTTACTTGCATTGTATTCGGTTTATATCCAAGCCTGCCATTATTTGGGTATCTTCTTCTACTGATGTTATCACACTCACAATTTTTTGGATTCACGAGAACACGAAGGAATGAGGAAATCACACTGAGGGGACAAGTCACGACACAATTGGATTTACCACTATTATGTAAACTCCACGTTTGAACTATCAAAGTTATAGTTACAATATATCAAATAGAGTAGCAAATTATTTCATTTTAGTCAAATCTCACTTTCAATATTGCCAGGGAAACTGTGGGGAATGATAGTTTCTGAGAAACTATGATTCATTCCTCACTTCTGAGGTAGGATTGGAAGTCTTTCGATTAAACTAGTTAGTTATTTAAATATTTAGGATAAATTCACAATTGCACAGGCGAATAGCTATACCAAGCTACCTTGCATGTTTTAATTTTATTATTAGATTAATTGTCCATTTTTTGAATATATTAGAATATCTGTTCTTTTAATTTCATTCAAAATGTATCATTGAAAATAAAAAAATAAGAGAAATATAAACATAGTGTAGATATAACTTTCATGGTTAATTTTCTCATTTCAGTTAAGTTATCTTTTGCATGACAATTATGGGACCCAGAGAGCCCAAGGAATACATATTCGAACCATTAGTATCTCAGCCAAATATCTTCAAAATGTTAATAGGATCAAGGTCTTAGGATTCAGATCTTTCAAATGACAACAAGTCAACAAGGAATTAGTGAACAATTGAGACAACTGAATATTGAAGATGAAAAATCATACACATTTTGGTCAAGTCAACCCAACTATAGACTGCCCTGATAGGATATCCACATTACCATACAAGAACCCAAAAGAGAACAAATATTTTGTTGTGATCCATTAGTTCCACACCCAAATGTAGGATACCTTCTCATCGACATAGATACAGGGTTGCGTATACAAGTTTCCAAAATACCTGTGAGGTATTCTGAGAAAATCGTACAACTCCTAGTACTAAACATAGAAGTTGAAAAGGCTTATGACCATTGGATAGTCGGAAGAAGAGATTGATTCTTCACATGACCATAACAGGTCCACAACAACCACAAACTCATGGTTGTGATCCTCAGGTCCCACAACCCAATGGGCCTGTAAGTCAATTAAGTATTGACACCGTTTTACGAATACTGGTATTTAGATCCTCACCACTCCTGCCAGATATCATAACACAATTTTCCATATTAAATATAGAAGCCAATCAATCCAACATTTTCTGGGCTAGACCAGAAAACCATACATAATTTCTATAAATCCACTGCACCTCTCATTACCATTTTCCTTGACCTTTCCTGGAAATATACATGAAGCACCTACAGGCCATTTTCCACGCATCCAACAGCTAATAGATAGGATCTTGGCAGATATTGACATTGATTGGAGCCTCTGAGTAGCTATTATATCTGAACGGTCTATTACACCAATTCAGGTTAGGAGAGCTTTCTTTGCCTTAGATTCGTAGATTCCATTATTGAGTGTTGAGATATAAGATTGCCCAACTAGTTTGTCTGTATCCACATATATTCCATTCTCACTAGCTGTCTCGGCACGACCTTGGGAGGTCGGGTACGAAGAAGAGCTACTTGTAGATTCTCATGCTTGCATGTCACTTTTCTATCATACAAGACCCTCTGCAAGTTTCTACGTATGCACCTAAATAGAGTAATAAGGAACCAGCCTTCAATCTAGAGAGCTTTCACATTTTTGCAAGGTCCCACACCTTGGGGAAAGTTCAATGTTATGTAATCACACCAAATGAGTCTGCCTTAGAAAAGTAGAACTTTTAGAGGCCATTTGGGGGTGCTGTGATTTTGTGCTAACAGCTACTACATCCTTTAAAGATATTTTCAGTGAGAATATGGTAGAAAAAATAGGGAAGCTGATTATCAAGCTCACCAACAAGAGATTTGAATGTCAGAAATATATTTAGCAAGATCTATTAGCCTTAGCCTCGTCGACATTAAAATTCCTCCTCCTCCTCCTGTTTCTAATTTGACCACTAACGGCAACTGACCAGTTAAAGGAGGGTCAAAACACTGAGTCAGCTTGAGCGGGGAAGGTACTGGCTATTTACGCTCAGGCATCGTTTTAGGTGTCAATGTTCATTTTTTTGCAAGTCGTACATGTTTTTTGAGTATATCTGTACCAAAAATTTCCATGTGGGTTTTGTAGAGTTATGAGTCATTATTTCCCTTGTTTTGTTTTTAAGTCATAACTCTCAATATAACATGATCCAAATCCAAAATTTGAAGTTAAAAAAAGAGGTTACTAAAGTGGTTATAAAGTATTGTTTTTCAATTCTTTCAATGTTGAAGTTTTCATTTTATGAGGAATAAGTCTTGCATAAATCATGTGTCTTTAATGTCAGGTGTTATTTTAGTTTACATGACAATCTATAGTTTTTTTTGGTTAAAACAATGTCAAATGGGTCGGATTCGAGTCTATTTAAATTGATATTTTTATCATTATTTGTTTAAAGTCTATTCGAGTCATTTATATAACATTGGTGTCTATTTCATGTCTTCTTGGCTTCTTGCTCACAACATCATTTTGTATCGTCAAATAGTCTTTGTGAGTCATCATTAAAAGTGTCAGAAAAGATTTTTTCATCTTATAAATGTATTTTCGGTTTAACCTGACGTCTTATAGAATAAAGTGTTTCACATTGCGGGGGGGACAAAAATAAAGTACAATTTAGAAATTGATGTGCTTCATGTTCACATTTCACTGATTTAGCAACATCATTTGCCATAGGATGGAGGCAATGGAGGAAGGAGTTCAATCAATGACCTCTCGTAAGCCACTAGCAACAAGGCCACACATTTGCAGTAGCAGCACATCTTTTATTTTCAGTTGTTTGTGTGTGAATAAGAACAAAAGAACACTCATGTTTGTAATTCTAGTTTTTTCTCTTGAATTCATTATGATGTTGCATACAACGTGTCGAACTATTGAAAATAGTTGTAGTGGAGGGCAAGTGACTACAAAGATCCTCTTACTGTCATACTTCATTGGAATATGATCAACCATTGATAAGTTTATTGGAAGTAAAAGTGAGATAAGTTCTCATATGTAGGTGATCATGTGCAACAAGATCTAAACAACAACATGCAAACCTAAAAATATGCAGTGGAAAATGATTCTATTTTAGGTGCTTCTTGACCCATGTTCACACTAAGGGGGAATGTTAAAAATTAAGATTGTTCACGTATATAATGAGTGTGTGTAAATATATTATTTATGATAATATAATTAATTGTATTGTAAGTGCAGTTGTTTATGGAGTTGTAACAACAAACGTAAATACTTTTTAGTGTGTTACAAGTTGTTCTAACAACTCATCTATTTTGTATGAGTGGTTGTAGGAGATATAATAGCTCCCCTATTATATCAGAGATACAACACCTATAAATATGTAACCTATGCATATGAAACGTAATACAAAATTTTATTATGCAAACTCTCACCAAACTTATCATTTGGTATCAGTGCAGTGTTTGGTCCTTTACATAATGGAAATCCAAATAAATTTGGAAGGGAATCATTATTGTTCAAGGTTCATTTTAAGAAGCCCCCTCAGAAAAATTATTTTAAAATTTGTGGCGAATCTCAAAATTTGACTTTTGAATTGTTGGCAAATTTTTGAAAGAATGTTTTAAAGAAAGACGATTCGCATGGAGCAATTTTCTTGAGGTTTTACATAGTTGGACGGGCAGGTTGGTCAGGAAGGTTGGCCAAGAAGGTTGGTTAGGTAGGTGGGTTGGGTAGGTTGGTCAGGTGGGTTGGTCAGGGAGGCTGGTCAGGTAGGTTGGTTGGGTTGGCTGGTCAGGAAGATTAGTCGAGCAAGTTGGACGAGACATCTTAGTTTGATGGTTGCTTGGACAAGTTGGATGAGAGGGTGTGGGCAGACAAGTTGGTTGGGTGGTCTTACGGGTGGGTTAACCATCCAACTCTACCATCTAACCCCTTAACTGTGGAACTCCTTGGCCATCTAACCCCTTAGCTGCCCAACCCCTCAGCCACCCAACCCCTTACCCATCTAACTCCTTAGCCATCCAACCCTGTAACCATCCAACTCTGCCGTCTAATCCCTTAGTCGTCCAACCCCTTAGCCGTCCAACCCATTATCCATCCAACCTAACAACCATCACACCCTCGATCCATCTAATCAAAGAGCTTGGATTTGACAGGCTGTATCATTAGGTTTGTCAGTTTGATTGGTCGAGTGGGTTGGTCATACATCCCACGTGGGTTGGGCGACCGCCATATCTAACCAATAGTTTTTCGCCACATGCCCCTTAAACCATTTAGAGCCCTATATATACCCCTACAGGATTCATTTCTTCACTTTTCCACGAACATTTCCAACGCTCTGAGCTCTCCATTCTTCAAAAATTTCCCAAATTTCAATAATGACAAGCACCACGTCTGCTCCTACACCCAAATTCCAATACAAAAACCTCATGGGCCCACAGATGGTAGCTCTAATCAAACTAAAAGACGCACAAAAGGAATGGTTGGAAAAATCATAATTTATCAGGCTTGTCAACATGCCCCAATTCGATATTGATACTTTCGTCCTTGATTGCCTTCTTACCTCTTACAACGAGAATGAGGGACAATTTTCTGTTCTCTTTGTGCATCTGATTCGTCATCAAATTTCTTTCACAATTGATCCCGCAGATGTACATCGGTTAACTGGGTTTCCATTCAAAAAGAAGCCGCCTGTTACTACAAAGGTTGTCCTTACACATGAAGACAAAACGTTTTTGGAGTTTCATTACAATGTGCAGGTTGATGGTAAGTTTATTATTTTCAAATGCTTTTTTCTTAACATTATTCGACCACCCAAGCCTCTAACATTTCTTGTTTGTTATTGCAGCTCCTCTTAATCAATCAATAAGAGGCATTCCTCTACAGGGTATTACAAACCAATTCTTTCTTGCAATTACATCACTTTTTTAGGCCAGGATTATATTACAGGGCAGATCTGCAAACATTTTGTATTGGGCAATTCAATATATATTATGGACACTAGCATGTCAACAATTCAATTGGTGCACATATTTTTCCAAATAAATAAAAATAGATGTCTCCCACACCCGCAATGTATCTAATAAATCCAAGATTATATTCTCTTGTTGCAATTATATTCTTTCTTTTTACCAAGAATATTTCCTCGAATTATAGCAAGCAAAAATTCTAACTACAATTAATGATTAAATGATTAGTCTCACTCTTGAAGAACAACAGGTTACCGTTACATTTAAAATTTTCTTGTTATAATGATTTCTTATTCAATATTTTTCAATAAAATAGTAATTGTAAGATTTTCTTTTGTAAAGAAGAATTATAGCTGCAACATATCATAAGGAGGAAATTTCTCGAGGTAAAGCCCCTCTAGAGGTCTCTGTTGATTCTGACATGGATTCAGCAAAATCAACACCAACATAAGTTCCTTGTCAAAAATGACCTAGGGGGGCGGTATGTGCATCACGTCTACCATCACATTTAACTACAGATATGAAGTTTTATTTTTATATAATTAACTAATTCCAACAACAAGTATAGATTATGTAAGTAGTACTATTTTTAAATATTTCTACTCTTCTTTTCTACATTTATTATACTCAGAAACTAGTAAAACTAGTAATGAAGATCAAACTCATTCCGACGGTCAAGATTGAAATGTCATGTTTGCGTCTCCGAACATGCAAGGTAAATTGTAATATTTAATAATTATCATGTTTTTTTAGTTACAATTTTTTAGCATTTACAAGGCCCAACCGTGTAATGATAATTTTCTAACAATTTTTTGTTTGCTTCTTATAGGTAATATGGCTTCTGAGTACATTCCACTTACAGGGAGGCCACTAATACCACCAACATGTATAATCCAAACAAAAAACAAGATCTTCAAGAAAGAATATAAGGTTTCCTGCAGACTCGGCTAGAACAGTTCATCCTGTAACCACAAAATTTCTTAGACTCTCACTAGGTGGTGTTTTAAGTGTAGCGATCACACATATTTTCAACAACATCGCCCTTGATGATTAGTATTTGGGCTTTGATAGTGGTGATGTAGACAAGGATACCTATTTTTACACCCATGATATGATTCAATCTACTCCGCCTCCACCATAACCACAACAAAATGTGCATGAAGTACAAGACAGTGACTCTCCTCCTCCGAGAAAATCTCCACAAACAGATGCTAAAAAGACATTTTATATTCGAAAATATGGTATCAGATAGTATGGGGGTAAAAATTCAAGAATTTGTAATGTCTGATGTGGATTGTGTGCGGTCTTGGAAGAGGAGAGCTAAAATTTTGATAAAATAAATAAATACATGATACCATAATCATGCTCAAAGGCATTCATTGTTCACTACCATAGAGAACCAACCGATAAGGCATGATGTTTTTCTAAACAAAGCTCAGTCAGGGACAATTTCATATACTAATGATTACAATGATGATATTATAGACATAATGTTAAACAAGTTGGAGAATCTGAATGCTGAAGCACATGCTTACTACAACAAATGGGCTAAAGACAAGATAAATGTTTTAATAACAAATGCAGAAAAACAAAAAGTTGTAGTGAGTCATCTTTTACATGCAAAATCCTAATATTATAAGCACTGCAATATATTTTTTCAACTTATCTAATAGACTAAAAAATTTATATTTCCGTTTTGCAGGAAAAATATGAAAATTTAAAGAAAGAAACAAGTGTATTTGAATAATGCTCGCAAAAACCTGAATTCATTTTGTATAGTTGAAGGAAAAACTTATAGTATTAAATAAACAAAATAATACATTGAGAAGGATAATCGAGGAGCATAAGATGGATCCATAAGTCTTACTGAAGGAAAATAAGGACACATATGCAACAATTTTGTCAACTAGAGATGTAACGAGGAAGGAGCATAATATTCTTGAAAATATAAATACCGCAACACGAGATTTGCAGACATCAGGAGTTATAACATATAGCTTTGTATAAATAGAGTAGCTTCCTTCGCTTCTTACACAAGAAAAGTATCAAACTTTCCCTACAACATAAAAAATTCAATATGTTAGTGAAGTTCACCATGTGACGGGTGTGTTGTCACAATTTTGACACTGGCATAGGAATTTTTGGTTTTTATTTTATGTGGAAAAAAGGAAAACTATGATTCAAAATCATAGGTAGAAAAGAGGATTCCCTCATAATGTGTCCTTATATGAAAAAACTTGTCCGTAAGCTTTGAAATGTTATTTACAACCCCCTTTTTGGAATTGTATTAGCCGACAATGCTTTATGAATTGATACTTTTCTTCATAAAGTAATCTGCCACATGAGAGAACGATTTAAAGAGTACTTTGGAATTGTAACTATATTTATTGTTAATGGATTTCTACACAATACAAATGATGTTTATGTTTCTGTGTTTACGTAAATGGTGCTTAAATTTTCATGATTTTGTTTGTTTAAAATATTTACGTTTATGATTTCATGCAGATGTAAAAAAAAATCAATTAACAGATATGAAAGAAAAATATGTCCTTATTTTAGTCTGAAAACCAAATATAAAATATAAATGGGATATAAGAAAATGATAGTGACATTGTTCCAATGGCAATGGATCAAATAAATGCAAATATAATATTACATTTATTGAAATTTTTAATCTCTATATGAAATGCATGAAAACATATTACATCAAATTATTGTAAATAGTCTCAATAATGTATAGAAGAAATGAAATCTATGTGAATTCAAACAGTCCTGGAGCAACACTTTCATTCGTGTCTTGAAAATCAACTATAGCATGATCTGTGGATGTGTCTGTTTGGATGAAAATTGACATGTAACCTTCAACCACACTCAACCCCCCGAGGTTGTGCCGGAGTAGCTGATGTTGAGTGTGTGAATGGATAACTATAGGAGGATTGGTGACTAAGATCTGGTAGTGTGATCTCCTGGTAGCTGAATTAGCAAAGGGGAGATTTAGAGGCTATGAACGGGTAGTGTAAATTCCCTATGGTTTGTTTGCCTAACTTGGATCTAAGTGTTGATCTAATTTGAAGTTTCCAAATTAACTAAGATGAAACTAACAATCTATGTTACTACTAGAAGGGAACTAATCTAAACAAACCACAAAAAATGAAATATTACAATCACAAATAACAATTTGCTTCTATTCTAAATAATTAAAATATTTCTACACTAAAAATAAACAAGCGAGATAACCCGGTGTGGTTATTCACTTGTGCTGAGTGTACTAAAAATAAACTAGCTTAAAACAAGAACTTTTCCAAATGATCGATGAGGTGTAGACAACCTCCTATAGATATTCTCTCCTTTAGATCCATAGGGATGGGAAGAAAAGGATCCGTCACCGGGAGCTACTATTAATGATTTAAACCCTCTTGGAAATTAACTAATTACTTGCAAATGAAAGGAAATTGATTTCTACTCTATTTGATATGATGTAACAACGATAAATTGTAGAAATGAAGGAAATAAAACAAAAACTCCAACTTGGAATTCACATAACAAAGGTAAATCCAGCAGTGTGATGACTTGTCCCCTCAGTTTATCCTTTATTTATCTGTGTGTCCATATGAGTCCAAGGAATTGGGAATGTAAAGGAAGTAACAAGAGAAGGCACTTGAGTAATGGAATCTTGAAGGCACTTTGGTTGTAATTCAAGTGGAAGAGAGATAACACAAGTGAACAAAGCTTGGTTATGTAATTTCTAGCAGGATTGTGGTAACAATACTATGCAAGATGCACAAAATTCTTAGGACATTTGCTTTAAAACAAGCATGAAATATATAGGAATTGGTTGGGATGTTCCTTCATGCACAAGGCAACCTTGGAGTGCCAAATCATTAGGTGAAGAGGTAGTTCAAACTAATTCAATATATTTAAAAATAGAAGAGGGAAGGAATAACAAACAACCAAGACTATTTTTAGGAAATTTGGTTCACAAATGCGCCCTAGAAGTCAAGTTAAGTGAAATCACGAGTGAACATGTTAAAATCACGCATGGAGAATTCTAGAAAAAGCACATGATCGCTGCCTTGCCCAGGGTGGCGGTTACAAAACCGCCACCCAGGCAAGGTGGCAGTTTTGACACTAAAGGTCAAAACTAGCCTAAAACGAAGCGAGAAGCTAGGAAAAAACATGAAGAGGCTAAGTAAGGCAATCTAGGCTACAAATATAAGTTGTAAGTGGGTTTAGGAGCTCGAACACCTTCTGAAAACATATGAATCATCATTGGGGACCTTTTGTAACCATTTTCTAAGAATGTAGCACGTGCGAAATTGGGTGCGTACAGGCACCAACACTTATAAACCTCCACGACGAGGTGTAAAATGTAGAGTCCGAGTATGACATTCCCGAAATGGGGGGTTAGAAGCTATACCTGACATGCCCGTGTGATGAAATTTCATTGTCTAAATTCCCGCTACCTGCAAAATGAAGAGAAGACTCAAATTCAAATAGATAAAATATCAAAAAATAAACACTAAATCAAAACTACAAGAGGACTTACCGTTTGTGCGGGGATATATAAGTATACCTGCGCCAACACTCCAACCCTGCAAACATATGCACTCAAAATGAAGTTATAACAACATACATACATACATACATACATACATACATACATACATATATACATATATATATATATATATATCAAAACAAACTCATTTTCTAATTCATTCACACTTATTGATTTGGTGATTTCTTTTGTAAAGCTTTGGGCTTACGGTGACCTTTTCATTTGTGAGTATGTTTGAATTGGAATGGATTCAGGAATGGAATTTTATGTTAGGATTGGCCCTTTGTTGTTTGAATGCTTTTGAGAAGAACTCCTAAGAAATTCATAACTAGAGTGGTCATAAGGGGGCTCAAAGAGGCGGATAGGCATAGTGCCTTTATTACTTAGTCTCCATTGTGAGACATATATGATGTTTTGGTATTTCATGCTCATTGCGAGCGTTTTGACCGTACCTTGTGTGCGATGACATTGTAAACAAACTCGATTTATTATAAGTTGTATATAAGTTGACTTCCTCTTGGCTCACTTCACATGTGTACTCTAGATGTTTAGAACTTCCATTTTTATATGCTTTTCAGAATGTATACAATGGATATGAATGCTAACAGAATGATCTCTTTTACTTTTTTTAATGCCGATATATGATAATGAAATCACATTGTAATGCTAAAATTTAGTTTCTATAAGAAACTTTTGGTACTTCGTATTGTTTTAGAAAAACATGGTGAAGGAGTGATATGATAAGTGAATGAACTTGCCCCACTCCTAACTCCACACAACCAGTAATATGCGAGTGAAACCCTAACGAGAAACTTATAGTAATTCTCTCTCCTCTGTGAAAGTTTAAATGCAAAATACCGTAACTAGGTAGGAATAGTGAAATCCACGTCATTTGTGTGTTGACTTGAGAAGTTACATAATTTCAAGTTTGTGGTGTGTAAGGACCTCAAAAACCAAGATCCAATTTTTGTTAACTCCCATTATTCTCATTGTTTAAGATGATACCAGTTGATTTCAAATATAAACAAGCATGCAATGACACCTAATGTAGAAAATGTAAAACATAAATAGAATGTAATAAGAAAGTGGTACATATTTTTACGTGGTTGATCCAAAATGTGCTACATCCATAAGAAAATAGCTAATAGTCTTATTCAGCCCAACCAATAATCTCTCACACAGTGCAGCCACTAATACAATGAGCCTCATACATAGCAAACCTTTAAAGATATTAGGGTTTTTTATCATTTTGGGAAAACATAGAAAACCACCCGTTAGATCTATGACCTAATAAGGAACGGTCCAGATTTCACAATGCATTAATACATATAAAATGTGGCTTACGGGGGCACTGCCCCCGAACCCCCGCCGGGGCGTGCGGCCCCGGGACACCACAAGGGGGGTGAAGCCCCCCTTACAATCCTCGTTGCTATCAGGATCCACAAACAATAATCCCCCACTTGGAGACGGATTGCTATAACTCCACCACTACAGCTCCTGCTTGGACTTTTCTTCTTGGCTTGTTTCTTCCACTTCAAGATCAATCTTGAAGACCCACAGAATTTGAATGAAAATCCAACTTCTCCTTTTTCATTGGCTTAGTAAACATATCAACAGGATTATCATCTGTATGAATCTTCACCAACTCAAGTTTCCCATCCTCAAACACTTTTCGTATGAAGTGATATCTTAGCTGAATGTGTTTTTTTCTTGAATGGAAGGTTGAGTTCTTTGTCATGTGAATTGCACTTTGAATATCACTCTGTAACTTACAATCCCCTTGCTCCTTACCCAACTCCTCTATGAACCTACTCATCCATAACATTTCCTTACTTGCCTCAGTCGCTGAAACATATTCTGCCTCTATAGTAGACAGGGAAACTACCTTCTGCAACTTTGAGATCCAACTCACTACCGCACCACCAATTGTAAACATGTATCCAGTAGTGCTCCTTCTTCTATCCATATATCCTACCATATTTGAATCCAAAAATCCCTGTAAAGTATAATCTAACCCTCCGAAGCACAAGTGTCTACTAGTGGTCCCTCTCAAATACCTGAGAATCCACTGGACTGCCTTCCAGTGTGCTTTACCTAGATTTTCCATATACCTGCTAACAACTCCCACTACTTGGGAAATGTCTGGCCTAGTACAAACCATGGCATACATAAGGCTCCCAACTACTGAAGAATATGGAACCTGTGCCATATAATATTTTTCTTCTTGTGTTGTTGGGCATTGCTCTTTGCTTAATCTAAAATTCCCAGCTAATGGTGTACTAACTGGTTTCACATTCTACATTTGAAACCTTTCTAACACCTTTTCTACATAGTCCTCCTGATACAACACCAATTTCTTATTTTTTTGTCCCTCTTGATTTTCATACCAAGGATTTTCCTTGCTACAACCAAATCCTTCATTGCAAATGTTTGTGCAAGATTTTCCTTAAGCTTTGCAATTTCCTGCATATTAGACCCTATTACAAGCATATCATCTACATATAATAGAAGAATAATGTAGCTCCCACTATCCAACCATTTAAAGTATACACAATTATTTGATTGACATATAGTAAAAACATGCTCATGCATAAAACTATCAAACTTTAGATACTATTTCTAGGGAGCTTGCTTGAGCCCATATAGGCTCTTCTTTAACCTACAAACCAATTTCTCCTTACCCTTCACCTCATATCCAAGTGGTTGCTGCATATAAATCTCCTCCTCCAAGTCACCATGGAGAAATGTTGTCTTGACATCAAGTTACTCTAAGTGTAAATATTCAACAACAACTAAACTTAATACAGTACGAATGGAAGACATCTTTACAACATGGGAGAAAATTTCATCAAAATCGATACCTTTCTTTTTTTCATACCCCTTCACTACAAGCCTTGCTTTGTACCTTTTTTATCCACCTTCTTCTTATTTCACACGGTAGACCCATTTGTTTTGTAGTAATCTCTTCCCAACTGGAAATTTTACTAAATCCCATGTTTGGTTCTTCTCTAGGGAGTCCATCTCCTCATTCATGCCATGTTCCCACTCCCTAGTGGAATCCACCTACATTGCCTCATCAAAGCTCTTTGGCTCACCATTATCTGTTAGTAACAAGTAATACAAAGTAGGGGAAAATATTTCTAGAGGTCTATCAATACGTTGTGACCTTCTTAGCAAAGATGGGGGTGTCACGGGATCATTATTTTCTTGCTACTCATTTTATTGAATTTTTGATAGAGGTACCGATGATGACACTGGCTGTCGTGCTTGGCCTACAAGACTGTCAACCTCGGTACCTGTAGGTGGATATTTTACACCCGAGAGTTCATTTTTAGGAGCTATATCCTCAACCAATTCTTCCTTAGGATTTTGTCATCCTGTACCTGATCCTTGTACATTCTATTTTCACTCCAAACACCATCACAACTCCTAATTATCTTAGATTCATTTAGATCCCAAAACCAAAATCCATAATCACCATTGGAGCCATAGCCTATGAATGTACAACATTCAGATTTCGAATTCAATTTTTTTTGTTTTCTTTATTAACATGCACAAATGCCTCTAAACCAAATACTCTTAAAAATGAAATGTCTATCTCTTTCCCAGTCCAGGATTCTTTGGGAATTCCTCCATCTAATGCACTTGAAGGCCCACGGTTGATTAAGTACACAACAGTATCTACGGCCTCTGCCCAAAACTGAAGAGGTATCCTTGCATGCAATCTCATTACTCGTGCACACTCCATTATTGTTCTATTCATCCTCTCACTAACACCATTTTGTTGTGGAGTACTGGGAATTGTTTTCTCTCTATGAATCTCGTTCAAGGAACAATAATCATCAAATTTATTACTGCAATACTCACCTCCATTATCAGATCTCAAACATTTCAATTTAAAACCACATTCATTCTCAACAAGTGCTTTTTGTTTCTTAAATGTATCAAAGACATCAGACTTATGCTTAATGCAATATACACATACCTTTCTTGTGGCATCATCTATGAATGTGACATAGTACAAAGAACCACCTTGAGATGCAACATGGGCTGACCCCCACACATCTGTATGAACTAGCTCCAGCATTTGCTCTCTCTTGGTATTTCTTGCCTTGAGAAATCTAACTCTTTTCTGTTTCCCAAAAATGCAATACTCACAAAACTCTAAGTCCAATAGCTTCAAACTTGAAATATTAACTTTTTCCTATAGAATTTTCATGCCCTTCTCACTCATATGTCCCAATCTACTGTGCCACATGCTAACATCCTCATCTGAAGTAGAAAATATGGTAGAATAATTAGATATACAAGTAGACAAATAAAGAGTGCCTACTTTCTTACCCCATGCCACTACCAAGGCACCCTTGGAAACCTTCCAAGCATCTGAAGTGAATCTGACTATGCAACCTTCACCACCCAGCTGTCTTGTAGAGATGAGATTTCTCATGAGACTAGGTACATGCCTCACGTCTCTTAATATCCATGTAGTTCCATTCTGTAATTTCAGGTGTACATTGCCCTTCCTGACAATGTCACACAGCTCATCATCACCCAAATAAACCTGTCCAAAATTTCCCTGGACATACTTTTTAAAATAGCCCTTATCAAGGGTTGCATGGAAAGAGGCACCTCTATCTATTACCCAAGATTCTACTATAGTATCAAGAGAAAGTATAAGAGCATACTAAACAATTTTACCTATCAAATTTTCCTCTTTAATACCTTTAGGTTGGTTTTCTTTGTTTCCTTTGAACCAACAATCCTTTTTAGCATGTCCTCTCTTTCCATAGTTCCAACAAGTAATGCCTCTACTCCTAGATTTGGATCTGCCCATATTCGATTTAGATATCCCACGAGCCTTACTCTTTGATTTCTCCTTGCTCCTCCCTCTACTCTGCATATTCAACGCATTTCCAAAAGAAGAATTTTCCCCTGTACCTTTCCTACGCATTTCCTCATTTAAAATGACACTTACTACACTTGAAATTTAAGAGAAGTAGATGATGTATTACTAACTGCCATTACTAAGTTGTCCCAACTTTCTGGCAAAGAACATAGGACTAATAATGCTCTAACCTCCTCATCAAATGGAATATTAACTGAATCTAACTGATTTACAATAGTGTGGAAATCATTAAGATGGTTAGATACGGATCCACCTTCTTGCATTTTTAGATTAAACAATCTTTTCATCAAATAAACTTTATTAGATGCACTAGGTGTTTCATTTAAATTAGCTAGGGTTTTCATCAACTCTACCGTACTCTTTGCCTATGAGATATTTGAAGCTACGGATGATGCCAGACTCAATCAAATTACACCGAGAGCCTTCCTGTCTAGAACCTTCCACTCCTCATCAAACATGAATGGGGGATTTGCTTCTTCACCTCCCAACGGTAGGTATAGATCCTTTTGATACAGGTAATCTTCCACCTACATTTTCCATAGTTGGTAACTTCAGCCATCAAACTTCTCAACTCTAAACTTATTCTCCTCTATCATTGTTGCTTCTCCCACTCAAACAGAAATCCCTTTGTAAGTATATTGCCAACAAATAAATCTCAAATGTGCTCTGATACTATTTGTTAGGATTATACCAGTTGTACAGATAAACAAGCATGCAATGAATAATGTGGAAAATATAAAATAGAAATAAATGCAATAATCAGAGACATTGATTTAACATGGTTCACCCAAAAAGGGATACATCCATCAGAAACAACCAATCCTTTTATTTTATCAAGCTAAAACTCTCTCACAGTGCCTCCACTGATACAATGAGCCTCATACATAACAACCCTTTACAGATATTAGGGTTTTCTATCATTCCAGGAAAAAATAGAAAACCACCCGTTAGATCTGTGACCTAATAAGGAACGGTCTAGATTTCACAATGCATAAATACATATAAAATGTGGCTTACGGGGACGCTACCCCCAAACCCCTAATGGGGCACGTGGCCACCAGACCCCCCGCTGAGGGGGGCATCCCCCCAGAACCCCCTAAGGGGGGTGAAGCCCCCCTTGCAACCCCCATCGCTATTAGGATCCACAACCAAAATTTTAGACATCTAACTCACTTTGTTTTGATTTATGATTTCATAGAATTTGACTTAACTATTTCTAATTTTTAAGTTTTTCAAAGAGACCCAAATATATTTATATGGGATAGATGTGACACCATGAAGCTTATAGAATAGACTATAGGAAAAAACACCTAATCTAGAAGAAACTATAAGTAGAACCAAGTATGCAGGCCTTGGTATGGTTATTGTCAAAGATTTGTCTTATCTTTCTTGGATTGATGAAATGATTTGAAAACTATTTATGATACCATGAAGATTTGAAGAGATATGATTTGAATGTTTTGCCAATGTTTTAAAGAAGTTTTTAGGAATTGCTATAAGAATAAGTCCTTTGATCACAAATTTATGAAATGAATTGACAAATGAAAATGAAATGTGGATGCACTAATGTACATGTGGAAATGCGGGTGAAACTATATGTCATGATGGATAAGGTGAAGAAAGTTGACAAATATCAAATTCTTCACCGCTAAAAGTACACGATGGAGAACCATGATCCTCAAATTTTTCATTCTCTTGACAAGGGCCTACCATTATGGGTTTAAACTTACAACCCTTGCCCATAATTATATATGTTTGATCATTAAAATTATTTTTCTGAAAGAGGCATTCATGAACCACCTTGCCCCATGCTACCAATAGGAAGTATGGGCTCATCACCATGGACAAGGCATTAGCGAGTAAGGGTACTTCTCTCCTTTCCCACCCTACATCACTAGTAAGAGACGTAGGCTCAACACCAAAGGTTGGTAGGGCAAAGAAATGTGTAAAATAAAAAAATTTCTATCGATTTCATTTGAAATTATTTATCTAGGGGAAAAATGTCTAGGAATCTTCTTTTTTCCAAGTATGTCTCTGGGATAGATGTGACACATGAATTTATAGAACAGACTATAGAAAAGACCCCTAATATAGAAGAAACTCTAGTAGAACCAAGTATGCAAGTCTTGGTATGGTTATTGTCAAGATGGGTCTTATCTTCTTGGCTTGATTAAATGATTCGAAAACTATTTAATGATACCATGAAGATGTTGAAGGGGGGTGAGATATGCGTTGAATGTTTTGCCATGTTTTAAAGAAGTTTTTAGGATTGCTATAAGAATTTAAGTCCTTTGATCACAAATTTACGAAATGAATTGACAAATGAAAATGAAATGTGGATGCAATAATGTACATGTGGAAATGCGGGTGAAACTATATGTCATGATGGATAAGGTGAAGAAAGTTGACAAATATCAAATTCTTCACCGCTAAAAGTACACGATGGAGAACCATGATCCTCAAATTTTTCATTCTCTTGACAAGGGCCTACCATTATGGGTTTAAACTTACAACCCTTGCCCATAATTATATATGTTTGATCATTAAAATTATTTTTCTGAAAGAGGCATTCATGAACCACCTTGCCCCATGCTACCAATAGGAAGTATGGGCTCATCACCATGGACAAGGCATTAGCGAGTAAGGGTACTTCTCTCCTTTCCCAACCCTACATCACTAGTAAGAGACGTAGGCTCAACACCAAAGGTTGGTAGGGCAAAGAAATGTGTAAAATAAAAAATTTCTATCGATTTTCATTTGACTTATTTATCTAGGAAAAATGTCTAGAATCTTCTTTTTTCCAAAGATATGTATATGGGATAGATGTGACACCATGAATCTTATAGAACAGACTATAGGAAAAGACACCTAATATAGAAGAAACTATAAGTAGAACCAAGTATGCAAGTCTTGGTATGGTTATTGTCAAAGCTTTGTCTCATCTTGCTTGGATTGATGAAATGATTCAGAAACTATTGATGATACCGTGAAGATTTGAATGTTTTGCCAATGTTTTCAGATGTTTTTAGGAATTGCTATAAGAATAAACCCTTTGATCACACATTTACGAAATAAATCGGTAGATGAAAATGCAATGCAGATGTAATGATGTACATGTGGAAATGCAGGTGAAACTATATGTCATGATGGTTAAGGTGAAAAAAGCTGATGAATATCAAATTCTTCACTACTAAAAGTACACAGTGGAGAACCATGATCCTAAAAAAAAATTCTCTTGACAAGGGCCTACCATTCTGGGTTTAAACTTACAACCCTTTCCTAGAAGCACATATGTCCAATCATTAAAATAAATTTTCTAAAAGAGGTCTTTGTCACATTCTTGAGACATCGTGTGTGGGTGGGCATGACTATGCCTCTCAGCCTTGTTTCCTATGTGGAACATTGTGTTTATTTGTGACTCTTGCTGAATGATGAGGCCTTCTCCTATGGATATGGAAAACTTAGTTTCAAATGCACATGGGTTTAGACCAGGGTTTAGAACAGAACAACCCCTAGAAATGGTTTTGATGGGCATTGTTTCAATCTAAAATTTCCCTTTTTCCTTTGTTAATTCTATCATGTTCACACCTAGGCCTAAGTCGTCAGAGGGAAGAGATGCTCAACTAAGAATACTACCCATTCCCTGTGGTTCAAATGGGAGGAAGATTATATTTTCACTCTCTAAGAGTTTCATAATTCCTATTGTTGTTTTATTGGACATTGTTTCCACATATATTGATTTACCTTTATCTATTTTTTCCACCTCAAATGTTTTTGGGTCAATGACTTCAACCTTTCGGCACATCCTATGTGACCAAGACTAACTCTTTCATTGGAGGTGGTTTATTCAATTGATTTACAGGAAGATCATACTTCGTATGGAATCCTTTCTTCTTCTTGAGGTTTTCTAAGTGTATATCGAAGGGTTTAGGATTCCCTTGAGAAATGAAGACCTTCCCGAAATGGAGGAATCTAATCTCCTGGAATAGGTTAGAGGGGATAGCCTTCATTTTATGAATCCAAAGTCTCCCTAGGATCATGTTATAACTTGTTTCCATGTTGATAATGTAAAATTACATCAAGATGGTTTTTGGACCAAGTGTGACTGGAAGAACTATGGTTCCAATCGAGGTCACTTTAAGACCGTCATACCCATGTAACGTGTTTCTTGTAGAGGAGCAATTTGTATCCACATATCCCAAATTTTGTAAGAAAGAGAAGGGAACCACACATACAACAGCCCCATCGTCAATCATGGCTATCTTAATGCAATTCTTATAAACCCATACTTGTAAAAATACGGCAGGATCACCTCTTTGGATGATTTAAGTGTAAGATGACATCTTGTCTATATAAAAAAACACAATATCCCTATCATTTTGTCCTGGAGGATGTATGCCAAAGTCAATATGTTTTATTTGAGTACTAGGAGGCAGCATAACATGGATTAAATTACCAATACCTAGTGCATTGAGAAACATAGAATGATGTGCCAATGAATTCTTCAGTAAATCTAGAAAAGAAATGTGAGAAAAGGTCTTGTTTAAATCTGATATTAAATCATAGGCTCTTACTGGTTTTACGATTATGAGAACATCATTCTATGGGAAGGAAAAATCAGGTAGGGGCTGTGAAATGTATTCCTTCCTTCGAGTTATTTTATTAATTTCATGCTCAACCTCTAGCTCAACTAATCCCAAGATTTTTTTGTTATCATTTGAACCAAGGTTAGGAGAGACCTGAGAGTTATTTGAAGTTGAGGCTTTATGGTCATTATTTCCTATAGGAATACCTTTGTTTGTGTTTTTTGAATTCACCTTGAAATCCCCAAGGATATGTAAGGAGTGGATCTCAAAAAATTCTCACATTAGCGTTTTAAGGAGCTATAGGTCCTGTACTAGTCAGATTGCGAGTTTGTTTTAGGATTTGCTAGGAACATTTCTACGAAGAGTTGCCTTTGGTTTTCGGGAAGTCTTTGCAGAAATTTGTTGCAATCATGGCAATTCCTATCATCATCACCTCAAACCTAATGAAAACCACAATATAGGTTAGGGTCGTAATCTCTTGGTATTTGATAAGCATATTTTTATTATTGATTATATCCTTGGTTGTAGTTTTGAAATTGCTTTTTATAACCATGATTCGTTGCCCCATGGCCAGAGTTTTGATACTGGTTTGGGCCTTGCATTTGATTTTTTTAACGGTGGATGATTTACATCGAACATGTTGACAAAAGACATAATGTTAGGGCCTCTTTGATTTCCTGAGTTGTTGTTAGTGTTTCTGTTGTTTGGAATACCAATGTTCCTGGCTTTATCAGTAGCACTATTCATGGTAGCATGATGATTGTAATTCAAACCTTTAGGTCCTTGGTTGTTGGCACCATTGTTTTGATAATTTGCATTACTTTGACTTGGGGATACTAATTTCCCATTGGGACCATAGATCTTACGCCCACTATCTATAGAGGCTTGATGAATCTGAAGCACTCCTTCTAATACTTCCTCATAGCTACGGAAAGTAAAATTATGTACCTCTTCCTTAGTCTCTCGATTGAGAAAGTGAAGGAAAAGATCACAAAGTTCCATCCAATCCATGTTGAGTGCACTTGTAGAGGAATAGAGAAATTGGTGCCATCTCTAGATGAAATGGGTGAGAGATTTATTTTTCTCCTGTCTAATATGCAAGAACTCCCTAATCCCTGTATGCAATAACTTATTCATGTCAAATGCTTTGATGAACTTGGAAATAAGTTTTTTTAAGGAATGTATAGAAGATTCCAATATCCTATAGTACCAATCTAATGTGATTCCTTCGAGAGTATTTGGAAATATCTTAGCCATTATATCATCCCAAGGAAGTAATTCCTTGATGGTAGTAGCATAGGCCTTAATATGAGCATTCGGGTCTCCTTCTCCCTTAGATTTGGAAGATCCAACAATGGGCACGGAAGCATGACACCATGTATGGTGAAGAGAAGTCTTAGCGTATGTACTCATTATGTAAGATGCCACCATCAAAGATCCTTGATGACAAGGTAGAAGAGGAGGAGTTAGATAAGATGCATTATAAGAGTTTACAGGAATGTATGGGCTTCTTTGATATGGCATGTAGGGAGCAGGAATGGTATATGGGCCATCTAGGGATATTTTGAATACATTTGCATGTAAGGTGGAATGGTTAAAGGATATGGACTAACGGGTTTAAAAATAGGGAATTTCACATTTCTTGTTGTGGTGGAATTCAAGAATGCACTTCTAGTAGCCCTTGTGTAGGATAAGCTTGATAAGGATGAGAACCCATACCTAGTGTCTCTAATCATGTGAGAAGATCATCTAGATTTGAATGAACCGGATAACGTTGTCGTATGAAATATTGCCTTGGTTTCTCATTGGAAGGGATGTATCCTTTGCTGTCAACTGGATAAATTGTGTTCTACCCTAATGCATGTGTTGGTTGTGAGGTCTGGGCACTTTCTAGTTCTCTAATCCTCTCTACTAAAGTAGAAATGAGATTGTTTGGAGAGGATTGAGTCTCTTGTTGGGGTGCTTGTGGTGTAGGGTTTGATTGAGCAGGCTTATGATACCCTGTCATGAATTGTTCAGTGTTATAATTCTTGTCTTCCTCATAAGTAAGAATCGTAGGACATGCATTTGAAATATCAGAGGCTGTAGCATTCATTCTATCCAAAGACTCATCTATCTAAAAAAGAGGATTATCTATTCATGCAAATATATCATCTTCTTTTGATTACATGGCAATGTGAGGTCTTGACAAGACTCTATGGTAAGAACCTGTTCCATTTGTGATAACAACGTGGTTTGCATCAGGTTGACCATATTTCATGTTTAACATTTGATCAACCTCCTCCATCCTTACATAGCTAACGAGATTTGAAGTGTAACTAGGGGAGGCTTGAATGTTGCTTGTGTAATTTTCACCCCTTCTCGAAAGAGAAGGGGATTGTTGTGGTTAAACGTTGGTGTAATATCTATCAAAGCCAAATGGCCCACCACACTATCTTCCAGACATATTTTAGAAAGTATAGAATACCTACCAAAATAGGGGAAGAAATGGAGAGGTGAGGTAATAATAATGAAAGAAAAGGAAACAAGAAGGAATTAATCTTTCATGTCGGGTTCACCAAATTGTACGGATGAAAATTGAAATGTAACCTTCAACCACACTTGACTCCCCGAGGTCGTGCCAGAGCAGCTGATGTTGAATGTGTGGATAGCTAACTATAGGAGGATCAATAACTATGATCTGGTAGTGTGATCTCCTAGGTAGCTGAATTAGAAAAGGGGATATTTAGAGGCTATGAACGGGTAATGTAAATTCCCTATGGTTTGTTTTCCTAACTTGGATCTATGTGTTGATCTAATTTTAAATTTCCAAATTAACTAAGATGAAACTAACAATCTATGCTACTACTGGAAGGGAACTAATCTAAAAAAACCATGAAAACTAAAATATTACAATCACAAATAACAATTTGCTTCTATTCTAAATAATTAAAATATTTCTACACTAAAAATAAACAAGTGAGATAACCCGATATGGTTATTTACTTGTGTTGAGTGTATTGAAACTAAAATAACTTAAAACAAGAACTTTTCCAAATGATCTATGATGTGTAGACAACCTCCTACAGATATTGTCTCCTTCAGATCCACAGGGATGGGAAGAAAAAGATCTGTCACCAGGAGCTCCTATTAATGATTTAAACCCTCTTGGAAATTAACTAATTACTTGAAAATGAAAGGAAATTGATTTCTACTCTATTTGATATGATGCAACAATGATAAATTTCAGCAATGAAGGAAATCAAACAACTCTAACCTGGAATTCATAGAACAAAGGTAAATCAAGTTGTGTGATGACTTGTCCCCTCAATTTATCCTTTATTTCTCTGTGTGTCCATATGATTCCAAGGAATTGGGAATGTAAAGGAAGCATCAGGAGAAGACACTTGAGCAATGGCAGCTTGAAGGCACTCTGGTTGCAATGTAAGTGGAAGAGAGATAACACAAGTGAACAGAGCTTCGCTATGCAATTTCCAACATTATCCTCGATTGTATTTGTTATAATTATTACATGGTAAATTACTTATTATTATCATTTTAAAAATTTATATGGTGTTTTATACGTACTATATTCATGCGTAATACTAAAAAACGGTGAAAATTCTCTAATAATGGAATTATATTTTTTCATTTTAAAGACAACATAACAATAAGTATGACACATTTAAAAAATCTAAATAGTAAACACATTACAACATTGAAAATATAATTAAAAAATGAGCAGTTGTATAACAAAAATAAAAATATACAGAAATATAATCTGAATCCTTAGATGAAATTTACTTTTTAGAATACAAAGGTACAATCACTCTTTTTTATTCAATATCAGCTAGATCAAACGCAAAATTATCTTGTAAACTTTGTTGCCCAACACTTTTATCTAATCTTTCACTATGATTTTCAGTCACATTTTCATTATTATCTCACAGTCCCTCTCCTCTCTGCAAGTGAATTCCATATGACCATTACTCATTCATAAAGAAAGGTATCGACATCATATCGTGAAACATACAATATCAAGTAGGTCTCAAGATTTTTATCAATCATGTTCCAACATTTTGATTTTATAAATATTAATGCATTGAAAACTCTTTCATCTTCAACTGATCCCAGTATCATTGTTTGACAGAGTTCATTCAATCAGAAATACTCACTTATGCTTTCACGAAGGATGGAACTAGGATACAACCTTTTCCATAGAAGTATAATTTTTCCCTTGTATGTTGGATCTTCCAGTAATTCAAATTGTTACCTGTCTAAAATCAACTGATTGCAATGCAATAATTTCCTTTAATTTGAAATCCATTACATTCAACTGATTGTTTAAAATGTTTAATTATAGTTCCCATGTGCCTTTTAAATGAATCAACTACAGAGCCTCCTACAGGATTCCAAAAGTTAGGATTGATAACTCCCATGGGCTCAAGAAGCTCTCCATTTTTGAAATGATCTTTGATCTCATTGGATAAGCATTGTGAGATTTTCAGATTTTTTTTCCTTTTTTAAGATATAATAACATCATATAAATTTCATGTAATAGGCACTTCTTCAATGTCTATTCAACAATATCCACTCTTTTTTTGAATGTGTGCATTTTAATCTCCTTCCCATTAACAAAGATACATAGATGACCAAATATATTAAATCTGAAGTAGCTTTTAGGATTTTTTAAATATGTCAAAGCTTATCAATCACTGAATACATGCCCTTTAAAGCAGTCATCAGAGTTATATAACATGTTTAGAGTCCGACACACCCTTTTCCTGAACCTAATGAAGTTCGCTATATATGTGGATCGTTCTTGTACAAGTTTTGTTATGCAATTCATCTCATGCAACATTGGAAGAATCCCGCAAAGTGTTAAAAATGTGTTAAAGTTTGTAAGAAAGGTAAAGAAAATATTTTTCCCCGTCAACTTGCCTACAATTCTTATACATGAAACCAGTTAAAGATGGATATTCCTCAAAAACTCTGCATGCATGCTCATACATAAAAATCCATCTAGTATTCTGTGACCCCAACTAAAAAAATCTGAAACTCTAGAAATATTTTCGGGCTGCTAGACATATAGGCACGAACTTCACGGATTAGCTCTTTAACTTTCTCAACACATTCAAATGTGTTTACTATCCTATATGCAAAATTCATCCTGTGAGCCATGTAATGAATAGGAATCATGTAAGGAGAAACAGATGTTTGGAGACGCACACATAGACCATTTATGTGACCCAGCATCACTGATGCACCATTGGAACCAACACAAATCAACTTTGTGGCTATATAATAACTATCCATTCCTAATATGTCCTTCAAATTATATATCACCAATTTGGAAGGATTTTTATCATTGTGTTTTTCTTGCATTTTATGAACCGATAGCATATGAGGTGTCTTGGTGCGGTTCTCGATTGTATATACATGCATTCAAAACCAAGAAGTGTTGTCGACAGTTGTAACCTCATCAATTGAAAGGCATATGAAACTTGCATTCTTGATATTTTCTTTCAGATCTTCTTGTTCAACCATCGCAAGACATCTCGCCATTCCCAGGCACTCCTCTCTGACCAATGTGAATTTGGAAGGTTTGGAAACCCGTTGAACTTGAACAATTTTTTATATTCTGAAAAATCTAAAATTGGTCTACCCATTTTCAAAATAAATAATATGGCTGAAAACTGGGAGGTTTTTGGCTTCAAATTTTCATTTGAATCTTTTCCAAAATTTGCATTTATGGTTCCTCATTTCTCCTAAATTTTTTTATTGTGTTTCATCTTATTGTCATACTCCTCCTTATATCTTACTTGCATGCACTCTTTTGCAGTTTTCCATTTGTGAGTCTTATTTTTTTTCCATTATTGTCAGTGACTATGTAATATACTTTTCCACAATGTTTCTCTATAGTGTCCAATTTAAGTCGTATTCTATGTTATTTACACAATTTCAAAGTAAAAATAGTACATCTACATTCAATGGGAGTATCACTACAATTATCTGGTTGTAAAGGCTCAATAAATGGGTATTTTTCTGCCCAATATATTTGAAACGACCTTCTAATTGTCCAAGATGTTTTCTTCTTTCTCCCAGACTTATTTTTATGAAGGTTTATGTCATTATCATCTTCTGTTGGATTCTTATCATTTGAACATTCATCTACTAAACATATTTAGCATTCGGGACAATCTTCAAGCTCTGGCATGTCTGGCTCAATAAAATCTTCCTCCACTGAAATAATTATTTCCTTAGGGTTTATGTTTTGTTTTACTATTTCATTTTGAATAAAATTAATAGAAGGGGTTTCTATTTTTAAAAATGAAAAATGTTTTGACTATTACAAAGATATTAAAAAATTAAATTGTACTGGCTAAAAAGAGGAAAATTCCAAATAGTTATGCTCATCTATTACAACTTACATGTACCCGTGTTAATGTTTCCAGTGGAAGCAACTTCATTTTTTTGTGGGGCCGAAAAAAATTGTGATGTTACCTTTTCTTTTTTGTTTTTCCACCTTTTGTTGATTGTTTAGAGAAGCCATTATACCTATCCATGAAAATATTTAAATTAGATAAATGTAATCAAAATCCAAACGTTCCTAAAATTTGTAAAGGCAAGCAAAAACACACTGCAAGTCTGGATGTTACCAGCCGAAAGGATGAAGAATGCTACCAGCCGGTAGTATGTCTGCATGACACTGACCGGTTGCATGCAATATGGTACCGGCCAGTAGCATGCATTATGTTACTAGTTAGTAGCATATTTGCATGATACTGGATGACACCATCCTTTACGCTACCAGCCGGTAACATATTGGATGCTACCGGCTGGTAGCATGCTGCATGCTACCGATCGGTAGCATATTATATCCTAACAGTCGATAGCATTATTTATGCTACCGGCAGGTAGCATCCTTCATGTTACCAACCAATAACATATAGATTCCAAAGTTTTCTACATACATGATATAAAAAAAATAAAGTACATTTGAAAGTAGAAAGGAAATATCTGTCTATGGTGACCAGTCCTCCAATTTTGAAAGTAGAAAGCCTAAATGAAATATTTGGTAATCAAAAATTTATGGAAGGGGAGGTTCCAAAGTTCGATGTTTAGCATTTAGGTAATAGGACTATGAATAATGAATTATAAATACTTAAATAGTTCGGGGATATATATATATATGAGGTGAATTTGACATATTTTAATTTTGCTATAAGGGAGATTTTAATGATAACATTCTATTGTCAGTGGAAACTCCTTGGCGAACCGACCCCTAACATTAACTTTTACCCATAAATATTTGGCGACCCAGTCCCTATTCATACTTGAAATTTTTTCTAATTTCAAAATTTGAAAATCATAATATTCATGAACTAACGAATATTCGCCACAAATAATTTCCCTAAGTGCTAGATGTAACCAGGTGTATGGGTGCCTCCATTAGGCTTCATGGAGTCATCTTCTTGTGTTTTGAAGTATGATGTTTTCTTGGATAATAAATATCCTTATATGAGTATACTACTTGACTTTGTGAGTTTTAATATGAAGTGAAGTAGGTCAAAAGTGTCACATGAAAGTGTATAGATATTGTAGCATATATTTTAGGATCTTATGAACCATAATTCTCAAGTGAATAAAATATATGTGAAATAGTAAAATGCTTGTGACAGTAATCAAGATTTGACCAAAAAATGAGTATGTTCTTAAAGGAGTGAATTTTTCATTTCAAGGTACAGTGGGGTGCTAGCCAAGTAAGAAGTATGAATGTACATGTGTATTGATGTCCTTAAGGTCAAGTGATATAGTTTGAAAAGATTAAGAAATATTGAATGAATGTATGATTTGTGTCATGGATTTGAAGGACTAGTTCAAGTCAAGATTGTGCTATGTCATGAAGAAAATAGGTATAAAGAAGGTTGTACAATGTCTTCTTGAGTTTTAGGTGTATTTATTATCTCAAGGGAAGTTGTTTCAAGTATGGTAGGATGAATAAGTTCCCATGTCTTGGTTACACTCGTCGAAAAGGTCTTGAAATGTATTATTGAACCTTGTTATAGCTATGTGTATGATCAATTTGGAGTACCTTAACCTACATGTGCATGTATAGTGGCATAGTGTCTTATAGCTCGTATAATAAATTTGTGTCATATGAAGTTTGTTTATTCCAAGAAATGTGTGCAATGTTTCTTGGTTCATTTGTTCATATATATGTCTGAGATTTAGTTGATGGCACTAGTTCCTAGTGGTTGGTCTGTCTAGAGTATGGAGTAAGGTCTGCATGAAGGATTTTGTGACAACCTTTGAAGAGTATATGTTATAATGATTGTAATCTCAAGTCATGAAGGAAATTTCTTGAAGGAATATCATGGAGCTAAGTTACAGGTATCACAGTGCATGAAGAAGGCCCGGGTCTCTGATAACTTGATTAGCCCATCAAAATATAAGGTGTAACATTTCTTTCAAAGTATGAGGTGTTATGTCTTAACCTGGTTCTTTATGATGGGTCTCAACCATTGAATAATGTGTTAAGATGTACCTAGTGTAACCATGCATCATGAAGATAGTATGAAGGTTATTGAGCACTATCAAGATAGTGAAGGTCAAAAGGAGTACTTCCAGCTGATGAACAATGGATTCAAGACTATATACTGTGTAGTAAGGAGATGATGGTTCATGGTGCTTTGTATGATTACATGTGTTGAGGGGGAGCTTAAATGCTCATAGACCTAAGAATGTGTAGCTATAAGGGTTGATAATCATGTGTGGTTGAAGTATAATAGGATATAATATTTTGTTATGTAATGTTATGGTGTGTAACAAGTATATGAAGATCTCATAAGACAAAGAGAGCTGATAATGATATTTCATCTGTTATCTAAGGTCTCAAGAAGGGATTGTTTAGTATTATTTTTTATTAATTGAAGGCATATTGAAAGGAGGAGCTATTCATTAGCTCTATGAGTTGTTATTTCATGAGAAAAAGGCAGATAACACTGAAATATTGTTTCTGAAGTGTGATGTTGAAGAATACCTTTCTCCATGGATTTTTCTCAAGGTATGTGACCTCATATTTGTTTTGAAATTTAGGTTATGATGGTATGATGTTAGGGGGAACATTTAAATGGTGTTTCACATGCATAGTGTTCTCCTATAGTAGTGAGAATTTCGGCTAAAGTGGTCTGAAGGAGATCTTTAGGGATTTTGGTTCTAAAAGATATCACTAGTCTATTTAGAGTAGGATCAAGTCAGTTCGATGTTATGTGATGCCATGTATAAATAGGTAGAACTATTTTCTAAGGCTATTTTATATGCTTCAAGGGTTGAGAGATGTTGCTATAGAGTATGTGATGTTTTTAAACTATCATACAATATAGTTGTAGGTTCATGAAGCTTGAAAAAGTTACGCAGTATGGACTGAAACAAAGATTGAGTGCATTATCCCAAGGGAATTTTAAGCATGAGTTAGTCGTCCAAGATTAATATACTCTCAAGGGAGATATTTGCATGCTCATATCAAGTCCATGGATTTTATTGAAATGTTGAAGGCAATAAAAACAAGTACATTCTAAGGGGGAACAAGTAAGTGTGTGTATTTTCTTTGTTCTTGTTCTTGTCATGTCAAGTAGTGTTAGTGCTTTTGTCATAGATTTGAAAGGGGGGATAAGAAACATGAATTTTCAGTCATATATGCGCTTACATAATTGGTTTTCATTAATTTTTCAGATAGTGGTTGTCATCAATGATAAAGGTGAATATTATTGGATACAATACGTTTGTTGATGTCATTGATGTCAAGTCGTTGATGGAAAAAGGGATTTTAGGTTTCATAAGTGTCTCCATGATGTGTCAATCAAGTTCAAGCTTGAAGGTTGATTGGCACTGTTTAGTTTTGGTATTGTTATGGTGTCTTGGTGCATAGTCTAAGCTAGTATGAGTACTCCAAAGTTTGTATGAGGTCTTCATGAGGTCAAGTGTGGTAAAAATGATGTATTAAGGGTGTTAATGAGTCTATAAAAGGTCAACAAGGTCAGATCATGAGAGTCAAGTGTTGAGTCAAGTCATTCTAGGCCTAATCCTAGACCTAGCCCAAGCATGTGATGTAGTAGCATGAATTATGAGGTAGATTAGGTCATTATGAAGCATATGACATGTATTTGGAGGTGTCATAACATGTGTAGATGATGTAACATGTCACTATTCAGATGTATGAGGCATGATGGAGGTCCTTTGGAAGTAAGCTCTTGATAACAAGGTAATTCTTAGTGCATGGATGAGAGTTGGCAAGCATGAAGGAGGTCGTCATAGTGCTCTGGGTCAAATTTTAGATCAAGGAATTGAAGAAATTGCAAAAAAAGCTTATTTTGGTCATATCGAGTTCTTAAGAAGGAAAAATCCAGCTCGATGATGAAATTTAAATTCCCACACACACATGTGAGATCTGCATGGGAACATGAGGCTTTGGGGAATGTTATTACATTTATTCAAGAGTGTTTTTCAAAAGAATGGATTCCTTTCGACATCAGATCTTTATGAACAATCATTAATAAGATAAACATGTCAAAACCCTTACTAAAAACCCTAGTTCTAAAGAAATGGAGGAAAAATTGGGAAAGAAAATGTGATGCATTAGGGTTGTAGATAATTTGTATGAGCTCATTTTAGTATTCATTTAATGTTCAAGTTGTTTTGGGAAGATGGAGATAAACCCTTGTTTTGCGGAGATTTGTAGGTACAAGGTTGAGATGGAAGTTTCATGAAAAAAGTGAATTGGTCCAAGAATCTTGGGAGGTGTAATAAATTTCCATGGAAATTTTCAGATAGGTAAAGTGGAGAAAATTGAAGATACAAGTCCTCCAAGTCACCCTACCGCTTTTAGCCTAGAAGGGCTAAAACTTAGTCTTTTGGCTTGAGATGAGTTTGGTTGAAAGGCATATTAGAGATCATTTTTTAGGATGGATAGTTGGTGGTGACATGGTATGATGTTTAAGTTCTTGGTTTGATCTAGAGAGGTGTTTTCTTGTTTAATCCCTAATGGCCTAACCATCCCTATTAGGCTTGCTCAGAAGATCAGTTGGATCAGATGTGCTGGTGTGTATTATTCCATGTGACATATGCATTTTAATGCTTAAATAGGTGTTTCATGTTCCTAATGAAGTTTTCCAAGTGGTTTCATTTCTTGGAAGTTTCTTTGAATGTGTTTGGGATTTTTGAGCTCAAGATTGGTTCTTGAGTCCTTGAAGTAGTTTTGACCAATTCCATAGATTGATTTGTTTGGAGGTCTTGTGCCCTATTTTAGTGATTACCATGAGTTGTTTCAGATAGAAGACATCAAGATATTTCCATGGATATTCTACTTAAGTCTCGATGAGGTGATTTTATGTGCCAAGTTTATTATTCTTGGTGACCTATTTGTGGCCATCATCATGTTTAAGCGAGGTAGGAGAGATGCATGTCTTGGAGTTTTATGCCCTATTTGGTGGTGACTCGTGGACTTGGAGAGTGACTTGGAGTTATGGTGTATCCATTCATGTGGTCAAGTCACCTTGACAGGTGGTTTTACTATGTGAAGTTGTTCACTCTTATGGACTGGTTTTTAGGTGATTGAAGACCTAAGTGAAGTTCTTACAAAGTGGTGTGTTTCACAGAGGAGGTAGTTGTTACATATGCTCTCGAGCTTGTATAAGGTTGTTAGAGGTTTTCCTTGAGTTTTGAATCTATTTTTAGCCCTTAGATTTCATAATTCATTCGTTAGAACTAGAAGATTTGTTTCTAGGCCTACTTGAGAGAATTAGTGTTTTTTTATGCTTGGTAGGATCTTACTGACCTATATGGTCTCTTGGAGTGAGTATATGGTAGTGTAGGATATGATTTTATGTTGACATTACCAACCTTAATGGTCTTAGCTGACATGTGGTCATTTATGGCGTGTCAAGTATAAAAGTGCATTGTATTTGTTCATTTGGTGTAGTTTTGATGATGGGGATGTGAGTGAGCTATAAAAGGGGAAAGAAGAGTATAGAGGGCTCAAGGCAAGAGTTAAGAAAAGGTATGAATATTTGAGAAGATTGAAGGAGTATGTGTGTAAATTCATTAGACCTAATCATCAAATAGAGGAGCGGTTTTTATTGAAGTATGAGAAGAGGTTGTTTGAGAATTTTTTATGTGCATGGAGCTAAACTTATGATCACAATCTGCTATAGGAGAAAAAATACTTAAGTGGTCATCATCATCAAGTGGTTGGGTGGGTTCTTTACAACCTTAAGGGTGGTAGCCTTCTTGTATAGTGGATGTTATACTAAATAGGGGTGTTTGCTCCTTGTGAAGTGGGTGTTTTAGTAAAGAAATCTTGTGTGATGTATAATATTCACATGAGTCCTTTGATTTGTACAAGTGAGAAGAGAAGTAACAACTCTTGGTCCCATTGGGCATGCCAAAAAAATTTGTCGCCAAATCACTGCACCCTCTGAATGACTAGAATGTGAACAAGACATTCAGTGTGATTGGGAAACATGGGATCACCTCTCAAGCTGTGGGACTTGGGATCGAGGTGAACCTCCGGAGAAGGTCGACTTCCTCTTCCTAAACTAAGTGTTGTACTACTCCTAGTGTAATAAAATGGTTATCTAGACCTATGCTAACATTTTCATGGGTTTTAGGGAAAGATATTTGCAAGAAATGAAACTATACTATGGATGGTGATGCACCAAATAAAGGGTGTTTTCCAGACTCGTGAAAGGTTGATTTGAAGAGGGTGTGTGCACCACAAGTCAACTTCACCTACTACAACTTAGAGAGGGTACAAAATACCACAGACTAGGAAGCATACGTTCCCTTTGTTAAACTTGATCAGACAAAACAATCTATCAGTCTTCCAGTGAAGAAGGATGAACTTGAGAAGGGTAAACAAGCACCACAACTCAACTGCATGTAATACTCCACCACTTGATAAGCACAAAACTCCAAGAAAATGCAAGAGGAACTTGAATTTACATAGTGTACCTGCAAGCATGAGAAAGGCACAAAGAAGTATAAAAGGATAAAAGGACCAAGATTAGTCACATAACACACACTTTTATTACTTCAACAACATGCACAATGCATCATACATTCAGAAGAGGAAATAGTTTCCATTACAGTTTGGAAAGGAGGCTTGAAAGTTCCTTCAACATACAAGGACAACTTGTAGAAGAAAGAGGTTTCTTGAAAACTATACACTTGTCTCAGAAGTCTAACTTGTCCAATCTCTGTTGGAATGAGCTTCCAACTTACATTTATAGAAGAAGTTGTGAGAGAGGAGAGAATAAGTCATAAATCCCCTTCCTAAATTGAAGGCACATGATGTATTTATTACAGTTGGTTGAACCACTTGAGAAGGTTCCATCATGTGTCATTAATGCCCAATTTGACTTAATCCTTTTATTTAATTAAAGGAATATTTAAATAAAATATTTTAACAATAATAATAAACATCATTATTAAAATATTTAAATAAAAAATATTAATTTAATAAAATTATGGTGGGCACCCCCTTAGGATTGGTTTGCATTGAATGGGGTGTCCATGAGAATAGGGAAAAACAACTCAACTCGATGGTTGGCTCGCCGAGCCAACTCACCGAGTTGAGCTTGAGCTCCTCCATCAAGCTTGTTGTCCTTGCTACCAAGATCACATTCTCAATGCATGGCTCAACTCAGATATTTAAGCTCCTTTCAATTTTTTACCCCGATCCCCTCGCAACTACCCTAGACCACCTCGTGTAACTCATGCATATGCCTGAACGAGTCATGGATCACTTCTCGCATTCAATTTTACATCGGCGATCTCACGGGATCCCCTCTAGACTCGTGTCTTGCATTATACCGGCTCAAATTCATCACGTTTGAGTAACTCATCCCAAAACTCTCCATCTGCCTACATAGCTCGGCCTTCTGAGATCTTTCCACGAGCCCATTTCTGAGCCAACTCCACACATCGTTCCATTCTCTGGCTCGACTTGACTTAGTCATTACTTAATTGGTATCGTCTTGTTCACATTACCCACATTCACCAACCATCGCATCTTGAATCATTGCGTCCTTCACGAGTACATAAACCACATATACCTCATCTACAAGCTCAATCTCAACTCATCCTGTGTAAATACTTTCACCATGTAATAAGTATCAGAGTCAATCCGAAATTGGAATTCCCTGACTCAACATCATTTCATCTATGTACAAGCCACTATGTTTTTCATTATTGATACAAGCTATCTCCTATTTAAACTTGACGTTTATGCAAACAATTCACCAAATAATCATGGCTTGTGATGGATGTCTTTTAGATGGTTGGAGCATCCTACATGCTGTGCTTTAGTTTTGAAAACTAGCTTGGTATTGTATTCTACTTATATCCAATAATCGAAAACCCAGACACACCAACTGCAACCTATTTATCTGAACGCCTCTAAACATATAGCTGACCCTCGAAAATGCCAAACGAGCATAACTCATTTTCCACATGTAGAGAGATGCAAAACTGATCACCAGAAGGCCTTGCCCTTGAATGGATTACAACCAAATGATCTTTCCTCCAGAAGCTTTATGGATGAATCACAACTTCAATCTTAAACTATCAAATGATCTCTGTGATGGAACTCAGGCTTCCCTTGTATCACCTAGGCTAACTCTTCATTTCCCATAAGTTTGAGCCCGCGATCATTGTATACATTTGCATGACATAGCCGAAGCTTCTATTTCTTTTCCTATATTTTTGACATATCATGTGTCGTCCTATCTTTAAAATCGACTCCCCAAAAGTGAGTCATCTGTGCACTCAGCTTGATCTCATATCCAGTATGAGCCATTTTCAAGACCCTTTGAGAGGGAAATCAGTTTGTTATGTTTCAACCTATTCCAATTTCTTAGCCAAAAGACTCAGGCCTTCTTCTTAAAATGACTTGGTGAACTTGTTTCTATGATGCCACCATGTCAACACTAAAATTAGTGTTTCATACTTAATATACTCAGGATAATCTCATTCCCACAATGTGACTTTTTCAATTGCTACCCCACCTACTATTGGTATAACTCTTTGATGGAAACATGTTTCCTCGACTGACTCAGAGACCAACTTCGTCATGCCTTGTCAGGAAGGAAACTTTAAGTATTCTAACCTGGGAAATAGAGTCGCACATTTTTCCAATCTTTAGATGGCATAGTTGGGTTTGGATATCTCCCACTTCCACCTTTGTGGATTTTAGACTTCATATTACCAACACATCAATCTTGGTGAGTTGGTCTCCGATCTCCACTTTTCCATGATGAAATGCATTGAGTCATACACTTATCTTTGGTGCATGGGAGTTGATTCCATAGCATGCCATATTTGGTAACCCAAATTTGGCTCCAACTCAGATTTTCTGGGAGAAACAATTAAAAGGCTTTGTGTGTATTGCTTCCATATCATTTCTCCACCACAAATAACTCCTTCAATTCCAGAAAATAAGCTCGAATTTTTTCCAAGAAGTTTGACGGAGCTCTACTCTTATGAAAACAAACACAACCCTATCACTTCCATGAACCTATTCCCTAAATTCGATGTCATGATCTATTCATTAACTTGACCTTTCGTGTTATTCTCTCAAACTTATTTTAACGATGTCGAGTTGTTTGTTTTCCCATGATATTTTTTAATGAGTGACTCATCATTAAGAAAACACCATGATCTTAATAATGCCAAGAACCATCCCCTTTATATCTTCTGAGCTCACTTGCAAAGCCATATGATTTGAGTCAAGGGGCAAATCTCCCAAGACAAGCTTAACTTTGTGAGATCTCTGGCTCCCTTCAATTCCCTGCGAACTCATCTTTGAGATCTCGGACCAAACATTCAGACCTCAATCATGCGTCAAGTTCATTCTTTTGAGCCTCTACATCCAATCATCCCTCGTGAAAATGTTATTTGTGTGACTGTGCATTGAGCTCGATATTGAGTTGGTCAACATGGCCTCACTATAGGAAACTTTAAGCTTGATCTTATCCATTGCCCACTAATCACAAATCCAAGATTCGATGTAACTCAGCCCTTGCTAAACACCTCATACGGTTCTATGCTCGAGCCTCCAAGTTACCCATGCATTGAGTCAGGCTCATTATGAGCTCGACTCGAATATCTTCATTCAGTTGAGTCATCTTCAAATGAATTTGATGTCGTTATCCTTGGTTGATCAATAAAATACCCACAAGCTTTTTACTTTGCCACGGCTACTCTACATGGTCACCGCCGAGACTTGATAAGGAAACGAATTTAACTTCTCATGTGCCAATGAATCTATGTATATAATTTAATCCTGTGAATGTCATGATGAAATGGCACCTGGTTGATTTCCAAAATGGCAAGCTTTCTAATCATTACTGAGTATCTTGAGTGACTTTCCATCCTGAGAAACAAGCTCTCCTCGCTACGCATCTTTGCCAACAACCTAAATGCTTCGTATCAACCTATGAATCGAAGATCCTCTACATGTTCATTCCCATATTCCACTTTAACCATAACACGACTCACCTAATAACTTAGAAAAGGACTCAATTCTTAGATGGCACATTTGATCACAATATGCAAGTATAATGACTTGAACATGGAACTTTGAGGGTGCAACCTTGGATTACCATCAATGAAAACCCACTTGTAAATGCCTCAAATTTTTCCCACATTTATGTTATTCATCTGAGCTCATTCTAAAGTTTAGCTCAAGTCATCCTGTTGAGTTGAGCTCCAACCTCAACCGAGTATGGTCTTTACATTGTGCCCTATCTTCATAACTATGGTTCAATCTCTAGCTTAACCTACGAGCTCTCTTCCTTGTCATGTACTTTGCAATGCTAATTGATCCATCCTACTCATGATCTTGACATGTATCTTCATGGAGACCACTATTGATGTACCCATGGCTTGACCTCTTAGCTTGATGGGGTGATGTTGAATCCTATGTCTGATTGCACATATGTTTATATACCTCGCATCATTCTGAAACCAAACCCTATAACTGAGATTCACTTCTCATGTTTCTTAAGATACATGGAACAAGTTGAACAGTTGAGTTCTCTATCAACACGTGCAACCTGAATACCCACTAATTTGAGCTCAACTTGGTGCCATTCAATGCTAGGTGAGCTCACCTATGAAAATTTATAAATTAGACTATAATCATATTATCTCTGTGATGACTTACAAGGGAAGTGGGCCATCCCTTGGAATCTAATGTCGTAATTTGATCGTAATAGGATTGTATGTCCTTTTCCATATGTACAATCCTATCTGGCATAAGCCATGCTGGTGGGGCTCCCAAAAGGGTTTTCCTTGCATAAATGTTATTCCAATAACCTTAAGTCAATCCATGGGCATTTGGACTCTTCGAATTGTTCCAATCTTGAAACTTAATTGTGCAGTTCTTTGCGATGCATCCTAAATCATCCCACATTTGTAGCCATTCCTTGTGGCATCAATTATACCTGATCCTTGAATTGTTAGTGCACATTATTGGTATACCAAAATGAGTAGCTAATCCTGCAATGTCTTGGGAGTCTAAGAAATAGCTACAGAAACTGGTTTAAATTAATCCTTCACATACTGTAAACTGCGTTCTTAGTGAGTAGAACTCAACTTGCAAATTTCTTCCCTCTTTGAACCTCCAATGGACTGAGGGGGGTGAATCGGTGCATATAACAAGCACTTAAATCACTTTCAATTTGCTTCCCTTAAATCATAAACCAATCAACACATTATGTTATGTGTGCACAAGCACTTAAATGCCATACATTCAACTAATTACTATACAAGGGAGTGGAACTACCTAACACAATAGCAAGTTTTGGGATGTATCCCATTCAATGAATGGGAAATTATTCTCCATTGACTGGAAATGAAATGATATTATATTATTCAACTCATGAAATTATTTCATGAAGCACCAACTTCACTAGAGAGCACCAATCCCTAGTTTGTAGTGCTTTCCTTGTGTTTAGTTTGTGAAGCTGCATCCACATTTGAGGACTACAACCCCCTAAGATGAAAGCATACCTTCTCAGATCTGCCTTCTCTCTCCTGCAAGGGATTTCTTAACATGATGCCTCTGTTTGCTCCATTCAGCTCTGATGGAGATAGCCTATGTTGGCTCAGCACACCTTCAAACCCTCATGAGTTAAAAAAACCTATCTTATCAGAGGCAACAGAAACTCTTTCATAAGCTTCGAACTTGTCTTGACATAACTCCAAAAAGGTAACCATGCATTAAGAGGTCATCAAGTTTTTCTTCAATTTCCTTCCATATACCATCGACAACTCTCAAATTGCATGCCCTTGGATCTTGTTTTTACACTTGTATCATATATTCCTGGCCCTCGGCCACTGTAGCCTAGCATCCATTGTTGTTTGACCCATTAAATCAATCTTATATACGCACTTTATGCCTAATTGGCCAAAGTTAGTCTCCATTATGTGCCATTGGTGCTCATTCTGATCTCGCACCATTTGCCTTTGAAATCCCTCATTTTGCGGCCTTTGTCATGTTTTCTATTTTTCCCTGATTGATGCATAAAAACTCTGTCCTCCATTTGTCGATTCTGGTGCCCCACATGCTTGTTTTTTGTATAAGAAAAGATGGTAGACCAAAAATCCCAATATCCCGGTAAGTGGAGGACATTTTATGATTTAGATCCCGTATTAATGGGGAAAATATGTTTTCCAGGTTTTCGCCCATTAAGGTGTATTAAGAATGATATTATATGTTTTCATGGCTTTTGGAGGGACCTTGCATGTTTAGGGACCGGCCCCTGTGTTTTATTTTTGAAGAAGTGCCAAAAGGAGGACACTTGGAGGCTTCTTGCTCACTCTGCCTTTTTACACCAAGACTTTTCAAAAGGCTAGATGGGACCCTCAAATATTCTCGCCCTCATTTTTGGTGGAAAATTGAGCGAATGAAATGTATAAATGCAATGAGAATACTCTTGCAAAAGGTCAGGAGTTCATTTTCACGAGAAAATTTTGAGAAAATCTCATCCTTTGAGAAAACTTTTGAGAAACCAGGTTAACTTCCTCTGTATTATTATTTTCATTCATGTTGAGTTGGCCCTTACAAGTGTATAGCCATCAAAAAGCTCTGAGATTGTTTAAAATAACTCTCCCTTGCAATGAATCTAATAAATTGAGTTAATTCGTGTCAAATCTCTATCCAATTTTGTGTTTATTTCACTTTCAGAATGTCTGCGTGTAGTTTTTCTTGTTCCTATTGCAATCTTGTATCAAAATCTCTTTGAATCACACAGACCTCAATCCTTGTGATAGTTTAGTGGCATCTGCAATTTCATTTTTCAGAAGAGCTTTCATCTAGGAATGAAATAAACGATTTAAAATCACTTTTCTTTCATCTGTTGACAGAGATTGTTTGTAAGCCTCTGGGTGTACCTCAGGCGTGACTGATATTAGATTTTGATGTTTTATTGGGTCTTCTAACTCAGGCCTTCGTGCTAGAATCTCAAAGATTGTGTGAAAAGGTGCATGTCTGGGCCTCCATTGATGCACACCTTCTGGTTGAAGGAATGTTTTAACTATTTTGAAGCTTTCTGTTATTGAGTTCTCCATTTGTTGTGAAGTTTCTCAAGGATCTGGAAAAGTCCAATCTATCTTGTTGATCTCCCACCAAAAATTATTCAAATAACCAATCCTACCCTGAACTACCCCTGTTCTGCTCTGTATATCCACAGAAGAACAAAATCCATTTGCTAAAGTATGCAGAACAGATCAGGATTCCAAATGTCTTCGAGTAACCTTAGCCTTGTGTTGAAAATATCTCCATAATCTAGAAGTGACAACTTGTGAGAGTCAGATTTGGTGTGTTGATCATATTTTTCCCAAGGTCTTCTCTATAAAATTTGTGCAAAAGAAAGGTATCTGCGTCTCCTTCAATAACAGAGGTTACAAAATAGGTTCTCTTACCTTGGTTGAAAGGCACAACCTAAAATAGTTAGGATAAGATCACATCCTTTTAAGGTGTTAAACATCTCTCCACAAACCGAGTAACAAAGGGTCAGTTAGATTTCATCCCCGGCTACAAAACGATACACATTTATGATCTATCTGCCTCTAAGCTCCCTGTCGAATCTGTGTATTTGCATAACTAGGGTGAAAATCCTTAGTGGCAACTCCATGTTGATTTGATTTTGATAAATTCCATTGTCTTAACCTCTGTCAATTGAAAAAATTTTACTAATCTTTGCAAAGCTGGAAGGAAGAATATCTTTCTTCGCCATGGACCCTAGTAGAAGGTTGTTTCAAGAGTTTGGAAAGTCTAATTCAGAAGGAGGAAGAATTTGGAAGGTTATTGGAGATAAAACCTCAAGAAAAGAGGTCTCCATTGGTGAAAATGATTGGCACGTGATTGAAGATTACAGGGCCTCAAACCAAACCTAAAACTCCATTGCTTACTAGTATTCCTAAGGAGGATCCTAAGAAAGATACACTTTCCAAAGGCCTTGTTGTCCTAAACAAGATTCATACTTCTCCTCATGCCCAAACTATCAAGAATCCCATGCCATCTGATGAGTTTTCTAATCTCCCTTTCAATGCTGCCTTGCCAAAGAATGTTCCATATGACATTGCCCAATTTTTGAGACAAATCAAAGTTAGTGTTCCAATTATTGTGTTTTTTAGGATTCCTGAGCACAAGAAGAGAGCATTTGAGTACTTGGGATTGAAAGAAGAAAGGAATACCCTAGGAAGAAATGTAGACATTGTAGAAACTCCTCCTCTAACCATTACAGACCTTGAAACACCACCAGCATTAAAAGAGCTTGGAGAAGCACCTGAGGTTTACCTAGGGACGTCTTTGGTTGAATCTCAATTAAATGTTGATCCATTTTTTACAACTTTGATCATTAAGGACAGACTATTGCACAATTATATGTTTGATTCCAGAGCATCATACAATGTCATGCCTCTTGAGGTCATGAATGAGCCAGATATCGAAGTGAAAGTAGCATATGGAAGATGCACTGCTATGGACTCTAGAGAGGTGCTCGTTGTTGGATGTGTGAAAGGTTTGGTGGTACAACTTGCAGCTTATCTAGGTAAGAACTTGAAACTTGATGTTGTCATTGTTGATTGCCCTGCCAAATAGGGCATGCTATTATCAAGAAAGTCGGCTACAAATGTTGGTGGAAGTGTTCAGATGGATATGTCTTTTTCCACCATTCCAATTGAAGGAAGCCTTGTAAATTTTTATGGAGAAAGGAAGATGTTGCACCTCATTGAAGATCCCAACAATGCCTCTTATGAAGTGTTGTATACTGATGTTGATGCTGATAATTTTTTTGGATTTGCTGATGGGAAAGAAAACAAGATTGATCAATGCAAATGTCTTGAACAAGTTGGTTTACCTTGGACCTTGTTATTTGATGGAGCCTGTTCCAAGTTTGGAAATGGTGCCGGCATTGTTCTGATCTCCCCAAGCCAAGAAGAGTTTGTATTTTCTTTCAAACTTAACTTTGAATGCACTAATAGCATTGTTGAGTATGAAGCATTGTTATTAGGTTTGAGAATTTCTTGGAGGTATCATATTAAAGATATCATTTTCAAAGGAGACTCAGAACTGATTGTCAAACAAATTAGAAAATTGTATGCTACTATAAATCAAAGAATGAAACAATACAAGCATGCATTTTGGGATTTGATTAAAATGTTTGACTCATTTAATATTGTGCATCATGATAGAAATTTCAATGTTGTTGCAGACTAGCTTGTAGTCTTGGGATCTCTGTTTGATTTTTGTTCAATGTCCCCCAGTTGTGAATATAATGTTGAAGTACTAACAAGGCCATCCGTCCCTAACAGCATAAAAAATTGGCAAGTATTTGATGATGATGCCCAGGTGAAATGGTTTCTACATAACACAGGGGAGTTTGTTGATTAGTGTATTGATTGGGAGCCAATGGTGTGTGCAGTAGAATGAAAAGAAACTTTGTTTGGAAAAGATATCATCCAATTGAAACCTAATACCATTCCTAGAGGGCTAGTTGCTCTTGAATCAAACTTTGATAATTCTAATTGTATTATTAACAGACATGTAGCAGCCTTAGGGATGTTGAAGAGTGTGGCCTTGGCACAAAGGAAAAACCAAGGAAGATCTGGTTGGGAAACAATCTAAACAAAGAAGAGAAACAGTCCTATGTCCAATTGTTAAAGAAATATCAGGACTTCCTTGTTTGGTCTTATTCTGAACTGAAATCATACATAGAATACGTGTTTCAACATGATATTCCTTTGGAATCTAATGCAAAACCATTAAGACAAAAGCAGTGGCCGATTAATCCACTCCTCTCCATGAAAATTCAAGATGAATTGAAGAAGCTAAGAGATGGAGGGATCATTCGGCCAACAAGGTATTCTTCTTAGGTTGCAAACTTAGTGCCAGTAAGAAAAAAGAATGTTGATATCAGGTTGTGCGTAGATTTTAGAAATATGAACAAAGCATCAATGAAGGATAATTATCCTCTACCAAACATGGAGAATATGCTGCAATTAGTAATTGGATCTGAGTTGCTTTCTACTTTGGATGGTTTCTCTGGATACAATCAAGTTGTTGTGAAGGAGTCATAAAGAATAAAGACTTCCTTTACCACTCCATGGGGCACATATGTATATGTTAGGATGTCATTCAGTCTGATGAATGTTGAAGCTACTTTCCAAAGAGAAATGGATGTTGCTTTTTTTGGTTACATTAATGATTTTATTGTTGTTTACAAAGATGATGTGACTGTGTTTTCTAGAAAGAGAAGTGATCACTTGCAGCACTTGGAAAAAATGTTGATAAGATGCAGAGAGTATGGCATTTCACTCAATCTAAAGAAGTTCCATTTTGGAGTGCAAAAGGCCAAGTTGCTTGGTCACATTATATCAAAGGATGGTGTCATGATTGATCCCGAAATGGTAGATGCTATCAACAAGGTTCCAGTTCCAAGAACCAAGAAGGGCATCCAATCCTTCTTTTGGAAAATCAATTTCATTAGAAGATTTGTGTCTAACTTTGCTGAGATGACTCTCCCCATCACTTTCATGTTGAAGAAAAACCAGATTATCAAGTGGGAAGAAGCATCCATACAAGCTTTTGATGGGATCAAAGAAGCACTAAAGCATGCACCTGTTTTGGCAGCTCCAAATTACAAGAGGCCTTTTCAAATGTTTTCTTTTACTTCAGAAAACACCATTGCCTCTGTTTTTTACCGAAGGATGATGAAGGGGCTGAGAGACCAATTGTTTTTTTTAGTAGGGCATTGCAAGGAGCTGAGTTGAAGTGTACCATTATGGAGAAGCAAGAATTTGCCTTAGTGAAAGCAACAAAGGTTTTCAGACCTTACATTTTGAACTCTAAAGTTTTTTCTTATGTTCTCCACACCATGGGGAAAGATATCTTATCAGAGATGGAGATCTCAAGAAAAATATGCAGATGGGTGAAAAAATTGTAGGAGTATGACATGGATATCCAAAATACAAGATTGGTAAGAGGTTTGGGCTTATCTAAGCTTATGGTTGAGAGAAACTTACAAACCATTGAGGTGGATGAGGTAGAGGAAGAAAGGGTGCATGTTCTTGAAAAGCTGGTAAGTTCTAAGTGGTACAAAGATATAATCTTTTATCTCAGACATCTATGCTGCCCTGATCATTTGAGTAAAAATTAGAAAAAAGCTCTTAAGTAGTTAGCCTCTCAAAAATATGTCATTACTGATTTTGGGATAGCTTGGAAGAACCCTGAGGGGGTGCTCTTAAGGTGCACTGCTGGAGATGAAGCCCCAAGAATAATTGCAGATCTCCATGGAGGATTTTGTGGGGGACATTTTGCTGGAAGGGTTACAGCTCATAAAATTTTGAGAGTTGGTTATTGGTGGCCCACCCTTTTCAAAGATACAACTCTACTAGTTAGGAAATGTGAAATATGCCAACATTTTTCTAGAAGAATGAAAGCTTTAAGATCCCTTCCTTTGCAGCCTATGTCAGTTGAAGCTCCTTTCAAACAATGGAGAATGGACTTCATTGGTGAAATTTCAGATCCTTCCAGTGTTGGTCATAAGTGGATTCTTGTAGCTACTGACTACTTCACTAAGTGGGTGGAAGCAATCCCCACTAGGAAAGCAACACACCAAGTTGTCATAGACTTCATGTTGAATCATATCATCTGCAGATTTGGAGTGCCAATCAAAATTGTTGTTGATAATGCCATGTGTTTTAGAGCTAAACCTTTGATGGAAATATGCAAAGAATATGGGATAAATTTGACATATGCTTCTAACTACAACCCCCAGGGAAATGAACAAGTTGAGTCCAGCAATAAAAACTTGTTAAATATCATTAGAAGAACCTTGGAGCTGAACAAGAAGAAGTGGGGTGAGTAATTGAAATTTTTTGTTTGGGCTGACATAATAACTTCTAAAAGGGATATTGGTAAAATCCCACTTGAGTTGGTTTATGGAACACAAGCTTTGTTGCCCCTGTATTTGCAATTGTCTTCATTTCAGTTTGTTTGATGATTGGAGGACCAAGAGGTTAGCCCATATGAAGCTTGAATCAATCAGATTGTTGAACTTGATGAAGAAAGGAGGGCATCCCACCAAATACATGTAAAGTTTAGAGAAAAATTGAATAAGTTATTTGACAAGAAGGTCACTCCAAAAGCTTTCAATGTTGGAGATCTTGTGTTGTTATGGGATATTAGGCATGAAGATAAGGGAAAGCATGGTAAATTTGATGCATTATGGATGGGCCCATACTCCATTGATATTCGAATTGGTGAAAATACCTTCTTCTTACATGAATTAGTCGGGGAACTGCTTGAATTGCCTATTAATGGAAAGCATTTGAAACAAATCCTTGATTAATTTCTCATAATCAAGGTGAGCTTCATTTGTATAGTATAGTTCATTGGTTTGTTTGTCTTTTGTGTTTTTACTCGTTCTAGTCCTTGGTGACCTGGTCTTGCTGGTTTCTCGGTTCATTTTTAGAAGATGGTTCTGGTCTTCTACTTTGCAAGTTGACTTCATTGCCCAATGGTCTATTTTTGGCACTTGGTCCACTTTTTTTCTTGTGGCACTCACTGGGAGTGCCCATCCCTAAGCAGGAGCCAATGTTGGTGCTCATTTTGATCTCACTCCATTTTCCCTTGAAATCTCTCAATTTGCAGCCTCTATAATGTTTTCTATTTTCCCCAGTTGATGCATAAAAATTTTGTCCTCCATTTGTTGAGTCTGGTGCCCCACGCTTGTTTGTTATATAAGAAAAGATGACAGACCAAAAATCCCAATATCCTGGTAAGTGGAGGACATCGGATTCAGATCCCATATTAATGGGGAAAAAATGTTTTCTAGGTTTTTGCCCATTAAGGCGTATTAAGAATGATATTATATGTTTTCATGGCGTGGAGGGACCGCACATGTTTAGGGACCAGCCCTTGTGTTTTATTTTTAAAGAAGCACCAGGAGGACACTTGGACGCTTCCGCTCACTCTACCTTTTTACACCGAGACTTTTCAAAAGGCCAGATGGGACCCTCGAATATTCTTCTCTTTTTGGGGGATAATTGAGTGAATGAAATGTATAAATGCAATGAGAATACTCTTGCAAAAGGTCGGGAGTTCATTTTCACGAGAAAATTTTGAGAAAAGCTCATCCTATGAGAAACCAGGTTAACTTCCTCTGTATTAGATTTTCATTCATGTTGAGTTGGTTACAAGTGTATAGCCATTAACAAGCTCTGAGATTGTTTAAATAACTCTCCCCTGCTGATGAATCTGATAAATTTTGAGTTAATTTGTGTCAAATCTCTACCCAATTTTGTGTTTATTTCACTTTTAGAATGTCTGCGAGTAGTTTTTCTTGTTCCTATTGCAATCTTGTATCAAAATCCCTTTGAATCACATAGACCTCAATCCTTGTGGTAGTTTAGTGGTATCTGTAGTTTCATTTTTTAGAAGAGCTTTCATCTGGGAATGAAATAAATGATTTAAAATAAATGTATTTTCATCTATTGACAAAGATTGTTTGTAAGCCTCTGGGTGTACCTTAGACGTGACTGATATTATATTTTGATGTTTTATTGGGTCTTCTAAATTGAGCCTTCATGCTAGAATCTCAAAGATTGTGTGAAAAGGTGCATGTCTGGGCCTCCATTGATGCACATCTTATGGTTGAAGGAATGTTTGAACTATTTTGAAGCTTTCTATTATTGAGTTCTCCATTTGTTGTGAAGTTTCTCAGGGATCTAGAAAATTCCAATCTATCTTGTTGATCTCCCACTAAAAATTATTCAAATAACCAATCCTACCCTGAACTACCCCTGTTATGCTCTGTATATCCACAAAATAACAAAATCCATTTGCTAAAGTATGCAAAACAAATCAAGATTCCAAATGTCTTTAGTAACCTTAGCCTTGTGTTGAAAATACCTCCATAATCTGGAAGTGACAGCTCGTGAGAGTCAGATTTGGTGTGTTGATCATATTTTCACAAGGTCTTCTCTATAAAATTTGTGTAAAAGAAAGGTATATGCGTATCCTTCAATAATAGAGGTTACAAAATAGGTTCTCTTACCTTGGTTGAAAGGCACAACCTAAAATAGTTAGGATAAGATCAAATTTTTTTTAAGGTGCTATCCATCTCTCCACAAACCTGAGTAACAAAGGGTCAGTTAGATTTCATCCCCAGCTACTAAACGATACACATTTATGATCTATTTACCTCTAAGCTCCCTGTCAAATCTGTGTTACTGCTCGGCTTGAAAAGGAGAATGAATTTGGATACCAACAGTGCACTTAATGATCCTTATGAGCTTTTTGTTGCTAGACTCAGCCAATTTGTTTCCTTGCGGATAGTAATCAGATGAAGTCTTGAGGTAGATCCCATTCTTAATAGCCCATTCACTTAACTTCATACCAAGAAAATCCATTGTGTTTTCTAAAATGACTATAAACGGGACACCGAACCTTGTCATTATTCCTTCTAAGAAATCAAGAATTGCCTTCACATTTCTCTCCTTCAATGCTACTTCTTTTTTCTATCGAGTAAAATATTTTTTTGCAGTAAGGACACATTTATGTCTGTCATTGAATGGAGGATTAATCATTCCGATGAAATCCAACCTCCATTGAACAAAGGGTTGATCCACTTGAAATGAATGTAGTGGGAGAGTTGTCTTTTTCTACTTTCCAGTGAAAAAGGAAAATTCATTACACTTCCTTACCCATATATGGGCATCTTTGAATGAATCTGGCCAATAGTAGTCAACTCACATGATCTTGGTAGCATTTTTTCATGTAGAATAATGTCCTCCAGATAGGCCATTGTGAAACTCTTCTAGTATCTTACTTATCTATTCCGATCCCATGCACCGAAGGAGAACACCGTTCAAATCCCTTCGAAAGAGAACATTATCTACCATAACATATGGAATAGACTGAAGATGAAAATTCCTTCTTTGATTTTTATCCATGTTCATAGGATATACTCCTGAGAAAAGGAAATTCTTCATTTTGAATAACCAGTCAACTTGATCATCACTCTCATCAGTGTTTAGGAGCATCACATCCTTATCACCTTTTGATTCCACTTCTGCAGCAAGTTGTTGACACAAAACTTTACCTCTGACAAGTTTAGTAACTTTGATATTTACTTCATACTCATCACCTTTGTGATCCATCCAGTACATTTTTCATTCATCTCTTTGTTCAGCAAAAATTCCTTGACACCTAGATGAGACACCATCAGATGAATTTTGTTGTTGGACAACATGTGCTTGTATTTATTCAAATCTTGAATAACAAAAAATTTTTATTTTTTGAATGAATGATTATTTGATCTCATAGTCTTTGAGGGATTGATTGAAGAAAGTAATTGAATGCTCCAGCAGAATGTTTTTTGTTTGTCTGGGTGAGGATACCTGAAATGCTCTCTTGACCTGTAAAAATATAAAGGATAAACTATTTATCAAAACCTGGGGTTTGCTAGCATGGGAGCTTCAAAAATGGCCATTTTTATGGCTTTGAACCTCTCTTTTCCTTCCTTTGTCCATGATAATGGAATATTTTTCTTTAGCATGGATGTTCAGTGAATTAGCCAATGTCACAAATTGAGGGATGAATCTTTGCATGAAATTTATGGTTCCCATAAAACTTTGGAGGCCCTTCCTATGAATTGGGAGAGATAAGGACATAATCAGAACGAATCTTAGTTCGATCAATTGATAGTCCTTCCACTGAAACAACATGCCCCAACAACTTTTCCCTCATGCACTACAAAAATACATTTCTTGGGGTTAAGTGAAACCCCAAATTCCCTACACCTTCGGAAAACCTTCCTTAGATGTGTGATGTGGTCTTCTGCATGCTTAGAATATACAATTATGTCATCAAGGTAAACCAAGATGATATCATTGATTAGTCCCTTAAATGCCATGTCCATGGCTCTTTGGAAAGTAGCCCTCAACATTGGACAATCTGAATGGTATTTTGTTGTAGGCATATGTGCCCTACTTGGTAGTGAAATCATTTTGAATTGAATCAGATTCTTGGACTAGAATTTGATTGTAACCCAAATATCCATCGAGAAAAGAAAATATTTGGGCTCCTGCCACCATTTGAAGGATTTTCTCCATTGATGGAAGAGGATAATGGTCTTTCAATGAGGCACGGTTTAAATCCCTGAAATCCATGCACAACAAATTTTTCTGTTCTTCTTCCTTACGGGAACTATATTGGCTAACCAAGATGAATGCTTGATGGGAAAAATTATATAGGCCTTGATGAGTTTGGTTAGCTCCTTTCTCATTAGTGGCTCAATTTTGGGATTAATTGGCCTCTATTTCTGATGAACTAGCTTGGAATTAGGATCCAGTTCGATGGTATGTTGTGCTAGACCTAGATCAAAACCACACAGGTCTTTATAGCTCCACACAAAAATGTCATGATACTCTTGACAAAGTTTGATGAAGGCTTCTTTCTCTTCGGAATTACACACTTTTCCAATCTTCAGAAACTTTTCATTTGCTACCTCGAACTTCCTCAAAATCTTCTTCTTTGACCACCATGTTAGAGCTTTGTCTTTTGGCTTGATCATCTAAATTGAAGATGGATTCCAGAGTAACTAAGCCTTTTGGTAGCTTGTTGCTTTTCAATTGTATGATTTGATCACCATATGATTCTTGCAACTTATCTTGATTTTTCGCAACAAACTCTGCCTCTTCTTATAGGAAAAGGACAATTTGTTTGTCACTATCGAACACTTTCCAGCTACTCACATTATCAAGGAACTATAGGTTCAAACCACCATTTTGATAAATTATTGCCCTTATTTCATGATATCAACAGGTATGTTGTATTGTGATCCAATTGTAGCAAGCCTATCAACATCTTGATTTTGATTTCTAGGAACTGCATGGATCCCAAAAGCTTCAAAATCTTCAATCAAGTCCCAGACTCGGTTCTTGTATGATCTTAAAAGATCATTTTTGGATGCACTGTGTGCTATCACTTGATGAAAAACTAACTCACTATCTCCAAAAGTAGTCAGGGATTTGATTCCCTTCTTTTGGGCTAGTTGAATTCCTTGCACAAGGCCCTTGTATTCCACAACATTGTTAGTGAAACTTAATTGCAAATGGAAATATGAGAAGTACTTATCTCCTTCCGGAGAAATTAACATAACACCAGCACTGGATCCATTCTTACTTCTTGAACCATTGAAGAACAATTTCCACAGTCCTTCAGAATTGCTTGGTGTTTTGTCTATTTGTGGTATGATTATATCTTCTTCATGAATGCAGTATGTACCCAATCCCATTTCTTCAAACAAAAGCAAAAAACCAGATTCTTCCTCTTCCTAACACATCAAAGTAGGGATCATACTGATGATCTCCACTTCATCTAACATAGTATCGGGGACCTCTTCAACAAGAGTGGTCGGTTCATGATCAACATCTTCTTCTTTCTAGATCTCTGATGGTGTAATTCTCCATTTATAGGACTAGTAGTGTAGGGTTCTACATGATTATGGTAGATTGGTTCCACCCTTATAGTCACTTTGGTTCTGTATCGATTCCTGAGAATCATATGTGACCAATCGGTGAATAGATAACCACCCATCTTGGCAGTGAAATCTCGTGATAGGAAGATGGCAAAGAGAGGAGGGAGATCAATGATTGATATATCTTGGGTAAATGAAAAAATCAGGCATGCATGGATGGTAAGTTGAATTCCTTTGATAATTCTAATAGTTTAACATGACTGTGTCATCCAGCTGAACAAATCCTCTTGCAACCGACGCATATTATATGCCTAGTACATTTGCAATTTGTTTGGGCATGACTGAGCTACTGGCACCAGAATCGATCATGCAATTATGCACTAGGTGGTCACCAATGATCAGGGAAATATAGAATGGTGGTGGTTTGTTGGCCTTAGGAATAATTTTCCCTTCCAGTTGACACAAACTCATAGCAGTTGGTGTTCCACGACCCGATGATCTGTCGGTTGTACCAAAACTATTTAGAGCCTCTCGCAACAAATTTCTTTGAGAAGGAATTGAGAGTGCGTCCCACATAGTAACGCTCAGGTTGGTCTTCTTCATTTGTTCTACTATGCTGAAGGAAATTTCTCCAACTTTGCTGACACTTCTTTGGGCATTAGGATCCTCTTTTGGAAAGTGCTTGTTGGGTACTGTGATGCCTGAAGAACCTTCTTTCCTTGCAACTTGGCTAACAGGTGTTTCTAGCAGTTTCTTTCCCACATATTTATCAACCGCTGCTTGTGGTTGAGGTTATGAAGTGGATGCTTGATCAAATTTGGAAGGTTGAGGTTCCATTACTCTCTTCTTGGAATGAGTGTTTTCCGCCATTGATGAGGAATTTGTATTCAACCCGTAAAAATCTTCTGCTTGCCAATTTAGCAAAGTGGTTTCTTTAGGTGCCTGTGGTTGATCTAATATTTCTTGTGTAGATGAATTTTATGTTAGCTCTAAAGGGGAAGATATGATTTGAACCATAAGGGCCTAGCTAAGAAATCCATTGGGACAAATATTTTGATTGTGGGGTTGAGAACAAGGGTAACACCATTCATAGTCTTGAACTAGATTATTCTGGATAAGTACTATGGCTCTAGATGAGCTAGCAACAAGAGGGTTCCAAAATTTCAAAGGCCTAACATTCACAGCTTGATTTGTAGCTTGATTTTGTGGCTGATTGTTCCCTTGAAAAGGAGGATGGTTAGCCTGATACTGCTGATTTTGTGGCTGATATGGATGATTGTATTGAAATTTTTTCCTCTTGAGTGCAACGAGCTCATTTCCAAAATTTTTTACAGCAGTGACTTGACTTCAAATAGATCATTTGAAGAGGTAGGGGAAGACTGAGCTGGTTGATTAGAGGCTACTGGAATAGGAGCAATGATAGGCTGATTGTTCGTAAGATCTGGAGACAATGGCATTGGTGGTCGTGGAGCTATCTTTCCAGCCTGAATCAAGGAATTCTCCACTCTTATGGAAACTTCGTAGGCATCAGGTAATGTAGTCCCTCCCATGGACTGGATCATAACTGCTACATCAATATTCAAGGCTCACAAATAGTACAAGAATGCATTATTTGGAGAAGGCTTTATGAGTGCCAGAATCCTATTCTAGGTCCTATGGAATCAGAAGTTGAAATCACTCATGTATTCTTGGGGAGCTCTCTTCATGGTAGTGAGTTGTTCCAAAAGTGATAGGTGATCACTCTTGTCTTCAAACTGTTTACAGAGATTTTATCCTAACTCATCCCAAGTGGTTATAGTGCCAACACTTAACCCTTGAAACCATTGAAGTGTTTTTCCCTTGAAAGAGGTAGCAAGAAGTCTAACCACAACGTTGTCTTCTGTGATATTATGTACTGCACAAATGCTGGCTACATCAAGAATATGTTCCACTAGAGTAACGTGAGTTTCCCCTATGTAAAAGGGTAAAATTTTGAGTGCCGTAACAGGTATAGGGTCACATTGAGCCAATAGAAGAGGACATATTGCATTGAAAGGGGGAAAATCTTGGTTTCTTGCCATAACAACAAGAGGTTGATTGTTCCTTGGTGGAGGAAACCTTATGTACGGAGGAATTGAATGACCCCTACGAGGTAAAGTTGTAATTGGTGATGTTGAAACACCTCTTCTCCTTCTCTTTGGAGGAGACAAGGAAAGTTCAATATGTTGATAATTTTGTTTGTTTGAAGAAGATCTTGTCTGAATTCTTCACATAAGTTAACACAATGAGATTTGGAATCCAGAGATATAGAGTCGCTAGGTACTTTGACTTGTGCAAGTGAGAAGAGAAGTACCAACTCTTGGTCCCACCGAGCGTGCCAAAAACTGTTGTCACCAAATCACTGCACCCTCCAAATGGCCAAAATGTGAACAAGACATTCAGTGTGATTGGGAAACATGGGATCACCTCTCAAGATGTGGGACTTGGGCTCGAGGTGAAACTCCAGAGAAGGCCGACTTCCTCTTCCTAAACTAAGTGTTATACTACTCCTAGTGTAATAAAATAGTTATCTAGTCCTATGCTAACATTTTCATGGGTTTTAGGGAAAGATATTTGCAAGAAATGAAACTATACTAGGGATGGTGATGCACCAAATAAAGGGTGTTTCCAGACTCAGGAAGGGTTAATTTGAAGAGGGTGTGTGCACCACAAGTCAACTTCACCTACTGCAACTTAGAGAGGGTACAAAATACCATAGACTAGGAAGCATGTGTTCCCTTTGTTAAACTCAATCAGAAAAAATAATCTATCAGTCTTCCAGTGAAGAAGGATGAACTTGAGAAGGGTGAACAAGCACCACAACTCAACTGCATGCAATACTCCACCACTTGATAAGCATAGAACTCCAAGAACCTGCAATAGAAATGTAAACTTGCACAGTGTACCTACAAGCATGAGAAAAGGCACAAAGAAGTATAGAAGGATGAAAGGACTGAGATTAGTCACAAAACACACACTTTTATTACTTCAACAACATGCACAATGCATCATACATTTAGAAGAGGAAATGGTTTCCATTACAATCTTGGAAAAGAAGGCTTGAAAGTTCCCTCAACATACAAGGACAACTTGCAGAAGAAGGAGGTTTCTTGAAAAACTATACACTTGTCTCAGAAGTCTAACTTGTCCAACCTATTGGAATGAGCTTCTAACTTACATTTATAGAAGAAGTTGAGAGAGAGGAGAGAAATAGTCATAAATTGCCTTCCTAAATTAAAGGTACATGATGTATTTATTACAGTTGGTTGAACCACTTGAGAATACTTCCATCATGTGCCATTAATGACTATTTGTTGACTTAATCCTTCTCAATTAATTAAAAGAATATTTAAATAATAATATTTAAATATTATTATTTAAAATATTTAAAATATTTAAATAATTAATTTAATTTACTAAAATTTATGGTGCCCCCCCCCCCCTTAGGATTGGTTTGCACTTAAAGGGGGGGGTCCATGAAAATAGGTTCAAAACAACCCAACTCGGTGGTTGGCTTGCTGAGCCAGCTCAATGAGTTGGGCTTGAGCTCCACTTATCTGCACCACAACTGATCTCACCTTGAATTGAACTCACCGCCGAATCTACACGAGACTCACTTGGTATTGCATGCCCTCACCTCAGAGATTAAAGCTCCTTCATTTTTACACTGCTAACCAAGCTCTTCCCTACTACCGAGCTAGTTCTCCATCACGTTGCAACTCGAGCATACTCGGCCTTGAGTCTTGTCATGTATCTATTACCTCGAATTCATTTTGACATCACTAGCTCTAGCTCCGATGCTAGACTCATGAGTCTTGACATCATACCGTGCTTGAGGTCATCACGTCCGAGCCATCACTTGAGCCTACAACTCTCCTTGCTCACCTGTCGCATTTCACCTCCTTATTGAGCTTGGTTTGAATTGAGCCCATTACTGAGCAACTCCACAAATCATTCAAGCTAAACTGGATCGACGTCAAATTAAGCTCATCACTGAAGCACGAGTCTCATCTTGTCTCTAACTATCACCAGCATCGTGACTCAGCCATCCTATCTACAAATCAGTCGAGATCCTTCAAATGAGTTTACAGACACCATGTTCTAACTCATGTAATCGATGCTCAATCTCAACTTCACCCTGAGTAAATTTTGCCTCAAGTTTTCTCAGCTCTAATGAGTATCAGATGTACCAATCCCAACTTGTGCATCCTTGACTCGACTATCATTTCATCTCACCGTAATCGAGTCATCTCACCTGTCTTGGTCATTCCAAGTGATACAAGCTCACTACCGAGCTTCACCTTGAGCTTATTTTTGTCAAACAATTCACGAATGCTCAATTCATCCGTCTAAGCTTGCGCATGAGTTCCTTTAGACATGGTTACGTGCAGACCCATCGTACAATGTTACATTGTCGAAATCTGAGGTAAAACTTCCTCCACGTTGCTTGTCACCAAGCTCGATGATCAACTCTCCCATCCCTATGAGCATTTGACTCAACTATTCCGAGATTGAAATGGCTACAAAGCACCATCTTGTGAAGCTCTTATTCTTTTCACAATGGGCTGTCTAAATATATCACCTTATAATCAATACTTGGCAATCCTCACCAAATCTCACGAGTCCATCACTTTAACTTGACCACATATTGACTCGTTAACCAATGCTCCCACCATCAATGTTTGTGCAAATGATCCTAATTGAGCTCACCATGATTATATGCAATCTCAACACCTGTGACCCTTCTACAAGTTGAAACTTAGTGCATGACCTCAACTCGATTTTTGAGCTCCATGTCAATGGTGAGTTAGCTTACCCTTGAGCGGATTCACCTAGTGAATTCATTCTTACGAGCTCGATTGCTAGGAGCTTGAAAATTCATCAACTCTTCAACATGAAAGAATAAAACTCCACCTCTTCCGTGAACTGAGCTCGATCAGTTATCATGCTCAATGAGTCCAAACCCTCCGAAGCATATGGTCACTCCGTCAATGAAGATGCTTGACCGAGTATATCCATCAGCGGTCAACCATCCTCATATTCAATTTACCGAGCACATTACCAAGCTTTTAGGAATCGTCTACACGAGCTTACCCTCATGTTGCCTTGTGTCTCATCTTATTGACCGAGTCTATGTATATGTTGAACTCAGGGATGCTCCCAAGTATCCACCAACCTTGAGCACTAATCAAGCATCAATGCTGCCCGCTGGGTACCACTTGATTTTCATGAACGCAAGCACACGCGATTTTCGACTCCCTCTACGTATCCGAGGACTTTGTCAAATGTCTCATGATTTTGATGCTCACCTGAGCTAGTTACACCATTGGCACTCGCCACGTATGAGCCATTTTACTCCTATTTTGTGCCTAAGTTGTGATCTCCACTCTCATCGTCTTCTTCCAAGCTTGGCTACGAGTTCGATCGTGCATTGACCAAGTGAGTCTTTGTGTCTGCTATCGAGCTCATTTATTGTCTTACATCCCCGCATCACTGACGAGATCCTCAATAGAACTCCCACATCAGATTGCCATGGACAAATGAATTCGATTCTCCCATTGGCCACGGTCCTCAAAAACCTCCATTGAGGGCATGAAAGAAACCCTGCCTTGTCATCTTCACAGCTCCACTTGTGTCATTTTTGAACTTAGCTATGATTTCTATCCCAAGTGAGCTCAGTCCGAGTTGTCTTCAACACTGCGATGTACTCTTTGCTAACTGCTCATTCGACGAATCACTTGACGCATGAGTCAACTCCTTTTGCTCCCTCGCATCAACCCACCACCAAGATCCTTCATTTTATCATCGATTCCCTCAACCTTAGGAGCCACTTGATATTGTTCCTTCCTAGCAATTCGAGGAGGATAATTCTCGATTTGCAAATCCACCGATCAACCTCGGACATGCTACAAGTTTCACCTCCATACGAGCTTGATGAGGGTTGTTATCTCACATGCTAATGACTTGTGACAATCTAATACCACAGTTTGCAATCCAATCTCATTGGGCTCATGCTATGTTTATCTGAGTGAGCTCCAACTCATCCTACTTGTCTCATCTCCATATCACCAGCTCAACTACCAGCCCGATAATTGGGCTTTGAGTGACCTGTATGCATATTAACTCGCCCCGATGGTTCTAACTCTCTATGTATCCATTCAAACTGACTACCAATGGAGCTCTGTGAGCTCTATGACCGTGGATCGAAATATTCACCGCTCGAGCTCCATGTAATGAGTCATAATTTCATTGACTCACCTCGGCAACGATGAACCTATGCTTGTTGGTTATGAAACTCTCAACTCTATCTCAATGCCTTGAAGTTTTTCTTTAATTTGGTGGCTTTCTCAAATGATCAGTTCTCATGAGCCCAAAACCTCCAATGACTAAACTCTACCTTAACCTCTGCGAACATTGATCTCCTTTCCACGGTCGAGCTCAACTCTGTCAGTGCTTTGTATTTTCGAGGCTCGGAACTAGCGACTCTAAAAGTGGTAGTTCCCCTCTGACTCACTAGCCCCTACCGAGCTCATCATCGTCAACCTAGAAGGTAACTCGTTTGTTGTTGCAAATAACATCTCTGGCCATAGAATGACGGGATGCTGACCCATCTAGCATGTTCAGTATACATGGAAATTAGCCTTCCATGCCTAGCTTTTTAGAGTATCTTGCCAAACTTCCAACTTGTTTGATGCTTCCTATCATGGTTTCCCCGTATTGCTCATGCCTAGCAATTGACTCAACAAAAACTTGTTGTCTTGATCATGATCCACATGGCAATTATCACCTAGATTTCCCTATTCATAGCCTTAAGTGAGTGGGTTTACGCACTCGGCTCTTTCACCGACTTCAGTTGTAACGAGCCAGTCTCGTATTATAGATACTTCCCCCAATATACGTCGCCTTCTAGCTGAGCCGTGATCTCCACTTTGAGCTCCCATTCGAACTATCCTCCGGTCCTATGTGAGCTTTCATTTATGCTCGAGCCAAACTGTGATGAGCTTGACCAATCTTGCTCTTTTCGACTCATGAAATCGTCTAAGTGCCAAGCTGATTCCTGAGTCATGATCGAGTTAGGGTTAGGCATCAAGCTCCTCACGATGACTCATTATCTTACTGTTCCGATTGATGATGTTTGGGGCTCGACCGAGTCCATTTAAGCTCGAGTTCAAACTCCACTATGGCTCGCATACCCCCAAATGAGTGAGCTCATCTTGATTTACATAACCACTTAGCTTGATCGAGCTATACGAAAGCTTTCAACCGAGCTAATAAAATATCTCGACTTTAATATTGTAAACATTGAAGGCCGAGCTTCACATGTCTAAGTGTTGGGCTCTTAACGCTCTGCACTGATCTCGACTATGTATGATACCGAGGCCCACTATGAATCACTTGCATCCTTGAACCCTGAGTCACTCACACCAAAATCTTGACCATAATCTCTCCATCTGAGTGGATGGTTGTGACCATTTCTATTGGCTCCTTTCAGCCAAGCCATATCCACGTAGAGCTCTAACACACATAGGACTGAACTCTAAGACATTGATCCGAGACCTCAACTCTCTTGAGCCTTGTTCCATCCGTTTCCATGATACGAAGTCACTGCCCATTGCTCTATCCTAGAAATGACCATAGACTCTAGCTTCCCATTGAGCTCTACACCGAAGTTGGCACTCGGAGACCCAGGATTGAGTTAGAATACCCAAGTTGAGCCTTCAGTTGGGTTGAGAAGAGAACACTTAAAAATGTCCCTTAAGCAATTTAAATTGTTTTATCTCCTATGATGACCCAAAGTCCCTCCCTAGTGACTAGATCTCATGTCTTTGATCCCAGAGTTCAACAGGACCCTCGTTGTCCAATTTTTCCATGTGCACAAAATCGGATAACACTTTTGGTTTCATTTTTATAGATAATACAAGTGTTGTGGTGGATTTCTTCTTTTCATATGGAATATTAAAAAATTCTGGAAATGTCTTTTTTACTTTCTTATGTTCAACAGGTTGCAGAAGTGTTTGTGAATTCATACCTTCGTAGAAATTCTACAGAAACTGGGCCTGTTCTAGATTGCCTAGAATTTGAAATTTTTGAATAGGGATATCTCCATCCTCATTCCCATCACTTTCACAGTCACTTATTGACGTGGAGAATATTTTTTTGTCTCTTTCCTTCATTTCTAGAAAGATTCCGTGATATGAGGAATGAACGTAACAAAAGTTTGATTCCTAATAGAGTCGGCAAAAAATGTTGGTTGGATTTTATGTCTCTGAATATGCCCAATGGAAACACATAAAACCTGCAACAGTTTGGGAAAGTCACCCATTGACAGGGCGACTTTCCTTTGCGTTTGAGAGGGGCAGTTCCCTCATATGATGGTTTTTTTTTGTATTTTTGGTGTTTTTAACTGGAAAACACAAAAGGGTAGAAAATTTTATGTCTGTTTGACCTTGATATAAATACTTGCCCTTTTTCGTGGAAAATTAAATAAAAAATGGTAATATCTTGGCCACCATATGGTAATATTTGGGCCCTTTTTCCTAAATAATTTTTTTCTAAACTGACACAATGGTGCAACTAAATTGATATCATTTGTCACAAAGCACTAGGAAATTGGCAAAAAAATATAATGGAATCAATAATCAATGTGGTATGTGAAAAATATAAGAACTGTGAAATTTATATCTAGTAACATATTTCATATATGTATGTATGTATGTATGTATGTATGTATGTATATGTATATGTATATGTATATGTATCTATATATACATACATATACATACATACATACATACATACATACATACATATATATATATATATATATATATATAATACAATTGTCTACAATACACCTCGAGATATCAATCTCGAGTCTCCTATATCAGATTTGTCACATAGGTTAGAAAAGCACCTTTAGATGGATATCTCTTGGTGTATTTGAGATAGTTGTATTTAAGATATCTATGCTAGTTTATTGTGCATTTACATGTTTATATTATAAGATTTTGACATGATAAATGAAATATTCCATAATAACACTATTAGATTTGGGGTTGGTCTATTTGACAATGGTCAGAGAGGAGATGAATGGGATCCATTATGTAGGGACATTGACAGTTTGGTTGCATCTCCACCATCCAAGAATAAAATTAACACATTTCTATTGTTTCCCTCAAACAAATGAATTAATAGGAAATATTTGCAAGGAATATTTTCCATCTTTCTCCTCAATCGAATTATAATCCCAATATTTTTGCAGTAGTGGTTGCTAGTGTTTAGTCTCATTCTCCATTTGGAGCAGGCATTCAAAGAATCCATAATCATCATTTACACACAATGTGAACTCAGACTTGAACTGCTCACATTTTATGTTGGCCTTATCTATTAATGTTTATGTAATAATTAAGATTGGTATTCAATTTATATGCAAGAAATTTAATTTTATGTTGTGTTAGGATCGAAACACAGATGAGCAATAAAACAAAATTAAAACAAAAATAAAATAAGAACGCAATCACAAAATAAACTCAAGATTTTTTATGTGGTTCACCCAATGTGGGCTACATCCACCATAAACAAGCCAAACTTCTTCTTTACTCAAACCTGAGGAATACAATACAATTCTCTTTCTTTTTCATATTACAAAGATTAAATCCATGTACATATATATAACTTGTGCACCTCTTTGTAAAAGTTTGTTTCAACCACAAGAAACCTAAATCTAGCATGCTTATAAATAAGACATGCATATAAATAAGATAAACATAAAAATAACAACTCCCTTCTATTAATAAGACAATGCTATTTTTATCCATGGCCATGAATTCCTCCCAAAATCAAGGAAAAAGAAAACCGCCACTTCAACTTGTAGTTAGACTCCACATATTCAACAATCTCCCACTTAGAGACTAACTGTTGCAACCCATTATTACAGCTCATCCTCGGACTCTTCTCTAACTTTTTTTTCTTCTTCAAGATCAATATTGAAGACCTATCGAAGCTAAATAACCTAACCTTCAAACTTCTCTTTTTTCACCACCTTTGTCAACATATCAACAGGATTATGACTTGTATAGATATTTTCCAACATCAATTATCTGTCCTCCAAAAATGATCTAATGAAGTGATACCTGAGTTGTATATATTTGGTTCTCGAATGGAATGTTGAGTTCTTGGAAAGATGAATTGCACTCTGGCTATCACTGAATAACCTGTAATCCTCCTTCTTTCCCAATTATTCCATGAACTGCTACATCCATATCATCTTCTTGCTTGTTTCTGTAGCAGTAACATACTTTTCCTCTATAGTAGACAAGGCAACAATCTTCTATAGTTTAGAAATCCAACTAATTGTCGTGCCACCAAAAATGAATACATAGCCTATGGTGCTCCTCCTACCATCTAAATCTCTAGCCATATTTGCATCAACATATCTGTGTAAGGAAACCTCTGACCCTCCATAGCACAAATGCATGCTACTGGTCCCTCCCAAGTATCTGAGAATCCACTGGACTACATTCTAGTGCTCCTTTCTTCAATTATTCATGTATCTGGTGACAACTCCCACTACATGGGAAATGTCTAGTATTTTTCATACCAGAACATACATCAAACTTCCAACTGCTGAAGCATATGGAACTTTGGACATATATTCAATCTCTTCATGTGTTTTAGGACATTATTATTTACTTAACTTGAAGTGTCTTGCCAATGGTGTACTTACTGGTTTTGCATCCTAAACCTATCCAAAACCTTGTTCACATAATCTTCTTGAGAAAAAGTCAGTATTTTACTCTTTCTATCTCTATTGATTCTCATGCCAAGAATTTTCTTTGCTGCACCTAAATCCTTCATGGAAAATGTATTGGCTAACTATCTTTTTAGCTCATTTATATCCTACAAATTTGACCCTGCCACAAGCATTTCATCCACATATAACAGAAGGATAATATATGTGTCATTATCTAGTCTCTTAAAATAAACACATTGATGAGAATAACATCTAGAGTAACCTTGTTCTATCATGAACATGTCAAATCTCAAATACCACTGCCTTGGAGATTGCTTAAGGACATACAAGATATTCTTCAATATACACACCAAATTCTCCACCCCCCTGACTTCGTATCCTTGTGGATGATCCATATAAATTTCTTCCTCTAAATCACCATGAAGAAAATCAGTTTTTATGTCTAATTGTTCAAACTTCCATAGCTACCAAACTTAAAACAATTCTAATGGAAGTCATTTTAACAACAGGAGATAAAATTTCATCAAAGTCTATACCTTGTCCTGTGAAAATCCCTTCACAAAAAGTTTTCTTTATACCTCTTTTTGTCACCTTCTTCTTCCTTCAACTTGTAAAGCCACTTGTTCTGTAATGCTCTCTTTCCTACATGAAATTGAACCAAATCCCAATTTTGGTTGTGATCCAAGGAGTCCATCTCCTCATCCATACCCTACTCCCACTTTTTCCTATTTCTACTTGCATTGCTTCTTCAAAACTTTCTAGTTCTCCACCATCTGTCAATAAACAATAGTAAAGCTCATACGAAGATAATCGTGCAGGAGGTTTACTTACCCTAGTAGAATGTCTCAAAAGATTTTCTAGATTTTAAGGCTCTTGTTTTTCTTGCTGATTTTTATCTACAAAAGCAACACCGATTGTGTCAGGATTGATGCCAACTTGTTGATTTCCATCCCTTTGATCACTTCTCTATCTTTTATCTTATCAAGTGCTACATACTCATACTTTTCCAGCTTCTTAACCTGTAGTTGTTCCATGTACATAACCCTTTCATTGAAAATAACATCTCTACTCCTAATGATTTTCTTCTCATCTAAACTCCACAACTGAAATCCAAAATCATCAGTGTCATACCCAATGAAAGTACATTTCTTTGACTTGGCTTCTAGCTTGGTCCTATTTTCTTTATCAATGTGCACAAATGCTTCGCAACCAAAAACTTTCAGAAAAGAATAGTTTACCTCCTTACCGGTCCAAGCCTCCTCTAGTACTCCACCATCCAAAGCACTTGAAGGTCCTCTATTTATCAAGTAACAATTGTATCTACACCATCTGCTCAAAGTTTTAATGGTAATCCAACATTCAATCTCATGATCCTTTCATGCTTCATGATATTTCTATTCATTCTTTCTGACACACCATTTTTTTGTGGTGTTTTATGAACTGTCTTCACCCTACGGATTCCATTTTGTGAACAATAGTTGTAAAATTCATTGTTGCAGTACTCTCCACCATTATTTGATCTAAGACACTTCAACTTCAAACCTATTTCATTCTCAACCAAATATTTCCACTTCTTGAAAGTATTAAATACATCATATTTCTTCTTTATACAATAAACCCAAACCTTCATAGTAATATCATCAATAAAAGTAACATAATACCGTGAACCACCAAGAGAAGATACCTGATTCAGCCCCCACACATCCGTATGAACAAGCTCTAACTTGTGTTCCTTCCTGGTTGATTCAACCTTGAGAAATCTCACACATTTTTGTTTCCCATACACACAATGCTCACAAAAGTCCAAGTCTATGTTTTTCAAATCTGACAACTTTCCCTGTGAATGTCAAATCTTCATCCCCTTGTCACTCATATGGCCAAGTCTATGATGCCATAGAGTTATGTCTATACCTGTAGTAGCTAAAATAGAATATGGATCAGAACTAACAATGGATAAATACAAAGTACCTACTTTTTTACCTTTTGCTACCACAAGAGAACCCTTCGTAACTTTCCAAGAATCTCTTGTAAATATAACCATACAACCCTCATCTCCTGATTGCCCTGCAGAAATTAGATTCCTCCTCAAGCTAGGAACATGCCTGACATTCTTCAATACCCAAGTGTTACCATTAAGCAATTTAACATGAACACTACCTTTTCTAACAATGTTACATGGCTCGTCATCACCAAGATATACCTGCCCAAAATTCCCTTAAACATAATCTTGAAAATACTGTCTATGAGGAGTTGTATGAAGTTAAGCACCAGAATCTAAAACCAAAGATTTTTATTTAATATCTAAAGAAAGAATACGAGCATCTTGTAACACATCACCTGTTATGTTTTCCTTTTTTCTCCCTTCTTGTTGATCTTTCCCTAATTTTAAAGACCAACAATATTTATTTGCATGTCCTACTTTTCCACAATTCCAATATACCATCATGCTTCTAGATTTATATCTACCCTTCTTAGGCTTTCCATGGTGTCTAGGAACTTTTACTTTTTCCTTATGTCTTCCCGTGTTCTCTACACTCAAAGCATTACCAGATGACTTACCTGTGATTTTTCTTCTCATCTCTTCATTAAGAATCAACCAATAACATCGTCAAACTTTAAAGCATTTGAACCAGAAACAAAATTACTCACAGCCATAACCAAAGTATTCCAACTTTCAGGCAATGAGCATAAAATCAAAAGAGACCTTACTTCATCATCAAAAATTATTCCTACAAAGCTTAATTGATTAGTAACCATGTTGAATTCATTCAAATGATCATTTACTGAATCACCTTATGACACATTCATATTTTAAAAAATCATAAGAAATACCTTATTGGAGGCTGAGGGTTTTTCATACAATTTACCCAGTTTTTTCATTAGATCTACCATTGTCTTTTCCGTATAAATAGTGAAAGCTACCGTAGTTGACAGGCACAATCGTATCATTCCTAGTTCCTTCCTATCAAAAACATCCCATTCTTCATCTTTCATAGTTAACAGCTTCAAAGCTTACCCTTTAAATGGTAGATAAAGATCCTTCTGATATAGGTATTCCTCCATTTGCATCTTACATAGTTGAAAGTTCCGACTATTAAACTTCTCAGCCCTTAACTTGCTATCTTTTATCATTTCTCCCACTCAAACAAGAAAACATCATGTGAGCTTTTTCTGCCAAAACAAAATCTTGATCTGATACCAGTTGTTAGGATCGAAACACAAATGAGAAATAAAACAAAATTAAAACAGAAATAAAAGAAGAATGCAATCACAAAATAAACTCAAGATTTAACGTGGTTCACCCAATGTTCTTCTTTATTCAGTCCTAAGGAATACAATACAATTCTCTTTCTTTTTCATATTACAAAGAGGTAAATCAATGCACACATATATATAACTTGTGCACCTCCTTGTAAAAATTTTCTTCAACCACAAACAACCTAAATATGGCATGCTTATAAATAAGACATGCATATAAATGAGATAAACATAAAAATAACAACATACAATGCTATTTTTATCCATGGCCATGCATTCCTCCCAAAATTAAGGAAACAACAAACTGCCACTTCAACTTGTAGTTAGACTCCACATCTTCAACATGTCCACCTTATCTATTAATGTTTATATAATGATGTAATCACTAAACCTTTAAAAATTTTGGTGTTGCCCATATTGGATTCAAGGTTGGTTGGTGTGACAATGGTTAGAGAGGGGATGGTTGGGATCCATTTTGTAAGGACAATGATTATATGGCTACATCACCATCACCCACTTGGAAATCTGGATTTTCACAACCCAATGACTAACATTATTTGTCCTATCTCAGACTTGGTAGGCTGTGAGTATGTGTTTGTTATGAGCTCAAGGATTTTGGATCTCTTTGCCTCAACTCAACTCACTTGGATTCATGACTTGGTGTATGTTCTCTAAAATTCAAACAAACATCTCTCAAGCTTGGTTTTCCATCACTTTTGGCCCTATTTCTTTCTATTAAGCTCTTCATTGGTTGTGTAGACTCTATCCAACTCAGAGCTTGATTAGTCTTATATCGCTAGCATGGTTGTGGATATTTTTATTGGGTCTTTGTATCTTGTTTACATCTGGTTCTCACACCTTAACTTTATTCTCTTGTTAAGAGTTTGGAACATATAATTCTATCTTGGCATTTATTTTAACTCATTTGCATTGTTCAACCTTTTTTGTGGGTCATCTTTATCCACTTGTGTTTATCGATTATTCTTTCACTTTGAATCATCTTACTTCTTCATAGGATCATGAAGTATTGTTGAGCTTCTGTCTCTAAAATTCTTGGCCTTTGCATTTTATACAGGAGCTTTTTCAACTCGTTATTAGTTTTATTTGTTACCACTTCCCCTTTCATGTCAATGATTTTGTTTTGCTCTCTTCACAATTGCTTCTCACATGTGACTTGTGGATGGAGCTTGAGATTACCACTTGGCTCCATTGTCTATTACTTTCACTCTACAGGATCATATTACCTTAGTTTGACACATAGTCCTACTATGTCTTTCTCGCCCAGGTTCATACATTATCATCTTCAAAACTGCCACCACTTTGACACTTATTTGATCCAACTTAATCACGTGGAACCTATTGGATTTTCCCCAATTTTTTATTTTTGATTGTTTAAGTATTGATTACCTGTGACATAAATAATGCATGTGAAATTGACTTGCTTATATAGGATTCCATAGGTAAGATGAACCATCACATATGAAAACACATCTAAGATTTTCATATTATTAAATAATTAATATACTTTGGGTAGTGCTAGCAAGGCCTCTTACATTAGATGAGTATACTTTCACATAATAGCTTTTATTTTCTTGTAGTTGTCTTTATCATCATCGAATAAGAATTAATTTTTTTAGCAAGATACAAATGATGATTTATTTTCATATAGTAATTAATTGTGAATTCTTGCATTTTGTATTGCATGTATTCATTATCTTTGGGTGGTCACGAAGGGTTGCAGTCTCTATAAAATACTAATTTATGGTCGAAAATCACTAAACTATGTTCCAAATTTGAGTGTTTGGCCTCTGATGGAGGTTGTGATGGATGAGATGTCATAGCTTGGGTATGGGAAATCAAGAAAACATGTTTTACTTGTGGTGTCCAAATAAGGATAGCTGCCTCATATTGGGGTAGTATGGGAAGCAACCATTAGTATCTTACCATAAGTTTTGAAACTACTTACAATGCAGGCTTTGTAACTAGGAGCTAAATTTTTCCTTACAAAGTAGGGAATGATGAGAGTGACACTTACTAGTCATGATGGTCAATGTGTCAAAGGATGTTTGGGCACATTTAATCACCTAATGGTCTTGTTTTGGATGCAAGTGTGGGTTGGGCATTAACCATCATCAGGTAGTACCTAATTTTATGATAAATGGTTTGGCAATGAAAACATGTATTAGGTAGGGGGATATACAACATGCGTTTCATCAACCTCTTATTTGCTAAATTTTATACCAATGGATTATCTGACATCCTTAGAAATATCCACCTCAACATAAAAACACTTTTAGTGGTCTCTCCACATAGAACATGGGTTTCTCAAACCCTATGCAACGACCAAGCAACTTAATTAACTAATCCACAAAGTTCTAGAGTGGAAACAACAAACCAAGTAATTTAATCCTTATCATGATCTTAAGCTTTGCTTGTTTTATGACTGCAAAACACATGTCTACTGAGAAAACACAACTAGTGTCTTTTGGAAATTTAAAAATGGGAAAATTGAAAATTTGTTTTAAAGGGAATACTCTTTAAACATATAAAATATCTTTGAACTTTTCGTGCCAATTATATCCTCTTTGAATTTTCTTTACGTATTTTGTTCTTTTGTGAATATTAAAAAACTACTTTATTACCATTTAAATATGTAATTGAACCCTATAGAAACTGATTTATTATTATTATTTTAAAGAAAAATGAAATAAAGTTATAACAATTACTTAGAAAAAGTTGAATATTCAAAGAATGGAAAATTCAAAGGAACATAGTATAAAGGAATATTCTTCAAACATACAAAATGACTTATTTTTCTTCATTCAAGTAGAGAACATTCTAAGAAAGGAAATTTTGGGGAACAAAATAAAAAATAAATAAATTAAACATACAAAATATCTTCAAATTTTTTTCTATCACTTAATTTTGTATAAAAAATAAATTAAATTAACTCGTCCTTTTATAAATTTGAAAAAGTCTCATCCATTATCATTTAAAAACAAAAAATAAATAAATAAAAGAAAACATTCATAAAAAGACATTTAAGAAATAAACTTCAAAAATACCACCACTTTTTCAAATTACGATACAAGATAGTCATGTAGAATCTATTAGATCTTACAAAAAATTTAAATTAATTTTTAAAAATCGAAGCATCTAATTTTATTTTTTTGATTGAACAATTTAAATGAGATTGTAGTATAATTAAACAGTGGAGTTACATAGTTTAGTGATATCACTACCTAAGTTCCAGCAGGGATAATTTATAGATCGTGGAAGACATATGCAAAATGCAAATATAAAATCCCTAATTGTAATATCTATTATAACTATATGACTTTCATTTACTATTGGTAAAGGTTCCTTTATATTGGCAGGGGTTTATACCTAGAATAATACAAAGTGTTACAGTAGTCAAGGGGTCTTAAATCGACAGTGGACACTTAACCTCGCATAAAAAAAAACATCAACCACGCTATGACAGGCAAGCGAACAATGCCATGAAGGTAACATAAAATGCCACAAAGGCAAACCTTAAGCCAAACCAAATCGGCCTGGGCCTAAAAGATTGTCGCAGAGCCAAAAACAAACTTAGTTTTTTCCAAGAGCCAAATGCATGAGTTACTGCATTTTCTCAAAGTTTAAACTGGAGTATTACCACTAGCCACCACAGTATCAAGTAGCACATATGTCCTGAGTAGCAAGAGGAGACGAAAATTTTAAGCCTATTGGCTTGGTCCTGATACTACACTCCATGACCAAATTCCAACTCTCAAGTTGATAAGATATTTTTACAAGGCTAACAGGGATTATTCACTTTGGCAAGAGTGACTCTGTGCTCAGGGTCAGACTGCACAAGTAATCAGTCACATGAGCTCTTTTCATGCATTTGACACCACCAGAGTGGGGAGTCTCCTTCACAACTGCGTAAATCCTGATCCATTCTAGGGACATCCTTATCTTCCGTATCCATTACATTCTAAAAGGTTACCAACCTTTAGGCTGACTGGAGTAGACACTTTTTTATTTCTTTCCCCAGACTTATTGAGCACATAAGCGTTCTTGTTTAGTGCCAAACCCTACTTTGGTGACATAAGTATGCACCGGAAGGCTTTCTTTTCCATAGTCGAGAATGACTAAATCCAATTGAAACCATCATGAGAGATAATTTCCATCTTATCCGAAAGACCCTTTCTAAGGTCCACCTGTAATACAGAATAGCGAGCATATATGTGAATAACCCTTGTGATATGGACCATAAATCATCAAAATATCATCTTAATGAAACATGTAATAGCCCACATCTCTTCAACACCAAAATAAAACAGTTAAATTATCAGAATAGTTTTTTTTAACTTTAATAAGAATAAAGATAGGAAAACACATCAGATCTAGATACCTAAAGTGATAAAGAAAGATCAACATCATGTAAGACATGTGTACATAGATGACATGAACCAACTCCATACAATACTGATAACATGAGGGTGACACATCAGCATACTACTTCAAACGACCTAAACCAATCTCTCAACTGACCCACCATAATAATACGAAACAATAAGATAGACAATCCAATTTTATGTCCTTTACGTATGGTTTACATCCTTCATCGACCTTTAGTTTTTCCAGTTGTAACGACCTAATATTTTACACACATAATAACAGGATTAAAAAATTCACTTGCATTGCTCAATACATAACATCACATAAGATCACTTAGGATAATGTATAACACATGAGATATTTGTGTAACCATGGACCCACATATATAACATGAAACACATGATGCACATCAAAGCCACATTTCTAAAATGAAAAAGTACCACAATGATCCACTACAATATACACTTACTCACAGGCACTTCCCACAACACATCATTGTTCATGGTGAAATATTTATTATAATACTATTTTTATTATTTGACTATAATTGTCTAAAGGAAACATAACATGGGACCACTCATTCCTTTACAAGTAGGTTGTATGTTTTTGTTTAACATTCCACCTATAGTGGTTCCTTTAGAATTTACTCGTTTCTCTTATGGAAATAACTTTATATAGCATGATTGTGATTAGGAACGTATATACACACATGCATCTTCTAATATTTGACTTAAGGATTTGTTTGAGAGAGTTGTGTTTACTTGGTTTGGAAAAATACTCTCGTTACAAGGAGGAAAATTCACAGGAAGAAAAAGGAAGGTTACTAGATCAATAGAAAACCTATCCCGAGTTCATTTTCATATCATTGTTTAATACTAACAATACACTCTTTTCATCTTCCAGTTATTACAACCAACTATGTAGGTTAACTAATTAAGTTGTATCATTCTTGATTCACAATTTGTTGCTCCAATTAGGAATTCATATTTTCACAATCATATTGCGCATGTAAGGGTACATTACACATGTGTTCCCATTATTAAGATTTTTCTTTGAATTTAAGTGACACATTTCACATTTCAAACTACTTTTGTTTCATCATCTTAAGGATTTACTCCTAATAGCAACGGGTTAATTACATGTTTTGACCATAAATTCTACTTCCTGAGTGATCCTAGGTTTAATATATTCCTATCTACGCCAAGGGTTCTACTAACTTTTACAAGTCCAACTAGAGTGCAATTTCCTTAACTTGCAAGACCTTGGCTACAACCAAAGTTATCCCGTTCTCAAGGCTACATTTTATTATTTCATTAGCATCGTTATTGAATCCACATTTATGCCAACAAATCATGTGATCATGCATCATATTTGGTTTTTTGATTTACAAGGATGTTGTATTAGTCGTGGAGCTCTACTCTATTACATTCACTTTATGATCAAATTTGACATTTTTAGTTGGTTTTGACATCATTCAATGGCATACCATTTTTTTGTAGCGGTTGTTCTTAGTTTAATATTGTTTACCCTTTTACCAACTACATTTACGTGATTACTTTGGTCTTGTATTTAACATCATTTTGGAACAAATGTAATTCCTATAACACTTACGTTTATTCGATGTTTAAATTTTACCTTTGCTAGACAAGGGGAACTATCATGAGATCAAGGAAGGAGTTATTAGGATTTAAAGGTGATTTAGATTCAAGATACCTCTTCCCATAAAAAATTTTCCATCATAGTAGCCTATTTTTCTTGTTACAATTTGTTATAATTCAACACTTAGTTTAAGTAGGTTTAACTTTTACACGTCATAAATTTATTTTTTTGTTATATAAGAGTTTGTGTTGGCTCAAATGCTTGATTTCTCCAAGAACAATTCGTATTTATTTATTTAAACAACAAGAGAATGCCTAAATCAATTATGAAGACTTCAAGCATAACTTTATTCCTAAACAATATCTTATTTACTCTTGTTTCCCATTACTCTTGCATGGTTAATTTGGACTCTTATGGGCATTGTTTTAGAACAATTGTAATTCAAATAACACATAATTTACACTTAGGGATTTAAGACTACAAGGAGTACGACCTCGCACAAGACAACTCATTTCATTGCTCTTAGACACACAAGTATTAAGTGTATATTGCAAGAGAGATATCCGAAATAATCTTATGCATTACAAAAACCTCCTAAGGACCTATTTCAAGTATTTGGGTAAATACACAAGTAATTCGAAACGTAGTCTCCACTCACATAATTTAGATCTGACAAGAGATCAATCATAGGTACAACCACCAACTATCTTGTAAGGCTTTGGCCACCCACTAGGGTACCAAGGGAAATCACACACAAGGGGGTTAACTTATTCATGATATGGTCATACCTACAACACCTAGACATGATCACCTCACTCTTCCCAATTCGATAGGTTTCACAATATATATGCACCACATCATAAAATATCAAGTAAATGGTCCTTAATAAGACGTCTTAGGTGTGAAACAAGAAGATGATTAATGAGATCAGAGTATTTTATTAACATGATCAATGTTTTATACCCTGGAAAAGACTCAAATGGGAGGAGGAAGTACAATAGGCATTATAACTCATTCTTTTATTTTTGTTAGTTTTGATGAGAGGAGATTCTACCTAGCATTGTGGGTGTTAAGGAAATAAACCAATAATTAACATAACAAAATATTAGTTTAATATCTTTATAACATAGGTACAACATTGAGCACAACTTCACATCCAATTCGACACTATAAAATATAGCCACATTGGTATTCCCTTTTCAAAATATACAAAGAACAATTCTTTGAACACAATACATATCATTATTCTATGGTAATACTTGTATTGCAAGATGAATATAACTTTGCAATGACAACTCATTAATTACAACATATCGCATCTAGAAAATTCCTCTTATTCAAAGTACTTGTAACCAACGTTGCGTCAGTCCTAGAACTGAGTATGGAAATCCCCTACACTCAAGCCTAAATCCACACATTCATCATTTTTAACATTCAAAACAAACAATAGAGAGAGATAGAGATAGGGAGAGAGAGACAGAAGAGTAAGGGAAGGAGGAAGAAAATCTAGGATTCATTTTCTTTTCAAATCATCGTAACATCTCGTATCCAATTTTCATTTCATTTCAACTCATATACATTTTGACCAATTTTTATTTTCAAAACCCAATCAAAATTTTCATAATTATCTCTAAAGAGAGAAGGGGAAGAGAGAGGAAGTCTGGATTTCATTTTCATTTCTATTCATCATATCATAATCACATACATTTTCAAATTTTCATTTCATTTCCAACCCATGAACATTTATAACTTATTTACATTTTTAGAACCACTCAAAATATCATAGTTACTTCTAGAAAGAGAAAAGGGAAGAGAGAGAAACATAATAATTTCCCAAAAAGCATTCATACAATAATTTGATCAATTCATACTCTATAAAGGGTGGAAATGATATGTACAAGGTTCCACAGTTAGTTAGGAGTCAATAGAACCCTTAGAAAGTGTGCTTAGCTAAAGTTGCAGTTTTGGTGCAAGTTGGTCGAAACATCTAAAGTGCTCAAAAAATGGGCCTTGAAAACACTCATTTTAAGTTTGAACACAAAGTTTGATAATTCTTGTGCACTCTCCCATATACATAGAATTCATCGTGTTTGATGGAAGTTTATTACGAAGAGTGGCGCTCAAGTTACAAGGGCAACTCCAAGGCCAGTTATCGTAATTACAACGACTCCTCTTATCACTCAGTGACTAGTCGGCCCCAAAACCCACTTGCAAAACTAGTCTCCAAAGCCATTTTCATTGAAATCCAGATGTGTTACAATTCTCTTGTTGGCATTCTACGAATATGTGGAAGGGGTTTTCATTTTCACTAAAACTAAGTGGTAACCGTAGGCCAAAACCGATCATGTTTTACTAAAAAGAGCACGTCACTACAAGTGACTGATAAGCTAACTGGGCTTATAAATTTGACATGCAAGGGCATTAATTAAGTTCAAACAACTTGGTTAGGTTTCCCCATAGTGTCTCATGTTACCGAGGGTCATGCAAGGAGTTTCAAATTTGCGATATATTTTGGTGTGGCGCTCCATGCGCATAACTTTCGGGGTCATAATTTTTTTGGTGTTTGACAATTCCAAATGAAGTAAGGTTTTATCATTGGTTGGAGTTACATTTCCTAATAAATAACATTTAATTTCCAAATGCAAGAAATGATGAAAGCAGAATTTAGTACAAAAGAACAGAGAAATTTCATACCTATTTCACACAAAACTTGTGGTCACCACATTTGACAAGGCCGCATCAGCTTCAGGAATTTCAGCAACAAATTTCAGGCTTTCTCATGCATCCACAAACCCTCCATATATACTGGCCACATATGTGCTAACCACCAAGCATGATGAGCTTCACTAAATCAAAGAACTTTTCTAAAATCAACCAACTCGTTATACTTCCAAATAAAGCAACTCGCCGCATTAAACATATCGTCATTCAAACACATTATCCCCCACCAACATAACACTTGCCACATGGTAGAGTCATTTCCATGGAACATTCAATATTCCACATGCAAACTCAAACATTATTTCAAAGTGAATTCACCCACAACTCCACATATTCTAACCTAACTTTCCACATCAACAACCAAATATCTTTCCATTAAAATAGCACCATAATAATGAGGTGAATTCCCTAAATTGAGCATAATAATAGCACACACTCTAGACTATATAAAAAAACTCTCTCTAAACATTCTTCAGCGAACACTTTTACTACTCTGGAGAGCTTTGTGCTATATTCTTCCAAAATCTACATAACTATCAACTAAATACTTGTAATGACAACGCATTGAAGGACAGAGAAAGGAACAGAGGTTCTCACCTAGAGGAAGAGTGAAATAGACAAATCTAGAAAAGGAAATGTGTGGGATAGCAAAAAAAGGGCACTTCTAATGTCTTAATTAAACTAACAACTAACCAAAATAAAGATAAGGAGAAGAAAAATAAGTGGTAGTCATCTACCCTGGGGAGGTGCTACACAATTTATAGTGCACGCAACACAAGTGTGCAGAACAAAAAAAAGGAAAAACCAACAGCCAGACAAAACTCCCAAATAAAATTCCTCTTATTACTCAATCGTCTTCTTCTTCTTTTGTATACGTCAAACAGGCCAGCGGCAGGTAGAAGATCTTCTAAGAGACATCGAACCCACCTCAAATATAGGTAGAGATCCCCCTCAATCAATTTGTATATAGAAAAATGAGGAGATACTCGGTTTACAGATTTATCTCTAAGTGTAGGGCTGCTTTAACCCACGAGGGAACGATTTTAGGATCGCTATTAGAAGGAGCTCCGTGTAGCACCATTTCTTGTAACGTTATGTTCATTTAATTATAGAATCACAAAACCCATGTTTATCATTGTTAGTAAAGTAGAGTTCCATTTTTTCACTCACTGGAATTATCTAATAACTGTTAAACTCACCACGTTACCTTGAGTTTCAGCATGGTTAACTCCTCGGGATCTAAAATAAATTACATGTAATCTAATGTAAGGAAAATGGCAGGTCTCAAAAGGTGTTTTAGTATGTGTCACTCTCATTTCCTGTTGCATGTTGACAAAGTCAGCCATAGTCTTATAATTGGATTGCGTGAAGTGTGGGGGCACTACAGTAGTATTTAGTTCCATCCATGCTAAGCTCAATCGTCATAGACATAATATCTTCAATGAATTCAATACTCTAGTCCCTAATACGCACCGCTCAATCCTTCCAATTTTTGGTGAACTCAGTAGATAGATGAGGATCATGACCCCGAAGGTGATCAAGGAAGTTAGCAAAACCACCAATTTGTAGGATATTCCAAATCTCTTTGATAAATTTACACTTGGCATTAGGGTTAGGCTCAACTCTGCAAAGTTTGCCACCAATTGCAACACTAGCCTTACCTATTTTGCACCATTCAAAACCAAGTTGTGAGCAGGATAGAGGAAACTGGCGGTACCGATCAGCCTATCCATCATGCAAGTTCACAGTCAATGCAAACCTGTGTAAAAGTTGACTGGTGCGGTCTATCCTTGCACCTAGTCAGCCTCGAACCCACGACCCCCGTGCCCTATTTCTCGTGCCTCACCATCTTGTTGCGCATTCACGTATGAAAGACTATGGTGCCAGTTTTTTTTATAAAACTGCAAATGGAAATTTGATAGAATAGGTAACAACGTATTACATTGCTACCTATTCCATCAAAACTAATAGCGACGTGACAAAACTAACGGCAACGTGACAGAAAATACTTTTTGGCTTTGTACGAACTTGCGTGAGAGATAGGCCTAGCCGGCGGTGACAAGATCCCACTCAGTGCTTGTTAAAGCGTGTGTACTCATGTTGCACTTGATGCGGCTCGTGAAACACATGTAGACCTTAGACTTACCTCTAAGGGTTATTATTGAGTATATTTTCCTTGGGAATGACCTTCCTTTTTAATGATTGATAGGATTTCCTTAGGTATACCATCGACCCCGAACCAATGTCTAACATTTGATTCATCGACTCCAATATTTGCAAAAAAATAAAATTCAATTGGCAAGTAAAATCTACTCATCACTCATATGACCAACCATTGGAGGGGCTAAATTATCAATGATTATTTGTACACCCTTTGATTCCCTACATTTACTTGAGCTTAAAACTAAAAATGGAGTCTGCAAAGTGCTACAAAAAGCAAGTAATGTGGTTGGATTTCAAACCATGAACATATTCAATTGTCCCTTTTTTCAAACGATGACCTTGATGTCATAAATAAAATGAAATAAAAAATAACAAAATTTGATCGGCAGATAAAATTTATTTGTCGCTCATTTGACAAACGATTAGAGTGGCTCAATTACCTATGATTATCCGTGCATTCTTTGTTTCCTTACAATTACTCAAGATTAAAACTAAAAGGGGGGCCTAGATAGTGCTAAAAAAAGTAAGCAGTGTGGTTGGGTTTTTAACCTTGAACATATTAGATTGTCCTCTTTTTTTATTTTGGCCCCTTTAATCGCATATTGCACTCATTTGAATAATGCAAGTGAGATTGAGACAACACATTGGAGCACATCTAAAAAAATGGGTAGGGACACTTTGATCCATGGAATAGATGTGGGACATGAAGGTATTTAATTCCCACAATTTTATTTCCAACTTTCCATTCATCTCTTCATCTTATCTAAAAAATCAAACTTCGTCTAATCTATAACTTTGATGCCAAAAAAATAGCAAAGCCCATTTTGTGGTGGGTGTCATGTTGTTTCTACTAGACAACCCTTAGTGCATGTCAGGATTGATTGTCCTCTACCAATTAAAGTATAGATATCTTCCATGGATGAAGGACATGGGAGCCATTTCTTTTCAATTCATAAACATGGAACTGGGTATGTTGTATTCAAGTGGTTGGGTTTTGAACCTGGAACTTAATATTTTTTCCCCACTTTTTATTTTGGCCCCTTTAAGTGAAAATTGTACTCACTTGAAAAAATGCAAGCGATCTGGAGACGATAATGTGGAGAAAAAATTATTCACTACCCTAATAACACAAGGGTTAAAATACCCAACAACAACTTTTGACATTGAAAATATTAATCGACTACTCCTTTCCTTTTAAGATATCTCCGAGACACACTGCCTCGATGCCTTGCATTCTGCACTCCGTTTCTCCTTCCAATGATTGATAAATATGGCATGTTGTTGTAGGAATGAAGAGTTACGAATTGGTTACCCACTTTTTTTTCCACCCTTCTAATTTGTATCCCTCAAACCATTTCTTCATCATTCCCCTTCCTCCACCATCATTCTAGTCCCTCTGAGTCTACTTCTTCAATGTATCCCCTTCGGCGTTTCAATCATACATTTCATATACGATTGCTAGTAGAATAATAATTGAGAAGCATAAATTTCAACAAATTGTTATCCAATGATGTGTTGATCAATGTCACGATCTCACACTCCACCAAACATTAGGGTTGAAAATTATATAACAAATTTTACAATGAGATCAGAGAGAGTTATAGACATACAAATGATATTCAATAATCTCTATATCATTTACATTACAAAAACCATACATATATATAGGAAATAGCTTTCCTAAAATATAGGAATCCTATTAAGGCTCCTATTACCACTCACCTAAACTATACAAGTTGTTTTAACAACTCGTAACAACTCCAAAATCAATTGACTTATACAATACAAATAATGTGAGTTGTTATAATAACAACTCACATATAAACAATATATAATTTCACCCACTAAATAATGTTTACACTAGTAATATTCCTAACATTCACACCATTACTATGAACATTATTAATTGCTAATATTCACCCCCTTAATGTGAACGTGATGAAGAACCATATTTCGAAGAAGTTGAACCACCTCCTGAAAGCACTACTTAAACTAGGTACAAACTCCATAGATTATCTCTTTACCCTCGTAAAGGCGTAGTGTCAAGCTGAATTATGTAGGAATGCTCCCTTCCTCTTTGGGTTCATGTGGGACTTTCCCTTCCTCTTTGGGCGCCTGAGTTTTGAAGCTATAAGATCCACGAGCTTGGCACTAGCTGGATAACCATCCCTTGAGTCTACCTCAAAATATTCTCCTGCTTCCCAAAAGTGAGTTTTCTGAAAACATGAATCTTCCCAAAAATTATGGAAAGAGGTTTATTCAACACACGAGCACACTGAAAAAATAGGAACAATTTTTAAAAATGTCACCAAAGCATTTCACGGCCCCGTCGTTGGCAACTAACGAGAAGTCATTGATCGACCTCCAACCTCTGTTGTCCTCCATCCTTCGATATCATGTTGTTATCTCAGCTGGATTTGATCATGGAGCAAAATTACAACTCTCCTCTCAACTCGAACGTCGAGTTACACTGAAAATGCGTCCAGCTAAAAGTGAGGCAATGTTTTTAAAATGACTCGATAAGACTAATGTAGCCTAGAATCTACTATGAATAACCCAGGCACATTGGCACATCACCCAGCCTGAGCTGAGCACTCACCCGAAGCGTGCAAAGGTACTAGGCCCCTCTTTATAGTTGCTTATGCGGGATGTTAGTGTGATAGTGATAAGACATATTCAGATCCATAATTAAACACAAACATTCTACAGTGCAATAATCCAGATCTAAATCTTAGAGAATCATGGACTAAACAATAACAATAATAAGATTAACCATACATGAACTAGATTTAATTACGTTTAACACCATTATCCAACCAATATTATCCATTACATTAAACACTTTAAAACACAAAAGCTTCTTACATTATACGGTATATTCATAAGTCATGCGCACATCAGATCCAGTATCATAACTCTACAATAATTTAGTCTCCTATATATCCTAAACTGTGTAGTTCAATACATATTTATAGAGGTGAGGACTTGCCCTTCACCGCCTATGCACTTCTCAAAATAGGTCGCATGTTGATAATAATCATGTGCCTTTACAATAGCATGCATACATGCAAGTGTTCTAATAGTAGATGTCATATAGTTAACTGGAAAAAGAAATCATATTATTAGCTCATACCATGCATGGCACGCTCGTTCCCAAAATACTATTATGTGTCATGCAAGTCTTCATCCCCATGTGTGCTCCGCATGCTATCTCCAAAAATATCCCTTATCCAACAAAACAACTAAGTCCTGAGCCAAATTGTTTTGGTGTGGGTTTTCTTTCTTATCTTTCCGCACCTCCAAATGCACCTTGTTCCTGTGCGCATATCTTTTGTGTGCCTTCTCCTTAGAACAATATTTTGTCTGCTCAACAAAGACGACTATACTTGAACAATGACAAAACAATAACTCTATTAATGTTTTTGGAATTTTACAATGACACTTATAACAATGACTCATAATGACATATTTACATAAAATGACAACTTGAATTTTTTACTTCAAGAGGACGGACTATTTTTATTTTATAATTATGACTCTAAATTTTAGAACTTGATAAACATGACTTTGAGATTTTCAAATACAACTTAAATAAGAAATGATATTGTAATGACTCCACTACAAACTTTTAGGATTACATAGACTCAAGAAAATATGTCATTTGAATTTGATTATCTGACTTTCAAAATTTAAAAAAGATATGATTCAGAACCAACTCTAAACAAAAGAAATTGAAGACCAACTAAACACGACCTATTGGGAACATCTATCATCTCTAATACCCAAAGATAATGCTCAATACACACTCATTTTTTTAGGAACGTTACCGACACCACTGCATGCCAAGTGCAGTTCCAAAACTACATGCAAATCAATTTTTTATAAGTTGTTAACAGTTTGAGTCCCACAATGAATCTCGACAGAGAATGACTCGTAATAGAAATTTGAAAACTGGATGTAGAGATTCATTTACTAGACTAAACGACAAATCTATACAGGTCGAATGATCAGTGATGTTACAATAAAAGATTGCATTTGCTCCTTGGATTCTGGTGCCCCGAACAACATTACTTGCTCATCTACTGCCTAGGGATGAACTGATTAGTGCCGATCTTTGAGGACCACAAATCCTATTAATTTGCATACCCAATGAAGATAAAACCAAATCATAGATACGATAGATCAGATTGAATCCACAACTGAAAAATGTTCATCATGATAGTGTCGAGGTTAGAAAGACTTTAGGGATCGTATAGATCACTTCGGTTGTCCATGACAATTAATTCTGCCAAGGTTTTGATAGTACACTGTTCACTACAGTTTGCCTTTTCCCCTACCGCAACAGATGGTCGATGGTGTCGAAATTATACCAATAACATTTAGAATGAAATTTTATCACAAAAGCTTCGACTCCTTCAATGCACCTCCAAATCACCAAATCATCTAGGATGTGGCCAATCAGTATTACAAGCACTGAATCCTAGTAAACAAAAGTCGTTTCAACATCCACTATCTCGATCTATGTCAAGCCTTCAATAATTCATGAAAACGGAGCTTTAGATGATCATGCACCCTATAAAATAAACGATCAAACAACTATAAATTTATAGACAGATTAGGAGCAGATAAACTGGCTATTACAAAATGAATTATTCTTCCATTGTGCTCTGATGAAAATTATATAGCAGATTTTACAATGAGATCAGAGAGAGTTGCAGACATACAAATGATATTTAATAATCTCCATATCATTTACATTACAAAAACCATACATATATATAGGAAATGCTTTCCTAAAATATAGGAAGCCTATTAAGGCTCCTATAACCACTCACCTAAACTATAACTCCAAAACCAATTGACTTATACAATACAAATAACGTAAGTTGTTATAATAACAACTCGCATATAAAAGATATATAATTTCACCCACTAAATAATGTTTACACTAGTAATATTCCTAACAAGGGTGTCAGTCATTATGTCAAAGGTGTTTCCCCTATTGGATTAGAGGTTAGTTTGTCTGACATCGGTTAGAGATAGGAAGGCTAGGATTGAATTTGGATAGACGTTGTTAATACGTTACAATTTACTATGTCCACGTATTTTCTGTATACTCCATCCATGTATTTTTTGTCTTCTTCCGTCAACATATTTGTTGTTTATTTTGTATTGAACGGACGAAAATACTAATGAGTAGTGCTGACAAACATGGCCAACTTGTGTGATTAAATTTCATCTAATCGAAAACCTTCACACTATAAAAACTAAAAAATAGAAAATCTTATTTTTCCCATATTTTGTTTCTTTCTTTCATTTGTGTAAGTGTCAGTTGTCAGCACCTTGACAAAAAAAATTAATGGATTTGACTTCCTAACCCCTCCAAATGGAAAAAAAAAGATGCATTACAGTGTGTTATACTTATGACTGATATTATTTTTTACTAGGTGGACTCGTGTTTGAGACCTTCTAGATATATGTCGAAATATCTTCCAAAATTCTTCACCTTTAAAAAAATTATAAATTCAAACCAACCTATCAAAATTAAATTATAAAATAAGGCCATGGAAAATGTGAATGTTAGGTTCAATAACTCAAGGTTTTCCCCCTTAGGCATGGATCGTTACAGTCCCTTACTAGCACGCGAAGAGCTCAAATTTGGAATTCAAATAGACATTTTGAGATTGTGTTGTGCCTCATCTACAAGGCCTATGCATTATGCGAGTAATTATGTTTTCCAGTGGGAATGTTAGTGAGCTCATTCAACAAATCCCTTGGCTCTATTTGGGATCCTCTAATTGTCTATATTGTTGGGGATTTTGTATCACTAAGAGACGTTGATGGGCATGGATCACCTAAAACTTATATTGTTGTCAGATCCTTTGTAAGTAGAGAGGGTTTTATTGGGTTTAACAAGGGAAAAGATATATACATTGTTGTTGGCAAAATAATTTTTCACAAGGAAAAATTAGTGGATTTTCACCAATGTTCTGGGAATAATTCCCTCCTCTTGGTAATGGGGAGGCTCCCATTTATTGAATGTAGAAAACAAAATATCAGGTGGATATAAAGCCGAGGATCTCACAGGAATGCTCCACTAGACCTGTGGCAAATTACTTGCACCTAGTGCAAGGGAGGAAATCTCTTAGAGAAAGAGAAGGTAAAGGGGAGTAAGAATGTGGGGAAGGAGGTTTAAGTTTGTAGATATGAACTTATAGATTTCCACAACCTTAACCAAAATAGTTCTACACTTAATTAGAAGAACTCAACTTCAAGAACAAGATTGTAATGCCCCAAAATATGGCACTAAAAATCCGTTCAAAAACACCTAAAAATCCTGCAATTTTTTTTTAAACGTATCTAGTTACTTTTAGCTTATTCATCCTAATGCTTCCGGGTTAACCTATACCATTAGTCCTTACTAACTTAATTTATTACATAATGAATATTTAATTTCCATAATATTAAATTTTATTAATCCTTTATTTCTAGTTTCGATTAAAATTTGGTAACCTTCAAACTAATTAAATCAACCACCCATAGAATAATTCCTATTTATTCCCTCAAAGTTAAAAGGGGACTATAATTAAATATGTCACCCCCTAGACCACACCATAAATTAAATTACCCCTCCCACAACTTAAAGTTGTGAGGATATAATCTCCACCCCATGATCAAAAGAATGTGGGCCCTTAGATCTAGGTTACTTCCAAACCCTAACATATCTACCTTATGTTTTCTTTTTTTCTCTTTCATTTGTATTTAGTATTTTCTTTTTTCTTGTGCAGGTTCAAGGAGGAGGCCATGGAGGCCCTATGGAGTCGTGGATACATGTTTTTCTTTGTTTCTTGTTTTGTGCAGGTTATCACTGGATCAATGGGATTTTCTTTCTTTCTTGTTTATTTGTACCCCTGGAGATATATATATATATATATATACACACTACACATCACATATGCGCCCAACTGGGTCTGCGTAGGGGTTGGAGATGGTAACCGCTATGGAGTTTGGGTTCAGGGTTTATGGGGAGCACCCACAGTGGCCTTGGTCGTGGCGCAAGGGAGGCATAAGGGTTTTTTGGAGGGGGAATGGGGTGGTGTGGTGTAGCCACACCACTCCCGTGGACAATAAAAGGGGGTTTTAAGGGGGCACATATCACGGCCAGGCTGCGGCCTGCCCCTCCCACTTCTTTTTTTTCTTTATTCAAAACTATATAATGCCAATACGTTTCAACACTTTTTTTATATTGTTTATGATAAATGTGTGTGTGTGTAATAGATATATGTATATATACATATATATGTATATATATATATACACACACAGACACACACACATATATAGATACATATATATACATATATACACACATATATATGTATAGATGTGTGTGTGTGTGTGTGTGTGTGTGTGTGTGTGTGTGTGTGTGTGTGTGTACATGTATATATATATATATATATACATGTGTACACACACACACACACACACACACACACACAGACATATATATATATATGTGTATCTATGTATGTATGTGTGTATGTATATGTATCTATGTATGTATGTATGTATGTATATGTATATATGTATGTATGTATGTATGTATGATACATACATACATACATACATATATACATATACATACATACATACATACATACATACATATATATATATATATATATATATATATATATATATATATATATATATATATATAATACTATATATATACTTATGGACATATTTGTATATATATAAATTCAAATGAGGTTTTATAACTCATTCAAAAGTAGTATTTAATGTGCCAATATTTCTTCTAAATATGGGATTATATGTATATCATAAATTTAAATAAATATTTAAGGTGATAACCATATAAATAAGTATATAGATAAGTATACCTATATATACAAGTTCCAAAAGTATAAAAAATAAGAATGGTTGTTTCTTAAAACCGGTTTATATATTTTGGAGGAATAATGGAAAAGCCATTCACCATCTAGTTTACAATATGCATCACATTACAAGGAAAGATGAGTTTCATATGAGGATAGAACAAGCCTACTTCATTTTTTTTCAGCTCAACATAAGGAGGGCAAGGTTGAAATTTAAAGGATTCTTTTAAGAGCTAAAAACAAGACTAACTCTTCACCTTTTCCTTACATTATATACCATGTAAAACAACAACCAAATTTGCAATATTTACTTCCATAATACATGCAAGTAGAGCACCATTTTTTTTAAATGCAAATACATTCCAACTACATTCAAAACAAGGTAGAAAACATACATCCAATACAAGAAGTATGAATACCTATTTGAGTAGAAATGGGCCCATTACATTCCTAGTTTTAAGATGCAACATAAAGAGTGCAAGAGTTAATTTTCAATGGTTCTTTTAGGAGTTGCATCAAAGCTAAACTACACTACCATTCCCCATTTTTTTATCATAAGTGAAGAAGTGAAATATAAAATCCACCATCTCCATTTTCAAAATCTTATGCAAATAAAAATCATTTTGATATCCACAATGAACTAAAAAAATATGAGCTCATTTTTATTAATACAACAAGTAATACTAATGGGAAAAGTAACAATTTTATCAACTCCGCATTCATTCATTTCATCTAATCTTATTTCAATACATACGGAAATGAAAACCTTTCTATTCCATAATCCAAACTCTACAATAATTCTTTCAATGAACATGACTATTCTCCCAACTCCCTCTTTTTTAAAACAAGGTTCACCAACAAGCTCAATAGCAAGATTAGGAGGCTTAACAACAAGCAAACATCAAGATTACAATGTATCAATATGCCCTCACAAAGAGGATAACGTGACTCCACATTTCCAAGTGCAAATACTAGATTCATCCCAAGGTGGGAGACTACTAAACAAGAGTTTACAACATCCTTACAAGAACTAAATAAAACCAAGTAGAAAATCATCCCCTAAATTGGGGAACAACATGACAAATTCTCTAATTTTGTTCACCAAATTCCAAGTTAGATCCGCAAGTTCTCCACTTCAAAATGGTCTTCATAGCACAAGAAGAAAGGGCCCGATTACCTCCCAACCTATTGTCATCATTACATGTCATCTCCAACACATGGAGGACATGCTAGCCTCCCTCTAAGCCCATGGGGGAGAGAGGATGCATGCCTCTATTTGCACAAGTGAAAAGGGAAGGGAAAAAAACATACAAGCACACTCTTTTTCACATAAACAACAACTAAAAAACAACACATGAGGGAAAACTCCATGCTTTCCCCCAAAATGGGGAAGAGAGAGAAGAATATTGTATGTAGCCAAGTGTGAACCAACCATAGGAACATAATAAAATCTCCAAGCACCCTCCTTATCTCTCCAAATCAAAATTTCCCTCCTTATCTCTCTAGCCCATGCACTAAGCCTCCTCCTTAGAAGGCTTTTCAAACCATAATGATTTCCTTGCCAAGGATGGGGAAGGAAGATCAAACCATATGAAAATCCTTCCCCACATCAAACCATGTGAGGGTAGGAATAAAATAAGACCGCCATGGCTTGCCCATCAAGCCATGTGGTGAGAAGGGTCTTCCTCCCTCTTCCCCAACACTCCAAAATTCATCACAAAGCATGATGGATGGAGAACAAGACAATAACCAAATTTTCATAAACACACCCATAATCCAACACACACAACAACACAAAATGACACCATTTTCATTTCATAAACACATTATATTTCCATAAGAAAAAGTAGTGGAAGAACATGGAGACCTCCTCAATCAAGCTATCCAAAAATCTCTATACAATCCAACACTCCAAAGCTCCAACTTCCACAAGCACTCTCCCAAAATCTCCAACACATAAAAACAAGAATGACCAAAAAAATCCCAACCCCTCTCCATGAGGGAATATAAAAATAATAACAATTAATGATTCTCCCAAATAATTCCAAAAACATAAACAAGAATAAAACAACTCTCATTTTGGAGATAATCTCCCAAATTCCCCAAAATGTAAATAAATCCAACACACCTACAACTTTTAAGAAACACAAAAACCTACCTCTCTTACATGAAAGTGATGTGTGAGGGGTAAAATAGGATCAAAATTCCCATTTGGCCTTGAAAAAATACTCCCTACCCATAGGTTGGGTCCAAGGGGTCCTTTTCCATGAAAGTGAAGCTCCCAAAATGAAAAGAGGTCCCCAAAATTGCCACATTTAGCCCAAATTTGAGATTGGGATAAATGGCACAAGGGTTGAGGTGGTTGGGCCCACCCAAGTGACACTTAGGTGGTCTCATACCTCAAACAACATACTTAATTAACATAAAACACAATCAACACAAATAGGGACCACTAGGTCCCTAAACTAGCTCATAACAAGACTAAAATAAATTACAAATACAAAATTACAATTAGGGGTCACCCATGGTTCCCAAACATGACATGCAACAAACATATAAGGCTTCACACAATCAAACATGGCTAGGACTCAGCCCAGTCGGCCTCTTGTGCAAACCCGAGGTGCAACTCTGAAACCCAAGTTCTCCTATGCCTTGTAATTTACACACTCAATGCAAACATTAAACATACCTACCCAATAAAATATATCAATTAAACAATCTAAATAAATCATGCTAACTATACCAAAATAATGTCAGTATGAAATGGCTAAGGCTAATCATATACATCCATACTAATCAAAATATAATAACCATCTAAGCTACACATGACGACATCCAATTAGCAATTACAATTCAAATGATAACCAAGTATATGACGAAACCATAAGCAAATCCATCACATGTGAAATGAAACCAATTGTGCCATACATGCCAATATCCATACCATACTATACAAGAGCTAAGGTAATGATTCATAATACTAGCCTAGTGCCAAGCACCCAAATCACCACAAGTATCGTCAAAAGAAGCATGATAATAACGTACAGTATCCAAATGATGTTAAAGTCCATGTCCATCATCAAATAAAAGTAATGAGTCAGTAAAAGAACTACTGTAAGAAGGGGTGACACTACAAAGATAAGACAAACAAATCACAGACAAAGATTTATATTGATTCATTGATCACAGGCAGTAACACCTTCTTTGGTTTTACAAGATTATCTTGTCTATAAAGTTGGTCATGCACAGAAATGGAGGAAACATAGATAAATGAAATAGAAGAATGCAATCTCTTTCTTGTATCTTAGTAGTACACTAGTTATCTACTTAGAGACTCACAATTGACAACCCTTTAGAATGAGGAAGTCTTCCAAATATATATCTTTACAAAGAGGCCTTTCATCTACCCCCACATGAATTTTCACCTGCCTTCTTCACTTGTGACCTTCCATATTCCTAAGAAATAAAAGTGAGACCCTTTTCATTAATTAAAAAGAACTCATTACAATTTCAAACCATAGGTCACATTTAAGTGAATAAGACAAAAAGTGACAAGTACCTTCCCAATAAAGAATTAGAACATGAGAGAGAAAGGAAGGATGAGAGAATAAGGGGAAGAGGATCATGCTGATGGAGATGATGCATCTATTGATGAAGAGCCGCCTACCGATGAAATTTGTGGTGATGTACCTGGGAAAATTTCTTCATATTTGAACTCCTTACTGAAGCGTGCTACTGTAGGTGCCACTTTCTATGCTTGAGGGATATGAATGAAGCTCAGGGCCTTGATCTAATTTTTAGAAGTAATGTTGATTTTTTTGCATTATTTGAACCAAGTTTGATGATCCTTAGTAGTATTAGAAATTGCACACCTTGTTTCTGCAATATATTCCAAATTTTCCTCGTTAAATGAGAAGGGATCTCCTTCTTATTTCCTAACCAATTCCTCAAATGGATTCAAAAGGTATTCCATCAATGAATTCTCACTTATTGGAGGTGCTCCAAGTTTCAACACTCCATTGCTTATGTTTCCCAGAAAATTTTGAAGTGATCTCATCACAAGTATCAAGTTCCTCAAGATCATTTTTCAACATTTCATATCAGGCAACCAATGTTTGAGACAAAATTGGGGACATATTCTAAGTTACAGAATTGAACACATTTTTTCCCACCAACACGAAAGAATCGATATTACACATTTCTGTCACCAAGAAAGCACTTGCTCCCAATGAGCCTTTTCCTTCTCAATTTCATCTTTGGTCGTATCTACCTTCACAACGGTGGCAAGAACAAACTCAAATAGTGAAATTATTTCAGTCAACAAAGTTTTAACTTTCTCAATAATCCTATCAACCCATTGATCATTAGCTCTTCCTTGCAAGGAATGACCTTGACCCTTTTTATTATCATAGGGTCGAAGCTATTGATAGGAGTAACATATTCGGTGGGGAGATATGGGATTGAACTTGGATCCATGAATGACTAAACCTAGTGTTGGTGAGAAAATTTGTCGATATGGAAAATTAGGTGTATCCACTAATGCTCATAGGGATACGCCCCTCTGCACTGAATGGTGCAGCTCTCATTATTAAATGTAAATTAATATAATCATATATGAATGTTGTGGGTTGGAAAAATAGGCTAGGGATAACATAGGAACACTCGACTGAACCACTAGAAGGGCCCTTAAGGACGTAACTTTGAATTCTGATGAAACAACTGATGATGGAGGAATGTCTTAAAATAGGAGAGAAATTTCCTCAATGGTGTCATGCAGATCTAAAATGTGGGACTCTAAAAATAAAAAAGAAATGTCTAGTAGGTATGTGTACTAATGAGGTGAATCCAAAATACATACATGATCCTACTACAAAAAATCACTAGAATCCCTTGAAGAAGAAAAGATGAACTCTGAACTAGCAACAAGTACAGGGTGAATGTCATGATCCTACTACAAAGAATCATTGGAAGCTCTCGAAGAAGTGAATTTGACATATGAAGTAACAACATGTAAAAGATAAATGTCATGATCATGTTGTAAAGAATCATTAGAATATATCGAAGAATTAAATTTGGACTCTGAAGTATAAATAGGTACATGAAGAATGTTAAGATCCTAATGCAAAGAATTAATGGAAGCTCTTGAAGAAGCAATTATAGAATATGAAGTAGCAATAAGTACAATGGAAATTTTCTCAACTATAGATGGGGTGTTAGAAGTAGGAGGATCAATACCAATCTTAGTATCATAAACATATGAATGGTTTTATGAGGAAACATCACTTTTAGATAGAGAATCGTGATCTCTATACAACTATTAGATGAATGTCCAAGTAATGAAAGGGCACTCGGTGTACGCAATTTATTGCTAAATATCCTTAGGAATAGTGAGAAAAATTATTCCATAGACCATGTCATTTTTGCAACCACTCAATCTTCTGTTCATAATTATGCTCAGGAATGATTCCAAGGAAATAGGGCATTTTATCATACAATAGGTAGTGATATTGTATCCCTTAATTCCAAGATAAATAGTTCTTTGAATTTAGTCAGAAGACATAAAGATTGAATGTAATATCAAAACCCATGGTGAAACCCCCCAAAATGGATCTTTATCTTAGTTATTTATTACATTACCCTTGGATATGACACATTATAATTTAGTGCATGTATAATTTTCAAGACATAAAACTGTTTGATACATATTGAACAAGGAAATGATGGTACCACCATTTTGAAGAGCTAAAAAAATACACACTTAAAAAAAGGGTGCCTTAAATAGTGTTGCTAACAAAAATTTATGCCTCTTACAAATTTCTTCTACTTTTAAATTTTAATACTTTTTGATGTACCTTCAGAAAAAAAATTACATCCCTTCACCTATTACAAATTTTAACACTTGCTTGAGTACTTACCTCTCACGATTTAAGTCCCCTTGGAATTTTTATGAGTAAGGGATAAGGTTAGGAAAATTAGTGGGGTTCCCTCCTCACTTCTACGCAATATGATATCACCTTTGGAGGGAGTTGCACACTTTATTATCTCAAAATTTCATCTCGCTTATCAAGTACCTAGGGTTTGGGTTAATTCACCAGATAGAACAATGAAACATAACAACAAATAGTGGCATTTCCTCAAGCTATGTTGTAACTATGGCTACACGCGTACAATATAAATCTCGTCCTTATTGTAATGTTCATGATCAATATGATAGCACCTCAAACTATGTTTACGTGCATATGACCGCACATGTACAACCACTTCCTCAACTCCACTCAGGGTGTACGAAGAGTATGGATGTATGTATAGGCGGATATTTCTCCACACAACAAGTACAACATGCAACAAAAGGTTAGGTACAACCATCAAGTTAGGTACAAAAACTAGAAACTACACTCGGGCTATACAATGACTAGCCTTAATAGTGAATGCATCCATTGGATCTTACAAATTGAAAAATACACTAATTTTATAGAAAAACCCAGGAAAACATAGAAAATTCTGGAATACCACCAAATAACCCATAGATGGCCATGAAAACCCTTTAAAATATTGGTCTTCTTCAAGGCATGCTCCAATTTACTATCAATCATAGGGTTTTGGCACGATTCAAACTCGATGACACAATATGTTTCTTTAAATAATGTACAAAATGAATATTATCCTACAAAGCCACATTTCCCTTGCTCTTTTTGATTCTCCGGATCATCCAAAAATGCAAGAGAAAAGCATACTTAGATATTAAAGGATTTGTAATAATAAGCTTGAAATAATTCAAGATTCTTATAAAATAAATACAACACAATAATGTCTTTCAATTACCAGAACGAGCTATGATACCATGTGAGAATGTGGTTGAAGATCAAACATTGATAAAATAGAAATGCACAACGAGGGTATTTTTGCAAGAGAGAGGAACCAAACATGAGCCAAAAGTTTGATTGTTTTCAAAATGCATGAAAAAATAACTTTACAAGAGGTGTATAAATAGGAAGTGTGGAAGTGTAACCATCACCTAAAAAGGTGGAGAAGTGTAATTCACATCTATCCTAATGACATCTAAATATGCTAAATACATATGTAGGAAAACCATGCAATGGAATACAGAACCGACACTAACACATGAATGATCACTTATTATATATCAATATAAGTAGGAGTCATATGATCCATGAAGAAGGTAGAATTAACATACACGTTACCTCTCTCTCATTAAGTATGAGAATGAACCCTTAGGCTTGAGGTAAAGATTGTAAAAGATTGGAGGATAAGTCATGATGACAAACAATAAAAAACAAATCCTAGAGCTAAGAAAAGGATTATGAACCAATAAAAGAAGGATAAACCCTATGGTATCTAGGGTTTAAGTAATATATTTGATCAAGGGTCTATTTCACCAAATATTTTTTACAAATCCTAAATAGATGAATGGAGAATTAAGAAATGTAAAAAAATGTTGCAAGTTGAATATTATGAATAAATTAATGCAATCTAGAGAAAAGATTTTAATACTTTGTATTATGATAAAATGATATAACGATTTCTCAAAACAAAAGAAGGGATGAATTGTTAGTTGCACATAGTGGTACATTAGTGTTATGGGTGTGTAGACTATGTGAAAAGGTTAATCTAATTATGGAAATTCTTTATCTCCAAAATTGTGTCTTGAAATTGGTCTTGTGTAAAATCGTACAAATCCTATTGGGGCATAATACATTTGGACCTTATTTTTACATTTTCATACCTATGCATAGTGGGGTTCTAAACTTCACTTTATCGTCATTGGTATGGAAATGTTTATCATTGTATGTCACGAGGGCTCGCTGATTAAACTAAAATGTAAAATGATAGCTTAATCTGATGCTATGTAAAGCAGTAAATAATTGGGTAAATAAAAAAAGGAAATGACCCAAGAAATCTAAGTAATAAAATAAGAAACCCTAATGCGCAAAGAGGGTTAAGGAGTCCTCATTTGATTCGCAGATGTTTTGGGAATGTGTCGCAGTGGATACTGGGTGAACAGGAAGAGGAACCGACTGCACAGAAACTTAGAAAAGTGCATATCTGAGTTTTCTGGCCAGATTGGGCACCAAGAAAGGGATGGGGGTGTCTGGGGTGCCCTGGTTTGAGTTATGGATGCCCCGGTCTGTAGAAATGACCAGGTAACCTCCTCAATAGTGTCGTTGATTTATTGCTTGTGTTTGCTTCCTGTCGCATGAATGTCATTGGATGTCGTTGGATTTCACTATAAATTAGAGATGGAAGAAACACCTGTAAAACCCCAAGCAAAGCATCAAAAACCTAAAAAAGAAAGATGCATATGAAGGATTCGAATTGTCCTTAGTTACCAAATGGATGGACTTATCACTAAGCATTGCACTACATATTAGAAATAATGTAGTTCTTGGTGTGTGTGTGTGTGTGTGTGTGTGTAAATTGTGCCCTAGGTTCTCTTGTGCCAGTCACACTTTGTGAGTAGATAACAATAACTAGATGTAGAATGTAAGTAGATGGTGCATGGAATAGAATTAACACCCCTTCTATAAAGTGTGATGCAGAAAACTAACCTTGTTCCCTTGTGATGGAGCTAGATGGATGCAAATGAAGCAAAAGAAGCCTTTGATGGATGCAACCTTAGGTGGTGGTAGTAGTTCTTAGTGCTTGGTCCCTAATTATGGTCTCATAACTTTATATTTATATGGTTCTCTTGATCTAATTTCATAATTAACCCTGAAAAGGCCGACCACCAAAAAGATAGAAATCTCAAATGGCTAGAAAGTGTCCAAAAGGTAAGAGTAAAGTGCAAAGAAGATCAGGGCACCCCATAGGTGATCAAGGCCCTTGGGGCACCCAGTCCTAGCTGGGCACCCCAGTCAGAGTGGGAAAAATACAGTGTGATAGAACCGACTGGGCAAATACAAGTGAGAGATTTAAAATAACGACAATAAGAAAAGTAAAAGGGTCAAAAGACATGGGTTAATTAGTAATCTTTTTCACTTAATAACCATATGAATAGTAGTACGAGACTGGGACTAAATATTTACCTAAATTGCATTATTTAGTGACTACATTTTCCTCCACTTTATGTTGGTGAGTGGAAAGCTCGGTCACATAAAGTAGATAGAGATGTGTACCTAATATCCATGTAAAATGTTGTATAAAACGTGTCAATGAACTAGATAAGGCGTGGAATTACAAAAAAGATGGAGCGTGGAGACTAAATATGTAAAAGTGTAAAAAAAAGTGATGAGAGTGAACGTAGGGCAGAAGTGTGTATGTAGCTGCCAATGTGTGTGATGTACCTGCATGTTAGTATGTTGTGTGTGGTGTTGTTGTTGACGTCATTGTTTTTGTTTGTTATTGACTTCTTGTTTCCCATACGAAGGGACCTGCAAAGGAGAAGACAATCAAGTAGTCAAATGCACATTTATATGTGTAAAAATCACATGTAAAGACACATGTAAAAATCATGTAATGAAAGTATGAAAATGAAAAAGGAACTTGTGCACTTGATATGTGATGAGAGAAAGGATTTGGAAAATATTCTCTTGAAACTGTCGATGAAGTGTGAGTTTTTTTGGTGATCTCATGCCACTATGGCCGAAGAAGTGTAGGGAGAAAGGTGTGTTATTCTCCTACATGTAACTGATTCCCTGAGAATATGAAGAGATATCTGTACTGCCTGGTTTTTTGGGTGATCTAATGCCACTAGCTGAAGTAGTGTAGGGAGGAAAGTTCTTTGTATCCTCTAACCTGTAAATTCTCCCCAAAATGTTAAGGACAACCTGCCCTGTAAAATCTGCGGTGTATTGGAGTTCTATAGACTGGTATGAAGCCACTCACTGTATAGCCCATAGTGTCATGGATGAAAATATGAAAACTGAATTATACCAATACTACGTTGTGTAGTGTTTAAACCCCAAATGATGCCCCCTCTTTGGGGGCTCATGCGATTTCGTAGATAGGAGAATGCAGCCCCAAAATAGGACTGACTGTGTAAATTGTAACTCTTCCCTGCAGGGGGAAGGTAATGTGTTTAGTAGAAACTAAGGCACACACAAAAAAATGGCTAGGGCAAACTAGTGTTAGTATGAACAAGCATGCATGTAGAAAACAAGTGTAAACTACATAGACAATGTGTAAGCTAGAATGCAAGTAAACACGCAAGAATTCAATCATAGACTGTGAAATATGGGTTGCAAACATGGGACACCACTCACGATGTCACAAGACACTCAAGGCCATAGTGGCCACATACAAATAAACAAGTGTGCACACCCAACAAAGGGCGAGGCTCGCATACAATAGCAAGAAATGAAAAGCAAGTATAAACATTAGAAAATCCATGGTATTAAGTAATCCTGTAAAACACATGATGCACATGAAGCACCCGTTATCATGTTATAAAGATAACCCAAGTGTCAAGAGCATGTATAACCAATAAAGTAATGTGATATGAAACAAAATGAAATAATAGCACCTGTAGTGTACAAATGTGGATGCCCCCAATAGTCGTTGTGGGATTGGTAATAGCCAAGCATCCATGGTGCGTGTAAGAGACCTGTATCTGTGATCACATCTAGAAAAAGACGTGAATGTGTATGTGTGTATGGTAAAGATAATGACATACAAGAGATATATCTAGCATGAGTGATGCAATTAAGACTAAATGTGAAAAAGATATACAACATGTTATGGATGGATGGAATGGAATGCATGATGGATGATAGGATCCATGTGCCCCAGAAGTGAATGGAATTATATACAGTGAGGTTAATTTGTTTATGTCACCTCAGCAGTCAAGAATGAACTGTAAATGAGAGTGTGTCATCAGGAAATGGTCAAACTATGTGTTGTTTGTAGCGCACTATGGTGAATGTGTATGTGTGTTGATGATATGCGACCTAGAGATGATGTGTGTGTGACCGTGTAGCTGAAGCGTATATCATGACAAGGTTATCAACGAAGTGATGATGTAGCCTAAATCGTATACCACTAGAAGATGAGTAGATGGAGTGGTGATGTAGCCTAAAATTTTATACCATGACAAGATGATGGAATAGGTGACCATTTATCCTATAGCGTATATCACTAACCTAGGGATGTCACGTGATATAAGGTTGAATGATGAATGTGTGAATGTCATGAGGTCTATATTTGATGTATACCCTCAATAGTCCAGTATGGACTGTGAGACTAGAGTGCACCATAGGGTAGCGAGTGTAGCGTGTATGAGTGGATGTGTAATATGCGTAAGATGTGTAGTAGATGTAGTGATGAAACCATGTCATGTAGTGTGTAGGACATGCAATGTATAATGTAGAGTTTTTAGCGTCTAGTGTGCAATGTGTGAGGTCCATGTGTATAGGATTCCCTCAAAAATCAAGTGTAAATCGAATCACAAGAGTGCATTATCAGGTAATGACAATACAAATGTATTAAGAGGTTTGTAATAATTCTTAGAGAATATTATTCACTAAGCATGAAGCATCAAGTGCATGAGATGTGTAGACACCTATTTTTGGTTATTGCGCCCCTCCGTCATCTCACATTCATCCAATTTCCATTCTCACTTTTCTTTTTCTTAAATTAAATGATATCCCATCTATTTTCTCATCTTGTTTAATTAGTTATTAAATGGGATCCATATAAACCCATTTAATAATTGACTTCTGGCATCTCTCACATTTTATTTAATCTATGGGTATTAATACACCCATCTGACACTCCTTTCTAAATGGAATCTTTTATCTCATCCATCATGTCAATCATGCTCCCCACTCCGTCTAATAATTCAAGTCATGTCCCCATGTGATCACATCATATCTCTTAACTCGGGTTACTCTACCCAACCTTGGTTACTTGTTAACCTCAATCTAACCTCACATCTAAGTTATAAATATGCGGTTTTCCCCATATTTGAAAAAAAAAAGGAATAAAAAGTTAGAAAATTTGGGTGAATGCTGAGAAATTTTAGCCACAATATCATTATTATTTTGTCTTTTGATAACATGTGGAATTTCCATGGTACTCTTCTCATGATTTGGTTCATGTGGTGAGGTTCATGTTGTACTCATCTGATCAATAACACCATCTGCATATCGACATCTTTCAGGTTCTTTTGTTTATCAATTTCCATGTTATCTGTTTGGACTCTATTTTATTATTATTCTTATCGCATAGGGGTTGACAACCACCGAAGGAGTTAACGCTTCCCAGATCTTCTTTGTCAGGAAACCCCCACATAAAATCTTTAATCAATCTTTCTCTAGTGTATGTGAGATGCAGGTTTGCTAGGATCACACTGAGGAGTCCAATATCAACTTTTTACACATATCATCCATCGTCATCTCCAAGGTACTAAGCCCTTGTATACTCAACATTGTTTATTGTTTCTTGATTACTCATACACTCATCTGGACAGGAAGCTAGAAACTCAAATCAACATTTGACATGCCTGGTGGAACCATATCCTAGATCTGGTCTCTTTGTTTGTTATTTTACTCATCTTTTCTAACTTGCTTATTTGCAATATCTTAGTATTTTTTGATTTCAGGTTAGTACAGTCACTCATCGAAATCACCAGGAGGTACGTGCTCTTCTTGTTTTCTATTGACATTTACCCAAATGGGATATAAATCCTGAAATTAACTTTGTTCTTCTAGTTGTTGTTACATCTTATATTTTGTATCTTTTGTTTTTCTGACTCACCTGTTCACGGGTTTGAGTATTATCTTTGTTTGTTTCACATGTTAATTACACTTTATCATCATTCTCTGTCACGAAATACGTGGTTTGGTTATTTAGAATGTATTTTTATTTGGTGTTTTATAATCGGTCGATAGTTTTATTATTGTTGCAATAAAACAATTAGTTAATAATAATATATAAATAAATAAATAAATGTAATTTATACTTACAATATATAATAATAAAAGAAATATAAAAAAATTATTAGCCTAACTACCCATCGCCTTGGCCATCATTGAGCTCTTTATCTCACCTCTGACCCAACATCTCAACTCGGTCAGCTCGGCCACCTTCCCTACCTATCTACCCACACCCACCTTTTTACTCTCTTTAAACACCTCTACCAACTCACTCCAACTCTCCACCCATCTCCCTTCTCGCAAAACTTCCAACTCACCCCAGATCTCCACCCATCTCCCTTCTCACCAAACTTCCAACTCCCTCCAACTGTAACGCCAGCTAAAACGCTCGCATGAGATCCAAGAACAACCTAGGTTTAGTGAGAGAAATTATGAAATAATTTTTTTTTTGAAGGGTTCTAAGGTCTTAGCCCCCCCCCCCCCCCCCCCCTTTTTTTTCAATTAGATTCCGATTATGAGAATTTTAAACAATTACAAGGCATCAGAAAGATTGATCGTTCCATCAAGACCGCCTCAATTTACAAAACTAATATTACATTTTCGATCCTTTCATCCAACAAGGTTCTAAAGTTTTATTTAAGAAAACTTCATTAGCTGTTCAAAACATGAATCCACTAATCCCAATTAAATTACATTATTTTAAATACTCTTAATTAAAATTTAAAATTTAATTAGACAAAACCCAAAGTCTTATAGCTCAAAGTCATACATATAAAATAATTAGTTATTTTCATAAAGGGTCAAGTGTGCACAACTTTTGTTAGCCCCCCCCCCCCCCCTCCCCCCTTTAGGTTGTGATCATGTAGTGTTTCATTGCAAAATACAAAATACCATCACTTAAGTGCCTGTAGCGGTACATCCTCCACCATTACATCCAAAATAACCATATGCCATGAAATTTAGGTTTGACAAAGACACCCTAGATATCGTTATAGATTGTCAATCATCCATTATTTCGAGGTCTAAATCACAATCTCTCATTTCTTATGTTTTTTCACTTGCAGGTTATCCAAGAAGGGAGGAGTAATGTAAATTCATGGAAACTACATTTATAGTCATGGAAGCTTTACTTGATTAAATTTTGGGCTGAAGAATTTATTGGAAGAATTTTTTCCTTGCAGGTTCCAATGTGTGTACGTATGGATCTGCATATATTTTAATTCATTACTAGAATACCTGAAGTCCCATCATGCCAAAGCTATACATACATACATATATATATATATATCATATATATATATATGCGTGAATGGCCATATGGAAGAGAAACTCAAAATTGCCCAAGCCATATAAAGGTCGAAGTGGGACTATCAATGGCTGCATCCCCTTGATAATCTCAGTTTTTTTTTTTTTTGTTGAAAACGGTTCTGAAAAAATATGGAATGTACAGTGGGGAGTCGCTATGTTAATGGGGGGAGGGGCAGTCCGACCCCCACCCCCACCCCATATAAGTATATGGGTTGGGTGTGGGGTCAGTGTCCCTCCCCCCCAACCATTAAAATATACTATTACCTAAGTGGCCGCTGACCAACACTCAGGACAACCAGGTTGCTCTTACATAATAAATTTGTATTTTTATGTTTTTACTTTTTTCATTTATTAATAATGGACTTTTTTCCTTAGTCGATTTAGGGGTGGTTATTAATTTTGATTAATAATATTTATATTCTAGTATTTCAAAAAAACTATGAACCTATTAATTTTCCGTAAATAATAAAATGCGGTATGATTATAGAAAATGTACCCGAACCTCAAAACTGCGAAGTATATTGTGAATACATATATCCATTATAACATAATATAAGTAAGTAAAAAAAACAAATTTAATAATTTGGTTTCCCAATTAAGATTAGGGAATGGTGGATAGAGTGGAAGATTTAAACATTGCAATAGTAACAATTGAACTATGGGTAAGTATTTTTGCATACATCTAGGAATTTGTAGCAATGTCCAAATCACATATAACAACTCCTCAATAATCTCTACTGGTCAAGATTCATATCATACATCCTAAGCAACTAGTCCAGTGATCTGATTAACTTTGCTTACAATCAACTATTTAGGTGATTATTTTAAGGCTAAAATTAGTATGTGATTCATAACATTGCTTATCCACATAAATCCAAAAGCAACAAGTGAGGGGATTTAAATTAATGAACCAATTTTATGTGATCGTTTTATACAACTAGTTGGATAAGGGATCCAGGACAAACTATTTTTAATGAAATTTATTTGAATATTCAAGTAACAAGGATTTTCAATAATGCCACTAATAAATATTTATTTCCACTATGTCATAAGAGCACTTTTAAACTTCTATAAACAATGAACTCCTAAACTCAAATTTAGATTTTGAAAGAACTTAATTTCCATTTATAAGATCTTTGCAAGACTGCAAAAACATATTCACGTGAAATAATGTAGATAAATATAAGCCATTTCCAAGAATGAATACATTATTACAATTTCTTCCACTCTAATGGGTAAACTACAAGGAAGTTTCACATGGCCATCAACATTGACTCCAATGCTCCAAACACCAATAAGGTAGCTCCTCCAAAAGTTTTCTTGATTCACAACAAAATAGGGGGAGAGGCAACACTCTCCACCCAACCAATATACCCAATGGAGAAGAGAAGCCATCAAATCTCCATTGGCCCCTGAGCCCCAACCACATTACAATGGGAGAAGATCTCAACTCATGGCAACTACTAGCTTCCACAATACTTAACAAATAGTTTCACATTCAATCCATTTACATACAAAACACAACAACTAACTCAACAAGAAGAAAAAACAACAAAGCAACAAGATCACAAGGCTTATCAAGAAAGCCAAAAGAGTAAGACCTATGGGGAGGCCACTTATGCCTCCCAATGGGGATGGGTGCCACCTAAAAATCCTCCAATGCAAAACACAATACCCCTAACAACTCTTATGCCTCCCTCAAGTACCCCTTATCCCTCCATCCACTCTTATGCCTCCCTCAAAACTCTTATGGCTCCCTTAAAGTAAGAACAACAAGAAAAATGCAAGCATTTCTCATACTAGGTGGGCACCCAACCCAAACTCCCTCCTCAAGAAAATGATCTCTTATGCCTCCCTCAAATAATACTCCCCATAGTCTCCTCCCCACTCCCAACTTAGGCATTCTACCCATTCCCAACAAGCATTTCAAAGAAACAACAACATTCAACACAACATATACACACATACATATAACAATAACATAAGGCATAAACAAAGGTGAAGCTCCTACCTTTCCATGGTAGAGCTTGTTCCAAGTATGAAGTTCCAAATCCCTCCAAAGATCAAGCAAGCATCCACAAGCTCCAACAAAATTCCCACAAGTATCAACAAGCTCCAAAAATCCACAAACTCCTTCAAAATCCTCTACTCTCCAAAAATACAAGAGACTAAAAATGAACATCCAACCCCAAAACAAGCAAAAAGGATTCAATAAATAGAGAAAAGAGAGGGAGGGATGATGTGGCTCCAAGTAGGATGCCACCTCATTTTCCTCTCCACTCCACATCACTTGGTCAACCTCATATTCCAATGCACCATTAATGAGTGGTTGGAGGAATGACAAGCACCTTACACACTCCATCTAAGCCCACTCCACCAAAGGAAAAAACTAAATTAAGTTTGAAAGAAAGTGCAATTAATATTTTACCTTTTCATCCCCCCAAAACACCTAAAAGACCCTAAATTTGATCTCCCAACCCATAGGTAGGGTTGGCATGGGCTTTTAAGAGGTGTGGGACAAGTTTGACTTGTCCCACAAGCTTCCAAATTTGGCCTCTAAGGCCAAATTCGAGTTTCCCATGTGGGGTAGAGTGTGCTACACTCAAAACTCAAACACACATCACTCAACACAAAAATCCAAGGTAAATCAAGCCTAATAAATGAACTCCCTTTTGGTCACATCTTTTAATTGGTTTAAACCAAATTCAAACTAACTTAATTAAGACACTACAACCCAAGACTAAAAAAGGGGTAACATACAATTCCAAAAATCTAAATAATAAAACAAGTAAAATTTCACTTACTAAGAGAAACACATACTAATCATAATAGAAAGGGAAAAATAAAAACAAAACAACACATGACCCCTAGATCACAATTTTCCCTTAACTAATAATTCTAAAACACACACAATTACATGTTGCCATGGTGACCCAAGTTGAATTCTTCTCGAATTCCGATGTGGTTGGTCTCCACTCCCCCAATGTTGTTGTGAATATAATATACCTGCAAAACAGAGAATACCTCCTTCGGCCTCGTGGCCGCATTAAAACATTCATGCCAAAATATACGATATAAATCTAAAATCAACTATATATGAATTAATATCATCTATGCAAATACGATATCACTTACAATTTATAGCACATTTCTATTCCACATTTCATTCATGTCCAAATGATCATCACATTAATCTAATTATCAAGATCTACTAAATATGACTTAAACATATCACATGTCAGAATTATAGATAAATAACCATGTCAAATAGTGTATCAATATCAACAATAAATGTCTCCAGTAGTCCATATGCATCATATAAGAATCAAATCAATAGCAGTTCAATATCTCTTATATCTACTAACATGTTATATCAAAAACTATAATATATCCATAAGTGCATATGACAATATCGAAAAATAATAATAATCAAAAGGTGTCGAAGGAAAGTGGGCACTACATCCCCCTCCCCTTAGACTCGACTTCCTCCTAGAAGTCACTGGAAAAGGTGTGGAAATATCCTCGTAAAAGTAGCATCCTCCCAAGTAGCTGAAGTCTCGTCATATCTGTCCCATTGGACCCGAACCTGATCAATCTCTCTGCCGCGAAGGCCCAGGCATCCTGTGCTCTATAATGCGTACGGGCTCCACCATCACCTGCCCCTGATCCTACACCTGCAATGTGGTCCAATCTAGCACGTGAGAAGGATCAGAAATATATCTCCTAAGCACAGAAACGTGAAACACATCATGGACATGAGACAAGCTAGGTGGCAATGCTAGACGATAGGCCAAGGGACCGAGGCGCTCCAAGATCTCAAAGGGACCCACAAACCTAGGAGCAAGCTTAGAACCTTTTCCGTAATGGATAGGGATCTTATGTGGTCTGACACGAAGAAACACCTTTGTGCCCACCTCAAAACTATGATCTGTCCTATGCTGGTCCGCATACTTCTTCTGTCTATCTTGCGCCTCCTGCAATCTCTGCCTGATCAAGGTAACCTGCTGCTCCATATCCTGTAATAATGCTGGCCCAAGGGAAACCCTGTCCTCAATCCTGTCCCAACTAAGAGGTGTCCTGCACTCTCTGCCATATAATGCCTAAAAAGGAGCCATGCCTATCGAACTCTGGAAACTATTATTGTAGGAAAACTCCACCAAATACAGATACTCCTCCCATCTTGACTGGTGATCCATAACGTACATCCTAAGCATGTCCTCCAAGATCTGATTCACCCGCTCAGTCTGTCCATCTGTCTCTGGGTGATATGCTGTGCTGAAATTGATCCTCGTCCCAAGAGCATGCTGCATAGTGGTCCAGAAATGGGAAGTGTATAAAGGATCGCGGTCGCAAATGATTTTCCATGGAATCCCATGTAATCTGACAATCTCATCAAGATATACTCGTGCCACAACACTAGCTGTATAGGTAGTCTTTACAGGAGAAAAATGAGCTACTTTCGTCAATTTATCCACCGTGACCATGATGGCGTCGTGGTGGTATCTCGACGTCGGTAACCCAACAATGAAATCCATAGAAATGGTGTCCCACTTCCACTCCGGTATGGCGTGAGGATAGAGAAGGCCAGCTGGATGTTGATGCTCGGCCTTCACCCTCTGACACTCTAAACAGCGTGACACAAACAAAGCCACGTCTCTCCGAAGTCCTCTCCAAAAATACAACTGTCTCAGGGTGGCGTGCATCTTCTTCACCCCGGGATGGGCTGAATAAGGTGCACAATGGGCCTCTGTCAAAATTTCCTGTCTCAAGCCTCCATCTCTAGGAACATATATCCGACCTCTGTGTCTGAGAAGACCATCTACCTCTAATGAAAATCCATCAAATCTCCCCTCAAGGGGTCTCTGAGACTCAATCTCTACTCTAGCTGCAAGGTAGAAACTATCCTGAGGAAGCTGCTGCAAGATCCTACTCCGTAAATATGTGCCCACTGAGGTGGCCATAGCCACATGTCTCCGTCTACTCAAGGCATCTGCAACCACATTCTCCTTCCCCTTCACATGCTCTATCTCCATGTCATACTCACAAAGTAACTCCATCCAATGCTGCTGACGAGCATTTAGATTGGGCTGCGTGAAGAGGTGGTGAAGACTCAAGTGATCAGTCCTGAGTGTGAATCTCTGACCAAGAAGAAAATGCCTCCATCGGACTAAGGCATGCACAACTACTGCAAGCTCAAGATCATGGGTCAGATAATTAAGCTCATAATCCTTGAGTTTGCGAGACTCAAAAGCCACAACTCTACCCTCTTGCATCAGCACTCCTCCAAGGCCTACCAAAGAAGCATATGTGCAAACGTAGAACTCACCCTGAGGATCTGGCACTATAAGAATAGGTGCTATCGTGAGGCATTTCTTCAGTGTACTGAAGGCCTGCTCACATCTATCTAACCATAAAAAACTTCTTCCCTTTCCATTGAAGGGAAGTGATGGGGTACGTAAGCTGAGAAAAACTGAACAAACCTCCTATAATATCCTGCTAGACCCATGAAGCTGCGCACCTCGGTCACACTAGTGGGTGCTGGCCAATCCATGATGGCTCGAATCTTGGAAGGATCAACTGCAATACCTTCCCCAGAAATGATGTGGCCCAAATACTGCACCTCAGTCTGAAAGAACGCACACTTCTCCAAGTTCCCGTAAAGGTGCTGCTCACGAAGACACTGAAGAACCTGGCGAAGGTGCTCCTCGTGCTCCTCATGCATGCATGAGTAAACCAAAATGTCATCAAGGAATATGAGCACGAAGTGATCTAGAAAATTCCTGAATACCCCATTCATCAAACTCATAAACACTGCGGGGGCATTCGTCAAACCAAAAGGTACCACTGTGAACTCGTAGTGGCCATATCTCGTACGGAATGCGGTCTTATGAATATTCGTCTCCGTAATCCTGAGCTGATGGTACCCTGACTTAAGATCTATCTTGGAGAAAATGGTAGCCCCCTTCATCTGATCAAATAAATCATCAATGCGTGGAAGGGGGTAACGATTCTTGATCGTTACTTTATTCAGCTGACGGTAGTCAATACACAACTGAAAAGATCCATCCTTCTTCTTCACAAAGATCACTAGTGCACCCCAAGGGGATACACTAGGATGGATTAGGCCCTTCTCCAGAAGGCCCTCGAGCTACAACTTGAGCTCACATAGCTCAGGAGTAGTCATCCGATAGGGTGCTCGTGAGATAGGCTCTGCGCCCGGAACTAGATCTATATGGAAATCTATCTCACGTGGGGGAGGTAACCCCGGTAGCTCCCCTGGAAACACATCAGCAAACTCTCTCAAGATGGGATGGTCATCGAGGGATGGTCCACTAGACTCATCCTCTGATCTGTCACTAACCGTAACAGCAAACAATTGACAACCCCATCGCGCACACCACTTAAGCTGCATAGCAGAGATGGTGCGAATGGAAATGGCCCTCCTAACCCCTGATATCACTGACTCCACTCCAAGATCATCTATGCAAGCAATAGTCTTATGGTAACAGTCCACTCTAGCTCTGTGAGTAGACAACCAGTCCATGCCCAAAATAACACCATAAGATCCTAATGGAAGGATTCGAAGATCCGAGGTAGTGGTGAAGGGTCCCAAATCCACTACACACTCCTTAACTAAGGAATCTATAGAAATTTTGGCTCCAGAAGCCATCTCAATGTCCCAACTACGGCCCTACCTAACTTGCCACCAACCTACAACGCTCTACTAAGGATGGTGCAATAAATGAATCAGAAGAACCAGAATCAAATAATATAGAGGTGGAAATACCACCAATACTACCTGTCATCTCAATCACGGTACTCTGGTGCTCAGCCTGGCGGTTCTCGACCGCTGCGTAGATTTGATGACTTCGTGCCATATCTCCAACAGTAGGCTCTGAGCTCTGCGTCTTACCCTTGTTAGGGTTTTGTGGGCAATCTCTCCAATGATGTCCAACAACACCACAACCATAACAACTGTCTGGTCCTCTCCAATGGGAAGTAACTCTAGTCGGTACTCTAGATGTCTGAGCTACAGATCCTGATGATCTGGCTATGGACTGCTGAGGTCTCTGCTGACGAGCTCCTGCTGACTGAGCTCTCGGCGCACCCTGTGTCCTGATGGGACCCCTAGGAGGAGGCCCCATACTACGTCCTCTCTGCGCATCAAATCTCTGAGGAGGTCGGTAAGGTGGGTGGGTCTGCTGCTGCTGTGGTGGCCTGAATGAAGCTTTCCCTGAACTTTTTCCACCCCGTGGAGGAGGAACTGACCCCTTCGACCTACCATCCTACATCTGCTGGATACGGCTCCGAACTCTGTCTCTAGCCTGTTGCGTCTTCCCCCGTGTCTCCTCTGCAATATAGGCCTTCTCCACAGCCTCTGCTAATGTCTGTGGGCAGTGAATGTGCACCACGCCACCCAAATCCAAGTTCAGGCCCCGAGATGAACCTGTGAATCCGTACCTGCTCATCCTGCATATAGTCGACATACTGGAGTAGGTCCAGAAATCGACTCTCATACTCAGCTACTGTCATCGATGCCTGACGGAGGTCATGAAACTCGTCTATCCGCTGCTGTATAAACCTCCTGGGTAAATACCTGCTCCTGAAACACTCCTCAAATAGCTCCCAGGTAACCATCTCCGATATCAACATGGAGCTTCTGCTCCTCGGTCCTCCACTAGACTCCTGCTCCATCCCTCAGAAGATGGATCGCAACACGAGCTTTCATGTTGCTAGTACAAGGACAGAGCTTGAAGCATCCGCTCAAGCTCACCAACCAGGCCTCTACCTGAAAATCATCCTGTATCACCTGAATAGTGAGATGGTCATAGCTTCAGGATCTCCCTGATATGGTCTGCAGCTGATGTCTGACGACCCCTAGGTCTATCTGTATGCTCCTCCCTCTGTCTAGGGCTCTGAGACCTGTCCCTATGTCCTGAGATCCTGTCCCCATGTCCTCTCTGTGGTGACTCTGCCCTAGCCGACTCTGCGTGGAAGTTCTCTGCCCTATGCTCCTCGCTGTGTCGAGGGGATACCTGGGCATCTACTGACAGCTCCAAACCATGTCTAGCAAATCATCCTCCCAAGGGCTCTCCATATAGTGGCATTGACGTCCTGAAGCATCTGTAAGATCTGAGGTAGAATGGCCACTACAGCCTGCTTTGGCGGTGGTATATCTAGGTCTATATGAAAAGACCCCTCACCTAATCCATGCCTCCTGCATAGATCAAGGTGAGAGTTAGTTCATTGTTGTAGGTCTTGTTTCAAGTTTTCTAAGTTTTCTATTTCATACAATTATCAAACATTGTGGTTTTCTAGATTTAAAAGAATCATTGTTTTTTTTGCACTAGGTTAAATGTTCATGTTTCATGTATTCTAAGTGTGCCCAAGCGTCCAAGATCTGAACCCATGACTCTGATACCAAGTGTAACGCCCGCTAAAAATGCTCGCACGAGATCCAAGAACAACCTAGGTTTAGTTAGAAAAATTATGAAATAATTTTTTTTTTTTAAAAGTTTAACAATAAGATTCACCGAATTGAAATTGACAAACAAATCAATCAAAAACAAGTTGAATTAAACCGCCTCGGGCAAAAAATTATATTACATTTTGACTCACCAACAACTAAATATTGAAAATCCCATTAAATTCAAAACATGACTCCACTTAGTTTGAATTAAGGTTAAATCATTTAAAGATATTTGCTTAAATTTTAAAATTTACTCAGGCAATTCCCCCAAAGTCTTATTAGCTAAAAGTCATACATATAAAACTAATTAGTTAATTTTCATGAAAGGGTCAAGTCCCCTATTTAAAATTAGGTAATGGAAAATGAGCACTCCCCTAATCTGCACATACCCTTAAGGCCCCCTTCCAAAACATTACACTCATCATTTAATTACATTCCTACCTAAAACCCCATCACTTAAAAGTGATGTAGGGTCACCCATCCTCCACCATTAGGATCTAATCTATCTTAGCCCTTAGATGGATTAGGTTCCTTGACAAAGAAACCCTAGAAATCCTTATAGAATTCTCATATACACCTATTTTTTCTCAAATCTCTCATTTCTTTTTTTTTTTGCAGGTTAGGAGGAAGAAGGGAAGGGAGCCATTAGAGGTCAAGCCATGAGAGGCCTATTATAGTCATTCTTTCTAAATTTGCTTCACACCCTCTACTTGTTTATACATTTTTTATTTATTTAATCTAGTTTTATTTGAAAATTTGGGCTTGTTCTTCCTCCATTTTAATGTGTGTTTACATAGTATGGATTTTCATTTGCACAGGGTATTTTAATATCATGTATATATATACCCTATAGCTATATATATATATATATATATATTTATAACCATATATATTTACTTAATGTATATAAATATATATATGCGTGAATGGCTACATTGGAACACAGAAACACAACAAGTGCCAGTGCTGTATAAAGGTCACAACCAGATATACAATGGCTGGCAAAATTTTACTTGAGAATACACATGCCGCAGTTTAGATTAAGATTCGTCGAACTTAGGTTTTAGTGGCGAAACATTAAAAGCCAAGCACAGTCTGGGGAGTTTATGAGAAACTGCAGGGGGAATGGGGTAAGTCGACCCCACCCCCACCATATAAGTACAACAGTGCTGGGAGTGGGGTCGGCATACGCCCTAAAACCAGCCCCCAAACTTGTAATCTCCATAGTGGCCGCACCACTTTTACAAACCAAAAAGTAAAACTTTTGTTATAGGAAAACATATCAGTACTTTACCTGGGTTTCTTACATAATACAATCAGCAACTCTTTTATAGCAGTAATTTTTACTAAATTTACCATATAGCCTTAAATAGTTACAATTTATTTCCTTATTACTACTTTAATATATCCCTGTATTTATATATAATTAAATGACGGAATTATTATATATAATATTAATATTCTGTTAAGGATTAAATAATGGCACTTTAACACTATTACTAATATTTCCAATTATTAATAGGTTAGTATAAAATGCGATACTTTAATACTCAGTTTACTTGTTAATAGTTAATACTAGTCTTAGTGTATAACATATATGAGTTATTAATCTTAAGTAAATTTTAAACTCCATACTTAATATTTTAGTTGTTGACTAGTTTGATAGAAATTTAGGGAAGAGGCTTTAAAAGATAAGTTGAAAGTTAAATCTATTTCACTTATCCATTATATCAATGTTACTATGAATACTAAAGTCAATTTTACAATCTCATTAATAATCTATAATTTGCAGCAATCTCCAAGGCTATCAATTTTGACTAAGGCTAATAGTAGTCAATTCTTTCAATAATTTACTACTATCAAATTTATTTTCAAAGCTGAACAATTTCAAAATATTTTGTTACAAATTCAAAAAGAATTCTTTTTTTTTAATGTTAAAAATTAGGTTCTTTCTTATACTTTAAATGTTTGCCTTGAACCTTTCTACAAGGAATGATTTAAATAAGAACTCAATTTTAATCCAATGAGTTTAATACAACTAGTCTTTTCACTTGAACAAAGACATTAAGACTGTTGGAATCAAATCTAAATTTCATTTAATACTTAGTAACATTTTCCATTTTTCATTTCTTTTTCCAATACAGTTTCAATAATATTTCTACAACAAGGATACTAATACTTTCTTTTCCCATTTGAAAACTAATCAACTCAATAAAAAACATTCTTTCCTTTCTTTCTTACAACTCAAATTTAAATACCAATAATACACTAACAATAGACCACAATTTTACAAATGTTCTTTCACAAATCATAAATACAATGTCCTCCACTTGAAGTGTGAAGTCCATACAAAAGTAAATACAAGAATGAATACGTTATTACAATTTATTCCACTCTAAGTGGGTAAACTACAAGGAAGTTTCATATGGTCATCAACAAGACTCCAATGCTCCAAACACCAACAGGATAGCTCCTCCAAAAGTTTTCTTGATTCACAACAAAATATAGGGGGAGAGGAAACGCTCTCCACCCAACCAAGATACCCAATGGAGAGGAGAAGCCATCCTCTCCATTGGCCCCCGAGCCCCAACCACATTACAATGGGAGAAGATCTCAACTCATGGCAACTACTAGCTTCCACAATACTTAACAAATAATTTCACATTCATTCCATTTACATACAAAACACAACAACAACTCAACAAGAAGAAAACAACAAAGCAACAAGATCACAAGGCTTATCAAGAAAGCCAAAAGAGTAAGACCTATGGGGAGGCCACTTATGCCTCCCAATGGGAATGGGTGCCACCTAAAAATCCTCCAATGCAAAACAAAATTTCTCCTAACAACTCTTATGCCTCCGTCAAGTACCCCTTATCCCTCCATCCACTCTTATGCCTCCCTCAGCTCTTATGGCTCCCTCAAAGTAAGAACAAGAAGAAAAATGCAAGCATTTCTCATACTAGGTGGGCACCCAACCCAAACTCCCTCCTCAAGAAAATGATCTCTTATGCCTCCCTCAAATAAACTCCCCATAGTCTCCTCCCACTCCCAACTTAGGCATTCTACCCACACCCAACAAACATTTCAAAGAAACAACAACATTTAACACAACATATACACACATACATATAACAATAACATAATAAAACAAAGGTGAAGCTCCTACCTTTCCATGGTAGAGCTTGTTCCAAGTATGAAGTTCCAAGATTCTCCAAAGATCAAGCAAGCATCCACAAGCTCCAAAAATCCACAACTCCTCCACAAACTTCAAAATCCTCTCACTCTCCAAAAATTCAAGAGACTAAAAATGATCATCCAACCCCAAAACAAGCAACAAGAATTCAATAAATAGAGAAAAGAGAGGGAGGGATGATGTGGCTCCAAGTAGGATGCCACCTCATTTCCTCTCCACTCCACATTACTTTGTCAACCTTATATTCCAATGCATAATTAATAAGTGGTTGGAGGAATGACAAGCACCTTACACACTCCATCTAAGCCCACTCCCCCAAAGGACAAATTTAAATTTTTGAAAGAAAGTGCAATTAACATTTTACCTTTTTATCCCCCCAAAACACCTAAAAGAGCCTAAATTTGACCTCCCAACCCATAGGTAGGGTTGGCATGGGCTTTTAAGAGGTGTGGGACAAGTTTGACTTGTCCCACAAGCTTCCAAATTTGGCCTCTAAGGCCAAATTCGAGTTTCCCATGTGGGGTAGAGTGTGCTACACTCAAAACTCAAACACACATCACTCAACACAAAATCCAAGTAAATCAAGTCTAATAAATGAACTCCCTTTTGGTCACATCTTTTAATTAGTTTAAAACAAATTCAAATTAGCTTAATTAAGACACTACAACCCATGACTAAAAAAGGGGTAAATACAATTCCAAAATCTAAATAATAAAACAAGTAAAATTTCACTTACTAAGAGAAAACACATACTAATCATAATAGAAAGGGAAAATTAAAACAAAACAACACATGACCCCTAGGTCACAATTTTCCCTTAACCAAATAATTCTAACACACACACAATTACATGTTGCCAAGGTGACCCTAGTTGAATTCTTCTCGAATTCCGATGTGGTTGGTCTCCAATCCCCCGATGTTGTTGTGAATATAATATACCTGCAAAATAGAGAATACCTCCTTCGGCCTCGTGGCCGCATTAAAACATTCATGCCAAAATATGTGATATAAATCTAAAATCAACTATATATGAATTAATATCATCTATGCAAATACGATATCACTTATAATTTCTAGCACATTTCTATTCCACATTCATTTATGTCAAAACGATTGTCACATTAATCCAATTATCAAGATCTACTCAATATGACTTAAATATATCACATGTCAGAATTATAGATAAATAACCCTGTCAAAAGTATATCAATATCAACAATAAATGTCTCCAGTAGTCCATATGCATCATATAAGAATCAAATCAATAACAGTTTCAATATCTCTGATATCTACTAACATGCTATATCAAAAACTATAATATATCCATAAGTGCATACGACAAAGTAATAATAATAAAATAATAATAATAATCAAAAGGTGTCGAAGGAAAGTGGGCACTACATCCCCCTCCCCTTAGACTCGACTTCCTCCTGGAAGTCACTGGAATAGGTGTGGAAAATGTACTTGTAGAAAAGTAGCATCCTCCCAAGTAGCTGCAGTCTCGTCATATCTATCCCACTGGACCCGAACCTGGTCAATCTATCTTGCCGCAAACACCCAAGGTCCTACGCTCTATAATTCATACGGGCTCCACCATCACCTACCCCTGATCCTACACCTGCAATGCGGTCCAATCTAGCACGTGAGAAGGATCAGAAATATATCTCCTAAGCACAGAAACGTGAAACACATCATGGACGTGAGACAAGCTAGGTGGCAATGCTAGACGATAGGCCAAGGGACCGAGGCGCTCCAAGATCTCAAAGGGACCCACAAACCTAGGAGCAAGCTTAGAACCTTTTCCGTAATGGATAGGGCTCTTATGCGGTCTGACATGAAGAAACACCTTCGTGCCCACCTCAAAACTATGATCTGTCCTATGCTGGTCTGCATACTTCTTCTGTCTGTCCTGCACCTCCTGCAATCTCTGTCTGATCAAGGTAACTTGCTGCTCCATATCCTGTAATAATGCTGGCCCAAGGGAAACCCTGTCCTCAATCCTGTCCCAACTAAGAGGTGTCCTGCACTCTCTGCCATATAATTCCTGAAAAGGAGCCATGCCTATCAAACTCTGGAAACTATTATTGTAGGCAAACTCCACCAAATACAGATACTCCTCCCATCTCGACTGGTGATCCATAACGTACATCCTAAGCATGTCCTCCAGGATCTGATTCACCCACTCAGTCTGTCCATCTGTCTCTGGGTGATATGTTGTGCTGAAATTGATCCTCGTCCCGAGAGCATACTGTATGGTGGTCCAGAAATGGGAAGTGTACAAAGGATCATGGTCACAAATGATCTTCCATGGAATCCCATGCAATCTGACAATCTCATCAAGATATACTCGTGCCACAACACTAGCTGTATAGGTGGTCTTCACCTGGAGAAAATGAGCTACTTTCGTCAATTTATCCACCATGACCATGATGGCGTCGTGGTGGTATCTCGACGTCAGGTAACCCAACAATGAAGTCCATGGAAATGGTGTCCCACTTCCACTCCGGTATGGCGTGAGGATAGAGAAGGCCAGCTGGATGCTGATGCTCGGCCTTCACCCTCTGGCACTCTAAACAGCGTGACACAAACAAAGCCACGTCTCTCCGAAGTCCTCTCCAAAAATACAACTGTCTCAAGGTGGCATGCATCTTCTTCACCCCAGGATGGGCTGAATAAGGTGCACGATGAGCCTCTGTCAAAATGTCCTGTCTCAAGCCTCCATCTCTAGGAACATATATCCAACCTCTGTGTCTGAGAAGGCCATCTGCCTCTAATGAAAATCCATCAAATCTCCCCTCAAGGGGTCTCTGAGACTCAATCTCTACTCTGGATACAAGGTAGAAACTATCCTGAGGAAGCTACTGCAAATCCTACTCCACAAATCTGTGCCCACTGAAGTGGCCATAGCCACATGTCTCCATCTACTCAAGGCATCTGCAACCACATTCTCCTTCCCCTTCACATGCTCTATCTCCATGTCATACTCACAAAGCAACTCCATCCAACGCCGCTGACGAGCGTTGAGATTGGGCTGTGTGAAGAGGTGGCGAAGACTCAAGTGATCAGTCCTGAGTGTAAATCTCCGACCAAGAAGAAAATGTCTCCACCATACTAAGGCATGCACAACTGCTGCAAGCTCAAGATCATGAGTCAGATAATTGAGCTCATAATCCTTGAGTTTGCGAGACTCAAAAGAAACTACTCTGCCCTCCTGCATCAACACACCTCCAAGTCCTACCAAAGAAGCATCTGTGCAAATGTAGAACTCACCCTGAGGATCTGGCACTACAAGAATAGGTGCTATCGTGAGGCATTCCTTCAGTGTACTGAAGGCCTACTCACATCTATCTGACCATAAAAACTTCTTCCCTTTCCGCTGAAGGGAAGTGATGGGGTGTGCAATCCGAGAAAAGTCCTGAACAAATCTCCTGTAATATCCTGCTAAACCCATGAAGCTGCGCACCTTGGTCACACTAGTGGGTGATGGCCAATCCATGATGGCTTGAATCTTGGAAGGATCAACTGCGATACCTTCCCCAGAAATGATGTGGCCCAAATACTACACCTCAGTCTGAAAGAACGCACACTTCTCCAAGTTCCCATAAAGGCACTTCTCACGAAGACACTGAAGAACCTGGCAGAAGGTGCTCCTCGTGCTCCTCACGTGTGCATGAGTAAATAAAAATTTCATCAATAAATATGAGCACGAATTGATCTAGAAAAGTTTTGAATACCCCATTCATCAAACTCATAAACACTGTGGGGGCATTCGTCAAACCGAAAGGTACCACTGTGAACTCGTAGTGGCCATATCTCGTATGGAATGCGGTCTTATGAATATCTACCTCCGTAATCCTGAGCTGATGGTACCCTAACTTAAGATCTATCTTGGAGAAAACTGTAGCCCCCTTCATCTGATCAAATAAATCATCAATGTGTGGAAGGGGGTAACGATTCTTGATCGTTACTTTATTCAGCTGACGGTAATCAATACACAACCGAAGAGATCCATCCTTCTTCTTCACGAAGATCACTGGTGCACCCCAAGGGGATACACTAGGATGGATTAGGCCCTTCTCCAGAAGGCCCTCAAGCTGCAACTTGAGCTCACATAGCTCAGGAGTAGTCATCTGATAAGGTGCTCATGAGATAGGCTCTACACTCGGAACCAGATCTATGTGGAAATATATCTCATGTGGGGGAGGTAACCCCGGTAGCTCCCCTGGAAACACATCAGTGAACTCTCTCAATATGGGATGGTCATCAAGGGATGGTCCACTAGACTCATCCTCTGATCTGTCACTAACCGTAACAGCATACAACTGACAACCTCATCGTGCACACTGCTTAAGCTGCATAGCGGAGATGGTGCAAATGGAAATGGGCCTTCTAACTCCTGATATCACTGAATCAACCCCAAGATCATCTATGCAAGCAATATTCTTATGGTAACAGTCCACTCTAGCTCTGTGAGCAGACAATCGGTCCATGCCCAGTATGACACCATCAGATCCTAATAGAAGGATTCGGAGATCCGAGGTAGTGGTGAAGGGTCCCAAATCCAGTACACACTCCTTAACTAAGGAGTCTATAGAAATTTTGGCTCCAAAATCCATTTCAACATCCTAGCTATGACCCTGCCTAACTGTTACCAGCCTACAATGCTCTACCAAGGATGGTGCAATAAAAGTATTAGAATAACAAGAATTAAATAATATAGAGGCGGAAACACCACCAATACTAACATGTCATCTCAATCATAAAAATTTTGTTCTCATCCTAGCAGTTCTCAACTGCTACATAGATCTAATGGCTTCGTGCCATATCACCAATAGTAGGCTCTGACATCTACGTCTTACCCTTGTTAGGGTTATGTGGGAAATCTCTCCAATGATGTCTAACAACACCACAACCATAACAGCTACTTGGTCCTCTCTAGTGGGATGCTGCTCCAGCTGGTACTCTAGACATCTGAGTTGTGGATCTTGACAATTTGGCTATGGAATACTAAGGTCTTTGTTGACGATCTCCTACTGAATGAGCTCTCGGCGCACCCTGTGTCTTAATGGGACCCCTACGAGGAAGCCCCATAATCTGTCCTCTCTAAGCATCAAATCTTTGGGGAGGTCTATAAGGTGGGGTGGGTTTGTTGCTTCTGCTGCTGTTGTGGTGGCCTTAATGAAGCCTATCCTGAACTCTATCCGCCCCATGCAGGAGGAAATGACCCCTTCGATCTACCATCCCGCATCTGCTAGATACGGCTCCGAACTCTATCCCTAGCTTGTTGTGTCTTTCCCCATGTCTCCTATGTAATATAGGCCTTCTCCATGGCCTCTGCTAATGTCTGTGGGCAGTGAATGCGCACCGCACCACCCAAATCCAAGTTCAGGCCCCAAATGAACCTGTGAATCTGTACCTACTCATCCTGCATATAGTCGACGTACTGGAGTAGATCTAGAAATCAACTCTCATACTCACCTACAGTCATCGATGCCTAACGGAGGTCGTGAAACTCATCTATCCATTGCTGTATAAACCTCCTGGGAAAATACCTACTCCTAAAATGATCCTAAAAAATCTCCCAAGTGACTGTCTTCGAATCAACATGGAGCTTCAGTTCCTCGGTCCTCCACCAGACTCTTGCTCCATCCCTCAGAAGATGGATCGCAACACGAGCTTTCGTGTTGCTAGTACAAGGACAGAGCTTGAAGCACCCGCTCAAGCTCACCAACCAGGCTTCTGCCTAAAAACCACCTTTATCACCCAGATAGTGAGATGGTCATAGCTTCAGGATCTCCCTGATATGGTCTGTAGCTGACGTACGACGAATCCTAGGTCTATCTGTATGCTCATCCCTCTGTCTAGGGCTCTGAGACCTGTCCCTATGTCCTGAGATCCTGTCCCCATGTCCTCTCTGTGGTGACTCTGCCCTAGCCGACTCCGCATGGAAGTTCTCTGCCCTATGCTCCTTGCTATGTCGAGGGGATACCTAGGCATCTACTGATGGCTCCAAACTATGTCTGGCAAATCGTCCTCCCAAGGGCTCTCTGCGTATAGCGGCATTGACATCCTGAAGTGTCTGTAAGATCTGAGGTAGAATGGCCGCTACATCCTGATCTGGCGGTGGTATATCTAGGTCTATATGAAAAGACCCCTCGCCTAATCCGCGCCTCCTGCACAGATCAAGGTGAGAGTTAGTTCATTGTTTTTGGTCTTGTTTCAATTTTCTAAGTTTTCTATTTAATACAATTTTAAGACATTGTGGTTTTCATAGATTTAAAAGAGTCAACTTTGCACTAGGTTATATGTTCATGTTTCATGTTTTCTAAGTGTGCCCAAGGGTCCAAGCTTTGAACCCACGGATCTGATACCAAGTGTAACGCTAGCTAAAACGCTCGCACGAGATCCAAGAACAACCTAGGTTTAGTGAGAAAAGTTATGAAATAAATTTTTTTTGAAGGGTTCTAAGGTTTTATTTAGGAAAACTTCATTAGTTGTTCAAAACATGAATTCATTAATCCCAATTAAATTAAATTATTTAAAGACCCTTAATTTAATTTTAAAATTTAATCAGGCAAGACCCAAAATCTTATAGCTCAAAGTCATACATATAAAATAATTAGTTACTTTCATAAAGGGTCAAGTGTACAGAACTTTTGCTAGCCCCCCCCCCTTAATTCATAGAGGTACTGTTATCTCTCAGAAGTGCACCCTTGTTGAGAGATGACAACAAGGTTTCTAAGCTTGCTTTATCTCTCACTTCCGTAGATATCATGGAAACACCTCAGGTTTGTGGGTATAACTATTGTTGAGGTGAGTCTCCGGTATCAAGGTCAGTTCCTTATTGATGTATCCTAAACTAATTTTTTTTTGGGTTTTGAGTGTAAAAAGATTGTTGTAATTGGAATGAAATGGGGTGATACACCAAACTGATTGAGGGCTTTAATTGAGTACATGTACTAAAATTGAGAACAAATTGCAGATGCATGAACCAATGGGTTTTCAACTTGATCTTAAGGCAAACACTTGTGTGTTGAATAAATCACAAAACAATAGCAAACTCTCCACCCATCACCCTTTTAATCAACCACTTCCATCTCCCCGAGCTACCTACTGTCCCCCTACCTGAGCTACCTGTTGTCCCCTACCCGAGCCATCCTCACCGCCATCCTCTCCACCAAGCCACCATCTCCCTTCCATCATGCTCCGAGCTCCTTTTCCACTCCACTCCAACTCCCGTGTCTCTACACTTCCCATCCATCTTCCCTTTTGTCCCCTCTGGCTCAGCTCCCCACTCCCCATCCAACGTCGAGCCACTACACAGCTCCACTCTCGATTCATTTTTTGTCTCCCTTCCCAACAATCTCTTCTTCCCCAGCAGGCTCTTTCTCTTCCCCTCCCTCCAACGAAAATCAAGATGATGCTGCAGGTGGAGACTTCATTTCGTGCAGCTTTTGCATTACCACGAGCTCGATGCCTTGAATCTCCTCCTTTATCGGCCAAGGAGAGCCAAATGACATAATTTCTTAATCCTGCTTTACAAAATTTGGGTATTGCTTATTTCTCTCTCCCCTCTTTTCTAGAAACACTGAACTTGATTTTTTTGGGTTCTTGTTTTATGATCCTTTCTTTTTCCTTTTAAGTTTGTCTTTGTGCATGGAGATAAGAAGGCAAGTGCAACTGTGTGGCATAGGACATACACACACACGCCCACACCCCACACCAAATCTTGTCTCCCTCCTTCCAACACATCCCTTCTCTCCTCTCGAGCCTACCTCCACTTTCTGCACTTTATCCTTCACCCATACTCTTCAATCCTACCCCATCTTCCTCCTCTCGCTTCCTTCAACTCCCTCCACACATCTCCTTCCCTCCACCGACTTCACCCACTGTCCATCTGAGCTCTCCACATCCCTGTCACCATCCTCAACCTACCCTTCCACATACGACTCGACCCTATCCTCAACCCCCAACCGACATACACCGACCCACTCTCTCCATGCACACTTTCCCCGACCAAGCCGACCCCTCCATGTGAACTCCACATGGCTCGACCACACACACACACTACATATTTATTTAATAATTTCAATTTACCTTTCCTCTTTAGTTAATAATTTACTTCATAAATTATTCTTATAGCTTTTATGTTTTTTTATTCTATAGTTCATTTCATAGCTAATTAATTGACTATAAACTACAATTTTGTTAATTAATTAGATTAATTAATTATTTTATTTTTATTTATTTACGACGACACCATGTTTAAAATTTATAAAGTCATTTTTTTAACTACCTTAACTAATAGCATTTATTATCTTCTTGCAGGATAATGTCTATAACCTCACGACAACAACGTTACGCTGTCAAAGACCAGTATTTAAATCAAACACGCCATGCAAAACATTTTCATCGACCTCATTCACAATTGTGCACGGTGTCATTCTAGAGTACCCGGGCATTCCAGACCACTGAGTGGTGCTTTCAAATAGGAAAAGCATTCTCAAGACCCCTCTTCCAGTCGTGAACGGTGCACTTTTAAGGTCACTAGACGTTCCCGGTCCGTGATTAATACCTCTAAACACATGTAATCAAATAACACTGATAAGCGATTCTCCAGGTATTTCTCATTTTTCCCTATTTTCTCTTTTCTACATCAAACTTTCCCTTTCCTGAGTGTCTGTATACATTGAATGTCACATTTCATTTTGGTCTAAAATGAACCTTCTGCATCCTGCCTGATCACATAGCTTAAGTAAAGAATTTAACTCTCTACATTTCACTTATCACACACTGCCTGAGACTACACAAACATAATTAACACATCAAAACATTCCTCTCACCTGGTTAACTGATTGGGACCTAAACACCCAACAGGAAACCATCTCAGACATCTCCCAATCCATAACTACCTGAAACCAGCCTTAGACTCCTTTAGGCACCTTCATTACCTACTTTTCTTTTCTGTTCACATCCTCTAAATTAATCATGATGCTAAGAAATATTCTGCTTGATTTTTTTGTCAACAACATACATAAACAAATGTTTCTCTATTTCACACCTATTGTCGCTCTCTCTCAAATCGAGACAAAACAACAATCTACTCTATCCAATAAAGTTACTTCCTCTGACGATCTCACCCAACAAGATACTAAACTCAAAACCACGCCTTCAGTCACTCAATCTCCAATCTCCATGGTCTCACCTCATGAGAACCATGTCATACAAAATTCTCCCCACCTTGACACCAACCCTCATATCCCTCGTCAAGCCAGTCTTCCTAAATCGATCACACCACCATCTCCTGCTCCTCTAGATACACTCAAATCTCCTCCTAACCCCATATATGACTTCTTACTCCAGAAATCTCCTATAATCTCTCAATCCTCCCAATCTCCAAAATTGGTGGATCGCATTCCACCCACATCCCATTTTGACAATTCCATTAATAGGCCTTCCTAGCCATCTCCAATTCTTAACACACATATCCCTGCTCATCGTCATGCCCCTATTGCTCAACACCAGCCTATGCAACAATCCCAACTTGTGACACATGTTAGTCTTTGCCAAGAAGCTCCCCAAACACCTACATATCCACAAATTAATCAATTGTCTTATCAAACCATTCCGCAAACATCCTATCCACAAACTTATCAACCACCTTATCAGACGCTTCACCAAACACCCACACACCCACAAACACATCATTTGCCTTATCAAACTACTTTTCAAACCACACAACCAATCCAATCTCAACCTTACAACACCTCGAGTGATTCAATTCACGCCTTAATGAATCGGTTGGCTAGTTTAGAAACCCTTACCGTACCACCCAAGAACACCTTATCCTATGAACAAATCTGTAATGAATCGATTCATCCATCAGTTCCAATTAAACCTTACCCTCCTCATTGGAAACTTCCTGCATTTAATAAGTTCAACAATAAAGAAGATCCCCAACAACATCTCCTCGCATTTAAACACGCATGTTGTCTTATTGCGCACGATCACGATTTACTTCTTTTCACTTTCCCCATGTCTTTGTCTAGTCCCGTGTTGGACTGGTACAACAGTATCCCACGACATTCCTTATTCTCTTTCACTCAACTTGCACAGTTGTTCTTAGAACACTTTTCTATCAATATCGCACGCAAGACCACTATCGCTGATCTATATACCATTCGACAGTATGAAGACGAGCCCATCACCAACTTCGTCACACGATGGCATGATGTTATAAACCAACTATCCTTCACTATCCCACAAACCAAACTCATCGAATTATTCTCATGTTCGTGTGCCAAACATATATCATCCACTTTACAGATCCAATCATTCTGAACCTTTGATGAAGCTTTCACAATGGCTCGCAAGCTCGAAACTCATGCCATTGAGCAGGGTCATCTTAAACTAAGTTTAACTAAACCAAAAATTGAATCCACCAAACCATTCACACATAATGGCGAGTTCAAGGCTGTGGCCAACACTGTGGTCATTGAACCCTCATCCCCATCTACATCAAGCACATGGTCTCAACAATGATCTCCTCAATCAACAACCAACTACACTCCTTTAGGAGAATCATACAGTTTTGTATTTGATAAGTTGATGAGTGTAAACTCCATCCAACTTCCTCCCATACGACCCGTGGACAACTCACAAGCCAAGCCTATTTGGTATCATGAGGCCCACTTTTGTAAATATCATCGAGTCAAAGGTCATGACATTGAGAGATGTCATTCCTTCAAAGATCATGTCCAACAACTTGTAAATCAAGGGGATATCCAAATTGATACCTCCACTGCGCAAACTAATCAACCACCAACAAATCACGTCACCCCCTTTACATCTCAACTATCAAACACTTGTATGGTTGACACTGTCAATCAAGATCCCATCTTATCACCAACTCTGCATGTTCCCATAGTGGACATTATTCCCATCCCTTATTTAGAGCCTGTCACACCTACATCAACTTTCACTACCTGTCCTGAATCTACACCTTCTCTTGTTCTTATCACATCCACATCAAATTCAACTATATCATCCATTTCCACTTCAAACACACCCCAATCTATCACATTAGATTCATCCTTAGCACTTATTTCGGCCCCACTCGTATCCACACATATCCCTACATCTCTCCCATCTATTTCTTCACCCATATCTACCTCAAATACACCTGTTACTACACCTACATTGCTCACAACCATCCCAACTAAACTCAGTTCTACAACATGCACCCTTACAACCCCATCTTCGACATCAATCCCTTTAGAAAAAATATCATTCTTACCCCTCGAAACATTTATGAAACAACCAGTCCCTTCTACTTCTACGTCCAAAAATGCTCCTGCATTTGTTGCATTACCCATACCCATAAGGTCTACTCCATCGGTTATCGCACTACCCACATCTCCAAATATTCCAAAAATGCCTACATCTTTATCTATGCCAATGACCCCTATATCTATCATACCAACAAATACACCTATCCCTACCTTGGCATCTTTACCTATATCTTCACTCATGGCCACATCACCAGTGTTATCCCAATACTCTTTACCTAATTTTTCTATCACACCAACCAAATCCTCTCGATCTCTAACCCTATCAAAGATACCCTTTGGATCATCTACTGAACCAACACATCTACCTAAATCAAATAAAGATGCTTTACCTTCTCCCTCTAAAAAATCAACTCTTCCCATGCCAAAACGAAACAATCCACATCTCACATAGATATCATTAATCGCATCATACAAACACCTATCTCTTCATTAACATCTTTGTCTTGTTTTAGGACAGTTTCTCCATTAATAACCACACCACCGCTATCAGATCCTTTGGTTGAAATTATTGTCATCCCTGCTAGAGGTAAATCTTCTCGGTTGAAGTCTAAGGCTCGGGGCAAACATCCCCGACAGTCCCCTGCACATCCACAGAAACATTCAGGTTTTCCCTCTTCTCAACAATCCAATGCCACAACATCCATGTCAGGATCATTTTTTCCATCTACGACATCTTGCAATAATCAATCCACATCCAAACAATACCATCCTTCAACCAAATTTGATTTGTCCTCCAAAACACGAAATTCACACATCCAATCTACATCTACGTTTTCTCCTAACTCCAAGCTGAAATATCCTATCAAAACCCACGAAAGTTACCTTCCCCATGACACTTCAATGGGGTCATATGCAGATATCTTTCAACATTTAACTTGAACATCTTTCCATCAAACTTCCTCATATTAAATCCTTTAATCCCTATGGTCCCAAGCCATCATGGTTCAATCCTAATTACAGTTGTGCCTATCATCGTACCCCGGGCCATGACATCGAACATTGTAAGGCCTTTCAGTCAATCATCCACAACCTTATTGAGAAAGATGATTTCCTCATTCAGGGGAAAGTTCCTTCTCCATCTACCTTGAATCCAATCCATATCCCATCTTGTCGGATCTCCCATGATCCCTCCATCCACATCATCCCTTAATATCCATCCAGCCCATGTCATTCCTCCTAAGGAATGCCCTCCATTGTTCATCAATGTCACTTATCTTACTAAGCACACTTGTGGTCTCCGATCGTTTACCCCATCCAAATCTAAAACAATCTCATCTAAGCTCTTTCGACATCCTTTACCTCTTTCACATTTAACTTATTGGGGGAACAACCTTCCCTCACCCTTGAACATCTCATATGTACAAATCCCTTGTTACTAGGGGACGTCACTCTTTGACATTGTCTTGTCTACCTTATTCATATTCATCCAATCTAAACTATTTCTGCCCAAATCCTCATCTCATTCTAAGTCCTCCTTTGAGGCCATCTTTGTTCTTACATTAAGGGACCATTTTCTCAAAGTCCACCATTGTGGCCATATTTGTGTCTCTTCTGGAGCACCATCTATTTCAGAGTCCACCATTGTGGCTATATTTGTGTCTCTTTTGGGACACCATTTATTTCATAAGTCCTCCTTTGAGGCCATATTTGTTCTTTTATGTTTATGCTCCTTTTGGGGGTATCATCTTTTTCATCAAAGCCCTCCTTTGAGGCCATGTTTGTCTCTCCATTGAGGGACCTTTTTCTCCAAGTCCACCTTTGTGGCTATATTTGTGTCTCTTCTGAGGCACCATCTATTTCGAAGTCCACCATTGTGGCTATATGTGTGTCTCTTTTGGGACACTGTTTATTTCATCAAACCCTCCTTTGAGGCCATGATTGTCCTTCTATGTTTATGTCTCTCTTGGGGCATCATTTATTTTCATCTAAATCCACCATTGTGGTCATATGTTCATTTCCTTCAGGATATAGTTTTTGTTTCCTGCTTGGCTATCATCTCATCTTATTGCAACTTCATTGTCTTCCCTCTCGTGGTGGTAAACCAGAGACGGAACCTCTTAATGCATTGCACTTGCGACCAGTCTACTGTTAGCATATCTACCAATGAGAACTTAGTTACATCCTTAGATTGTTCTGCCATCTTTAGCCCCTTCCATTTGTCATTGTAATGATCTGAATTATGTGGTCCGCCTTCACTACTTTGATGTGATCCCGTAACCATTACATCCATTACCTTCTCATTCTCCTATTGCAGCCATGCGAAGGGTCCAGGGTGTCTCTTGTACATTCCTTATCCCCTCTTAAGTGGTTTACTTAGCTATTCCCAGCTCTCCCCCATGTGAAGCTCAAACTCAAGTATGCAAAAGGAAAAATCAAAGTTATCAAAAATAGAATGATCCCTCGAAGGACAGTTGTTCATGCAAAGAAAAGAACAAAAAAAGAAAAGTATACAAATCAAAATCAAAGCAAAATCAAAAGAGATAGACCGATCCCTTGAAGGATGGCTATCATATTATTCTTGTCATCTATATTATGTATAAAGTAGACCATACCCTCGAAGGATGGCTACTCTGTTATTATGGCATCTGGAAGGTTTTCCGCATTGATCAACCTTCTTTTATCAACATTTTCTGAAAGCTTCCCGCATTGATCAACTTTCTGCTATTTTTCTTTCCCTTTTCCAGAGCTGGGGCATAGACTTAAGGAACACCACCTTTGGAGATCCCTCTTCCCACGTACAAGTCACATCTTTGATCCCTTTGTCATGTCAATATTAGGATTATGAGCATCTTTCATCCATATTTCCCTCATGATCTTTTGGTATAACTAACTATCGTTGGTTATGTATTAACACCTGCTATCGGAACAAGTGCAATGCCTTGAGTGGTAACCCTTTCTTATTTATCTCCAATCCAGTTCGAAACATAGTTTCCCTGTACACCCTTGCTACAACTATGTTCCATTCATCTCATCCAAATCATCTTTTATAAAAATCACATCAAATTTCACACTATGAATTTTATATCTATCCATCATCTCCATGGATGCGTTTGCAAATACACTTTTCGGTTTGTGAATTCTACTTGATCACCGTTGCAGTTTGCGAATCCTACTTGAGGATCCTTCTCAAGGAAAGTTCGTTATCCTGCAGCTCCTTATCTCTCAACATGTTCAATGACGTCTTTGATCCATTGCTCCTCGCTCTCTATGTCCACTCATCACCATTTGTCTCCACATCATCCTTCTCACCTTTCTGTCCCCTTACACGATGCCAGATATCTTACTTGTCTTTCCTCTTGAGTTTCCCTTTTACTCTTCCGCTTTCAGTTTGACAATCTTACTTAATCATCCATACAACCAGCAAATCTTAGTTAAGGTATATCTTCTTCCTTGGATCCTCCCGCTGTAGAAGCTTCTCCACCATTTCCTCTTTCAACAGACGACAATCACCACCACAAATGTCTTTCCACTCCTCCTTTTCCACTTAACACTCTTGCATCATCACTACCACCACGTGGGCATCCCAGTTAAGGATTGCCCTTACACTCTCCATCTACATTGCATATGTTCCTCCATCCACTCATGTCACACTCCTTTGTTTCTTTGTTATCACTTTAATATCACCTCCTTTCATCTCTTGTTCCATTTTGGTATACACTGCTCAGTCTTTTCATCATTCTTCTTCTTCTTTGGTTTGGCGATCCTACTTAACCATCTCTGTCACAGGGAAATATTACTTAAGATTTTCTCTTAAGAATGGTTTTCCATCTGATCCTTCCACCTCCCATCATCTCTTCCTCATCTTCTGTCTCCCGCCTCTCATCATACTCATCCATTCCAACCAACCATTCCACACCTGCATCCAATACAATGTTGTCTTTCTCCTTCCATATTGTCACTACCGGTTTGGTGATCTTACTTAAATCCTCCTGCGGCATGGCGATCTTACTTAAGAGTCCCTCTTAAGCATGATTTGTCATCCTACACTCCCCCACGATCCCACATTCTCTCCATCTACATTTTCTCGGCATTCCCCATCATCACATCCTCTCACCTCCTCTTCCATTCACGCAAACACCACTTCATACTGGTCCCTTTTTCATCTCCATCATCCGTCACTGGGTAATCTTACTTAACCATTGCTTCTCCATTCATTTTGTGTCTTGTTTCTTCATTTCTCTCTCATTCATTCTCATCCACTGCATCCTCTCCTCGCCTTCATCTTCCTACACATCGTTATCCCTCCTTTCTTTACTCTTTCCACTCCATCTTCTAGAGTTCTCCCACATATCTACCCCCATATTTACCTATCATTGTCATTGGTCTCCCTCTAACATTCTTTCATCATCATCTTCCATTTCCGTGCTAGTAATTATCGGTGGACTTCTCCTAAAAATCACTCATCCCCATTCTGCACAGCCTGAATCCTTTTCTTTGACCTCCTCCATTCTATCTTCATTCCTTCCTTCCTCTGTGTCCTCTGATCATTATCGGAGGACTTCTCCTAACATCCCTTCATTGGCGTTCCCCCTCCCATTCTTCGTTTACTTTCTACCTTGTCTCATCTTTTGTCCCATCTTTTCCTACTGATCATTATCGGTGGATTTCTCCTAATATCCATTCACTGGCATTGCCTCTCCTATCCCATCCTTTCTTTTTCCTCACCACCTCTCCATCTTCCATTCTTCCTTGCCAATTTCTTCACTGTCTTCATCATATACCCTCTCTCTATTTTCTCGTCATCAGCATATCCTCATCTCATGCATCTCCATTTCTTTTCCAATCGATGTCATTCCTTCCCTCAAGTTTCTCTTTACGTTCCTTGTGTTTCTCACTCTTTATCAAATATCTTCGTTCTTGGTTCTCTTCCTTCTGCATAATTTTCTTCGTTGTCTTCTCCTCCTTTCTGATCTTCATCTTATTTCACTTCCTCTACATCGTCCTTCTCCCCATTTTACCTCGCACTTCCTCCTTACTTCCCCGTCGAAAACCTGACTCTTCAGTGTTATCCCATCTCCTTTATCATCTCATCATCCACATGCATTTCCATGTGGTCAGTTCCATATTCTTTGCCTTGGATTTCCTCACTATGATCTGTTTCCCTCAATTTTCTTTGCTCTATCATCTCTTTCATTTTCTATTACCTCTCTATTTTCCTCTGCTCCATCCTTCTTCACACCTTTCATCTTGAATAACTCTCTCTCTTTTTCATAATTTCATCCTCGGCTCTGTTCTTTTCTTGTCTTCCCTTTGTTTGTCCTTCTTCATTTCCCCCTTTCTCTATAATCCTTCTTTGTTATCTTCTTCCTCCCCTTTCATTCCTTATTTTCTCCTCCTTTGTCTCTGTCCCTCTATTCCATACCCATGTCGCCTTCATATTCAATCTTTCTTGCTCTTCTCATAATCAACCAATCCTCCTGTCTATTCCCTTTTCTCTTTCTCAACATCCCTTACATCTGGCATTCACATTCAATGCCAATGTTTCTCCGTTTATGTATCACCATCTATCCCTTTCATTACCGTTCGTGTTCTTCTCTTTGCCACATTGACCTCTTCTCTTTTTGAGAACCCTGTCACATCTTTTATCTTCGTCAGTCCTCTCACAGGGACATCATCATATCCATTTCTAAGAATCTCTTCCCATCTTCTTTTGACATTTTTGTCTTGGAAGATACCATAATGACCATCACCTATCTAATCTTGTTCTCTTCCATGAATATTTTCTCTGCTTTTGTTTTGTCGCAAAAACATCTCTATCATACTTGTCAAAGAAACAAGACTTCTTTGTCTTCTTCACCTTCTAATTTGCTAACACTTATGCATATTTCCTATGAAACATGATTGTCATTATATTTATCACCCTTTTAGAAACTTTTATCTCACCCTTCTATCATGTCTGCTCATCATATCCACATTTATGAGTATTCTCCCTGGGATATCTTATTTCAACATCCATCTATGTCTTATGTTGGGGCACCTTTTCATCCTTGTACTTGTCGGTGTATATAACTCAATTTTTTTGTCCTTCTCGTGCCCTGGGCTGGGGCATCATTATCTTCATTCTCGTCCATTTTTGGACGCATGATTTTTCACACGATTCCTCGCAAACAAAGGATTGCACACATCTTTCTCATTCAGTTGCACATATTTTGATGTTTTCCTATGACCCATTGGTCATCTTGGTTTACATCCATACTGCAGTGGTCTTCACCCACTCACTAGTCTGTAGAACGTTGTCGTCTGTCTCTGTTGAGACCACAATTTTCCTCTACCAATGTGATATTGAAGTCACCGCCATAATTTTTGTTTTTCATTGTTATTGCGATCCTTTTTTGCCTGAGGCATCTTGCCTTTGGTCATATCTTCATCCATCTTCAGACACATGTTACATCTAACCCTTTTTGTTTTTGGCTTATGGCTTGCTATCGCAAACCACTCAACAAAAAGGGGCAAATGTAGACACCTATTTTTGGTTATAGCGCCCCTCTATCATCTCACATTCATTCAATTTTCATTCTCACTTTTATTTTTCTTAAATTAAATGATATCCCATCTATTTTCTCATCTTGTTTAATTAATTATTAAATGGGCTCCATATAAACCCATTTAATAATTGACTTTTGGCATCTCTCACATCTTATTTAATCCATGGGTATTAATACACCCATCTGACACTCCTTTTTAAATGGAATCTTTTATCTCACCCACCATGTCAATCATGCTCCCCACTCCATCTAATAATTCAAGTCGTGGTCCCCACGTGATCACATCATATCTCTTAACTCGGGTTACTCTACCCAACCCCGGTTACTTGTTAACCCCAATCTAACCTCACATCTAAGTTATAAATATGGGTTTTTCTCCATATTTGAAAAAAAGGAAGAAAAAGTTAGAAAATTTGGGTGAATGCTGAGAAATTTTAGCCACAATATCATTATTATTCTGTCTTTTGATAACATGTGGAATTTCCATGGTACTCTGCTCATGATTTGGTTCATGTGGTGAGGTTCATGTTGCACTCATCTGATCAATAACACCATCTGCATATCGACATCTTTTAGGTTCTTTTGTTTATCAATTTGCATGTTATCTGTTTGGACTCTATTTTATTATTATTCTTATCACATAGGGGTTGACAGCCACTGAGGGAGTTAACGCTTCCCGGATCTGCTTTGTCAGGCAACCCCCGCATAAAATCTCTAATCAATCTTTCTCTAGTGTATGTGAGTTGCAGGTTTGTTGGGATCACACCGAGGAGTTCGATATCAACTTTGTGCCCGTATCATCCATCATCATCTCCAAGGTACTAAGCCCTTGTATACTCAACATTGTTTAGTGTTTCTTGATTACTTGTACACTCATCTGGACAGGAAGCTGGAAACTCATATCAATAGGATGATATCAAAATTTGATAGTAATGCAAGGGGAGAGGAGCTATGATGCCCCCCAAGTATGTAAGCGATGGAGGTCTAGTCAAAAGACATTAAGTGGACCAATGTAAGGAGTAGTTTCTTTGACAAAATTGATTAGACATTGAAGTGAGGATTGGATAAGGTTCTTAAATTGTTAGAGTCAGAAGATGTCAGATAGAGTGTGTTTGTCTTGTGTAACGAGTGGGTGTTTGTTGACCGCAAATGACTTAAGAGGTGGAGGAGTTGCATTGATCTTTAGAGGATGTTGTTTAGTTTGGATTGGTAATATTGTAGATGACTTAGTAGGCGGCGGAAGTGTTGGACTCGTTTTCAAAGGTGGTTACTTGACTTGAGTAGATTACATAGGTGGTGCTTGAGTGACAAAAGAAGAAATATTAGAAGTGATGGTGTGATGTTCATTAGACATGATGAATCAAATATAGGAACCCATTGAGATGTAGCATTTGTAGATGGGCACGAAACAAAATGTTGTGCAGCGAATGAGATAAATCACTAACACTCAAGATTTTTTATTCTTCATTGCAAAGCGTAACAGTCATTTTTGTTATGGCCATTGATTCGATGATAATTGCAATATGGACGACCTTTATATTTTACAAGCCAATAAGGAGGATAACAATGAGTAGGTGGCAAAGTGATCAATTGATGACTAAGGAGCTCAGTAAGAATGTCATGTTGCTTAATATTGTGATCAAAGGTGAGAGGATACAGTAACGGTATGACTTGAGGCTCACTGATATGAGCACATGTAGTAGACATAGAATGAAGATGAGATGTAGAAGGAGAAAAAACATGAGAAGGAGAATCATCCTTAAGATTATGGATTTCAGACTTGAGAGATGCAATCATGGATTCCATAGTCTTGAAACAAAGAATGTAAAGCTTGAATTAAGTCCAACATAGATTTATTAGATGGAGGAGCACGAGGACTAGGGTCGTTAAATAAATGATCAAAAATAGAGCTTATTTCATGTGGCGGGGTATCTTTAGGAAGATACATGGTATCTAGAACTTTTTGTAGAACATCCTGGTAATTGGGATGTATCTTAAGTAGATCAGACAAAGAAATTTTACCCATGATAGAGGGAAAATGAGGATCCTAAACATGAAGATCGAGTACAGGTTCACCAAAATGATTAAACTAAAATGGAATATGATAGTCTACTATAGCTTAATTTGATGTTATGTAAAGTGGTAAATAACTGAGTAAATAAATAAAATAAATTATCCAAGCAATCTAAGTAATGAAATATGAAACCATAATGTGTAAAGAGGGTTAAGGAGTCCTTAGCTAATTTGTAGATGTGTCGGGACTGTGTCACAATGGAGACCAAATGAATAAGAGGAGGAATAGACCGCACAGAAACTTAGAAAAGTGTAGATCTGAATTGTCTGGCTAGACTAGGGCACTTGGAAAGAGATGGGGGTGCCTAGGGTGTCATGGTATGAGATTTGGGCACCCTGATATGCAGAAGTGTAGATTAAAACTTTTACAACAATGTTAATCTAGAAATCTCTAGTAGAGTGCAACAATATCCCATGAACATTTAAACAAATAGATGTCAGACAATATAACACAAAACACAAAATTTATAGTGGGAAACCCTTTCAGGAGAAAAACCCACTTTGAAACCAAGGCTTTATTAGGAACACCAATTCCAAAGCATACAATATCTTGGTTTCGGTTGAGCACCCACTCAACCTCTGAAGCACCCACTCCAGATTCTCCAAGAACCCACTCAAAGATAACTAAGCACCCACTCAACAAATTTTAGCAAGCACCAACTTGCAAGGAGCACCCACCCCTATAATCTAAGCACCCACTTAGAAATATAATATTACAAATACATTGATCACTTAGAATCAAGATTACTTACACAATAGATTATGATCACTTTTCTGTATCTTTATGTGCTTTTTTTCACTCTCACGGTTGCATTCTCTATCACTTGAGTCAAACTCTTTTGATCTCAATCAATAACCCACTATGATCTTTTTCTCAAATCTTGATCAATGAATCATCCACATTATTTCTCTTCTCATTAGATATGATCTTTTAACACTTCATTTGTTTTCTCTCCTTCGTCTCTCTCTCTTTTTCTTTATAGTTCCTTCAACTTGAATGCATCATTTTCTCACTTGAGAAACACCCGTATTAGGATAGAGTTTCCTCTTTATATAAAATCAACACACCCCAACACTTCATTAGCGTTTCGTGCACTTTGTCTCTCTGTCGCCTGAGAATCTTGGTCTATTAAATTCATGCAATAAACTCTAGATTTATTCTCTCTATATTCGGCTTGATTTTGCTATTTTCAATACGTTACTTCAGGAGCCATTTATGAGACAATACCTAAAATAGATTTCTCATCTTTCTAGGATTTCCAACTGATCAAGATGAGTAAACTATTTTTCTCCTTTGACATTTAATTTCACCTAGAGATCAGGATTTTCATAGAGAATGTAACAACATTTTCACAAAGTCAAAGAGCATTAAATGTTGACAGCTGGAACTGGAGATTTTCCGAATCATGTCTAAGTATTCGTGGAACACAAGTTATGTACACAGCCGCAATAATTAGATAATCGAATCATTATCAATTTTAGAGAACAAAATTATATTTGTCTATATGAAACGTAATTTGATTATTCTCGAGCCCTTTCCAATCCATATTTGTCCATTCCACGACTTTCATTAGCTTTTGTGAATTTTCTCCTTTGCATTGCAGAAATATCCTTTGATATGCAACATTTATCCCTTCATGGTGGCTTTTTCAGTCATCCGCGACTTTATTTTGCTTCTTTTATCTTTTGCAGTCTTTTGTGGCTTTCCATAGCTTTCTCTAGTACTCCATGGATTTGTTCCATGTTCCAGCCATATTCTTTTACCTGCAGCTCTTATAGTTCTCCGCAGCTATCTCTATTCCTTCGTAGATTCTCTTCTTTATCCACAGCTTCCTCCAAGCTTTCCTTATTCCGCGACTTTTTCTTCACATCTGCGGCTTTATCTTTTTCACCCGCGACTTCATCCCTCTACCCGCGGCTCTAACTAAACCTTCGTGGCTTCTTTTAGACTTCAGCGTCTATCTCCTCATATCCGCAGATTTCACAAAAAATTATTAAGTCCCTTAGATATATCCTTCATCATCATGAAGCCTTTGAGATATGACACTACCAATCAACCTTCGCATTTCACTTACCATGTCTTTCTTGAACTACTTCTTGGAATTTTTCACCGACTTGTTAACACCTTTTCCATACATGGTTGATCTTGAGATACCTGCACATCACTTGCACTTATAAATTTTGCCTCTTTTTGCTATCAATGTGACTTGACATCAATGACAACACACATGAAAATGACAAAGGTCCAAAAATCTCCCACTTTGTCATTGATGGCAACCTTCACAGAAACACTAAAAAATTTGATGGAAAAAATGTTTAATCTCTCCCCTTCTTGTTTTTGTTCTTTGTCGAACGTCGAACACAATTATTTCTCTCTTATTGGTTGGTTTCTGATTTCAATCTCTCTCCCCCTTTGACAGTAATGACAAAGGGCCATCTATGTCACACAATAATGAGGATGCAGATAAACTAGATAATTACATGTTCTTACCTCAAGAAGCTCCCCCTAGGCTCATGATTCTTCTTTTAGCACACCATTAGCTTTATCTTGTTCATCCATATGATTTGGTATGCTCATGAAATGCTCCCCCTGAGCTAATGCAAATCTTTGACAGACATGAGCTAGCAGATTAGCTACCCCTCACATGAATATTGTTTTGGAGTATATATTGCATGAGAATTTCTCCCTTACCTTATCTCCAAACTTTCTAGTTACTGGTGGGATCAGGAATGACCCCACAATTCATTCCTTAAATGCTCAAATGTTGCTTTTGGCAGTGGTTTGGTCATGATATCTACAATTTCTTCTTTTGAGCTCACATATTCTAGACTGATTTTGTTGGCATTTACTTGTTCCCTTAAGAAGTAATATCTAATTGGAATGTGTTTGGTCTTTGAGTGGAACACAAGCTTATTGGAGACACTTATAGCACTAGTACTCTCACATAACAAAGGAATTGGGCTATCATATTTACCTTGTAATCCTCCAATGTTTGCTTCATCCAAAGAACTTGAGTGCAGCACATTGCAGCAGTTATATACTCTGCCTCACATGTTGAGAGTGCCACTGATGATTGCTTCTTTCTCAACCAAGATACTAGGAAATTTCCAACAAAGAATGCTCTACCACTTGTACTCTTCCTATCATCAACGCTTCCTACCCAATCAACATCTGTATATGATTTTATGTTGAAGTCATTGCTTTTGGGGTACCATAGTCCATATTCAAGTGTTCCCATGAGATATCTCAGAATTATTTTGACTACCTTGAAGTGTGTTTCCCTTGGATCTTCTTGAAATCTTCTAACAAGGCCCACAACCTACATGCTAGCAGGTCTTGATGCAGTGGAGTAGAGTATACTGCCTATCATGGATCTATACAAATTTTTGTCTACTTTTGGTGAATTGTCCTCTTTGCTCATCTTGCATCCTACTTCCATTGGTGTTCCTATTGGTTTGCATTCTTCCATCCTAAACATTTTCAACATTTATTTGATATATTTTGTTTGGGATATGAAGATACCTTGGTCTGATTGACTAATTTGTAAGCCCATAAAGAATGAGAGATCCCCAAGCATAGAAATTTAAAATAAAAGGAAGGAGGCCCACCACTTTGCCACAACATTGGTTTGTTCATCATTTTTAATTAAATATTCCCGCAAAAGTCATCCGTCTCCCAGCATAGACATTTCAAATTCTTCTTTCACCATATCAACAAATTCATAAGTCATTTTATCATGGTCTCCTCTAAAAATGATACCGTCCACGTATACAATGACAATGAGAAGATGATCTCCTTCTTCCTTGCTGTAGAGATTACGGTCAACAAAACCTTTTCTAAAACCCTTATCAATGAGGTATGAATCCAGTCTGTTGTACCAAGATCTAGAAGCTTGTTTAAGTCCATACAGGGCCTTTTTCAACCTGCACACATGATCTTTATCTTCAGTTAGTGAAAATCCATCAGGTTGTTCAATATATACCTCTTCATTCAAAAAAATTGAGGAAGATTGATTTCACATCCATCTAGAACACTCTGATTTTCTTCTAAGCCGTGTATACTAGGAACAGTTGGATTTCTTCCATCCTTGCCATTGGTGCAAATGTTTCATCAAATTCGATTCCTTCCATTTTTGCATAGCATTTACACACAAATATTTCTTTGTTTCTTATCACTTCTCCTTTCTCTTCTAGTTTGTTTCTGAATACCCATTTAGTTTCAATCACATTCTTATCATTGGGTCTTGGCACAAGCTCCCAAGTTTCATTATTTTCAATTTGATCAAGTTCTTCATTCATTGCACTCACCCAATGTTAATCCTTGTTAGCTTATGCAACATTCTTGGGTTCTATCATGGATAGGAGTGTTATGTCTTCATGATTCTATTGATCTCTTAGTCTTCTTCTTGTGAGAATGCCACCTTATTTGTTTCCAATGATCTGATTTGTTGGATGATCCCTCTTAACTTGTCTTGAGGGTGTCTTGGTGTCTTGTCTTTCTTCCACTTCATCTAATTCTTCACGCAAACTATCCATTTCTTCATCATCTTCTTGTTCTTCATGACTATCATTGTGTTGAGTGTTGGATTTGATAGAAGGAGACTCATCCACCTTTACATTTGTGCTCTCAATAATTTTCTACAACCTTTTATTGTAGCATATGTAAGTCACGCTAACTGTTGAGTAACCAAGAAATATGCCTTCATCACATCTTGAGTTGAATTTTCCCAAGTTACCTTCACCTCTTTTGATGTAACATTTACTTTCAAAAACTCTTATGTGCTTTATGTTGGCTAGTTTGTTTTTCCAAAGTTCATAGGGTGTTTTGTCACTATTTATTCTCAATTGGGCTCTGTTTAGAATGTACACCTATGTGTAGACTGCTTCACTCCAATATCTATCAGGAATTTTAGATTCATTTAGCATAGTTATTTCCATTTCTTTCATAGTCTTGTTTTTCTTCTCAACAAACCCATTTTGTTGAGGTGTTCTGGTGGCTGAGAATTGTCTTCTAATCCCATGTTCTTCACAAAACTCATCAAACTCATTTGACCAAAATTCTCCACCTCTGTCTGATCTCAAGCATTTGATTTTAGTGTTCTTCTCATTCTCCACAAGTGCCTTGAAGGATTTAAATATTTCTAGAGCTTCTGATTTGTGTTTCAAGCAAGCTACCCATGTCATCCTGGTGTAATCATCTATTAGCATCATGAAATACACATCTCCTTGTAAAATTTCAGTTCTGGTAGGTCTGCAAAGATCTATATGGATGAGTTTTGGTGGTCTAATGGTAGAATATTCTTTAGATTTGAAGGATCTCCTTATTTGTTTACCATGTAGATAGGTCTTGCATAGTGTTTTTATTGGTTTTACAATCTTTGGCATGTGTCTCACACCACCCTTAGCACTTAGCTTCACAAGATTTTCAAAACTCATATGTCCCAATCTCCTGTGCCACATCCAGCTGTAATCAACTTTACTTGTGAGGCATTTTTCTTTATTTATTTCATTTAGAACATACATGTTATTCTTGGTCCACTTTACTTTTGCAACTTTCTTTCCTATTTTTCCATTTATAATATCACAACCTTTGTCATGGAATATCATATTATAACCTTTCTTGCACATTTGAGTTACAATTAACAGATTGTGCTTTAGTCCTTCAACATATAAGACATTCTCTGTGATTGTTTTACCATTATCAAGAATCAAACTTCCTTTTCCAACTATGTTGGCTGAGTTGTTATCACCAAATCTAACAACTCCTGATGCATTGTTTGACAAAAAGATGAATTTGTTTTTGTCACATGTCATATGACTGGAAACCACTATCTAGATACCATATCTTGTCTTCATTTTACACATGAAACGCAGTTTGCACTATTGAGCAAGACTCTTTTCTCTTGTTGGCATATTTCTTTACAACATACACCCATTTCTTTTGTTTAGGCGGTTCTTGTTTGCTTTTTGAAGCTACATGACCCTTCTTATGATATTTGTAGTGAACAACATTATAGTTCATTTTAGAGTATGATGAACTATAGTTTCTTCCATAGCCTCTAGAATATTTCCTACATTTGGTGGCTTTATGTCCAAATTGGTTACATGAAAAACAATAACCATAGAAAGAATGTGTGTACCTCATTGTATAGGTTATTTTGGGAGAAGTAGTCCTTCTCTTGTCAGATTTGATCATGTTTTTATTTAAAACAGAAGAAGGTACTTGGAATAGATGCTTATTGTTTCCTTTATGCCTTGCAGGCTCCTTTTCTTTCTTTCCTTGAAACCTATTCCTGATTTGTCATTTGTATCTTGTTGACTACTCAGTATACCAGTTAGAACATTTGAGCTATTTTCAAGCTTTTCATACATTGTCATCTTGTAGGTCATTTGTTCTATCTCAGTCTTCAATCGTTTCAATTCTGAGTTCATATTTGTGCATTCATCCTCCTTTGATTTGTAAGATTTGGAAATCTTTTCCAGCTTAGTTTCAAGTTCTTTGAGCTCATTTGTTTCTTCCTCTTCCTTCAAACTTTGTCTTTTCTCAAAGACACAAATTTTTTCTTCATAATATTTTAATGTGCATCTCAGCTTTTGATTCTTTCTCCTGCACAGTTTCAATTCTTCAAGAGCACAAACAAGTTCTAATTCTAGATTTACACTTTCTTCTTCTTCATCAGAGTCTTCATAGTTAACTACATTATTTCCTTTTGAGCTACATTCTTCAGATGCATCCATGGCCATAAACAAACATTCAGATTGAGCTTCATCATCCTCACTTTTAGAACTTCCTGGGTTGTTTGAATCAAATTCACTTGATTCTTCTTTTGAATAGAAATTCCTTTTATTTTAAAGAATTTCTTCTTTCCATATTTCTTCTTGAAGTTCAATTTTTTCTTTTTTGTTTGTGATTTTCTTCATCATGATCAGATTGAGTTTCTTTATTTTTATTTGGGAATTTAGCAGGGAAATGGCCTACTTGTCCACACTCAAAACATTTGAATGGAAGTTTACCTTTATATTTACTTGAGCCTCTTCTTAATCTTCTCACAAACATTGCTTCAATATTCTCATCATCGGCTTCATCCTCTGAGTCTGATTCTTTTGTTTCTTGTTTGGATTGGGTTTCTTTCTTGGCTTTAAATGCTACTTCTTTCTTGGTAGACTTAGATCCAATAGTCCTCATTTCATATGCTGAAAGAATGCTCTGTAATTCATCCATTGTGAGAGTCTTCATGTCTTTGGCTTCTTCCACAACTGAAACCTTTGCATCATATTTGGTAGCCAAAGATCTTAAGATCTTTTAGACTATAATACATTCTCCTAGTTTCTCGCCTAGGCCTCTGATCATATTAATAACTTCATCTATTCTCTGCATGTAGGTTGCTATACTCTCATCATCTTTCATCTTCATATTCTTAAACTGAGCTCTGTAGGTCTGTAATTTAGCTAACTTAACTTTATCATCTCCTTCATAAATGTTTTAAAGCTTGGTCCAAATCTCCTTTGTGGTTTTGCAATGCATTACCTTTACAAATTTTGTTTCAGTTAGGCCGTATAGGATGGCATTCATGGCTCTTGAGTTGCACTCATATTCTGTTGAAGAAGTGATTGACGTGGCTGGAGGATTGTATCCTTTCTCAACACATTCCCAGATATCAAAACCAAGTGACATAAGATATGTTTTCATCCTTATTCTCCAGAATGCATAATTTGTCCCAGTGAAGAGAGGTGATCTTGACAGTGATAAACCACCTTGTGCTTGATTTGTTGCCATGCTTGTGAAGAGAGGATCTCCTTGAATATGTTAAGCTCCTTCAAGAAGGACTTTCTCTATTACCAATTATTAGAGATCACAAGCACTGAGAGGGGGGTGAATCAATGTAGACTAAAAATTTTACAATCAATACCAATCCAGTAAATATTTAGTAGAGTGCAGCAATATATCATGAGCATTTAAACAAACAAATGTCAGACAATATAACACAAAACACAAAATTTATAGTGGGAAACCCTTTCGGGAGAAAAACCCACTTTGAAACCAAGGATTTATTAGGAACACCAATTCCAAAGCATACAATATCTTGGTTTCGGTTGAGCACCCACTCAACCTCTGAAGGAACCACTTCATATTCTCTAAGCACCCACTCAAAGATAACTGAGCACCCACTCAGCAGATTTTAGCAAGCACCAACTTGCAAGGAGCACCCACCCCTATAATCTAAGCACCCACTTAGAAATATAATATTACAAATACATTGATCACTTAGAATCAAGATTGCTTACACAATAGATTATGATCACTTTTCTTTATCTTTTTGTGCTTGCTTTTTCAAGCTCTCACATTCAACATTCTTTGTCACTTGGCTCAATCTTTCGATCTCAATCTAGGTTTCTAATTTTTGTGCTTTGTCACTCTCTTTGCACTCCTGAGTCAAACCCTCTTGATCAATGAATAATCCACACTAATTCTCTTCTCATTAGATATGATCTTTTAACACTTCATTTGTTTGCTCTCTCTCTCTCTCTCTCTCTCTCTCTCTCTCTCTCTCTCTCTCTCTCTCTCTCTCTCTCTCTTCTCTCTCTCTCTCTCTCTCTCTCTCTCTCTCTCTATGTAGCTCCTTCATCTTGAATGCATCATTTTCTCACTTGAGAAAAACCCGTATTAGCATAGAGTTTCCTCTTTATAGACAATCAACATGCCCCAACACTTCCTTGGAGTGTCGTGCACTTTGTCTTTCTGTCGCCTGAAAATCTGGTCAATTAAATTCATGCAACAAACTCCATATTTATTCTCTCTATATTCGGCTTGATTTTTTTATTTTCAATACGTTACTTCAGGAGCCATTTATGAAACAATACCTAAAATAGATTTCTCATCTTTTTAGGATTTCCAACTGATCAATATGAGCTAACTATTTTTCTCCTTTGACATTTAATTTCACCTAGAGATCAGGAATTTCATAGAGAATGTAACAACATTTTCACAAAGTCAAAGAGCATTAAATGTTGACAGCTGGAACTGGAGATTTCCCAAATCGGGTCTGAGTATTCGTGGAACACAAGTTATGTACACAACCGCAATAATCATATAATTGAATCATTATCGATTTTAGAGAACAAAATTATATTTGTCTATATGAAACGTAATTTGATTGTTCTCGAGCCCTGTCCAATCCATGTTTATCCATTTTACGGCTTTCATTAGCTTCTGTGAATTTTCTCCTTTGTATTTTGGCAATATCCTTTGATCTGTGGCATTTCTCCCTTCATGGCGGATTTTTCAGTCATCTGTGGCTTTCTTTTTCTTCTTGTGGCTTTTGCAGTCTTTTGTGGCTTTCCATAGCTTTCTCTAGTACTCCACGGCTTTGTTCCATGTTCCGTCTGTATTCTTTTACCTACAGCTCTTGTAGTTCTCGACGGTTATCTCTAGTCCTTCACAAATTTTCTTCTTTATCTGTGGCTTCCTCTAGACTTTCCTTATTCTGTGGATTTTCCTTCACATTTGCGGCTTCATCTTTTTCACCTGTGGCTTCATCCCTTTACCTACAGCTTTCACTAAACCTTCACAACTTCTTTTAGACTTCAACAGTTATCTCCTCATATTCGCGGCTTACACAAAAACTGATTAAGTCCCTTAGAACTTATCCTTCATCATCATGAAGCCTCTGAGAGTTGACACTACCAATCAACCTTCACATTTCGCTTACCAAGTCTTTCTTGAACTGCTTCTTAAAACTTATCACTGACTCGTTAACACATTTTCCATGCATGGCTGATCTTGAGATACCTGCACAACACTTGCACTTATACTTTTTGCCACTTTTTGCCATCAACGTGACTTGACATCAATGAAAACACATATGAAAATGAAAAGGTTCAACAAAAACACCTGCAAAACCCCACACAAAGCATCAAAACCCTAAAAAAGAAATATGCATATGAAGGGGTCAGACTTTCCTTAACTGCCAAATCGACGGACTTATCATTGAGCGCTACACTACATCTCAGACCCAATGTAGTTCTAGGTGTGTGTGTGTGTGTGTAAATATTTCCATAGGTGATCTTTTGTTAGTCGCACTTTGTGAGTGACGATAATAACTAGATGTAGAATGTAAGTAGATGATGCATGGAATAGAATTAACTCCCCTCCTATGAAGTGTGATGCAGAAAACCAGCCTTGTGTCCCTTGTGTTAGAGCTAGATGGATGCAAATGAAGAAATAGAAGCCTTTGTTGGATGCAACCTTAGGTGATGGTAGTAATGCTCAGTGCTTGGTCCCTCATTATGGTCTCACAACTTTATATTTGTATGTTTTTCTTGATCTAATTTCGTAATTAACCCTGAAAAGGCCGACCACCAAAAAGATAGAAAAGCTCAAACAACTAGAAAATGCTCAAAAGGTAAGAGTAACATCCAAAGAGGATCAGGGCACCCCATAGGGGATTAGGGCGCCTAGGGCACCATAGTCAGAGTGGGAAAAACACAGTGTGTCAAAACCGACAGGGAAAATATAGGCGGAAGATCGAAAATAACGACAACAAGCAAAGTAAAATGGCCAAAACATGGCTTAATAAGTACTATTTTTCACTCAGGAACCATATGAATAGTAGTATGAGACCGGGACTAAAGATTTACCCAAAGTGCGTGATTTAGTGACTACAGTCACACAACTTCAGAACTGCCTATAATGATCTGCAACAAATAGAAACCCTAGATACCTATAACAAACTTCATGAAATGATTATATACAAAAGAAGATATTTGTGTGTGAATGGGGATGGATTGATCCTAATTTCACCCTTTGTTAAACCAATATAGGCATTGCACTACATCCCCTTGAGTAGGAGCAAGTGTCATGTAGTTCTCCTAATCTAGTTATAAGTAATGTATGCAATCTAAGTCAACTCATTGTGTGTGTCCTCGTGTCTCTTGACACAAAGATAACCGAGTAACTATATAATAGAAAATGTACCCAACATGATAATACTATGATGCGGTGTACTTCAGATGCTAAGAATGATCCCCTTTGTCCCTTATGACCTTTTACAATGCTTAGAGTGACTTTCTCTTGCCAAGACATGACTCTAGGACCTTTGGATGCCTAATAATGGAGGAATTATATACTCGTGAACATGATTTGAGTGCTTCAAACCTGTATGGTGGCCACTCTAAATGATATGCAATTGCTTTAGGAAGATTTAGGAAATCCTTGAATGCTTTAATGTTGATATTTATAATGTATACTTATGAGAATCCTAGGTGGGTTATAACGTGCAATTGACTTGCTTATATAGGCCTACATATGTTAAATATTCGCACTGTGGTCGACCTAGGGAAGATGAACAGACACACATAAGAATTTCAAATTAGAAAAAAGAGTCATTAGCTAAGAGGGTATGGGACCATACATGTTGGCCCAAACTGAAATACAACATGACCCTATTTTATATGATCCCAAACAGGGAATTAATGATGATATAATTCAAGTCCAGAAAGGATGTACAGAGATAAATTATTGCTTTGTATGATTAACATTGCATGGATGAATGTACGTAGTAGTGTGTAGAGATCATTAAGTCGCAAGAGAGGGAAGGATATGGTAATTGGGCTTAGAATGTGAGCATTTGTCTTAGTATAGGAATAAATTCAATTTTTCATTGCTAACAGATGAGATACCAAGATTGAGTGTCTACATGTTGTTGTATGATGTGGGTGAATTAATTCCTTGGAAGACATAACGTAATTGACCTATGGAATGTAGATCTCACATATGATATTGGTGACTATGGATGAAAATTTGAAGGTTCCAATCTATGTATCGAATCCATTGGCACAAATGACAACACATTGTATACACATTCAATATGTTGTTTTGACTTATTCTTTGTTTGGTTGGTGAAAAAGACTTATTGGATGCACTTGATCCCTATTTTGACGATTAAACTCTTTTGAGTTGATGACAACTAAACATTAAGGACATAATAAATATAGCCACGCACGATAATCGAAATACTATCAACATTGAATGCCATTCCAAATTGCTAAACTACGATTGATGTTATACAAAATTTATTTATTCAAAATGATACAATACAAAACAAGGCCATGATATGGCAAATCCTGCCGAAGGTAATTGTTTTTTTGTTGTGTTGGATGTATTTGTTCTATGTTATTTGCATGGGAATTGTATGTGTGAAAGGGGAAGGATCTTATGAATCGCAAGGGTGAATATGATAGAAGTGTTCAATTTGTTTATGCATTGAAAGAAGATTGCGTGGGTATATTGCTTTTGTAATGACGTAAAACTATGTTACGGAATGGAAGTTAGTGTTATTGTTTAATCAATTCTACAAAAAATGTTATAAACATGCAGTTAATATATGAATGAGTGGAGTTCCGTCTGTGTGTGATTTTGTCATCAATTGAAGGTACGATGTTGAAGTCACATTATAATTTAACCGGACGTGTATGAGTGCAGGAAACATATTGTGATTTGAGCTTTTCTTGACAATAAAATAGTTGATGGATTATAACTTTTCATTAGGTAAAAGTGTCTATCAAATTAGAATAGACACCTAAAAATTGTTGAGAACTCTAGTTTTCCATAAATAAGGATATATTTCGGTGGCAAAAAAAATTTGTAATAAAAATATGTTAATGGAATTTAAGCAAATAAAATGATATAAATCAATTTAACAAGGTCTTGTCTTTGTGAAGAAACTCGATGGATTCTTGTGAGTAGTTGTTTGATCTGTCATAATAATATTTTATTAAAAAGGCCACAGAAAATGGAACTGATCAAGACACACTTATTGATTGAGATTACCCATTCCTGGATCAGTAAGACACCACATTGGTTGCAGTGGCAAAATGTCTAGGCCAAACTTGAAAATATAACATAGTTTTGTTTTCCTGTTCAAACATAGCCTTCTTTTTCTAGGCGGAGATGGACAAGACATGGTCACAAAATGGTGGCATTTCTAGACTCGCATTTAGTTAGTTTTCAAATTAATGTCGTACCTACACGTTTAAAAAAAAATAGAGACGATCTTGCCACGTAGACAATAGTGGAAATAGTACACCATACACCTGGCTACTATCGGTTCAGATCCAAGGCGAGGTTTTAAATGGTTCATTCTCCAATTTTGGCAAAGCGTCTCTAAATTTAGATGGCTTTCGAAGGTGGTGGTAGTGGGGGAAACAGGGGAGAGACACACTTTATATTAATGCGTGCATTACATGACAAGTTTAAAATGATTTTTTTGGACATGTTTTAGTACGATTATATATCTATGATTTTATGTTATCCTTGTCTTGCATGTTGTGTTCTTCATTTTTTTGAGTTACAGAGGAATTACGAGTAGGTAAGAGTTGTTGGGACAATTTTCATTTTCGGGGTTTTGTGATTTTGTATTTATAGGGGACACAATTTTTATGAAACATAGTTTTTATGGACTATGTGCACCTTGAGCTGCGGTTAGGAGGAGGGTGTGGAGTTCTATGAAGGAGAAAATGTCGAAACAAAGTGTGGGTGGAGTCGTACTACGCAAAGTGTGGAATTATGGAGGAGATCGTGTTAAAGTTGAAAGAGTTGTCATTGAAGTGTACAAATCCTGAGGCATGTTACACCAATTGAAAATTATAATCCTAAAAATAAGAGGTCTCGTGTGTAATGCTTTTACTCCCAACTTTGTTATGCTTTCAGCTAAAGCGAGTATTTGTTCCATGAACATACTTGATCATGGGTAATTCATTTTTAACTCGTTTTGTGCTGTCATTAAGCGTTGTACTAATTATAGAACTACTTATGGAACTTGGAAGAAGAGAGAAACAAGCTAGGATTATTCTAGAGTCAGATATAGACACGTATATGAAAGGTAGTGACTAGATTATAAAACTACATAATCGAAAGAAGAAGCTCGAATGACTCATCCACCCTTATTTTCAATTATCAACCATATTAATATTAATCTATGATATCATTGTGTTTGATGGGGAGATATATATTTCCAAAGAACTTTAGCACAAGTCACTCTATACAAAGTTATTAATAATTTTACACAAATCCATATTCAAATCAGTGCGCTATTTGTATGCATCTGTTTCTTTTTGGTATTCGTATGGAAAATTCATGATTTATTTAAAATGCAATGATTTCAGAAATAATACTAGTATTTTTTACTTGTATAGTTGTAACTACAGAGCTAAATAATTACACAATTTTTATAAATATTAGTTTATACAAACAAACATAACAAATGAACATTCTATGCTATAAATGGTAATCTGGCTAGATTTTTTTCCTACATCAACCTATTATGACCAAAGCAGGTTCCATTGTCTAGTGGGTCGGGCGTAGGGGTCGGCCCTCGATTGACCCACTAGACACTCACTCTCTCTCCCCTTTGGTTGTGTTGCCTCACTCTTGCGTCCATGTGCGTCGTCGCCTTGCCAAACCCTGAGAAGACCTAAAAAAAAGTTAAAAAAAAAATAGCGGCAGGAAGTAAATTCCTCTAAGAGGTAATGGAACCTTCTTTAGATACAACTATAGATCCAGATCAATCAAATCATGTATGGTAAATGAAGAGATATTAGGGTCATAGATTTATCTCCATGAGCATCATTGATTCAACCCATAAGGGTACTTATTTTATAACGGTTGTTAATGAGAGTTTCATTTAGCATTCTCTCCCCACCCTTCTCATCTTTAATTGCCCCCCCAACCTATGACAAAAAAATACAAAACAAACACAAAACATAAGGAACAATTTGTGTGAAATACGTGACAACAATTACACAACACTCTGATTTAAGGATCATTCTCAAAAGAGATCAAGAAAATGGCGCACAAAATATCATCCTCCATTACACTCAACTTCTCTACAAATTGTCTGAATGTATTGATAGGAAACCTCTCTCTAATAGTAAAACCTGATGCAGAAGGAGGAGTAACTGGAAGAGAATGTAGCGAGTCAAAGGTGTGTGTGTCCATCAGTCCAAGGTGAGATAAGAGAGAATATATTACATTTTCTATGTAAAATAACAAAAATGCTAAGTTGATGAGCGCTTGGTTACCTGCACAATTATATTCTGAAGGAAATCCCATGTTCCACAATGTTCAAATTTATCAAGCCTATAAATTTCAATGATTCAAAGTACTAGTGAGAGCAAAATTCATTGCGGATGGTTCAAAGGCAGGGAGTATATATTATATATAAAATTGTGAAATAGGGATTGATGTTATAAGTGAGGAAAGTTGACCGAATCGACAAGAAGACAAGCGCAACACTCGCAAATGACGCCACCGTAAAATGCATAAGCAAGTCATTTTGCTGTGGCTTCTAATCACTCGTATCAAAATGAACCTTGTGAGGCTTCTGTTCATTTTTTTGGTTCTGTTGATTCCCTTTCCCTGAAGCAGGCCATAAATCGGCATGCTTACCAGATTTCACCAGCTTCTTTATCAGAGTATTTGCATCTATATTCCCTGTTACAGTCACTTTCTGCTGCTCTGCGTCAATGTCTGAGGTATATTCACCTACCAAGAAAAAGCTCAAACAGATGAACACAAATCTTGCTAGCCACAAACAAATTACATTGATGAAATTCTCACTAACGATGTCTGAACTCTTTCTACATTACTGAAAATTCGAGTTGTCCATTAAAAAGATCATTGTTAAAGAATCTGAAGCATCCTTCTAAACAGAACAAGTGAAGTCTGAAGCATACCCTCGACTTTCTGTAGTAGTTTTTTCACCTTCTTCTTACATCCTTCGCAGTGAATATGGACCTTGAGTACAATGGTATGCAAAGAAAATTGTCGAAATGTTATTTACTATCATCCACCACTGCAACATCTTAAACTAAAGCTTTAGAGCCACAAGATCTAAATGCAAACAAATACAGGCCCGCACAGAAAATCCCTAGCATTTATTAACAAAACAAACCTGGATCTTGAGAAGCTTGAAGTTCTCTTCTTTACTCATTCCTTCAGTATGAAACAAAGCCTTGCGACCCTATTCCACCTAGTGCTAAAGATGAATGTCAATATGTGTAAAACAAGAGGAGCATTCAAAATATTCACACAACCCATCTCTGACAGACTGCCGCATATCTCTGACAGACTGCCACCCACCTCAAACACAACCCTAATTTTTAATGATTTGATTTGAATGATTTGGTTTTCATGTGAAATAAAGGGAACAACTAGCCATCCAAAAATAAAAGGGATCACCAATAAAACCTGTCATAAACAGTGACAGTCTTAAATGCAGTGGAGGAAAAATTCTTTCTCACAAATAGTGCCAAATAAAGGGGTCAGCCAATGAAATGGAACTCAAGTACAATATTGGAAAATTAAACTTTAGCCCAATTTCAAAATAATCCACATGGAAACATTTGATTGAGGAAAGAGAAATAGACTAATTGTTAAGGTGAAAACAATATCCATGCCTTCGACAGGATAATAAAATATAATATAATATAATATAAATACTATTTACAATTAAATATAAAATATTATTGAAGTATATTTACATTTTAAAGTTTTGACATGATAAATGAATTATTCCACAATAACATTTTCAATCATTAAAAATGTTATACATAGATGTCACATACTAATATTGGCGCGGAATAATAATTGATGTTGATCGATGTAATAATTGACAAGCATAGAGTTCAATGTGATGTTATCCAATGACGTGGGTGTCGGTTATTATAAAACATATATAGTACCTTCGCCTATTTATATCCACGACTTAACTTTTCAAAGGGCAGATAACACATTTACTCTCCAATTTTAAATTTGAAAGCCGTATGAACGTAAGTATATTTAGCATTTTAAATGGTGCAAATTTTCTAGCCACTAAATATGGGTTGAAATGAAATTTTTTTGGGAGACCGTGGTGAGGAAAAATTAATATACTTATAGTTGTTTTCTACATATGTTTAAATGTTGTGTTTAAAAGGTTAATAAATAAAATTAGTGTTTTTTATTTTGTTTAAGGTGTTTAATAGTAGGGAAAAATATATTTTGAATTAATTTGATTTTAAAATATATATTTTATGTGATATTTTGTAATTAGTTTTTGAATTGCATATATAAAATATATAAGTACACTTTAATATGTTATAATTATTAGAATAGTTCACCATATTAGTCTTTGTTACGAGTTTTTTTTAAGCCTATTTTTTTATGAGTTCTTTATGCCATTTTTCGACATATAAATATAAACAGTAGTTAGTTTTCCCTCCCTAATCTAATGTCACAGATATAATATTCAAAATTCTCTCTCATGTGCGTAGCCCATCTTATACGCTATTATTAAATAGAATTTGAATATTTATTACAGAAACATTATTATAAGAATTGATACTTTTAGGAACATATCTTATCACGGTTACTAGGTTCTATCACAATGTTGATTAAATTAATACATATATTTTAAATACATCAATTATCCAAAAACATAGTGAAATATTAATTTCAATACATATATATGAGATTTTTCACATACTGTGCATTGATTAATAACCCCATTATCTTCTTTATGTTTTTTTTATTGATCGATGACAAATGGCTTCAACTTGATTGCACCAGTATATTGGGCTCGAAAACCCCATTCAAGGAGAAAATAAAGTGCTCTAAAATGCTATTATAATTTTTCATTTGACTTAGAACTTCAAACAAAATGGAAAACCCTCTAACTGATAGTTAAATGGACGTCAAATTTAAGGTTGAATTTTACCTAATAATGATCAAATAGGTGTCAAATTTAAGATAGGCCATTAATTGTTAGCTCACAAACATTAGAATCCACCACCCCCATCTCGATGCTATAATATGACCCCTATTGATGTAATAATAGTCACAAATATTTTAACTAAAAAACATAGTCCGCCATCAATGTCAATCCCTATTTAAATAAATGAGTGAAAAGATTTTAAACATCTAATCAATGGGATCATAACAAACTAATTGCTTGAAATAAGAGTTGTTTATTAAGTTTGTGAAGAATTTTATCCTTTTTATGTTAGGATACACGTCTCATAATAACATCACAAACACGGTATTAAAAACTCCTTACTTTTAACTTTGTTCTGCTTATGCCCAAACAAACACGCATAGCTCGTCGGCATAAGTACACAAAATGTGATTTGTGAAAGGCGCATTTTGTGTACTATCATTCAATAAACTTAATCATCTATTAAAGCAATATTATTTTAAAAATTGATATTTTTATGAACTGTTTTTTATTAGGCCACATCACAATGTTGAATAAACTAATACATATATTTTAAATAAATTATATAGTATTTATCTTGAATTTTTCATATATTACATTGATTAATAATTCTATTTTTTTTTTTATGAATTTCTTTTATCTAATGAAAAGTGACCTCTAACTAGCTACACTACCATCTTGAGCTCAAAAACTCAATTCTAAGAGAAAAATATATTACATTTTTTTGGATAGATTTTCGAAGCAAAAAAAAAATCTTTTCCACAATCAAATCGATGCTAAATTTAACATTGAAATCACTTAGTAATAATCATATGAATTTCAAATTTAAGGTAGGCTTCTAATTGTTATCAACCCACAAATATTGTAATACACCACCACCCACCCGTTTGCCATTATCAGATGCCTCTTGACATAATAACCACCATAAAATATTTATTTGAGAGGCATTGTCAACCATCAAATTTAATCCTTATTTAAATAAATGAGTGATTTTTTTTTAATGTCTAAAAGACCAAATACTCTATGAGACCATAGTAAAATAACATCTTGAAATAATGATCATCTTATTAAATTTGTGAAATATGGATTTTTAATGTTAGAATGTGCCTTACAATGGTATCTAGTTACGTCGAAAGCGTGTACAGTTGGAATGATGGTTGTCGGGACTGACACAAATCAACAAATCAAGGGTGCACAGCAGTCAACGTGTAATACATTGAAATCCAACGATGGACAAAAAAAAAATTGGCTAACTTTTTATAATTTTGGTAGTGCTTAACATGTATGGCCTACGGAACATTCACCTAGTTGCATTTATTTTGATGGGTCATTTCATGCACACACTCACAATCCTACTACGAGTAAATTAGCAAATTGTGCAGGGATGGCATGGCAGAAGGTCCTACCCGACTCCGAGTAAATTCGCAAATTGTGCAGGCATAGGGTGGTGAAAGGTCACAGAAATCTCCACGGTCAAACCTCCTTAGCTCAAAAACAGAATGTGTATCATAATCTTGGTTTTTTCTATTCCTAAGATAATAGTTACGGTCATCGCGTGGATGCTTAGTTTAATTGGGGAGCCAACTTTATGAATAAATTCCTCTGCCTACAATAGAACTACAAGTCCTTAGGTATGTGTACAATCCTTAAATTTTTGGAAATAGGTAAATATCCACTGAAGTAGAACAAAACAGGATAAATTGTATCTGAAATACAAGAATAAAGTTCCATTTATGTTGAAGTATATGCAATAGAACGGTTTGCGATTGTATCAGGGAAAGTTTTATATCCTTATTTTAGAGCACACTATGCCAATCCGGTACAGAGTGGTGCAAATCCGTTCCAGATAAATGGTAATAGTAAAAATTGAATACTTAGGGTGTAACTGGATAGGTGATTTTTCCTGGTTAAGTGACTTTTTCATTGTTCTTTCAGGTGGAAGATGTTATGTAACGCCCACACTTTTGACACACAAATACAACAATAAAAATATCATAATATATATTTTTTACTTTAAATGCTCACTAAACAACACCACGTGGGATCCAATGGATAGACTTAACATCACATAACACACTTACATAAACATGAACCCACTCATAAGATAGGTAACATAGGGTGCACATCAATGTCTTACTCAATGACGTAAACCAGGACAATGAACCAATTACAGTAAGAAACACAAGATAGGCATACTCCATGGCATGGCCTTTGCATGGTTTACATATTCATTACATTTAGGTTTCCATTGTATGAACTTGTAGTTTTCAAGAGAATTAAACACATAAGGTTTACAATTTCCTATTTTTCAAACTTCGTTTACTTTACTTTGTAGAGCATTAGTCTTTAACTGAGAATGCGCAAATGATTCCTTCCTCCAATTCCATTAGTTATCCATAGGTCATTTTTTAAATAAATCCATTTTAAACAACTACGAGCCTCCCAATATTCATTCTTATGTTAAAGTTTTGTTTCTCAAAATATGTTAAATAGACGTTAAATATAATCCTCTTTCGAAAAGGAACTAACACAAGGTTAATGTTCTACTTTTAAAGATGTATATTTGATGTTTAAAATCTACATTTGCTAGACAAGAGAACTATCGTGAGGTCAAGGAAGGAATTCTTAAGATTTAAGGGTGGTTTTGATTCAAGATACCTCTTCCCATAAACATCCTTCCATCACAATACCTTTATTTTCGTGTTATAGTTGTTATAGTTCAAAAACTTGTTTGAATCCATTCAACATTTTCGCATCAAGAAATTTGATTTAGATTTATATATATCTTTTGTTTGCTTGAAATTTTGATCTCACCAAGAGCAATTCTTATTTATTTTTAACAACATGAAAATGTCTAGTTGATTTATAAGGACTTCAAGTATGACATTACTCCTAACCCAAAACATCGTTAACTCATGTACTCTTCACACTTACGAAGTACTTTGGTCTCACTATTGACTTTTTTTGAACAATTATAATTGAAATCATACATAATTTACACTTAGGAATTCATGACTACAAGGAGTTATGACACTACACCTAAATACTTACTTCATTGTTCTTAGACCATCAAGTATTAAACGTATAAAAAAAGACAACCCAACAACTATATGCTTCTCAAATGCCTTCCAAGGAATAATTTGAATCATTGTGAGAATATGCATTAATGTTTCCTCCACCAATAACCTTAAGAGAGGCTTAATGATCTCCTAACTTCCTAAGCATTCTTGGATGGTGGGAAACTACCCCATATGAGGAGCACATGGTAATCCAATACTACATACTAAGGGACACATTTATATAATAGGGGACGAAAGGGGTTTAAATGCAAAAGTTATATAATTTTATACGTTTTAAAATCCTTTTAAGGTAATATTTATAATCGTTGGTAACAACACATCATAACTCCTTGTTCATTAACATCAAGAGAGGTCACTCGACGTATTACACTTTTTTTTACTCGAGGGTTTCTATACCCTACGACAAGATAAAATTAGGGTAATCAAATGTCCCTATCTTAAAAGCCTTTGTGTCTCTTGAGGTATTCTAAGACTACAATTTATCACTTTCATTTAACACGTAGCTTATAAAGGGTTCCATAAGATTTTGTTTGTTTATTTGAATTCCAATTAAATTATATAACTCCATTGTTTATTTGAATTATCTTAATACATACACATTTTATGGTTATATTCTTTGATGGGAAACTATGTTTTCCAAATCAATTGCTCTCACATGGATCCATTCACATCTTCTTTCACATCATAAGAAAGATCTATCATGTTGCGAGTAATCCCCATGACATTAAAAGCCATTAACAAGGGTACTTTATCAAATAACGCCAAGTTGCAAATTTTCCATTTCAATTAAAAACTTAATAGTGTATTAATGCATAACCTAACTCTCCCTAGGGACCTAACCATTGTTCAATATACTCCCCTTCTAATGTTGTTTAGTCTCTAAAACTACTAAGAAATTTCAAGCTCAACATGTCATCTTGTATGCTACTAAAACGACAGTATGCCTCTCACTAAGGCATTCTTACACACTTTCATACCTATGTGAATGCTCTCAACTAGGTTTCTGGGGAGGATTACACAAACACATACAATACCTCTAAGTCTCTAAGACTACAAAAGATGTTTAGAGCTAGCCTAACTTGGAGCTTACCATAGAGGGTCATTCCATTCAACAAAGGTAAGTATTTCGAGTTATATGTTTATTTTGTCGATTTCCGATCAATAAAAAAAACTCACAAATGTACATTGATATTTTTATTTGAAGATTAGGTGATTTCCTAAGTCATTGCAAACACTAGTAAATAGGTAAAATTGCGTCATTTTAAATTACTTGCTAACATTTTTTTAACACAATCATATCCAAGAAAAATTGGCTATAATAAACATTTTAAATGACAAGGTTCCAATTTCATCCTCCTATACTTATTTTGGCAATAAAAGAAGGATTTGTTGACATCTTTTTCCAAAGTAACATAGTAAAATCCACTCCATTAACTTAACATAATATACAATTACAACTAAGAGTAACATTTGTTAAAAGGGCAAAAGTGCACTACATTCGAAATAGTACATTTTCCTAACACACAACGCTATCATATACATCATGGGAATAATGAAAATAATACTTTCTATTTATGACAATATCACTAAAATATTCTAAACAATTACATTGCCTTCAAATAACATGTTATTAAAGGCACAAGTGTCGTTCTTACTACTCTTTTTTGTTCAAGTACCTGCAACGAACGTTGCGTCAATCCTAGGACTGAGTATGGAAATCCCCTACACTCAAGCATAAATCCACACATTCATCACTTTTAACATTTTCAATTAATTGGAAGAGAGAGAGAGAGAGAGAGAGAGAGAGAGAGATCGTTTATCATGCATTCATGCTTTCATAATCAGTTGCACTTAATATGTTGGTACTAGAGAGAGAGTAAGGATGAGAGAGAAAGTTGAGACAATTTATTTTCCATTCACAATGTCATATCCATTTATGCTTCATGTCCATTACCATTTCATTTCAAACCAATTCACATTTCCCAATTCATTTACGTTTTCAAATCAATCAAGTATCATAGTCATTTCTAGAGAGAGAACAAGGTGGGGAGAGAAAATCACCATACATTTCCAAATTCATTCATACAAGATAAAAGATCGAATAAAATTATACATAACATTGCAAAAATATTATGAGGTCATGCATGGCTAGAAGCCAAACAAGACTCAAAAAATGAGATTCTAGCTAAGGTTGAGAAAATTGTCCAAAACAGCAAAAATACTTACAACTGGGTCTCGATCACACTCGTTTCAAGTTCAATCACAAAGTTTGATGATTCCTATTTATCCCCCCATAAATAGAGAATTCATCGTGTCTGACGAGAGTCAATTACGACTAGCAGAGCTTGAGATACAAGGGCAAGCCCAGGGCCAGTTATCGTAATTGCACAGTAGCTTTTGTCGCACAATGACCAGTGGACCCCAAAAACCACTCACAAAATTATTTTATGAAGGTTTTTTCATTCAACTAAAGCTACATTACGATTCTCTTGTTGGACGTCTAGAGGTAGGAGGTAGTGGTTTTCAGCCTCGCTCAAGCTAAGCGACAATCATAAGTTGAAACCATTCGTGTTTTATAAAAACAACCATATTGACGTAAGTGACTAATGAGCTAAGAGGGTTTAGGAATATGCCATGCAAGGGCGTTAAATAATTTCAAACAACTCGGTTAAGGTTCCCTAAGGTGTTCCATGTCACTAGAGGTCATGCAAATAGTTTCGGTTTTGCGAAACGTTTGGGTGTGGCGTTCCATACGCATGACTTTCGAGATTTATTTAAATTTATTTTAAGAGTTTACGTCAAGGTAATATTTTTGTAAATTTTTGGGGTTACATTCCTTATCATTCAACATTTAATTTTTTTTTTAAACTAGAAATGATGAATCGAGATTTAGTGCAAGCAAAAAGGGGAAAACCATACCTTTTTACGCAAAACTCGCGATCCCCGCATTCAATGAGACTGCATCAGCTTCAGGAATTCTAGCAACAGTTTGTGGCTTTCTCATTTCCCTTAAAAACTCCACTTAATGTGCATCTTGCGACCAATACAATCCATGAGAGCACATCTCTCCTAGGCATCTAGTTAACCAGTTGTAGTATATTTTCCTTGATTCCCTACCACCACTAGGGTCGCCAAACCCTGATATCCTCTTCTACTACTACTTCCTTATATATGAAGGTTGAATTTGCAATGCACATAAGATGATTTTTGGCATATCCCATTGCATGGATATGGAACACTATAAATGAGTGCAGTCGCCAATTACAGAGATGTTATTTGGATTAAACATCTTATTGGAAAATCTAGGAAGGTTTTTTTGAGAGGCCTCAGATCATTCAGATACAAGTTTAATGGAAAATATCTTCAACTAGATAATAACACATCCGTTGTCTCATCAACTCAATACTGATTATTGATTGAACCTGGTTGTATGTCCTTTTCTAATAAATGAGTTCCACCAATTCATCTTGCATATTTGAAGATATCCTTTGGCATGGAGAGATATAGTCTACCCAATTTGAAGAATCAGTGAGACAAGAATGAAATGCCTTCTTTCAAACTGGAACTTTTTAGCCGATCTAGTTTCATGTATAAGTCGTACTCTTCACTGTTTTCACATAGTTATGTCTAGCTTCATTTCCAAGATCAATCTTCTCGCATAAATCTGTTGGTAAACCAACTTTCCCTGCTTTCCTGAGAGCATCCCCAAATGCAGCGCCTCCTTATCCTCAATCTCTATCTTCTTCTGCATACAACAACAAACCAGTGGCAAGGAGAAGTCTAGTTTCCCTTAGAAGATAATTGAAACGGCTTCATGTGTAGATACAGGTCCAAAAAAAAATCAATTTGTGTGAATTAAAAAGAGGAGATGTTAGGATTACAGATTAATTTCTGTGTGTAGGACTGATTTTACCCAAAATGAGACTTGTTTTGGGACGGATATGAGTGGGAGCTCCATTTAGCACAGTTCCTCGTAGGTTCTATGTTTTTTTTAATTATTAAATGTTGAGTGTGCAAGGCCTCCTCCTGTACTTGTTGCAACTGTCAAATTAATAGTAAATTTACAACGTCAACTTGGGTTTCACAATGGTTACACCTCTGGATCTCAATTAAAGTTCTTTATTATTCTACAAGGAAATGACAGCTCTGAAAAGGTTGTGAGGATGTGTCACCCTCCCCCTCTGCAATGGCATGTTGTCAGGTAGGGGTACTACATGTTATTTCTAAGGCAACCGGTTATGTTTCTCCAACGCTCAAATCCTAAACTTGTCAAAATGTATGGGGCCACAAAGAAGTCACCTAAAGTTGTTAGGTTAGTTGTGGTTGATGTTCGAGAGGTGGGTGTTGTAGGGAAGGCAAAGGAGGTTGGGAAGACTGTGTATGCCATCTCTAAACCCAGAGCCAAGAATTTATATAATAATTATGAACCTGTAGCAGAGCAATGGTCTCTCATGGCTTGGTACAAGTTGCTTCAATTTCCAATGGTTCCCACAATTGTAGAGTCCCTATTACCGCCAAGCACTTACTGTTTTGAGAAGTACAATTCTGGTGTTAAGTATTTGGCCAATGGGGAATACCGACTGACGACTTACCTTCCTTTGGTCCTTGCTAAAAAGATTAAGAACTCTGTCTATAAGGGATTGTGAAAAGAATAATATGAGGAATCAGAAGTTTCATACGTAAGTCAAGGCTAGGTAGATGAGTCTATTGAAGACTGAGCGCTTTCTTGTGATTGTGATTATTGAACTTATTGATACATACCCATTAGTATGAGTGTTTCATTTGCTGAGTGGTATATGATTTGTATGAATGATATCTGCCACCTCCCTTTGTAATGAATGGAACCCACATAAAAAAAACATTAGCAAGAAGTGGAGGATGGTTTTGCTACCAACAATTGGTATTGTGAATATCATGGATTTCCTGATTTTCGTTTCAATTTTGAGGGAATAAATTGATTTAAGTAAAGGGAGGTAAACGTTAGATAATTTTAATAGAATGTGTCATGTATTTGTAAAGTTCGCCTATTTTCAACTATTGTATTAGCACATGATTAATATGTTCCTGTATTTTCAACAATTGTTTTGGCCCCTACTTAAATTTGTTATCTACTTGTTACCTAACATTTTGTTGCTTCATATCTGTCGATAAATTTTCTGTCTTCTGTATAGTATACGATTCTGATAATTTTTTACAGCTATTGTAAGTAATCTTTAAAAGCATAGATGATTTTATCACATCTATCATACACAATCTTTGTCCATCTTTTCGAGTTTTTTTGAAAACATCTATCCATTAGATTATCACAAGTCATTTAATAGTTAATATCGTTGTCTTCAATATGGTTGTACAAAGCACTATTAGAAGAAACAAATTTTAAAACCAACCCTGGTTGACACTGTTGATTCTATTGACAAGTATTCTCCGCAAACTTATCACTGCCTCCGCACTCTGCAAACAATTCGTCGACCAAAACCAGACATTCAAAAACTATGGCATAATCCTTCACATATCATTGGTTGTGCCACAAAAAAAATTCTTACCACGCAGTGGTCAATGTCGGGATTGTTAGACGTTTCATGTAGTTGTGCCAATTCTTTTGAGGCAGTCCATTATCAGCCACTGCGAGATTATTTTGTAGCGTATTGAATTAGATACATCCAGAAGATCACAAAATATATAGTACTCATATCCACCATGCTCTGCAATTAACAATCAAGTAAATGGCATCAGTTTCTTTACACAATTAAAACTATAATGAAGTCATAAATCATATAAACATGGAAGCAAGCAAAGGCTTACACTTACACCGGGAATCTTATTTATCCTTTAGGAACTTATTCGCGGCAGACGGAGCGGTCAGTCTGTAGCATACCCATTAATACAATTCACCCATGTGCTCAAAATGAAGTAGAAAAAAATCACTCTAACACACCCATCATATGAACATCCCTCATGTTGCATAGCAGAGCCTCGTCAAACTGAATGTAAGTGTCAAAAATTAAGGAACAATCATAAGGGTTTTATATAAAAATTATAGAACTAAAACATTCAACAGACTAAGCATCCTTGATGCGAGCGTGTATTGAGGGAATTGAGAGATTTAAATGATAACAAAAAGTCTTGCATCTTCAATGATATTTCAAAAAAGAAGGCAAAAGAAAGAAGAGGAAAGAGGCAGCTTTGTTCTCAATTCATGCGGCCAAACCACTACATTATATGTTTCGTTAACATCAATGACCGAAAATGTAGGTATTACGTAATCGTTTTTGTATTCACGTCAATCGTCGGGGTTCCAATTTTCGACACTTAGAGTACATTATCGTCCACACATCAATTTTATTTGGCAATATGTTTGTAGGCATAAGGGGCAAGCAGCTGGTGGTTGCAGAGTCATCTGGCTTTGAAAAGAAAGGTGACATTCTTAGTGAATGTACAGAGATTTGAGCTACAGAAAATGTAAGGAAATCTGGAATAGGTGGTGGGATTGTTGCAGTGAAGAGACCAAATCCAAAAGGTGGGTATCCAGTTCAAGTTCAAACATGGTGGTTGTTCCATATATAGAGATTAGCAACGAGGAATCGGATAGGAAGTTTGATGAATTCATTGCTAAGTTCCGTCACCAAATGAGTCTCCAGAGCCATTCTACCTAATCAACTGCGGTAATTTCCTACAATTCTGACATGTTGTCATATAAAAAATTACAAAGGGATGTTTTTTTTCTTTATTTGGTAACATGGAGGGGCCATATGGGATTGGGGAGTCAGTTTGTGACTCGAACCTTGGCCAAAGGGATGTTATTATAGAGCTCCATTTGGTTTTGGGTGAAGAGATTTTTTAAGCTAGGATTTAGCAGTTTGCTATAACCCTGCAACTAACTCTGGTGTTTACGCTACCTTAATATTGTACATGGATTGAAGTGTTTCTGTGAAAGGAGTTTTCTAAATCCAATGGGTATTTTGAGATGATGCGTTCGGGTTAGTATACATACAACCTATGATGTGTACTGTTGGGGAGAGCAGGAGATTATTAAAATTAAAATTAAATAATAATTAATGTGTGTTTTTGTTGTTGTTTGTGAATGATTATTATGTTTGTTGACTATGTAAAGGTATGTTACCATATGATAAATTGTGATGAAGTGGATATGATTTAATAAAAAAAGAAAATTTCAAGTGTGGATGAAGAAAATTTAATTCATATATTTGAATGTAAGGATGAAGAGAATTTAATACATATATCTGAATGTAAGAAGAATGGGACCAAGTGAAAAATAACAGTTACAAAAACAATTTCTTTGTTTGTTTTGGTAGAAAGTGTTTATCCTTTTTCAAAGTATTTAGAAAATATGTCAAATATATTGTTCTACTTTTCGAGCAAAGTGTATTTATAACAGGCGTTAGTTAAGTGAAAGATATATATTTTGCAAGAGAACCATTAGTGCATCTATGACATGTCCATGGAGGAGGAGAGTTAAAAGATCACAAAAGCAAAAATTACGGTCATTATCAATTTGTCTACCTTAGAGCACAACTTAAACAAGAACTTTACTGGTGAACTTCCAATAATTAAATAAGTTCTTAGCATCATTCAAATCAAACTTAGATCCATTCACACATGAGGCCTATATAGAGTAGTATATACAGTTGATGAAAAATTTGGATGTATCCATCATTGATTGCAAGTTCCCACAAATTCTAGACATATGGCCAACTTTTGAAATTCATTGGAAGAGGAATGCCCTTTATCTTGAATGAAGAACAATAAATGTTACTTCCATTATTCATTGGTGTTTATTTCTATTTTGGCCCAAATATTATAGATCTTAAGACAAATCCTGTAGATTAAAGGATTTTTATGTGAATTGATCACTCCTAGGCTCATCATAGACCAAGACTCATATTGCATTTACATTTTAAATTAGTCTTGTATCAACATTTCCATTTTGCTTATCTTGAAGGGAAATTGATGTAAGAGCATCTATGATCACATGTAATCATAGATCAACGAAAAATAATTTGAAGAGTTTGAGTTTGTTTAATGCATTTTGTGTTGTTGGCAAGTCATATTGTTAAGGAAGTATGTTGTTGTTGGGCCATAAAGTGTTGTGTTGCATTTTATGGAGTTTTTGCGCAAGCCACACAAGATGTGGTAGTTAGTCTTACAAGAATTGACAGGTTGGAGTATTTTGTAGAACTCTAAGGAAGCCACACAAGTCTATCGGGAACCACAAAACACAAAGGATTTGTGCAAGCTTAAGGGAAGCTACACAATACTACGAAGGTTGAATTGAATCTGCGGGGTGCTGTTTGTAGTTTTGAAATACTGAGAAGTTGTTTGGAATCCATAAAGAATTGAAGAAATATCTTTGGAAGCCGTAAAAACTTGAAAATGCCGATTGAATCTGTAATGGGTCATTCATGCCATCATTTCATAATAGATTTAGAGTTAATTCGCGGCATTGATCAAGCTTATATAAACAAATCCTAATTTTCTTAGAGAGCTCAGTGTGAAGTTTTTACCTGAATCAATAAGTGATGCGAGCTTAAAGCCTAAAGCAACATGTCTTTGTAGGTGATCTAACATGACACAAGTATAGAATGTTTGAGTGAGTAAATAATTGACGATCAATCTATATATGTGTTATTCCTCATTGAGTATACAAATAAATCTTATTGAGTTGTGTTATTTTGTTTTTGGATTCTAGTATGTGTTTATTGCATGCATTGCTTGTATCATGTTTTCCAGGTGTGGTTTTGAAGGTTGTGTAGTGTAAGGTAACTCTTCATTGAGCATTGTGACCGTGTTTGCCACATTTTGTATTAGAGAAATATTTTGGTCCTTGCATTTTGTGTCATAACAGAGATTAGTGGTTTACTGCATTTGCGAGTGCGGGTAGAAAATCCTTTTCCTCTCCCTTTGTTCCTCTTCATCTAGTTTTTCTTCTTCACTATAGTCCTTTCGGCATTCATATCGTACATTTTGCGTGCAATTACTAATTATGAACAATTAACGATTACTCATAAAACTAATTTCAATCATAAATTTCATGTTCATTTAACTCTTAGAGAATAATTTCAATTATAAATTTAATGTCCATTTAATCTTAAAAAAGAAAATTTAATATTAAAATTGATATCCATTAAATCATCACTTAATTTTTTCCTTTTCGACAATATCTTAATTATATTCTGGAGCTCCAAAGGCAAACATTTTTTTTTTTAATATTTAAACGCTTTTGATCGGAGCTATGAACCGAGGGGATGGACCCCAACATTACAAGAGGAATGAGAGGAAGAAGGGAAGAAAGGGGGAGGACAAGGGGAAAGAAGAAGAAGAAAAAGGAGGAGGAGGGGCAACAGCGAACGACGTGGCGAGAGAGCCGAGAACAGAAACCCGAATGGAGCCAAAACAACGCAAAAAGGGAGGAGCGTGAGAGCCTCTGCATCAACCGAAACCGGTACCAGTTTGGCGGTTGGACTCGTGAAGAAGACTCTGAGCCCTATCCTTTAAAGCATTCCACTAATCGATAGCAGAGTAGACAGGGAAGCCAACGACCTCAATATCCACTTTAGGCAGAAGACAATGATCGAGCCTTCCCGTCGTGAACAACCGATTTTTTTTAATAAATAGTAACGTAGCTAGATTAATAGAATTGTTTATAAACATAACATTAAAAAGGGGGATATACCTAAACACCTTGAATTTGAATTTGATATCTTGATATTTGTGGAACTAATTAACTTTACCACCAATCTTAATAGAAAATAATATTATTTTATCTTATTCAAGCTGGTCAAATAAAAAGGATTATAACTACAATAATATAAGTTGAACTTTCAAATTGTTTGCGTACTTGATTTAGACTCGTGGCTATAATGCCACCCTTACAGAAATCGATGTGACAGGAGTCCGGACAATTTTTTGAAGTCCCGGACCAAATACCCAAGTAGTTTTAAGTAATATATGATTCCACTGTAAAAACAAGAGCGGTAGATTACCTAGGTAGCATTTGCATGGATGGATCATCTATGGCAGTGGCATCGACTTTGAGTGTAAGAAAAGTGTGCACCGCCGATTCCTTACTTCTTGACACCGACGATTCCATATTTCTTGATAAGAAATGCGAGTAAATGAATATGACAGTTTTGGATTCTCATTAATTGTATTGAGTTGGCATAAAGTTGGATTCTATGGGTACACTGTCTATAATGGCTGCCAATAATGCAATTCCCCTTTATAAATCCCCACATTCCCACCTTCACCGACTTGTGTCTTTACAGGCCTGGTTGCATCTTAGGATTCAGGTTTTCTTATGTCCGAAGAGTTGCTACTTTGGCTACTGTTTTCGGCATTTTTGGATTGATGCTGCTGTGTTTCTGAGATTTTTGGTCATTTGGGGTTGGTTTAGGAGTCACCCCTTAACTTAAGGAGTGGTTTTAGCATATTGGGTTGTGGTCATTATGGTGAAGAAAAGTATGGTGGGATTCATGGACAATGTAGTTGGAGTGGTAGTGGTGCTCATTATGGTGGTTGTGGCAGTGGATGCTTTTTCTGTGGACTTGACACTGGTGCAGGGTGCAGTGGCAAAAGGAGCTGGTGAGTACTGTTTTGGCTTCATTTTTCTTGGTTTAGTCCATCTTCGGCTCTTGACATTGCTTGTACTCATTCTTCTCTGTTGCCTTCCTTTTTGTGTCAGATCTTGTATTATCAGTATTTAGTTGCAGCTTTCGGTTGGTAATTTGTTGAAATGCTTTCATGAATTCGGATTTACAGGGCAAGTTTTGTGTTTTCTGCCGATTTGAAAAACGGATCCAAATCATTCAGTTTGGGATTAGAGTTTTGTGAACTGTTTTAATATTAGTAGATCCCAGAGGAGATCGTAATGAGTTCCTTTGTTTTGTGTCCTATGAACTAGTGACTTTTGTAAAGAACTCTCTTGGTTTTAACTTGTTAATATGAGCTTTTTAACATTTGTTCGACTGGATGATCTCAAACATGGCTTCCCTTTGTGAAGCTTAGCTTCATGAGATGTGTCTCCACTAAGAAGCCAAACAAGGCTCACATGCCTCAAGGTATATAGGATAGTACATTGGAGATAGTATTGTGAACATAGATTTCAGCATATTCCACAACAAAAATTCATACCGAATATGGACAATTTCTTTTCTTTGTCGATAACCCAGGACCATTTCATACTATTTATGTGTACCTATAATGTCATTTACTTGTTTTTAATTTTAAATACAATGAACTCCCATAATTATGACAAATTTAAGGTGATTCTTCCCGATCCTACTTAATATCTTCAGCTGAATCTATTAATCTACCATTAATCAGGCTGCCTCTGTGTTTCTTGTCCAATTGTATTCCAGGCCAGTCGATTGCAGTGTAACACGAGTGTACTCTCTACACTTTGTCCCTTAGCCAATGCTGTGATATTACCTGTGCATCATGGCATAGACCTATCTCCATCTGGTAAGGCATGATGTAGTTACTAGACAGTCCTATCACTTGTATGCCCACAAAGCAGGCTAACAATGCCTCTGCTTCAAAGTCTGGTCATTTAAAAGAACGAAGAAGTATTGGGGAGTCGCGGTCACACCACAATTTGAACCTGGACAGCTTTGATGTAAGTGCCAAGCCCTTACTGCTGCGCCGCAGGCTCTAAATTTCCTCTTTTAGTGAGCACCTATGAAACCCCGGAGCTGGAGAACTTTCATGCTCGTAACTTCTTATCCTGTGGTTAAAATTGCATAAATGTTTTTCTTATGTTGCAAGAGAATGATAGAAATAGACACCCCTGTTTAATTCTCTTTGAGAATGTTTTATTAAAAAAAAAGAATAGTAGATCAAATTGATCTAGTTTTCATGTTACTCCACCCTGATTTTTTTAGTGCAATTCATGCAAATGAAGCCATATATGATTAGATCTTTGTTCAATCTGTGTTAAATGCAGTTTGTCTAGACGGAAGCCCGCCGGGTTATCACTTTGACAAGGGATTCGGAACTGGAGTAGATAACTGGATTGTTCACGTTGAGGTAAGCTTCTTCTTTAAGTTATTAATATGTATGCCCTGTATTTCACCGTTTTTCTATTTATAATATTAAGGGAAACAAAATTTTCTCATTTGAAAAGAAAAATGTAGTTTTTGTTTATTGAAAGAACAATATCCCATTCATATTGAATATTGTTATCAGGGAGGTGCATGGTGTAACAATGTCACAACATGTTCTGCAAGGAAGAAAACCCGCTTGGGTTCATCCAATTACATGGACAAAAAAACAACTTTCTCTGGCATTTTAGGCAACAACAAAGAAAGAAATCCAGGTGATTAATTTTTACCTTTGTTTTTGAATTCTCTCTCTTGTCAAAATTCTTTCCCCATTCAAAGGGCTCTTTGATATAAATTATAATATTCCATTTATCAAGTATTACCAGTGATTGCTTCCCTCATGTCTGAGGAAGGGATACTGTCTGCAGCAAGCAATGTTCTCCATTTTTTAATCGTATAGGCTATTGTTTGTGTTCCCACATCAATAGATTTTTCCTTCTGATTCAATATGTGGTATTCCTCATGATTTAGACAAAATGGCCTTTGAACCCACATAAGTTTGTAAAATGTAGATAATTACATAGTTTCTATATTTAAGTTGGTATTACAATTTTTTTCGTACTATCTAGATTTGGTTGTAGAACCTAATGATCTTCTCAAAAGAATAATATTTAGTAATAACAGGATTGGGAATTCTGCTTTCCTGTGTCCACTTCGTGCATCCCTGTACTTTATTATGCAAGTATTTAAATACAAGTGCATTATGTGGCTTTTCCTTCAGATTATTTCTGAGTTCTAGGTCATATGGCCTATGTTTCTGTCCTAGCTAACTTAAATGTATGTGCATCAGACTTCTATAATTGGAACCGCATAAAGGTTAGATACTGTGATGGGGCATCATTTACTGGAGATGTGGAGGTGGTGAATCCGGTGAGCAAAAAAAAATGGCCATCTTATTGTGTGTGTGGACACTGTTATGTTTGTCTAATATATTAATTAGTATGGTGTCATAAGGAAATTGTTTCTTAGCTGATGCATGATTCCAGCCTTATGACTGCCTAAATGTAGCTTGGAAGAGTTCATATCACATTGAAATTTAAAATAGGTTTATGTATGAGTGAGTATTGCTCAAGCAGTAGATCTATGATGGCGTGCCTTTCTAGCCTCGTATAAGCTTCAAAAAAATTCATACGAGTGATTCCTGCAATATTTTACATTGTATAGCTCTTAATACTTCGATTAATGCCGGGATTTCTTCAAAATATATCAGGTTGATAAACTGTACTTCAGAGGGCAAAGGGTGTTTCGAGCTGTCATCAGTGAACTTTTCACGAAAGGAATGATAAATGCTAAGCAGGTTTTCCTTTCTACCTTCTTTATGATTATGTACACATATGGACATATATTGATGACAAGTTAATACATATAAATGTCAATGACAAACAAGATTCAAGATCATAATAGAGGCCTTATTGAAAATTGTCATTTGGTAAGCATGGTATAAATAGGCATAATAGGAGTAGAGCCAGATGTTCTTGTGAGATCCTTCATTTTAACTCTCACATTTAGCAACTGCAATCAAGGTTACACTGATTAAGTCAAAATTGACTATAGGCTCTCTTTTCTGGGTGCTCGGCTGGAGGTTTAACTGCAATTCTCAACTGTGAGAATTTTCGGGCGCTTATGCCAAAGACTACTAAGGTCAAGTGTTTGGCAGATGCGGGATTTTTTATTGATGGGTACTGCCTCATTAACTTCTTTGTTAATGTTATATTCATCAGTAAATGCTTTCTGCTGGATCCTACTTGTGAAGCATTGCTATGCTGTGCAGTACTTAAGGCTAGTGATTGAAAATAGAGAATTGATTGTTGCAAAGGAACAAAAAGTCATTTACTTCAAAAAACATTTCTGAAGTCTTCACTAGTTTTTGAAATCAAAAGCACTGGATTGTGGATTTTAACAACTTTGCTAACTTAGCCCATACAAGGGTAGCTCTTGGCTCTGGACCTCTGGCTATATTCTAATATTTTTTTTATTGTACATGTGCATGGCTTACCTTGCAAGCAGGAAGGACGTCTCTGGTGCAAACCATATAAGATCATTATTTAATGAGGTCGTGGCCTTGCAGGTATTTGTTTCAAATGTTCTTCACAAATTTGTTTTTGGATCAGCCTGCTTGTCTCCTCAAATCAGGATTTTTCAATTTTTGGTTGTGGGGTCTACCAAGATCAAAACCTAGGACGATCTAGGAGCATGAAAGGCAGAGTTGAGATATTCTCCTACCAAGGCTTGCTAGTTTTGGGAACAATGGATGCTAGAGGTTGAGGTAGATCGTCACTTGGAAATGCTCTTAATAGTGTGTTCTTAATTCAGTTTCTCTTTATGTTGCAGCAATCACTCAAGAGTTTACCATTGGCATGTACCTCAAAACTAGGGGCTCAGGTACCAAGGAAGGTTACCTGTATCTTAGTAGTATATTAAATCATTAGTTTCCTTCAAAAAAATTGTTATTTTGTTGTGCTGTTACTTACCAACCAACGGATGTATGAAATGGCAGTGCTTCTTTCCACAGTATCTAACACCATACATAAAAACTCCACTTTTTATATTGAATGCGGGGTATGATTCATGGCAGGTAACTCATGTTTTTCTTTTTGCTGGTCATTTTTCTGCAAAATTGATTTTCTAACTTACACCTTTATGGTATATTGATTTTTTTTGTTTTTGTTGGCTTGCCCTGTCCTTTAGATAAAAAACATTCTGGCACCAGGTGTAGCAGATCCTCATGGCAAAGTAAAATGATACAAGATAATTCACATAAAATCGGTTTATATGTAAGCACGCCCCAAAGCCACGAGTTCAGACTAGGCAAATACAAGGCCTAGGAATACATTCGATTACAAAACATCAAAAAGCACGGTAGTAAGGAAGCTAAGCTGCTGCTGCAAATTGCTGCCCTGCAGGGGGCGGATCTTGATCATGCTAGCCAAAACCACGCAGGTCCTTGCCACTATCTGACACGTCCCAACTAGAGCCAGATTGGCTTCCTTCTTCAGTATCTTCAACTATGACCCGAGTGAGCGAGATGGTAAGAGACGCCCTGGGAAATTTGTTGGGCGGAAGTGGGAGGCTCCAACTGTCGTGAGTGCGCGGCTCGGGGGCAACCGGCGAGCCCCAACCGAGTTGGCTGGGTAGTGGGGGGGCATCCCAACCCTGATGGTAGACTGAAGGCGGAGGCGAGAATCTCCTCCGCGAAGGATGATTGCATAGGGACCGATGGGTCCAACTAAACAAGCGGAGTTGCGAGCAGCTCCAACGATCGCCACGTCTGGGATGTCCATTGGCATTGCCTTGCGGCGGAGAGCGGTGGGATGGGGATGGCAATTCATGACAAGCAATTGCAAGGGGCGTCACCCTAGTCCGAAGGAGAGTTTGGAGATGCTCCATCCTGAGCACCACCTTGTTTGCTTGAACTTGAATCTGCATCAATACATTTGCGATAACCACAACTTGTTATAAATAGAGAATTGTTGATCTACTTCAACATTAGCAAATAAACAAGAATTCATTTCTTTCCAAAGCCAGAAAAGGATTTCCCCTCTGAAAGCATGCCAAATCTGGGAAAACTTATGAGGACATTCGAGGATTGCCTCCTAAAAGAATATGCTACCAAGTAAAACATTTTGATCAAAAGGGGAGGAAGAAAGAATGAATCCAATTCCAATCCTTTTGGGATTTGTGGCAATACCAAAAAAGGTGAGACAAGGTTTCCAAGTGGCCATAAAGGGGCATTTGGGGGCTGAAACACCAAGGTGAACTAGACGGGCACCAATCAGAAGGCCTTGGTGAAGAACACACCACAGAAAGTGAGCAATTTTGGGTTCCACACAGGCGGACCAGACAGTATCAAATCTTCTTCTCCAACTTGATCGAGAGGATTGCAATCCCCACTGGGTATTGAGCTTGCCCACCATGGGAAAATGCGGTGAAAGCCAAGCATAGCCATGCCCAACCGAGTAATTCCAAAATGGGGTGTCCATATACCACTTCTAGTCCATCCACCAAGGACGAGATGGAAGCACAAGATTTTGTGGATCATGTGATCTAACACAAAGGAAATGATATCATTGATGATAACACGATCAGGCAGAGGCAATTTGAATTGAGCTTTGAGTTCATGTAAGGGACGTCAAGACTGGGTGTGTTTGCAAAAGAGGTCTTGGATAGTGTGAATGCCTCGCTTGAAAAGGCGAAGCGCAGGCATCCAAGGAACCTCGACAAGACAATGATCCTAGAATTGAATGATAGGAGACCACCACAAAGAGTGGTGGTTAAATGAAAGGCCATTACGGAAAGCCATTGCCATTCCACAGAAGCCATGGTTTGATATGCTCCCAGGATTTCCAAATACTTTTGAGCACAAAAGTGCCAACCACTTTGATTGGAATGGGGGCAATGAGAAGATTGGAAAAGCCAATGCCTTTCCAAGCCGAATGGCCATAGGGGAGGCTTCAACAATGTCATTTCACAGAAGCACCTTCCAAGCTTCTTCCCCTTTGTGTTGCAAATTATCCATTTGGCGCAGAGCGCTTGTCCTTGACATAAAATGTCAATGAGGCCTAACCCTCCTGATTCTCTGGGAAGGCAACAAGTCTCCCATGCAACTCTATGGAATCCTTTGCCAGAGGAAGCATTGGTCCAGAGGAAATCTTTGAGCAGTTTTTCCAACTTTTGCACAAATTTTTTGGAAGGGACCCAACAGGAGGAGTAATACACGTGCATAGCTTCAAGCACTTTGGAGCAAATCTAAAATTTTCCCACTAGAGACAAGTGGCTTAGTAAGCCAGTAGTCTAACTTTTGAGCCACCCATTGCATGACATACTACCAAATATCTGTAGGTGAAGCTTGAAAAGCAAAAGGAATACCAAGAAATTTAAACATTTCACCATGGTCGAGCATCTTCCAATTGTACATAGCCATCCAGGGGGTGCGGGGAGGAAGGATTGTCTATAACATTGAGTTTTATGCCATTGAATGGAAGAGCATGAAGCTAAACAGAAAGTTTCGAGGCACTACATAACATTGCTAATGTTACTTTCATCTTCAATGAGTGTAAGGAAGGAGTCATCCGCGAAATGGCCATTAAGCAGTTGGGAGTTATCAGAGGAAGGCAAAACAATTCCCTTAACAAGCCCCTGAGATTGCGCTTTGGGAAGCAGATAGCCAAACCCTTCAGCCACAAGGACATAAATGGCGAGAGCTAGCAGGCATCCTTGTTGGATGGATCTGAAAAGGCCAAATGGATTCGAATTGTGCCCATTCATGGTGATCTGGGCGGATGCATATGCAAAAAGCATCTTGACAGATTGAATGAAATTGGGACCAAAACCCAGGGCTTGAAGCATAGCAAGAATGAAAGGCCACTCTATCCGGTCATAAGCTTTCTCGAAGTCGATTTTGATGAAGAGGGCTTGCTGGTTGGATGTGTGCGCCCATTCCATGCCTTCCCAGACCGTGATGATATTTTCAAGGATATAACGCCCTTGGATGAAACCAGTTTGCTCCGGCCGGACAATGGCAGGAAGAATGTGTCGCAGCCGAATGACAAGAGCTTTGGCAATAACTTTGTAAGACACATTAAGCAAGGTTATAGGACGTCAATTGCTTATCAGCTCGGGTCTCCAGGCTTAGGGATGAACTTGATATTCCCTTTGTTAATATGGGAGCCAAGGGATTGGTTCTTAAATCCTTCCATGTAAACCTAAAAAAATCCGGGTCAACCGTATCCCATAGTGATTTGTAAAATTCACAGGGGAAGCCATCGCATCCCAGTGCCTTGTCATTGGCCATTTGCATGACCACTTCCTGTAAGTCATCAAGGGAGAGCATGCAGTCAGATGTAATTTTTTGTGCCTGAGAGAGCTTGCATGGCACCGCCACCAAACATTGATCTAAGGCATCTTGTCGCTCTGTTGAAGGAGCTTGAGCTTGGAAGACCATCTTGTAATGATTAACAAAGGCTTGTAACATGAGTTGGGATCCGTGAGCCGAGTTCACCATCGCAAATGGCTCAAATTTGTTGAAAGGAATGTTTGGCTTTGAGCGATTGAAAAAATTCCTTCGAAACTTGATCCCCAACCTTGAGCCAGTGAAGGCAGGCACAAATTTGTGTGCCCTGAGCATTATAGTTGTCCGTAATTTGAATTTTCTGTCTAAGCTCTTCCACCTAGAGTTGTAAGGCTTTGGAGAAGGATTTCCCTCAAGCGCCACCACCGCTCAGTTGAGAGTAGAGGAAGTAGCGGAATAGGAACGACGTCGAATGTTGGCCAACTGTCGACACAAATTCTAAGGAATTTGCTTGTCCTAGTCATTGCTTCCTCCCAACATTGAGTCCAACTGGACAAAAGAGGTGGATGATAGTTATGTAGATGACGTGGCCGGGGCGTTAAGTTCCACACTCACTTGATATGATTGAGTGTGGGTCCGTGTTCCATCAAGGCCATGTTGAGAAAAAAACTGGCCTTTATGACTAAAAGGCCTCTTATCTTGCCAAGTGATATGAAATCTAATAGGGAAGTGGTCAAAAAGGATGAAATCTGGCATCACTTCCATAGGAAAGGAATACATGTTTTTAAACTCAAACAAATTGAGTGGACAGCATGGCCTTGTCAAGCCATTTAAGAACCCAATCCGATCCACCTTCAGAGATTGGACCAAGTGAACCAGGTTTCAGAGGTGGGCCTGCGTGAGCGTTTGGGTCATAAAACCAAATTTATTATGCATATAAAACCACACCTCCCTTTTGCCAGCTATCCATCGCATAGGCAAGTGCCCACATTTATCTATGGGTAACTCAACCATATTAAAGTCACGCAAATGACCCAATAGGCATCAGGGATTTCATTGGCTATCCACCGCCAAAGATCAACCCTTTCAACCACATCATTAGAAGCATAAATGTTGATGAAGCCAAAAGGGTGGCTTTCAATATTAAAGAGAGCCCAGATGGCTCTATTGGTGGGGTCTACGCCATGATCCATAAAGAAGGGCTGCCATTTAGGGGTGAAAAAAGAAATTAAACCCCCACGACCTCCATCATGATTACTGGTGAAATCCAGGTTGTCAGGCCAAATGGATTTGCAAACCATTGACAACTGAAAATCTGTAACTTTAACTCCCTGAAGACACAAAACATCTAAGTTGACAATTTTTTGGCAAGCATCACAAACGATAAACTTACGATTGAAGTCTGTAAGACCCCTCACATTCCATGACATACAATTCATGAGAAACGTGGATCAAGGGCCATACCATCAGCATCCAATCCGTCCAAGGCATCGAACTGGTTTTGCAGGAATTGAGCATTATTATGCTTCAAAAAATCTTGCAACTCAACTTTCCTTCGTCTGGCATACTCAATGTTATACTTCTCTTTTGACTCCACACTATGTGTTGGGCTATGTTCGCGACTTGCCATAGGGTGTCGAGAGGGACTTTGGGCCCTTTTGGATGGGCCTTGTGAGCCAGTTGTCAAAAGCAGCTGTGAAGTTGAAGGTGTTGAGGAGGTTCAAATGGAGTTTGACGGGTCCATGAGAACTGTGGCTGCTTTGGGCATGCTAGAGAACTTGGGTAAGGGGACTGGAGAATCTTCAGAGACCGGCTCCGAGGAGCAACGTGGACTGGAAGTATGGTCCTTAACAGTTGGCTCTTTAGAGCCATTGTTACCTGATGCCTTGGCTTGAACCATTTTGTTCTTGTTTTTCTGTCCTCTGACAGTTTTCCACCCTTCCTCTTGCGGGGGCTTAACAGATTCAGTAGCCACCTTAGGCGCTAGGCGATTGCGCGGCACATAAAGTGGGCAATCCTTGATCTTGTGATCAGAGGCCTGGCAGCGAAAACATGTGTTAGGCAGGTTGATGTAAAGAACTCGCTGAGAATAGTGAGTGTCACCCATTTGGATCTCCACAAATTCTTTCAATTCTTGTGAGAGGTCTACTTCAATGTAGACCCGTTTCTGTGGACAGGCGTTGTAAAACCACTGTGGTTCCATGCAAACAACTCTCCCAATACAGGAGGTGATTTGGTGAAGAAAATACACGCATGGAAGTGGCAAACCAGGGAACTCCACCCAGACCGGGACTTTAAAAGCCACAAACTCGGACACTACAAAGTCCTTTGTCCAAGGGGAAAGAACCAACAGGGAGTTACGAACGTACTAGGTCGCCGATCGGTTCAGGATAGCTGGGGCATGCGAAGGGTCAGAGAACTGGAAAAGGAAGAATCCTTTAGTCATGTTTTGCACACTCTCAAGCCTGATGCCATGAGTGGCCCAGGCTGAGTTAACCCAGGACTTAAGCATGCTTTCAGAGGGGATACGACCCACAAAGTAACCGATAAGGCAGAACTGTTCGAGCCATTGGCACGCAACATTAAATTCAGAAACAGGTAATACAACATCAGGAGGAGAAACATTACCTCGTGAAAGACCTTCGGGACAAATTTCCGGGGACATTTCTGCGGCAGCGCCATTGTTTGCAGCTCCACTAGCTCCAGCCTCGACATCAATATTTGGGCTTGAAGTGGAGGGGGGCATTATATAGGCGAGCCCAGAGGGCAAGAAACCCTAGAACGCAGCACCCGAAGAGGCCGTGGTATGACATGCAAGCGAGAAACCCTAGCAAATCAAAATTTTCAGCAGCCTTTCGAGCTAAGTTTTGAACTCAATTCAATAAGATTTATTATTTTCTTAACATTTAACTGTGGCAAAAAACAAAACTAAGGAGATAAATATATCATGGGTTTACTTTAGTTTTAGGAGGTCATGTTATTGTCCTTCATGCAATGGACTGTGTAAGTAGATGCTCAATAACATTCTTCTGTTATATGAATGGTATTAATACTTTTGTCAGAAGAATATGAATACAAATTTCAACCAATTTTGTTTTGAATCTACTCTGCAACAAGTTTATATTTGCAGGCTCTAAGTATTTTGCTGTCGAATCTATCCTAGGTATAGGTCATAAATACCCAACATGGGATCGCTTAGTACATACCTATCAGTACCAGTGTGTCACTTTAAGGGGTGTTTTGAGGCTTCTAAATATAACCTCTTATTTTTTGAATTTACCATATTCCTAGAACCCCTTTTAAACTTATAGTTAGAACCCTATTTTCACCTGTATACATATAGAAAAGTTGCAAACAAAAATATCCAGGTATGCATTCAGGTGGTCCTTTACTTGCGTTAAGGATGTCACTGTGATACCCACAATTCCAAGAGATTGAAAAGCCAGAAAAAGATATTTGCAATCTTGGGGGTATTATTAATTTGTTTCAAGCCGTATGATTCATTATTGACCAGCTTCGATTTGGTGTGTTTGCAGTTTTCAGATTGGAAATGCTTAATGCATTGAAAGCATTTGAGAACTCACCTACTGGGAGTATGTTTATCAACTCTTGCTATGCACATTGTCAGTCTCAGATGCAGGAAACTTGGCTTAGAGACGACTCTCCAAGATTAAATAACAAGGTCAGTTCTCTGACCATTACTTCATCTTATACCTCTTTAGATTAAGTAATGTTCAAATGCAATGGACAATGTTCCTGATATTAATTAAAACTAGTTAATCATCTTTCTGATTGCATTACAGAGTATTGCAAAAGCAGTAGGAGATTGGTACTTTGACCGAGGTATGACTAAGGAAACAGACTGTGCATACCCATGTGATTCCACTTGCCACAACCGAGTGTTTGAGGATTAGGAAAATTGATGGTGGCTGATTATTTGCAATCTTTCGAGATATCTAAAATAATAAGATGTAACAATAGCAGGTGCATCCTACCGTCCATACTCATAAGAGACCGTCTCTTGGAAACCTGAGGTGGATGTTAAATTTGCTATATGAGGTTTTCTAAAAGCATTCTATGTATGGCTGGTTCACTGATAAAAACTTAACCAAGCATTAGTTCTTATTCTTTATCTAGCTATACAATTTATCAGATTGGTAAAGCTAGCAATCAAGAGTTATTATCAAATATATCATATATTTATATATGATTCGCTGATAAAACTCAGCGAATCACTGGTTATTATTTATTTAGTTATACAATCCAACCAACTTTGTAATGCTAGGCCTTTCTCAAAACGGTCGAGATTTATCCTCTAGTAAGTTGATCCTTGAAAAATAAAAACTATATGCTATCTTTAAACATTTATTTCTATATATATAGTTGCAATGTGGATATTATATTTTGTTGAAATGTTCTTAGAAAAAGAATTTTGAGACCAAGTTTATAGATGCAAACACCATTGCCAATCAAATATTATAGTGGACAATTGAATTTACAAGTTGAGAATGAAAAATCTTAAAATACTTTCAATGTAAAACCAAAGCATCAGCTCAAACTTCCGAGGACTTACTACCCAAGTCAGATATCTCTCTTCAATGCATTTTGGAATTACTTCTATGATTCTAAAAATCTTGTTGGATAGAGTAACCTTAAAGAAACATATGAACTTTTACACATTTTAAAGGATACCATAGGTCTTTAACTCACGGGCCCATCTATCAATGCTTATCCATTAATGTCTGTCCCTTAAATTGGACATGGGGACACAAGCAGGAAGGCAACATTGCATACTATATTCCTTAGCTTGAGCAATGATTTCAATCTAACAGGATGCACGTAATTTTGTCATCTTCAGTACAACTATATTATAAGAAAATCATCCAAATAAGAATTAATTGTTAAATGTAGAGTTGATGGGTCTCAATGCACATAGTTCTAACATGGAACAATAAAATGTGCACAATTCAGCATGAAAATATGAAGTGTGGGCAATATAGGTAACACTTGGATTATCACAATATAGTGATGTTGGTTGTCAGTTGTAGGAAAAGCCCAAATTTATTCATCAATACATGGATCCATGTTTGCTGGAATTCTTGTGAAGGATATCTTCTCTACACTTGACCTTAATATAAAAGAGCAATAACTAATTTTTCGTACAACCCCAATAATAAACCGCATACCAATTAATAGAAAAATCCTAAAATAGAGCCTTGTAATCATCCTTTAACAATTACCCAATTTCCACCACTGTATGCAACTAATGAAACATCACCCTCTTAAGTGTAGTCACTCTATCCAACTGATGAAACATCACCCTCTTAAGTGTAGCCTATCTAAACTAGTAAGTTACCATCTCATGTCTTTGGTCTTACATGAATAGAAACATTAGACTGGCCACAAGTTATGTCTATAAAATTAGAAAATTAGATCAACCTTAAGAGAATCACAATGAATGGAAGATATCTAGAGGCAAAGATATTCAATCTATCTCCTCTAGAGCACTTTCACTTATCCGATGATTGACAAACATCTCATTTTCTAATGGCTAGATGTGAATGCCAAACATTGGTTCCCTATTAAAGGGATGAGTCATGTGAGCATAATTTTGTCCAAGTGATTAAATCATTCACATAAAAACCCCATCATGATAATCATCTTTAACATGCTTGACGTAAAGATTGGGTTTAGATCACAATTAAGAAAGAAATCATCATTCTTTTTTACACCAACGTCTACAAACAAATCAATTCATCCACTTGTATACATGTGTTACATGTAGTTAAATAGTTCTCTCAAAACAAAAATATAAAAAAGTAAACTATTGTAGATTCGCGTCTCTTTTTATAAATTTATAAATTATCATCTACATTATTCTTCCTTCTGGACTAGGTAACCGGCCAATACATCTTGTTCTTTATCTAGGAGTTTTAAGTATCTCATATATTTGTGACTTTAATGTTAGGCGTGTCATTTTAACACTTGGCTTTGATATTTTTTAAAGTTTTATTTTGTTGATTATGTCTTTTATTATTATATTATAGGTGAAGAATAGTTGTTTGTTTCCTTTTCTTTTTAAAATTTAATATTGTGAAAAATAGATACAAAGATATCGATTTCAACAAATTAATCATTTGAATCATAAGAAAGATTCAAGAACATTCAGGCGGTAACCTACGCAAATGGTTGCAACTGGGACACATGATCCTATCACATATATAAGAGATTACATATTGCCTAGAGGAACTAACCTATAGCTAAGGCTTAACGGAAACTTGACTTAAAGATGACTCTCCAAGATTAGATACAAGGCCAATTCTCTGATCATTACATCATTTTAGATATTGTTTCCTACAAAACTTTTCCATCTGTAAGCATGGTTTTGCAACTCACTAACAAATCATGATAATCTATAATAACTATTTATATATAGATGTTCAAATGCAATGGACAATGTTCCTAATATTAATTAAAGCTAGCTAATCATTGTAGACACTAAATCACACACTTTGGGTATATTTCTAGACTTAATCACATACCATATTCATATGATTCCTAATCAAGGAAAGTACTAATTGATCATTGTTTTTGGCCATCTTTGTTTGCTTTATGTTTCCTCTTTTGGTCTTACACTGCCTCTTGCTCAGTCTGTCTTTTTATACTTTGACATTTCTTGCTCTAGACACCAACACCCAACCAGGACATAAGTGCCCAAGCACCCCCATTCCCTTTGGGCACCCTTGACCTCTTTGTACTTTGCTCGCATCTTTTGTGTCTTTTCTAGCCGTTTGGGCATCTTGTTTTTTACAAGTCATCCTTTTAGTGGTTAATTACAAAATTCAAACAAAGGAATCATATAAATACAAAGCTACGTGATCATAATAAAGGACCAAACATTAGTTATCACCACGTAAGGTTTCATCCAAGAGCATTCTAAGAGCATTCAAGCATCCATCTAGCTCTACACAAAGGACAAGGGATTGTCATTTCTACATACACACAGTGTGTTCATTCTTTCATGCACACATCTATCTACATTTTTTACATCTAGTTATTGCTCACTATCCAAGTGTAACTTGCACAAGAGCCACCTACGGCACAATTCTACACACACACACACACAGAGAGAACTACATGGGGTTGAGATGTAATATATTGCTCGATCGTAAGTTCACTTTGTTGACCGCCGAGGAAATCCCAACCTCCCATTTTGCATCTTTCTTTTTTAGGATTTGATGTAGTTTGAGAGTTTTGTAGGTGTTTCTTTTTTATTGCAGGTTTCAGACAAATAACAACGAAGTGCAGTGACATACAGGTGATAAAAAGAGACAACCAACAAACATCTCGCGACCCTACAAATTTGAGTTCCGTAGCTTTTAAATAGTCACAGGCACCCAGAATAGGTCTCTTCAGTATTAAATCAACCATGGAAGATTTTGAGGAGCATCTTATGCCTTAGGCAAAAAATAATGTGGAAGAAGATGAAATTGTTGGGGATAAAAGTACAAATTCACATGAAAAACAATCAAGCAGTTTGGATTGTGATGTAGAGTCACAGTATGCAAATGGCTTCCAAATGCCTACTCATTTATGGAGATATCTTTATGTGGGTCATTTCTCAGTCAGATGAGGAACCAGGTGTTTCCGAATCTCATGCTTTACTCACTGCCCAAATGTAGTTTAATTTTCTTTAATATATTAATTATTTGCATTGATGCAATTGATCATGTTTTTTATAGGATGTTTGACGGTTTGTAATCAGTTTCTGTGATAAGATGTTTGACTTCTTGTAGTCATTTTTGCCTGGTTGAAAGGTATGAATTTTAAAACAATTTCTCCCCGATGAATTAAGTGGTTTCCTTGAACAAAAGTTGGGTAACATTGATTGTGCAAGGTGGACATCTATTTTCAATTTTGAACCTTGCAGCAAATTGGTAAACAATGCAAAAATAATAGATCATCTTCAGCTTAGCACGTTAAGTAGTGGGGAGTATCCATTCAACCAAATTCATAGTGGCTAATTGGTGCAGATGATACTATGTCATAGTTGTTGCTATGCCATCCTACAATTCTAATTCTAGGAGATATGCAGGATAAGGCTAGGTTGAACAAACTTTTAACTTGTTTGAAACCATTGATTATGCTAAGAGAAACACTATAAATGGATAAGTAGAATGTTTCTCAGTAGGTATGCATTATGAAAGTGGAAAAATAATAGCTAATAACAAGTATTGAATCAGAGAAATGGTAGAAATAGAAAGAAGGTGACAATGTCTCATCATTGAAACTAATAGTTAAAAAAACGAAGCTCCAGTATAAAGTATTAGCATTGTCAAATTGGATATCGGAAACATATATGCAAAAGAAAGATAAATCTCTTGATTAATATTTGCAATGTGAATAGATAGAAATCCAAGAAAACATAATTTTCATAGGATGTATATGCCCTTGTAATTGCATCTCATGTTTAAGGATTGCTAAATTACATGAATGATTACAATAGTTTTCTCATCTGCCACTGATTACGAGCAATCACTGTTATTGATCTTGCACTATCTAGATCCAACATTCAAACTCTCAATAAGAATGCACACATTTTATATTGAGAGTTAGGTCAATGTGAATGCGCACATTTTATATTACAAGATAGATAGCATAAAAGATTCGATGAAATAGCATGAAAGAGATTGAATTTCATAAGTTTGATTTTTGTGTTGCTAAGGGAAATAGAGAGCACAAGGGAATCGACGAAATTTACTTTTGATATATGTAATCAGGGAAATACACAAACATGGATACATATTGCATAGTAAAAGCTACAACTTTCTACAATATGCATTGGCTAAGGGTTGTGCGGGTGTAGTAGAAAACATGATTTTTAAGGTTGGCCTAGGGGTTTTGTGAAGGTTGAGAGCAATAACACAAGAGCCATCATTGTGCCTACCATGGAGTCTCTGGGTCATATCCATCTGACATCAGATAATCAAAATAATCATATTGTTGTACCCCTTACTCTTATTTCAAAGCCATTGTCTTCCAAAGCCTCTGTTTTGGAGTTGGGTATGAACCATGTGGGAGAAATTCATGAGCTGCCTAGGATATTAGAGCCTTGTGTAAGAGTGGCACTTAATGTGGGTCTTGCTCATATGGAGGACTTCAGAAGCTTGGAGGAGGTTGAAGTGCTAAAGGGGAGATTTCGCTTGAGGCGAGGCCTGGTGATATTTGTATATTGAATGTAGATGATCCTTTGGTCTCAGGCTTTCCCATTGTAAACGGGGTGCAAAGAGTATGCAATTACTAAATTCTCTATTCTCTTCTTAATTGAAATTAATTTTGTAGTGAATATCAAACAATGTAAATATAGTTACTACAGTTTATGAGTTAGAGTTCTTGCAAGGTATTATATTGTAGATACCACACACATTCTAGTAGGGAGAACTCTATTATGCAGAGGTGAGAGTTTTGGGGATTTTCTGTTGGAAAAGCCGGTATGATTCCTCCTAAGATCAAGAGTTATACCTGTGTCACCTATATCACACAGTTCCAAAAATATCAAAGTGGATCCACCAGACTATATATCTAGTGGTTCATAGTAGGTGTTTTTAGTAGCCTTCTAGTTATATCACATATCTATTAAAAGAAATTCATAAGGAATTAGGACATCTAAGAGTAATTCAAACACACGTGTGAGCAGTTAAACATGTGTAGACTATTTGGAAAAATGTTGCATACCTTCTAAGTTTTCTTTAAGCCGTCATGAGTGTCTTCAACTTACATGGCTCTCCCGCCACCAAGAATGTGAATCATTATTAGCACATTTCAACTTGACATTTTTCATTATTTTGCACTTGGAGCAATTTTGAGTCAGTGGATGTAGTAATGAAGCCACTCTTTGGAGCCTGTTCCGGAGTGTATTCCACCAAGTTTGAAGTGGTCTTATATATGGCTCTTTGAAGCCCCAAAAAAACTAAAATTTCACTTGAGATGAAACCAAAGGAAGCACCTGCACCACTCCATTATAAGATATTTATTAGAAAAATGCCCTCAGAGATTATTGGATTAACTAAATCAAAGCGAAAGCTCCACTCTCGATAAATTCATTCATAAATACAAGACGGGTAGGTAGTTAACTCCTATTAAATGTCAGAACTACCCTACAAAACCTTATAGTAACAAACGATTCTAAACATAACTGCCCAAACTCACATAAACTACTGATTAAATTTTATAATGCATTTTTTCCTCGTGATTATACTTATCACAAAGATCTCAAGCAAATATATATTTCCAGCTATATAAAATTTGGTAGACGACAATAAAACCCGAACAAAAGTTCAAGAAAAAATGAAGTTTACGGTGAACTCAAAGTACATAAAAACTTGGCAGACAACAAACAACAATGGAGAACAAAAGAGCTTCCTATGAATACAATGAATACACCCAACTCACCCCTTTTTGTACCTAAATCTTCTGAAAAGTCCAAATCTATCACACAGAAAACACAATTCTGCATGTACAAGTGAGAAAAAACATAATGGTTGTGAAACACACAAAACTTCAAAAGCCAATAGATACACCTATAATGAATGCCAATAAAGGTACAATTGTTGCAATCATATACTACATGCTAACAAAAAACACAGAAGGCAACCAAAAATATAGAAGATTGAATGTTTGGGACCTATAAATTGTACATTGCTCCAACAATGAGACCACCATTTTTTTATATGTATGAATGTACCCAAAAATAAATCCAGTATCTTCTTATGTACACTGAATGCCCCCTCCCAAAAATAAGTGGCATACCGATTGCCCACTGCACAATTCAATTTGATTATAGTTTCCTCTTCGGTGCCTACAAAGTCTTTGTGCTTAAGGCCTGGATGAAGATAATTGGTCCACCTCAGCCTGCAACTCTTCATGCATCTCTATAAACCTACAATACAAAATCTATGTCAATGTACAGAAAAGGAAGATTGTTTATTATATTAGGCAATGATTTTGGGGATTGAAAAATGTGGTGATTACTTGCATTTTGGGGCATAGTGCACCAATTTTTGGTTCCATGTTGAGAAATATAACTGACCAACTTTGCATCTTTCATCCAACGTCCATTGATCTCTTTTTCACAGCAAGTCATTCTCCCCATTGTAACAATAAACAGGGCAATTAAACCTTTTTATTCCGCAGGACCACAGGTTGCACAAGGGGAACTAGGTCGTTGTAAAACATATTGGAATTTGGAACTGGGTCGCTGTAAAACTTTGGATTCCGTCGTCCGCATGCATTTCGTTTCTTGCAACTCCACATACATTGAATCGACTGAAAGGAGAGAGTAAAATGAAAAGTCATATGCTACATAAATCCGTGGAGGGCACTGGAAAAATCTAGAATAATATCTACATCAATCAAAGACCCAAACCAATAATAAATGGAACCAGTCAGTAACTTAATGGAACATTTGCTCTCTGCTTTGCTCAAACATATACGGTGATCCCCACTTACAGTTCACCATCACGATCTATTCCTCAATGGAACTTAGCATACCTTTCAAATTTTCCAGCTCGATTTCCTAGAACGAAAATGGGTTTTCAAGCATCTTGCATAGTAACACAATCTTCTTTCCATGTCTTTGCGGCGACTTGAATCGCCATCGTCGTCTCCCAATTCACGTTGTGATTTTGAGGTGACCGATTTTGTAATTTTCACTAATCAAAGCCTCCATTAATGGCAGCCACTGCATGCCCTCCATTATGTTGAAATTAATGATACGGATCACTTTCTGTGTCTGAGTGGGAATGCCTTTCAAAATGCTTTGGTTTGCCATGAAATGAGTGACCCTGATATACGGGTAGACTTCTTGAAATGCAACATTGAATGCAGAAGTTGGTATGGTACATTTATTTTTACAAACTATAATATGAAAATTACATATTTTATTAATTGAAAATAAATTCATCACTGTTAAAATGTCTCAACCAATTAAAAAATAGAAAATATCATTTTTTAATAATCAAAATAATATATATTTATGTACAACTATAGTCTTCCCATACTAAATGCCACATGAAAATATGTAATTAGCTTGTTATATTTGTTTAATTTGTATAATGATTCCTATATAGAGCTGCCTTTGGCAAGATAATTAGGCCAAAGGTGTTCCCCCTATGGGAAAAGCCCTTCCGGACGTTTCTACAACTGTGTTAAATTTGACGGTTTGATGGTCGTCTGGACATTTTCGTGTTTTCTGACTTTTTTAACAGTTTTTTTTTAGTTTTGTTTGGCTCTCAACAGATTCGTCACCCTAGCTAGCATGGCTATCAATGTTGTCCGAGCTCGCGAAAGCAACACAAGACAATGCAACTTTAGACTTTATTGCAGGGCATTTTGTAGTTGGGAAAAAATGCCTACATATTATATGACCTAACATACATTATTTTGACACACTAGCACGGAAAGCAACGGATTCAGATTTCCCATTGACCATGACCCTTATATGTAATGGTTGGATTTTTGTGATGATTTGAGAGGCAGTTGTGGATGGTTTTGGTGGCAGAGAGCAACTGTTTGAGGGCGTTTTTAGCCGGAGTTGCCGTCTTTTTCCATAAGTAAGATGAAATCGTTGGGTTTCACCACAGGTCCTGTTGTATCAGAGCTTTAATTTGACGATCGTCGATGACCATTAAACGATTTTTCAATTGATGACAATTTTTCAATATTGCCAAATATATATAATACAATAAAAATGGTCAAACCTTCATTTAGTTAAATATTTTGTAATATATTTATACATATCACTATAATTTGTATATATATTTCCTTTTAAAAATAAATTAAATATTGAATATATAAGGTTTTGAAAAATATAATGTTCAAAAGATAATTGATTTGAGTTTAAAGTTTATTTAAACTGTGTGGAACAAAGAGGGTGGAAAGTGTGATAGTCATTAAAAATAGGTATAGAAATGCAAAATCTTCAAGTTTGGGGTAGCAATGCTAGATCTTAAACATAGACAAATAAAGGGAGCTATACAAAAAGGTCATATCTAATATGACCATAGGGATCGATGTCTCCTCCCTCTTCAATGAAATGGTCATGTGCTCCACAACTTTAGACATAAATGTGTTATCTCTATGTGGGTAATTATGCAAAGGTTCATCCAAATTTTGCTCTTTTAACTATTGATTTTCTTCAGAAGGATTGTCAAGATGAAGATCCCATGATCAGAGGGCTTTCTCTTAGGAGCCTTTGTTCTCTCAGAGTGAAAAAGTTGGTGGAGTATCTTGTGGGTTCTTTGAGAATAGGGCTTCAGGACAGTAATAGTTATGTTAAGGCAGTGGCAACCACTAGGGCGTTAAAGCTCTATCATATATCTCCATCCACATGCATTGATTCTGATTTTCCTATGGCCCTGAAGGCACTTATGTTGAATGATCTTGATTCCAAGGTGAGTTAGTTGACATTAATTTTCTTAGGAATAATTAAAGTGGGGATCAATATAATTAGAGGCAAGTTGGTTGATGTCATGGGTTGTTTTGGTGTTTGGAAAGCATAAAGTATTATGCGAATACAATGTATTTTGTTTTGTGATGTGTGTTTTTGCATTTTAAGATGTTTGAATTATGAGTCGAGGCAATTTTGTTTACTGTTATTGTGTTTGGGCAATTGGGGGATTGGTTTGGTAGGTTTGGTAACAGGTTTCAACAAGCCCAATAATCACAAAGTTGTGTTCGACTTCGTTCTGGTCATAGTATCTACAGAGTATTCCCGATCCCACTTTGGTGTGCTAATTAGAGAACCCGACATCACAGATTCTAAGATAGGTAGATTTAGATGTTCAAGTTATGATTTGTGTTGAATTTTTTTCTTTTGTTTTTTGTTTTGGCCATTGGAGGGTCGTTTCATTATTTTGGCAACAAGTTTCAGCTAGCCCAATTCATATGGAGTTGACATTGACAAGAATTTAATATACTGACTCCACGGTGCTATAAGGATGAAGTTGTTCAGCAAGAAGGGAAAATATCTGAATAATTTCCACAAGTGACAAAATTAAATGAATGGAACTCAAACGTACAGTGGCAGTAAAAATAGCTAATCAAGAGTTCTAATAAGACCCTAACTGAAATATGTAGATGTAGTAGGCAAAGATTTAGTGCAAGGTTTTGAATTTTTGTAGCTATTTTTGGGCACTTCAATATCTTGATCAAGACCATAATTCCATGGAACGAGTGTTATTGACTAGTAATACCAAGGAACTAGTAGGTTTAAAAGAACTATGAAAAGCGAAGTTTGGACACATGGCGGACCGAGATAGTCAGATTCTTTCAGGTGGGGCTTAGTAATTGGGAGACTAGCCTAGGGAAAACTCAATTTATTTTCAAGACCCTTCAACTCCTCGACCTAAAGCATTCGGTTTTGTTTGTACATCACAGAATGGACTTCCCTGCTATGCAAAATCTCTAGAGATATCTTGTTTTTTTACTTTTAAATAAGTCTACCATATCTGATATCCGTGATACAATGAAACATAATAATAACCACAAATAAGAACCGATATTTTTGCTTAAAACAAATAAAGCTTAACACTTATTCAGTGGTCAAGATGTGTTCTTTTCACTCTGCAGCAAGTATACTTGCTTGGTTTTGATCCCTGGCTTTTGCTTACAAGAAGTGTACCAACTTACCACTAAACCAAACCTCAACTAACACTTTGCTAAGTTCTTAAATACATCCATCAAAATCTATGCATGTGTACATGGGTGACTCTAATATCTTGATCATGACTATAATTGAGTTTACACATGAAGAAACCACCTCTTTAACAAAGATTAACGGTTATTCTTAAAATTTTGATCCTTTGGACAATATTTGTAACCCTTATTCAGCGTAATCTTTGAGAGGTTGGATGGGTTAATCTTTTGTAATTTGAACCATCTAGGATTTAAGACCAAATAATCTAACTTCTTCCTTCTACCTTTACTAATCTTATTTTCTTGTCTCATTTTGTTCACTATTTTGAATTAGGTAACTATCAAAAAGGAGAAGCAGAGTCGGGATTGTAAAAACCAATACCAGCCTCAAGAGAGCATATATTTGGGTTTTTTTGGGCGGTTTTCTAAATAGCAAATAAGATAATGACCTTTCATTTATCATTATGTCCATTTCAACTATTAACTATCAAAAACAATATCAAATGTATTCATATTTAAAGCAAAAAATGGACACAAACGGCTACAACTCATTGAATAAAATTTACACATGCACGGAAGCCTTCATGTATTCATGTTAAGTTCAAATAAAATAGTCCGCAAAATGCTATCACCCATGATATAAGATTTGAAATTGTATATATATGAATTTGTAACAAGTTTGAAATGAAAAAATGATACCTTTATAAAAAGTGGTTCATCTATATTTCTACGCTTACATAATAACATTTTTCAACATACATGTTCAAATTTTCCTTTTTACTATTGCTCACTTCTTTATGTAAACCAAAAACAATGCATTTTTAATGTCTTCTTCATTATATCTGCATACAAATACCTATACAATTCAAATGCCAATAAAGAACCATGCAATGTATATAATTATTTCCATCTAAAGCTTCGTAAAATATATCACTTTTTCCATATTGAATTGCTATCTTCATGTTTGCGCTATTTAAATGAAGTGGTTTATCTATATTTCTACACAACCAACATCAATTGCACCCCTTATCAACATCAACTAAAAATAATAATAACTATACCTCTAAAACAAATAACTTATACCATTCGAATATACAATACTCTAACAACAACATTTTAGAAGTATGCCATTATATGTAAACTGAATAATAGTATTCAAGAATATACATACATGTGATTGCTAGTAATAAACTATTCAAGAATATACGATACTCTAACAACATTTTAGAAATATGCCATTATATGTAAACTGAATAATAGTATTCGAATACATGCTAGGTAAATTGTAAAGAAGAATGAGGAATTTATTATTATCAAAATGTGTGGTGAATTATTATTTATTATTTTTTATTTTTAACGAAATATCAAAAATTAGCTAATTGCCCAAACAAAGAAAAAAAAAACCCCGTATTACCTGGCCAATCTTTTTATGTTTTCCCATGTGATGATAGTTGTTCCGCGCCCATGTGGACACCATAAATAAAAAATGTCTTATACCTTATTCTCAGCAGAAAACTATCATGCTGTTTTGCTCTTAATAAGCTACACTGAAATCGCCTATTAAGATTTTGCCCTTTTGCATTTTTAATAAGCTACTATGAAATCAGCCATTAAGATTTTGTCTTTCTGCATTTTTAACAAGCTACACTGAAATACCCATAAACTTTTTTTTATTTTCTATTAAAAGGAAAACATCCGGAATCAGCATGCATCTGTTAGTATCGAATACACAGACTGGGGAGACTCTATTCTGCCAAATTCACCTTTGGACTCGAATCCAGACTCATCCCTTTTTGTTCAGGATCTCGGGGAATCTATACTTATACACTTTACCATCATCTGCACCGCTTCCATAAAGAAATTTCAAAAGCAAGAGCTTGTATTTACAATGTAGGAAAAAGCTACAGGTCCTTAATTGACAAGAAACTGAAAAAAACAGAATGCACCTTGACATAAAAGATTCAATGAATGCCCTCTAAGTTTGCCACTTCCCACGACGTTAGCAAAATACATTAAAATTAAAGCCTTTCAGATGAGAACGGACTCTCCTATCCTTCCCAATCAGACAGCACCCTGCTATCTCAAAGATGAGAAAGCGCTCTCCTATCCCTCTTCCCAATCAGACAGCACCCTGCTATCTCAAAGATGAGAAAGCGCTCTCCTATCCCTCTTTCCAATCAGACCGCACCCTGCTATCTCAAAGATGAGAAAGCACTCTCCTATCCCTTCCCAATCAGACTGCACCCTACTATCTCAAAGATGGTCAGCCTGCAGTAGTCAATTGGATGTGAAACCTATAATTGGCTCCTACAAGCAGCCCCTGTATATAGATCTGTCGGCTCCTAGCCCTCACCCAAAAAAGAAAATGTAAGGTGCATCAAAACAGTCGGTATTAGAATGGACAGCTAATAATAAATACTCCACACAATCAGAATATAGGCAAGCCTTGAGGAAACCCACCACAAAAATCATATGAAACAAATTTAAATGAAGAAGTAAACCCTATCGGAATAAATAGACTTCCGTAATTAAAAGGATTTCAGTTCTATCTATATGTTTAAACGCATCTTCTGTATATCGACTCAAAATTCAAATGATGAAAACAATACACATTCTCAACCAAGTTAACTACTTTGGAGAGGAGTTTGAATCATTATACTCCTGAACTTCAATTAATTTTTGGTTTTACAAGGCTGTGAATTCTATTGCTGGATATACTAGAAGGATAGGATAACATATATATTTCAATTCAAAAGTAAAATGAAATTTTCTGCTAGTATTATCAACTACAAAAACTGAATTCTCGAGTACAATGAAGATTCAATTAGGAAACATTCAAAAAACAGCATAACACACTTACTACATTATATAAATCAATGAACCTCGCAACTAGAATTGAGAAAACTTCAAAATGTTTCTGTTGCAAAAGTGAAAACATCTTGCACATTGTACACTTCCAGATACAGACATGGTCATTACACAAAGCTCCCTAAAGCAACAAATTCAACAAAAATTGTCAATTTACAAAATTATGTAAGATCTGACCATTAACAATTTCGTTTATCTTAAGGGCTAATAGCATATACAAAATGATAAACCAGTTTCAGAATTCAATGACCAAAAAAACGCCATCAAACCAGAATTAAGTACAAAAGTTAATAAAGTTTGGGAAGACATTGTCCCTGAAGGAAAAGGAGGAAATCCAAAATACTATGTAGTTAAACTGCAAAGTCACTGGCTACATGGTGCATGGTCCCTGCCTCCAAAGCAGTTGTAACTGCTATCAGCTAAACTACCTTGGTTTACTGCTTGTACTCGGCCCACATAATGGATAGGAATAAATGCATGATTTTCAGCCAAAAAATAGCAATATTAAGAAAATAATAAACATGATGGTAACATCATAAATATATTACCAATAAGTTGTTTGTTGGAATCCAATACAGATACAAAATCAACTCGGCCACAATGCAGAGCCCTCTACAGCACTCTGAACCAAGTAAAAAATAGAAATATTAAGAAAATAATAAACATGATACTAACATCATAAATATATTACCAATAAGTTGTTTGTTGGAATTTGGTGCAGATACATAATCAACTTGGCCACAATGCAGAGCACTCTACAGCACTCTGAATCATGTAAAACATGGATATTGTCCCTTGCAGATAAGGAAATTAATGTGTACTTCAACAGCGAAGGCATTGCCTCCTTTACAGTTGTTGCTGACACCTCGTGGTATACTGAAGGAAATTACCATTTAGTTCAATGGTAAAGTCACTGCCTCCCTTGCAGTTGTTGCTGAGACCCAGTGGTATACTAAAAGAAATTACCGTGTGGCTCAACGGCAAAGTTCCCGTCTCCCTTACAGTTGTAGCTGAGACCCAGTAAGATTACGGAGCAAAAGCCTTGAATCTTTGCTTTCTCATGATCTAGACACCTCTTTTATTCACACCACATCAGAGTAAATGTTACAACCTTCAGCCAAAAAGGAAAGGGCACTTTACAAGACAGATAAAAACACCAGATACATCTTATTGAATAACATTACCAACAATTTGTTGGTTAGAATGGAATGCCAGATACACCTTATTGGAAAGCATTACCAATAATTTGTTAGGTTAGAATGGAAACAAAATCAATCAGAGGAAACTATGCAAACAACCAATTGCCCAATGAACAACAGTCAGATTCAGTCCCACATGCTTGGAGCAAGGCTACTTCAGTGGATGGGAGAGCAATTAGTTGGCCAATTAGTTTGCCACAAATCACACATGCTTGGAGGATGGCTGCTTCAGTGGATGGGCGGCTAACTAGTTAGACAATTATTTACCAGCAAATCACTATAGGTTCAATCAGATAAGTAGGAAAGTTTAAACAGAGCCTAGAATGTCCAAAAAGTATTTGGTTTTTTTCCACAAAACTTAGAAAAACATCATGTCATTTTCGCATCAATTATATCCCCTAGTAAATTTCATCCTCCATAGATCTTCCTAATGGAACATATGAGCTTATGCCTAGAATTGATGACAAATAAATATGTACCCCCAAAAATCTGAACAAAACAATGAAATTCCTAAGAATATTTGCATCAAATTTTATGTACAATAACACATTAAAATCACAAATTTAGCCATCCTTGTAAGAAACTGACCCACATTAAAATCCATAAATTTAGGCACCGGGAACGAACTATACCACATTAAAAATCATAGTTTAGTAGTGATCCCTGAACAGACCATGAACACATCCTGCAAACACTGCTCATGATGAAATATGCTCCTTAAGTTCAAATATAGAGACTAAGCACAATAGTGACCAGAAAGCATTTGATCATCAACCACTACAATTTATTTGACCACTACTGTCATTTTTACACGAATTTCATACTTTACTGATCTGCCTTATGAACCAATAAAAAAATGCTGTATGAGATTGCTCAGAATAACTACAGTAAATCATTGGCAATCTTAAATTTAGGCACCCTCGGAATTACTTGGGTGTATTTAGGCACCCTCAGAATTACTTGTGAAAAACCCTGCAGACACTGTTCATAGCACTGTTCACAATTAATATCAATAAAGTAGCACAATTTTCAGACAACTAACCTTTTCATCGCAAGCAATAAGAAATAGAACACATTAGATGCACACTTTTGATGACAAACCTGTAAGTATTTGCAAGAGCCAACTGAAAGCACGCGTTGGTCAAAGACAAAAAAATGTAGAACAGAAACACATACACAACATAGAGAGCATTTGAGAGCTTCTCCTTCAAATGTAAAAATACGAACAAATTATTATGTCCACCATCAGCTTGTGTTGGTAAATAATCATATTATATGTATGGGAAATGCATCAAGCAGGAGCAAGTAAAATTACTCTAGAAGCTGATGAGAAATATAATCCAATTCATTGGAATCCTCCAACGGAGAGGACGTTGCGGGTACTTTCAGCATAAAAAAATAGCATTATTAGAGTCAAATACAACACGACCGCCAAACTTACTGAGGAAATCCGAGATTTCAAAAGCTCAACTGTTTCACAATAAACTTTTAACCAATGTGAGATGGACTAAACAGTAAAACCGCTAAGCAGAGCAATTCTTTAGGATTTAAACAATAGACATTATGACTTAACTGAATGCAAAAGTTTCAAGATCTAATCCCATTAATGCTTGAACTTCACCTGCAATGGAACAGAATAATGGCCACACAGCAAATCCGATTGGATGAGTTTAATTATAAATCAAGGGGAATTTCTATTTCAGCCTTCCATGAAAAAGTAAACAGATGTGCAATTATAGCTTGGCAATATCTAAGCAAGACTTAAAACTTCCTGTACTCGGTATAAGGCTGGTTCCCCAATATAATTACGTTCAATTAGTTCACAATATTATTACATAAATGTTTCTGGAAAGATCCGTGTTGCATAGAAATCAGATAACCCAACAATCATCAGGAGGCAAAAAGCAAATGCGATGAAGATGAATATGAATCACCAGAAACCCTAATCCTATAAAGGTCGAGCAACCTTTCTTACAAAGAAATATAAAACATTAAAGTACAAACAGGTAGGGAAATTTAAAAGCATCCTAACAGTAAAAAAGCTTTGAACTGCTAAAAAAAACGGAAAAACATGCTGCATAAACAATGACAATTCTAACAGTAAAAAAACTTTGAACTGCTAATGAAAACAGAAAAATATGCTGCAAAAACAATGACAATTCAGTTTTTACACAACTCCCATGTCCAATCTCTATACTCTCAAAAGAGGCTACAACATTTTTATTTATAACAAAAAACTAAAAGGTGTACTTAGTACACATAAAGCTCACAATGTAAATAAACTTGACCAAAACCTTTTTTAACAAACCAGAGAGGCTGCATAAGTTCAATAAAGCAATCATGGGGAGCTGTTTGTGTAGTCCCTCGTTAACAAGCTGCTTTGGAATGTAGTCCTGGAATTATTCTCAACAACACCTGCTAAAGTCCCACATAAAAGATACCGTCGAATGTAGTCCTAGGATTATTTATATCAAAACTTGCTGGAGCAACTGCTCACCTTTTATTGTTGCAAGAATACAGTAGAGATAAATCCCATCCAGTCTCTTGCTGAAAGAATCACACCATGTAACTAGTCTATAACTTATAGCCCTAATTCTCTAACACCTCTTCACCATGCTTCTGGGAAGGGCTGAATAAATAGAACATAAATTTCCTAGAACCTCAAGAACTTGCTGAAACTCTGCATATTACTGGGATTACAATGAAGCCGGACATATACATGCAAGGTTCTTCTTGTGGAAAAAGAATAAATCAAATCACACAATGCATGAACTACTAATCTTTTCAAAATTGAAGATTCTCCTATCTTCAAGCCTGGAAGAGACTTGGCCTCCTGTCAATTGGAATGCCCCTGTTCCTTTCAATTGTTATGGGCTTTAACACACGTCCAGATCCAGAATCAGATTCAGTAAGCAGAGACGCTTTTAACCTTCTTAATTGCTCACTGCATTGCCCTTGCTTCAACCAAAGATCACTACTTCTCCGGTCCGTATTGAAGCCCAACCTGCGAAGTTTGCTTTGGTTATCCACAACCGCTCTATCATATGGCGAACACCATTTGGCCCTCAAATATCCAAGTGTCCTCCATGGGGGAATTGGCATAGAGTTCTGTTTCAATGATAATTTTGCACCTTCAACCATCAGTTGCAGTATATGTTCAAGCTTTGCCAGACCACCAACATAGATCATGGGAAGAGATTTCAGTATGGTGCCATAGGAAACTGTAGGTCTTGCAATCTCAAAGTGACTTTGAAATTCAATATCTATTATCAAACGCTCTGGTGCCCTTTCATCACCTTCCAGTATAACATCCATATACTCATATTCACCTGGAAAGTTGAACAGTCTTCAAAATTTGTAACAGATTGGCATACAGAGATATCAACCAAAAACAACACATGGGCATAATTAGCCCTGCGCTTTGACTTACCTCCTGGAACTTTATCAGACCCCTTCCACTTTGACTTGCAAACCGCAGCATTATAACCATATGACCTCAAATGTTTCACCAAGAGCTTTCTGATGCAACTAGCCTTGCAAATAGCATTTCTCAAGCAAAGCAAATCCGTGTCCTTGATGGATGCAATGACAACATGTATCAAATAAAGCAAATCGCTCTCTATCGATGTCATTGAAGCCTTCAAGGCCTGAAACAAAAAACAAACATAGCAAAAATGATTTGCTTTCTTCTTCCCAAAGCAGAAACACTGTTACACCATGAATTCAACGCACTTGGCAAATGGAAAATCGAAAAGAATAAAATAATGAAAACCTAGAAAAATCGAGGATAAAGGTATAAGGGATCTTGTTTACAGTTTTTGTTTAGGAATACACATAATTCTATTCGAATCTCTTACAATCCTACTCCTGTACCCCATCCACGAGGTTTTAGTAAACGCAAAAAATAGCATTACCCTCCAAATTGCTAACCAGATGGCCCAAAGGTTTCATTTCTAATAATGATAAAGTATACTAACCTTACTACTTTCTCCCAATTTCAGAATGCTGGCTGTTCCTGAATCGCTATCGCTGTTGTGACAGCTACAGTCTTGGCCGGCGCTTCCATTCTCAATAAAGTCCCTTACCATTGTAGCCAAATCATGGTCACTCTCATGGCTACCCTTTTCGCCGTGATCTGCAACTAGGTTAAGAAGGCCGCCAGCTGGAACGACAACCTCCCTCGCCCATTTCAAAGCTTCGGTGAGGCTACTTTTGCTCTTAAAACAACAGCATCCACCCGTTGTTTCCAACGTACGGAATCCATCAGGCCCCAGTTTTGATAAACCGGGCATCACACACCTACAAAACCTTCGAAATGTGCACCTCCAAACTCTTTAAATTTATGGCCCACGATATACTTTTTCCGATGAAGAGTACCTGCAATATATTTACTGCAAAAATGCTAATTTCTAAGCAGCTGTTACTTTAAAGTTGAAACCTTTACAATAAAACAAGTAGTTCTGGGTTCTTCGGCCTCTAACGGAAGATTTGATTCATCAAGCCACGGCCTTCAAACTAGAGAATATTCCATACAAACTCCCCCGAATGATTAAAATTGCGAGTTATAACGGCCTGTAACCTGAAATTCGAAATTTTTTAAGAGAATTAGGCTAACGTTGTCGTTACAGTCAAAAAAAATCTGACGGATCTACCCCACAAAGAGTACCCCCTAAAAAATTTAAGTAGAATATAATAAAAGGGTCCAAGAAGACAATTTTATATGCTCCACGCACAAATTTAGAGTTTCAGAAGGAAAAACATCCATAAATAACGTTAAAAGCCACAAATTGACCCTCGCGAAGACCGATTTAATGCTCGAAACACAAAAACAACTTCCAATTTAAGAACATCCATCAAATCCGTGCAATTTTCTTGAGGAAACCGGTACCACACATTAATTTTTTCAGATATGACAGACACGCTCTTCAACATTTAAGTCTCCATCACAGTTCCGTTAAAAAAACAGAATTCTTCCAGCGGCAAATATTATTTCACCGTAAGAAGCGAAGAATTAACAAAAATTCAAAAATAATTTCGAGCCCGAACTCGTCATCATACTCATAAATATACAGTCGGATTCTCAAATAACTCGATTCCTCCCCGTTTCCGGCATCAAATTTAGATGGGGAAATGGCCGACTCACGCAATTCGACCAAAAACAACATCTTAACAACCGAAATGCACAGAAATCTTAAACAAATCTCCGCGAAAATTGAGCATACAGAATCAGACACCACAAACACATCGAAATTCCAAAACAAAAACAAATATTTTACTTGGAAGTTTTCAATTAAAAAACCTAATTCCAGAACTGATCATTGCACATCCAAAACAACATTTTTGATTTATTTTTTGATGATAAAACAACAACTTTCAAATGCAAAGAACATTCAAAAACCTGACCTGCGATCATGGCGACGAATGTCTTGCGAAGAGTCTCTCGAAATGCAAGAGGCGGCCATTTATGGCCACCAATTAAACGTTCATTTATCTTCGCTTTCAAGACCCCGTATGAACAACCAAATCAGAACCCGTTCGCGTCCTCCAATCGGTTTTTTTATTTCTCCGATTGTTTAATAAACATAAGCTATAAAACAAATCAATCATTGCAACAAATCGCAATGTATTTTGACGTCCGGATAGACGATGTCTTGGCCAACACGAAATTTCATTTAAGGAAATCACGACAAATATCGTGATCTAGTTTTTATGCGTCCAGATTTGAGCCGGTAACGCCTGTCGATTACCGCCACGTGCCGGTGGCATCTACTGACTTTACAGAGGTGTTTCCTGATAACGACTCGCGACTTATTAATCCTCGTATACGTGTCAACGACGCGCCGGCGATTTTGAAAATCTATTGGTCCCCACTTTATTCATTTAAAAAGGAGACCGCGGTTTCCCCTCTTTTAAGTTTGTGGGTCCGGGGTTTAAATAATATTAAATTAAGAGGAAAAAGACACATTTCAATTTCCCATGGCTTAATTAATACTAACAGTGGTTGATACTAAATTTAATACAACCACCCCCATATCTGGTTTATTACACCACCACCACGTGTTCTTTCTAGTTCAGGCTTTCTTATTGATGACATTTTTAAGTGTGTAATGGAGATGTCGAAATGAAGGCATCAAAGAAGTTAATGTTAAGGGACGATGAAAAAAGGGGGATGGAGAGAGGATAATTGTAAAGGTCGAAAAAATATTGGAGAAACATAAGCAATTCTTTTTTTTTGCTCTTGTACATCACATATGGACTAGTGTCATATTGGTGAGGAGAAAGGGGGTTTGATGTATAAATGGAACTGAAAGTAAGGCCTTATCATTCATTACTCTCAATGTGAGTTGTTTTTTACAATGTTATCCCTTATGTTTTGTGGATAGTTAGAAACCATGTCATTTTGAGGAGAATTTTCTTGCACTTGCCACACAAGAAATTGCAAAGATCGCTTGGACATGTTGACAGGACTTGGCATCTCACATTGGATCGATTGTAATTGTTGAATTTAATTATCACAAAACATGGCAAACTAGGTGGTGTTACACCAACTTTATACATAACACTTTATAAGGTGGTAAAAAAGACTCGATCATTACCATTGTTATATCATCTTAATCGTTTATGAATAAAGTAAATATAAATTTTATTTTAATAGCTATTGAACCTTATGTATGAGTTTTAACAAAAATCATCCAATAATACCGAAAAAGTATAAAAACATGCCAAAAAGAAAAAAAATGTGTCTAAATTGTAATGGACTTGCATTCTAGTTTATCTTTGTTCCAATTGACGATTCTTGGCCTCGTGTCAACACTAATATTTAGATTAAAACTAATTCATAAATGTGTCGTTACAAACTTATATATTAATAATTGATATAAGTGATTGTCCTATTTAATGCAATGTTTATTGAGTATTTTAATAGTCGTCAACCTTCATTATTTCATTCCAATTTTTTAAATGACATTTATTGTTCTACAAAATAACTACTTAAACAAATTCAAAAACAAAATGAGATAATCAAATTCAAAAACAACACACGACCACATCCTAGAATTTTTCCAACCTTTCATCCCATGATTTTTCGCTTGGAAAATGGTTTTGTTGGGGGATTAAGCCATGCTTCCTGCAAAATATAATGATTATTAACAAATTTTCCATGTTGATAATCTTTCTCATATATGGAAAGAAAGAAATTTTGTAATTTTTAACATCACATATATGGATATAGACTTCTTTGTGACTAATAAAGTTACTGTGATCTCAAATGTGTTACTTCAAATCCAGGGCCAAGCAGAGAAATTGTGGAGGTGGAGCATTTGCAATCTTTGTTTGTGCATTTGGGTAATGCCCCCTATACTTCAAACGGGTGCCTTTAGACTCGTTGTGCTTCCTTCTCCTTCTTGGGGCCATGACTAAGGTTTTCATAAACACCGTTCCAATAACTGACAGAGCTTCTTTCCCCATCATCATCACTCTCTACCTAGATCCCGCACCCTACCCATGGTCACTATGGAGGTGTTATTGACAATGACGAGCCTACATCCCCGCAAGGGAAATTCCTGCATTTGACATTGGTTATCCCCCTCTGCTACTAGAATGAAGTAGAAGAAGAGCAACAACAGACCAATGAATGGGATTCCATCCCAGACACGACCCACTCCTCTCCTACCAGTGGCTGGGGGGATAAGTTTGAGTCTTTTTTCGGCTACTGTGTTTGTTGCAACTACATAATTTAATTGCTTTATTTTTCGCACCATTTTTTGATTTAAAAATGCACTTTATTTTTTTGTAAATCCAACCATGATGTTGCCATGAGGTGAGTTGGCCTCTTTCTCGAGGCTTATCTGACTCAATATGCCTTCTAATTTGGGGTGTGACTTTTTCCACCAAGCTTTTTTATATGATAAGCATTGTACTATATGGTTTTATAAATAAAAGTTTGTTTTTCAATAAAAATAACACGAGGCCATTTTTTTGGAATTAGGGTAAACGGGGTGTTGAAATGACCCACATCCTTGTACAATTGAGGATTTTTTGAGAGGATCCATAACCTAGGTTACATTAAAGCTAGCCACCATTAGGAACCCAATTGAAGCAACCATAAAGCCATAGTGAAGATGCAGCAACCAACGACAACAACCGCAGCGAGTGGATCAGCTACCAGTGACGATAACGAGAGGAACAACTACTGGTGACGACAGCGAGAGGAGCAACAACTAGCGTCAGCAACGAGTGGAGCAACCACTAGCGTTAGCAGCGAGAAGAGCATCCACCAGCATCAGCAACAAGTGGAGCAACCACCAGCGTTAGCAGCGAGAAGAGTAGCCACCAGTGTCAGTAACGAGAAGAGCAGCCACCAGAGACAACAATGAGAGGAGAAACCACCAGTGACAACAACAAGAGGACAAGCCACCAATGTCAGCAGCGAGAAGAGCAACCACCAACGTCAACACGAGCAAAGATGTTGCATCTAGCGGCGAACCACCTCTAAGGAGGATCGTGCCTCAGAGGGATTTGAACACAGGTGGGCAAGCACACAACCATGTGACTTGACCACACCACTTCCACCCCATTGGCACAAAAAAAACACGAGGCCATTGCTAAAGATCATAAAATTAAATTGACCAGAGGGAAAAAAAACTTTGTCAATCTTACAATGACAGACTTCGTTTATATTAAAATGAACCTAACAAAACTAGGGAAAGGTATCCTCAAGGCCTTCTCTCGCATCTCCCTTCATTTCATGTTCAGATTCCTCTTCGATGAAATCCAATCTTTTCACTAACGGTTATTCGTTAATGGACACAATAGTAGGCGAAACCCTTTCCAACAACCAAAAATTGGTAGAAACAAATGCATCCTTTGCCTTAGACACTCAAATTTGGTAACTTATCCTTTGGAAATGACACGTTTGTTTATGCTCCCTTGGTAAGATAAATGCTCACATTTTAAGTCCAATCATCACATCTTGTTATTTATCCTTTGACTTTCTCATTTTGCACTTTGCTTTGTCATTCATCAAGGAAATATTAATTAACTGGAGAAATCATTTATCTCTAGGCATCATTCCTGAACTTCATATTCTATCTCACTATTTGCCTGGGTAAAATCGTACAACTCAGGGCTATAACGGAGTGTTCTCTTGGCCAACTTGTGTGGTCCTACCCCGTTTTAACTTACAACTCTATTTTCAATTTGATTATCTTATATGTTTCATTTCATCTTCCTAAAGTCAACCTTACAATGACATTTTACCTACGACCTATATAAGCAAGTTAATATCACTTTATAACTCACTTGGCACTTTCATAAGTTCCTATTGCAAATATCAACACAAAAGCACTCAAAGCTCTCCTACATCTTCCTAAAGCAAATACACATTATAAAAGGAATGATAAACAAATCGTTCCAAGCCACAAAGAACTTAGATGTTAATAAAACATCACACTCAATAAGTTGAACGCAATTCACCAGAATAACTTTACAAAAACCTTTGCAAACAAATGAAAAACATTATTATATATTATTATGGAACTCTATTGTAGTACAATGAGAAGGGGCCTTGCTTATGTAGGCAAGGAATATCAATCTAATAACTATTAAAGGCCATAGATCAAGTCATAAATCAGAGAAAGAACTAGTCAAGACCATAGATCTAGGAAAGAACTATGCCTAACAACTAGATGATATCCTCTTAATATCTAAATAAGATACAAAGAAATATCCACACATAACTGGGTGAGGATAAATAAAAGAGAAGGTAAATAAAGTACCTGAGTGAACATGAGCTAAGGTAAACAACCTACTCTAACACCCCCCCTCAAGTGAACCTAGGGGCCCAAAATAAAAGTGGCATATCCACAATACGAGTCCCGACAACAAGACCTGATCAGGTACTCATGTATAATAAATCCATATAGAAATCTCAAACCAAAATTATGAAAGAATCATGTTAGAAGGAAAAAGAAAGAAGGAGGAGGAGGAATATGTTCTCACAAACACTCCCCAAGAACAACTTCTGAAACCCCAACCATGTCACACAACTCAAGGTAGCGATATGATGCAAAAGGCTTCGTAACGATATCGACAACCTGTTATTGAGTCAAAACATACTCCAAACAAATAACTCCATTCTGAATGTGCCAAAAAATGAAGTGTATGTGAATCTCAATATGATTGGTGTGTTAGTGCTCAACGGGGTTGCGAGAAATGTGAATGGAACTTTGGTTGTCACAACCAAAGTACAATCGATGAATCCTATGGGAATCCAAACTTTGTCAATAACTGTTAAAGCCAAAAAATATGTTGATTTGTTGTAATTTCGGCCCTATACTCTGATTTTGAAGATGAAAGTGCAATAGATTGTTACTTTTTACATGCCCAAGCAACTGGAGAAGAACCAAGATAAAAAAAGGTAGCCATAAGTGGAATGCCTGTCATCAATAAAATCTTCCCAATTTGAATCGATATATCTAACCAAATGAGTAGAACCCTTGGTTTAGTGTAGTATAAAGTGGGAAATGCCCTGTAAATAGTGTAAAATCCTTTTAGCAACCTGTTAGTGACTGCTATGAGGAAAATGTGTAAACCAAGATACAAGCCCTACTGCAAATGAAATATCAGGGTGAGTATGGGTCAAGTACATGAGACTTCCAACCAACTGTCTATATAATGTAGGATCATAAAGTGGAGTGGCACATGTGGAAGTAAGAGTAACCCCAGACTGGAAAGGAGATGGACTTGGCTTGTAATCAGGCATATCAAAATGTTGAAGAAGAGCATGGGTGTAATTTTGTTGACTCAAATGAATCCTTGAATTTTGTGTCTGAGAAATCTATAAACCAAGGAAATAATGCAGTAACCCCATATTTGTCATGTCAAACTACATGAAAGAGCTCTCTGAATATTCTGAATGTGGGAAGAAGAACTGCTAGTAAGGAGGGGATCATCAACATACAAGACAAGTATCACAACATCCTCGCCAACATGTTGGAGATATATTGTAGGATCAAAGTGGCAGTGAACAAAACTAGTAGATATAAGAAACGAATCCATCTTCCCATACCAAGCCCAAGGGGCCAGTTTGAGACTGTAGAGAGACCTTCAAAGTCTACAAACAAGAGAAGAGTCATGAATAAATCCACTAGGTTTCTCTATGTATATTTCCTCTTGTAAATCTCCATGAAAGAAGGCACTCTTCACATCCATCTGGTATACGGGCCACCCTTATGATGTAGCAATAAAAAATACAAAGCATATGGAATCCATCTTGGCGATGGGTGTAAAAGTCTTAGAGTAATCAATACCTTTAACTTGTAAAACCCCCTTTGTAATAAGACGAGCCTTATACTTGTCAATGGACCCATCAATTATGTATTTGGTTTAGTATACGTACTTACACCGAACCATATTTCTTCCTTTATGAAGAGATATCGAATCCCAAGTATTATTCTTCATCAAAGAAGAATACTCACCTGCCATCACATGAACCCACTCCTCTATCCCATGGGGCTGTGAAAAATAATGTAGATCCTCATAAACTGCCTGACACAAAATTCCAAAACGTGTAGAATGTGCATGATGATGCCTAGTGGGAGGAAATTCTGTATGAAAGTTGTTGCCTTAGAAATTGTAGTACAAGCCCACTTAGGCATAGTGACAACATTAGTGGGAATAAGATCCTCATCAACATCCCTAACCTCCTCAAAGAAGGGATCCTCAAGATGAGATAAAGAAGAAGTAGGCATAAAAGAAGATGAAGAATCATGAGGAGAGAAGCGCTCATCAAACTAAACAAGTGTTTGAAAAATAATCTCATGAGTATCAGGATCTATATTTTGATAAGCTCCCATGTCTTCATAATACCTTATAAAGATCAAGGGTTTACTCTTCTTATATAGCGATTTCCTTTTCTTCTTTAGCACAAAGGCCCAAACATGGCTCCTAAAGACTAAAAAAATGAGACATCGAGCTTATTTTTGTTTAATGCAAAATCACAACACCCCCAAATGAGTTCTAAAAATTTGCTTTTCTAAGGCAGACTCATTTGGTGTGATTGCATAACATTGAACTTTCCCCAAGGTGTGGGACCTTACAAAATGGAAAAGCTCTCCAGATTAAAGGTTGGTTCCTTATTCCTCTGTTTAGGTGCATGCGTGGGAGCTTGCAGAGGATTTATCTCTAAACCTAATCTAAAACTTACCAAGGAGACAGGGATAAGAAATGGGTACAAAAAATAAACAATATCTAAACTACCAGGTGATGCACCAAAGGAATGATGAACACTTATTTTGCTAATAGACACAAACCAACAAAATGCATACAATAAACAAGCACAGATAGCCAGATATGTAATGGGAGACCAGATGAAAGCAAAAGAGACAAGAGAGGATCTAAAATCGATCACAGACGTGTTTTATTGCTCTGTAGATTGATACAGTCCATTACAAAGTAGCCAAGAGGTAGAAACGTATTACAATTTTAGTGGAAGGCCTAAACCCCACAGATCCCTTTGCTAGAAGGAGGAGGGAGCCTGCAAAACAAAGAATGTCCAACCCTTTACAACGAATCCTACCCCCGTATTTATAGATTCAACCTGAAAGAAGAAAAGAGAGAGAAGCGGGAAAAGCAGGTTGAAGTTCAACCACCGCTGTTAATGCCTCTAATGAAATCTCTCCCCCAAATCCATCTTTACTACATCAATCCTTGGTTCGGTGCCTTGAAGGAAGAGGAAACGATAGAAACAAATTGAATCTGATCTGGTTGTTGAGACAAATGGATCCTGCATTGAAAGCCCAAAGACATTTCCTCCATTTTTCTTCACCTAACCTCTTCAAAATTAAAGTTCCAGACCTCCATGACATGGGTGAGGCCGAGATCTTTCCAACGGCATCAGATTTGCAATATTTTGAGCCCTGAGTCGAAAGATACACCCCTTGAAGTTTGTATCGGGCCTGTACAGGAGGGCGGGAAAAATAGCTCGAAAAATGGGTCCCCTTTCTTCCGATTCCCGCTTGGCTTTGACTCGGGCCCAGATGTTGACTTTTTCCTTAGGCGGAGTTACGGGCCATTTTGCAACTTTTACTCCTTTTGAGATAACAAGGGGCAAAGAACCAACTTTTTCCCCGATGGTTCGCTTTTGATTTTGTTTCCTTTTATGTGGGATCGTGGTTGATCCAATATTTGGCACGGAGGTGAAATATGGACAACAATTTGGCAACTCACAAAGGTATCTGTCTGCTAGATGAAAAGACCAATTGCCTTGTCATATCTATTGGGCATGGAGTCATGAGTGATAGCCTGCTACTGATCTAAACTTTGAAAACTGACCCATGGTCCACTTAGAAACCCATTAGAACTGAAACTGATCTTGACCAAATGTCGAGTCCAAACACTGCATGAGAGCAACAAAACAACACCACACTATATACAAAATTTGAAATCATACATACTCCAAATGGAACATGCAGAGCGTGCAAAGCACTTAGGAGAAAATCAATCTACACTACAACAAGACAATGTGCATAAGCACTTAGAGGAAAGAGAAAACTAAACTAATATGTATAGGGTGAGAACTCCCCTTTTAGTAGCAGTGCTTAAGATAGATCCCATTTACTGGAATCTGCAACTCTTCACCCTCTAATGTAGACAATTGGAAAGCATTGCTACTTTTGCATCTTGTGATCATATAGGGGCCACTCCAGATGGCGTCAAATTTGGAATGCCTTCCTGGTTTTGCTCGATTTGCATCCCATTTCAAAACCAGGTCTCCTTCTTAGAAGGTCCTTTCTTTTGTCTTCTTGTCAAAGCATTTCTTGATTGAAGCCTGATTCTTCTCTATTGCTTGGAGAGCATGCTCTCTAGTTTCTTCTAGTTCCATCAGCTCTACATACCTGGCCTCCATTGGTCCAAATTTAGACATCTCTAGTTGTTTCACGAGCTCCAATGCTAGCAACTCAAGTGATATAGGAAACACTGCCTCTTTCCCATAGACGAGCTTGAATGGAGAGCTACCTGTAGATCCCTTGGGCGTTATTCTATCATCCCATAAGGTCATTTTGAGCTTTGTGTGCCAGGTCCTTTGATTCTCATCAAGAGTTCTTCTGATGATCTTTAGCAGGTTCTTGTTTGTGGACTCAGCCTGGCCATTACCTTGAGGGTAATAGTTTGATGAAGTACTCAAATAAGTACCATTCTTGATGGCCCATCTTGTGATCTTGGAACCTATAAATGCTAATGCATTGTCTGATATGATGGTGGCTGGCACTCCAAATCTGGTCACTATCCCTTCATAGAAATCTAGGATACTAGACTCATTTTCTTCCTTGAGTGCCACTGCCTCGGTCCATTTGGTGAAATAATTTGTCGTTGTCAGGATCCATTTGTGACCTTGGCTTGAGTTTGGATTGATGACTCCAATGAAGTCCAATCCCCATTGCATGAAAGGTTGGTCGACTGAGATTGGGTGCAATAGAAGTGCCACTAGCCTTTCCTTGCCTTTAAAGAATGCACAATTCTTGCACCTTTTGATCCATGTGTAGCAGTCACTAAACACTCTGGGCCAATAATATCCTGCTTTCATGATTTTGAGTGCTGTCACTCTTGGAGAAAAATGGCCTCCAGCTGCTTCAACATGGAATTCTTGTAGCACTCTCTCCACCTGATCTTCCCTAATGCATCTCAGCAGAATGCCATTGATGTCTCTCTTAAACAAGACACCATCAATAAGAACATATGGGATGGCCTGTAGCCTGAAATGCCTTCTTTTTGCTTTACTCATCCCATGAGGACACATGCCTATTCGAAGGAAGTGCACCATGTCTTGGGTCCAACAAGGAGTAGGTACATCATCTCTCCCTTCTTCTTGATCATCTTGTAGAACAAGAACAACCTCCTTTTCACTGTCTGTTTCATCTTGCTGACCTGAGGCTAGTTGTTCACACAACCCCTTCCCACGGACCAGCTTGGTGACCTTGATCTCAATGTCATATTCCATGACACGGGTGATCCATCCTGCACGCTTTTCATTCAGGTCCTTGCTGAGAAGGAATTCTTTAACTCCCGCATGGGAGACCAATAGTTGGATTTTGTTGTTTGAAACCAAATTCTTAAACTTCTTCAATCCTCTGATTACCGCCAGGACCTGCCTCTCAATGAAGGAGTACCTCACCTCATAATCTTCCAGGATATGGCTGAAGAAAGCAATTGGCTATTCTGTACTTTCTTTGTTCTGCTGCACCAAGATTGCAGAAATTGTGTCGCTGCCACCAAAGGCATACAGTATGAAGTTCTTTTGAAAAATATGGGTTCACAAGAGTTGGGGCTTGTGATATGGCTTCTTTGATAGCCTCAAAACTTTCTTTTCCTTCAGCTGTCCACTTGAATGTTAAGCTCTTCTTCAGCATCAACGTTATTGGCTTAACAAGGGCAACAAAGTTTGGAACAAACCTGCAGACAAAATTGATTTTTCCCAAGAAGCTTTGAAGAGCCTTCTTGTGACTTGGCAATGGCAATGCTCTTATTGCTTGAACTCTTTCTAGGTCAATTGCCAATCCTTCCTTTGATACGATATGGCCTAGAAGCTTACCTTCATGGGCCAAGAATATGCATTTTTTGGGGTTCAGGGACACCCCAAATCTCCTACATCTCTGAAAAACTTGCCTCAGATGGAAGAGATGATCTGCTGCATTCTTGGAAAAAATAGTGATGTCATCCAAATAGATCAGCACTATTTGGTTAATTAATCCCTTGAATTCCATATCCATTGCCCTTTGGAAAGTGGCTCTGACATTAGACAACCCAAATGGCATTTTCTTGTAGGCATAGGTGCCCCACTTGGTGGTGAAGGCTGTTTTGAATTGATCGTCCTCTTTCACCATTATCTAATTGTATCCTGAATATCCATCTAGGAGAGAGAACCTCTCTGATCCAGACACCACTTGCAAAATCTGCTCCATCGAGGGGAGTGGGTAGTGATCCTTGAGAGATGCTCTGTTCAAATCCCTGAAGTCAACACACAACCTGATTTCTCCATTTTTCTTCCTGACTGGGACCAGATTTGTAACCCAACTTGAGTGTTTGATTGGAAATATGATGCTTGCCTCTATCAGCTTGTTCAACTCCTTCTTCATCAGAGCTCAATATGTGGGTTAACTGATCTCTGCTTCTACCTGATGGGCTGGGCAGTCAGATCTAGTTCTATTGTGTGTTGTGCTAGCTTTGGATTGAACCCCCTTAGGTCTTCATAACTCCAAGCAAACACATCAGGGAATTCTTGGCAAAGTTGTATGAATTCATACCTTTCTTGTTTGGTGGCCACTTTTCCAATTTGAAGTGTTTTGTCTTCTCCAACTGGGATTGACTCTGAATATTCTCCTTTGATCTACATGTTAGCCTTCTCTTTTATGAACTGATCATTAGGATTGAAAATAGATTCCAGTGTCACTAAGCCTTTGGGAATCTTGTTTGTATGCAGTTGTACTATCTGATTCCCATACTGTTGCTCTAGTCTGCTCTGGTTTATAGCTGAGAATTTAGCTTCTTCTTGTAGAAAGTTAATGATCTGTTGATCATTCTCAAACACCTGCCAGCATGTATTATTATCTGGCATTGCTGGCCTCACAACCACATGGATATGCGGTTGTTTTATGTCCCTCTTGATGTTGTCAACCACATCAAATGTTGCTCCAATTGCTACAAGTCTATCAGTAAATTCATTCTCCTTCCTAGGTATGGACACAATACTGAAGGCCTCAAAATCCTCCATGAGGTCCAATACCCTACTCTTGTAGTGTTTTAGCAGGTCATTTTTTATAGCATTAAGTCCTCTGACCTGATTGGCAACCAGTTCACTATCACTGAATACTTACAAGTTCTTAATTCCCAGCTTCCTTGCCCAATGAAGACCTTGGACTAAAGCCTCATATTCAGCAGTGTTATTTGAGCAAGCAAACTAGAATCTGAAGGCTAAATAATATCTCATACCTCTGGGGGACACAATCATGGCTCCTCCTCCAGCTCCTTGTCTACTCCTTGAACCATCAAAGAACAATTGCCACACCTCATTGTCATCCTTGTATTCTGGCTTGATTAGGTCAGGAAGAGGTTGGTTCTCTTCATGTAGGTAGTAGACACCTAGCTCAGATTCTTCCATCTCCCTATAGGGGTCAAAAGCATGACTTTTGTTGGCCCAATCATCAAGAGTCAAGTTTGGGATACATCCCACCTTGGTATTTGCTTCAGAAGTGCTTAGGAGGTCCTCTTGATCAAAAGCTGAGCAGTTGGCGTTGATTGGGCTAGGAACATAGGATTCAATATGATAATCAACAATAGGTTCAGATTTGATTGTGGCCTTCACTCCATACCTTGTCCTAAAGAGCATATGTGACCAATCAACAGATAGGTAGCCTCCAATTTTGGTAGTGAAGTCCCTAGACAGACACAAAGTGAAATGTGGTGGCAAGTCTATGATTGACATGTTTTGCAAAACAGTCACATTAGGGAAAGCATGTAGAGTGAGACTCAGATCCTTGATGATTCCCACAGTAGTCACTGCTGTCCCATCTAATTGGACTACTCCTCTAGAGATGACCTCATATTGGAGACCCAACTGATCAGCTATTTGTTTGGGCATCACAGAACTACTAGCCCCAAAATCAATCATACAATTATGCACTAATTTGTCCCTAATAATCAATGAGACATAGAATGGAGGAGGTCTCAGGTTTTTACCTTGTTGTTCCTCCCAAGTTAAACTGTATTGACAAGCACTCTTTCTTGCTGGTTAGGGGTTTCATTTGAACTTGACCAACTTTGCATGGCAGCCTGCAACAGATCCCTCTACCCTAGAATGGCCAGTGACTCCCATAGTGAAATGTTCACACTTGTCTTTTTCATCTACTCAATAATATTGAATGTGTTGTCCTTTTGCTGCCCCTTCCTAGACACATTTCTTTCTTGCACATGGGCTATTATAATCGGTGCTTGACTGGGTTTGGTTTGGATTGGTTCAGCATGTTGGGAGTTGTACTTGGAGCACCAGGACCTTGTGGAGTGATGGAAGATTGAGGGTCACCTGAATTTAGTGGTTGGTTCTCTCCAATATTTATCTTTTTGGACCGTGTATTGACAACTACACTTTGAGAAGGGAATTGATTCATCCCACATAAGTCTTCAGCCTACCAGTTGACAAGCATAGTCTCATTTGGGGGGCACCTTGTTGAGCTCCTTATTATTGATCTTCCTCTTGGTCAGATTCTTGTGGCGCCATACTAGTTTACACCATCAAGGCCTGATTTAGAGCACCATTAAAGCACGTTGATTGGTTATGTGGTTGTCTGCATGGAAAACACCAATCATATTCCTGTGTCATATTGTTCTGTGCAAGAACCAATGCCCTTGATGTTGAAGTTGTGTTAGGATCATACGGCCTGAAAGGTCTAGCAGCTTGGGGTTGTCCTTGGTTCTGGCTCTGATTCACAGTCTGAGGTGGTGGCCTATTCTACTGATACTGGGGTCTGGCTTGATATTGAGCCTGGGGCTGGTATGGCCTGAAACTCTGAGCTTGTTTCCTTTTGATGGTCACTAGCTCATTCCCAAAGTTCTGAAATTGCTTCATTACCGCTTCCTGAAACTCTTTAGCGGCATTAAATGATGAAGTGGAAGCTTCAACTGAGCTTTGACTCCTGGGGGTGGGTATAAGAGCTAATGTAGGTGCTTGGCTAGTATATGGGCTTCCTAACTTAGGGTACAGAGGCATAGATGGCCTAGGAGTGATTTTTCCAGCTTGAATCAAAAGGTTCTCAGCCCCTATGGAGAGGTTATAAGTTGCAGGTAATGTAGTGCCCCCCATTGACTGAATCATCAGAGAAATATTAGAATTTAAAGCCCTAAGAAAGTATAAGAAGACACCTTCATTAGTGGGCTTTACTGCTATTGGAATCCTATCCTAGGTCCGTTGGAATTTGAGGTTGAAGTCTGTCAGCTGCTCGTTCGGGGCTCTCTTGATTGTTGTTAGTTGCTCCAACAAAGATAAGTTATCACCTTTTTTCCCAAACTGATCATGAAGAGCCATGCACAGCTGGTTCCAGTTCTGGATAGAGCCTGCTGTAAGACTCCTGAACCATTGTGAAGCTTTCCCTTTGAATGAAGAGGTGAGCAACTTGACTGCAATGTCCATCTCATGGATCTCATGGATTATACAGACATTTGCAATATCTTGGACATGGTCACCAAGAGAAGTTTGATTTTCCCCAGTGAAATGTGGGATGCTCTTTAATGCTACAATCAGAACTGGGTTTTGTGCAATCAAGGTGAGTGGATTGCTACCAGTGAAGTTGACATATGGATTTGGTTATGCCATTCTGATTGGCCTAAGAACCCTTATAGACTGAAAGAAAGGCCTTACAGGTGGAGGTGTTGACAAGGTTCTGCTTGGTGGAGATGGAGACCTCTGAATTCTTCTTCCTCTCCTTTCTCTACCTTAGGATAGATGCAAGTATTTAAATATACCTGCTTTCCCTACTCTAGACCGGGTTTTTATCATGAATCTCCCAAGCTTGGGCTGCTAAAACCAGTAGATTTGTTTCTTTTAGAGTCACCAGATGTACAATTTTAAGACTTCTTAAAATCCATAATCACAACAAGTGTACATCAATCCCTACTGTAATAAGATGGAGACTTCTTAGTCCCACCAGGCGTGCCAAAACTGTTAATGCAAAATCACAGCACCCCCAAATGAGTTCTAAAAATTTACTTTTCTAAGGCAAACTCATTTGGTGTGATCGCATAACATTGAACTTTCCCCAAGGTGTGGGACCTTGCAAAATGGAAAATCTCTCTAGATTAAAGGTTGGTTCCTTATTCCTCTGTTCAGGTGCATACGTGGGAGCTTGCAGAGGATTTATCTCTAAACCTAATCTAAAACTCACCAAGGAGATAGGTATAAGAAATGTGTACAAGAAGTAAACAATAACTAAACTACCAGGTGATGCACCACAGGAATGATGAACACTTATTTTTCTAATAGACACAAACCAACAAAATGCATACAATAAACAAGCACAGATAGCCAGACATGTAATGGGAGACCAATTGAAAGCAAAAGAGACAAGAGAGGATCTAAAATTGATCACAGACATGTTTTATTACTGTAGATTGATACAGTCAGTTACAAAGTAGCAAAGAGGCAGAAACGTATTACAATTTTAGTGGAAGGCCTGAACCCCACAGATCCCTTTGCTAGAAGGAGGAGGGAGCCTGCAAAACAAAGAATGTCCAACCCTTTACAATGAATCCTGCCCCCGTATTTATAGATTCAACCTGAAAGAAGAAAAGAGAGAGAAGCTGGAAAAGCAAGTTGAAGTCTGTCACCTCTGTTAATGCCTCTGATGAAATCTCTCCCCAAATCCATCTTTACTGCATCAATCCTTGGTTAGGTGCCTTGAAGGAAGAGGAAACAATGGAAACAGATCGAATCTGATCTGGTTGTTGAGACAGATGGATCCTGCATTGAAAGCCCGAAGATGTTTCCTCCATTTTTCTTTACCTAACCTCTTCAAAATTAAAGTTCCAGACCTCCATGACATGGGTGAGGCCGAGATCTTTCCAAAAACATCAGATTTGCAATATTTCGAGCCCTGAGTCGAAAGATACGCCCCTTGAAGTTTGTATTGGGTCTGTACAAGAGGGCAGGAAAAATAGCTCAAAAAATGGATCTCCTTTCTTTCGATTCCCGCTTGGCTTTGACTCAGGCCTAGATGCTGAATTTTTCCTTAGGCGGAGTTGCAGGCCATTTTGCAACTTTTACTCCTTTTGAGATAATAAGGGGCAAAGAACCAACTTTTTCCCCGACGGTCCGCTTTTGATTATGTTTCCTCTTATGTGGGATCGTGGTTGATCCAATATTTGGCATGGGGGCAAAATATGGACTAAAACTATGCACTAGCTTAAGTGGTGAAGAAGCTCTCTTGGACATATTCTTAGGGAATGGATCTTGGTGTTATTTCCCTAATGCGCAACCTAGACAAACTCCCTTGAGATAAGAAACTCTAGGAATACCATCCCCCATACCACAAGTGCTAAACTCCTTCAAATATATGTAATTGAGATGTCTAAATCTCTCATGTCAAAGCTTATTCTCTGAATGTGCATGAGAAACCAAGCCTGTCCCTATGGAGGAAGTGTCATCAAAACCCTCAAGGTGATATAGTCTAGAACCATGATCAATAATACCTTGAGCAACAAGTGAATGAGGCTCCAACAAGGTTTTTACTTACGTCCCTTATGGTGTAAAATTCATTATTTTTCCTTAACCAGAATGACAAATTTGATATACATAAAGTAAATTTGTAGTGATGTTAGGAACATACAGTGCATCTTTGATATTGCCACCATCAAGGTGTATGTCACCTTTTCCCTTAACAAAAAGAAAAGAATAATCTCCAACCTTAATTTGGGAAGTAGAACTCAAACATAGAGATACAAAAGACTCATTGGAAGAATTTATGTGATGAGAAGATCCAGAATCTATAACCCAACTATCTGCAAGTGTTGACTAAGATCTCCCAACAACATTAAGTGTTTTGCCATGTTGATTGGAAGAAGGTAGAGTAGATATGGATATTTTGTGTTTCTTGGCTCCATCTTGTAAGGCTTGCATTCACTTGTAACACCTGTGTTCTTCATGACCACTACCCCCACAAAAAGACCATGAAAGAACATGAAAGAGCACAAAGCTCTTTGAGACGGAGAAGGGGAGAACTTCAATATACCGTTTGGTTTTCCCTTTCCCCTGGGATTAGATGTTACTACTACCTTTTGAGAGGTGGAAGATTCAAGTGTAGATAGTTTGGATTATTTCCTAGTAATTCTTTCACAAAATGTTTCTAAGGTAGGAATTTGGAATGTGTCACCTAAGGCATCCATGTCAGAGAAAAAGGTAAAGGCAAAGATTTGGAATGGACCTCTCAACTTGGATAAAATTAGGTAAACACACTCTTCATCTTTCTTGTATCTTCCACTCCCCTTCAAGTATATTAACAAATGCTTAAAATTAGTAAGATAGTCTATGATTGATGGAAAATATTTATGACTAAGAGAAGTGATCTCAATTTCAAGTTGCATGGCTCTTATATGATTATTTTCTAAGTTATCACTGTGAGGAATGCTTGTATTCTCAGGAGCATGAATCTCCTTTTTGTTAATTTCTTCTGGATTGCTTGTACATTGAGGATCATGAGTCTCATTCACTGTATTGCTTTCATTTATGATAGAACCTGATTAAGCTAAATATGAAAATATATGCCTAATCTGATTGTTATTGTAGTAGTAAATGAATAAACAATTAAGTACAAAAATTAATCCAAACAAACTAAGCAAGAAAGTATGAAAACCTAAGTAAAAAGAGGGGGTAGAAAGCCTTAACTAATTTTCATTTATTCCTAGATTATGTCGAAATGTTGACTGGATAAATAGAGAGAGGGGAGTGTTGCACAAAACCCCAGAAAAGTGTGCGAGCTGGGATCTTCTTAGAATGGGGCACCTAGAGAGGGACAAGGGCACCCGTGGGCGCCCTAGGCTTGTTTCTGGGCGTATGTGTCTACCAAAAATCTCAAAAAACCTCCTTTGAGTGGTTACTAAGTGATCATTGTTGTTCACCTTTGGTCGCTATGAGGTCACACCAAGATCGCTAAGGTCGTTGAAAACCTGCAATGAAATATGAACCTACAAAATCCTCAAATAGACATCAAATCCTAAAAAAGAAAGATGCAGAATGAGGGGTCGAACTGTCCTCAGTTGTCACAATGGTGATCTTACAACTGAGTGTTGCACTGCATCTTAGACCCAATGTAGTTTTGTGTGTGTGGAATCGTGTGTTATTTGGCTCTTGTGCATGTTGTACTTGATAGCGAGCAAGTAAGTTAGATGTAAAGAAATGTAATAGATGTGTGCATGGAATAGAATGAACTTCCATCCTATGAAGTGTATGTAGAATAACCAGCCCTTGTGTCCCTTTGATGGTGTTAAATGGATGCAATGGAGCTCTTAGATGCTTGATGGATTCAACCTTAGGTTGTGATAGATAGTGCTTAGTGCTTGGTCCTTTATTATGATCACATAACTTTATATTTATCTGATTCCTTTGCTTGAATTTCATAATTAACCTCGAAAATTCCAACTATCAAAAGATAAGATTCTCAAATGACTAGAAACGACCCAAAAGATGCAAACAAAGTATAAAGGGGTCAAGGGCACCTAAAGGGGATGAGGGCGCATGACGCTAGCGTTCTGGTTGGGTGATGGTGTCCAGAATGATAAACATCAAAGTATAAAAAGGAAGACTAAGAAAGTAAGGGTGTAAGACCAAAAGTGGCAATAGAAAACAAAGAAAGGTGGCCAAAGACATGGGTTAATTAGTAATTTTCTTACTTAGGCATCATATGAATAGTAGTATGCAATCAAGACTAGATAATTACCCAAAGTGCATGATTTTGTGTCTACATTTTCCCTCAATTTATATTGGTGAGCGGAAAGCTCGGTAACATAAAGTAGATAGAGATGCATACCCGATAACCATGTAGATTGATGTAGAACGAGTGTGCCAAGGGATAAGACAAAGCGTGGAGTGATAAAAGTGTGAATCATGGATTCTAAGGAGGAAAAAGTGCAAAAAGTGATGATGAAAATGAACCTAGGGAGGAAGCACATGTGTAGATGTTGTGATGTACCTGTAGTTGATGTTATGAATGATATGGACTATTGATTTCCATACAAACAAACCTGCAAAACAAAAGAATGAACAAGTAGTCAAATACACATGTATATGTATAAAAAGCATGTAAAGAAGTATGTAAAATGCTGAAAATGTGAAAAAGGAACATGTGCACATGATCCGCGATAAGGAAAGAGTGTAGAAGGATCCTGAATATGTTATAGATGAATGAGCTTTTGGGAGATCTCACACTAGTTTTGTCAGTCGCTAGTTTTTGGGGCAATCTCATGCCAATGATATGAAAGAAGTGTAGAGAGAAAAGTTTGGTGTTATCCTCCAACCTTTAATTGCTTCCTGTAATGTAGGACACCACTGCAAATGGTGTGCAAAATTCAAACAATTCGATCCAATGTGAAAGTGCTAAGGACTGTATGCCTTGTAAAAGTCGTTGTGTGGAGTTCCGTAGAATATGTTGAACTACAAAATGTTGTGTAACTACCCCCTATTTATAGGCATCCAAGAAGGGTCTTGTTGTGCTAAGGACCCAAGTTTGATTTTGAGCCCTGAAATTAAAAATTGTGATGCACCGTTACTATGTAGGGTGATGACTATAGATTGTTGTACGGAGTGACTAATTCACCCAAATGATGCCCCCCTCATTTGGGGTGCATTTGACATCGTTGAAGGAGTATGTGGCCCAAAAGAGGACCGACCGTTGTGTTGAAACTATGCCCTATAGGGGGTAAGGGAATGTGCTTGGTAGAAACCAAGGCATATACAAACAAAGTGGCTAGGAGACAAGTGTTAGTACAAGTAAACATGCATGTAAAACGTAAGCTAGTAAATAAACAGATAATGTATAAGTTAAGATACAAGAAGACAATGTAAACATGCAAGAAGACAATGTAGACCACGAAAAGTGGGTTACAAACATGGGACACCACTCATGATATCACAATACAATCAAGGTCGACGAAGTCAAAAGCAGACAATGTGCACACAAGACAAAGGGCAAAGCCCACAAGCAAGAGCATACAAAGACAAGAAATGTAACAGACAACCATGTAAACAAATAGAAGTGCAATACAAATGTTGCACACAAAACACCCATTAGCATGTTAGAAAGATAAAAATTATGTCAAGGTGTGTATAATCCGATAAAGTAATGTCTTATGAAACAAAATGAAACAATAATGCATGCAATGTACGAAAGCGGATGCCCCCAGGAGCCGTTGTGGGGCTGGTAATAGGTATTGCACCAAGCATCCATGTTGTGTATAATAGATTTGTAACATCTATGATCACAACTAGAAATGCAAGTGAATGTGTATGTGTGTATGATAAAGATATTGAAATATAAAATATCTATCTAGTATGTGTAATAAAGTGTACATGTAAAAGCATAAGTAACCAAGAGTAAATGCAACCAAGATATGCAGTATGTCATGGATGAGACATAATGGAATGCAATGTGAATGATAGGAGCAGCGTACCCCCTGAGTGGATGTGTATTTATGAGATGAGGTTCATTTATTTATGCCCCCTCAGCAGTCAAGAATGATTAAGTTAAGTAAGAAAATATATGCCTAATTTGATTGTTATTGCAGTAGTAAAAGAATAAACAATTAAGTACAAAAATTAAGCCAAGCAACCTAAGCAAGAAAGTATGAAACCATAAGTGTAAAGAGGGGGTAGAAAGCCTTAGTTGATTTGCATTTGTTCCTGGAATGTGCCAAAGTGGTGATCGGATAAATAGAAATGGAGGAGATTCACGTCAAGTTCACCAAAATGATTAAGCTAAATATGAAAATATATGCCTAATGTGATTGCTATTGCAGTAGTAAAATAATAAAAAAATTAAGTACAAAAATTAATCCAAGCAAGCTAAACAAGGACGTATGAAACCCTAAGTGAAAAGAGGGGGTAGAAAGCCTTAGCTGATTCACATTTATTCCTGGATTGTGCTGAAGTGCTAGCCAAATAAACAAAGAGGGAGGAGCATTGCATAGAACCCTATAAAAGTGTGCGAGTTGACGATCTTCCTGGACTAGGGTGCTTGGAGAGGGATAGTGGTGCCCGTGGTCGTCCTAGGCCATTTTGTGGGTGCCTACATATGCAGAAATGCTCCAAAAACCTCCTCAAAGTGGTCATTATGTTTTCATTGTTGTTCTCCTTTGGTTACTATGAGGTCGCACCAAGATCATCAAGGTTGCTGGAAACATGCAAAGTAATATGAACATGCAAAACCCTCAAATAAGCATCAAATACTAAAAAATAAAGATGCAGAATGAGGAGTCAGACTATCCTCATCTATCACAATTGTGATCTTATGACTAAGTGTTGCACTACCTCTTAGACCTAATGTAGTTCTCTGTGTGTGTGCGAAATCATGCCCTAGATGGCTCTTGTGCGTGTCGCACTTCATAATGAGCAAGTAAGCTAGATGTAAAGAAATGTAATAGATGTGTGCATGGAATAAAATGAACTTCCCTCCGATGAAGTGTATGTAGAATAACCAACCCACGTGTCCCTTTAATGGTGTTAGATTGATGCAATGGAGCCCTTAGATGTTTGATGGATGTAACCTTGGGTGGTGATAACTAGTGCTCAGTGCTTGGTCCTTTATTATGATCACATAAATTTATATTTATATGGTTCCTTTTCTTGAATTTCATAATTAACCTCAAAAAGGACAACTACCAAAATATCATATGCTTGAATGGCTAGAAAGGACCCAAAATATGTGAATGTAGTCATAAAATCACGCATTTATAGACATTATTTAGCCCCCGTCTCATACTACTATTTAAAAGGTTTTTGAGTGAAGAAAGTACTAATTAACCCCAATCTTTTGGACATCTTACTTTATTTTCTTTCGTGATTCCCGACCTCTTGCACCCGCATGCCCATTCATCTTTCATCATTTTGCATCATTTTAGCTTTGACTGGGGCACCCATGGGCACTTTGGTCCCACCAGAGGTGCCCCGATCCTTTTTGAAGTTTCTAGCCACCTTTTGGGAACTTTCTAGCCGTTTTAGCTTCTTATCTTTTTGGTGGCCAGCCATTTCGAGGTTAATTATGAAATTAGATCAAGAGAACCCTATAAATATAAAGTTATGAGACCATAATGAGGGACCAAACACTAGTCATTACTATCATCTAGCTAGAGTTACATCCATTTGGAGATCATTTGCATTCATTAGCTCCATCACAAAGAGAAGGTTGGTTAATCTGCATCACACAAGCATAAGGGGAGGGATTCTATTCTATTCCATCCACCATTCTACTATATTTTTACATCTAGTTATTATCCGCTACTTCACAAAGTGCGACTGACACAAGAGCACCTAGGGCACATGATGCACACACACACACACACACACACACACACACACCAGAACTACATTTGGGTATGAAATGTAGTACAACACTCAGTTAGTAAGCCCACTATTATGACAGTTGAGGTCAATCTGACCCATTCATTTGTATTATTCTTTTTTAGGGTTTTGATACTTATTGTGGCATCTTGCAAGTCTTTCTTTCATCTTGGATTATCAGTGACACTTAACGCAGTGGAGTGAATCTGATGTGACACACAACGAGGGTTTCAGAATACTTGTCAAACTTGTGAAACTTAGTTCCAGACCTTTTACACAGACCGTGGCACCCATTTTGTAGATTAGAGCACTCACAGGCGCCCCAATCCCTTTCCAGGCACTCCAATCTAGCTAGATATCTCAAATCCATCCTTTTTGGGGCCTCTGTATAGTCGTTCATGTTTCTTGTTTCTCTAATTACTTTTGTGACATAGCTCAACGAGCTCTTCAAATAAACTAAGTCACTTCCATACTTCCCTTGCATATTAGGGTTTCTTCTTTCATTAGATTAGTTGTTTGCGTCATTTTCCATACTTTTTTATTGCATTCATTTACTATATTTACATGTCATTCTAGATTAGATTAACTATCAACTATCCCACACATTCCACATTTTAGTTAATCATTTTGGTGAACCCAATCTTCGAATACCCTTTCTCCTTGGGCCTTTTCTTCGTATGGTCGTCACTCGTAGTGGTCATTTTCAATCTTATCAATATTGTGAGCTTCCTTCATTCACTCGTCGGACCTCCAAATAAATGGTTGATATCCCTACATCTGTAGCTACCACAGATAATCCTTTGGATAATTTTCACAATGTTCCTCTCCATGAAATAGAAATAACTGATAGTGAGAATTCATATGATGAAGATACCAATGTTGACCAAGATCAACTTAACGTTATTACTGAATTTCTCCAAGTGTTGCGTGAAAACCCTACTCATCTCCATCATTTCTTGCAAGCTCTAATCACCACTAAGATAGCTCATGATGCTTCAACTTCCGTAGTTGCTCCTTTTACTACCATGGTCTCTACTCCACCTAACTATGTTTATGCTCCCATTACTACAAACATCACTCCCACCATTCACCCTAGTACTCCTCATCTGCACCTCAGTTCTTCTTCGAATTCTCCATATTTGACCTCTTTATATCAAGACTTGCAAACCCAAATTCATCAGCTTCAGCTAGCTACCTCACGCACAACACCATTATTAGACTCTACAATATTGTTGCATACTCCTTTCGCGCCTACCATATCAACCTATCCATTGCCACCTAATTTTGTCTCTCCGAAGCTACCTATGTTTAAAGGCCATGGGGACCCACAAGAGCATCTCCAAGCATTGTAGCATGCCTTGACTATGTAGAAAATCATACTATACTCGTTAAGCTTTTCCCTCGTAGTTTGTAAGACTATGCGATGTGTTGGTTCTATGACCTACTTGTGCATTCGGTAATCTCTTTCACGCATATGGTCAATGCCTTTCTCATGCATTTCTCTATCAACATTAGCTCTAAGATATCCTACGCTCAACTTGCATGGCTCAATCAAGGGTCTCATAAACACTTATCTAATTATGTCTTGTGATACAAAACAATTTAGCTAATATGTCTAACGTACTTGAAAATTCCGAGCTTCAAGACTTATTCATTCAGAGTGATTAACTAAAATGTGCTAAACTATGTAGTATGAAGATAGTTAATCTAAGCTATGAAAAAATGTACTAAAGTAAATAAATGTATTAAAGAAATATGCTAGTGATCTAATTAGATAAGTAAAATAAAATACTAAACCCTAATGTGTAAGAGAGAAAAGGAAAGAACTCAGTTGATAACATATACTTGTTGGACAATGTCACAAAAGCAACTGCATAAATCAGAAGCAGGAACGACTGGGCTGGGGTCTCGTAGAGGGCATATCTAAGTGATATGGCTAAACTAGATCACCTGGGAGAGGACTGGGGAGCCCACGGGTGCTCTGGTAAGAAAAACATGCACCTTGGTCTAGGAAAAAGGTATGGAACTAGTCTTCACAGGTCCTATAGATGACTGATAACCTTTGTTTCTTGTCACATTAATTTTTTTGTACTGCGCCGAATGCTCCAAATATTCCAAGAGGAAGAATAACCTTTAAAAAGACCCAAAAGGAAGTATCAAAACCCTAAAAAAAATATGCAAATGAATGGGTCAGACTGATCTCAGCAGCCACAATAATGGGCTTACTAACTGAGCGTTACACTACATGCATTCTGGTTAGCAAATGGATTTACACACATGCAAATGACATGCAACAGTCAGGGGACAAAGTCCCTCCTCAATGAAGGTGAGGCTTCCTTTATTGAAAACCAAAACTGTATTTACATCTATACATTCAGAATTGTATGTGGGGGTGTTTTGGGACATCAACTAGAAAGAGGTGTGAATGAGGGAAATGAAAGGAAAGAAATGGAAAGGAATGGATGAAAGGAGCATACAATAACTACGTAAAAATAGAGCTTAATATTGCACATAGAAGAATAAGAACAATGAATAACCGACTCAAATAAAATAGAGTTTGAATAAGCTAAACAAGAATCAATGAAAGGGAACACACGTGAGCAAGTATATTTCAGAGCTTGATCACCATGAACAAGAACAAAAAATTAATAATGTTGATAATAAGATCAAAGATAGTATCCACATGTAATATTTAAGCACTAACATCTAATGACCATAAGAACATCAAATGCTACAAGAGATAATGAATGGGACACAAAGTTCATATTTCATTAACTCTCCAAAATGTCTTCACAAAAGAACACAAAGTTTTTTTCTTAAAACAAAGCTTGTACAAAATAATTTTATTCTCCTCTCTCAAAGTCACCCTTACAAATGAGCCCGTAACTTCCTTTTATAACCCAAAAGTTGGTTACAAGGTAGTTAGGGTTTACATGAACATCAAATTAGGGCACCATAAGTGACCTCGATTTAAATTACCTAACTAAAATAAGTCAATCATCACTTTATAACCATTTGAAAGTCACTTTAGGAGAAGTACATAAATAAAGGGAAATGGGTACATGTAGATCCCATACAGAAAAAAAAAAACACATGAATTAAGTAAAACAACTAGTGACTTATCCATTGGGTAGGGTTTGCCTATTATCATTTGTATGAGAAATGAACACGCACACCCATTAAATAACATAAGAAATCATCCCACCATTTTTTTTTTGAAACAAGGTTCCTAATTCTTCACCAATTCGAAAGATTTGAGCTTCTGCAATGTCTGGTGCATCTTTTCTTCCTCTGGAAAACAACTTCGAAGATTACAAGCCTCACAAAGTACCCGTAGTTCAAGAATCTTACTTGGTATGGTATGCATATCTATAACTTTAGATTGGATCTCTTCACATAGTTTTTTGATCCTGTAACATTGATCAATAAAAGAAGTGGAAAAATTATCAATAGGAGTGTACATTTCATGTATCAATTTCATGAATTGTTCCTTCATATGTTGTACTGAATTCCTTTGGTTGTGTTCATTGATAAAGGTACAAGGAATCTCTTCAATGAAGGTTTGAATGGAAGAAAGTGCGGTATAAGCTTCATCGCACAGACTATTAAACTGAATTATTAAGTCTTCCATAATCAATTTCTTGGACTTAGCATGATTTAGCCATAGAATTCGTGTCATGCGATGGTCAAACTCAAGGATTCCCTTCGAGGATAAGAATGTAGATTCCATGCGAGAAAGATCCTGAAGAATTGGAAAGATCTGATCCATAACTATTAATTCTACAATGAGGCATTCCTTGAATGGAAACAGTGGATCAAGGTAGGCATAGATATTATCAGATATTTTTATCACCTCATCAATTGTTCTCAACCCACCATTTTATATCTGAGAAACCTATGACCTTACAGTGTGCCCTAGAATGATCACATCCTTTGATTGATTGAGAATTTCCTAATTTGGGATGGTCACTGTTTCTGGAATAGGAAAAGAAGACACAATTGGATTGATCAAATGTTAAACGTATGAGATCAACTAATTCTTCTCTTCTTTGAGTTGGGAAATTTGAGATTTGTATCTCTCCAACCTTTTAAGAACATTGTTGATTGAATCTTTTGCCATGGCAATATCACTTTCAAAAATGGTCTTTCCGAGGGCTATTTTGGATACTTCATAATCAGTAATTGTCATGTCTCCACGATCCTTTTCAGTTGTTGGGATTGCAATTTCTGAAAATTTATTTCCGCTATCATCAATAGCTACCCTAGAGAAGACCTTGAGCATTTCGGGCACAACTTCATTGGAAAGGGCAGAAAGAGCTTCCAAATCGATGTTAGCCACTTTGATCAATCCCTCTCTCTCTCTCTCTCTCTCTCTCTCTCTTTTATTTTGAAATCAACCTAGGCAAGTGTTTCATTCATTAGTTCGACACAACATATTTGAGAATTGGAAGGGATATCCTCTTTACTTTCCTCATGATTAAAACCAATAGGTAATTATTTTGCAACCTCAATCCTTGGTGAAGTGGCATCTGCAACACATTCTTGATTACCATCATGTTGTTGTGGAACATTCCCATCACCTTGATGCTCAGAATAATTGGATATCTGCATCATTGGGATTTGTTTAGACTCAGGTGTCTGACATTGATGACTTGGATCTTTAGTGAGCCTATTGGAACTCTTAGTGATGTGGATAGATGAGTTTGGGGTAGAAATACATGAAACATGTTCCCTTCCTTCTCTAGTATGCACACTCTTTACTGACCTTTGAGACATTACTTCTTCATTAGAGACAAATTTGGGTAACCACCGACTTTTCCTTTGAGATGTGTGTGATGACGTTGGTGGAGACTGCCATGAAGAGGTTTACACCACCTTTTTCTGTGTGAGCCCTCCTCTCGTTAGTAATTTTTGTATTTCAGAAATATGTGCCTGAAATGGGAGAGGGTTGGTTATTTGGTTCTCATACCACATCATAGTTCTTCTCAACATGGTTTATTCATGGTATCTAGAAAAGTTTCATCTCCTTTACTCCAATCAATATAGGGAGTGGAGTGAAAAAAATCTGATTGTAGGTAGGATCCATAATATCAATTCCATTATCAGAAATGGTCAAAGGAGGATCTCTCAATCCATAATTTTCTATATCAGCCAATGTGAGATGAGAAAATTGTCGTCATCTTACCTCCTTGTCATCCACACATCCTACCCAATAGTCTTCTATGCTTGATTTTTGCTTGTATCTCGCTCCTAGGGCTCTTTCCATGGAACCTTTAATATCAAACTAAGCCCTACTTGTGAAAGAATGTATGGTGATGTGGGAAAATTCTTTTTCCATCAGTTCCGCACTATGGGAACTTGGACATTTGTATTCCCCAATCTGAATTGGGAAATGAATGCCTTCTTTATGTTTATTCACATGTAGACAACAGACTCAGAAAAATTGACATGAAATTTCCATCAATGCCAAGTTTTTATTAGCATATTTAGGGAGTTTGTAAGGAACTCCCACAAATCCACTAACCCGTATATAGGAGTAAGAAGAAAACTAGATATACCCAGTTCCCCACTATTCTATGATGGCTTTGGCATCCTCTGAAAACCTTTCTTCTAGATTTCTCCCTAGTGATCTGATTACATAGAAAAGGAAGGCATCATTGACCCTCCAGAAATGGTGAGAACCATTCTTGAATTCAAGTTGTGGGTAAAAGTGAAAAACACTATTTTTACTAGGATCCATTGTGCCTCTAGTTACCAGCCCTGAAAATATTCTCCTGGCTACAACATAGATCAAATATGAGGTCATGTAAAAGTGACCCATCATTCTCACATTGATCAACTACTTATGAAGGGTGTTGTTGATGATACTTTCCCAATCAACAAACATCTTCACATTGAGGATGATACAAATGAATTTGTACATCCAAGGATGGAAATTATTGGTGGAAGGGAGACCAAAAACCCTGCTAAGGAGAGTGATGATATCTCCTATTTCTTCATGAAACTCCACACAAAACAATTCTTTGGGTATTCTTGAAGTTTGAGTTTTCAGTTTAACTAACCAATTCTTATTCACCATTTTTGACCATCTTAAGAGATCTTCATCCCAGAATTTTTGTGCCGATTCTCGCATTATGTCAACATTTTCTTCATACATTGGCACTTTTAACATCTCCTCCATGTGTTCGGGAGAGTTAAGCAAAAGGGGTTCATTTCTGTCATTAAAAACTACCCGATGCTTAAAGTCATAGTGTTCGGCACAAGCTAGAACAAACTCAAGACATTCTATTGCAACCGAAAATGTTGATGCTTGAGGTAAGCCACAACGATAGAGCCTTTTTGAGAAAATAGTTTTTCCTTCCCTCTTAACCTTGTCATAAAATTGGATCATATCCACATGACCTAAATTAGTATCTGAAATGTTATCGTATGTTGAGCTTATGGAAGATGTTGGGATTAACCCTTGATATGCATACTTGAGTGCTGATTTGTTAGAGCATTCTCCCATTGTGAATTTCTAAAGCGGAAAGAAAAGGGAAGCACAAAATGGGAAGGTGTCTGGTCTCAATCTCCAGACCATCGTAACCGTAAGAAGAAATACGAATCTTATTTATTATTATTATTATTTAAATAAAGCTAAGAAATTCTAGGTTACAATTTTTACAAAGTGGTAATATGAGCTCGAGCTCAAGCTATACAATGAAATATTGAGACTGAGATCAAATTACAAAACAAACCAAAATGATATGAATTGGGCCTTGGAAACTGAGCTACCTCTAGACTTACTTTGTAAATCGAAACTCGAGCTCATGTTTTTATGGGCTCAGGATCAACTATAACCGGTCGCTTTGTGTCAGTGAATGTGTTCTTAGCCTGTGTGAGCCATGTAGACAACTGCGTATTGGATCTGCGTGGGCATTTATGGGCTATTTTGCCTTGTATTGTGTGGTATTTTTGAACTACGTGTGTGTGGACTATATTATTTTGACCTACGTGGCCTTTTATTCTCTGACTTGCGTGGGTAGTGCACTGGGCCAATCTTGGTTGTGCATTGTTGGTATTTTCTTCTTGGTGTAACCTTAGCTCAACTCTTCCTCACCTCACTCAACATTAGTCTTTGACTGCTCTTACCTCTACCTTGACCATCATACTATGTCCTCCTTCATTTTATACTCATTTTCAATCTTCTATCATTCATTCATGTTAATCTAGGCGCATCTATACACTTTTTTGATAATGCAGTATTGTTCAAAAAGGTTGCAACAATCCAATTTACCAATCATGTCTTAACCCCTATGCACACTCATTGATCTCTCATCCTTCTTGGATGAACTAATATTTTTCCTAGTGGAGAGGTAAATAGATCAATCAAACCTGATTATAATTATTAAAAACACCATCTCAAATAGAGGGAACCATTTTTCCATTCTCATGCCAAAATTATCCTTCTATCTTCTACATACTCTGCCCATTGCTACTTTTATCAGGGAGGACATTTTGTCAAACAAGTATCATGCAACCTCAAACCCACTGGTAAAATGCATCATATCTTAAAAAATAATGATCATAAAATCAAACCCTTCAATACCCATCTGAAAAATGATGTTTTCCCTCTATGGTTAAAATTTCAGCATCATTGGACTTAAAACCAAAAAGTTATGGTGACTGGTTCAAAACCCTATTTTAAGGAAACAATAAACAAATAACACAGTACAAGTTGTTGGAGGTATATCATGACAATTTGAATATTCTTATTAAAATATGAAATCATACCATTAAAATTGCTTCTATATACACCTGAGAAGATGATAAACCATAAAATACATGTAATCCCAAGCTTTGTCTTCTTATTTCTTCAAATCTTGTCATACAATACAATCAATATTCTTCATGGCTGCCTTGTTCTTCATTTTTTTCTACTCACACACTTATTCTTCTGTATTTCTTCCCCATCTCTTCATGGATGGTTCGACCTCTTCTCTCCATAATACATCCCATTGTATCTATAAAATATTATTTTCATTCTAAATTAAAACATCTTATCCTATTCCTACTCCTTAGGATAAGGTTAATCCTTTTTAGTTGAGATATTTGCTCAACTTCCACATAATGATAGATATAGTTGTTTGTGCCAGCTAGAAATGATATATCAATATAATCCTTCCTCTTACGTACCATTAGGTGTGATAACACTCATATCCACCTAGACAACTAACTTTCACCTTTTACTCTTATCACAAAGAGTAATTACATTACATAACTCAAATATTCAAACTATGACATTCTTGGAGGGAAACTCATTTGAAACACGTAGTACATGTAATTCATGTGTTGTATATATTACTATCCTTGTTTTATTATTCAAAAAGTATCATGAAGGATGCTCCTGCATCACTTCTCCCTTACGTGGACCTTTATTCCTTTTTGTCCGCAAGGCTTGTGTCACTTTGGCTTGCGTTACCTCTTGTTATTTCAAGACTATTCCCTTTACTTGTGCAAATCCAACATTGACAACTGTGTGTGACTTGTGCTTGAGCTGTTTTACCTTGACTTAAGTGGGGTGTGATGGATCTGTGTTTCCTTCAGCCATGGTGCGACTTATTTTCTCTAACTTGCGTGGCCTTTTTTGCAGACCGGTTTACCTCCTTGTGTGTGGAAAATAAAACCAAAAATAGTTTTAATAAAAACGACATGCAAAATCAAAACAAAACTTCAAACTTCAATCCTCTCATTGTTAATTTTTGAGTTCAATCCAGATTTAATAGGGTAATATGAGCATATGCATTCTATACAGATCAGGCCATTTTCATGGTGCATGGATTGGTCCAAAAATGGATGAGCTAGGTCATGTAAAGCTTGAGTTTGTGAGTAGGATAATTGCTAAGCACCCACCAAAAAACCCACGCACAAACCAAAAGCGAGTTATTGAAAACGAGCACAAATGAATGCCAAGCCGAGTTGGATTATAATGGGCTTGAGCATAAACAACAATAAAGAGCTCAAGCTCGATCATATAGGTGGGTTGCGAGAAAAACTAGAGTATTTGGGACTCAAACTCAAGATCCCTTAAAAACGTACACACAAACCAAAGACAAAACCATACCTTGAATTGGGCTATGGGAATGAATTCGATGGAGACCACCACCTGGAGCTTTCAAGGTTTCTAGCTTTATCTAATGCCCGTGTCAGGTTTCCGTGTGAAAGCTAAGGAGTGCATGTGGAATGTGCTTCCCTTTCTTCTGGCTCTAGATGTATCTAACCTTTCCTTCTTCTTCATCTTCCCAATTTCTCCTACTTCTACAACTTCTTGTAACCATCTTCTTCCCTGCTTCTCAGATGATGGAAGCAGAATTATAATTGCCCATGACAATTAAGTGCCCATGTGGAGAAAATGAGAAACTTCTTCCAAATTTTTCGAACAAACTTAATTAAATTTATTTCTGGAGAAAATATTAATTAATTAATTAAAACACCGTTTACGACATAGAAGGAGGACTTCTTAACCGAAATGAATGAAATGAAGGCCAAAACGATTAGAAAAATAAAAAAATCACGATGAAGATAATAAACCACGAGAAAGGACAGTTCTTATTTTTTTTAATTTTCATGTTATAATTTTTTGAAGTCAAAATTAGATGATAACCAGATCCAGATGTAGTTCTAGTGAGTGTGTGCATGTCATGCCCTAGGTGCTCTTGTGCTAGTCCCACTTTGTGAAGTAGCGAACAATATTTAAATGTAGAAAATGTAATAAAATGTGTGCATGGAATAGAATAGAATCCCTCCCCCTATGAAGTGTGATGCAGATGTCCTAGCTTGTGCCTTGATGATGGAGCTATGTGGATGCCAATGCAATAGATGGATGCAACTCTAGATGAGTGATAATAGTAGATGATGTTAGGTCCCTCATTATGGTCTCATAACTTTATATTTATAGGGTTCTCTTGCTCTAATTTTGTAATTAACCCTAAAAAGGCTGACCATAAGAAAGATAAAGATGAAAAACAACCAGAAGAGGCCTAAAAAGTGGCAGAAAAGTGCTAGAGTGATTGGGGCACCTCCAGGTGCGACCAGGGCATCCATGAGTGCCCCAGTCGAGGCTAAAATAATGTGTAATGTCAGAAAATGGCTGGGGATATGAGTGTAATAGGTCACAAATTATGAAATAAAAGAAACAAGATGGCCAAAGAACAGGGGTTAATTAGTACTTTCTTCACTCAAGAACCTTCTAAATAGTAGTATGCGACCGAGATAAATAAATGTCTAAAGTGCATGATTTTATGACTACACTAAGTCTCTTGCCAGCTATTGAAGAGAGTGTTATCTTTGAGACCTCTCCTTTGTTTGATCAACTTTTTCAAACTCTCAAGCTTTGTGAGACTAAACTCCTAACAATAGGAAAACTTAAGTATTAAGAGAAAGCATCATCATCCACATGTTTTCAAAGGAAGTCAACATTTAAACCTGCCACAACTAAACCCACAGATGAAAAACCTACTATAAATGCGTTATCTACTCATAAGGAGCTTCAATTGCAACCATACAGATTTCATTTTACTAAGATTAGTATACCTCTAGGTGTTCTACTACCACAGCTAATTGATAATAATATTATTACATTACCATTTCCTCTTCAAATAGATCCATCTCGGCCAAAAGGATGCAATTTCGATGAACACTCTTATTACGATTATCATCAATGCATTAGACACACCACTGATCATTGTTTTAGAATACGACATATCATTCAGGATTTTCTTGACAAGGGTCAAATTGAGCTTCCAGAATCTCCAACATCTACACCTATTAATGAAAATCTTAAACTCAAGATCTTTAATTACCCATTACCAAAACATAACACAAAAATGACCGATTCATCCGCTAATGATGTCTCTTACACAATGCCTCTTAATGCATCAGGAGATCTTGATTTCTTAATTGCAAATGCTAACGCTTCGCTACCAATCATTTCTTTCTCTGACGTCAATTATCATGTGGATTTCACATCTAATCATTTACACATCAATGCATCTATTGGATCGACCTCCGTTAACAACACTAAGGTTAACCCATCATGGCCCATTAGTGCATGCTCTATCTAACTTCTCAAGGCTATTGGCTATCCCCAATTAAAAATTGAGTACCCTTTCAACAAACCCTTTGGTGTTGTTAAACTACATGTTACGGTCGGTCCTCTTACACTACTTGTGACTTTCCTCATTGGAAACACAATTGTCGGATGTGACATGCTTCTTGGTCTCAATTGGGTCTGTCACTCTCAATCAATCATTTGAAATTCAAATTTATTCACAACAAACAAGTCATTTCCATTTATGGTGTCCCTCCATCTACTCCATGGTCACCATCTCCTCATGCAGGAGCTAGCGCATCATCTACTTCCTCTAGCACATCACATTCTATGTTGCTCAAAGGAAAATCTATGCCTAGTTCCCCTTCTCAAGTAGTGTCTACACAACCACACTGCTTCACTAGTCATATGCATAGGTATAGTCCCATTCCTAGGACAGTTGCTGCTTCTTGATGTCGATCACCACCTTGGTTTATTCTATTCATGTCTTCATCATCTTCGTATTCAACATCACGTAGATCTCCATCATCGACACATTTTTTGATGCCACAACCTTCATCATACATGCATCCCTCATGTAGTCATTTTTATACCCTTAGAACAACAATCTAATCCCATTCGCATCGAGTATAATTCCTTTAGCTAGATTTTGATCGAGCCTCGCAAGGTCTCAATTGCTTCTGATTTCTTCTCCACCTCGACCAAGATCTTATCTCTTTCCGCTATATTCCCCTTATTTTTCTCTTAGAATTCCTTGAGTTTTGTTTCATGGGTGGCAACCAAGATGCTTACCACTCTATCCCTATCAGTGCAGTTGTCATAAGCAACTTCAATGAGTTACGCGATGGCCTTCACCTCTACAAGAACTTTAGTGTATCGGGCCACAATCTTGAAAACCTTCCTCTTTTCCTCTTTCTCTTGGTGTGCCTGCGCCTCTTCTATAGACTCTAAAGTGAGTGGTCACCTCTCCATTGTTAGAATGCGAGTCAAATCTTCCAGACATTGCAAGGATGATTCATATTTTTTCTCAGGTGGCGTTAAGTTGGGGTGCTTAAGGACAATGGCATCCGTAATCATCTCCACCTTCTTAGAGACTTCGTGCACCTTTGCTTTTTCTTCTTTCAGCTCACACCTCAACTGAGCATTGATCAAGTCCTTTTGCTTTAGGTCATTTCTCTTTTCCACAAGCTCCTCCTTTTTCTTCTCCAATTCCTCCTCCAGGAATCTCACTCTATCATTTCTCTTGAATAGTCTGGCATCAACTTTGATTGAAACCTTGTTGAGCGTGTTGTAGACTTATTCATCTGATAGCTGCTGAGCAGTCACCAAGGGATTTACTCCCTTTGTTTCTGGCACCTTCATTAGTGTTCTCTGATTCACTTTAAACTCAGGTTCATCTACGTGAGACTCGAATGCCCAAGATAACATCTTCCTAGTTCGGGGATATGCACCTTCTTCATCAAACGATGACATAGCCAGGAGTTTCTCTATTGGTACGGTGCTTTGGAAGCGCGCGTGTAGCACCTTGCTATGATCATTTATGCATCCCATTCCATGATCTTGTGCCACCACTATGTCTTTCCCACCTATTCAAACAACTTTTGGGAAGCTTATTGCTAATTTGGGATACCCACCCATGCTACCATACTCTTTCCCAACGCTTTCTTCTTCAATATCCTTCAAAATTTCATCCGCGCTCCGCTCCAACTCCTGTTCCACCAACTCCTTCATGATGCCCGCCACTTCTCTATCAGTGGCTTTCTCCACTTGCTCCTTGGTGAGGCTTGGGGTTCCTTGGTTTTTGGTGCTCACCTCTTTGCTCACCCCTTTTCCTTGATCCTCTGCTTCTTCCTCGTCATTCTTATCCTCATCTTCCTTGTTATACTTCTCTTCACCTTCCTCCTCCTCCAAGTCATGTTTATCATACATTGGATGGTCTTCACCTCCTTCAAGCTCATCGTCATCCTTGTCGCCAATGTAGGCATCTAAAATTTGTCTCCTCTGAGTCTGCCTCTTATGTCACCTTCTGCTTCTTCCTAACTGGTGATTCTAGTATAAGAGATTCTTCCCTTTCCTTCTCCTTGACAAGTGACACTTTCATTGGTGATTCTTCATGAGTGAGGGGCTCTTCATGCTCTGACGCCTCTTCTTCTGGGTTCTTCACCTTAACTGGGGACTTCTTTCTGCATGCGTAAGTGCTAGGCTTTGCGACTACTTCTAGCACGCCCACCGATTGTGTTGTCTCCTACACTTCTTCTCTTTCCCTCTTCTTCGGCATGAAATTTTTTCAACCTGTAGGGTCTTTTGGAATGGAGACATCACTCTCTAGATAGGTTCCTTTTTCAAACTTCGGTCTTATGCACAAATATACCCTTGCTGCAACCCTTCAGTGATTAGTAGCGTTATGGGCTTCTTAGGGTAGATGATCTGTTGGCGCAGCTCGCAGTGGTCTTGGTTGACTTCACTAAGGTTGAACCTTAGTCTTTTTGCCTCTTTGAACTTGTTGACCCCTACCTAGAAGTATTGCACGATGAAAGAGAAGGGAAGCTTGTACCAAGGGCTCTTAGTCCCATTTGTCAAAGTGAACCCACCAATGAAGAAGTGTTGGTAAACTGCAAACTCTACCTCTCCATCCACAAGCATGGGAAACTGCTTTGGGATCCTCCACTCTACCCCGAATGCATCAGGCATTTGTTTATACCACTTCTCTAGGTGCACCTTGTGAGAGGTCGTCATGGTTTCACAAGTGTACTTTTCAAACATTTTTACAGGTGAGGGGTTCTCTTCTGGATACTCCCAAACAAATTTCTCAGGCCCATCTGATATTCCAATATTTGAAAAGACAATGGTGAGGAGGACATTACCGAATAGTATCTTCTCTCCATCATGTGCGTTGTTGATGATTTCATCCACAATGAAAGCGGACAAGTTATAGATGGTTCCCTCTAATATCCTCCAACATACATTTAGCCAAGACTTATTCACTTACGTCCATCGTTCTTGATCATTAAGCTTGGTCACCAAGTGCGTAGCCATCCTCATGATAGGGTCTGGAATTTCTGTAATGTTAAAGTATCACGAACCCTTCTTGTAGTCATACGTTACTACTATTTCTATGATAGCCTCCTTAATGCTCATATTGTCATCTATGGATTCCCCTTCACAATTCAGGCCAGAGAACCTAGATATCAACTGCGGTGTTATGCGCATCTTGTGCCATGCAAAGTAGAAATGGTCTTCATGTAAGCTCGACATCAACCATTGATAAAGGCATTTGGGCTTACCAAAGTAAGACAACTCATACAGTTGCAATAACCCCGCTTTCTCCAATTTGACTTTCACTTCGTCGTTGTATATAGGCATCCCATCTGGTGTCCTTGTGTTAGTTGGACGGACCAACTCTAACACCATTTCCTTCTTAGTTGTGCTTGTTTGATGGTTATAATCACTCACGATCATTTTTCTTAAGTGTGATAGCCACTCCTTTCCTAGCACTACTCCATCTAGGTATTGCATTTCTGCGTACCATTCCTCATTGGAGCTTGTGATGGTAGTGGTTATTTTTCCTTTTCCCTTGCCCTTCTATTTCTTTGGTGAAATGGTCACCTTATTTGGTGTTATTCTTTCTGTCGGTTTAAAATTTAAAGCTCCTTGCTCTGTTCTACTACTCTGCTTAACTCCAAACTCAACTCCAAAGCTCAACTCCTGGAATAAATTCTTCTATCTTTGTGCCCTAGCTGTCAAACCCTAACTAGGAAAACCTTCCACAAGACGACACACTTCAAACAACCTTTTCTCACACCCATGTACTCCTTCATCCTAGTTTACAGATCCACTCTAGTCACACACTTAGATTTCTAGGATTCTTCTTCCTTCGCACAAATTTCTCTGGATGACCTAGTTTGTAAAAGTGCTTCAACTTCGTAATAGCAAGGTAGAATAATGACTTTCTTGCCTTCATATTTATAGTTTTTTCTTTCCTCTAACAATAAATTCTATACCACCTACCAACATAATTTAACATTAAATGCGGCTTTTTCCACTAGGCCAAATTTAAGCGCCCTTACCCACGCGCCACATCCGGCGCGAAAAATCCTTCTAAAACCTTCTAGCGTGAAAAAATCCAATCTAACTGAAGACTCTTACGTGCATGTCTACAATGCCGAAGGCACTTCTTCTGTCCTTTACTTGATTTTTGCCCTCACCTACCTCATGTTGTTCCTGCGCTTCTTCATCCCTTATACGTGGTCTTTGTTACAACCTTCTTGACACCATAATTCATTATCCACCATTTCCCCATGCGCTTTGTCAACCTTACGTGCTTCCTTCTACTGGACCACTCAACTTGTATTATTAGCCTATACTTTTCTTTGCATTACTCCACCCCACCCAGATGTGCAGTCCTATGCACATACACAACTTTGGAAAATAATGCGGTTATCGACACATAAGGCGCAAAATGAAACAAGCAACGAGAAAGGGAAACACAAGAAAAGAAAAATAAAATAAAGGGAAATTCTAAGCTAACTGGAAATACTACCTTATTTACAGACACCAAGAAGACTTATTTACAGTAGGGCTTCAACCTACTTCCATTGAAATGACCTAGTAATCTCGACCCATCTAGTGCTTATAACTGGCAAACACTTGAATCAAGGATATACGAGATGATGTAAGGTCCCAACCATTGGACTTTCAACTTCCCAGGATGATCCGAAAATAATCAGATTATTACTACCTGATCTCGGACCCTTATAGGCTTTAATTATTTGCCGATAATTTACTCCTTTTAAGTAATCAATTTAAAATAATGCAAGACAATAATGACAATTGCACATAGATTGATTACGGAGTTCGGAAATTGCCTACGTCTCCGGGTTCGTGGTCGAACCGTTCCACTAGTCAAAACTTGTAAGTTACAATAGTACTTTCACAAGAAAACCTAATGGAATTTTACTTGCCTATCAGTACACCAGTTCTTCGGACGATAAGGGTGAAAAATAGCACTCGACTTCCACCTTCCTGGCATACAATCTCCTTCGGCTTCGATCGGCCTTCCTGACGCTATCAACGCGACGCTAGCACTCCGGTCGACAATCCAAGATTTGCAAGTAATTGGTGTGGCTCAATGGGCCTATTGGGTAGTTTATAATTTACTCCTAATCACAAATATTTCATCTACTATTGCCTAAAATAATAGGCCAATAGACAATACCTGTGGACACATCCCACAAATAAGCCTAACAAATAATAAGCTTGGGATCAGTGTCTCCGTTGCACCAGTGTGTGTCCACAACAAGCTTAACAAATAATAAGCTTGAGTTGTGTGTTGCACCGGTATCCACCGTTCCGCGCTCTAGCAATGAGCTTCTCCGTTGCATCGATGTGTGTTTTACAATGAATGGGTTCCCTATTTATAAAAAATTAGGGCCCTTAAAATATGCATTCCCATATTATCCTAGGCTAATATTAGCCTTAACTGTGCATATTTAGGGGGATTTAATCCCATATGGAGCGGTCAACGATTTATGTGGGTTTATCCCACATGGGGCGGCATTAGAAATCTTCAAAGGTTTTTAAACCTTTGATTATACCTTACCTCACGTGGACTCCTCCACGCATGGGCTTAGGCCCCCCACCACTCCACATTTGATTGCATGGGTGGTACGTGGCTGCTTTGGCTAATAAGTGGGTCTCTTAAATGGGTAAGGCTGGGGGTGTTGACCGCTTCACGTGCATGCTTTAATTGGTAAATGCGGTCTATTGACTCCGCTTGTTTATACGTGGTCCCACTCAATGAATAGAATTTGATCCATTCGATGATGTGTAATTTGAACGACATGGCCCCACTTGTCGAGTTGCGATTAGAAGATCGAACTTGTGGTGGCTTGTGGACCCACCACATCGGTGATGACCAATTAGTCCACATGGCGGCCGGGCTCCCCTCCGTTATAAAAGTTGACCCTCTTACTTCCACACATAATTTTTACGACAATCGAAGACTGGTGATAAAAAACCAACAAACAACTCCCCTTTGCCTTTTGCCACATGTCGTAGTGCAATTGGTCCAATGTTGACCAATTGACAATAGTTGACTTTCTTGTTGACTGAACTTTGACCGAACATATCTAGAGCTCCCGATGTCCGTTTGTCGCGTTCTCACAGTCGTTGGAAAGCTCTCGAGATGTTCTTCTACACTAACACCATTTAGGGATGTTTAGGGAACTTTTTGAAAATGATCCCCTGATCACACCTCCCCACTGAGAAAAGCTTTGTCCCAAAAAGCTTCCATACTGTCCTGAATCTGAAAAACTATGCTGCTACCTCGGAAGTGCTGCTGTAGTAGACCCTTGGGTCTTCTCCTCCAACCTTCTCACTTTGAAAACTCTGTTCCGATCTTGGGACCTGTGGGTTATGGGCCCACGACGCTTCTGTTGCGCCATTCTGATATCCGAAGAAGACCTCCACACCTCTGCTTTTTGGTGCTAAGTTTCTGAATGAAACCTCAACGCTCCTTCTGTGCGGTGCTAAGCTTCTTGATATCTGACAACAAGGATCTTCTTTGACTCTATAACATAGCTCCTGGCTCCGAGTTGATTCCGCAGAATCCGAACTGGTTTGAAGGAACTCCATGTTACGTAGAGCTTTGATTGATCCGATGTTGGTGATGGACAATGCCTTGTCCCTTTACAGACCTCAACGCCTCTGATGCATGATGCTAAGCCTCTTTCAAGACTTCGAGCCTTTGATGCACGATGCTAAGTCTGTTGCAGACCTCAACGCCTCCGATGCATGATGTTAAGCCTCTTTCAAGACTTTGAGCCTCCAATGCACGATGCTAAGTCTCTGTAGATCTCAATGCCTCCGATACATGATGCTAAGAATTTTTCAAGACCTCGAGCCTCCGATGCACGATGCTAAGTCTATTACAGACCTCAACGCCTATGATGCATGATGCTAAGCCTTTTTCAAGACTTCGAGCCTCCAATGCATGATGCTAAGTCTATTGATCAACTACCATTCGATTATGTGGTCGCAATGCCTTGACACCGAATGATGTTCCGAGCTGATCCTTTGAGAGCTCCTCTTGTTGACATACTAATATCAGGTACCATTCTGCTGCATGGTCACAATGCCTCTACACAGAATGAAGTTCCGACCTGACGTCAATGCCAACGGTGATTCAACTACCATTCTACTGCACGGTCACAATGCCTCTACATAGAATGAAGTTCCGAGCTGATCTCTGCCAACTCTAATGTCTGCACAAATGGCAGATCAATCTCCAAGCTTTATATGAGTGAAATCCTGTATCCAAGCTGTAACAGGTACTCACAAGCTTATTAGGAGATATATTTGGAGCATTAATCAAATTTTCTAAGTAAGAAAATCCACTGAGTATTGTAAACCTTTCTCTCAACATTTTCTCACAATATCTAATCTCCAAACTTAATACTGCATACGATTCATCAATCTGAATTATGCAATATATAATTAAAAAAGTGTTGACTTACCCATTTTAAAGGACTTTCACTTTCAGGTATTACTTGGTCCTGGGTTGACTTGTCAACTGGGGGTGAAGTAGAAACCTCCTTTGCCTTTACAATAGGCCTCCATTCCATCTTTGGCTTGCCATTACTCTGATGGCGAGATGGATGCAGTTTCCAGCAATTTTCCACCTGATGCCCATTCCTCTGGCAATGAGCACAAAAATTCCTCTTAATCTCCTTCTTCTGGGATGAGGAACTCTTTCTGCCATTTCTCGACTCTGCATGATGAGATTGGTCTTTCTCCACTGCATTGCAATGTGGATTGACTTCATTTGTCTCCTCCCTGCCAGAACAATGACTAAACAAGGAAAATATACTGCATTTTATGGTGTTAGAAAAATCACCAAAAATAATTGCCCTCTGGGGGTCTTACTAATGCAAGTATAACAGAGTACAAACATTGCCCAGAATTGGGTCTTTAACTAATGTGCCATGTCTGGTTAGATGTATACAAACGTTGCCCTCAAAGGGGTCTTACCAATACATTCTACCTAACACAATAGTTTATGGTTTTATCTGCATATGAGATACAATGGATTCATCCAAATAGAAATGCGAGAAAATTACTGAGTATGTTAAACCTGTCTCTTAGTCTATCCCACCAATCTGGAAATCTAGAAGTACAAGCTAATGCCATCCCTGTCAAAGCAACTTGTACTAATTAACCTGCTCGATACCAACTTGCTTCGGAGATTAGCAAGTTTACAGGTGTCGATTACCAGCTCTGATACCAAACATGATCCAAAAATAATCAGATTATTACTACCTGATCTCGGACCCTTATAGGCTTTAATTATTTGCCAATAATTTACTCCTTTTAAGTAATCAATTTAAAATAATGCAAGAAAATAATGAGAATTGCACACAGATTGATTACGGAGTTCGGCAATTGCCTATGTCTTCGGGTTCGTGGTCGAACCGTTCCACTAGTCAAAACTTGTAAGTTACAATAGTACTTTCACAAGAAAACCTAATGGAATTTTACTTGCCTATCAGTACACCAGTTCTTTCGGATGACAAGGGTGAAAAATAACACCCGACTTCCACCTTCCTAGCGTACAATCTCCTTTGGCTTCGATCAGCCTTCCCGACGCTATCAATGCGATGCTAGCACTCCGGTCGAAAATCCAGGATTTGCAAGTAATTGGTGTGGCTCAATGGGCCTATTGGGTAGTTTATAATTTACTCCCAATCACAAATATTTCATCTACTATTGCCTAAAATAATAGGCCAATAGACAATACCTGTGGACACATCCCACAAATAAGATTAACAAATAATAAGCTTGGGATCGGTGTCTCCGTTGCACCGGTGTGTGTCCACAACAAGCTTAACAGATAATAAGATTGAGTTGTGTGTTGCACTGGTGTCCACCGTTCCACGCTCTAACAATGAGCTTCTCCATTGCATCGGTGTGTGTTTTACAATGAACGGGTTCCCTATTTATACAAAATTAGGGCCCTTAAAATATGCATTCCCATATTATCCTAGGCTAATATTAGCCTTAACTGTGCATATTTAGGGGGATTTAATCCCATATGGAGCAGTCAATGATTTATGTGGGTTTATCCCACATGGGGCGGCATTAGAAATCTTCAAAGGTTTTTAAACCTTTGATTATACCTTACCTCACGTGGACTCCTCCACGCATGGGCTTAGGCCCCCCACCACTCCACATTTGATTGCATGGGTGGTATGTGGCTGCTTTGGCTAATAAGTGGGTCACATAAATGGGTAAGGCTGGGGGTGTTGACTGCCTCACGTGCATGCTTTAATTGGTAAATGCGGTCTATTGACTCCGCTTATTTATACGTGGTCCCACTCAATGAATAGAATTTGATCCATTCGATGATGTGTAATTCAAACGACATGGCCCCACTTGTCGAGTTGTGATTAGAAGATCGAACTTGTGGTGGCTTGTGGACCCACCACGTCGGTGATGACCAATTAGTCCACATGGCGGCCGGGCTCCCCTCCGTTATAAAAGTTGAGCCTCTTACTCCCACGCATAATTTTTACGACAATCGAAGACCGGTGATCAAAAACCAACAAACAACTCCCCTTTGCCTTTTTCCACGTGTCGCAGTGCAATTGGTCCAATGTTGACTAGTTGACCATAGTTGACTTTCCTGTTGATTGAACTTTGATCGAACATATCTAGAGCTCCCGATGTCCGTTTGTCACGTTCTCACAGTTGTTGGAAAGCTCTCGAGATGTTCTTCTTCACTGACACCATTTCGGGATGTTTAGGGAACTTTTTGAAAATGATCCCCTGATCACAGGATGGCATAGATACTTGGAATCATACAACATCACCATTTGCCAAACCTCAAACTGCTTGTTCTTGATATGATGATCATGCCATGCTTTTTGCCTTGCTTTTTTTGTCTTCTAACTCCATCTAGAAAGTGATTGCCTTTCATATAATTGCATCAACTTATCAATCCTATCTTCCAATGCTTGTTCATCATCCAATCCTCCTACGCGTGCTCTACGCAGCGATGGTAACATGAATTCAACTGGAAAAATAGCCTGCACACCAAACCCCAATTAAAATGGTGTGGCCTTGTTTAACCTCTTTAAGGTTTTCCTATGTGCCCATAGAACGACTAATACCTTGTCATCCTAATCTTGTCTTCTGACGTCACATATCTTAGTTAATGTGTGACTTAGTATTTTGTTAAATGCCTCAGCGGTTCCATTTACTTAAGGGTGATAAGGGGTAGTCTTGTGATGGGACACCATAAATTATGCTAACATAATCCTGACCCTTTCATTGAGAAAATATGTACCTCTATCACTTGTTAAGCTTAAAGGACAACCATACATGCTGATTATGTTCTCCCATAAAAATCTAGCCGTTGTTGCTGTGGTGCAATCCTTCGTAGGTGCTGCCTCCGCCCAATGTGTTAAGTAATTAGTGCAAGTAATGATATACTGTGAACCAATCCTTCACGTGGTTGGAAAAATTGGCCCTACAAAGTTGATTGCCCATTTTTCAAACGGTTCAGCACTGGCTATTGGTCGTAAGGGCATTTCATCCCTCTTCCCAGGTTTGCCAAGGCGTTGGAAATGGTCATAGGCCTCACAAAACTTAGTACAATCCTGGTAGATGGTTTCCCACCAAATCCCTGTTAATAAAATCTTCTACGTGGTAGCATTTCTTACATAGTGTCTTCCCGCAATCCCACTATGCGCTTCCTCCATAATTTCCATGCACTCATGTTCCAGTATGCATCGGTGCAGAGCCTCATCACGACCTAACTTATATAGATCTCCACTAATCAACATGTAGGGTGCAACACATATTGCTAACTTCTTTTTATCCAGAGCCTTCATCCCTTCCGGCGCCACACCTATTCTCAAGAACACTGCAATATCTTCCAAGTCAGAGGGCACACGTCACAACCTTAATAGTTGCGTGTCCAACATGGTATCCTTAATGCTTTGTGCATCCTCTCCTGAGTTAATCCTTGATAAGTGGTCAGGTCTTGAATTGATCTTTCATGGTTTTAAAACCACTGTGAACTCAAACTATTGGAATAATAGGACCCAACGACATATGCATCCTTGCATAATGAGCTTGTTCACCAAGTTTTTGAATGCCATGTGATCCATGTAGAAAATGAATGGTGTTGCCAATAAATACTACCTGAAATTATGTAGTGCACAGATCATTGATAGTGCCTCACGCTAAGTGGTTGTGTAATTTTGCTTTGCTAGTGTCAACTTTATACTAGAAAAACACAAGGGATGATCAACAATCCCTTCACCGGGTTGTGCTAGTATTACTCCCATAGTTGTCCCTGAGGCATCAACATGCACATGGAAAGGCTTATCCCAAGAAGGAAAATGTAGTATGGGCATCGTGACAAGCCTATCCTTCAAAGTGTCAAACGCCTTCAACTGCGCCTCTACCCAATGAAAGGCACTCTTTTGTTTTAGCATTTCCTAAGGGCACAGTGATCTTGGCATACCCCTTGATGAATTTCCTTTTAAACCCCATATGCCCAAGGAATCCGTGCACTGTGCTTTGACTAGTAGGCTACCCTAATCCCACAATAATTGCAACTTTGGTGGGATCCACTAGTAAGCCTTCCTTACATATAATATGTCCCAATAGGGTTCCAAATGGAGTAGGAAAGACACATTTCTTAACATTGAGGGATATCCTCAACTGTCGACATCTCTCAAACATTAGCCTTAAATTGTCACATGGCCTTTTACCAATCCATACACACTACAATCATCCATGTAAACTTGAAGAAATTTCTGGATGAAGCCCTGAAATGCTTGTACCATGATGCACAAGAACACAATAGGTGCATTCATCAATCCAAAAGGCATAACTGTGTAGGAAAAACTTCCCCATTCAGTGGCGAAAGTTGTCTTTCTCTGGTCTTCCTTTGTAATCTTGACTTGGTGATACCCTGAGAACCCATCCGTGAAAGAGTATACTTCCCGCCAGACTACTCCCTCCAAAATTTCTTTAGTAAAGGGGGTTGGAAAAGGATTGATCACACATACCGCATTTAGATCCCTGTAGTCAACACAAATCCTTATCCTTGTATCCTTTTTGATACTGATGACCATTGGGCTTATCCATTATGATTCTTCCACTGCCTCAATGATACCAGATGCTATCATCTTGTCTATTTCCTCCTTGACCCGTACGCACAAATTCAGATTCATCCGATAAGGCCTCTTCCAAATCGGGTGCACACCTTCCTTCAACTTTATCTTCATCTCCCCTAAGGAATAGTGGATGCCTTTGAGTTCATGGTACCCGCGAGGGAGAAAATCCTAGAACTTGAGCAACAGGTCAATGGCCTTTGAAACTTCTTTTTCCGACCAATAGTTCCCAATGATAGCTTCCTTAGGTTCTGTGTCTATCCCAATGTTAACCTTCTTTGTTTTTGAGGGCTCATGGTAGGTGCATGCTCACTCATCAGTGCTATCTATGACTTCACGCGTACCTTTAAAATGGTTAACATCCAAAGTTTCCATCTGTTCAACGTCTACTACATAGATTTGTTTTATTTTTTCCTTTTCCATGCACGGGCACTCAAGCTATACTTCCTTTGATTCTTCTTCATTGAGGCACATCTCCAAATAAGGCTCACCCAGTAATTCTAGTAGCCTATCTTCTGCCATAGCATTATCTCCCATTGTAAGGCATTTGATTACTTGCAATGCCTTATCCATTGATGGTTTGATACTCCTATACTCAAAATCTTGAATGAGATCAACTGCCAACTCTTGCCAATTACCTATTTGATGACGCATCTCCAAATTAATATACCATACATGCGCACAACCCTTTAAGGTGGAATATAACTTATCCACCCATAACTAAGTTGGTAAAGCTTCTGCACTTTCCATCCATGCCTTCTCACATGCTTGGACATGAAATGAGGTGGTTTCTTTACCATGGTAATCTTGTATGACAGTGGGCGCGTTGTTCTTGGAGAACCTTATAGAAAATGTGATTCTTACCTTGTGCCATTCTAGGAGGCTCTCCCGATGTGTAGCCCACTAGCGTGCTATAGTTCCGAGTAGGTTATAACTGAGAATTCCCCTTCTCTCATCCTCATTTTTCCACTAAGCCTCCATTTCTCGCAAGAAAATTTTAGGGTGTGCTCCTCCAGAGTAACTTGGCAACTTCCTTCCTCCCAAGCACTTGACTGAGTGTGCCTTCATTACCCTTGTTATAGATCCTCTCAACTATCTTCCAATCAATTCATAAGTCCCATGCACCCAATTCTCACATGCCATGCTAGTGGTATCACTCAAGGACTGAGCGTCTTCAAACTAGATAACTCCCTCCGTGAGATGAATTACCTGAGGATCTCTGATGGAGTGCACATAGATTCCGTCAAGGACTTCTTCTCCCAGGGGTTCAATATAAGGTGATGATTTCCCATCAGTTAAAGGGATAATCACCCTTTCTTCCTTGTTTTCAAAGCTAATATACCCCTTGTTAAACCGCAGGTCGATATTGTTCTTACAACACCGTGAGCGCCCAAGTAATGCTGGAAAATTGTTTGCCTCGGTGAGTGCCAAGACTTCAAAATCTCCAGTGAACTTGTCCCCTTGAATGGTGATAATTGCATCCTTTAAGACTCCAATGGGCATTGCCTTTGTCTTGTTTTCCATATATAACACATTCAAAGATGGTTGTAATGCGGGTCTTCCCATTTGATGTTAAGCATCTAAGGTAAGAACATTGACCTTTGCTCCCGTGTCGATGAGGATATTACTCAAAGGCCATCCATCAACAACTGAATTCAATGTAATTTCCTTATCATAGTCAAGGCTGTGAGGAGGAAGGTTTGCATGCAAAACCTGCCTCTCATGCTCTGCTCCGGCAAGTGGTACCTTTTCCCTCAGCCATTCTCCTAGCAAGGGAATAATATTCTCTTGCCTTAACATCCTGTATACTTCCTTGACCTCATCTAGGTCATCCTTTGGAGCCTTTACGTTATTCCTTTTCTCTAACTACTCTGATTCATCCTTTAGACATTGGATCTCCCCTTACAAACTCCGAATCACATCCATAGTCTCTTGATACACCTCCTTCTGATGAGTAGGATCCATATACTTTCTATGTACTACTTCCTCTTTTGAAACAAGTGTCCTTTGTCTTGGTATTTCCTTGGCATGCACGGCCTCTGCTCACGTCATCACCAATATAGGTTCTAGTCCTGACTCACGTGCCACTCTTGGCATCCACTATGAATCATAATTCTTGATACTTACTGTAGACACCCTAATTTCACATATGTCCTAAATCAATTAATTCCCCTACCTCATTTCCCATAAAAATACACTTTTAATTAATCAAATATAACTTGATTAATTATCCATTTCAAATCCAAAAAATAAACCAATCCTCACCACATGTAATTATTCTCCATGTTTTTCTACTATTGAATTAAAAATTCAAAATCAAATTCTCACCCACTCTTCGTGGTCCCCACTCACCTAAAATCCTCCACTCATGAATTAAAAATCTAAAATAAAATCCTCACCCATTCTTCGTGGTCCCCACTCACCTAATCTTACCCATATTTTCAAACCATGATTACTTAAATTAATCTAAGTTAATCATTTCCCCATGCTATAAATAAAACCTTACCCCTTTGAGTAAAGAACATCCTTCTACCTCGTCCTAATGCCCAAATAGCCTCATCTTGAAGCACCCCAAATCCATAATCCTTTTACCCATTTGGTGTAAAGTAAGTGGATCGTTGTTGTAGGAAGGCCTTGCTTTGTCTTGAAGAAAAGCACCTACATATCACGCAATCGGGGCTCAATCCATGTTTCCTAGCCCATTCTGAGGTTTGCTATGGAACGCGAAGGAGGAGGTATTATTGTTAGTATTTTACTTCCTTGTTAGTAGTGAATTTTTCCTAGAATACATTCTGGCGTGCCCGGTGGCTTTTGATATGTTACCATTTATTTCCCAATTAGTGGATTTATCTATTCTTTGTTTGTTATTGTTCGTTGTTATCTCCTTTCCGTGCCTTATGGCCTTCTTTTGTTAAACTTCACCCTATGGGAAGTACTTTTGTTGTGTGGTGTATTGTGGTGCATATGTAGGTTGTAGTAATAATGACATTACGACGCTTGTCATCTCTTTGATCTCCACAGTGCTCAGTGTCTGGCATAAAGAACATTCATCCCTTGCTCTAGCTACTCATGGGTCGTTGTGGATGACCACTTTTGGTATGGGAAACCAATCCAGAAACTTAATTTATTTATCTATTTATTTCTTTTTGCTACAATAATTGTTTTGTGGGCACTCAATATTCTTTACCCATCCATTTTTAAAATCTTATTTTAAAATCACTATCTATTTTGATTTCGTAACACACATACTTTTCGATCTTTGCTTAAAAAAAACCCAAAACAAAAATAAATATATATTTCTTTATTTCACCCTTCATCTAGATCTGAATTTTACGACTCTAATCATTTATATTTATTTCTTTTAATCTCATTCTTAAAGGTAACTATAAATCATGTTTTCGAAAAATCAAAATCCACCTATATCGATCTTTGTTTCTTTAACGTTTTATTCTTGTTTTCTTTAAAATTTAGCTCTTCCATATATAAATCTTAGTTTATATATAAGTTTATTTATTTAGATAAATAAAAACTAAAATAAAATATCTATCCTAAACTAAAACCATCTTATCCCCCACGTCTACCCCTCCCCCATGCATTATTCCCTTATTCCTACCCACCTCGGTCTTACACAGACCACTCACCTTGTCTACTCCTCACTTCTCCCAACTCCTCAGCCACATTATACCAGTCTCAACCACACTATCGTCCAATCGAATCCTTCCCACACTTCTACGTTGGTTCCTCTCCCATTGTTCACATATCCCATCTCCCACTTCTCTCCACGTTAATCCAACTCACCACTCATCTCCCGCAAACCCATCTTCTCTGGCCACTTGGCCACACCCCTCCCACGTCAACTCTTCACTCCCATCCATCCTTCCACCACCTCTCTCTCTCAATCCAACTTAACCATCCCATCTCCTCTCTAGCCTTCTTCACATCCCCACATCCCGTCTTCTCTCTGCCCTTCTCCACGTCCCCACGTCCCCAACTCCAACTCTCTCTATTCCCCCTCACTGGACATTTGGCCACACAGCCGAACTCCATCCTAAACTCTCCCTCGAACCCTTGTGGATCCCTCTTCCACATCTGCACCCTCCCACCATCTCTTTTCGTTAGCCTTGATTTCTCCACATAGATCACTTATCCCAACTCCCACCAGATCTCATCTTCTCTGGTCAACTCCTCCCCAAACCCATCCCCGTGGATAACCCAACCTTCATACATCCTGTTACAACTTCCTTCCCTCACAGTCCCACCTCCTCCCCACCCGAGCCACTCGACTCGACTCCTTCCAACATCCCGCTCTCACAACTCAGTCCCCTCCTCTCAGCCAATCGTGACCACTGTTTACCCACAGACCTACCCGCGGCCCTGATTCTTCCCCCATCCCTATCGACTCACCGATACTCGTTCCGACACCTACCCAATCCTTCACTTGAATACTCACATCCACACCCAACCACGAATAACAATTTAGTTTTACAACATCTGTAACTACACTGCTTAGTCTTTCACGGTCATTTATAATATGGAGTTTGACATTTGTGAGTACCTTACTTAATCTCTAACATTCATGATTACAGTCGTGATTCATTTTTGTAACATTTATAATCTGTTTTATTGTATTGAGTATATTTATTCTATGAATTAATGCTTCGTTCACCACCCAAACTCTATATATTCAATTATCACATTTAATTAGACTTTCCTCCATAGTGTCCATACTTCAGGTCATCATCCACCACTATCGGTTCCATTTTCTTACTCCTCAAATTATAATCTTCCTTAAAAGTTCTCTATTCACATCACCATCACATCCCATATATCTACCTTAAGATTTTCCTTTCAATTTATCTGTGTGCTCCTTCAAAGTCCACATTCCCATCCTACACGTCTACTTTCTCCACCCATTTTTCAACTTGTCCTATTCCGTAGTCCACACACCCTGGTCTCTTTCACATAGCTTACATCGTCACTCATACTTTTTATACATTTCACGCTAGCTTATTTATTGATCAGATAATTTATCTTCACCTTTAATTCACCTCTTAGTTCATAACCTTCTTGTTCTAAATCACTTTTTATCCTCATTCCGTCATAGGCATGATTAGTTATTTACGTCCTCAATTTAGCTCATACTTAATATTGCTTAGGTATTAGGAATAGTTAATTTTACTCGCTATTTGTTTAAATCATCTATTCTATTTTTATCAGATCGCCCCGTGTTTGTTTATTTATTTAATTAGTTTGTCTTCACTCAACTTTTTCATTATCCAATTATTTCTCCTTTTTCTTTAGGTTAGTTATTGTTATTATTATGCCTAATTAGTTTATTTTCAGTTGTCTTTATAATTCATTTCTTATCTAATTCCACCTTTTAGGCCTCTTACCAATTCCATCTACTTCATCATTACAATCACTCTTAATCCCAATAAAATAGTTCTAAAGCATTCCAGAGTCATCTAGTGTTTTCATTGCTTTCGGTGGATTTGTGCATACTCCTTAACAAATTTTGCAATTGATTTTTCGAGATCCCTTTTGTGGCTTCTTGTGCAAAAAATTAAGATCATTAACAAACTTACTTTTTCATGATCCATTTCATAGTGCAATATTTATCAATTTTCATGCTTCTTCTTTTTCATCACTTGTAATCGTGTTTTGTGATTTTTGTGTCCTCATTCACAATCTCCACATTTTCTTTTATCAAATTAATTTTGTGATTTTTAACAGTTCACAATTTTAATTACTTATTTTTAGTGATCATTCTAATAACACTGCGTACAAGTACAAACTACTAACCTTTTTCTTCTAGGACATTTTTTGACAGTAAAGGACCTTTTCGAACCTTTCCCGCCAACATTATTGGGTTCACATTCCTAGTCGTCTTTTGCACACTGGAGGCCACCCGGGCTCCGCAAAACAAAAAAAATTGCCTTACATTCCAATTTTCCATGACGACACTTCTGGTAACATTTTTAACGCTCTTCTTTCATTGTTTTTCTTTTCTTTGTGAAGATAATCGTTATTACTATTTCGCAATCACGATTAATTGCAATACTTTTTTTTTTTTAACAAAATCTATTCCAATTGTAACCGTGTATGCTCTTTTCCTGTGCCTTGAAGTGATATGGAAAATTAGAAACAGTCACGATTGTTTAGTTTCTTGTTCTAACATTGTATGATCCATTTCCTTATTATTTTGTGTTTCTATTTATCATCTCAATCAATTTTATTCTGTCGCACTATTGATATTTGTTCGGTTGTTGGTTGTGTATGCTCTTTTCCTGTGCCTTCAAGTGATCTGGAAAATCAAAAACAACCACGATTGTTTTTCTTCCTAATATTTTGTCTACAGGATAACTACTAATTTGTTTTCTGTAGGACCACGTCACTAGAATGTTGTAAAAAACGTAAAACAAAAAAAAATCCCTCAAAACTACCACCATTCAAAAGAAAATTGCTAAAACCATTTTTTTATCAAGCTCAGGTATGCAATTATTTTCTGCTAGTGATTTATTTCAAGTTGGAAAGAACCTTGTGTTTAATCACTTCATCATTTTGTTTTTCCACGTAGTCGAGGTGGATTTCATCACCACCAAAGCTACACCGGTGATGTGGACTTGACTACCATGCACCAACAACATTCACATCTGCATTACACTTTGAGACATAGTCTCATCACAACATTCGGTATTTACCTCGCCCCTGCTCTTCACTTATAGGTAATGTTGTCGTGCGGTGCATGCGAGTCACGCCTAAATAGCTGTAACAACGAAGCCTAGGCATCATCCCTGTAAATCTTTGGGGAGTTATAAGGACACCATACACATTCATCCCCCATCACCTTCCACATTTTCACAAAACCTATTTTGGACGTGGTGATTCACTCCGAAGCAGGTAAGTAAGAATTGGTGAGTCTCCTCCAGTTCTCTAAGGGTTCCCCGTACCAATCCTGTCCCCGTACAGAATTAGGTATATCAGGACTAGGGTATATCAGAGGATGCATCTTTTTGGAGTAATAAGAGCCTGCATCCATCATTCCACAACATACTTGTATGATTGCATGAAACAATGATCATTCCTGAAGAATTTACCTCCTGAGCCAAAACAATTTGATACACATGACTGCTTGCTGATTGTCAACAAAATAGTTTAGTATTATTTTTATCATAAAACTTGGTTGATATCAATGTGTTCATTGTAAAAGTTCAAACCCTAGTTGTGTTCCACAAAAAACCATTTCTTGACCAATTCAATACCAAGAAAAATGTCTAAGCAATCCAACAACAAAGACCAAAACATCACACCAATTTCATTAGCTTGCTTCAGCTCAATCCTCCATAGCGTATTTTCAAGCTATATCAAACTGACATTGGGTGAATTGTGTAAGTTCACTCATTATTTCATCAACTATCGAGTTTATCCAAAATTTTATCCAACACAAATCCCTTTCAGAGCTCATTTTGAGTTCACAACTGTGTTGAGTCACTTGTTTGAGTTACTCTTCCTATCCAAAATCTAGAGCTTTTTTAAGCCAAACCAATCAACATATTCATCATAGCTTGATTGAGCTATATCCTACTTGTATCGAGTACCTTGTTTGAGTGTACTCCTTACATTGTCCACCTGTTAAGCTTGTTTAAGCCAAATCTAAACCATTTTCATTATAGCTTGTTTGAGCTATTGCATATTTATCTCAAGTATCTTGTTTAAGCTTACTCCTTATAGCCTTACTTGTTAAAAATCGATTGAGCCAAAACAAAGATCACAATCAATAGGTTGAGTTCTTCATCACACCTTTCTTCATTCTCGATCTCTTTCAAACATGATGAATTCATGAAAAACATCACGTAGTGAGCTATTAGAACAAATTAATAAGATGACAACACAAATCTCTCATATGGCTACCCAAATCAGTGAATGATCACCCAAAAAGCCAATCATAGAACCTAACGAAGACATCACTTCATGTAAAGTCCAACGTTAGTTTACCCCAATTGGATAAAGTCTCTCTAGTGTTTTTCATCAACTAAAAGAGGCTAAACTAATAAGATATTCAATTACGAAACCCTTTTCCGAAGGGGAATCTAAGCCATGTTGGTAAAAACCTAACACATGCTGTGACTTTCATCGCATTGATGGTCATCACATAGATAAATGTGTGTAATTTTAGAATTATGTCTAAGACTTAATTGATGATGACATCATCTTTATAGATCTTGATGACAACACTCTTACAACCAACAACACATCCAATACTAAAAATTTCAATGAAGATTTGACTGAAAATTCTATACATACCAAAATTCCACAAGTCGATGACAAAATTCAAGACTCTATAACACTAATCCATATATATGCTTCAAAATTAATTCAAACATACATTGAACTTGTTTTGGACAACAACATTCTTCCAACATCTACTGAGCACTTGAACTTATTTCAAGACTCTCTTTCAACCCAAACATACATTAAACCTATTTTGGGTGACAACATTCTTCCAACATCTACTGAGAGCTTCCTATTTCAAGAATCTCTTTAAACCCAAACATAGATTCATATTTTGGGCAATAACATTTTCCGACATCTACTGAGCACTTGAACTTATTTAAAGAATCTCTTTCAAAAACATACATTGAACCTGTTTTTGGACAACAACATTCTTCCAACATCTACTGAGCACTTGAACTTATTTCAAGACTCTCTTTCAACCCAAGCATACATGAACCTATTTTGGGTGACAACGTTCTTCTAACATCTTAAGTACTTGAACCTATTTCAAGAATCTCTTTAAACCCAAACATACATTTATTTTGGGCAATAACATTCTTCCATCTACTGAGCACTTGAACTTATTTAAAGACTCTCTTTTAACCCAAACATACATTGAACTTGTTTTGGAAACAACATTCTTCCAACATCTACTGAGCACTTGAACTTATTTCAAGACTCTCTTTCAACCCAAACATACATTGAACTTGTTTTGGACAAAATTCTTCCAACATCTCTTGAACTTATTTCAAGACTCTCTTTCAACCCAAACATACATTGAACCTGTTTTGAGTGACAACATTCTTCCAACATCACTGAGCACTTGAACTTATTTCAAGACTCTCAAAACATACATTAAACCTGTTTTGGGTGACAATTCTTCCAACATCTACTGCGCACATGAACTTATTTCAAGACTCTCTTTCAATCCAAACATACATTTTGTTTTTGGTGACAACATTCTTCCAACATATCTGAGAAGTTAACTTATTTTAAGATCTTGACCTGTTTTCATTCTTCAAGACTCCCTTTTCAACCCAAACCATTGAACCTATTTTGATATTACTAATGCAATCTTGACACTACAGAACTGAAGGTTCCATCAACAAGTACCATTAAGATTGATTCTATTATTCCAATATTGGCTCTTATGCCTAACATCTCTAGCCTTGTTGTCGAAACACAACCACATCAACTTTGGACACTTGCGAAAATGCAACCTTTTGTGTCCATTATGCTTTCAACGATCAAATTTCATCACTAATGATTCCCACTTGTCAAGACTTCTACGTGCATACATTCTATGAGGTACGTATACCCAGGAATATCCTTACACAACCTTTTCCATCTTTGATTTTTAATCTATCCTCAAATCAATCAATTAATGGACAAATGGAAGCAACAAACCAAATAATACAAGCCATCATTGTCAACACACATGGAAGATATTGGCATACTCAAATTTACCCCGCTCTTTGGGCTTACCGTACATCTTACCACACACCTATCGAGAGCCACCCCATTTTCCCTTGTTTATGGTTGTGAAGCCATTTTACCTATTAAGATAGAATCCCATCCTTCAGAATCTCCCTTAAATATGTAATTAATGAGGATGAATATCGATAGTCACGCCTTCAAGAACTTGAGCTTCTCGATGAAAAATGACTTAATGCCTCAATCATCTTCAAGTATATCAAAACTAACAGCAACGTAGTTATCATAAAAAGGTAAGACCTAGAGAATTAGAAATTGGCGACCTTGTTTTAAAAGAAAATCAAAAGAATACCACTAAAGAGTGAGAAAAACAAGGAAAATTTGAGCCTAATTGGTTAGGACCCTATGTAATTACAACTAAATTTGGCTTTGGAGCCTATAAGTTGGCCACTGAAGATGGTCAAGTCCTTGATGAACCAATGAATGCAGTTCATTTAAAGAAATTTTATCCTTGAAGGCATTCACTATTCTGGGAAACAACGATGTGTACATTGTTCCTTCTGTCTAGCTTATCTCTGAATAATTTAAAGTTATTCATTTCCATTGGCAGATATTTTCATTATCAAAATCACATCTTCATATTTATCATCATGAGACAAGTGCTAATATAGATCCTATTAAGTTTGTGAGCATCATACTTCTTATAATATCTCCCATTTTCAGTCGCTTTCACCTATGGTCATACCTAGAAGCTTACTGATGGTAATATATTCCCTTCAAAAATTCTCTCTTTCATAACAAAGCTCTAAACTTTTTTACCCAGTTCGTTTGATCGTCCATCTCAGTATTCGGTGTTGAACCCTCACGTCCTACTAGTCGTGTGGGGCTGAGATTGCGGGAAAAAGTTCCTTCCCAAATACAAAGCACTATTGTAAAATTCCATCAATTCAATAAATTATGAATAATTCATTGTCACATCTTTCATCCTTCATAGTCTTTGGTGTTGAGCCCACACTTCTTACTGGTAGTGTGAGACTGGGAATGGAGGAAGGTGCCCTTACTCATCTACATCTTGTCTTTGGTGATAAACCCTTGCCTCTTACAGGTGGCATGGGGCAAACGTAGAGGGTCATTCTCATAAAAGCATTAAAATATTACAAAAACATTCAAAAGTTAAAAAAAATTCAAAATAAAAAAAAAAAAAACAAGACAAAAGGGGAATTCACTCGCCTATGTTTTGCCTTCGGTGATGAGACCTTGCTTCTCACTAGTATCATGGGGCAAGGCATAGGGAGTCATTTCAAGAATACAAAATCTTACAGTGCTTGTAATTATAGAATCCCCAAAGAAGTAATTTTGATGCCTTAGTGAAGAGAGAACTATCCCTTCACCTCATATCTTACCAATCAGAAGGCCACATAACTCTCTAAGTCTAGCACGTGACTCATAAAGTGAAATCTATTTTTGAAACCGGTTCAATGATGTTAAGAAGAATTGAGTCATAATTTCCCAAAGGGATTTTTGTTAGCATTTGTCTCTATATTCATTATCTACCTCTTGTTTCCTTCTTGATTCTCGGTGATGAGCCCTCGCATCTTACTAGTTATGTGGAGTCAAGAATGGAGCTAGACTTCTTTTCATCATATCATCACCAACATATCCTGCCAATGGAATGAGAATTTGTGTTATTTTGAGCATGAGTTACCATGAGGAACACGGTACATGCGGACAATATCTTAGTTTATCACCTCTCAAAATAAGTCTGCACTCTGGTCCATAAATTGCCAATAACAGTGTAAAAATCAAAAAATCTAAAAACATTCGAAAATCATAAAAAATCCAAAAACATTAGAAACAATCGTAAAAAATCCAAAAAAAATTATCAAAAATCTAAAAAATTTCAAAAATAGTATAAAAAATCCAAAAAAACATTAGAAAATCTAAAATAAAATAATATATATATAATAAATTAAAAATAAAAATATTGTAAACTCCACTAAATCGCAAAAACTCTAAAATAATCAACACAATTCATCTTTTGAACTATTATCCCCAATGAATGATCCAATCACCTTATGACTACCAAATTCAAACCACTTCTCCTCACGTGAATCCTCGCTTGGGGAAAATCTAGCTCTCATTGTTTCCTTGTTTAAGGACAATGACCCAATCCTTTTTATGTCCTTATACCCCTGCTTGGGGGCACATCTGATTAATCCTCACTTTGGAACACGTTAGGGACATGTTTATTGGTTCTTGTGTTGCATTATTAGTTACAAATTATTAATTTTTATCTTGTATCTTGATTCTATGTATCCTGGTGTTCTCTCTAATATACTTATGTTATCTGATTGCATATCATACTGGGGCATCATACTTTCTAGATGGCCTCTTTCTATGCTCTCTTCCACTTGCATATCGTACTGGCACATCAAACCTTTTTGGCCATCTGTCTGGCCCTTGTCTATGCAACAAACCTTTTTGTTGGCCCCTGTCTATTATCATGCATATTACAGTCTAGTCATCCTGATCTTTTATATCACGATGCATCATGTTATGTGCTATATTAAAATTAAGATGCTTTTCGTCACATGAGTATCTTCCTGCATGGTCAACATCTTACTTTGCACCCCCTCCATTCACCCATACTAATACATTCCCCAGTTTAGGAATCCTACTTGAAGATATTTCTCAAGTAGCATTCACTATCCAGCAGCTCCTCCTCCCCCACCATGATCACCATGTATTTGATCCATTCATCCTCGCTCCTCATTTTTACTCCTCTGCCACTTATCCCCATATTACCCTTCTCACCATTCATGTCCCCTCTCACCCATTTGTATTCTTTCCTTTCACTCTTCTGCTTCCCAGCTTGACAGTATTACTTAATAACCCCTTCTATATGGGATCCTCGGTGGAGGTTTACCCTCTCCCTAAGATCTTCCCACTGTAGAAGCTTCTTCACCACCTCCCCTCTCATCAAACAACAATCACCACCACACACATCTTCCCATTCCACCTCTTCTACTTCTCATTCTTACATCATTACTCTCACCACATGGGCATCCCAATTAAGGATTCCCCTCACACTCTCCACCCTCCACTACATATATTCCTTCATCCATTCATGTTACACTCCTTTATTTCCTTTCTTCTTGTTATCACCTCATCTCGTATCCTCTTCCACCTGAGCATACATCACTACTCTTTTCTCATCCTTCCCCAAATGTCTTATGCCTAGTCATCCTACTTACATTCTCTCATAGTATGGAAAATTCACTTGAGTTTTCCCCTTCAGTCCATTTTTTCATACCCTATTCCCACCAACTCTATCATCATTCTTCTTCTTCTTCAGCTTGGCAATCTTACTTAACCATTTCAGATGCATGGAAATCTTACTTAAGAATTCCTCTTAAGGTTGATCTGCCCTATGGCCTCCCCCCATCCCATCATATTTCCCCCTCTTATTTCTCCCGCCTCTCGTCATGATCATCTTCCTACCCAATACAATTTTGTCTTTCTCTTGCATATCATCGTGATCATCTTCTAGATCAACCAACCATTTCACCCCTATAATGACACCAGAATAATACAATTTTGTCTTTCTCCTTTCATATCATCCTTGATCAGTTAGGTGATCTTACGAAACCACTACCCTGACAACATGATGATCTTACTTAAGAGATCTCTCTTAAGCATGACATGTCATCTTGCACTTGCCCATCACTCTACATTCTCACCATCCATATTTTTATCTTCATTCCCCATCATCACATCTTTTACCATCGTTATCACCATCCTCTGCTTGGAAATATTACTTAACCACTCACACGACATGGTGATCTCACTTAAGAGTCCCTCTTAAGGATGATCTGTCTTCTTGCCTTTCCCCATCACTACACATCCTTCACCCTTCACTTTTTCTCGGCATTCCCCATTATCACATCCTCTCACCTCCTCTTCCATTCTCACAAACACCACTTCTCGCTTGCCCACTTGTCATCTCCAGTGTCGCTCGCTTGGCAATCTTACTTAACCACTTCCGCAGCATGACAGTCTTACATCAGGGTCCTCCCTATGCTAAACTCATCATTGTGAACTTTTCCCTTGCCTCATTCTTCGTTCACTTTGTTGATCGCTTCTTCCACCTGGTCTCTCCTACCAACCACATTTTCCTCCTACCATTATCCTTTCTCCACCTATCATCTCACAACATACGTCTAATATCTTCCACCTATAATCACGTTCTTTTCCCCCATTTTCCCCTTCTTGATCCATCATCCTTCATACCGTTTCTTCCCATTCTTTTCATGTCTTATTTCTTCATCCTCACCTCGTTCGTCCTCATCTCCCGCATCCTCTCCTCGCTTTCACCTAGTCCCAACTCATCCCTCCCATTTTATTTACTCTTTCCACTTCATCTTCTCAAATTCTCCCACATTTCTACCCACACACTTATTCGCCATTATTGTTAACATTCCTCTATCATTCTTTCATCATCATCTTCTATTCCCGCGCTAATAATTGTTAGTGGACTTTCCCTAAAAATCATCAATCCTCATTCCACATGACCTCATTCACTCCCTTGGACCTTCTAGAGTTTCCCTTCATTCCTTCCTTCCTCTAAGCCCACCACTCATTGTTAGTGGGCTTTCCCTAACGTCCCTTCATTGGCGTTACCCTTTCCAATCCTTATTACCTTTCTCCTTTTCTTCATTTTTTCTCTCACTTCCTCACCACTCATTGTTAGTGGAATTTCCCTAACGTCCCCTCATTGGCATTGCCTCTTCTATCCCCCATTCTCTTTTCTCTCCTATTCTTTTCCCCCACTCCCACCCTTTCTTGTCGCTTCTTCCCCATCTCTCCATCTTCCCTTCACCCTCTTCAATATCTTTACTGTCTTCATCATACATCCTTTGTCTATTTTCTTGTAATCCTAGTATCCTCATTTCATGCATCTCCGCATCTTTTCCAATCTGTGTCATTCCTCCCCTCTTTCTTCTCTTTACATTCCTCATACTGTTCACTTTCCACTTATTATCCCCTTTCTGTATTCCCTTCCTTCTACATCATTTTCTCTATTATCCTCTTCTCTCTCCCACCCCTCGTCTTATTTCACTTCCCCTGTATCATCTTCTTCCCCTTTTTACATCACATTTCCTCCTTACTTCCCCATCGATAACCTGGATCTTTAGCATTATCCTACCTTTTTATCATCCCACCCTCCACATGCATCTCCATACGGTCTGTTCCATATTCTTTGCCTTGGTCTTCCTCACAAAGACACGGTTCCTTCAATCTTCTCCTTGTATTCACTCTATCTTCCTTTCCTCTCCCCTAATTTTCACGTTTCTTCTGACCACTTCTCCTTTTCTCTACCACCCCTACCTTTTCATTCATTCTATACCCATTTCTCTTCTATTCTCTACTCTTTTTTCACACTTTCTTTGCCCCTCATAGTTTCTTTTTTTCTCCGTTCTACTTCTTCTTTCGTCCTCTTTCAATTTTTCATCGATTTTACCCCCTACTCCCACCTCGTCTTCTCCTTCTTATTTATCCTTCCCCATTTCTTTCTTTTCTCAGCTCTATCATTTCTTTCACTTTCATGCATCCCTCTTTATTATCTCTTGTTGCTTCCTTCATTTGGCACATCTCTCTATTTCATAACTTCACCCTCTACTCTGTCATTTTCCTGTCTTCTCCTTGTTTGTCCTTCATCATTCCCTTCTTCCCCTATCATCCCTCTCTCTTATTCTCTTCTACCTCTTTCATTCCTTTTTTGTCCCTCCCCTATCTCCATAACCCTTCACCTTTCTTACTCTTCTCATAATCAACCCCCAATCCTATCCATTCCCTTTTCTCTTTCCCATTTCATCTTCCCACACACCCTCACACCTAGCATTCAAGGCCGATTGAATCCTTTCTCCATTTGTGTCGTGCGGTCATTCCAGTCTCTTCCACTCCATTATCGTCCTCTTCTCCACAGAATTCATCTCTCCTCTTTTCGAGAGCTCTGTCGTATATTCCATTCTCGTCAGCCCTCTCGAGGGGGCATCATCACATCTTTCCATAATCACATCTTCTCATGACATTTTTGTCTTGGAGGATACCATGACATCGTCACTCACCACCTTCTATTCTCCCCAACAAAAATTCACTCTACTTTTTGCTTAAGAAAAGTAGATTGAATTCTTCCCCCATCTCATCTACTTTCTTTGAAAGGACACTACTTTCATAGTACCCTTCCAAAGAGGGGAAAATGTAGACACCCTAATTTCACATCTGTCCTAAATCAATTAATTCCCCTACCTCATTTCCCACAAAAATACACTTCGAATTAATCAAATATAATTTGATTAATTATCCATTTCAAATCCAAAAAATAACCTAATCCTCACCACATGTCATTATTCTCCATGTTTTTCTACTATTGAATTAAAAATTCAAAATCAAATCCTCACCCACTCTTCGTGGTCCCCACTCACCTAAAATCCTCCACTTATGAATTAAAAATCCAAAATCAAATCCTCACCCATTCTTCGTGGTCCCCACTCACCTAATCTTGCCCACATTTTCAAACCATGATTACTTAAATTAATCTAAGTTAATCACTTCCCCAGGCTATAAATACATCCTTACCCCTCCCCTCTAAGACACAGAGAATAAGCTTGAATGCCCTGTCTAAGTTCTTGCATCCTTTGAGCAAAGAACATCCTTCTACCTCATCCTAATGCCCAAATAGCCTCATCTTGAAGCACCCCAAATCCATAATCCTTTTACCCATTTGGTGCAAAGTAAGTGGATCATTGTTGCAGGAAGGCCTTGCTCCATCTTGAAGAAAAGCACCTACATATCACGCAATCAGGGCTCAATCCATGTTTCCTAGCCCATTCTGAGGTTTGCTACAGAACACGAAGGAGGAGGTATTATTGTTAGTATTTTACTTCCTTGTTAGTAGTGCATTTTTCCTAGCATACACTTACCATCCCAACGTCTTTGTCCTTCTAGTGCTGCTAGTTCATATGCTCATAAAGCTCTAGACACTCTTCATACTTATGTTTCTTCCCACACCACGAGCATTGCAACAAATCAGGACACTCGCACTTGTAATGCTATGTAGATCCACAGTTATAACAAGTTCTTCATAGGAACTCACTTCGTCCTCCGCCGTAATTACTACAACCATGAAATCCTCCGTGAAAACCTCTTCCACGCGCTCCTTCATTTGCGTGCCCTTCATAACGATGATCATCATCCTTGGAACTACGTGCAAGGCTAGTATGGCGTACACCAAGATCAATAGCATCATGGATCTGATCAATTAGTTTGCAGTCCTTGGTATCATGGATCGCAGAGGTATAGATCTTGCAATAGTAAGAAACATTCTTGCGGATTGTGCATTGTAATAGAGGGCATCTACTTGCATCATGATCCCCATGGTAAATTTCACAGTCTACCGTCATAGCGCATACTGACTTCCAAGGGAAACTATCCTTTAAGTGCCCTTTTACTTCACAGTCTATACACCAAAGCCCACTACGAACCTCATGCATTGAGTTTGCAGATAGCTTCTCCAACTGCTTGACCATTGCAGTAATTTAAGCCTCCAGAAACGGACTAACACAAGTATCAACGCTCCCAACAGCCTCAATGCACAAGGTAACTTTCAAGGCCTTGCGCGATGGTTTGTGAAAGTCTTGTGTGACAGAGCCCTCCTAAATGGTGTTATCAATCCTCTGACAAACCATTGAGCATGTTGAGAAGGATGAATGTCATAGGATAGTTTAGACAAGAGAGTTTTAAAATGTGCATCATACTCTTGCACACTCTCTGTCATTCCCTGTTGGATCTCCTTCAGAGTGATGATTCTCTTCTACTCAAACTCAGGGATATGGAACTCTGTTAGGAAGGCATTCTTCAACATGGTGTAGTCTACCACCGTCTGATGGGGGTCATACTTCCTATACCAACTATTTGTGTGTCCTTGCAATGTTGTTGTAAATTGACTTGCCTTCTGCTTCAAGGTAGTGATCCCTTTCACACACCATAGTAATTCACACTTGTGCACATGCTCTGTAGCATCTTCAATACCCCTATAGTCTGGTAAGTGCAAATACATCTCAAAGAATACTTGTGGATGTGGTTAAGACCCTTGTCCTCTTGATCTAGAGCCTTGGTTCCCTCTGGTGTTTCCTCCTCCACTAGGTCCACTGGATCCACCAGGTCTTGTTCCTCCTGATCCACTAAATCTTCCCAATCCACTAGGTCCACCAAGTCCTCCAGCCCCTATACCACCAAATCCACTTCCTGCAGTCGTAAAATGGCCTAAAGTGGTCGCACCAAGTGTTCCCAACATCCCACTGAACTATGCACTGATGGTTTGTGATATTGTTCCACTACCAGTTGTGTGTCCCGCGCCACTCCTGGATGCGATACCCAAACCTTGCATACTTGCACCTTGTCCAAAAATTCCTCTGAATACAGGAATGGCTTGCACAGTCATGGATGTTCCAAACAAGAAATTATATATCCTAGGCACAGATCGGTTACTCCCACCGATGTCAACTAGGTTAACAATACTTCTCCCTTGATCTGGAAAACCAAGCGCCAGGGGTTGGTTGTCAGGTGGGTTTATATGCATGTTGATGGCTCTCCTTTATCCATGCGACAAACTCTCATCAGAAGTTGAAGGGGCTTATCTCCCATACTTTCCAAGATGGGATAACACAGACTGCTCAACTTCCACGTCCTCTATGTGAACCTCAACTCCTTCCCACAACGTCTGCCTCCATAGATCCATCACACTTGTAACCTCACGTTGTCTAGTCATCTCCCTTTCATAAGCTTCGTTATAATTGAGTCGTCTCTCCTTCCTTTCCTTCTCAGACGCAATGTACACCATCTTCCTCCACCCTAGTTTCCTCTCCCAACACTTAGATAAGCTTAGTCAGCCATGTGAAATGCCTCTAAACTCAAGGTAATGATCAAGACCTTCATAGCCAAAGGAATAACACGTAAAAATGATCCTCTGGGCTCCATCCTAAACTTGAACTCAACTTCTAGGAAACAATACGTAGAAATGGCACATTCTAGAGTATAACTGGTCAGCACTCCTTTCCACCAGTGATTGATAGCACGTGTCTAAGTCAAATCTGCATCATGTAGCCTCTAATAGTCATCTCGGGTTGACACACGTGGTCTATAGTACTAGCTTTATCTTGATGCATATGCTGAAAGCCATTAATATAGTTCCACTGGAAAACAGTAGAAAAATGTCTCATACATCTCTTGGTACATGTTCTCTTCTACCCAACTACACGCATCGAACTCAGGTCTAGTGTTGAATTTTTTAGCAAACTCCTCCTCCATGCTCTTGAACCAAATTTCAACACTTTACAAGGTCAGAAGTTCTGTCATCATGCATCACAGGAATAAATGTGTATGCCATTTCTCATAACAAATTCAAAAAGAGGTCTCGGCAATGGAACCAATATGTAATCATTTTTATACCCTTAGCTTAACAGATAAAATCCCATACACGTCGGCCTATCACCTAGCGGGCGTTGGGCACTCACCCGAGGCACGCACGAGTGTCGAGTCTCTCCTTTATGTGAGTCTTGTGAGAATGCATCATTTTATGATAGCTATTCAAGTGTAAATGAATAGAAAAGAACCATGCATCATTTTGAGAACCTAGGAAAAGTTGTCATCTCATTGCATCCAAAAAAGATAAATAAAAAACAACATATAGAAATGGTTCATACATAAAGGAAATGCATAAGGATTATACTCATGAGCACATATACGATTCAGAACAGAGCCTTATATTCATATTAACATGTTCAATAACCACATTACATTCCTTTGAGGTTATAACAGACCCATATAAACATTGTAGAGCAGATTCATGCATCAGAGCTACATTATGTCCCTCATATTACAAAGATAAGTATAGACTCATCCCTCTAAATGTGCCATCACTCCTATATTTTTCTTAATCCCAACCCATAGAATCCTCCATAAGATCTCTGTAGAGTTTTTTCTCCTTTCCAGTACCTTCACTCTCTCAAGATGACTCTATGTATATCTCTTTGCTACCCGTGTACCTCATTATATAGTTTTCTTACCTTCACCACCATTCTTTCTGAGGTAACAAATCGGCAGCCAAGTGTCCAAGTGGTCCTCCAATGGAGAATGCCTCATTTGATCCAAGCTCTCCACTATGTACAATGATGTTCTTCCGGAACCTTCCATTGCATGCATGGAATATTCCATTTTTGATCCTACACTCGCCATGTTGGCACCTTATCCACTCCGCATGTTATAAGGGTTGTGCTTTTCTTGCGTGCTACCTGGGATGTCGAATATAGCTAAGTCCAAAACTTGTCTTGCCTTGCACGTGCACCGCCATGTGTTCTACAAAACCCTGTTAGAACCTTTCCCTACACGCCTTTAACCTATGCAACCTTCTTCAAATAGGTCTCGTGCACCCACATGCCTCATTGTACTTGGCCAATATTCTGGGGGCCAACACTTTTGCTAAGGCTTCATTCACTACTCCTTACATTAATCCACTTAGTGTATTTTGACTAGAATTCCACCACTTACATATGTGGGGGGCATAATATTCACACATTCCCACACATTTTATCGTCAATACATATCTCATACTTACATATTCATACATCGATCCCCTCACATGGGAATATTCATCTACACTTTAGCATCGACCATTACCCAATGACACACTCTTATGTTTTGCTTCACAATTGACTGTCAAGGGCATACTACATATGAACCCCACACACTTCACAATAAGCTATCACACATCTCGCGCCATGTTTCTTACATATTACATCATACACTTTACATTTCATCTACATCATTTCAATATTTTTGCATCTACACAGTACATATTCTACAACCTATACTATTAGGAAATTTTTGCATCTCACATCACATCGCTATTAGGAACATCACACTAGACTTCATCATACGTGTCTCGCACTTTCATTGTTTACACATCATATAATACTCATCCTACATACTACACTATTAATCTATCTACACATCTTACATCACATCATATACATCATATGGTCGTCTCTTAACATCATGCATGTTACATATTCTTCTGCGCATTGTACTCACTACCCTATGACGCACTTTAGTTCCTCGGTCCATACTCGACTACCGAGGGTTTATAAATAAAATGGACCTTATCATACTTACATGTTCATCATTCACCTTTCTATCATGCGACATTACTAGGTTAGTGACATACGTCATAGGTTAAAGGGTCATTTATTCCTTCATCTTGTAGTGGTATACGCTTTAGGCTACATCACTACTCCCTTTATTCATCTCATCATGATATACGCTTTAGGATACATCGTCACGTGTTCATCTATAGGTCACATAACTCATCACTACACATACACAACCATCATAGCGCATTAGACACAACACACACTTCGACCATTTCCCTATGATGCACTCTTGTTTACGGTTCATTCTTGACTGTTGAGGTGGAAAACCAAATGAACCTCATTGCATACATCTCCATTCACTTGGGGGGCATGCAGCTCATATCCATCCATATTGCATTACATTCCATATATCCATTGCATATTGCATATCTTGGTCGCTTTTATTCTTGCTTACTTTTTCTTATATATGGTCACTTATTACACATGCTAGTTAGATCACTTTTATGACATTTATCTATACCACACACACATGGGCGTTCATGACTTTATTTAGTTATGATTGCAGATACTTGTCTTTTACACGCAACACAAATGATCACCTTCTACCCATCCTACACTGGTCGTAGGGGGTATCCACATTCATCTCTTTCAGGTGTTATTGTTTCATTTTGTAATTATCATTCTATACTACATACTTATACATGATTTTGACATGCCGGTTCTCTTTCTAACATGCTAATTTGTGCTTCATGTGCAAAATTTATTTCACAGGATTATTTTCTTCCATGGCTATCTGTATGTTTGTTTACTATTGCTTGTCTACTGTTTGCTATTGTATGCATGCCTTGCCCATTTATTTGGTGCACACACTTGTTTGTTTCATATGGTCATGATATCCTTGTTTATCTTGTGACATTGTGAGTGATGTCCCATGTTTGCATCCCACTTATGGCTTACTTTTTCTTCTTACGTGTTTGCATTACTATATTGCTTTAGTAGCTTATACACTGTTTTGCATAGATTACACATTGTCTTATACATGCATGTTTGTTTGTACTAACATTTTTATCTTTAGATAACCTCTTGTTTATGCGGGCCTTGGTCTTTACAAAACACATTCCTTTGCCCCTGGAGGGTAGACTCATACACATTTCATGCGAGTTGATCCTCTTTTGGGAGCCACATTCTCCTATCAGTAACATCGCATGTGCCACCTATAGAGGGGGGAATAATTTGGGGTTTTATGTACATACTACATAACTGCTTCTACACCAGTTTAGTTCAGTTCAGTTCATTTTTAGCCCTTGGACATTGTGGCTTACATATAGCGAGTGGGTTCAGACCAACCTAGGAACTCCCATACACAATACGGATTTTACAAGAAATGGTTGTCCTTAGAATTCTAGGGAAGCAATTAAAGGTTGGAGGATACAATGGAATTCATTCCTATATTTCTTCGACCAGTGGTGTCGGATATCCCAAAAAACTAGGATGTATAAATATATCTTCACACACATTCATGGAAGCAGTTATAGGTTGGAGGATACATCGGAATTCCTCCCCTACACTTCTTCGTCCTATGACACCAGATCACCCAAAAATCACTGACAATACAAGATATCCTTCTACACTATCTTTCTTGACATGGATCAGGTGCACACGTTCCATTTACATTTTATATTTACATATTTTACATTCACATGCTTTTTACATTCATGCACATGCATCTTTTACATTTCATTTTTACACATACATACATATATATTTGACTACTTGATCGTTTCTCCTTGTAGGTCCGATTGTATGAGAAAAAATAGTCAAATGAGGGAAATAAAAACAAGAACAACATCAACAAAAACATTTTACGGAAGCACACACCACACTAACCATATAGGTACATTACACACATTGAAAACTACACACACGTTTCTGCCCTAGGTTCACACTCATCACTTTTTTTTGCACTTTTGCATCTTTAGTTTCTATGCTCCATCAAATTTTTGTCATTCCACATTTTTTCTAGTCCTTCGACGTGTTTTCTACTACAATCTTCATGGAAAATAGGTACACATCTTTATCTAATATATGTTACTGAGATTTCCGCTCATCAACATAAAGTGGGGGTAAATGTAGACAAAAAATCATGGAATTTAGATACTATTTAGTCCTGGTATCATACTACTATTTAGAAGGTTTTTGAGTGAAGAAAATAATAATTAACCCCTGTCTTTTGGCCATCTTACTTTATTTTCTTACGTCATTCCCAAACTCTTTCATCATACGTACCCAGTTAGCTTTCATGCATTTTTTATCATTTCATGCTCTGACTGGGGTGCCCAGGTTTGTACTGGGGCACCCATAGATAGTACTGGGGCGCCACTAGGGGTGCCCTGATCATTTTTGAAACTTTCCCACCACTTTTTGGGCACTTTCTAGCCGTTTCAACTTATTATCTGTTTTCGTGGTCAGCCATTTCGGGGTTATTTATAAAATTAGATCAATAAAACCCTATAAATATAAAGTTATGTGACCATAATGAGGAACCAAACACTAGTCACTACTATCATCCACCTAGAGGTGCATTCATCTAAAGGAATTTGAAGATCATTTGCATACATTTAATTCCATCACAAAGGACAAGGCCGGTTCATCTGCATCACACAAGCATAGGGAGAGGGATTATATTCTATTCCACCCACCATTCTACTACATTTTTACATATAGTTATTGCTTGTTACTTCACAAAGTACGACTGGCACAAGAACACCTAGGGCACATGATTCACACACACACACCAGAACTACATTTGATTATGAAATGTAGTGCAATGCTCAGCTAATAAGTCCACTATTGTGGAAGCCAAGGTCAGTCCGACCCATTCATTTGCATTCTTCTTTTTAAGGGTTTTTATACTTCTTGTGACATCTTGCAGGTATTTTTTTCATCTTGGATTATCAACGACACATGGCGCATTGCAGGGAATCTAATGTGACACATAAAGAGAGTTTCAGAATACCTAATGAACATGTGAAACTCATTTTTGGACCTTTTTCACAAACTAGGGTGCCCATTTTGCATACCAGAGTGCCCACATACACCCCAGTCCCTTTCCAGGTGCTCCAATCTAGCTAGATAGCTTAGATCCATCCTTTTCGGGGCCTCTATATAGTCATTCTCGTTTCGTGTTTCTCTAATTACTTCTGCGACACAGTCCAGTGAGCTCTTAAAATCAAATAAGTCACTCCCATACTTCTATTGTATATTATGGTCTCTTCTTTCATTAGATTAGTTGCTTGGGTCATTTTCCATACTTGTTTATTGCATTAATTTACTGTATTTACATGTAATTCTAGATTAGATTAATTATTAACTATCCCACACATTCCACATTTTAGTTAATCAGCGAACAAAGTACAAAGGGATTAGGGGCACCTAGAGGGGACTGTTGGTGTGTGTGACCTACCTAGTCATCGTCCACATCACATGGTGAGTCATCTCACCTTGCGAGAGTCAAATGACAAGTGTCAGATTCTATCATAGAATATGTCATTGTCATTTGCATCAGTGCATCATAGGAGTTACACTCTTTATTTAGAATTTTAACTCCTCCTTTAGTGGCATCATATGTGTCAGTCACGTCATATGCGTCAGTGGCATCATAGGGGTTCTTTCCTTGTTTAGGCATGGGGGTTACACAATACCCCTAGTTGTACTTCATTTTTTTGATCTATGAGTATGAGCATATCTATTTTCTTATTTACATATTCTTTCCATTGTTCGAATCCTGCTTATTGCGTTGGAGCTACGATGTTACCATCAAAGTACAACTTCATTGTGGTGCATTGTTTCGATATCGGTTCTCACATATCCCTCTTTCATGGTATCTAAGCATGAAAGATATAAGGTTTACAGGGTTATAGGGTTCAACAATAGATATCCCTTCATGCCATCAGGATACCCAACAAAGATACAAGGTTTGGATTGAGAAAAGTGTGAAGTTTGATGAGTCATCCTTGACTTTTACTTCCACTGAGGTTATTTTGCCCACTGATTCAGATTCTGACTCATCAGATGATGATGTTTTTGAGCAAGTTCCTCCTCTCCCCGCTCCTCCCAATCCTCAAATTTCCAAGTCTTCTAATTCTGGTAGTAGTGATGATGAGGACTATGTCCCTTCTCACTAGAGTGAAAAATCTTCCGAATCTGAGCTTGATCCTTCAGGACCTCTTTGGGCCATGAAAAATTTACAGAGTGCTGGAGATTTAGTTGGAGATCCTTCAAATGAGAGACATACTCATTCATGTTTCATTAGACCCCACTCCTTCTTCACCTATGCTTCTGATCTACCATCTTTCCGGGAGGCTTCTGGGATTCCTGAGTGGGATTCTACTATGGATGAGGAGTATTCCTCACTCATAAAGAATGACACTTGGGATCTTACCCCTCTTCCTAAAGGAATAAAAATCATTCAGTGTAGGTGGGTATATTAGAGAAAGTATGGAGCTAATGGAGAAGTATAAAAGTATAAAGCGCGACGTGTAGCTAGGGATTTCTCCCAAGTAGCTAGGGTTGATTAATCAAAAACCTTTGCTCTGGTTGCGAATATGACTTCCATTCGAATAACCCTTGCCATTGCTACCGCTAATAGATGGGAAGTCCACCAAATGGACGTTAAGAGTGCCTTCCTTCATGGGGACCTAGAGGAAGATATCTATATGGAACAACCTCCGGATTATGTCCATGATCCATCCATCGTTTTCAATTTAAAGAAGTCTCTCTATGGCCTTAAACAAGTCCCTCACCATTGGTATGCCAAGATGGACTCCTTTTTACTTGTATCAGGGTTCACTCGGTGTCACTTTGACCCAAATGTTTATATTCTGTGGCAGGACGACTCCATGCTTATTCTTGTTCTCTATGTTGATGACTTGTTGATCACGGGTATCTCTTCCTCTATCATTGATTATGTGAATATATCCTTGTCCAAAAATTTCTCCATGTCTGAATTAGGATTGCTCCATTACTTTCTTGGGATCCATATTTCACAATCTGACTTAGGAATTATGATCTCGTAGCCTAATTAATCTCTTGATTTGCTTGCTCGGTTTGACATGTCTGATTGCAAGTCCTCACCTAATCCTTTTCTTTCCGGGGTCAAGTTGGTTTTTGATTGCTCTTCCCCATTGGTTGATGGTGCCCTTTATCGGCAGTTGGTGGGGAGCTTGATCTACCTTACTCACACTCGGCTAGATCTATCATATGTTGTCAGGATTGTGTCCAAATTTATGTAGAAGCCTCATGAGATACATTTAAAATTAGTAAAGTAGATCCTTCCCTATGTTCTTGACACTCACACAAATGGTATTCATTACTTAGGAGGGACTGAGATTGACTTGATTGGATTTACCGACTCTGATTGGGCCGGTGATCTAGATCATCGGAAGTATACCTCAGGCTACAATTTCACTCTTGGTTCAGGTCCTGTCAATTAGTCTAATAAGAATTAGAATGCCATTACCATATCATCGATAGAACCAGAGTACATAGGAGTGGTTAATGCTACCACATAAGTTTTTTGGTTACAGGGTATCTTGACTGATTTTGGCATCCACTTTCGGCAGCCTATCATTATCTACGGTGACAACATGAGCACTATCTCGATTTGCAGAAATCCAGTTCAACATCAGCGGATGAAGCACATTGAGATTCACATGCACTTCATACGAGAGCTGATACATGAAAACATCATCAACATACGATATGTTCAGATAAATAATCAGGTTACAGACATATTCACCAAGCCCTTCATTGAGGTGAAATTTCTTCACTTACTGTCTCTTCTTGGGGTGAGGTCTACTGCAGCCGCCCATCTTCTTTGAGCTATATAGATTTTTCTCCTCCTCTTCCTTCCAGAAAGATGTTGTTTGTATATGGGCACCTTATTAGGCCTTTAGTTACCGGGCCCCATTAACACATCTTTCTCAGTTGTCTAGGGGAGTCTTCTTTTCTGTTATGGCTTACCATGACCTCTACCTCGGCTTCGATGAAGGGGGGGGGGGTATTGGTGTGTGTCACCTACCTAGTCATCATCCACATCACATGGCGAGTCATCTCGCCTTGCGAGAGTCATAAGTCTTAGAGAATCAAATGACAAGTGTCAAATTCTATCATTTTCATTTGTGTTAGTGCGTCATAGGAGTTACATTCCTTATTTAGAATTGTAACTCCTCATTTAGTGGCGTCATATGTGTCAGTCACGTCATATGTGTCAATGACATCATAGGGGTTCTTTCCTTGTTTAGGCATAGGGGTTACACAACACCCCTATTCGTACTTCCTTTTTTCGATCTATGAGTATAAGCATACCTATTTTCTTATTTGCATATTGTTTCAATTGTTCTAATCTTGCTTATTGCGTTGGAGCTACGATGTTACCATCAAAGTGCAACTTTGTCGTGGTGCATTGTTTTGATATCGGTTCTCGCATATCCCTCTTTTAGGGATGAGGGCACTTGTCATTGGCATCTTGGCTGAGCGTTGGTGTCTGAATGATAAATGCCAAAGTATAAAAAGGCAGACTGAGAAATTAAGGGTGTAAGACAAAAAGTGGCAACAAAAAAGTAAATAAAGGTGGCCAAATTCATGGGTTAATTAGTACTTTTATTACTTAGGAATCATATGAATATTAATATGCAATCAGGAATAGATAATTACCCAAAGTGTGTGATTTTATGTCTACAAAACCTTTAAGAGCATGAACGTATGTCATTGATTTATTCACAACCTCTTTGGAGGTCCCCTGATTTGTAGACACCAAAATAGGGTCATAATTCCATTAAAACCTTGTCAATTAAATTAACCATATCCTACCCATTCATATCCCCTAGTGCACATGTTAATTGAATTAATTATCTTAATTAAATTAATTAATATCCTCACTTAACCACCTCACCCAACCAACTCACCTAGCCACCTCACTCAAATGACCCACTCAAACCTCATTAATGACCTAAGACCAAGTCTAAGCTTATCCTAACCAACTAGGACTTAGTCTAAACCTAGACTTAACTCCTATTAACAAACCTAAAAAGACTCTTACTTATCCTTCCATGATCTATCACTCAAGACTTGGATGAAGATTGGAGACCACACCAAAATAGTAACAATCAAGCTATTTTTGGCCAACCTAGATATTCCCACCTTGACCGACGTCGGTTATATCTCAACTAACGCTGGTCACCTAACTGTCGCCAGTTAGGTTAAATACATTTCCAAAAGCCTTTGCCTAGGTTGGTCATTTGATTTAGAATCTCATACGAATAGAGACTTGGAGCACTTGAAATTTTTGAAGCACTCAAGCAAAGGAAAATATACGGGAGCACTACCAACAACCATTGGCATTCATCATCTTCTTCATGATCACGGATTCACATAGAGAAGCACAGAGGTTTGAACTGCCGTGACACTAACACAACTTCTCTTCTCTTTGGATCTCTTCCATCACCATCCTCATCACCTGCATTCTCCAAACCTACTCTTCAGTAAGTACCTAACATCTCTTCATTTATTTCTATTTTATTCTAGTAAGATTTATTATTCAGCTCAGTAATTTATCTTTCTCCACATCCGTACACTCCCTTCCTCCTACCAACCTATCACCTTACCATACCCAACCCTTTCACCTAGTTTTATCCTCTTTTAATAATATTTGAGCCTCCAAGGCCATTTTACGACCTTACCCTCACCATTTCCAACCTCTGTGCAATCATAGAGAGTCTGAAAAATAAGTTTTAAGTCTTTTTTACTAATTTCCCCTACCGACGCCAGTTAGCCAACCGACGTCAGTCATTCTACCTAACAGACATTGGTCACACAACCAACAGTGGTTACTGTGTCTGGTAAATATAGCTCAGACCAGTGAGCTAATACCTATTTTCCAACAGCCTAGAATCACTTATAACCTTTATCAGACCTTACCTAGAGCCTGTACCAGACCTGTAACCCAATACCAGCCAATCACCTGACCCATTTTGACCTCAAACAACCTTTTGATCTGACATTTCTTATTGTTTTGTATGAGATACCTAAATCATTTCAACTCCAATAAGATCGTTATTTCATGTATATTTTGAATAACATTAATACTGTTATATAAAAGTGGATTGACAGCCTATTCAGGAAGCATCACACTTCCTGGATCTAGCTCCCGCTAGGCAGTCCACTCATTGTTTTGTTTAACTCTATCTGGTGGTATTGTTTTGCATTTACAGGTAGTTCCTCCTAGCCAAAAGGGAGCTCTCGCAATCAACTTGGATCAGGAAATCAGAATGCGTGCACAACCTTCAACCGACATCACAAACATGTATTCCTCTTTGGCCTTCTACCCTTATTTGTTCCATTAATTTGTTAAGAATCTGGTGAAACATTTTGGCACACCTGGTGGGACCCATCTATGGTTCATTGCATTTATTCATTATTAGGGAACCATTGTATGTTTGTTTCTTTTTAAAAGGAAGTTAACATTAAATTATCTCCCTGGAAATCTTCTCTTTCTTCTATTTGTCTCAGTGACATTTGTATTTTGGGACTAAAAAGAATCATTCTTTTTCTTCTTGCATTTGCATTAGTGAAAGTCATTCTCTTTCCTATTCACTCTTTGTTTACATTGAATATCACATTTTGATTTGGGTTCTAAAATACTTGCATTTCATACTTCTATGCTTGCATTTTTAGCTCACATTAAAACTGAGGGAAACCTATACGCTGGAAGTCATGCCCAGCTGATGGTTGACATAATTGAATCATAGAGCACTTTCTCTTCTCTCTCTTTGCCAAACTACACAAATATAAATTTACACATCTTCTTAAACAACACCTTACCTGGAAGAAGTTGTCAACGATCACATGATCAGAGGATTGACAGTGGGCGCCCAGCTGGTTTCTTTGTCTAGTCTTTAACTCAGAGAAAGGACTGCCCCCACCAAAACATAACCTGAAACCACCCTTAGATCTTGCCTCTTCATAGGACACCTTTCCAACCAAAAAAATTTGTTTTGTTCACAAGTCAGTCTTAAATAGCATAAGCTAAAACATAAAATTCACTTATAGGATTTCATGTTTTTCTTAGCTTTTTCTTGAGTTGTGTTTTGAGTTGTGAGGTCATGTTCTTCATTTTCTTCTTCCTTTCACACTCTGCCATCATAGTTGGTGTATTCTGACTATTTCTGAGTGTGTCAGGGTCCATTACTATCATACTCAAGTTTTTGGGTTGATATTCCATCTGACTTAATTCACAAAATCAATTTTTCTTCATTTTTTTCAAATTTCACAGTGACCGGCATCGGTCCAGCGACCATCATCAGTTTACATCTGACCATCATCGGTTTACCTAACCATTGTCAGTTTCCAGCTTTTTTGGTCAATTTTACCAAAAACAACACTCATCACATCTTCTATTCTTTTTGAAGTTCTCAGGACATCATCATACCCCCAGAATTTTAAAATCACAGTCAAATACAACTTCTTTACTTCATTTTCATCAGTTTTTTGCCTCATTTGCAAAACTGTTGATTTCCCACAGTAACTGGTATCGGTCACCCTAACCATCATTAGTCACCCTATCACCATCATCGGTTACCCTAACCACCATCGGTTCCTATGTTTTAATTTTTAATTAAAACAACGACCAGTTTCACCTCCCGAAATCTATTTTTTTCTCCATTTCTGTTATTTTTTGTGTCATTTACAGAGAACAAATTACCATGTTTATGCTAACTCACATGGTTTTGAATCGTATCCAAGCCAATGCCCTTGTGTTTCATGCTAGCCTTCAGCCACTTCCACCTAGCCCATCACCACCTTCCATCCTGTCACCTATGGATCTAACTCAGCCCATTACTATTAGTACCGATGAGGAGTTTGCAAGACTCCTTGACCAGAATCCCACTGCCCTACAACACTATCTCGCCCACTCATCTACCCAGGACTCATCAGGATAGTTGGTATATGACATGCCCATGTCTATCCCTCCTGCCCTCGCCCCCACTTCCACGTCAGCTACCACTAGCTTGACATTACCTTCATCCACCTTACCACCTGTGGTGTCTCAACTGGACCCCACATCCTCTATAACTACTGCATCTATGACATCTGTTGCACCCGTGGTGTCAACTATTCCTTTGTCAGCCACCTTGAGCATAGCCCCATCTGCACCCTTTACCTCATATGTACCAGTTGCATCGCAACCACCCATGGTGTCGGAAACCCATACCCCATTCCAAAACCTCATCCTTTCCATCCCACAGTCCCTACCCCCAATTACCACAAGAGTCGTTACGACTACCCCACCTACTTATACATATCACCAACAACCCCCAATCTCATCTATTGCCTATTCAGGATACCTTCCACCTGCATCTATTCCCCCTTCACAGTTCTCATACTCGGCACCACCATATACTGGGATGTCATCCACATCATACATTCATCATCAACCTCCTTATACTGCAGGGGGTGCCCAATCATCACAACCCACCAATGACCTTATTAAAATGATGATGGAAAAGATGCAAACATTGGAAGCATCAGTTTCTGGCTCTCGCAACTCCTTAACCTATGATGAAATATGCAATGAGCCCATCCATATGTTTATTCCCATTCTCCCATACCCTGTGCATTGGGAAATGCCCAAATTTAACCGGTTCAATAGTAAAGAAGACCCGCAACAACACTTGTGGTCTTTCAAACATGGGTGTTATCTAATCACCCATGATGATGCTTTACTCCTATGAACATTCCCCATGTCCTTAATGGGACCCACATTAGACTGGTATAGTGGTTTGCCTCGACATTCCATTTACTCATTTAATCAAGTGGCTCAAGCCTTCCTGGACCATTTTTCAATCAATATCATCAAGAAGGTCACTATGACCGACTTGTACTCAACTCGACAATACGACGATGAGTCTATTGCTGATTTTTCACTCTCGTTGGCAGAGCCTCATCAACCAGCTAACATTCCAGTTTCCTCAAACCAAGCTTATAGAGTTGTTCACTAGAGCTTGTGCCAGGCACATCTCACCAACTCTACAAGTACAAACCTTCTGTACCTTCGATGAAGCATTTACCATGGCATGAAAACTAGAAATTTGTGCCATTGAAGAGAAGAAAATTCAATTGCGTAACAAAAAACCACATTTAAATCAAATGATGCTTCTTCCTCTTCAAAACCCCAAAACAATTATTCAAAAGCCAAAGGATCTGCCAACATGGTAGTTTTAAAGGTTGGCCCATCTCACCCCTCTAATCAATTGAAACCTACCTCCAACCTTTCTCCCATTCAAAATTTTCAGTTTAGACGGGAGCAATGAAAATACACTCCAATCAGGGAGCCTTATTCTTCAGTATTAGAAAAACTTCTTAAGGCCGGAGCCATTGCTCTTCCACCCATAAAACCACATACTGGTTTTGACCCCACTTGTCCTATGCCTGCATGGTACAAGGAACATGACTATTGTAACTATCATCACGTAAAAGGCCATAGCGATGGTAATTGTATAACCTTCAAGAACATTGTCCAGGAAATGTTAGATAATGGAGATCTCATCCTGGACAACCCGAATGCACCCACAAATCAAAATTTGCATATCTTCAAGAAGTCATTCCCTAACCATACCCTGTCATCAAACCAACCTGGAGAACCTTCAACTAATGACAGTAATGTCCGCAAGGTCCATGCTATGTTTGACACCGTACCATCCCTTCCACAATTTCCTCCTATCCCCTCTATCGAGGAGATTCTAGCATGAGCTCCTCTACCCACAGAGGAGTCTACTTCCTCTACTCCTTCACCCACAGAGGAGTCCCCTTCATCTCCCCCTTCACCCATGGAGGAGTCCACAATTTCTGCCAATGCTGGTTCACCACTTACCTCACAACCTAATGAACAACCAATGGTATTAACTCTCCTACCCATGGGAGAGTCATCCTCACTTTCTTCTCCACTGAAAAAGGAAACTATCTCATCCCAACTGTCATCTCCCCTACCCATAGGGGATCCTTTAGATGCACCATTTCCTGTTGGGGAAAATTCCCCATTAGCATTCTAGGATCCCGTTGATCTGCTCTCGGCTCTCTTACCCACAGAGTCCAAAGCCAACCAGTTCCCTATCTCACAGACATATTTTATAGGGATTGCTACTAAGCCAACATCATCTTCTCTTACAATAGTTCATTTTCATGCCTGGTGACCGCTTGGATTATGTTGATAATTCCATGCTTTGGGGATGCCTTCGGCTACCCTGTTCAACCCAAATAAAAATGTTGCATGTGGACACCGTCATGATCTATCCAAAGGTATTTCAAGGAACCCAATCAACCATGACCATGCCTGTTGAAATGACCTCTTCTTCATCACCCTTGCCTACATCCAAACCTTTACCAACAACTAAACCTATTCCTATGCCTAAGAACCTACCTGTATCCACACCTTCCCCTACATCTAGACCCATCACTACCTTGGGTGTCATGCCGACATCAAGCCTAGTCCACCACCCGTCAAGTTGGATTTAGCCAAATCTTCCCAAGCTCACACAAAAACCAATCCTCCACCTAAAAGGAAGACCCAACCTTTTAGGCCGCACACACCAGTTTCACCCACCATGCCTTTGTCACCTTCGCCCCTTCCATCTATCCTAGGGCCTCACCCATCGACCTTGACCAAACAACCACCTATCCAAGGCAAATCAAAAGTGCTACAACCCGCCTATTCATCACAATCCTTTATTACACCCAACCTATCAGAACAACATACACCTTCGCCGTTACCTACAAATTTCTTACCACCTATACCCCCACCACTTACAGTAACAACATCAATACCTATGATATTTTCTTATCTTCAACCCATACCTTCTACCTTGCCTCCGCCAGCAACCTTCACCGTGCACCTCCTTTATCACCTTGGCTAACTCATCCTCTTCCACCATCCACTTTCCCTTCTACATCACGTACTCCTCCTTCACCTTTACCCAAGAAGGTGCAACCTAAATTGAAAAACCCACTACCCTCCAAAGAGGTAGTTAAGCCTACAACACCTTCTATCGCTAGTTCATCTACTACGCCTCTACTCAAGAAGGTACAACCCAAGCCTAAAATAGTACCACCTACCAAACCGGTGGTCAAACCTATCCCATCTCTAATTCCACCTCCTGTAGTACCTCACACATCACAATCACCTACACTTCAATCCAAACCCACACTCACCTCACATTGCGATCCATTGGCAGGGTCTTACGCCAACATTCTAGCTAACCTTTTAGAGACCTCTGTCATCACATTTCTGCCCCTTAGACCTTATGACCCACTCAAACCCAAACCAAAAGGGTTTGATGATACTAAAATTTGTGCCTACCATCATGTGCCAGGACATGATGTAGAAAATTGTAAGGCTCTAAAAACCATTCTTCTCCAACTTTTTCCTCCTGAACAAAACTTTGATGATGATGATCTTCTAGATGAGGACCCTAGTTCCACCTCCACCTATCACTACACATCCTCACCCACTACCTATTCAGTGACCTGTACCACCACCTCCACAACCCTTTTATCCACCTCCAAAATTTGAGATCAATATGGTCTGTATAAGAGAGCTAGCCAAAACCCCACCAAAATGCCAGTGTGCCCTACTCATTTCACAAGGTTCTTACCCCACACTAGGTTTTTTCCATCATGTCATTATAATTTTCTTGACACACCTTCTCCATCCACCTCTCTTCCTCATATTAACATGATCCAAGTTTCCACTCGTGCCCAGAAAGACAAAGGAAAGGAGAAAGCAACTAGCCCATCCACCAATCCTGTGCCCAACATACCATCTGCACCTGCACCAAAAATCACCATTTGGGGACCCACATATCCTATTTCTGATGGGGTCACCCATCGTACAATGATAAAACAATTGCACCAATCCCCTCTAAAAATGTCTTTGTATGACCTCTTCCAAACTTTTGAATCCCATCGACAGGCCCTCATGGAGGTTCTGCAATCCATTGAGGTTTTACCTAATGACCTAACACCTGTGGCCTCCATTATCACCCCTCACCATGTAGCTTCTCTCACCAATTCATCCCCTTCCTCTACACCTACCACTACTCACCAAGTAGCCACCCTCAGTTTCTCTGATGATGAGATTATACCTCTCCAATCAGATGATCCTAATCCCACCCTTTTAATCTCTATTTATATTGATAATATACATGTTCAACGTGTTATGATTGATGTGGTGCCAACATCAACATCATCTCCTCCCATGCATACAATCAAATGTGCATCCCTTCAAATTGCATGCATAATAACCTAGTTATATGCATTCATTCAATGATGCCATCACTTCCACTCTCAGCACCATCATCCTCCACATTCGTGTGGGCCCCCATACCATTCCAGAACTATTCTATGTCTTAGAGGGGGAGTTCCAGTACAACCTGTTGCTTGGCTGACCTTAGATCCACGTCATGGGTTGTGTTCCTTCAACCTTACATCGTTGTGTAAAATTTGAACATGAAGGACATAACTATACCATCCCCATTGAACCTTCACCATTCAAAACCTGTAACATGTTGTACCGACCTAATGATGTCCTTTTACCAGTTAAGGCATCTACCACTGTCGCCACTTCTCCTTCACCCATAGCCCCATCCACCGATGTTGCTGCTACCTTTTCCACACCTACCTCCTCTATTCCCACTACCGCCATAGCCTCTACAGCTGACCCATCCGCTAACCCATCTACTTCTCAACCGACCAATGCTTCTTCTTCCCAATCACCTAGTGATTCATCTATTCCCACTACCCATATACCAACTACCGATCCCTTAGAAGGTGTTTTTCAACGTCTCACTCTAGGGGAGTACCACCTGTACAACATCAACACATTCCTTACTCCTCAAGAGTATGGTAACCTTCACCAACATCCTCGCTATGATCACCTGCATAGGTGAGGTTTTCCCTTATGGTCCTCCTCACCTTCATACAAACTTAACCTATGGGGGACTTGATACTTCTACCTACTCACCCAAGCCACCTTCCCAAACGTGACCATTTTCCTCTGACCTTCAATCTCTCACCAACCTGTTGCTTCACCCACACTTTCCTCCATCATTGTGCATGGAAGGGATTTGGCTTTGGCTTCTATGAACAAGGCCACCATACTGTCATCCCATGTACCACACGTAAACACAATGACTGCAGTGGTATTGGATTTTCTGAACCATCTTCCAAGAAAGCCCGCGTCGAACTCATTGAGGATGAAAAACCTTCTTCACCCCATTTACCAACTTCACCACCTTCACCCACGGAGTCTATGGATCCAGAATCCATTCCTCCTAACTTTTTTTTTCGTAAACACCATTTCCCTAGGACCTCTGACTTATCAATGTGATGGTGAGGCTCCCTCTTCCCTTCCCTTCCTGTATCCTGACATGATCGATGATGATACACCTTCTATTAACATCGTTCAATGTCAGGATGATGAGTCTATTCTCACCTATCTTGGTGCAGAGGATTCTTATATTCATCGGTCATTTCCTTCTGAGATGCAAACCATGTTAAATGAATTGACCATTGAAATCAATATTAACACTCAAGATGACCCACACATTCTAAAGATAGGCCAATCTTCATATTCTAATGAACATGAAGCTTTTACCTCATTCCTCTGAGATCATAGCAATGCTTTTTCTTGGTCCTATGCTGATATGCCTGGTATTGACCCAAACATTGTGGTCCACAATATCATAACTATTCCTGAAGCCAAACCCGTAAAACAGAAGCTGTGAAAAATACATCCTCGCATTTCCCTTCTTGTCAAAGAAGAACTTCAATGCCTTCTCTCAATTTCCTTCGTCCTACCCATTGATTATCCCCAATGGATCTCTAACATCGTTCCTGTCACAAAAGTGATAGGAGGACTCCATATATGCCATGGATTTCAAGAACCTTAATTTATCCTACCCTAAAGATGAACTTTCCTCTACCTAGTGTCAGACCAAATAGTTGATCTACCTTGTGTCCATGAGATGTTATCACTCATAGATGGATTCTCAGGTTATAACCAAATATTACTCCCCAGAAGATCAACAAAAAATTTCACCTTTTCATCACTCCTTGGGGGACCTTCTGCTATCGAGTCATACCCTTTGGCCTTAAAAATATTGGTGCTACATATTTGCGGGCTATGACTTATATATTTCATGACATCATGCATCACATATTGGAAGATTATGTAGATGACCTTCTTACCAAATCCAAAATCGAACCGAACACCTTACCAGTCCTTAAGGTCATTTTTGACCATGTCTCATCAAGTATTGTGTTCAGACTTGCATCCCTAAGAAGTTTATCTTCTTTCCTCTCATTAGAAAAATCCTTGGTTTTATGAAAAATGCAACGTAATTTATAGGTGGTCAAAGAAGTTGATCTCACTAAAATCAAGGCTATTCTTGAAATTCCTTCAAACTAATCCTAAATCACCAACTGCATATTTTGTAAGGAAAGTTCCATTCTATTCGTCATTTTATTTCATCCAGCTTTCCATTGATTGATCCCCAATGGATTTCATCATCTCCTCAAAAAAACGTCTCCTTCAAATGGGATGATGATATGCCACAAAGACTTTGATGGCCTTAAAATGATACCTCCTTCCAACCAATGTACTCTTTCCTCTACCTAATATGACCAATTATTTGACCTTTACACTGCCATGATCATTCCTATCACTCATGGATCGGTTTCTCGAGGTTATAACCAAATATTACTTACCCTGATAAGATCAACACAAATTACTGAAACCCCAATTCACCCACACTTAGGGGACATTTTGCTACTGAGTCATGCCCTTTGGCCATAAAAACACTGGTGCTACATATCAGTGGGTTATGACCTATATCTTTCATGACATCATGCATCACATATTGGAAGATTATGTAGTATAACCTTCTTAACCAAATCCAAACATCGAGCCAAACACCTTGGTTTTCCTTAAGGTCATATTTGACATCTCATCAAGTATTGTGTTTGCCTTCAACCTAAGAAGTGTGTCTTCGTTGTTCTCTTCCTGGAAACACTATTCCTTGGTTTTATCATTTCTTTGCGTGGCATAAAAGTCGATCCTACTAAAGTCAAGTTTTATTATTCTGCATCAAAATTCCTCCACCTACTAACCTTCTTAGAAATCCTGTCACCAACTGCGTAGTTTGCAAGGCAAGTTTGCAATCTATTCATCATTTTATTTCACAGCTTTCTGACCACTGACCACCCATTTCATCATCTCCTCAAAAAGGATGTCTCCTTCAAATGGGATGATGAATGCCACAAAGCCTTTGAGGCCTTAAAACAATACCTCCTCCAACCACCTGTACTCATTCCTCCTAAGGATGACCAACCATTTTACCTTTACATTTCTATCATGGATCATTCCTTGGGAGCCATGCTCGCTCATCGTGATGAGAAACACAGGGAACAAGTGGTTTATTATATAATCCATACACTTTTGGATTATGAAACCCGATACACCCATGCCGAAAAACTCTGCTTAGCCTTAGTTTTTGTTGCCACTAAACTTCACCATTACCTACTTAACCACAAAACCTTTGTTGTCACCAATACAGACCCCTTACATTACATGTACGCCAAGCCCTACCAACATCAACATGCTACACATTGGCTCATGCTTCTTGACAGACCTAGACCTCGAATTCACTCATCAAAAATATATCAAAGGCAAAACTATCACTGAGCAAATTGAATATGCACCTCTCTCCTAGAGATCAATCCTCTAACTTTGATTTCCCATATGAATCCATTGATAACTCTCATTAGACGATACCATTTACCTGATGACCTTATTCTTTGATGGTTCCAAATGTCAACGTGGGGGTGGTGTAGGCATTATCATCATTCCTCTTGACAGTGAACCTATGCCATTATCTTTCAAACTAGATTTTGATTGTACTAACAATATTGCCAAATATGAAGCACTTGTATTAGGTCTTCAAACCGCCATCACCTTAGACATTAAATCAATTAATATATTTGGTGACTCTCAACTAGTTGTAAACCAAGTTAATGGTATATACCAGTGTCATAATGAAATACTTCAAAATTATAAGCATCATGTAGACATACTTTTGACTACCTTTGACCATTATGAACTTCAAACCACCTCCACGTTCCACTAAAAAAATTACAGACACCATGGCCTGTCTTGCCTTCTCAAACACCTGTTTCACCTTCTGACTCGAAAATATTTATCACAGTACAAAGGTTGCAATCACCTTCCTATCTATTTTGAGACATCAACCTCATTCAGAACCATTGAACCTGACCCATGTGACCTTTGGTATAAGTAATTTGTTGAACTACCTTTCCCCTTCAATTCTACCTCCAGACCTTACTCGCAATGGACAATGTGCCTTTCTCAAAGGTGTCTCTCATTATGTCATCATGAGAGGCATTCTTTATAAATGTGGCTTTGACAATATCCTCTTACGATGCCTTACAAGTTTTGAAATTCCTTACACCATCAAGGAAGTTCACGATAGAATTTGTGGAGGTCACTTCAGTGGTTTAGTTGTCACTAAACACATTCTCCACCTAGGCTATTATTGGCCAACCTTAAACCATGATTGTTGTGATTATGTCAAACATTGTGTGAAGTGCCATCCAACAACATGCTAATCTTCATCACACACCTAGTCACACCTTACAAGTCACACGAGACATTTGGCCTTTCTCTCAATGGGGTTTGGATCTTGTTGGAGAGATCAATCCTCATTCTTCCCAACGTCATCAATGGATTATTATCTACTACTGAATACTACACTAAATGGGTAGAATGCCATACCTCTTATTTCAAAAAAATATGAGAAAATATGTGAATTCATCAACCATCACATCATTTGTTCACTTTGGTGTTCCTCACCATCTCATCATTGATAATGGAAAACAATTCAAAAACAAAACCTTATGGAAGCTTTGTGATGCCTTTGACATTCAACTTAGTTTTTGTTCACCCTACTACCCTCACACAAATGGCCAAGAAGTATCAACCAACAAAACCTTAAACAAAATTCTTTTGAAATTTGTTGGACGATACTGGAAAGGATTGAACATACGCACATTCCTTCTACCTTATGGGCTTATCACACTAGTATTCATACTTCAACTATTGCTCACACCTTTCTCTCTGGTCTATGGTACAAAGGCTTTCCTTGCCTCTTGAATTCCTAGATTCCATCTCTTTGTATCTCACTCAAAGAGATGCTCACTCGATGATGACTTTTGCTCAGGACCATTTGGCACAACTTGAGTTATTAGAAGAATGTCATTCTCAATGCTCTTGATCATCATCAAATCTACCAAAAAATGTATCAAACTTTCCTATGATAAAATGCATCCATGAACCAACCTTCCAGTCGGTGACCTCATCCTGAAGGAAAATCAACATGTAACAAAAGAGGAAAAAAGTAAACGGGGAAAATTTTCTCCTAATTGGCTTGGACCTTATATTGTTACTCATACCTATGGATCAGGTGCTTATCATTTGTCTTCACTTGAAGGTAAACCCAAACCTGAGCCCCTCAATGCCTTACATCTTCAACCATTCTATTGTTGAAATCAATTCCTATATCACCTTCTATCTAGTTCAAACGCTCATCCCTTGAGAACCATTCACCTTCCATTTTACCTATTTTAAGGATCAACGACTAAACAAGAATCATGTGATTACCTCGTTACTTGTTCAACATTATCTTCAATATGAGTACCATGGCTATCTACTCATGGCATGATTCTCATGGATACTTTTCATATTTTTCAAGATGGAATCCCATGGTCATTCATCACTTAAAACCTCTCTATCATAGTTAACCTCTGTGTGCTACAGTTTTTTCTTCAAAACAAGAGCCTATTTTTCTTTATAGTCTTGTCCATGACTTAAAAGTCCAAAAGCAAAACAATTTCAAAAGTAAAATGGGATTCAACTCCTTGAGTCAAACTTCTAGCAAAAAGACGACTCCTCAAAAGGACATCTACGATTTTCTATCTCGCTGCTATAAATAGACTGCTCCCTCGAAGGACAACTATACAAAGCTAGCCATATTGTACTTAGTCTATCATCAAAAGAAGACTATTCTTGCAAAAACTAAAATAAAAATATTCTAAAGCTTCCCACATTGATCAGCTTCATGAAGACCTCAAGGAGAAAATATACTCATCCCACATAGACTTCCCGCATCGATCAGTCTATGAAAAAACAAAAGAGCAAAAAAAGAAAAAGATTAACTTTTTCATCATGGAATTTCCTATTGTGATCTTGGGTCTCTTGCCAAGTTGGCATGTTGTCTCACACTAGGTTACACTAAAACCAACCTGCTTTCACCTCATCACCTTTTCACCCTAATTTCCTACCTGCTCAAGGGATGTGCCACAAAATGTGACATTTCGTGATCATGTGACTTTCTTCTACCTTGGAATAGTCCATTATGCAATTTCCTTTAGGGTCTTACATTCATAATCCCATCTTAGGTATGACAAATCTTGTTATGGTTCTTACAAATTAGGTGATTCTCTTTTTGTCACCTCTTACCCTTCACCTTTTTCATTACTTGTTGATTATCCTATACAGGACCCAAGCCTTCAACACCTCAATTTAACCACACCTAAATGACTTTAATTAACCCCTACCTTCATGACCTAGACTCAATCATGCCTAAGTGACCTAAACTCAACCATACCTAACTGACCTAGACTCAACCATGCCTAAAACCTACCAACCCATTCCTCTACCTCATCATATTCTTCCCTAGCTTATGGGAGAACTACATCGGCCTGAGGCCCCTTTTCACCAGGGCTATGTAGGCAACACTTCGAGGGCATGGGGCCCTTGGAGGTTAGCTAAGCCATTCTTTACCCTAACCAATTTTCCCCCACTTTTTTATTTACATTCTACCATTAGTTAGTTTCCATCTTCTACATTACTTGGAAATTAAACAAACATACAAGTATATAATCATGTATACTTACCTATTTCTTACAACATCATACCATACATATTCATCATCATTTATTTTTTCATGTTACCAATAACTTGGAAATTAAATCAAAACCAAAAACCTAACTCCACCATGCCTAACGCACCTAAAATCCATCATGCCTAACTGACCTTGACTCAATCATGCCTAAATCACCTAAACTCAACCATGCCTAACTGACCTAACTCCACCATGCCTAACTGACCTAACTCAACCATGCCTAACTGACCTGGACTCAATCATGCCTACATGACCTTGACTCCATCATGCCTAATTCACCTAAGTCAAACATGCCTATACCTAACTAACATCATGACTAAATTAACCTACAACTCAATCATGCCTAATTCACCTAGTTTCCATCACATACACAATAACAATGAAAATTCTAACGCAAGTACATCATCCATACGATAAACATCATCATCTATAAGAATACAAATGTCTATGTATCAATACAAATGTACACCAATCCAAATAAATACTCAGTATATAAAAACTCTCATATACATCCTCACTATCTTTGGCATGCAGGCCGGTATAAAATCAAAATCTCAAAACCCTCATATACATCCTCACTATATTTGGCACGTAGGCCAATATATACCAAAAATAAATACACCAGTCATATCAGGTGACTAATTGTCACCCCACTTGGTATCCATACATGTCTTATCTGTCTCCTCCTCCTCTCCTCCAGCCCGAGGACCTTCCAGCATCTCTCCACCTAGCATGGCTCTCAGTCTAATATCTGCCTACCCCTCACTTGGGACTGGCCTTTGTGAATTCGTAGCCTCACCCTGACCCTACCTCTGGGCTCTCCAACCCCATATGTTGTCTTAACTATGAGTGCGTGATCTATTCCTCTCACTCACTTCCTATTATGCCCTGTACTTAGCATAGGAGGGGACATCTATCTTGGTGGTTGTCAGATGATCCTCATAGTACCATGCCTCATTCAGGGCATCCCTGAACCTCACCATCAACACCATAGTAGGTGGTGTCATAGGTCTCACAATAACCTGTGAGCTCTGACTATCCTGAGGTTGTATAGGCATGTGGTACCCTGCTATGAATTGATCGTTGCCCTGCCATGTTTCCCCACGGGCATTTCCTATAGGTAGTGGCATGGAGGTGTTTTCTTAAAACGAGACCTCAAGTTATGTTTGTAAACTTCCTATAGACGGGTACATACTCCGAGAGTGTTGTTCATTCTTGGCGTAACGCACTGAATGTTCATCATCTAAAAATGGATATGGATCCGATTGTCTACTAATTTGGGGTCTAAGCAATACCTAAGGAGACGAACCAGATTCTCCTGTAAACGTCATGGTGTTCGAGCCTGAAGGCTTTGGGTGTTGCGTTTGAGTGAGCTGATCCAACTCCTCTATTTGGAAAGAAGAACTATATCTAGTCCTTGGGGGCGGAGTTTGTGTTGACAATTGGTTAGTTGAATAGTTGTCACCCCATGCTGAGAGCGAGGGTGATGGTTGTCTATTCAGTTGATCGTAATATGCTTCAAGACCTAGGAGAGGTATACCATATGCGTTGAATCCCAACATATTCGGGGTGTATATGAATACCCACAGAATAATGGGAAAGAGCGAAGGTGGATGGAAGAAATATGAAAAATACAATAAAAGAACTGTGTCTGTTCACGTCGGGTTCACCAATTTTGTATGATGGAAAAGTGACAAGCGAGCATGGGAATCTACAAGTAACTCTTCCTTACACCCGACCTCCCGAGGTCGTGCCGAGATAGCCGGTGGGGATGGACTATACGTGGGATGCAGACAAGCTAGTTAGGCAATCTTATGTCTTCGACGCGCACTAATGGAATCTATGAATCTAAGGCAAAGAAGGCCCTCCTAACCTGAATTGGTGTGATAGATCGGTCAACGAGGATGACTACTCAAAGGCTCTAATCAATATTGAGCTCTGGCGTGATCTGATCTATAGGTTGTGGGATACGGGGAAAATGACTGGGGATTGTTTCGTGTATATCTCCAGATAGGGTCATAAGATGGATGATGGGTACAGTGGATTCTATGGTCGATTCTCCAGTCTAGTCTAGAAATCCTTAGCTTCGTTGGCTACTATATCTAATAAGGATAACTGTGTGATAATGGTTGGTGGAAGTGGCGTGGATCTAAATACTAATGTGTGTAAGCCATCATCTATGTTTGATTGACCTGTGGACTCATTGGGTTGTGGGATTTGTGGGTCACAACCGTAGATTTGTGGTTGTTGTGGACATGCTATGGTCATATGTGGAATCAGTCCCTAATCCCTAGTATCCAATAGTCATATGCCTTTTTGACCTCTATGTTTAGAACTGCAAGTTGTGCAATCTTCTCAGAGTACCTTACAGGCGTTCTGGCAACCTGAATTCTTAGGCTAGTGTCTACGTCAGTGAGAATGTCTCCTGTGTCTGTCTGTGGGACCAAAGGGTCACAGCTAAATGTTTGCTCTCTTTCAAGCCCTTCTACAGTCATGTGGATATTTATCTAGGGTAATCTGTAGTTTGGATGGTTTGACCAAAATGTGTGTGCTTGGTTGTCTTCTATGTTCAACCCTCTTAACTATGAACTGATCTGTTGTAAGTTTGTTGTTGTTCGGAAGACTTCGATTCTAATATTCTGATATGTATCAGCTGTTGCTGTAACAAGATTGGGTTGAGGCATGATTGGCTTGAATACGTATTCTCTGGGCTCTCTAGGTACCGTGATTTTCATACAAAAGGAAATGATATAAATCTAACTAATGACAAAATAAACTAACTATGTCAGATACATCTATGTATATCCTTCTATTTTTTGTGTTTTTATGATGAACTATTTGAACGAACTTGAAAGAGCAACTATTTAAGATATCTAGAAATCGACAACTAAACTAATAATGAAATTAAAACAAACAAAGTATCCGAGTATAGCTACTTGCCTGTGTAGTTGTGAATCTATTCTAAATAACCCGATAACTGATCTAATCTATTTGAAAAACTCTCGATCCTACCTCAAAAGTGAGGAGTGAATCATAGTTTCTCAGAAACTATTAATCCCCACAACTTCCCCGGTAATATCAAAAGTAAGATTAACTGAAATGAAATGATTGACTACTCTATTTGATATGTTTTTAACTAGAACTTTGAAAGCTTGAACCTAGATTTTGCATAACAGTGGCGAATCCGGTTTTGTGTGGCTTTGTCCCCTCATTGTGATCTCCTCGTTCCTTCGTGCTCACGTGGATCTAGAAAAGTGTGTGATGTTAGCATCAATAGTAGTTGGTATCGAAATAATGGCAGATTAGGATGCAGACTGAATACAATGCAAGTAGGAGAGGGATAGCGTAAGAGAACAGAGCTTGGCTTATGTAATTCCTAGCGGGATTTATTGCGAGTCATACAACATAATATGTCCAGAACTTGAAACTATCCTATTTGATGAACAAGACCTGCAACTTTAATGGCTTCCTACTAAAAATCAAACTATCCTATTCCAATAAATTACATGAAACAGTAACTACACTAGCACAAGAAGATTATGTGGCTTCCTAACAACTAAACAACACTAACCATGCATGCAACAAATAAAACTATGAATCCTAAGCTGAAATCGAAAGGCTAAGCTATTGAAGTGAGAAATTGAGAGGCAAATTTTGAGGGGGCCATTTTCTTGAGCACAAGCCAGCTATTTATAGAATTCACATTTACCCAAAGGTGAAAACCAAATTGAACTCTTTAACCATAAACAATGCAAAAAAACTATTCCAGGGAACCATAATCATAAATACAAGCAAAGGCAGTGAAAAAAGCTGGTAAATGTTGAATTTTTACGTGAGTCGCGTTAAAAAGAACATTTTGGAAAATGCGTGAAGGACCGCCACCTTGAGCAGGGTGGCAGTTACAGGACCACCGCCCTGCCTGGGTGGCGGTCACACAACCGCCGCTTAGGCAGGGCTGCGGTTTCGTCACTGAAGACCGAAAAGCAAAGGAAAAGAGGGGGAAGGAAAGAGCAAAGCACGTAGGGGCTAAGCGGGGCATGCGGGATGTTAACGCATACTTGGAGAGCTTTTTTCGGATCCCAAACACCTTGCGAGGAGACTTGAATCATCATTGGGGCACCTGTAACATTGTTCTGGCGATGTAATACCCTACAATTTTTGGTACGTACAGTTACCTATTTTGTTTTAGTATAATGACCTTACCCATCTTATTGTCGTGTTGTTAATCCCAACTAAACCTTTGGTGTACCGGATCATACCTAAACTTTCCTGAACCTAACCTAAGTTGTGTATCTGGATCATATCCTATACCCTGGATACATGAATCACTTCAACCTTGTTTGGATAGACCTATCGACCTTGGATGATGTAGAGTTTGCATGCTCTTAAACCTGGTACAGTGTCACAATCTATACGTGTGCGTACGTTTGATTGTCGTTACCCATTACCTGATATGATCCTTGCCTATTACCCATTACCCAATTTGACCCTTACCCATTACCCAAAGTTCCCATACCCTTACCTATAACTCACGTAACTTCACCTTCATCACTTACACATTTATCAAACCACTCACTGATTCTATCTCACACCCCATCAGATCCTAGTTTGAGGGGGATCACCTCCACCCATACTTGGGGAAACCTCACTCCCACTTATATTTAGGGCAACCACTTCTTGTTTTTGTTAGCGTCACTTACAAATACAAGCCACACAACAAAAAGGGGCAAATGTAGACACCAAAATTGGGTCATAATTCCATTAAAACCTCATCAATTAAATTAACCATATCCTACCCATTCATATCCCCTAGTGCACATGTTAATTGAATTAATTATCTTAATTAAATTAATTAATATCCTCACTTAACCACCTCACCTAACCAACTGACCTAGCCACCTCACTCAAATGACCCACTCAAACCTCATTAATGACCAAATACCAAGTCTAAGATTATCCTAACCAACTAGGACTTAGTCTAAACCTAAACTTAAATCATATTAACAAACCTAAAAAGACTCCTACTTATCCTTCTATGATCTATCACTCAAGACTTGGACGAAGATAGGAGACCACGCCAAAAATAGCAACAATCAGGCTATTTTTGGCCAACCTAGATATTCCAACCTTGATCGACGCCGGTTATATCTCAACCAACGCCGGTCACCTAACCGTTTTTGGTTAGGTTAAATACATTTCCAAAAGCCTTTTCCTAGGTTGGTCATTCAATTCAGAATCACATACAAACAAAGACTTGGAGCACTTGAAATTTTTGAAGCACTCAGGCAATGGAAAATATATGGGAGCACTACCAACAACCATTGGCATTCATCATCTTCTTCACGATCACTGATTCACATAGAGAAGCACGGAGGTTTGAACTGCCATGGCACTAACACAACATCTCTTATCTCTGGATCTCTACCATCACCATCCTCATCACTTGCACTCTCCAAACCTACTCTTCAATAAGTACCTAACATCTCTTCATTTATTTCTATTTTATTCCATTAAGATTTATTAGTCATCTTAGTAATTTATCTTTCTCCACATCCATACACTCTCTTCCTCCTACCAACCTATCACCCTACCATACTCAACCCTTTCACCTAATTTTATCCTCTTTTAATCATCTCTGAGCCTTCAAGGCCATTTTATGACCTTACCCTCACCATTTCCAACCTCTGTGTAGTCACATAGAGTCTGAAAACCAAGTTTTAAGTTATTTTTACTAATTGCCCCTACCGATGCCAGTTAGACAACCGATGTTGGTCATTTTGGCTAACTGACATCAGTCACATAACCAACATCGGTTACTATGTCTGATAATATATTTCAAACCAGTGAGCTAAAACCCACTTCCCAACAGCCCAGAACCCTTTCTAATCTATACCAGACCTGTAACTTAACACCAACCAATCACCTGACCCATTTTGAACTCATTCAACTTTTATCTGATCTTTCTTATTGATGTGTGTGAGATACCTAAATCATTTCAATTTCAATAGGATCTTTACTTCATGTATGATTTGAATAGAATTAATACTGTTATATAAAATTGGATTGACAACTTGTTCAGGAAGCATCAGGATTCTTGGATCTAGCTCTCACTAGGTAGTCCACTCAATGTCTTGTTTAACTCTATCTGGTGGTATTGTTTTACAATTACAGGTAGTTTATCCTAGCCAAAAGGGATTTCTTGCAATCAACTTGGATCACGAAATCAGAACGTGCACACAACCTTCAACCGACATCACAAATAGGTATTCCTCCTTGGCCTTCTACCCTTATCTATTTCATTATTTTTTTTAAGAATCTGGTGAAACACGAACATCAGTTTTTGAATATGCATAATGATCACTAGATCTCCTGATTTGAGTTGTTCTCCATGTGTAACCTTTTTTCACGTTTAAACATCTCTTCTTTTAGTTAATAGCCAATTGCTTCATCTTTACTTCCCTCGTGTAAGTTGAGTAAGAAATCTCTATTCATTTCATGAAATTAACTTGTCTGCACCATTTTCATTATAAATTCAACTTCATTTCTTCATTAGTGTGCATCCCCTTTCTATTTTTAAACTTGAAAAGCTACTGTGAAGCTTTTTGTTGGTGTAATGGCAAGAGTAGTTGTGGCAACTAGTTTGAAAGAAATATCCTCAGAAGATTTAAATCAAATCTTTGATTTAACTGACCCAGATGAAGCATTTTTCAAGGCCTTTTTTGAAATTTCATACCCAGGGGATAACAAAGGGCCCTTGACATATCGAGAGGTTCAAATTCTCCTTCTATTGAGATTGATTAAGATAAATCCTATTTTTTTAGCTTTCAAGTCTATGTATTATCATCTCTTCTAGTGGTAACACAAAAAAATGCCAGAAGAATTGAAGAAATTATGGATTGAGAGGATGTCTACTGTGACAAGGCTGGATGGATACAGGTTTCACTTTATATGTAATGAAGGATTTGTGCTGAAAGAAGTTCCCCGTGAGTCTTACTTACTTTATGAAGAGACATCGATTGATATTGTGCTTGCCATTTCTCACAAAGTGGAAGAATTGGAGCGTCAGATCACTTCTCTGGAAAAAGGTCCAACAAGACCTGTACCACCTCAACAATCTACAATACCAATACCATCAGCAAGAGGAAATAAGGGGAAAACAAGTTGTCATCCCCTAGTTGTCATTTTGGATGAGGAAAAAGTAGATCCCTCATCTTCTTAACGTTCCAAGGAATCACTTTCTACTACCAAGGAAGGTACGAACAAGTCTACTCTCCAGCCTTCCATTCACTCAATGTAATGTGCTCCTTTGAGCAAGCAAAAATTTTTAGGGCCTTTGTCTATTCCTCTCCCAAGAGAGAATCCACCTTTCATAAGGAGATGTAGGGGTGAGTCTAGTTTGAAGTCCCTTGTTCCATCAGGTCCTCGAGATATAACACTTGCTCTTCCAACCACTCCAAATGCTACTTCTCAACCTATTCCTAATCAGTTTACTTCTTACAAGGAAAAAGGGAAGATGACATTTCCTATAGGTGGTTTAGATCTTATGGACTGGGTATCTTCTTATCAGAAGAAGATAGAGTTGAGGAATATCATGGATGGCCCCAGGATGACTGTTGAATCATTGATGGAGATGAGAATGTCTCAAAAGTTGGCTGGGTCAGTTGTATTTTCTCAAACATCTCAAGGCTCAGAGGAGTTTATACCGAGGAAGAATAAGATGTTAAATAGAATTCACCTGTTTACAAAAGATTTCAAAGTAGAAGTAGATGATGACTAGATGTTTTTCTTTCTTAGTCTCTTTTTTATGTAGTATTTGAAAATATATGTATCTTTCATGGGTAGGGCCCCCTATAGAATCCCCATTTTTCTTTTAATAGATTTACAATTATATCAAAGCCATAGAAAATTCTACTGTATCACATCAAATTACATTCATGTCTAAATTTTAAAGTGATATTCAATTTTTATGAAACAAGAGTAATAATGGAAATAAAATGAAAATAAAGTTTCAAAGAAAAAACAAGCCTAATATTTCTCATCAGTCTTCACATCTGAATCTTCATCTCCATCATTTTTCTCTTCCTTTAGCTACCTCTCCATGTAGGCATCATACCTTTGAAATAGTGGAATTATCTCCTCTTCATTAGGTCTAGTGTGATACTTGTATATCAAGTGATTCTTATTTAATATATCACTACACTCAGACATCCTTGGTCTAGATTCCCTTAATCATTTATTCAACTATGTGATCTTATTCTCCACCAAAGTGATCCTTTTGACAACATCATATGAACATGGTTCTTCTTTAATATGTTTGTCAAAGGATTGAACCAAAGACATCAAACCGAAAATTCCCATAAACCATTTTTTTCTAATCATATACCATTTTTCTAAGTATACATTCTACACCATCAATGATCTTGCCTACCCATTCCTTTTTAGTTTCCATCTTTTCTCTGATTTGATTCAAAGTTTCTACCCTAATCTTTGCCAAGTCTTCCATTACATATTGAGTCCCTTTTTCATCTGGTGACACTATTCCCTCTTTTTCCATTTAGTCTTCATCAAGCTGGTTGATTCTTCCTAGTTTAGGAAAAATCCCTTCCCAATAGAACAACTCATTATCGCACTCTCCAACAACTTCATTAATATCATTAAGTAATTTAAAAAGTTTTGCAAACTTGTCAATTTCTTTTCCAATGATTTTCTTACCCTTTTGAGATAGATTTTCTATCCACTTATCTACTGCCTGAACTTTCTTAGTAGCATTTTCAATCTTTTCCACTGTTTCAGAGGTGATGATAGTGACAACTTCTTATGTGTGTCCTACCAATCTATGTAAGCATGAGGTTAATTTTTTACTTGTTCTTTTAATTGCCTTTTGGATATCTTATCCTCATCAATCCTCTATAAAAAAACCTTCAACGGCCTCTCTGACTCCCTATTTCAATGATTCCCTATTAGGTTTCCCAACTGGATACACTAAATATCATAATCACCCTCTGTGATATCATACTTTGTTTTTCCCTAATGAGGAGTTGCAACCTCCAAAGTTCTAAACCCATGTTGGTCTACCTTTATCTTGGTAAGAATTCTTGTTTTCTTCGAAGAATCTTTGGGCTTTGTAACTGATATACTAGTGATACTTAGAGATTATTTTCGAGTATTTTTATCTTACCCTTGTTGAATAACTCTTTCCAACCATCCAACATAGTGACATTTCCTTTCTTCTCCTTGTGTGGATTTTCATAATATAACACTACTTCTTTTGATGTTTCTTTAACTTTTATTATTTTATTTTCATGATCTAGTGTGACAACATTTGATTTCTCCTTACTCTATTCTTGATCTTGTGACTGAGTGTCATCTTCCAGTTTTTTGCTAGCTATTGCTCCCTCATCTTGATTCTATTTGTCCATGAGAACCATATTTTCAATTGAAACTTCCTTTGGATCCCCAAGAGAAGTAACCAATGCACATGTATCTATGTTCTTTGGTGAGGTTTCTGCAATTTCTTTTAGAACATATTCATCCATACTTGGGGTTTTGACTGGCTCACTATTTTTCATAGTGTCTTCACCCCCTGCTGGTGACTGTTTAACGGATGATCCCTCTCGAGGTTGTTCTTCAACTCCTTTATGCCCTATTAGCCAAGTTTCCAATTGTAATTCATGATATTTATATTTCTCAAGATGAATCTCAGCATGTCTACTCATTTCCTTTGATACCTCAGTTACAACTTCTTCTAGAACATTTATCTCTTAAAGAGTCTCATCTCCTGTTACTTTATTTTGAACATTTTGGGGCTGGCCTTGCGTGATTGCGTCTTGAAAATGCACTGTATGTTTGGGAGTTTTTATGTCTTCATTGTAAGAATCTCAAAATTTACATCAACCATTTCTAAATCAGGCACATCTTTACGCAACTCAACTATACCATCATCTATTTTTATGGCTTTTCAGATTCCTTACTTTTTTGTTTATTTTGTGCATGTTTCTTCTTAAATTCAACTGACTGACTAGGCATCCGAGTACTACCAATTGTCTCTGGAACATTTTAAATTGGGGAGGAAAATGCTTCCATACCAGGTAAATTCATACCAGGAGTAGGTTGCACATTTTCAGGAATATGGGATGACAATGTTTGATGAGAAAATGAAGCAAGCATCTTCTTTTGATCTTCAGTCAAGACATGTGGGTCAATTAATTTAGGTTCTGTATGATTATGTTTTATCAATACATGGTCACTAACATCCCTTGTCAAAGGTTTTTCTGACACCACCTTAGCCTTCTTCTTATCTCTCTCAAAGTGTTTGACATTTGGTGCTTCTCTTTCCTTAACACTATATGATTTGGCTTGAATGTCTACACCTGTTAGAGATCCTCTCATCTTCTTTCCAAAGTCCAATGATCCTAGAAAAACGTCCAAAGGAGTTTTTTTGGTGATCAGGCCCTTCCCCTTTGTTTGAAGCGGTACTACTTCAGTTACTAGAGCATCCTGCATGGCTTTTGGAAGTATTCCTTAAGCTTTTTGGACTAGAACAAACATCGAGGTCATAATATTGCTAGTTACTGATGTCCATTCACCAATGGTTTCTATGGTGGGCTTACTACTGGGTAACTAAGGGCTTACCCTTTAAAGGATCTATTTTACTTTCTCCCTCCTTTAGTGGGGGGAGATCTCCTTCCAAAATATTTAAATCCTGAAACTCATTTAGTACCTCCGTGCTTTGTAGAGATAAATCCAAACTTTGACAACTAACCAATTCAATGTTATTCTCAACACATTGGAGATCCTTATATAAGGGAAATCTAATTCCTTTTCTTTCTAATTAATGGAACTAATTGCTTTTGATTCTAGTTTCTTGTCATGGTAGTATTGTTCCACTATATCCTTGTCATCTATAATTCCACGTGGGACTACAACAATCTTGAAATCAATAACATGTCTTAATGACATTCTAAAGAATTCCCTTAATCTGACTTCTTCCTCATCTAGACAGTTCATCCAATAATCTTCAAAGTGAAACTCATGTTCACGATTACTAATAACCCATCGAATATCATAGTTGGGTCTTGGTGTGAATCTTTTCATTCCCAATTTTTCCATCTCTTGCTCCATCAGTCCAAATTTTATTATGCTTTGGCATGAAAACCTACCAATTTTGATGGGGAATTTGACGTTTGTCTTGTGCTTTTTGGCAATCTGTTTATGCACAAAAGTCAATTGTCTTGATAATTCCATTAAGGCCCATTTATCACTTACATATCTAGGTAATTTGAAAGGTTTTCCTTCAAATCCACTTACCCTCAAGTATGTGAAGAACATGTATTGTATGAAAACACAACCATATTCCTGAATTTTTGCCCTTGCAATAGTAGATAACCTATACTGCTCCCATTCTAGCTTGAAAATGCAGGTCACAGGGGCAATAAAAGCATCATTCACCAACCTTACATTCCCCTTCCAATTTGTCGACCTTAATTATGGATATACATCATACACCTTGTAATAATAAAAAATAGATTACAATGGGAGTCCTAGAAATTATTTAAAACAAGCAATTTTGTAAATAAAATATGACATCATATAGAAATCAATATCAACTAAACTACCTTTAGTAGTCTTTACCATCATTGTCAAAAACTTAGCATGAATAGATGTTGAAATAAAGTTTTCTCAACATAACTTTCCTTGTTCCTCTAAGATGACCATTATGAAAGGGAACATCCATTCATGAAAATCATTAACTCCCTCAAGCCCTGCCATCATGCTTAGTAGCACAATTAAGTGCTCAACTTCTTCAACAAACATTACCTCGGTCAACCTCTTAGAGATTCTTTTTATAGATGGTTGTTTGTCTTTCAACCACCAGGCATTTAACATTGTAGTATACTCATCTTATCTTATTTCATAATTGATTTATGTAGATTCAACCATAACAATTATCGGTTGATCTAGATTTGGCAACCCTAGAATTTCTTTGAAGGATTCAGGTATTAAATTGATCACTCTTTCTCCACTTCCATTCAATACCTCTCTTGTTTTTGGGTTGTAATTCTCCACACATAACCATATGAGCTCAAGAGCATGTACAGAAGGTGGGAAAGAAACTGCTAGGGTAATACCACTAGCATCAATGGCTATCATCCATTTAATTTTGTTTGGGTCACTCAATCTTCTCCGGAAATCCTCCAAGTCAGCATTTAACAACTTTCTATCCATGACCTTATCTAGATCACTAGTAATACTGCCTTCTCGTAGGAATGTGTATCCCTGTATCATAAACTGGGACTTCACCTAAGGCACTTCCATGTTCCCCAATAGGATCACCTGATGGTTCACCTATACTCTTTTCTTTCTTTCTCCTCTTCTTCACCTATGAGGCCTTGTTCTTCCTTGTGCTCCCCAAGAACCTCTGTATTATGCTAATTTTATTCATTTCTAGGACCTTCTTATTCTTCTACATCAATAAAAATTATTTCTTATACAATGTGTGCATTCTCCTCAAAGAGTTATTCTTCATCTTCCTTCCTGGGCACATACTTCCACCTTTTCGTTGTCTACTTTTGTGGGCTCACTTTCACAAGAGACATCCTTGGTGGTCTCCTTAGTGGCTGAAAGGGTCTTGCACTAGCACCTTCTATCCTTGTTCTCCTCAAGACTCTTCTAAAGCCTTAGTTCTTTGTGTCACCTTCTCTTCTCTTTTCATCCTCATTACCAATCTCTACCCTCACTTCTTTTGTTGGGGTGATTTCGTGCTACCTCTTCTGACTGGCACTCGATTGTATCCACAATCTACGGTCCAATCCTTCACTATGTTCCTTTAAATATTCTTCTTCCTGAAGATATTCCTCATCTGTGAGAGGAGGGTTAGGATCATCATCCTGCAAGGTACCAACAATGTGCTTTCCCTTGGGAAATTTAGGGACCTTTAGCTCGTTCTCTATGTACTTCCCAACTACCAATTTGGGTTTAAGGTAAATATATACCTTAACCGCGCCAAGCTTCCCAACCGCCAAGCTCATGGAGCTGATATTAATTTCATTAGATATCATTTTTTTATGTAAGCAGACTTACCTAGATATAGATATGTTTTCTGGAACATATGATAATCGTAATCCACCTTGTCTGTGTCAAGTCTTAACCTGCACGTGTTAGAAAACCTTTTCATCAAGACTTGAAAGTACCACACAATGAAGGAATAGGGGATCTTACACCAAGGGCTCCACATCCCATCCTTCATAAAAAATCTACCAATGCAAAAATGTTGAAAAACTAAAAATTGTGCCTACTTCTCCAAAATGACAGGTAGGTCCTTTGGAATTCTCCATTCATGCTCGAAGGCCTCGCACATGAGCTTATACCAGAGCTCTAACATTTATTTATATGGGCCACTCATAATCCCCTCAGAGGTATACTTTGTAAATCCCTCTACAAGAGATTTCTTCTCTTTAGGGAATTGCCATAACTTCTCCTTTGGTCCATCAGGCACCCCAATCTCCATAAACACAATAGATAACATAATAGCACCAAAATGTATCTTTTCTCCTTGGTGCACTTCTTCAATTATAGTCTCTGCAATGAAAGAAAATAGATTGTATATAGCTCCCCTAGACATCTTTTTGGTGATATGGAGCCACCTCTTATTTACCTAGCTTCAACACTCCTGGTTATTTATCTTGGTGAGGAGGTGCACAAAAATCATAATCACAGGGTGGTCTTCTAGCTTATCAATGTTCATAACACGCCCTCCTTTTACATATGCCAACACAATAGATGTTACTTCTACGACCTCATCATCATTGAGATCAATGCCAATTTCAGTGCCCAAACTCCACAACCCTGTCAACTTTTTGATCAAGTGTGCAGTGAGGCGCACCCACCTTCATGAAAAATAGAAAAAGTCCTTGTGGACTCTGGAAATTAACCATTGGTATAATTTTTCTAACTTTCCAAAGTATGGAGGCTCATATACTTGCAATACTCTAACTGTTTCTAACATCTTCTGCACAATATCGTCATAGATGGGTTTATCATATTTTATTCACAAATATATCTTTGTTACCAATGCCTTTTCTAGTTTTTCCCTGTTATTCTAGGTGTGGTGATTGTATTCTATAACTTTACTTGTTCTGATGTGTGACTCCCATTCTAATCCCATAATCATGCCTTCGGGGTATTGCATCCCTGAAAATCTGTTGTTAGGCATGTCTTCAACCTATACTTCCACTTCCTTCTACTTGTTGCCTCAGGTAGCTACTCTAGGTGCTCTTTTGGGTGCCATGGTGACTTTAAAAAAACTTCCTTACACTCATTTGACCTCTGTAACTCTGAATTTGTGTTCCCCAGTGTGCCCTAGCTGTAATTTTGTTCTTCACAAACCCTAGCCCCGTCAACCTTCCTTTCTTCATGCCTTCTACTCACTCAAACACCCTTCCAATGGAGCTATGTGATGGCCATGTCCACTTCTCAATCGGTTCGTAGCTTTATATGATCACTTTCACACTTCTCACTCAAATCACTCTTCAAAATGCACTTCGCAACTTGAAAACATAAAGTAGGAAAGGTAGAATGAAATCACAAAACATCCCTTTTTTATAGATTTTAAAATTTTTTCCACATCAACTACTCCTCACCTACCACTAGACGCATCTTTAATTACACTTTTATGCACTTTCCGTTGTTTTTCCATGCCCCAGTTGTAACCTTCTAGTGTGCCCACTACTTCTCGGCCATAAACCTCCTTACACGCTTCTCCATGTCCCAAAGTATATAATCCTCTACGCCTCATCCTAAGTAGTTTCCCATGTTATTGCTTACCTCACGTTACATTGTGCGTTCATCCTTATATGCGTGGTCTTCAATCTAATAAAATTTTCTTAAAAATACCTTTAATCTAAGAACCTGTAGTCTTATTCTTTAACCAATATTCAAGATCAACCAGAACTCATATCTGTACCTATGTACTAATCTACTTATGAATCATAACACCTTTTCTAAAGCAACCCACAATGTCATCCACAAGTGCACTCCTTTAGTCCTTAGTCAACCCTTTGCACCAACAAATTACTCTTCTGTGCATACTTGCAATCCACCCCACACTAAAATTATGCACGGTCCTCTACACATGAACTCAAAACATAGCAATAAGCTTCTGGTGTGGAAACACACTTATTACAACAAAATACATAGCTAAATGTACAAAACATAACAACAGTGAAAGGAAACATATAAAAGAGAAATCTAATCTAAGTGACAATACTACATTATTAAAAACACCAAGACTAATTATTTATAGTAGGGCTTCAACCTAATCCCATTGAAGTAACCAGGTAATAAAGTGCCATCCATTGCCTATAATTGACAAGTGCCTGATTCCAATATCTTTGTTACTACAAAGGGTCCCAACCAATGAACTTTGAGTTTCCCTGGGTGGCGCAAAAACTTCAAATCATATAGAAGAATCATATTTCCAACCTCAAATGTCTTTTTCCTTATGTGCTTATCATGCCATGCTTTCTTTCTGGCCTTTTCTATCTTCAGCTTTCATCGAGCAATATCATGCCCCTCATTTAATTGAATTAGTTTTTCAATGCACTCCTCAAGAGCTTGTTCATCAGCTAGTCATCTTATGCGCGCAATACGTAGGGATGACAACATGAATTCTATAGGAAATACAACCTTAGTTCCAAACACCAACTGAAAGGGTGTCACCTTATTCAACCTTTTATAGGTAGTCCTGTATGCCCAAAGTATAACAAATACTTTATCATCCTAGTATTTCCTTCAAACATCACAATTTTTTGTCAAAGTTTGTCCCATAATCTTGTTGAAAGCTTTAGTAGTACCATTAACATGTGGGTGATAGGGTGTTGTCTTATGGTGTGCCACCATAAATTCTGCCAATAAAATCCTAATTTTCTCATTAAGAAAATGAGTTCCTCTACCACTTGTTAGACTCAATGGGCATCTATATGTTTTCACACAAAAATCTCATTGTTGTAGCAGTTGTGCAATTCTTCATAGGATATTTTTCTGCCCACCTTATCAGATAGTGTGTACAAATTATAATATATCACACGTCAGTCCTATGCGCGGGTCGGGAAATAGAACCTACAAAGTCTATCTCCCATTTCTCAAAAGGTTCAACACTTGCAATAGGACTCAAAGGCATCTCTTATATAGTTCTAGGCTTCCTAAGGTGGTGACAATGGTCAAACGCCCTAACATATTCTTTAGTATCCTTGTATAAATTTTCCTACCAAAGGTCAGCCAACATAATCTTGCACGCAGTAGCATCCCCTGCATAATGACCTCCTACAATTCCACCTTGAGATTCTTACATAATAGCCTCACGCTCATGCTCTAGAACACATTGGTGCAAAAATTCATCATTACCTAGCTTATAAAAGTCTCCACCTATTAATGGGTAAGGTGCCACATGTATTACAATTTGCTTCTTCTCTAAAGTCTTCATTCCCTTTGGAACATGTCCAATGTGCAAGAATATTGTAATGTCCTCCAGTTCAGTGGGCGCGTGATTCAATCTAAATAGTTGTGCATATGACATTTTGTCCTCAATGCTCTACGCGTCCTCGCCATAATTGATTCTTGACAAATGGTTAGGCCCTAAATTATTTTTTCCTGTCTGTACAACAACTGTAAACTCAAACTCTTGAAATAGTGGTATCCGCTTGCAAATGTGCCCTTTTAAAATAGGCTTGTTGACCAAATACTTAAGTGTCATATGATATGTAAAGAAAATAAACAGTGTTACCAATAAGTATTGTCTGAATTTGTGCAGCACATAGATCATATAAAAATCCTTGCACTCATTAGACATATAATTTTGTTCCGCATGTGTCAACTTCCTGCTTGCAAAGAAAATAGGATGGTCTACGATTCCTTTGCCCGGTTGCACCAAAAATGCACCAATCACCATCCCAGAAGCATCCGTGTGAACATGAAATGGTTTTTCCCATGAAGGAAATCATAAGATAGGTGTAAAAGTTAGCCTTTCCTTCATTGTTTCAAATACTTGTTGCACGTCATTCCAATAAAATTTCCCTTTAGATTTCAGCAGTTCTTCTAGGGGTGTGAAAATCTTTGCATAGCCCTTAATGAATTTCATATAATACCCTGTATGTTTGAGAAATCCATGTACTTCACTATGATTGTTAGGTTCTTCCAAACCCAAGATCACATCAACCTTGGCTGGGTCCACCAAAAACCCCTCCTTACAAATAATATACCTAAGAAAAGTGCCAAAGGGTGTTACAAAGATGCACTTATTAATATTCAAATATATGCTCAAATGCTTGCAACTCTCAAACATAAGCCTTAAATTGTCACAATAATCCTTGAGAAAACCATAAAATGTCCAATCATCTAGATATACCTGTAAAAAATTATGAATGAAATCATGAAAAGCCTGCACAAAAATGCACAAGAAAATTGTTGGTGCATTCTTTAGTCCAAAGGGCATTACTATATATGCAAAGCTTTCCCATCCAGTGGTGAAATTTTTATTTTATTGATCTTCCTTTGCTATGTGCACTTGATGATACCCTAAAAAACCATCTATAAAAGAGTATATCTCGCGCCTTACAACTCCTTCAAGGATCTCCTCTGTAAATGGGGTGGGAAAAGGATCAATAACATATGACACATTTAATTCTCTATATTTCACATAGATACTTATCCTTCCATTATTTTTAATACTGATGACCATAGGGCTAACCCATTCAGATTCCTCAATGGGCTCAATTATACAAGATTTGAGCATTTTATCAATTTCTTCCTTTACCTTGACGCACAGATTAGGATTCATCATGTATGTCCTTTTCCTAATTAGGTGCACACCATCTTTAATCTTGATCCTCATATCCCCTAAAGAAGGGTGCACTCCCTTTAACTCATGATAGCCCATCAGAAACAATTCCTTAAAGTCACGTAGCAGGTCAATAATCTTAGCCACTTCCTGCTCTGACCAATAATCACCAATAATGGCCTCTTTAGGCTCCGCGTCTGTTCCAATGTTAACCTTATTTGTTTTCATAGGCTCATGATACATGTAAAACTTTTCATCTGTTGTGTCCATCACCTCATGCATACCTTCAGTGTGGTTAACATCCAGGTTATTATCCTCATCATCCTCATCATTTATCATTCATACCACTTTACCCTTTTCCTTTGCTTCCTAGACACAGACCATTTCTTCTTCGTCAGTGTCTTCAATGTCAAGGTGTACCTCTAAATCCAACTCTCCAAACATATCTAACAGGAGTTCCTCAGCCTTCGTGTTATCTCCCAAAGTAAGGCACTTCATAATTTGCAGTGCTTTATTGACCGAATGTTTAGTAGAAAAGTAATCAAAAGTATGGATCATACTTGAGGTCATCTCCTGCCAATTAAATATTTCCCTTGTCAATTATACATGAACATACCATGTGCTCCTGAATCCTCCTAACGTGGAGTAGAACTTATGCACCCAGAGTGATGGTGGCAAGGAATCCTACCCCTCCATCCAGAGTCTCCCATAATTCTGAACGTGGTGTGAAGCAGGGAACTTCCCATGGAATTCACATATATGAGAAGGTACATTGCTCCTTAGGAGCCTAGTAGAAAAGGTGATTCTCACTTCTCAGCATTCAACCAGGTTGTCTTTGTGTGTAGCCCACTAGCACATTGTTGTCCAGCATAAAGTATAAACTAGCATATTGCATCTATCTCATTCATTCTTCCACTAGGTTTCCATGGTGCGTAGAAATACATCAGGGTTCCCTTGACAAGTATACCGAGGTACTTGATTATAACTCGAGAGCCTAACCATGCATGACTTGATCATGTGAGTAATTGTGTTATTGATCTCTCGCCTAACTCCTTCATGTGTTCCATGTGCTTAGTTGTCACAAGCAATACTTGTGGTATCACTAACTGAATGAACATCATCCCACTATATCACTCCTTCCTTAGATGGCTTAGTTACCTTAGGGTTTGTTGTCATGCAGATTGTGCACTCGTTAAATTGTTGAGTGATCATGTGAAACGTTGGAACATCCCCAAGGTGTGGGACCTTGTTACCTTGGGATGAATCTCCAGAGAAGGCCGACTTCCTTTGTAACTTGGGGTACCTGATTTAAGATCAATTTGCAAGGCTAAAACACTTTAAAATGACTCTAATCTACTCAATTCACAGGGATCAAAGTTAGAAATAACAAAGAAGGAAATAAGGTGATACATCAAGAGAGTATAAATAGATAATTTTCTAATATTCACACCGGAAAGGGTTAACTTGGAAAGGATAAAGTAAACATCACAACCCAATTCAACTTATGCTATTTAGACAGGGAAAATAATATACTACAGATATAAGAGCATGCATTTCCTTAAAGACCCCAATCATACCTAACAGATAGATCAAATCTACTCAAATACATAATCAACAAATCACGACAATATATGATATACACATGTCATACATCCCTTTCTCTTCATGTCAGTTAATGATAATGCAACTTTATAACAGAAGGAATATAATATTTCCACAACTGATATTCAAGATAACCACATCATTCTCCCACATATTGAAATAAGGTACTCTGAAATAAAGGTGGGTTAATCACTTATACCAAGGAATTACACATTCACAAAGCATACATTGATAAACTATTAACACAATAAATCAGACATTTCATGGAAAAATATTGTTCTAAATATAATTAAAAGGCTCCAAAGTATTCAAAGCACTCTTCCAAGCTTGAAGAGTAACTTCCCCAATGATCTAAAAGTATCTTTAAACTTTATGCACTTAACTATTTATAAGTTTTTTAGGTTGAGCCATTACATCTGAACCTTAACTAACAAGTTACTAAAAATAGAATGTAATTAAGTTCCAGGGAACAAGCTCCCATAAAAATAGAAAAGTAGTTACAAAGGTTTGACTAAGTCAACCCTACAACTTAGACTAATCCAGAGCTTGGAACTATCCTTTCATCGCCACATATCTTAGCTCGGTCCTATGACATCTTTTTCCTCTTCGGTTTTCTCCTTCTCTTTCTCCCACGTAGCCATCTGATGCATGTAATCAATGAAACACTTGATGATTCCTTGTACTTCCTCTTCTTCTGGTCCACATGCGTAATAATTCACCATGTCTGTTGTTTCAATATCTCTTGCCACTTTAGCTGGAAACATTTTCAACTTACTCACCACTTTCTTTAGTCGACTTGTGAAATTTTGACGTGCGATCAACTTGTCAATTGAATCACTATTGAAAGTCCTAGTTACCTCATCATCTTTCTTTACCAAATTTTTGAAATTTGACTTAATTTGATCCACTAGAAGGGCATCAATATTCTCATTGGAAAACTTGCAGTTGATATTATCAAACTCTTCTGAGATATCATTTAGACCATCCATTATTTCCATGCGTTTGTCATCTAACTTATTGATCAAATCTTGTAACACCTGGGATCTAAATTCCATAGCCTTCTAAAACTCGAACAATTTAGAAATATCATCAATTACTTCTTCTTAAAGAAGTAAATTTGGATCCCCATCTCTAATCTCACCCCATGTGGTCAAATTCAGATTCAAATTATTGTTATCCTCGGAGAGGGATTCATCTATCCTATGAATGAAGGCTCTTTTAGTTTGTAAATCATTATATAATTCAACAACTTCTTTAATCAAAGGATTAGCTTCCTAAGGCATGCATTCTATCCATCCATTTGCTAATCTTCCCTTCTGACCTATCTTATCAATCTCATGATATGAAATATCATCCAGAGCGGAAGAAATTTTCAGAGCAATTGTAGTTAAAGGATCAATGGTTGGAGTGGGTTGTGTTACTTTCCTTAACAAAGCAGTAAGTTGTTCAACCTTTGCCTTCAATTCATCTTTGGAAGCTTTATCTTTATCATACTTCTCTAACAAATTCCCAAGAGCCACTTACACATCTTGTTTGAAACCTTCGTGTGTTGCTTTCCCTAGTGAAAACCCAAAGATTTGATAGTTTGTTGCCGTGATAGTCTCTTTAGTCTTCCCCTAAATGGGGGTAAAAACTTACACAATTCTCTCTCCTGATTGGTTTATAGATATACTAGAGACAATATTTATCCATTTGGCCTGTCTCTTCGGAGTAGGTTCCAACACACTTAGGTCTATCACATCTACAAGAGGCATCTTCTTCTTTTGCTTTGGAGTTTGGTGATATAGCCATTTTGGTATAGCATACGTAGATGAAAGTGGCACAAACGATTCATCACCTGAAGCAATAGATAACGCAATAACACTGGTAACATTAGTTGGTAATGAAATAGAGGTGCTAATGATGGATGGGGTGGATGTGAGATTAGCCTCAGGGGTAGATGCAATGGGGCTGGAAGTTAAAATGGAAGGAAATGAAAGTTATTGAGGTAGTGGAGTGGAAACTAGAGAAGCAATCATTTCCCCTATTGAGAGGACATGGAGGGATGAAAATACTTGGGCCATGGATGGGGATGGAAAAGAAGAGATGAGTGAAGAAGCAAAAGGTAATGATAGAGGAAGTGATAATGGCAGGGAAGGAGGGGGTGGCAGATTTTGTGACACAACTGGAGAATCAATAACTTCAACAACTTCTGATACTGGTATTGTAGAGGATACAACCTCCGAAGTAGGGGCCTTGGAAAGAGAGGAACTTCCAACAACAAATGAAGTCTTCCTAGGAATTATATTGGCCTTTTGGGTAGTCCTTTTTCCTTTTGTGGGTGTAGGAAGACTTATTGTTGGTTGGGCTTCTGTTCTTATAGATTGATCTATCCCTTTGGGCCATGAGACTCGTAGTGGCCTATGGTACATGGATTGTGAGGTAGAAGGGCATACGAATGACATTTTTCCTTGAATATCGGTACACGTCATGATGGTAGACTGTGAGATTTTTCATGGAGATCATGATGCAAGTAGGTGTCCCCTACTGTAGCATGCGATCCATAAGATTGTGTCTTGATATTGTAATATTTGTACCTCTACTACTCATGACACTAAGGATTATAGATTAATTGACTAGATACATGATGTTATTGATTTTGGTGTGCACCAGACCAATGTTGTAAACAATTCCAAGGATGATGGTCGTCACTATGAAGGATGATCGGATAGAGGAGCTCATGGAAAAAGCTTTCACAAAGGAATTAGAGGCCATGGTAATTTTGGAGGCGGAAAAGGTGAATTCCATCACGGAACTTGTTATAATTATGGGTCCACAGAGCATTACAAGTGAAAATGTCCTGACCTACTACAATGTTCGTAGTGTGGGAAGAAGCAAAATAAATGAGAAGTGATCAGATCTATTTAAACACATGAGCTAGCAACAACAAAAAGACAAGGGCACCGAGATGGTAAGCGTTAAGAAAGTAGACTCCTAGTGGATGTTAAGTGTGGTGTGTGATTTAGAATTAGAGACTGTACTGGTGACGACATGAGCTGAGGCTACAAGCACCAGGGAGATATCAAAGTAGAGACCATTGATTACAATAGAAGAAGTGATGTATGGGAAGTATCTGGATCCTACCCATCAGAAGGAAGTCTATCAAGACACCATGGACATAATTAGGAGTCTTCAAGGGGAAATTCAATGTCTAAAGGAGAAATCTAGGAATTTGGGGCTGAAGAAAAGCATTGAGGTCCCTTAGTCAAATAAAGATGATATCAGGGAGGTTTGTAAGATGTTGTGCCAAGAGAATATCATTCCTCTATTAGGAGAATGGTTGAGGGATAAGATACCAAGCATTGGAGCAGAGCACAAGAGGCAAGTTTTGCATGCTAACCTTTCTCCCCATAGCCACGACTACGATAAGGAGATTACCTTGAATGCAATTGTTAATGGATGGATCCTAAGAAATATTCTGATTGACACGGGCATAGAATTCAATGTGTTATATATGGTCAATAAGACAAAGGAAATTCCCATTGGTGTTTTAAAGGATGTTGTTATCACTATCCAAGGGGAAAAATTCACTGGAGACTTCGAAGTATTAGTGCTTGGTGAGGCAGATAACTTTACACCGCTACTTGGGCACCCCTAGTGCTATGAGAACAATGTTCACTTACGTTTCAATAAGGGGTATATAAGTTTTGAGAACAAAAAGGAACATGTTATCATTCCTTTGACGAATGGGAAGTCAACACCCTATATTGAGCCTTTAGGAGAAGAAGACCTAGATAGAATTTATGTCACACTATCTGAGACCCTGAAGTTATGAAACCAAAAAAGGAGGGCATTATTCAGTGGGAAGACACTCAATCTATAAGTGATACAACTAGAGTGACATGTGATAATTGGGTGCATTGGACATATGAGTTAGTCGAAAAGCAGTTAAGAGGCTTTGTGACGAGAGTAGCAAAGGTGTACTTAGTCAAGCACCTAGGAAGAAAGAAGTTGACAAGTTATTCTAGGGGAACTAACCCTAATGTTTTCCTACAAGAAATAGAGACCCAGTGGAGATGTGAGATCGAAAGGAGAAGGATGCTTAGCTATACCTTACTCGGGACCAAAAAACATTTGTGGGTGGGCCATCGCAACAACCTTCTAGAGTGGCGGGAAGTGAGAATCATGTTCTCTGTTAGGTTTGTTTGGATCAATGCACCTACTATCATAAAAAAATTATCATGGGAAAAACCCACCTCATTTCACATCCAAGCATGTGAGAAGGCCTGGATGGAAGGCGCGGAAACATTGCCACCTTCTTTATGGGTGCATAAGTTGTACTCCACCTTACAAGGTTGGGTGCGCGCATGGTACATTCACTTAGAGATGCGCCTCAAATAGGAAACTAGCAGGAGTTGACGACTAACCTCCTTCAAGATTTTGAATATTAGAGTACTAAGCCATCAGTGGATGAGGCATTACAGGTTGTTAAACACCTAACTATGGGAGATAGTGCCATGGTGGAGGATAGAATATTAGAATTATTGGGTGAACCTAACTTAGAAGCATGCTTTGATGAAGAAGAATAAGAGGAGATATAACTTGAGTGCACATGCATGGAAAAATAGAAAGGAAAATTGGTCTATGTGATCGATGGTGAAGAAGTGGAAAATTTGGATGCTAACCATATTATGGGTATGCGCAAAGTTATGGATAGTGCTAATGAACAAGCATGCACCTACCATGAACCCCTAAAAACAAAGAAGGTTAACATTGGTTTGGAGGCCGAACCGAAGGAGTCTACTATTGGACATTACTGGATAGAAAAGGAGGTTTCAAAGATCATCAATCTATTGCACAAGTTTCAAGACTTATTTCCCTGTAGGTACCACAAGCTTAAAGGAGTTCACCACTCCTTGAGAGAAATGAAAATCAATTTAAAGGAAGGTGCGCACCCAATTTGAAATATACCTTATGGAATGAATCTGAATCTTCACGTCAAAGTCAAGAAGGATATTGACAAGATGATCACATCATGCATCATTGAGGTAGTTGAGGAGTAAAAATGGATAATTCCAATGGTCATCAACATTAAGAAGGATGGGAGGATAAGGATTTTTGTTGATTATAGGGATTTGAATGGGATATGTGTTATTGACCCTTTTCCAACCCCTTTCACTGAGAAGATCCTAGAAGGAGTAGCTGGGCGCGAGATCTATTCTTTCACAAAAGGATTCTCAAGATATCATCAGGTTAGAATTGTAAATGATGATCAAGAAAACAAAACTTTTACACTGAATGGGGAAGCTTTTCCTACACATTCATGTATTTTGGACTGAAGAATGCACCTATTGTATTTTCATGCATTTTGGTGCAAGCATTTCAATACTTCATCCATGAGTTTCTTCAAGTCTACCTTGATGATTGGATGGTATATGGATTAGTGAGGGATCATCGTGACAATATGAGACTGATGTTTGAAAGATGTCGACAGTTGAGGATATCCATCAACACTAAGAAATGTGTTTTTGCTACTCCATTTGGAACCCTGGTGAATCCTGCCAAAGTTTTCGTTATTGTGGGATTGGAAGAACTTACCAGCCAGAGCATGGCGTGTGGATTCCTTGGACATATGGGGTATTACAAGAAATTTATTAGAGGGTATGTCATGATTTCTGCACCATTGGAAAAGTTTCTAAAATAAAAAAGTGCATTTCATTGGGGAGAGGCGCATCAAATTTTGTTTGATACACGGAAGAATAAGCTTATCACCGCGCCCATATTACACTTTCCTTCTTGTGATAAGCCATTCCATGTACATGTTGATGCTTCAGGGATAGCGATTGGGGAAATATTAGTACAACCTGGAGAGGGAGTTATTGACCACCCCTTGTGTTTTGCTAGTAGAAAGCTAAACCCAGTAGAACAGAACTATACTACTATTGAGCATAAACCATTGTCAATGATCTACGTGCTACAAAAATTCAGGCAATATTTATTGGCAAAACCCTTTACATTCTGCATGGACCACATGACATTGAAGTACTTGGTAAACAAGACCGTTTTACAAGGGAACATATGTCAGTGGGTCCTGTTATTTAAATAATTTGATTTTTTGATTGTTGTTAAACTAGGTAAGATTAATTTAGGACCTGACCATTTATCAAGGATTGACTCAGGGGAGGACGTGCATAGCATTGAGGATACAATGTCAGATGCACAATTCTTTAGATTGCGGCACGAGTCATCTAACTTGGAAGATATTTTTGTATTTCTTAAGATGGGTGTGGCACCAGAGGGAATGAAGATTTTGGAAAGGAAGCAGTTAGCCATATGGGCCGCACCCTACATGTTAATTAATGGATACTTATACAAGCTAGGCCACGATGAGGTTTTGTGCTGGTGCATGTTAGAGCATGAACGCATTGCAATCATGGAAGAAGCACATGGTGCAATTTAAGAAGGACACTATGCAGGGAATGCAACCACGTGCAAGATCCTTCTAGCATGTTTTTGGTGGGAAATGGTTTACAAGGATTGTATCGAGTATTACAAGGCTTGTGACCACTACCAGTGCGTTGGTAAACTAGGTAAAAGAGATGAAATTCCATGAAGATCAATTACCAATGCATAAGCATTCAAGAAGTGGGAAATTGAATTTGTAGGCCCTACTTCCTAGCCATGCGATGGATAGGTTCACACTATATCATTACATGCAAAAATTATCTTACAAGGTGGGCAAAAGTGTCACCTACAAGGGATTTTACAATGATAACAACAACTAGGTTCTTACAGGAAAACAAAATCAACAAATATGGATGTCCGCTGAGTCTAAAAAGTGATAAGGGTACTAATTTCTTGAAAGAGACAATTAGGATTTTGTTGGCAGAATTAACGGTAGCCCACCACAAGACTACCCCTTATCACCCACAAGATAATGGGACTTTTGAGGCGTTTAGCAAAATTTTGAAGCATGTGTTAACCAAGATTTGTGATGTGGGAAGAAAGGATTGGGATGATAAAGTTCTTGCTATGTTATGGTCATACCAGATTACTTATAAAAGACTGAACAAGGCCGCACCTTTTCAATTGGTGTTTTCCGCAGAAGCAGTGTTACCTATTAAATTCATGTTACCATCTCTGCGTATAATGTGCACGGGAGGATTAGATAATGAACAAGTACTTGAGGAGAGGATTGATAATTTAATGTGGTTAGATGAGAGGTAGGCTATTGCTCACTGGAGTCACAAAACAAAAAAATAAGACACATTAAGAAAAAATAGTTTGAGGTTGGACAAATAATTCTATTGTATGATTCTAAGTTTTTGCGCCATCCCGAGAAATTCAAAGTCCATTGGATGGGCCCATACATTGTATCCTATTTACTTGATTCAGACGCTTGCCAATTACAAGCATTAGATGGAACACAATTACCACGCCATTTTAATGGGAGTAGGCTGAAGCCCTACTATAAATAAGTCTTCTTTATGTTTGTAAATAAGGCAGTATTGCCAGTTAGCCTAACTTTTTATTTTTTGTAGTTTCCTTTCTTTATGTTTCCCTTTCTCATTGCTTTGTGTTGTGCACGTTTGTGCATTGATAGCCGCTTATAATTTCAAAAAAATTCTATGCGTAGAGGACCGCACATCTAATTTTGTGTGGGGTGAAGTGCTGCGACAAGCACTAGAAGCTGGTATTGGAAGTTGTGTTTCGATGGCCCGGGTTGAAGGACCAAAAACACATAGATTGGAAGAATGCACGTAGAAAATGTAAACATGAGGAGTGTGGTGTGAGGGAAGCTTTACAAAAACCATGTACAAGGGTGAGAAGCATAGAACAACATGAGGTAGGCGATGTAAAAAATTAAGATAAGGACATAAGAAGTGCCTTAGGTGTTGAAAGCACATGCGTAAGGATCTTCGGTCAGTAAGGGTTTTGTGTGCCAGAAGGTTGTAAAAGTTTTCATGTAGTATTGGGCATGGGGGGGCGTAAAAGTGTTGAAGGTTGGCATTATAAAAATTCATCTTTAATGCAAAATTACGTTGGTAGATGGCATGACACTTATTACGGAAAAAAGAAACAGCTATAAGTAGAAGGTCAGGGTAGACTATTGTTTACCTTGTATTTGTGTTATCAAAGAGCTCTCGTGAACTAGGGCATCCTTAAATAAAATTTATGTGAAAAAGTATTGTGAAGATTTGCGTGCATAGCTAGTTTGATCAGTGAACCAGAGTGGAAAAAGAGTACACATGCGTGATCAGAGAAGGTTGTGGGGAAGAATCCCACGAGTGATTATGTCGTCTTGTGGAAAAAAGGTTTTCCATGTTAGGATTTTGGGGCTAGGGCACATGATTGAGGGGATTTTCACAAAGGAGTGAAGCCACAGAGTTGAACAGAGTGAGGATAAAGATAAAGGAATAAATTTTAGTGACCCGACGAAGAAATAACACCAAGGAAAGAAACAAACATTTCACCAAAGAAGGGAAATGGAAAGGAGAAATAAGTCATTTCCACCAGTTTCAATGAAGAACGGTATGCAGAGATATAATATCCAGACGGCGTATTGCTTAGAAAAGAATGGGTATCTCGTGTTAGAAAGATGGTCATGAGTGACTACAACCATCGAATGAGCACCACACAGAATGAGATGGCATTGACACTGGTTCGCCCTATAGATAAGAGGAAACCAGATTGAATGCCTATCTATGATGATGAGGTAATGGTGAAAATGGAGAAGGTAGGGTTATTGTAACTCTATGAGTTGCCCTATTTCAGAAAACCTGAGTGACTATACCAGTGGTTAAAGTCGGTTGTACATGAAGACCACTTCTACTTCACAGAATGAAGGATATGAATAACTCCCCAACTGATTTCTAAGTTTATCAGTGTTAGGTTGTGGAGCTTGTTTTCACGTGTGAAAATGTTGAAGACTGTACACTAAGACTATTTTTTTGCCTTAAAACATGTCTGATATACCAGGAAACATGATTTTCTCATATGGGCGGGAGTTTTGACCTACATGTTTATGGGACATTTTTTGCCCATGGTTTTGATACCCACGGTTTTGTAAAAATGCTTAAGCAGTTGTCTACTTATGTAGTTTTGTGTATATGGTAGGAATTATGTAACATTGCATATGTGTCTGAATTCGGGTGTGAATTCTGTAGAGTTTGTTGAGCATAGCTCCAAAAAAATTTAGGTATTGTATTGAGAGAGTGGTGGTTTGTAATAACATATGAGCAAGTGATTCTTGATGGATGTAGCTCAAATTGGGTGAACTGCGTTAAATATTGTCTCTTTGTGTTTTGTTATTTTTATTCTGCACTTTTATTTCAGATTTGTAATATTTTCTGCATATTAGTTTCTACTATTGTGATTCTGTGAGGGATTATTCCACATATTTTATCCCTTATTTCCTAACAAACAGTCTTATCCATGAAGGCGAATCATTCAATGATGACTTATATGATAAGGAGGCCATTAAGAAGACCGTTGAATCTTATGACTACAAGAAGGGGTCGTGTTACTTTGACATTTCTGTGATTTCTGACCCTGTAATGAGGATGGCCGCACGCTTGGTCACAAAGTTGAATGGGTAGGAGAGATTAACACAGATCAATAAGGCTTGGTTGAAAATTTTCCTTAAGATCTCAGAGGGGACCATCCATAACCTATCGGATTTCATAGCAATAGAAATCATAAATGCCATGCGCGATGGAGAAAAGATCATGTTTGGTAATGTCATCCTTACCATTTTCTTTTTAAGAGATTGGAGTGCCCGATGGGCCAAATAATTTTTTTTGTGAATACCCAAATGAGAACCCTTCTCCCACCAAAATATTTGAGAAATAAACTTGTGACACCATGACGGCGGCCCAAAAGGTGCACCTAGAAAAATGGTATAAGCGGATACGTGACGCATTCAGCGTTAAGTGGAGAATACTCAAGAATTTACCTATTTTACTGCAAGGTGAGGCTGAATTCTTCATGTACCAACATTTTTGTATTGACAGGTATACTCTGGAAGATGGCACCAAGTGTCACTGGTGTAAATTTCCATTCTCCTTCACAACACAATACTTCCAGGCCAAGGTCAATCAATTTAAAGAGGAAAAGAAGCTAAGGTTTGACCTCAACACAGTAGACCAAGGATTACCACGAGCTGTGCATAACATTTATATATCTAAATAATATCACCTATGTGGATAATTATGTCTCTTGACGACATGGACATATGTTGAAGCCAATGGCATTGCCTGTTGCTAGGAGGACCATAGCAAGGGTATACCTGCGTATAAGGCCTAAGTATGAGAAATCCACTTACATTGAAAATGATGTCTCCATACCAGAAGACCCCACTGTAAGGAATAAGGCCACACCAAGGAAAAGGGAGAGAGAGGAGGCCCCTGAGAAAATGGAACCAAGTACACATACATCACAGTTTATAGGCGCGCAGGAGTCGGGCACAAAACCAAGCACCTATGCATGGAGGAAGAATGTACCCCACATAAGAGTAAGGAGAAGACAGCCTAGGGAAGAGGTGTCAAAGCACGAGAAATCCCCTATGCAAAATAATAATTTCTGAGCAAGAGAGGAGTCACCTAGGGAAGAAGAAAAATAAGAAGTCTCGTATATTGGAATCACAAGTTAGGAAGAAGCAAAGAGTAACAGAAAATGCGAAGACTCAGAAGAAATAGAGTGTATAGAGGCCAACAAAAGGGCAATAAGGATGATGAAGAGCATGGTGAGGCTCAGCACCATCCTATGTATGATGTAAACGAGTGAGAGGAAGAGGGAAATGAAGAGAAGGATGAGAATGAAGGAGGTGCTCACAGAAAAGAGGGAACTGAAGAAGTAAAAATTTAGGATTAAAATACTCCAAGACTAAGGAGCAGATAGAGGATGCTGTAGAGAGGGAGGTAGTAGGAATTATAAAGGAACTTAGTGGATCAAGAGATGTGGAGCATAGTGTTGAAGAAGTACTAAAGGATACATAGGAAAGCATAAAGTGTGGGAAAGGAGTATGGAAACATGGGTGGAGATTCTAGCCTAGCAGTAAGCTTCCTAAAGGTAGTGCAGAAATAGGTGTAAATGAGTATGGTAGTGACACATGAAAAAGGAAATGAATTATATCAATGATCCAAATAAAGTGTTGCACTTGTGTTTCTAAATTACCATGCCTACAAACCAACTCCTTGCATGGTCTTCTTTTGATGAAGATGGTGCATACCCATGCGCATGAGGAAAATGTTGTCTTGGGGTTTTGAGTCCCATGTTGATGAAGCCTAAATTTGAGGTCATTCTAAGATGGAGTTGATGAAGAGACCATATTCCAAGGGAGTAAACCCTCTAGTGAATGCCTAACAAATGTCTCGATGAACGAGTTTGCAACGCTTTCTTAACAAAGTATCAGTAGAAATTAAGGAGAGGCTCTTACTGTTTGAGAGAAATGACAAAATAAGAGTCTTGGAGGAAGAGATTGAAGAATAAAAATGAATAGATCATTCAAAAAGATAGGGAGTTAAAGCAGGAGGAGTTGATCAGTGACACAATTAAAACATGAGTTAAGGGAGGAAAAGGAAAAGGTACGTGAGATCCATAAGAAGATAGAGATTATTTCAGACACTATAATCTTGAAGCACCCAGACTTGACCCTGACTTAGTAAAAATATGAGTCAACCATGCAATGCTTAGAAGACTTGACCTACATCCTCACCATCGAAAAGTAGCCACTCACATTGGAATTGGTAGAAGAGGCAATGGTGCACCAGAAGGAGTAAGTGAAACTAGGAGATTGGGGAAATATTTACTCGGTATTCCGACCTCCTTACCACTGTAAAGATGATTGTCGCGTAAATGGTCAAGGTTGTATATGAAAATTGTGTTGACAAAGACAAAGTAGCGATCATATTGGTTTTTACGCATAAGGTAAGATTTGAAGGAATTTCAAGAAAATAACAAAGGAAACAGGGCGAAGCGCGATAAGATCCTAGCCGAGGTTGAGAAAACAGTTAAAATAAATCGAAACCTTATAGGGTTTGATTAAGAATTGTCTTAGATCTTAAGGAGCTATATCCCCAGGTCACTCACATAATGGATGTGTTGGAAAATATTAGCAAACAAATAGAAAGCATTATAGATACACTTAAGTGTTAAGAGAAATGACATTAAGTTTTGATGAAGTGAGTTCTCTACTAGGTGACCTACTTTAGTAGACGTAGGGTGAGGTACATGCCTGGGAAAATATTGAGGCAATAGTGAAGAAGGAATTCCCACTCCTCCTACAACAGTAGTAGATTATTCTATTATTTTATTCTTTATTTGAGATTGTCCCAGTTCCACTATTCTTTATTCTTTGAAGAAGCAGGATGTTTCAGAGGAAGGATAACACACGTAGTGTGGGGAGATAATGGACCCTAAAATATTGGCAAAGTAACTAAGAGGCACATGTGTGCAAGACCAGTGATAAGAAGGGCGTTAAGGGGAAAATGCATATAACAAAAGGGTTTAAGAAGGGTTTAAGTGAAACCAGGGAGTGCGCGGGAGGCACGACATGGGTTTAAAGGACTTAGCCATATTTAAAATTCTAGAGGAATTTGAGGAAAAGTCGTGAGGACCTGAATAGGTGTGATGAGTGGATAAGGTACCAACATAGAACCTTTGAGGCCAAGAAAAGGATTATATTCCCATGCAGGGAATATTCCTAGAAGACATCATTACAGAGAGTGGAGGGTTTGCAAAGGGATAAGAATTCACCTATGGAGGACCAAATCGACACTTGGCACATGTGATTTATGCTTAGAGAAGGCATGAGCGGTGGGTGTTTATTTTATATAAAGGAAATGATCGAGCCAGAAAAAGAGAGAGACAGAGGGATAGATGAGGGAGAGAGAGAGAGATATAGACACACAGAGAGAGATGCATAGAGAATGCAGAGTAGAAGATAAAGTAGAGTAACGAATAGTTGCTGTAAAAATGCTAAGGGTTTAGAGCACTTTGTGCTAGAGTGTTGTAAGGGATGCCATAAGTATATGTATGGGTATTGGGATATGTAACAAGGGTTGGAAAATGGGGAAAAGTATAGTTAGGGTCTCATATCAGAGAAGGCTTATAGGAGTTAAGTATGTTTCATTTATTGTATATGGTATGAGGTGAGCCTTTTGACTGTAATGTGGCTACCAAAACTATTTTAAATCAATATATATGTGGGTTTGTTCTATATAACTTCTATATGTGAGTGTAAACCCTCCTGTTATATAAATTATCATGGCTCAGATCTAGTTTTTTATGATTCTTACAAATGTTATTTATCTTCTGTAATGCATTAATGTGTGGATCTATTAGTTGCACCTTCTACCTTTTTAAATAAGTGAATGTGCTTTTTCTTCTAAAAATTATCCTCCATTAACGGTGGAACCTTCTCACAAATATTGCATAAAGGAGTGGATCGGTGCCCATGTGTGCCTCGGGTCAATGCGTCCAGTGCACCTGTTGGGTGATAGGCTAGCATGCCCTTAGAGTTAGAAAGATAATATTAAGGGTAAATAAATGACTACAAATCACCTGCTCCAAGATTTATGAGATACAGTGCATGCTTATTGATAAGTTCACAACCACTTACATTGTCAATTTTGGAAAATAACATTTTTGTGCCAGTGGGCAATAAATTTTTCAAGAAGACATCAACATCATCACAGTGACACCTAACATACTTGAACAAAATAGGACCATCCCAATCCATTGTGAAGAGAGATTCTTCAACATTGTGTGAATCACAAGTAATCTACCTAAATTGCCAACGAGTCTAATTGCTAATTAAGGTCGGTGATCAAAACAAAAGCTAGTGATTTTAAATTAGGGCATGATTTGCATGCCCAAAAAATAGTAGGTGAAAACCTAAAACTATAAAAAATTACACAAAAACAAAGAAAATTTGACCTACCTTTGATGTGAAGTAGTTGCCTTTGACTGCAAGAGGACACCCATCCTTCTATGACTATCAAGAAACATCACTCGAAGTCACCTATGTTTCCATTGGACAGGAGAAACATAAGAATATTCTGTGAGTTAGAGGTGACACGTAGACATCAAGGACAGGGATGTGGGTACTTATAGTGACCCAAAAATATACCACGACCTGATGCACTCGGCAGATGTGGGTCAATGAATATATTGTGTGAATCCTGAAATCATTCAAAATCTAAGTAACATGATTAGCCCACATGTATGAATTTGTCCCTTTAGGATAAAAAAAAGCACCACTTGGTGCACAAGTGCTGTCAATTAGGCTAGAAAGGATCGATACTCCTTGGAACATTTAAATGGGACAGAAAGGATCAATTGTTAAAGACTTAGGATATGTCTATGGGATGCGTGCTCTATGCCCCCCATAAAATGACCATCCCGACAGAATAAACCTACCTGGAAAGGATTGAATATGTTTAAAGTGTGATCAAACTACATGGTATCACAAAAATCATATGTATTAAACATAATGAGACACAGTGGATTTCAGTGTGGCCTCGAACTGGATCGAGAACTTTTGCAATGAAAGACACTGGTAAGATCACTATACTGCAATGTAAGCATTGAGTCACCCAAACGAGATAAAATTTTATATTGTAAAAGTGAAAAATTAATAAATCTATCGATTTTTTCAAACTCTTTTATACTAAACCTGGCAAATGCTGACCAAAAACCTAGAGTCTACACCCTCTCATTATTTATACTCACTCTAATTTTTCTTTAAAATTTCAACATCCATTCACAACCATCGATCATTAAAATATGAGTTCCAAGAGTAATGTATGTGTTTGTACTCATTTCAACATATGACCAAATCCACTAGTAAAAACCTTCAATTAGTTAATGTCAATTATGGGTCAGTTATTTTTAGTCATAACTCACCCCATGAGGCTCACATTAATTAGTTAATCTCTAATTTTATTCATGCACAATGGTGGTATTACCTCTTTCATACTAATGAATTCATAGTTTAAAACCGTTTAGGAATTCTTCCAAGATCACCCCATTACATGTATTCCAACACACTCATTACCCTAACTTAAAATATATGTTTTTAATAGCAACAATTAAGCCCAGTCCTCTAGTCTACTCCTGAACTACATCTGAAGAGCTTCCTCTAAATTCCCAATCAATACTTGGAGACTGTTGAGATCACAAAAGATTTTGCACATCCTAATATTTGAACTGACTGGAACTACTGGCAATTCCTATGATCGATCCAAAATCTATGATACAAGAACTTGGTCTACCTCACTAAGAGGACTCATACCAATTATAATTCCCAAAGAGGACTTTCAAGTTTCTAAGTTCTCCATTGGAGTTCATCAGATCAACCTTACATTAAGTGAGAGCATGTTCAACATCTAGCACCCCTTCTCGTTATTTCCTACCATGGATGTATCAAGTTGGGATTTGTCTTATCCTAGGGATCAAAAACTTCATCATTGACTAGGCATATAATCATAAGTGAAACATTCTCATCATGTCAGTCATCAATTGATGTCGAATATGGCAGGTTATCATTCTATATGACCTCTTTATCTCATTCTTATGGTGTAACATAAGAAGAATATTACACCGGATTTTGGAAGACTAGAGGCATCATATGGTACTAGGTCAAAACCATTTCATTTCACTACTACCCACAACTAGAAATCAAATTACTTACATGCATTAATTTCAACATGTCAATGATGTTTTCATCTTCTACATCATCAGAATGATTCCGAGAATCAAACCACGGGAAATATCTTGTCACATTAGGCCAAATAAGTGTTTTCCTAAAATGGGGCACATATTTCATTCAATATTTTCTATCAATCGTGTTAGTCCCTTGTGTTGCTAACATCTTGTCAAGCATGGCTTTTGTTAGATGGGCATAGGTGTACCCAATCATCCTATCATGAGCATCAACTTGTTACCGATCATCCGACATCCACTTCATTAGGAGTAGAACAATATTTTACATGACCTCAAGTTGTGTGCTATTCATTCAGCCCCCTTTGATAGATTAGGGAGCATTTTTGAATTCACCCAGAGGATCCATGAAGCTACTGACATTTTTTGGGAGGCTTACTAAGACGTGCACCAAATCCGAGCTGACCTCAGTTGGTTAGAGCATCATTATAAGGCTAGATTAGAAATTACCGAATGCTCCAACATAGAATTTGAATCATAATTTGAGAGTGAAGCTATTTTTAAGGACACCAACTCAAACTTTTGCTGACAATATGATACTGAAGAAGAATACACATAATTCTTCAAAGACGACTATATCGAGGAGCCCGACTTATACTTCTCCGAGGAGGATGATCCATACTATTTTGTGGGTTCAAAATTATCCTAGAATATGGACACCGATCTTGATTCAAAATTTGAGCCTTATTTGTTTTTATTTCTATGTTATCATCATTAGTTGTGTGTCTGTAATAATCTAAATAAATCATAAACATTTGATCATGTATTTCATATATGCTATATTTTATTTCCATAAATAAAATTGAGTGTTTCAAAGCGGGTTGACATATGTACAAGGGATTACTTTGACTTCTGGGAACTAGCCTTTGTTAGGAAACATGCCTATCTATATTACTAATTCTCCTCTGTTTAGTTTCGGTGATCTACAGGTCTTATCGCGATAGAGGAATTGGTTTCATTTCTTCCACAAAGCATAACAATCCAATCGTCTTCCATCACATCTATGGGTATCACGAAAACCCCGCCTTATCCAGGTTTGGTAAGTCTTATTGTCTTATTTACAAAGTTAGGTACAAGAGGTAAGATTTATCTTAAACAACACCTTTCCAAGGTACCATGATGTAGACACAAAATCACACACTTGGGTACATTTCTAGGTCCTAAAAGCATACTAGCATTTATATGATTCCTAAGCAAGAAAACTAGTGGTGGAAAACTATCTTTGGGCTCTTTTCTTTGTCTCGTGTTTTATTTGGTCTTATAAACCCTACAACCCAGTGGGAATTTAACTTATCTATCTTTTATGGCACTAGACACCAGCATCCTACCAAGATAGAAACGCATAGGTGCCCTTGTCCCCTTTGGGAACCCCTGACCCTTTCTCACCTTACTCGCTTATTTTGGGTCTCTTTTATCTTTTGGGCATATTTTCCACTTATAGGTCGGCCTTCCAATTGTCAATTACAAAATTAAAACAATAGAATCATATCAATACATAGTTATGTGTTCAAAATGAAGGACCAAGCACTAAGCATTACTATAATCACCTAATCTTGCATTCCAAAGGCACTAAAGCACTTCAAAGGAATCCATCTAGCATCCATTCAAGGGACAAGGGTTGCATACTCTGCATAGGAAGAGGAAGTCTATTCTATTCCATTCACATATGTTATACATCTATACATTCTAGCTACAACTTGTTATTAATTATAACTTGCACAAGGGCATCATTTATACACACACACCAGAACTACATGGAGTCTGAGACTAGTGTAATAATCATTCATAATTTCACTCTCAGGGTGATCGTCGGGGTCGGTCCAACTTCCCATTCTACATTTTCATTTTAGGTTTGATGTGGTATGTGGGATTATGTAGGTTAATTTATATTTTACAGGGTACATGTACCTTTGGCGATCCAGGTGCGACTATCAGGTGATCAACAAGGAATATTTACAACACCCTTGCTACACAAAAAATTTGATCCAAAGATTTTGTGTAGTTACGAGTGCCTAGATCCAGTCATCAGCGCCCAGGCACCCATGTCCTGCTGCAGGTACCCCTACCCAACATTTTTCAAGAGCTCTAAAATTTACAGAGGTCAATAACAACGTTGCTTACATCTTGTTAAACACTTCTCCCTACCTAGATCAAGTTAGCACCATCTTCGATCGTCTTTCCAATGACGTTGGTGATCTTGATATCACACCCAATCAATCCATTTGCAAGTCAATTCAATATTTACATGGGTTATTTCAAGACAAATTACAAGCTATGGAAACCACAATTACATCTCTAAGATCTGAAATTCAACATCTCAAAGATGGTTTTAAGGTTCATGCTAGTTCTATTTTTACATCTCATTCTACTTCTATGTCTTCTACATGTGCTCATATAAGTGAACCCCAAGTCACACCACTACCAGCGCCTCTCAAGTTTGATTCAAATTCTAAGCAACATGATATTCTTCTTGAGCTTCTCAATCATGTATTGATCAACTTGCCTTCTATTCATTGTTACCCTCCTTATCAGCTTGCCAAATACCAAGGTATCCCCTTTTGCATTTATCACCGACTTAATGGACATCATGACAATGGTTGCTATGCTTTAAAATGAATAATTAATCACCTTGAGGATCAGGGTTTTATTTCATTTGCTTCACAACATCTTACTACATCTCCAATTGCTAAATCCCAATGGGCTCCTAAATCCGGTTCTTCCATGTCTAATGAGCATCAATCCATAATCACTAATGTTCCTTATTTGGTAATCAAGAGAAAATTATCCAACCCAATCCAATTAAGCAGCCTCCTCTAAAAATTACTTTATCCCCTCCTCCTCTCAAGCCTTCTATAATGTTATCAACTCCAAATAAGCAACCTCCTCTAAAAATAAGTCCATCCCCTCCTCTAAATTCTTCTACAATGTTATCAATCCCAAATAATCCACCACTATTCAAGATCCCTTTACAACCTCCTTCAATTAAGCATCTAATTCTTTTTTTCATACAAGTTAATCCTTACATTGATGGTCGAGACACATTTCAAACTCCGCCACCATGGCATGGTCCTTCTCATATCACCACATAGATCTCCATCACACACTTGGGCCCACATCACGCTTTCCCTCCTTATATTATTATCAATTGTCTTTAGCACCTACTAATACATTTTGCGCTTTGTGCACCATACCTAATCATCTTACACATTATCAAACCCTTTGATACGTGCATTATATTTTCATCACCCTATGATGCACTCTAGTTCCACGGTTCATACTCGACTGATGAGGGTCTCATTCTAAAATGAACATCACATCCACTACAAATTTCATCCCATGTGCTTCACAATGCACCTTTCTAACATCTACTTTCACACAACACATTACCTGATGAAATACTCTTGTTCTATGGTTCATTCTTTAATATTTAGGGTTCTATAAATGAACCTCATCTCATACACATTCACTAGGGGGGACGATGCTCCTATCACATTCACACATTGCATACCATTCCATCACACTCATACATTGCATTTTCATATCTTGGTTGCACTTACTCTTGCTTGCTTATACTACTTGCATGATGCACTTTTCTTACTATGCTAGTTGGATTCTCGGTATGTCATTATGTTTCTATATACACACATGCATGCTCACTTGGTATTTTGGAGTGAATGTAGATCTCTTACATATTTTCACACGGTGCAATGATGCTTGACAATGTATCCTTTTCCAATCCCACTCACACATTATGGGTGTTATTATTTCATCATATACTAATTCCTATTCTTACTAGCACATTACATTCCATAGATACATATATGTCTTAAGATACCTTTTATCTTTCTAACATGCTAACGGGTGCTTCATGTGTAACATTTTCCTTGTAGGACTATATGCCACCATGGTTATCTGATACACTTTGCTTGCCATTTTTTGTTATTGTTTGCAGGTTATGCCCTATGTATTGTTTGATCATTGTATGCTTTTGGATACTTTGGTCCTGATTATCTTGTGACATTGTGAGTGATTTCCAATGTTTGGAACCCACTTTTTGTGTTCCATCTTGTCTACATACTTGCTTGTTACATAGTCTTCTCTTGCATACTAGCTTTGTTTGCACTAGCACATGTTATTAGCCTACTTTGTTTGCATTTTCCTTGGTTTCTACCATGCACATCCCCTGCACACTATAGGTATCCACTTCAACACAGAATTAGGTCCTCTCCTTTGGGCCGCATTCTCTTACAGATGTCACATGCACCCCAAATGAGGGGGGCATACATTGGGTGATCAAATCACCCCTAGAACATCTCAAAGCTATAGTTCAGGCCAACACAATATAGAAGAGGCACATGAACATAGTCAGAGAATGGACCATAATATGACCTAGGTCCAAAACACAATACAGACACCAATTCCTAGACTCAGAAACTAGCACTTGGGTACTCTTGACCTCTCCTGGGCGCTTATGTCTTGGGGGGAAATATAGTCATCTTCTCAAATCATCACAATTCATAGAAGCCTTTAGAAACAAATCATTTTATATGTTTAAATCTAGGAACTATGTTCAGAAACAAATAAAAATTATTAACAAATCTCACCATCGACTTATTGAGGCATCATGTATGGTTCAATCTTTTGTCCACCATTATAAAAAAAAAAATCAAAGCTTAGAAACCCTCCCAAGAAAGACAATAATATCTTCAATGGTTCCTTTCAAAGGTACCATGTTATAAACACAAAATCATGCACTTGGGTACATTTCTAAGTCCTAAAATCATAATAGCATTTATATAATTCCTAAGCGAGAAAACTAGTGGTTGACAAATATCTTTGGCCTCTTTTCTTTGTATCTTGTGTTATATTTTGTCTTACAAACCCTACAACCTAGTGGGAATTTAACTTATCTATCTTTTATGGCTTTAGACACCAGTGCCCAACTAGGACATAAGCGTTTAGGTGCCATTGTCCCCTCTAGGTGCCCCTAACCCTTTCTCACCTTACTTGCTTATTTTGGGTCTCTTTTATATTTTGGGAATTTTTTTCACTTATTGGTCGACCTTTAAGTTATCAATTATGAAATTCAAACAAGGGAATCATATAAATACATTGTTGTGTGTTCAAAATGAAGGACAAAGCACTAAGCATTACTATCATCACCTAAGCTTGAATTCCAAAGGAACTTAAGCACTTCAAAGGCATCCATATAGCATCCATTCAAGGGACAAGGGTTGCATACACTACATAGGAAGGGGAAGTTTATTATATTCCATTCACGCATGCTATACATTTCTACATTCTAGCTATAGCCCATTATCAAGTGTAATTTGCACAAGGGCATCCTAGGGCATCAGTTCTACACACACGCACACCAAAACTACATAGAGTCTAAAATATAGTGTAACATTCAGTCATAAGTTCACTCTCAATGTGACCATTGGGGTCAGTTTGACTCCTCATTATGTATTTTCCTTTTTAGGTTTGATGCAGTTTATGGGATTGTGTAGGTAAATTTCTATTTTGTAGGGTAAAAGTACCTTTGGCAATCCAAGAGTGAATACCACGTGGAAAAAAAAGAATATTTGCAACACCCTTGCGACATGAAAAAAATCAAATCTGGAGATTTTGTGTAGTCACGGGCACCTAGATCTAGTCATCAACGCCCAGGCACCCCTATCCTGTTGTGGGTGCCCCTGCCCAACCTTGTTTGTGAGCTAAAAATTTTACAAAGGTTAGAAACAACGTGGATTACATCTTTTTCAACACTTCTCCCTACCTAGATCAGTTCTATATTATGTGGATATCAGATAAGTTCTTTTATTTATCTTCATTGTTTAAGGGTTTATACTTTACATCTTAATTTGCTTGTGTCATTTCTGTATTTTAGCATTCATACAATAAGTGAATACGTAATATTAGATTTAATTCTAAATTTATTAAATCACATGCAAGCTTTATCAAGCTCACAAGGTCACCTATGATATAATTTTATCCATTGAGTATCTACATGAGGTGGTATCTTAGATGGCTAATGAAAAGTCCTCTGGTTTTTATGATTTATGTTAGGTAAAACATATAGTAGGTTAATTTAACATTGTAATTCATTTTTACTATTTACCATAGGTAGATAGTTTTTACTAAGTTGATTTGGTAATTAGTGGTTAGTTGGGTAAATCCTTGTTATTATATTGTTATTATATTATTATTTAATTTATAAACATATTTGGCATTTTATTCATTCACATAGAATGTTGGTGTGCTTGTACATCGGATTGGTTATTTTGTAATTGTTTTCTAATACCTATACTTATTGTAGTGTTGGTATGAAGAAATTGCCTAAGTATTTGAAGAACACGCGGAGTATTGAGGCGCGCAAGAGGGACATAGAAGTGCGCACAAGTGTGGGAGTTTAGTTGAGCATTACAATTGGGGCACAAGGAATTACATCTATTGGTTCATTTCCTACTACTGGAGGAGGATCAAGTGGATCAGGTGGTTTTGGGGGTGAAGGAAATACTTGTGGGGATTCTAGTTCTAGATCTGGTGTACAAGGTCTGCACCCTCATCAACCACATCAAATTTACCATGAAATGTCTCTCCACTTGTCATAATATATAGGTATTGAAGATGTTGTAGAGCATGTGCACAAGTGTGAGCTGTTATGGCATGCTAAATAGATCACCACTTCATATAGGAAAGAAATCCAATTATCTACTACTCTTAAAGGGTGCACACATAACTGGTATACAAAGTATGATCTGCATCAGACTGCGGTGGATTATAATTATTTACATTCTGCTTCTAGCTAAGTTCTATATTCCAAAATTTGAATAGAAAAGTTTTAGCACGTTGAAGGAAATTAAACATGGCTTATCAGAAGGCGTTTGAGAATATGATGCACATTTTAAAACTTTGTTGTTGAGAGTTGTCTTATTACATACATCTTAGTCAAGATGCACAGTGGTTTTTTGGTGGATAGTTTACTCCATTTAGAAGGGAGTTATCTCATAAGAAATTTATGGATCCATGCGACGATTTGGAAGAATATCTGTGTGCTGAGGTAGTTGGGAGTGTGAATACTGGAGTAAGTCCATTCCTAGATTCACAAATTGTAGCCATGATGAAATTGTTGGAGAATCTCTCTGTTAATTTAGCTCATAAGACGCGTAATGGGATATGGTGTACAAATTGAGGGTGAAGGACATACCAAGGATAGCTGACCTCACAATTCGGTGCATTCCATGTTGTTAGATTGTGAAATTTTTCATTTGGACTATGATGCATGTAGATGTCCCCTCTTACAACACACGATCCAGAAGAATGTGTCTATGTATTGTAATATTTGTAAGACTCATACTCATGATACCATTGACTGCAAAGTGATTGATCATATCCATGAAGCCATTAAGACTAGTGTGCACAAGACTAGTGTGGCAAGTGGATTTAAGTCACAAGGAGAACAACATAATGAAGGGTGGAATAATGGGGATAACAGGAATAGAGGCTTTTGTGGAGGATATAAAGGCTGAGTTCGCAATGGTGGAAGAGGAGGATTTCCTAGAGGAATTTTTTATATTTGTGGATATCATGATCATTATCAGCGCGAGCTCCCTCAAAATGTGGTTTTCTCATGGTGTGGGAAACACCGCAATTTCGAAGAATGTTGTGACTTATATGAGCATATGAGTAAGTAGAACAAAAAATACAAGGGCATGGGAATGATTAAAGTACAATGCATAATTACAGATCAATGGATGTTGAAGGTAGCACCTATTCCTGAGTTACCTATTTTGGTTACTACATGCACTGAGGTTGTGTATGCACACAAACCTCTGAAGTATGCAAATAAATAAGTGATAAATTCCAAGTACCCTAATGCTGCACATTAGAAGGAGGTTTAACATGAGACTATGGACGTTATCGGGGATTTGCAAGGAAATATTTAAAGCCTTAAAGAGTAGGAGGGCATGATGGAAAGAGAAAATAAGTTTGAACTCCTACAGAAGGACGTAGATGAATTTAAGGAGATATGTTGAATGTTGTGCCAGGAGAACATAATCCCTTTTTTAGGAGAATGGTTGAAAAGGTAAACAAAATAATCCATTTTCTACATTGGAAAAAAATTGGCTATGATATGCAAACAATGTTGAATAGTTACCCATGCACATGTTGTGGGTTGCCTAATCATTGTGTGGTCAAGTGTAGGAAATATAAATCCAAGTTGGAACAGTTTGAGAAAATGTATTCTCCTCAACCAGGCTCGGCTAAAAGTAGTCTAGGTAAGTTTTCTAACAATATGGATCCTAAAAACATGGATCAAAGAATTTGTGGTCACCGTAAGAAAACAAGTCATGTAATTAACAAGTGTTGACAGCTTCATCTAGAATAAAAAATATTTTTTTTAATAAGGATAACATTATTAAACCAACCATGATGACCCCTACAGTGAATCAGGTAAAAACTGAAGTGAATCAACCACCTAAACAGGAAAATGTTTTAAAAATGTGGGTAGACAATTCATCAGTTTCATGTTTGCATAATTGAATTTTTGAATAATATGCAAACTAATGAAGTAGATTTTGGAATTCCTGTTGGTTTGTAAAAAAGGATAATTTCCATATTTCTTTTGTTATGGTGTTGGTGAAGTAACTCAAAGAGGAAGATCTGAGTGATAGGTTTAACATACTTGGTGCATTTCTCTTGTTATGGTTTTGCAAAAATTCATTTTTATATCAACATATACAATTATTTCATGGGGCATGGTAGTGATCAGATGTCTATTTTTGGAAAGTTGTGCAGTATGTTTTTGTTTAAAAACTATGTAGATGTATCATGTAGGCACTGTTTGTAAGTGTAAATTTTATACAAACTCTTTATTGCTATGCATGATGTTTACACATGTATAAGTCTTATTTTTAGGCTTAAATATTTGTAATTGTAAAACATAGTTACAAATAATATGTACAAATTTTGCACTAACAAGCTGTGAATGCAGGTTACATTTACATTGTTGATAGTGGTGCAAGATCAAAATGTACATATGAGTGTGGCAGATTCAGTTGTCATACCTATTGCAGTAATGGCCATGGGTGATATTATAATTAATGGATATTTTTTAAATTTTTGTTGTTTTTATTACCATGCTATAAAATGGGTTCTATCGTTTATGATATGCATAGGATCAATTGACAGTTCAGCTGGGTAAAGTTCCCTTTTGAGGACAAAATGGTCTTATTGGGGAGGAGTGATCTGGAGGATTTTTCAATGTATACATATTCCCTAAATCTCCCTAAACCAATATAGGCATGTAGAGTGTCTTGAGATCTTTCTGTTGACAGGTGGAACTCAGAAAATGGATCTCATACGCAAAAGATATTGCAGGTTAAAGTTCAAGTTTGAAACATGATCAACCCTGGTCAACAATCTAATCCAGACGTGACACGTGGAAAAATGGTAAAAGGTGAAAAAGTTAATTTTTGTTTTTTGACCTCAAGTCTTTGAAACACGATTAAAAACTTTGTGGACCCCACTTTTTTCTTGTTGGGGTCCCTCAGCCAGGTTCAACACACTCTTTTATAGGAGGGGTGCCTTTGTCGTCTTTACTTCATATTACCATTATTGAGTTTTTGATTTTATATGTCACATATTTTGCTAACTCTCCTTATGTGGGACTAGATTATTTTGGAGAGTTGTATTTTTGAATTTCAGGATTAAATCATCTCGGTGAGCTATATTTCTAGCTCGGTGGGGTGATCAACTCCCTATTGAGTTGATCACTTTATTATCCACAATTATTGAGTTATTACCACATTGTTCAGGATTATCATTGCAATGACCAAATTAACCGTATGGTTTAGGATCACATTTATCTCCACTATGTTGGGGTGGAATTGTATATAACTCATCTGAAGCCTATCCAATCAAGCAAACAACTTGGTATTATCTCCTAACAAACTTGGCAACATAGTCAACCTTATAGCTCAACACTTATCTTAAGTGCAACAAACGGTTCAATGTTCAACCGATTGAGAGGTTCCATATTACTTGGCTGAATACCTATCATCTCGGTGTGTATATATATATAGTCAAACAACCAATATATTTGGCCCTATCAAACATTGGGCAAATCAATGTGTCAGCCCATGACTCGGGAAATTCAAACTATGAACGCAATGAATGAAACAAAAAAACATTCAATGCACAGACTAAAATTGGGCATATCACATACACCTTGGTGCATATCGTGGTAGAGCTGAGAAATCTAAGCACATGACTCGACCCATAGCTCGGACAAACAGTGTGGGTGTGTAGCAAAATGCAACAGGTGTGGCCGCAGCCATAGTAAGGTGGAATGCCCACCTATTTCAAAACCTAGACCTCCCCAACCGTACAGAGAATGTGGGATTATCCCACCGTGAATGCAAAACAACTCCTGTGAAAATGGAACCCAAGGACTCAAACCCAACACCTCTTAGTTGTAAGACCGATGAGCTCGCTGCATTTTATAAAATGCTTTTACATGACTGTGGTAAGACAGTGAATAGGGAAGATTGCATTCAACTTAGTTTTTGAGTCACTTAGAGGTAGAATCAGAACTTGGAGTAGAAAGAAAATTTTCTCAAAATTTTGATATAAAGACAATGGCAGTCTTCATTTTCCATGAAGTATTGTATATTTTCTATTGAAGGCATTTAAAGGTCACGTTTACATAGGAAAAACATTGTGGAGAGCCTATGAAACCACGGGCAAATTTGTGAACAGTTTCTGATAGGAAATCAGAATTCCCAAACCTGTTTTTGAGCTTTATTTCAAGTATAAAGGTATATTTGTCATTATTGAAGGGTTAATTGTACTTATTTGGGAAATAATAGATCGTTTCACGATTACGTGAATTCAGAGACGTAGCCTTTGGGTGAACTCCATTAACAACTTTGTGTGTGGATTTATTTCAGTTTTCTGAAGCTTTTGATCCGATAAAAATTCAATACTTGGATTAATTTGATTAGATTGATAAAGCAAATAATTTAAACGAGAAATTGGATTAAGTGAAAAGATTACAATCCACAATCCACAACAGTCAACTGAATGCACATTTAAATTTTGGGTTTTAATATCAGATTGGGTGTATTGTAAGATTCAGTTTGTGATCAAATTGAAGGATTTGTACTATTTCCATTTGATTACGAAAGTTAAAATTTAATTCGATAATTGATCATTAAGATAGTGTTTTGAAAATTTGGGTTTCAAAACATAAAAAATAGTCTCAATTAAGCACACTTGATCAATTGTGAATTTGGAAAAATCAACAATCCCGAAATTTTAAAAGTACAGAGAAAAACTAGTTCCATTTTTCGATCAATGGTTGAGAGAAAAATTAGTGCACACAGGTAATGAGTGGAAGAGGCAAATACTTCATGCAAATATGCCCCCACATAATCATGAGTATGATAAGGATATTACGCTAAATGCGGTCATAGATGGATGACTTATGAGATGTTTTTTGATAACTACAGGTGCAGAAGTTAATGTACTCATGTTGGATGCATGGAATTAGATGGGAAGACCACCATTAAGCCTTCTTCGAATGTGTTGTATATGGAAAATAGAACTAGAGTCTTGCCACTTGGAATAATTAAGAATGTGACTATTAAAATTCAGGGAGCCAAGTTTACTGGGGACTTTGAAATATTGGAGCTAGTTGAAGCAGATAGCTTTCCCGCATTACTTGGGTGCCCCTGGTGTTATGCAAATAATGCAAATTTGTGTTTCAAAAAGGGGTACATTAGCTTTGAGAAAAAGTAATATTACGTCATTATACCTTAGACAGATGGAAAGGTTGTTCCATATGTCGAGCCTTTGAGTGAAGAGGACTTGAATAAGATATATGCACACACAATCAGGGACTATGTTAACCTTTAAATCTTACCTTAAGAAGGAGAGGTTTTAAAAAATTGACTAAATTATTTTTGAGATATTTCACCTAAAAGCATTTTAAAATTTTGAAGTTTTCCGAAACTCTGAAGTCCAAAATTTCAAACTTCAAATTTCAGAGGTTTTTTATTTTTTGGGGTCTTTGAAAAAATCACTATGAAACGAAGTTTTGACTTTGGAGTTCTGAAGTTTGAAAGTCTAAAATTTTGGACTTTCACGTTTTGGAGTCACCTTTGGCATTTTTCACTTTTTTGACGAGGAGTTCTGAAGTCTGAAACTTTGAAGTTCTAAAATTTTGGAACTTCGGACTTTCGGGTTTCAAAGTTCTGCATTGCCTTTTTGGAAAATTCCTTACCGGAGTTCCGAACTCCAAAACTCCAAAGTTCCAAAATTTTGGAACTTTGAACTTTCGGGTTTCAGAGTCTCCCATCATCTTTTGATAATTTTTCCCCCAAGGTTCGAAGTTTGGAACTCTGAAGTTTTGAAATTTTGAAACTTTGGACTTTTGGGGTTTCAGATTTTGGGTTTCATATTACAAAACTCGCATTATATTTCAGAGTTTTTGGGTTTGCGATTTCAGAGCTTCTATGTGCATTTTATTTTCAACTACCCCCACGTGTCGGCTTCCGAGCATTAATTTAGTGTTTTTATATATAAACTCAAAATTTTACCTGTCATTTTCACCTAGCTTTTGCTCTGACACTCAGATTTTTACCAAACCATTTTGTACTTTTGAGGCATCATTTTCAACGTAATTTTTGTTTTTGGGTTATTATTTTTTGGTTTATGATCATTTGGGGTTTTCTTTGCTTGTTTATTTCTCTTTTGTTTGTTCTTCTTTTTCTATTTGAAATGGAAGCCTCGTCATCCATTGTTTTTCCTTTAGCCATGTCATCTGATTTCCATAACTTCAAATCCCAATTCATGCAAGCATATAGTCCAAAATTATGCACCAATTTCTTCCAGATCTTCATAAGCATTAAATTTTTATTTTGTGCCCTTCGGTGATTTCGAGTTTCACAGTTACCTTTTCAGACTCTCAGAGGTTCAAATATTTCAGGGTTTCGGAACTCTACTTTTCGGAGGTTCAGAGATTCATCTTTTCAGAATTTTGGAGGTTTACTTTTCAGAGGTTCGGAGGTCTACCTTTTGGGTTTTCGGAGGCTTATACTTTAGAGCCAAAATAGTTTTCAGACTTTTTGTTTTCATACTTTTGGACTTTGGCATTTCAGAGCTTTTATAGTTTTTTTTTACGAAATTTCCAAAGGCCATTTAGATTCTAAAATCCAAATTAAATGTAAACCTCCTCATTAAAGGGAAAAGGAAAGATGAAATACACATTTTTAGGAGTTTCTCCTCACTCATGCTCTTCATATTTGGGGAATATTGGGGATATCGACATTGGACAAATAGATTTTCTAGATTTTTGGGAAATATTAAAAGCTCCTAATAAGAATCCTTAAATGTAGGCCATATTCAATAGTGGGCTCCCTCTCGCTGTAGGTTTTCTTGAGTTTGTCTTGGCAATGACAACCCATTTTGATAAGGATTCTGAATCAGTAAAAGATGATGACGATAAGGTCGTAATCAAGTTGGACGTCGATTTCTTTGAGGATTTATTTAAACTTCTAGATGTTGAAGGATATGCAATAATTTCACCAGAATCTGTCATAGAACATTAGCACAAAGAAATTGAATTGTGTACGAAGGTAATAATGAAGAATTACTTGGCCAAGAGTGTCATTAAGCTTCTTAAAACATTGTTCCACCCAGACTTCATCTAGAAAGTAAGTGATCTTATTGTATTGTTGAGTCGAATTTCAGGTCTCGCTTCCGTGAAGGAGTTTCAGGAATGGATGTTTCTCTATATTAGTACTATCAAGAAAAATAAGGAGTTCATATGATGGGGGGAACATATCAATAGCTCAATTTGTTTTCAATTGGGAAATGTTTTAACGTCTAAAAACTTCTTCATGAATTCCTTTCTCGTTTATGTTGCTGCCTCCATGGGGGAATTCAATGGTTTAAATGCAAAGGTTATCAAAAGTGTGTCACAAATTTATCACTTTTATCCTCAAATTACAATAGAAGAAGGAAACAAACATTTCCATAGGGTCAATGATGCCTTTTTCGTTGTTCTCCTTTATCGTTTTGATAAGAATTTTTATAATTGAAGGATTTCTGATGAGGATTTTAAAGAAGTACGGGAGTGGGGACCCATTTATCTTCAGTTTCATTTACATACATCAGGATTCCTAGCTTCTTGGGTGCTCCAAGAAAATTACCAAGATTTCCTACTGATAAATGGGTTTTGTTAGAATTGGTTCGGCAATTGTTGGATTATTACAAAATCCAGAACAAACAGCATAAGGTGGGAGTTTAGTTTCCCATTTTGATTGGAAGGTATACTTGTGCCAGTATTTATAAAGCAAAGAATGTGGATGCAGAAATGTTTGAAGTTACTTTACGAACCTTTCATCCTAAAACAAACTTGATTATTGGGGTAGGTTCAGTGAAACATGTTTAGCTAGTTCTCACCTGCCTCAGCTAGAGGATATTTGGATTCACTGTCGGGATGAGGTTATCATTAAACAACAAGAATATGAAAGATTGAATTTGAATGAGGCTAGAAAATTCAGTATCGTGGATATTCCAGAAGGGATGGATGATGATGATGAGGTTTTGGATCTAATGTATAGAAACAATAATGTTGCTAATCAACCTTTGCCATGGATAGATTGGTTAAAGGAAGAGCTTTGCAATACTAAGGAAAGGGTGGGGTCCATTCTTCAAAGGACATATGATTGGTTGGCTACCTTGGTAATTTCATCCGAGTTCATAGATAACTTCTCTAGCTACTTTTTCATTGTAGTAATCTGAGCTTAAAGAAAATGACTAACACTGGTATCCACACTTCTTATGGCCTCGGCATGTAGGGCAGCCTCCAAGGCCTCCTGCGGGTCTGTGAAAGTCTTCTGTGAACGTGATCTCCTGAAAGGCATTATTAGTCCTCCAATGAACCATTGAGCATGCTGAGAAGGATGAATATCATAAAAAATTTAAATAAGAGAGTCTTAAAATGTGTGTCATACTCCTGCACACTCCTTGTCATACCTTGTTGAATCTCCTTCAACATGCTAATGCTCTTCTGTTTAAACTCAGGAATATAGAATTCAGCTAGGAAGACATTACACAATGTGGTATAATATACTACTTTCTAGTGGGGGTCATACTTTTGGTACCAACTATGTGTGCACCCTTGTAATGTTGTTGCAAACCAACTCACCTTCTGTTATGGGGTAGTGATCCCCTTCATATGCCATAACAACTAACATTTGTGTACATGCTTTGTAACATAATCGACACCTTTGCAATATGGTATATCTAAAGACATTTCAAAAAATACTTGTATAAGTGGTTGAGGCCCTTGTCCGCCTAATCCAGAACCTGGATTCCCTTTGATGTTTCCTCCACCGCTAGATCCACTAATGCTTGTCCCTCCTAACCCACTAGATCCTCTAGATCCACCAGGTCCATTAGTTCCTATTCCACTCGACTCACTAGATGCACCTGCCATAGCTGGTAGCTGGTAAAGGTCCTGAGGTGGTCATGTCTTGTGTCCCCACTATCGCATTGAACTATGTGCCAATAGTCTGTGATATTGCACTAGTACCATATGTGTGTCTCGCTCCACTTCCAGATGCGATACCCAAGATTTGTGTACCTATACTTTTCCCAAATGTCACTCCAGACAATATACCTCCAAACGTAGGAAATGATTGTGCAGCCATAGATGTGCCAAATGAAAAGTTATACCTCCTAGGTGCTGATCAGTTACTTCCACCAATACCAACTGGGTTAGTAATACTTATCTCTAGATTTGGAAAACTAAGTGCTAGGGGTTGGTCACCAAGTGGATTCAAACTCTCCTTTCTCCAAGTGACGAGCTCTCATTAGAAGTTGAAAGGGTCTCTCTCATGCGCTTGCCAAGATGGGGTAACAAAAAATTCTAAGGCTCCATGTCCTCCACGTGAACCTAAATTCCTTCCCACAACGTCTACCTCCATAAATCTATTTCTCATGTAACTTTGCTTTATCTGTCTAACTCCCTTTTATGAGCTTCATTATACTTGAGTCATCTCTCTTCCCTCTCCTTTTTAGCCGTAAGGTCTACCATCCTCCTCCACTACAACTTCCTCTCCCAACACTCAGAAGAAGCTTAGCCAGCCATAGGGAATGATTTCAAACTCAACGTAATGATCAAGATATTTATAGCTAAAGGGATAACACGCAAGAATGATCCTCTTGGCTCCCTCAAGAACTTGAACTCAGTAACCTCTGGATAGGAATACATAGAAATCACGTACTCCAGGGTGTAACTTGTCAACACTCTACTCCCCCAATGATCAACAACACGTGTCCAGGTCTGATCAACAACACGTTTCTAGTTCAGATCAACATAATGCAGTCTTTGATACTCATCTTGGGGCCATACATGAGGTCTACAGTACTAGCTTGATCTAGATGTATACAACAAGAGCCATTCATATGACTCCACTGGAAAACAAAAAAATAAGGTCTCATATAACTCATGATACATATGTTCTTCTACCCATTTACGTGCATCAAACTTAGGTCTAGTACTAAATCTCTGAGAAAACTCGTCCTCTGTGATTTTAAGCAATCCTTCGACACTATCCAAGTTCAAGCTCTCTGTCATCATGTACCATTATCACAACAACTTTGAAAAGAGGTCCCGACAATGGAGCTAAGATGTAGTCATTTACTTACCCTTAATACTTATTTCTAACCCCAAGCGCGTTGGCCTATCACCCAATGGATGCAGGGAGCTCACCCAAGGCATGCATGGGCAATAAGCCCCTCTTTTATGTGAGATTTTTGAGAAGGTTCTACCATTAATGGAGGATCATTTGCAGAAGTAGAAGTACATTCACTTACTTAAAAAGGTAGAAGATGAAACTAACAGATTTACACATTAATGCATCACAGAAGCTAAGTAACATTGCAAGAAGTACAATAAACTATATCTTAGCCATGATAAGTCATATAACATGAGGGTTTACACTCATGAACAAGTTATAAAAAACAAACCCACATATATATTGATTTAAAAGGGTTATGGTAGCCACATTATAGTCAAAAGGGTCATATCAGACCATATATGTTAAATGACAGAGACTTGTATCCTGCAAACCTTCCTGATATGAGATCCTAACTATACTTTTTCCCCATTTTATCCCTTGTTACAGATCCCAGTACCCATATATATGCTTATGGCATCCCTTAAAACCCTTTAGCACTAAGTGCTCTAACCCCTAACATTAATGTAGCACTTCGTTACTCTATGAATTTTTACCTGAGTGTCCTGTCTATCTCTCGTCTCTCTTTCTTCTATCTTTGTCCTGAGCATTTCTTTATATAAGATTAGCACCCACCGCCATGCATTCTCTAAGCACAGATCGCGTGCCAATTTTTGATGTGGTCCTCCATAGGTGAATGCTTATCCCTTTGCAAACCCTCCACTCTCTGTAATGATGTCTTCTAAGAATATTCCCTGCGGGAAATATCCTTTTCTTGACCTCCAAGGTTCCAGGCTGACACCTTATCCACTTATCACACCTAGAAGGGTCCTCACGCTTTTCCTTAAGTGACTCTAGAATGCCAAATATTACTAAGCCCTTTAAACCCATGTTCTTCCTCCCACACGTGCCCTGGTTTCACTTAAACCCTTCTTAAACCCCTTTGTCTTCTGTGCTTTCCCCTGAGTGCCCTTCTTCTCACTGGTATTACGTGCGCACCTCTTGGTACTTAGCCAATATTTAGGGTCCAAAAATGAGAGAGGTCATGAATGATGATGACTGGGAGCATGTGGATGCTATTGGATTTGGTGCTATGAGATATTACAGATAGATTCACAGATGTCTGAGTTTGATCCTAGCATTGTTAGAGAGGTGTAACCCTTCCACCAACAATTTCTGGTTTCTCACATGAGAGATCACTATCACATTAGAGGATGTTCACCACATCCTGAGACTGTCGATCTATGGAGAGGGGTGTATATTATTACTGAGGTAGAAAGAGATGATGTGATGACTAGATTATATGGGGTAGATGACATAAATATTAGATATGAGTCAGTGGCTTTTGCTTACGGCTATGTTTATTCATCTGAGAGAGAGGATTGTACATGGATGACCATGATGATGATGACCATCATTTGTTATGCATTGCTAGATTATAGAGGTGGCCACTTCCCATGGATGATGACCGGGGTAGTAGCCAAGATGATGGAGCAGTGCACTATTTTCGAGTGGGTACCTACCCTACTTGTTCATACATTCAGAGATTTGTGGTTCTGGAAGGCCCACAAGATTTACAAAATTGATGTCTCTTTACTTCTACAAGCTTGGACCTTAGAGCATATTGTTATTGCTCAACTAACGGGGTTACCATGGGGTATTGGTGATGAACACCCTAGTTTTATGACATGGAGATCAGAGAAGGTTCGTGCAGAGAAGAGAAGGAGTACATGGTTTTATAGAGATTTTTTATCTAGATTATAGGTGGGAGATGTTACATGGAGGCCTCATTTGGATTTACCTAGATGGCCTAATTATCCTTGAGATTTTCTTGGTTTGCAACAGCCTATGTGGCTTCAGGCACATAGGAGAGGTAAGCATGATTTTCTCCATTTTGACTGTGTTTGGAGTCAGTTTGGATTGGTACAGGGTATTCATGATGAGCCCATTCAATATAGACATGAGGATACATATGTAGAGACTCTGCGGGCAGCTTGACTTAATGAGGAGGGAGAGATAGTACATATTGATGATGCAAGGGTTACCCTAGAGTATATTACATGGTGGGTTCCTACTTTGAGGAGTTTTGAGAGAGCTTGAGTAGCACAAAGGGTTGTATAAAGGGTGAGATGAGTACTTACTCGGACTGAGGGAGGAACAAAGGTAGTGTCAGGAAAGGAGGATGAGGGAGATGATGATATACTTATAGTTATTGTAGTAGTGATGGCCGAGAAGGCCGTGGTGGAGGGGGAGAGAGACACATCTCCAAAGGATGGAGATGACCTTCTTAGTGTGAGGGATGTCCTTATTGCAGAGAGGGATGTGTTGATTTTTGAGAGGGACACAGTGGTAGCGGAATGAGATGGGCTCCGTGTACAACTTGTATAGGTCTCTATAGATAGAGACAATTACAACGACCACAAGGATTCATTAAGGAAGGCCTTTGGGTTTACGGGGCCTTCTATATCTAGAGTGGAGTTATCATTGATGGCTTGATCTAATAGGTAGAGAGGAGTACCTAAAGCACCCCTCCATTTGGGATGATTTTATTTCTCATTATGATGTTGTGCGGGCTGAGTGAGATTACAATGTTGATTTGATCATTAAGAACTATCTTGACACTACTTTATATGTAGATTACTTGGCTGCCAAAGGGGTAGCTACAACTGCAACGAGACCTAGTATGAGTGTGGTGAGTGTGGGACAACCACCTCGGAGGCCAAAGAGAGTGGATGGTGACGATGGAGGAGCCAGAGGTGAGGTTGTGGCTATGAGTACTCTAGATGTTTCTGATCCAAGAGATGCCATAGTGTCTGTAAATTTATTAGAAGATCACATAATAGTTTGAATTGTATAATGATCAAATGCACCGAGGAGAAAGTCAAAGAAAACTTTATATTTTTGGAGGATGTCATTTTTACATTGATATTCTACTTTAACCTAACTGATGACAAGTTGTGAATCTCCATAGATTTCTAGAATGTGGAGACCTAAGAGAATGGTTGTATTTAGACCCATGTTTAAGGCTTCATATTCTTCCATGTTATTAGTACATTTGAAGTTAAGTTTGAATGATAACAAAAGTGGAATGTTCCAGGGGGATGATAATGACACTGACTCCTCCTCCTTCTTGGCATTTAGAATCATTGAGGAAGAGAGTCATTTTAACCAAGATAAAATTAGATTCATTGATGTTGTTGATGGATTCGTCGTGAAAACATTCATGAGGGAGTTGGTTTTCAAGAAGGGCTGCATCAACGAGTTGATCTGCAATGACCTGACCTTTAATATATTTTTGAGATATGATTTCAATGTCAAATTCATTCATTAACATAAGCCATCGAGTTATATGATCATTATGATAATGTTTAGAGTACATGGTTTTAAGTGAATTAAAGTTGGTAACGACATATGTCTTGTGATTGAGGAGATAATGTCAAAGTTTGGAAGTGGTAAAATATAATGCACAACATATTTTTCAGCTTTTGTGTAGTGTGTTTCACACTCATGGAGTGTGTGACTAATATAGTATATGGCATGTTCACGGCCTTGATTATCACGGTGAGTGAGACTAGCTCTTAGAGCATGTTCTGAAGTGGATATGTATAGATAAAATGGTTCCCTTTCACAGGGTGGAGTAAACACATGAGGTGATAATAGATATTGTTTGATTTCATCAAAGGCTTTCTGACAATCAGAATCCCAATGAAATTCTACGTCCTTGTAGAGAAGATGGTGAAATGGTTGAAAATGATTGGAAAGTTGCGATATTAAACATCGAATTGACTGCAACTTACCTTGGAGGCTACGCAGTTGTTTAAGAATAGATAGTGGTGGCATTTTAATGATTGCTCTAACCTTTTCTGGATCAACTTTAATCCCTCAGGTAGATATGATGAATCCTAAAAGTTTTCCAGTGAGGAAAAAAACACACTTTGCAAGATTAAGATGAAGAAAATACTGGATGAGACGAGTGAAGATTGATTCAAGGACGTCAAGATGGTCTTTTCACGATTTGGAATTTCCTAAAAGGTCATCAATATAGTCTTCAACAGTTTTGTGGATGAGATCATGAAAAATGTATGTCATGACACGTTGGTAAGTAGATCTTGCATTTTTAAGACCATATGACATGACATGGTAATAGAAATTTCCCCAAGGGGTGATGAAATAAGTTTTGTGTTGATCACCAGGGGTAATGAGGATTTGATTATAACCAGAAAATCCATCCATGAGGGAGAGAATTTTGTGGCCAGCTGTTAGGTCAACAAGATGATCTATGTTTGGAAGGGGGAAATCATCTTTCAGATAAGTGATACTGAGATCCCTAAAGTCTTTGTAGATGCATATTTTACTTGATGCTCTAGTTACAGGGATGACATTTGAGACCCATCATGGATAGTCAATGGGTATAATAAATTTGGGAGATAAGAGGCATTGCAACTCTTCCTTAATAAGGAGAGCTATACATGGATGCATTTTACAGAGTTTTTGTTTAAATGGTTTAACATGGGGGTATGTGACTATGTTGTGTATGATGATGTTAGGATTGATTCTAGGCATATCGTTGTATGAATGGGTGAAGGATTGATAATATTTTTATAAGAATGAAGTGAAATCATCTAGTTCTTCTAGACTTACGGACTGACCGACTTTAACTTTATGAGGATCATGTGGGGTACCTAAGTTAATATCGAGGGTGGATTCGTTAAGAAGAGTTGGGGTGTTAGATGGTAGGGATTTATGAAGAAATCAATCTTCATCTCCCATATGGGAAAGGATATCTGATTCTTTATGACACTGTAGGATATCTACAGTAGGCAAATCTTCCTTAACCACTTATGGCCAAACAAGGGGTACTGATTTAGTGGAGTGATTGGATTGATAAGTTATTGGCCCTAAAGATATATTATTAATTTAAAAAAATAGGTGGGATGGATATGGTGTTTTTTGTGTCCATAGGATCTTCAGGGTTTTTTGGTGATGAGGGTTCTAGTTCAGAAATGGATGTAGAAAATTGGGATGTGGTGGCTTTACATGCTTCAAAACTAGATTTTTAATAATCAAAGTAAATTTTCTCATAGGATTTAAGAGAACGCAAGACATGTTAATTATGGGTTTCTTGTTCATAATTCTTGAGGCCAAAACCCCTTTATGCACAACGATGAAGATACATATGGGTGAAGTCCAGATTGTGAAGGGATTTCAAATTCAACGTAAATGGCATGACATGGTGTGGATTGACAACATGGGATGTAGGTTTATTGATTCCCCCAAAGATGAGATTTTTTTGAGATAAGCAGGACCATACGAGATGACATCTCCCATGCTTGGGTCATACATGGGTTTTTTGTTAGGGAAACCATATGTTTTGGGTGAAGGGATGGAGTTGAGCATGAGGAGCCAATATTCCATGAGTGTAAGATGTTTTAAAACCTCACTAAGAGAGGAATCATCTCAAATTTTGGAAGAGGGGATAGATGTGCTAGTAGATGCTTCACCAGATGATTCGGATGAGGATTTAGGTATAATGAAATCATTTGGGAGGTACATCATTTAATAGTCAGCAAATGGATTTGGATCAGCAGGAACAGTGAAATTCTGACCCTCATGTTCATATTTGAGACAATGATGGAGGTTGGAGGGAACACACCGCATGGTGCATATCCAAGGGCATCCTAACAACATGTTGTATTGAAACTCTCCTCTTATAATGTAGAAGAGCTTGGGTAGGGTTTTGACACCAATTTTAAGTGGTAAAATAACGCTACCTATTGTAGGTGTAATGGTGTCATTAAAGGCTCTCAGTAAAACTGGAGTTTAAGCGATAACGATGTTGGGTAGTTTAAGTTGTTTAAAGGAAAGGGATGATATAATATTAATGGCAGCACCACTATCAATCATGACCCTCTTGATGTAGATGTCATTGATCAGAGTCAGTGATGAAGAGTGGTAGGTCATGGTCTTCTAGTCTAAGAGATGTAATTTTGGATGGTTCAAATGATATATAAGTGGATGATTTGAGAGCACCCAAATTTTTTTTGAAAGGAACCAGATCATTGGATGGTATGGTTATGGATTGAAGAGATTTTACTATAGCCTATTTGTGAAAGGGTGATATTTGGACTAGTTTGTAAAGTGACATCCTGATTGGGGATTGGTGTAGTTGCTTGATAACAACCTTCTAGACTATAGTGAAAGGAGGTGTTCCTTCATGTGTTTAAATTTTTCTTACAAGTGATAGTGTTTGATTAGAACCTTTGGGATATAAGGGAATAAGTACCTTAGACTTGTCAGACGAAGCTGATAATTCAGGAGGTGAAGGTATATCGATGAAATCCTTACCTTTCTTAGACTCATATGGTTCTTTTTCATAATTTTTTGAATGAGTAGTGATGTGTACGAAATCAACTCGATGACAAGACGTTTTATGGGTGGATTTTCTAAGTTTTGATGATGACAATTTTAATGTTGATGTTATATTTGATTGAGAAGGAAGGAAGAGAGAACTTCTCATTTCCTAGACTTTTAAGTGAAAATTTCTATAATCCTCTATAGAATGGCCTTGTGTTATGTGGTAATTACAAAAAACATTGAAGTCATACTAGGTGGGTTTCCATCCATGATGATCCGACAGCTTAGGAGGTCATAACATAATATGTGACCGCTGCAATAAGTTCTTCTAAAATGGTGGCATAATGCATACCTTAGGTGTATATGTTAATGGGAATGAAGGTTGTGTCTATATTTATTTTAGGAGGAGATAAAACAAGTTGTCTAGTTACAGGTTATTTGTTTATTGGTCATGGAGGATTTCTAGATGCTGCAATGGATGGAGGATAAGGGCCGGATAAGGGTGGTTATTGGTGTGGATACTTGGACTGAGTGATAGGTAAAGGGTGAGGACCTAACATATATGTCTGTGGTGAAGTGGCGAATGCATGATAGTTGGACTATAGAATAGGCAAAGGGCATGGATTTAATGTAGGGGGTCAGTAGAAAGGTTTTTCCCCTACAAGTATAAGGGAATGAGGCCCCATAGTAAATAATTTCTATGTGTATAAAAATATATTAAGGGATTTCAAAAACCTAAACAATACCATGTTTATAAGGCCCTTTTATGGTTTTGGATAAGCTAGGTGTGGCTGACGAGGACGCAAAAAAGTTGGATTTATCTGAAGGAAAAGGGTATTTTAGGTTGATTATTATATGGGACCTTAATCTTAGTTTTAGAAGGTGTAGAAGGTAAAAGTAAAGATTTAGTAATAGCATGTGATGCAGATGTGGGGATAGCTTTGGTGATATTTTTAGTAGGCTAGGATTTAATAGCTTTAGTTTTAGGTTCGTTGGATACTAGCGTTGGTTCTACAGGTTTTGGTTTGATTGGTAATGAGGTAGATCCATGGATAGACTCTATATTTTTTTATCATATTTATGGTATGGTGAGTATGGAAAACATTTTTTTGTGATTGATTTAAAGATTTGGAATGATTTGGAAAAGGTTGCTTAAATATGTCGAGATTTTTATTTGGGGGTGCATTTGGATTTTCTAAGTGGATTTCACCCTTGTCAATCAAATCTTGAAGTACATTCTGAACACGTGCAACACCTTTCGATGTCATTCCCATTAACCCTATAGTACTTGTAATAGTCATTATCTTAGTACCAAATAGGTTTAAATACTGATGTGTCGATGGGTCAAATAAGTGGGAGAGATATCATTTTGGAGGCAAGCAATTTTTCAAAAACCGCATTATAAGTCTCTCCTATAGGTGTATAGCTACGTTGTTGATGGGAACAATTGGTAGTGGTCTTTTCTTTGGGAGTGGATTTAACCATGATGGTGTTGGTGGCTGTTTTGGACTTATCAGAGTTGGATGACGCCTTGGATGGAAACTCAAATTTGGGTTTCTTAGGACTAAGCTTAACCCGGCCATGTCTTCTAGTGCTCTCATAGTTCCAAGTTGAAGGGCCATGGTAAAAGCCTCATCAATTTTTTTAAATGATTGGATTTGTAATGTGGATGAGATATGTTTAGCACATGCACAACATAACACTTCAATTAATTTGATTTGTGGTAATGAAAAGGATAGTTTGTTAATTACACCCCTCCATCTGGCGACGAAGTCGTCGATGGATTCATCTTTGAATTGTTTAATGGCATATATATCATTGATAGTAACTTTGTGGGCTATGTTTATGGAATTTTTTTCTAAGAAAAGACGGGTAAGATGTGCAAAGGAGAATAGGGAATGTTGTGGAATGTTAGTGTACCAATCCAAAGTAGGAGAAACATGGGACATGGGGAAGGTTCTCAGTATGAGGTCTTGATCATGAGCTATGAGATAACATGTGTGATGAAAGGAATATGGATATGTTGTTGGGGATCTTAGTTGCTGATATAAAATTTAATAAACTTTAGAATTTCCTAATGAGGTAGATAGGCTTTATATGGACACCAAAGGGTGAATGGAGCTCATTAAAAATTTGGTTATCATGCGAGAAACTCTCTTAGGGTGTAGAGGAAGTCCAGATTTGAGATTAAATATGTGATTCAAAAGTTCTTGAAGAGGATCCGATTGAGATTGTGTCCTATGCGAGGATAAGCCAGGTAAGAATATGAAGACTTACTAGGTTATGAGTATGCCTAATGATGCTGAGGGATGCCTTGCTAGTAGGGAATGTTTTGTTGGGTAACGTTCTACTGAGGAACATTTTTTAGTAAGGGACATTCTGTTACGAGGTGTTATATTGTGGAATGTTTTGTTGAGGCATGTATTGTTGAGGTATATGGTATTGTGGGATGTTTTTTTGTGGTATATGTTATTGATAAATGATGTGTTATTGTCGGACATTTTGATGAGACAAAATACTTTTTTGAGAAGCTAAAGGCTGCGAGGGTTGTATGTATTTGTACTGGAGTGGTATCGACATATAGGTGAGTGGTTGTGAATAGGTAAGTGACTACTAGAAGGATGTATCAAAAGTAGTTGTTGATGGTTCTTGTGGTTGAATGCTTTTATTGTGGGATACTATCTATATTGGAATGTATTTGAAGAGTTTTAGATTGTGGCATAGAGATCAACAACTGGGAGGGTTGTGGTAATGTATTGTGAAATAGGGCAAGTGTTAGAAATAACATTGATATTTATTAGTGGGGTGGTTGTAGGGAATAAATATGGTTATGCTTTAAATGGGACTAGTAACTAGTTGTGAAGATATGACAATAGAAGAGATGGCCACTGAACTTATTAGAAATGTTTGTACAACGTCTGAAGAGGCCAGAGGGGTGAAGTAGTGAAGCAACGATATTACTTAGAGGAGGTGTGGAACATGTATAAGGACTTGGTGATGATGTAGGTTGCTGAGCATATGTGTTTTATGATGAAATCATATGAAGGTCATAAATAGGGATTGAAAATATGTCAGATATCTCAGGTTGACTGGTATAGGATCGATCATTCAATGCTTCAGATTGGTCAATAGGAACAGGGATTTCAACATTTGATGTTTCGGGTTGGCTTGTTGTAGTGTATGGATACAATTATTAGATGACCAGTTCTTGATTTTGATAGATGAGATGCACAATTATAGATGAAGGATTGTAGGTGTGTGGAATTGGTTGGGGTGTGAATGATTACAGTTGAACATTAATAGATGCTAGATAATAATTGAGATAAATAGGGCTTATATATAACATTTCTTCAAAAACAAGGTCTCCCCTATTATAGAAAGGAGGTTCAGGTATCTCAGGTTGGGAGCTATGAGAAGCAGGGTGTCTTGTTAATTGTAGTCTAGATGCATAAAGGACTTGACCATGATATTGATGTGGGGAGTTGAAGAGTGGTTTTCTCATTTCTTCACTATATTTATGGCCTTTGAATTCCTTCTAAGTCTGTGTGGGTAGTTCCAGAAATGGTAGAGGATGTAATCATTTGAAAAAATGGGAGTATTTTGTTACATGGCAGTGTAAAAAGTATTGTTTGAAATGGCGTAGTAATGTAGTATAAAGTGGAACATGTTGTTGAAATGATATAGGTGGTGGAGTGGACATGCTTTCAAAAGTATCTGATTCCGAGCTTGCTATCAAGTAAGTACGATGGTAAAAAAATCACACAAAACACTTGAGAAATGAAAAATGACTAAGTGATTTGATTTACAAACAACAGACAAAAGGAAAAAAAATGTTGTTTTGGATTTATCTTAATTAATTATGAAAGAATGAAATGTGTAAGACGGTTAAAGATGCTACTAGGAAATGATAGTCTAATGGTTGGTTTTGGGAAATGTTTAAGGGAAGATTCCTCTAAAATAATTGAATGTAAGCTGAGGCCTAACTCTGTACTACTTCTGGTGTGGGTGTGTATATTAGGGCCTACCCCATCACTTCACAGTCTCACTATGATAAGGGAGTTGGGTGCTGAGACAATATCTACTGACATACAAGAAATTATACTCAACCAAAAAAACCAAGTTGGTCTTCTCCTATTGGGTGATGAAATCCCAATCAGGTTTTAACCTTGGTGGGAATTGTTTTAAATGGGTTCTGATATTGAAGTGATTTAGGTTTTTTTGGGGGAAGAAATAAGTGAATCCAACAAATTTCCTTCCTAATTAGACTATGTGAATCCAACATAATTCAATTTGTTTATTTTAAGAACCCAAAATTAATTGTTTCTTTTGAAGAAGAAAAACAAAAAAGGATGCGGTACAGAAAGCAAAAAGGAAAGTTATAGGACTCACCTTAAAAACACTCCCTCTTTTTTTTAGCAAAATCAACAATCTGCAACCATATTAGGCAGAAAAGAGAGACAAAAACCTAAAAACAAAGATTAAAAAGGCCAACTAAAGAATAATAAAATGGAGTTAGAAAAATCACCAATGATTATAAGAAACCCAGTGATTGTCCTAATCAAGGGCGATTTCCATACAAAGAACTAAAAAAATAAAAAAGAGATGAAACTATTAATGAATTAACAAGGAAGAAATCTCCCATTGAGCGTGCCAAAATGTTTAAGATAGATCTTACTTCTTCAACCTAACTTTGTAAATAAGACAATAAGACATACCAAACCTTGATATGGCGGGGTTTTCGTGATACCCATAGATGTGATAGAAGACGGTTGGATTGTTGCATTCCGTGGAAGAAATGAAACCAACTCCTCTATCACGATAAGACCTATAGATCACTGAAACTAAATAGAGGAGAATTAGTAATATAGATAGGCAGGTTTCCTAGCAAAGGCCAGTTCCCAGAAGTCAAAGGACTCCCTTGTATGGATGTCAACCCGCTTTGAAACACTCAAGTTTATTTCTGGAAACGAAATACAACATATATGAAATATGTGATCAAATGTTAATGATTTATTTAGATTATTATAGACACATAACTGATGATGATAACATAGAAATAAAAATAAATAAGGCTCAAATTCTGAATCAAGATCAGTTTCTAGATTCTCAGAGAATTTTGAACCCATATAATAGTATGGGTCATCCTCCTAGGATAAGTATAAGTCAGGCTCCTCGATATAGTCATCCTTGAATAATTCTGAGTATTCTTCTTCAGTATCATTTGTCAGGAAAATTTTGAGTTGGAGTCCTAAAAAATGGCTTCACTCTCAAATTCTAATTCAAATTCAGTGTTGGAGCCTTTGGGAATGTCTAATCCAACCTCATAATGATGCTCCAACCAAGCGAGGTCAACTCAGATTTTTACACCTCGTAGTAAGCCTCCCAAAATTTGTCAGTAGCTTTGCGGATCCTCTGGGTGAATTCAAAAAAGCTCCCTAATCTATCAAAGGGGGCTGAATGAATAACACACAACTCAAGGTCATGCAAAAGATTGTACTGCTCCCAATGACGTGGATGACAGATGATCGGTAAGGAGTTGATGCTCGTGATTGGATGATTGGGTCCGCCTATGGCCATCTAACTGAAGCCATGTTTGACAAGATGTTAGCAACTCAAGGGACTAAAATGATTGATAGTAATTATTGAATGAAATGTGGCTATAGGAAAAACATAATGCACAAGAATCGCAGGTGATTCTGCAAGATTTTTAACAGACTGATAAAATGAAAGATTTGACTAACTAATAAGAAACTATGGTCCTTCAAAAGCTACTATAAGATGAAAAATGATTAGATAAGAATATTAAAGTTCAAAACATAATGATAAGATGATATCTGACCTTGATTGATGATGAGAGATGAGAAGTTGGTAAAATTTTGTAGTTGAATGATGAACAAGCTTCAAAATGAATCCCAAGATGTTTGATGATAGAAAATGGAAGTGTTAGAAGATAGCGTGTTGTTCTCCTTGATTCAGAGTGAAACTAATGAACTTGAATGGAAAACTTAAAAATTTATAATTCTCATGGATTCTTATGGATGTTCCCCAAGAGAGGCAGAGAAGATCGTTTATATAGATCACTCACAACTGAAGCAATCGCCGGCACTTTCCATCAGTTCGAGCTTAGGAGAGATAAGGGTGATTATCTTGGTAATTCAATCTTTATTTGATTGGGGATTTCGAGGGATAAGACATGGGGTAATTAGAATAAGGTCGAGATTAATTTAGTTAGATAGTTTTAAGTTAGGAACGAGTTTGTTGGAATACTTATGGGGTGATTTTGGAAGGTTTCCTAATTGGTTTTAAACTAGACTTAACTACTGTGAAAGAGGGACTTCACATGGGGATGAATAAGATTAGGATTAATTAATTAATTAAACAAAATGGGCTGAATTATGACTTAGGATAAGCGGGCGTAATTGAATTAACTAATTGAAGGGTATCAATTGATTACCTAGGTTGGGGGATAAAATAATGTGATGGCGTGTTTTAATTGTTGATGATTACGAATGAACGTATTTAATCGGATACATGAATATAGATGGGAGGGTCTCGATTTTTAGCGTCTATAGGAGCCATTGAAGAGATTATTGTCTTTCTTGTGAGGGTTTCTGAGCTTTGAAAACTTGTTGATAATGGCGGACAAAATATTGAACCATATATGACGCCTTAGTAAGTCAATGGCGAGATTCTTTAATAATTTTGATTTGTTTGTGAACATAGTTCCTATATTTAAACATATAAAATGATTTACTTATAAATCTTATCATCCATTTTAGTTGTAATATTTATTTTATTTATTCTCCTCAGGTATTACAGGTATTTGTGATTTAGTGGTGCTATTACAACGTTGCCACTTGTCATTGTAGAGGCTCATGGAAGGTAATATTTTGTAATGCAAGAATTGAATGACTCTACTCAATGGAAGTGGTAGAATAAGAGCACTAGCAGATGCCACCAAATTATCGACCATATATATATGCATAAGAAGTGAGTTGTTCGAGTGATGGTGTTTTCCCACTAGAAAATCCAACCATAATAACCTATTAACTAAGGAACTAGATTCCAAAGTCGCTAAATGTAAGGTAAAGTGCAATATTGAGATACCATTATGTCTTTTAAATTTTAAAGCATTTAAAATCTATTCAATATGAAACCTAACTGGCAAGTGGACTAAAAAATCGCATAAAAATATAAATAGCAATTTTCATACGAATGATGTGATGGAGACATTGAAAGGGATGCATCGAAGAAGTTAAACTTGAGGGAGTGAAACATTGTATGAGGAAGAGGGGTGATGAAGAAGGGCTTTGAGGGAGGAGGAAGCCAAGGGTGGGAAAAATATTGTGGGCAAACAATGTGAAACTCTTTTGTCTTATGATTACGTACCATTTTTTTAATTGTTTGAAGGAGAAAGGGGATGCAATGTGCAAGTCGATTGAGGCAACATATTTATGGAGATATCTCATGATGCAAGGAGTGGTTGATCAATATCGCCAATGTCAATAGTTGTTTGCAATTTTCAACCCTTGTGTTTTTTTGGGTAGTTAGAACACATGTCAATGAGATGGGAATTCACGTATGAATGTATGCACGAGACACTTTAGAGACATGGTTATGTGGAGTGGACCTGACATCTCAAGGAAGAAATTTCATTGCATATTTGCCATTAGGGTTTCTCTCTAGCTGATTAGGATAATGATTAGGGTTTCCCTCATCAACAAATGGTCCTAATGACGTCATTTGTCAACGACCATCGAGCATAAAATGGGCTTTGGTATATTTTTAATATTTTATATGTTTCTATGACGTTCAAAGATTTTGAGTAGACGATGTTTAATTTGTTAGATATAGACCAACACATGAATGGAAGGTTGGAAATAAAAAGGTGTGAATTAAATACCTGCATGTGCCACACCTATTCCACAGCTAAAATTGTTCCTTGCAACATAATATCTTCTCTATATGTGCATCCACTTTATCATCTTGATCTCGATCACACTATTCACATGAGTGCAATTTATACTTAAAGGGGTCAAAATAAAAAGTAGGAAAAATCTAATAGGTTCTAGGTTCAAAACCCAACTGCAATGATCACTTCTTGTAGCACTTTGCAACACTCCATTTTCAATATGTAAGCTCAAGTACTTGTATGGGATATGCAATGAGATGAAAAAAAAACATTGATAATTGAGCCCCTCCAATAATTGGACATATGAGCTACAATGTAGCTTTTATTACTATATTAAATATTACATAAATACCCAAAACAGTGTTTTTTTTCAAATAATCAATCAAAATTATCTTATCCAACAATAAAATATATTTCTATGGGTTCAAAATACCTAGCTTCTTTTTAAAGAAACAAAATAATAAAAAACTTCCTATTATTATGTTCAGGCATTCGAGATGAAGGATGGATGAAACCACACAATCACCAGTGGCCAACATGGACAAGATGCACAATCTCTTTAATGTAAGAAAATCCAATGCGAAGTAAAATACTAGTTTCTGATTAAAATAACACATCTTATCCCAGGTGGATGGAGGAATGTGAGAACATGGTATCAGGTGGTCTTGAGCCTCCTCCATAATTTTAACTATAAACTTGGCAAGAACTTGATGAAAAGTAAAGTTTCTAGGCTTTACAGTCCCTATGGAATTGATGACATCGTATTGAGCTTGACTGGACTCCACACAATTAAAATTTGCCATCCTCCACACTTTGATAAACTTTTCCCACAAACGCAAACAAAAAATAACTTGTTCCATTTTCACAAAAAGGAAAGAAATGGCGTCCATGTCCTTTATCCACAAGATATGTCTATACTTTGATTGCCTATGAGGATAATTATCCTCAAAAATCGATTGGAGATTTCTGACGGTGACAACTTAGTGACTGCCATAAAATGGGCTTTGTTATTTTTCATTTTAATTTTTATGGTGTCAAGGTTTTTAATTGGATGACATTTAATTTGTTAGATAAGATGAATACATGAAATGTGTGCTCCACTTTATCATTTCAATCTCGTTCATAGTATTCATGTGAGTGTAATTTACGCTTGAAGGGACCAAAATAAAAAATGAGGAAAATCCAATACATTCCAAATTTGAAACCAATCGCAATGCTTGCTTCTTATAGAACTTTGTAGCCCTCCCTTTTAGTTGTAATCTTGAGTAATTGCATTAAATAGGCAATGCATAAACAATCATCTATAATTGAGCTCCTCCAACAGTTGGTCATATGAGTAACTGGTAGATTTTATAGTATATTAACTAGCACTTGCACAAAAAGGAGGTGTAATGCTACATTGATAGTAAAAATATGAGAATTTGTAGATTTGTTGAAGCAAGATCAAGATGTACTGAAGAGGTATGTTTGCCTCAGGTAACAAGGCATGTATGGTTTGTAGGGTCATCAAGATTCAAAACAATTCCAAGATGCAGTGAAGAGGTATATTCGACAATAGTAGTAACAGAAAACACATACATATCCCACAACCAATCGACCATTATGTTAGTGAGAGGGCCAGCGCTAATGCAACATTGCCCTAATTAACATAAGGATCGTAACATATTATCGCGGGTTTGATTTTTTGATTAAATGAGGAGTGTTAGAGTTGTAGAAGTAATTCGAAGAGGCATGGAGCCCACAACATCAATTGTTTGTAGCTCGAACCAAAGACGAAGGAGTAGTGCTTGGTGGCCTCGATTCATTCCAAACTTCTCAGAATAATTTTGTGCCACATCTTTCGGTGCCAAATACGGCATGACCAACATCACCCAAACTAAAGATGGAAGAATGGAGACTATATTTGATCCGATGCTTACTCACCACCTATTCCATGGAAGCCTTAGCCATCAGAATGACAAAGGCATAGGTCAACATACACATGATGCTAACTTTCCATGCCATTTAGGCTATTGGAATTTCTTCATTAAAGATGAATATGGCCTTAATTTGACCTGACCAAAAAAAATTGCTTATTAATCACTTCCACACAGGCTTGGAATTTCAAGTTATCGGTGTCTGTCAAATTTTTAAAAAATGACGGCTTACTCTTTCACGTGTTTGTAAATTCCAATTTTTTCTATATATGTTTTTTATGTTTCTTTAAATATAAATACTAATAAATTTTTTATTTCCACATCTTGTATGCATATTTATAGAGTACTTTTTAAAATATTATATGTTTTTCTAAAATTTAACCTATCGTTGTCAACAACTATTTAATTTTTTACCAATAATATATTGTTAAAATCATAAGAAACGACCCACAACCTATCAATTTCCAGGCATGCAGTGCCATATATCAAAGACCAATGTTGAATAAATTTCCCTACTTACAATGCCAATGACAAATATGTACGTTTGTTAATGCTGATATTCGACCGTCATGCGGATGAGACAGTCTTTGCAATTCTTTTATTTTATTTTATCTATGGTGCTAAGGTTTTCGATTAGACATTTAATTTATTAGATAAGATGAAGACATGTGTGGAAACTTGGAAATAAAAAGGTGGGAATTAAACATGACCACACCCATTACATGGCTCAATTGTTCCTACCCAAATAATTGCTACTACTTATGTTCCACTTTATCATCTCGAACTTCTTCACATTATTTATGTGAGTGTAATTTGTGCTTAAAGTGGGCAAAATAAAATAAAAATGGGAAAAATTCAATTAGTACTTGGTTCGAAACCCAACCACATTGCTTTCTTCTTGTAGCACTTTGTAGACCCCATTTTAGTTGTAAGATCAAGTAATTACAAGAAAACATGTGATACATGAACAATCATCAATAAATGAGCCCCTCCAACAATTTTACTTCGTACAATCTTTTATATTGTTGAATGCAAAATACTCTTTAATTTACAAGGAGGGATCTTACTAATAAAACTATCAAAGCGTATCTGTAATGTCTTTAAGTTTGAAAGAGGTTCCTTGTTTTCAAAATTTAAGATGCAGAGGTTCCATGTACTCTAGGTCGAAGCAAGTGATCTCTTGTCAATTCTAGCTGTAGAATTCGTGAAAAAAAGTAGCAGCAGCCATATCTAGATCGAAATGTTTTGAACTTCAAGTCTGTTGAATTTAAATCTAAATCTGGTCCCATGAAGAAGCAACACAGAGAAAAACAACAGGAGGGAAAAAGACAAAAACGATGCAAACAAAGAAAACTGAAAAAAAAAACAATCGATGACTTCAGCAGATCATAAAAGATTATATATCTTTGACACGGGTGGCGGTGGGCGGTGTCAGAATTGACAACCCGCGCTGCGATTCGATCCAATTCAGAGCAGTCAAACTTGTTTTTACAGATTTTACGGCGGATAAATCGGAATATAGGTATTGAAAGAAAGTGAAATAAAATAAGCTGCACCGTGTTAAACAAAAAGACGTCACGATCATGTGAGTTGGGAAATCGAGCGGCCATTTGCTTGCCACTTGCCACTCATCAAAGCCCCGCCCATTTTATCCAGACGGAGAAGGAACTATTTAAAGGGGTTTGTCTCCATTGAAACCGAATGAGAATGAGAATGAGAGTGTTGAGAAGTGAAAGTGTGGTGTTAGGAGATGATCATATTTGCAGTAAGGTTTTGCAGGGTGCAGATCCTTTCCTGTACAACAAAATGGTGTATGTTTTCGAGGCTCCCACGCCCACCACAGAGATGTTGAAACGAGGGCTGGAGAAGGTGCTCAAGTACAGGGAGTTCATTAAAGATCTGAAGAATATTGAGGGCGTAGGTTTGGTAGAAGCAGAGGCAGAAGGGAGAGTAGCAGACGCGATGCCTTTCCAACCTTCTCCACTGCTCCTCGAGTTACTTCCCCCCACGCCCACGCTCGTTTCCGACCTCTTTCTCCTTCAGGTAATTATTACGTTGAAACACAAGTCAGGTTGAATGAGGTTTTTGTTTTAATATTTTAACATATCTCCAAAAGTATGCCATGCTCATCTAAAGCAGATTAAATTAAGAGTAGTAGGTAGGAAATAGGAATAAAAGTAGATTAGTGTGTGTGTGCGTGTGTGTGCGCGTGCGTGTGCGTGCGCGCGCAAAGAGTTTAAAATGACCTGAGAGTATTAGACGCCTTAGAATGAAGGCATAATTTTATGGGTTTCTTTTCAAAGGAATTTTTTTTTAATAACATATATTTTTCCAAAATCATTTGAATATTGTAGCTTGCAGATAACCATATGGTAATCCAATTTGTAGTAAGATTGTTCGAAGCTTAAACCCTCATATATCCACATAAGGATTGTGTGGCCCACTTTTTAAACGGAAGATTGTAAGCCCACTTCCCCAATAAAATATATTTATCATGCTCATCTAAAATAGATTAGATTAGGAAATAAAATAAAAACGAAAAAGAATGTAACAAATATAATTAAAAAATAAAATATGTACCTATTTTCTTGAAGAAGTCTTATTTTATGGGTTTATTTTCAATCGTTGTTTTGTTTTAGGCTTTTTTTTTTTGGTAAACAACATTTTCCAAATACATTGAATATTATAATCGATAGATAACTACTTTTTACTTGTTGTATAGTATTTTATTAGATTATCTTTAATAATGATGTTGGTTGATGTAGCTTACACGATTTACATGTGGAGGACTGGTGATTGGCATGGCGTGCCATTATCATGTTGCAGACAAAGAAGCAATCATTGCATTCCTCAATTGCTGGGGAAAGATGGTTAGAGGGGATACCATACGTGATCAATCTCTTTTAAAAGCAAGAGATCCACCCCAACAAGGTTTCAGTCGTTATGAATACAACAATATGCCCTATAGTTATTCTCCACTAAATTCTAACCTAGCCATAAAAACATTTCATTTTGATGCCATATTTTTGCAAAAACTAAAGTTGAAGACAAAGGAATCCAACAAAGAAAATAAACTCTACACTACATTTGAAACCCTCTTTGCCCATATGTGGCGATGCATTTCAAAAGCTAGAGGACTAGATGGGGATGTGCAAACAAAAGCTGGCATTCCCATAAATGGAAGAAAAATATTAAATCCTCCATTCCTAGAAAAATACATAGGAAATGCAATCTATGAGTCATGGACTGAAACAACCATGTCTGAGCTCATAAATCAACCTTTAGAGTTTTCTGTAGAGCTGATCCAAAATGTGATTGCTAAGGTGGATGATAATTCCATATCAGCGATAAATGCTTCCCAATTTAAAAACAAAATTAATATGTCCCCAGTTAATGGTAATGATGTGATGGCCACAAGCTGGTTAAAATTTCATCTTTATGAATTCCATTTTGGAATGGGAAAGCCAATATATGTAGGTCCTTCATTGATACTTGTTGAAGGAGTTATCATTTTGTTTGATTCTTATACTCAAGACGGAAGTATAGATGTCATGGTTTGTTTGCAGGTACCACATATGGCTATACTTGAACTTCTTTATGAAAGTTCTGATTTAGATGTATGTTTATTTAGCATGTTGTAATTTATTTGTAATCCGAACATATAAATAAAGATAGGCATATTACATGCCCTTCATCCAGATGCTTGTTGAAGGTGTTATCATCTTGTTTGATTCTTACACTCCAAAAAACGTATAGATCTTATGGTTTATTTGCAAGTGCCACATATAGCTTATTTAACTTCTTTATGAAAGTTTTGATTTAGATGTATATTTATTTAGTGTGTTGTAATTTATTTAAAATCCGAACATAAATAGAAATAGACATCATGTACATAATTTAGTTGTTTCTATGTGAAGTAACTTAGTGCCAAGATCTACAAGTTATAAAGGGTTTATAGATTCCAATCTTGTAAATTCTAATAGTTTATGTGAATTCATATATTATTACATGGATTTAATTGTTTAAAATAATAAACGTGTTTTGCTTCAATTTTAACCTTATATTATGTAGTAATAAATATGAAAACATACTTGTAGTTTTATAGGTTATTATTAATCAATATGCATATTTTTATATTGGACATTCTCAAAACTCTATATATAAATAAAAATAAAAGTTAATAATTTTTTTATTTTTTAAATTAGTTTATAATATATCTAGATCTATTACTTTACTTTGTTTTTAAATAAAAAATATTTTTCAAATCATTTTATATTTTATTTTGTATTTGTAAAAATATTTTTCATTTTCAAAAATTCTCTATGGGAAGCCATATACTTATTGCATTCATTTCATATTGATTTGGAAAATTAACCAAATAAACTAGCTATAAAGGAATTGTATTTTTTCAATATTTGTAATATTTAGCAAATATTTTTTAAAATAACATGAAATTATTAATTGGGAACATCACTCATTTATTAGTAAAAAATAAAACATGACAAACTTGAAAAATGACTATACAAACTAATAGAAAGATTACATAACATGGGATGTATAAGCGGCTATCCACATCAAATTAACAATCCATATTAGATCTTAAGAAAAGGTTGAATGACTTAAGAATTTGTTTGATCTAAGAGTCATAGCATTGTAAAAAATAGCTTCTCACGTTTCCCTTGTTTTCTTGAGCTAAGTCCACATTTGATTAGAAAACTCGTTTCTATATACCTAATTTTTCACTCTTACTAATTTTTGCTTTTTGTAAATGTTATTGGTGCATTGAATTCCCAAAAGTGATGTCCTCGAGGATATTGTTGGGAGTGGGGATAACCAGAAAGGGACATGTTGGGTTGGTTAGAAATGCTACTTGTTAGTGGGCCTTGATGTGTAGTCCGTGTTATGAAACTTAAGATGCCTTTTCTACTTTTAAAGTAATCTTTTTATAGTCTCCCTATGACATCACCTTGTTATCCTCTCATGCTCACCTCCATATCTACTTACATCACACACAACTCTATAATATCACCTTTCAGTAGATATGGAGTCTTACTCCGTGCATTAATACTTCCTTTTGGGACCCCATGATGACACACTACCTCAATCTGATAATATTGATCATGTCAATGCTATCCAGATTTGATTTGTGACAATCGAATGCATCGACCATGGTTGATGCCATTGGCTAAAGGAAACTGTAACTTTTAATTGTGATCCCTATACATACAAAAAATTTGAGTGCTTTTTTCATCACATCGAGATAAATATTTTTATGGCCGTGCACTCTTAATTCTACTTTTAAAGTGTTGAAGATCTTGAGTTAATCTTGTTTATCTTTTGGAGTCTACACTTGGAGTATTGGGTACTTAGAATTCCCAAGCATAGGAGTTGCACTTTCTATTATTTTCCCAATCTTTGGAGCCTTCAACAAGAGAATTTTTTGTTTTCTTATATTCATTTTCATTCCCCCCACATCACCTTTATCATAAGGTGTTTCTAACCTTGTGGAGAAGTGAATCCACCAATGGTGTCGATATAAAGGTAAGTATTTATAACCTCTCATTTCTATTATGTTATTTGAGATTTGATTGATTGGCTGATTGGTCATGCATGTGTTAGATTAGAGTCTTATATTTTTAATCTATTGTATTATTATCTATTAGTCCTTACCTTATGATCCACCATTTGGGATCTACAACCTATTGATCCTTACAACCTGTGTTTACAACAACATCATAAGAATATTTATCTTGTTACAACCTTGCCCAATCAACCTATAGATTAGGACCTAGTTAGACACCGCTACCATATCCTAGATTTATGCTTTGGAACCTTATATTTGTTATAGAGTATGGAATATCTCCTATTATTTCTAGAAGTTTATCAACTTAAAACAATCTCGTGTGTAGTTTTCAAATGGTCCCTTCATCATCCTAGTCTATATTACCCATAGGAGAAAGAGGATAGTTTATTGGAACATTCTTTATTTATAATTTTTTTGGTAAACATGATTCAAATCTTATTCTCTGACGGGTGTCGTTATTCCCTTCATTTAAACAACTCTTTGTTGATGTCATATTTAAACTAGGGGTGTGTCTGAAGCTATATACAACAAGAAGAATCTTAGTGATCTAGTAATTGATTGTAGGTATTTATTATTTATTTTCTGGGGGGTTTTTAAGTGTCTTTAAGATTTCCTGGCCAAAGCCTTATTAAAGCTAAACTATTAGAAACTTGCTGAAATAAACACACATTGCTGAAATAAATAAATCTTTCAAAATTGAACGTACTACTGGAAATAAACACTCTTTTCAAAATGAAACAAATTGTTGGAAATAAATATACGTTGCATAATTAAACTCACTTCTTGGAAGTAAACACACGTTGCAGAATGAAACACACTGCTTGGAAATAAACACACATTTGAAAATGTTGTTAAAAATGCTTGCAAAAAAATAAGAGTTTAATCTACAACACCTGCAAGAACAATTATGTAACAAATTTCAACTGAAGAACCAAAAGTACTTACAGAACTGCTAGAGAATAGATTTATACAAATTGCTTAGAGATATAAATACCAATAAAATAAAGGATCTTGTTTCTTGGAGGAGTGGGCCTTTGCTCCACCTTGAATCAGGAGTTGACAAAGTATGATACTCTCAAAATGAAATGACTATCTTATTATTGAATTGTTTTGTCTTACAAAACTTGTATATGTCTGTATATCTATATCGTATATATCTATCTTCAGGTCTTTATATATATTTCATCATCTGAAGATGCATTTACAATCATAAGTGTTCAATAGTTGTCTATCCACCTGTAGGTTCTAGTGAAACAAAATAGTGCTCAAAGTAGATGTGAAATTTAGAAACCTTACTGGACATACAGTTAGTTGTTTGGTTTTACATAAGTATTTCTAGAGTGTGAAGAATTAGCAATTCATTGATTTGTTCCTGATTGGAGGGCCCATTAATTTCTCTATCACTGGATTTTGTCAAAATAAATAGATTCCCATTGATTCTGAAACTTTGGAGAAGTTCTGGAACCAAAGGGAAACATTCTAGAACTAACTGCGAAAGTTTCGGAGCTAAGCGCAGGAGTTCTGAAACTAAGTGTTGGAGTTCCGGAACTAAGTTTGAAGTTTCTGGAGCTAAGTGATAGAGTTCCTTAGTTGAGTGATGGAGTTTCAGAACTAAGCCTATAGGTTCCAGAGTTAAGCCACATTGAAGCCAATGTCCTCAAAAAGGTGTTGGTTGCTTCATACTTTGCTTATCAGAACGAATGTGACCTATTTTATTCTAAAAACTAAATTTTCACACACTTTGTTAGGAAATACAGAGTTTTTAGACGTCAGAACTAAATCAAACAAACTATGGACAATTACATCCTAACTTATACTAGATCAAACAAAAGCCGCAAAATGCAGTCAAACTTGATTAAAAGGAGAGTAAAATGAGATCATTCATTGCACATTAATGAGGCATATTTTGGCCTTATCAGTCTCTCTTTAGATTGATCCTCTTTCACATTATATCTCTAATTATCTCTTATCTTGTCCTTTCAAAATATTTCTAAATTTTTCTTAATCATTCATAAAATATTCCAAAATGAGTCATCTCTTTAGCTATAAAAATACCTAACAAACCATTGATTCCCAAACCAACATTTGGCATTTCATACCCAAAACAACCCCCTTATACTTTGATTACAACATGATTGGTGATTTAACCCTTATTTATGTGATAAGGTGGCTAAAGAAGTCTTATATCTAATTAGGATTAACATTTATAAACTATATACATTCAAATTATTACACATTCATACACATATTTGAAAACTTACAATAAATGATTCAGGGCATCCAATTTAATTGGGACACATGCTGAATATAAATTTTTGATATGAGGGTAGTGAAATTAAATTTAAAGCATTTTGGTGACTTAGCTTAGTGTGAAACTAGAGGGAAAAGGATGGAAATCTATTGTATTTGCTTCATTTTTGAAACTAGATCTTAACTCACCTCTAGAAAATTGACCAACAAGACATGATTGACTAGAAAAACCTATCTAGAGTTACACGAAGTAGTCCATGTGGGTTTTTCTCTTTTGTTTCAATTTTCACATCATTTTCCCAATTTTCTCTGCCATTTTTTGCTTACAATCACTCTAGATGTGTGTGAATGTTCCTATCATAGTAAACCCTGACTCTTGGGATGATATTGGGGGAATAGAATTAAAGGAATATTTGAGTTGAATAATCCTCATATTTCTTACATAGCCCTATGTGGAATGAAAACTCAAATGTAGTTTTCCCATCTAGTGGAAGCATAATTATGCTCATTTCAAATACATGTAGGCAACTATATAATTCATCCCTTTAACACTTGATAACATTTTTTTAACTTGGCTTGGGATGTTTTTGACTTGGATTTTCTTGGTCTTAACCTAGTTTAGAGTGCTTCAAACTTGTATAGGGGTTGTTCTTACTATCTACTCTTGAAATAATAAAGAATGTGGAAGATTTTATTGATGTTTGATATATATTTCTAGAGAATATCTTAATAAGTGTCTTGTTGATAAATGAGTGGGTTTGATATGCATTTATATGACTCATGTTGGCATATAATTTTACATGCATGAAAAATATGGTAACAGTGTAAGGGGACGGAGTCCCTTCTCAATGATGGGTGAGGTTTCCTTTATTGAAAACCAAAAAGGTATGTACAACTATACATTCAAAAATGTATTTTTGGCTTTTTGGGAAGAAAAGAAATAGAGAAGAGAAGGAGAAGGAACAAAAGTGAGAGGAAGTGGATGAAGAAGTGAAAAGGGGAAGCATGCAAGATTAAGAAAACACAAATCATAAGCTTGAATGCACTTTAGAAACTAACATAATAAGTTATAGTTGAATTAAAGATGTGGAATCGATATAGAGCAATACCCTTCATATTTATTAAACGTAAGAGTAATGGATGTTAAAGAAATAAAGAAACATAAGACAAATTTCTCAATAAATGCTTCTTTATTTCTCTTCACACAAGAACCAAAAGTTTTTCATTACATATTTATAAAAATATTTTCTCCTTTCTCCAAAATTCCCTCACAAATGATCACTAACTTCCTTTTATAACCCATAAGTTGGTTATAAAGTAGCTAGGGCTTTATGACATCATATTAGAACATAATTAAGTCACTTTAATTAATTAACTTCATTTTAATAAAGTAAATTAACTTTATTAAAATAAATTTACAACTTGAATGACTTAATAAAGTATTACAGATATTTCAAATAAGTGGGTACATATGGAACCAACCAAAAAGTGACATCGCAAACACAAACTATAACATGATGCCTAAGATTAGTGCCTTATCCATCAGGCCAAGAGTCCTCCTATCTTTATCATATGAGAAATGAACTCATTGATCACCAAGGGAAACCCCATCACAAAATTGTGACATTCTTTTTAAAATCTCAAGTCCAAGCATCACATCATTTTGAACTTCTTGAATTTTCTAGTGATTCCATCATGCTCGACTCATTCGGGAAGAAATTAGGAGAAAGGAAAGTCTTATAGATGACTTGCATTTCCGAAATCCTACCATGAAACATATGAAACTCCACCATTTTCTCTTTCATGTTGGTGAACAAATTTCAGAGTTTGGTGATTTTATCAAGAGAATCGATAATGGAATTGGTTACAGAAGAACAATGATTTTTGACTAGATTGGTTAATATCTCTTTGATATATTTTATAGAGCTCCTTTTATTTTTCTCATCAATGAAATTGCAAGGAATTTCCTCAATGAATTCTTGGATTCCATGCACGATCAATTATCTTTTGTCTTTTACATCATCAAATTGTTCCTTAACATCATCGAGCACCATTTTCCTGAATTTTGAAAATCTCAATCATTTAATGTGAAACTGGTAGTGTTTTAAATCTAGAATTCATTCAGTTACAAGAGACGAGAAGTATTTTTGTGCAAGTTCTCATATGTCGGGGGAAATCATGATCCTAAGAGGCTCAAGATTGAAATATAAAATTGAATCTAGATAAGTATGAACCTTATCGTAGATTCTTATAGCTTCGTTAATGATCTGTAAATCATGTATTAGAAAATTCTCAATCCATAATTTGATTGCATGATCCATATTATTTACTTCTTTGGAAAACAATAGGGTCTCCTAATTTAGTATGGATATTGCAGCTAGAATTTTAATATTATAAGAATAAATCAGGTTGATGAGGTATTGTACATATGTTATTAACTACTAATTTTCTTCCTTGAGTTGGATTTTCTTATATTTGTATTTTTCCATCCATCACATAATATATATTAATGGATTCTTGGGCATGAGCATCGTCACTTTCCATAGTTGACTTGCCAAGGATTACTCTTAAGACCTCCTAATCATAAACAATCATTTCCCTTTTGTCTTTATTAATAATTGGTGCTCTTATGTCAGAATACCCAATTCCATGCTCATTGACTACAAATTTAGAAATGAACTTGGGATGCTTGGGGGTGAAAGAATCTATAAATTGATAAAATGGATCCAATGTCAATTGTGATGGCTTTGGGGATTCTTTTCCTCTAATTTATTTCTCCGTATAGCCAAGAGGGTACTTCTTCAATTAGCTCGCCATATAGAATTCTCACATTGGGTAGGAGTTCCTCCTATGTTGGTGGTGGATACTCAAATTTAGGCCAAGCTTAAATGGAGTCTTCATGTTGGGGACGAGGATTTGTCATAATGTCTTCATGATGTATGAGAGGAGGTTGTGAAATATATCTGGGATGTGAAGGCTCAAGTGAGTTGGAGATTTGAATTATTAGAACTTACAACTTATACAATACCACGAATTACAGAGTGGCATTCTTAATCATTCCTTGAGAACCTGAATTAGTGTGAGTTGATGAATTTTGGATTGATTATGAGATCCCATAAATATGTTCCTTCCACTCGTTGGCATGTTTATTCTATTTAGGTTCAATATTCACTGAAGGAAGATCGTGAGTTGACTTTGGTTTCCATTGCCTTTTACCTACTTGAGTATGTGATTAATCTTGTGTGGATAGATGAGAGGATGATTAAGTGAAATTTGAAATTATTTTTCACTCAGTTTGGCTAGCCTATGATCTTCATGTGTGTTTCTCTCATTTGTAGTACACTTGGCCAATTATCTCTCATACCAAGCCAAACTTCTCTTGATTACTTGTTGAATTCCATCTTCAAGTGATGAATCATCTTTTTAGACCAATCGATTTTAGGAAGAGGTAATGATGCAATCAAATCATATGTAATATAAATCATATCTAGGACACTATATGGAACTCCTTGAGGGATATCTTTCAATCTAAATGTCATTATTCGATTCAGATTCATTCACTAGTAGTCACAATAACGAACCTCAAATTCATCTACACAAACAACCCAATAGTCTTCCATCTCTCAAAGATGCATGTATTTTAGGACAAGAATTTCTCGATGAACCCAAAATTTTCAAATTAAAACCTTCTCACAAATGGGTGTTGTGTTATAATGGTCATCGTGTTATCCATTAGCTCTGCAATGTGGAATGATGAACATTTGTACACATAAATAGAGATAGGAAAACATACACTAGATTTAGTTTTCTCACATACAAATTGGTTTACTGATACAATTTTTCTAGAAAGTTGCATGATGTCCTAACTATCACTTACATACTTTGGAAACTTGTAAGGCATTCCATTATATCCACAGACATGAATGTATAAAAATGTGGTAAATTGAATGAACCATGTGCCCCATCTCAAGATCACCTCTTTGGCTTGATGTGAGAATATTTTGTGTGGCTTATTCCTTAGTATTCTAATGATATAAGAGAGGAAAAAATTATTGACACATCAGAAGTGATGCATGATTTATTTGAATTCTAGTTGTGGGAAGTAGTGAAAAACATTCTTTTGACTCAGTGGTATTGTGCCTCAAGTTCCTAGACCAATGAATATTATTCTTTATGTAACACCATAGATGAGGTAATAATACTTGTAGAAATTATTTGTCATCTTTACTTCAATTAGCTACTTATTAAATGTATCACTTATGACCGTATCCCATTCAATGTGAAGTTTTTTTTCTAGGATGATATAAATAAACTTGTACATCCATGGTTGGAAATAGTGTACAGAAGATATGCCAAAGACTCTAATCAATAAGGTGATTATGCCACCAATTTAAACTCAAAATTCAATGTGGGGTAGTTCTTTGAGATACCAATCAATGTGAGTTCTCTTGGTGACCAACTAATTCTTGTTCATGAATTTAGAGCATCATAACATGTATTCATCTCAGTATTGTTGTGCATATTCCTTTGCAATTTCAACAGTCTCCTCATATTTGGGGATTCAAAGTAGCTCTTCATTTTGTTCCTAGATTTAATATTTATTGAAATCTCTAGGTTTGTTCAAGACAACAAGTAGGTTGTTTGCAAATAATTTTATAATTTGAAAAAATTTACACTTCAAGACCTAAAATTTACATATAAATCTTTTTATTATCATTCCCCACCTTTTGTCTTTTGGAATTATTACTTGATTATGCATGGTTTTCTCCCAGCTATAAGCTTTGTGTGTTTTATGGTGCCTAATACTCTACTTTATCCTAAGTTAGAATGTAACATGCACTTTTAACATATTAACTTATTAAAATAGCATTATCAACACACAATCAAGGTAAAAACATACCATAAACTCCATTCCATTATAAGATCATATGAGAAATCCTTATTTCATTCATGTAAACTTGTTACAAGTGTTAAGAACCCTCATGAGTCATAAATGGCCTTATGAATTTCTATCAAATCAACTGTACCCTACATTTTCCTACATCACCAAATCCATAACACTCCTAATTATGCAACCACTAATATAATACATTAACATTGTTAGTCCATCAATTCATAAATACAACATACCCAAGAAAGAACACTTCAAACATTACACAAATCATCTCCACTATTTCTATTTGATGTAGCCTAGAATCTAGTGATACAAATCCAATAAAACCCTAGTCGCACTGGAACATCACTCAGCCTAGATTGAGCGCTCACCCAAAGCACATAAAAGGTACCATGTCCCTCTTTAGGGTTGTTGTTGCAGGATGCTAGCATGATGAAGACTTAACACATATAGTTCCATTACAAACACATCATTCTACAGAGCATACCAGATCTATACCTAAGGGAGAACAAAATTAAGTATTAACCATGATGAGATAAAAAACATACTAGATTCAGATACACATAGAACTAACACTTAGATTTAGCCAATATCCTTCATTATATTAAATATCATAAGCATACAGAAGATTCATTGCAATATCAGTAGTATGCGTGTAACAGATTTAGCAGCATAATCTCACTATATCTCCCTGTGTGTGTACTCACCATCATACATGTATATATAAGGGTGGGGAAAAATCTATTCCCAAAATAGGTCACATGTTATTATTAGCCATGCGCCATTACAAAACTAGCCACACATGCAAATGTGCTAACAATAAACTACTGCTAGCTAACTGACAGTAGCAGATCTATTTCTAGCCTATGTCCATGCAAAGTGCTTCTTATCCAATCCTCCAAAAATAGCCAATGCATGGTACACATGTCTCTACCTCATTTGTGTTCTCTACACGCATCTCTAAAAATAGACCTTCGTGAGAGAAAATGGCTAAGTCTTGAAAGTTGAACTTCTTTCCCACGCACGTGTTCTTTCTATCCATTCGCACCTTTGAATATGACATGCTTTCCCACACGGAATTCTTGCATGCTTTCTGTCAAGTGTTCTTTGATCAACATTACCCCACACAAATTTCATTGTCACCCCAAAAATGGTCATCTCCAAATCTGAAGTAAAGAATAGAAGAATGGAAAGAATGAAAGAATGTTTTTGACCTGCAATCTCTTCTTCTGCAACCTGAACAACTAATTCAGGATATTCCTATTTTATTTCGGCCTCCAAGGCCTGCCACTCAGTGAGTGCTTCCTCTAATTTTTTTGGAATGTCCATGACAATGGACTCTGGTTCATATTTCACAATCTCTCCTTTCTCATTTTGCAAGACCAACACAATGCTAGACATTGCAGCTATCCTTCCCTCTAGTAGATCCATCTTCTGCGCAATGAGTTTCCTAAGCTCTTCCAGCCAATTCTTGTGTGGTTCTTGGGTTGTTGCCAAGGTCTTGCGCTTCTGTTTAACCATTGATAATCTTTCAGCGCTGCCCAATGTTTCGTCCTTCATCACTTTCTGGACCTCATTGTTCTCCTCCAGGGTTTTTATGTTGATGAGCGCCTCTGGAGCTGTGCAGATGTTCAAGGATTGGTCTGCCTTCTTCAGTTCTTCTTACAACACTTGTACAAATCCTTCATATGATACAATCTTCCACATCACTGAAGCCTTCTCTCATTTTGCATCTTGTGTTGGATCCTTTGCGCTGGCATGCGCAGAGGTTCATCTTCAAGCACTAGGTCCACCAATGTACCTACATAGTGCATTGTCGAAGCAAATGTCTTTAGTACCTTTGGCTCTAAGTGTGGCCTAGCTCTTATGATATTATCACCAATTTCCTCTGTGATGCTGATAAATACAATGTTCTTTTTCTGTGTTAAGTCTCTTCCCTTCGTTAGGCACATTATTTCCCCATCCTTAGTCTTAATCTCTTCCCTGAGAACCCTAATTGTGGCAGCCTTGTCCATATTCCGCCTCGCCACCTCTGTTGATACTTTCAGCAATGCATTGCTCACCTATTCATATGACATGACAGTAGACTTTACTATCACGTGTCTAGCCTGAGGTGTATTTTTCAACCTCCTCAATATGCATGACTCCTCACACACATCAAAATCTAGCTCATCCATGTGCATGTGCATGGACCATGATAACTGCTTCCTTGTGCGTATTGTTGCCATATCTTCATCCATTAATTCCCAACCATATAATTTGTTTTACGTTAGTGAGCTCTGGAAATGGGCATGGACAAGTTTACCTGTGTCCTCTGCATAACCCATGGTTGGTGGAATGTACTCCCCACTTGTTCTTCTTGACCTAGGCTGCTTAGGAACTTGAGCCTCCAGATTTGGGACTTATGTCTCCATGTCCTGAGCAGTCTCTGTAGCTGTCTCATATGTTCCCTTTTCCTCCTCTTCTCCTTCCTTCATTTCTTCATCTTTATGTTCTTCTACGTTCTCTAGAGGTGTAGGATAATTAGGCGCACTTTCCTCTGATTCTTCTACCTCCTCATTCAACTTCAGTTTCCTTCTCCTTTTTGTAGTTTTCTCCTTCTGTGGAGAGATTCTGGGTGATTTGCGCACTATTTGCAGAGTAGCACCTTGGGTCTTTGTTCTCCTGAACACTCTCTTAAATTTGTGCTCTCTTTGGACTGCATCCAAGTTCTCATCATCCCCCTCTTGTGGTTGAGGTGATGTAATGGCACACTCAGCCTCATCCTTATTCATGGGATGTCTTCTACCTCTATGTTCCAAACCACCACTATCCTCGCACTCATCCTCCTTATCCTCTACTTCAATTGGCTATGTGGGCTTAGGCACTAGGATGTTCTCCATTGTATGCTTTCCCTTTGGTGGTGCTGGAAGTGCGAACTCATCTTCCACATACTTGTTATTCTCCACCTTGGGATTCTGTTGAACGTACACCAATGCTGCTCTAACATCTCCCACAACCAAAATTATTGGTTTAATGCTCAATACATCTGAAATGGGCCTTTTAATATATGCACCCCATCCTGGATACACATATTTCTTCCTTAGTGTGTGGTAGTCACAATCAACCTTGTCTACATTGAACGTTAGGCACCACGCATCTGAGAACCTGCGTACTGATGCCTAGAAGTACCTTGTTGTGAAGGCATATGGTAACTTACACCAAGGGCTTCATGCTCCATCCTTCATGGCGAATTACGCTATGCAAAAGTGTTGGTATACAACGAACTAAACTGCCTTTCTAGCCACTGAAGGCAAGTCCTTGGGGATCTGCCATTCTTCTTCAAAGGTCACACGAAGCCTATCATATCACTTCTCAGCCCTTTACTTGACATGTTATGTCATGGATCCTTCACACAAGTAATTTTTGAAGCATTCTAAAGGTGAATTGTGCTCCATGGGATACTCCCATATCTTCTCTTTTGGTCAATCAAGTACTTTGATCTCCATGAACACCGGCAACAACAAAACAGCTCCAAAGTTGATCCTTCCTCCTGTGCATGCTTCCTCAATGATAGTTTCTGCAACGTAACGTGAAATGTTGTAGACCACCCCCTCGGACATCTTTTTAGCAACATGCAGCCACATGGTGTTCATTTGTGACCACCTTTCCTGGTCATTTAGCTTCGTAACAAGATGTGCGGTTACTTGCACAACTGGATACTTCTTCAGTTTATCTATGTCCATGCCGCATGGATCCTTTGTGTACCCCAGCTCCTTTTTGGTCTCCAAGATTGTGGCCTTGTCTATTAAATCATCTTTCAAATCTTCTTTTGTGCCCTTCAATCCCGTTACCATGGAGATGAGCGTAGCTGAATTTCTGGCTCTACGTCCTGCAAAGCAAAAAAAATCTTTGTACACTCTACTCATGAGCCATTGTTACAAGGGCTCATATTTCCCAAAATAAAGGAGCTCGTATAGCTAGTAAACTCTAATCTTCTTTAAGAGCTTCTCGCCAACATCGTCATACACCGTCATGTCTTCCACCATGCGTTTATTTGTCTTTGTGTTTAGCAAAGCATCAAGCTCCTTCTTATTCTTTGCGGTACGGTGGTTGTACTCATTCACCTTACTTTTCCTTATGTGAGAATCCCACTCCTGACCTACGATAACCCCCTCTGGATATTGCATTTCATAAAAATTTCTTTCAGAAGCCATCTCCTCTTCTTCTTCAACCACATTTGTCTTTCCCTTCACTCTTGCTGCCATTGCTTTCTTGGGTGCCATTTCTAACTTGCAATCCTTTGTAGATCCTCACCTCTTGAATTTTTCAATGTGTGAATCAAACCCTAGCTTGATCTAGCGTGCCCTAGGTGAAATCACGTGCCCTCGCTCCTCTCTATTGCCTTGCTTCGCTCAAACCCTTCACCATTGAGGACACAAGATCTATTTGCACATATATCTCTTCGTCACGACTGGCTACACACCTCTCGCACCTCAATACAATCACTCGGATCTTTGCACTTAGCTATTTTTCAAATACTCTTAATCGCAACAGTAAAAATGAACTCGTATCTCATCCTTATATATATTTTCAAAATTTTGATGCATTCATTGCTCCTTCACCTACCAAATATCCTCTCATTAATTGACCAATTCCATCCTTTTCGTGCATTACATCTTCACACCCCAACTATAACCTTCTAGCATGCCTTCCTACCCTCTGGTCACAGAATTATCTTCAGCGCACTTCCTTGTTCATGAGTACGTCGTCAGTTCACCTTCTACTGGTAGTTTTCATGGCCTCTACTTACCTCGCGTTATACAGTCCCTTCATTCATCTCCATCTTTGGTCACTTTTTAGAAGCAATCCTTTGACTTGAAGATCACTCGTAGTAGTTTATTCCTTTCACCTTTCAATTCCCATGGTTTTGTACCTGAATATAAACAATCACCCCACACTAAAAGTGTGTGTAGTCCTCTGCACATAAACATGCTTCATATAGTATTTTAGCTTCATGCACGTAAGTTTGCTTATTACACAACAAACCAACTAAATTGACAAAGCATAGCAACAAAGAAGGAAACACATTACTGAAATACAAAATTAAAAACCTAATCTAAATGGAAATACTGCCTTATTAAAAACACCAAGAATACTTATTTATAGTAGGGCTTTAGCCTACTCCCGTTGAAGTAACTGGGTAGTTGTGTTCCATCAAGGGATTCTAACTAGCAAGCACCTATTTCAAGGATGTAAGTGATAACATACGACCCCAACCAATGTACCTTAAGTTTTCCTGGATGGCATAAGAACTTAGAGTCATAGAGAAGCACCATTTGTCCAATCTCTAGCTTCTTGTCCCTTATGTTTCTATCATGCCATACTTTCTACCTAGCCTTTTCTTGCTTCTAACTCCATTGTTCTATGGCTCATCATTCATCCAGCTAAATTTTATTTTCAATCCGTTCTTCTAAAGATTGCTCATCAGCTAGACCTCCAACGTGCACAATACACAAAGAATGTAACATAAATTCCATAGGAAGAATGGCTTCTGCGCCAAACACTAACTGAAATGGTGTTGCTTTGTTCAACCTTTTATATGTTGTTCAATATGCCCAAAGTACTACAAATACTTTATCATCCCAATCCTTTCTTCTAACATCACAAATTTTTGTCAATGTCTGGCCCAAAATTTGTTGAAAGCTTCAGCAGTTCTATTTTCCTGAGGATGATAGGGTGTAGTCTTATGGTGTGTAATCGTGAACTCATCCAATAAAATTCAGGTTGTCTCATTAAGAAAATGTGTGCCTTTATCACTGGTAAAACTCAAAGGACATCGATACCTTGTAATAATATTTTCTCATAGAAACCGAGCGGTTGTAGCCATTGTATAGTACTTTGTAGGTGTTGCTTCTGCCCATCTTGTCAGATAGTCTATGAAGTTATAATGTAGCGTGATCGAGTTCTACACATGGCTGCTCAAATGGGACCCACAAACTCTATAGCCCATTTCTCAAACGGTTCTGCGCTAGCAATAGGTCTCAGAAGCATTTCATCTAGCTGATCTGGTCTTCCAAGACGTTGACAATGGTCACATGCCTTAGAAAATTCCTTACAGTATTTATAGAGGGTATCCCACCATAATCCAATGAGTAAAATCTTGCACATTGTGGCATCACCTGCGTAGTGGCCAACTGCAATTCCACCATGAGCTTCTTCCATAATACTTGTGCACTCATGTTATAATACACAACGACGCAATACTTCATCTCGACCCAATTTTTATAAGTCACCACTGATTAACATATAAGGTGTGGCGTGTATAGCAAGTTATTTCTTCTCCAAGGATTTCATTCCTTCTGGTGCCATCCCTGTGCATAGAAAAACAACAATGTCCTCTAGTTCTGATGGCGCGCGTTGTAACATGTATAACTGTGCATCTAGCATGGTATCCTCAATTACCTGCGCTTATTCTCCTGACTGTATTCTTGATAGATGGTCTAGTCCAGAATTACCTTTTCCTAGTTTTACCACAACTTTGAAATCAAATTCTTGAAATAAGAGTACCCATCGACATATGTGCCCTTGTAAAACAGGTTTATTTACCGAATACTTCGATGCCATGTGATATGTATAAAAGATGAATGGTGTAGCTAGTAGGTATTGGTGGAATTTATGCAGCGCATAGTGTAGACACTTGTAGTTTGATCAATGCATTATTATTCATAATATTGTACTAACTATTCTTCCCCTTGCAAATGTATGACACTTCGTCAGTTAGATCTATCTAACTCCCCTCTTACGACACTCTGTTGGTCGTATTTCCTCTTATAAACTAACTAAATAGGTTATAGTAACCTCTTCTTGGCTAATATTCCCTTATTTACCACCTTTATTAGCTCTCTAGAGTATCAATCCACTTCGTTGGATTGATTAAGCCTTTCAGAAGCCCTTCAGAAACCTAATTTCTCTCTCAGTAAGATTAATTACCCTCTAAACATGGTTAGCTAGTCTTAACCATGGTCAATCTCTTCTAAACATAGTCAAACCTCACTTTGACTTGCTAAAAGTGCTTTTTGGACTTTAGCATTTGTCCCACATGCACCCAAATCTCCCATTTTCCCAAATGGAAAACTATAAATAGGGCTAGACCCCCTCCCTCATTTTCTAAGAATTCTCTCTTCTTCCTAGCACAGATTATAGTATTTTGTTTAGGCTTTAGATTGTATTTCATTTTCTTCCATTGAGCTAGTAGTATTTGCTTTTGTATTTTATAGCACAAGTATGGAGTAAAAGGGAAGAACCATTGGCCTTGAAGCCATTAATGGGGAGATCTCTTTCTCTTAAAACACATAACTGAATGCTTAGATCCTCTTAGGTTCATTATTTCAAGCTTTCAAAGAATAGAGGTTAGTTTCATTTGCTTAGTTTGCTTGTTTACTTCAAATTAATGTATGCAAAGAAGAAACCCTTGCTCATTTCTTATCACATGGTCCATTGATCAGATTGTTAAAAGCCTTTGGGGTTTCTTTAGAGATTCTTACCCCAATTCCATGGCTTTTACAACTTTTCATTGAACACATTTGGCATGCCTGGTGGGACACTTATGTCCATCCTCCATTAATGGAGGTCTTTTGAGTTCTTCAAAGTTCATTTTCAAGTTTTTGGGTCAAATCACTTGTTATTTCCTCATTTCTATTTCTAACACTAGATAAATGACCTTCATTTACATCTATTTTGTGGGTTTGATATAGAAATAGGAAACTTTGACTAATAACTAACCTGTTTGCTCTTGAAAATTTGAAAATCCGTGAGTTTTGCAGGTTTTTCACAAGGTGCACATAGGTGTTAACAAGGGGTGCGTACATGTTGAAACCCCAGCATCCCTTGTTTGTTTGAAAAATCCTCGTCAAAACAGGCACATACCTATCTGGCAGTCCTCATCATTTGTAAATTTTTTCTCTACAGGGACGCACACGCATCTCCATCATCTGGGCCACGTATCCGCCTCTCTGGCCGCGTATGCGTAAATAGCTTGACTGTAAAAATTTGAAAATTGTATGTTTTATGTTTAGGCGCATACACATTAAAATCTAAGCATCCACATTAATATGCAAGCATCCATGTTTGGTTGCAAGCGTTTATGTTTTAATATATTGGATTTCATTAATTTTTGTCTGCAGGCGTATCCGTTGAGTTGGGTGTGTACCCGTCGGTTGGGGAGCGCTGGTGTTGGTTTGGGAGCGCAGGTGTCTATGTAAAGATCAAATTTTTTTCTATAAACTGCAAAAACCTTTTTTTCTGATCTTTGTTGTAGATTTCTAAGACTAACAAGTTAAAAACAGAGTTTTTCTTTGGTCTTTCGGTTTGCATAGTTAAGTGTTTTTGGTTCTTAGCTTAAAACTAAGTTTGTAAAAGTGTGTATGCTCTCTCCTCGCGCCTTAAAAAGTGATCTTGGAGATCAGAAACACTTATACAAAACTTGTATCAAATGCTCAAAACACTTTTTAGAAGAGATAGGATAAACTTTTATGTGATTTAGTAGGATTTTTCACATTGTGTATGCTCTTCCTTCGCGCCTATTGGCGATCTTAGGAATCAAAAGCAAAGTGTAAAGTTCTCTTTCTAAAACATCAAACCGCAAACTGGAAACTACTAAAAAATTGTTGTATACAGGACCCAATGCTTGTAGAAGAAAGACGTTCAAAACACAAAACTTCTAATACACGTGTTCTTACAGGTTGCCAAATGGTGTGCCACTTAAAACCACATTAAGTTAAGCAAGATAAAAAACACACCATATTCAAAACATTGTATTACAGGTTTTGGAAAAGGGTACGTCCCTATCCGCTCAACTGGAACATAACCCCTTTGGCATAATGCCTTAAGCTATAACAATGGGGGTGGTACCAGGAACCCTAAAGTAGTCCACCACTGAGTAACCTCGTGGATGAAACAGGAAGCGCTCCGCTTACCCACTTGACTAGTACGCCTTGTGAGATAGAGTTACCAGTTGTTTGTATGGTGACCCTAGGGAGAGAACACTGGATGCACTAGTTGCCCTTTGTGCTTGAAGGGGGTAAAGTAAAGCCGAGATACTCCCAAGATAGGCAAGGGACTATTTGGGTAAATCACGCTCACTTAAGACAACTTTGTAACACCTAGTTGAGAGAACTTATTAAGGAGGCCATTCTATCTTGGAGCCCACTTTACTAGTCCATTGTTGCGTCAAGCCATCACGAAGTGACAACTCATCTTGGAGTCTGAACCTTGTTTTTCAAACAAGGTAAAGAACCCTTGTGAGTTTGATCTAAGTGTCTTTCATCACGAGACTAAACTACGTCCCACTTTCACTTAGTTTTATTCTTGTCTTCGGATGAGGTGAAACTCTACCCAAGTGGCACTTGGTTTGTTTTCATCTTTTTTGATCTATACCCTTGCATTCTCACCACCCATGTTTTCAGGGTGAGAAAGGTGCATACCTTGCGCATTTTTATTAGAGATAGTGCTTGCCACTTTTTTGTCTGTTTACGCCCATCCATGTTTGTGGCTGGGTTGTTAAATGTCTAAAGTGTACAGGTACACTTTTTGTATCTTTGATAAAAGTCCTTCCATCTTGATTTCAAGATCATCTTCACTACTGTGAGTCTGGTTCATCTTTTGTCTCTTCTTGAGTTGATAGTTTTGTTCGCATCCTAGGCACACAATCTTGGTACTTACATTGTGTTCTCATTTTTATGAGAAAATGGTATAAGTCCCTTTATTACGTGGTTACACTGCTCACATAATTAAAAACTCCTTGTTATACTTATCACTTGGTTTTGGTTTCGACGTCATCTAAGTCTTCTTGAAAAGTGTCGATAATGCCTTATATATATCGTGATAAGGTTGTCATGGTACTAACACCTTGCTTGCTCAGTTAATGTATCACGGTGACATTATTACGCTATATCTAGTCGTGAATTCCATTTTTCATAAGGTTTGGCTTTCATCAACATTCAAACTAGTCTTAAATATACCTTGTTGAGGGACTGCATCCACATCACGTTAGTTCTTAGGCCTTGTTAGAATTCTAACTTGACCTACATATTGATACGGTATTGTCACTATCTGTTTTTAGGGCATAGGCTTGGTAACAACAAATTGGGTGATCATTACATTTAGGTGTGCATATGAGTGTTCCTTGATAAAAATGACTACATAACACTGCATCTAGGATATACTGTAGTATAGTTCAAACATCACCTCAAGTGGCTTGTAGAAACCATACACTTAGGGGTCACGCTAGCTGCATACAAATGTCTGCTAGTAATGCCTAAAATCACAAAAATGGCAAGCCAAATCAAACGAGCATGACATAGTTGAAAACCATTTTGAAACCTTCCCATTCAGTGGAAAAAATTTAGCCCCTCTCTTTTCTCAAGTCAAAGATATGGAGCTATTAATTGATCATAGTGGAGAAGATTCAGACTCTTCCGGAGAACAACAAAGGTTAGACCTAAATAGATTTGATGAACTCCTATATTATAATAAAGATCAAGTACTCGCAAGAGTCTTAGCATTAGGAGCTAAAATTCCACAAGAGCACGAAGAAGAAACAAAGGTCATTAACCCTAATCTAGGAGAATGAAGATTCATCTTAGACACAGATAACCCTTTTGATGTGGGATACGCTTCCACTTCTGGGCAACATAAGGCTTCTGTCAAAATGGAACCATCACAGAAGCCTCACTATAAAGCTTCACGTAAAGTGAAAATTGAGTGTAAAGTTTCCCCTCCTCTGAAATTTGATGAAGAAGAGGACCCCCTGGTTGAGGAGGAGATCCTCCAAAAACAAATCTTGAAGTTGAGCCAGAAACTAGCAAACCTAGGCTCTTCAAGAAGAAACATATACAAAGACAAAGACAAAAACAAATTTAGCGAGTTTCAATTTGATCCACACACGGACTATACCTTTAAGGTGACTCAAGTACAAAGACCAATGTCGCCTACTAAGGAGAAACACATTCAGAAAGAGTTGAAATCTATGAAAGATACGCTTACTACATTACAACAGGGGAAATGTAGGCCAAAATAGGAAATATTCATATGAAGAACTATGCCCTTACCCCTTTGATAAGGACATGTTACAACAGCCTTTCCCAAAACACTTTACCGTTCCCAAGTTTGATAAGTATAAGTGCAAAAGTGATCCTCGTGATCATATAAAAGACTTTTACATGGCTTGCCAAGAGGTCGCATATAGTGATAATTTCTTAATACGACTTTTTCCTCACAGCCTAGGAGCCGTGGGATTGGAATGGTTCTATAGCATACCCAAGGGCTCCATTACAATGTGGCCCGCATTAGTAGAGAAATTTGTAAGGCATTACTCCTATAATATGGAAAGCGACATCACAATGAACGATTTATGCAATACAAAACAAAAACCCAATGAGACATTTGTAGGATTTTTACAATGATGGCACGGGTTAGCCAGTCATTTTCCTTGTGCATTACCAGAAAAATAGTTAGTGAGCATATTTGTTCCTAACTTAAACCCTGAAATAGCCTTTCACTTACAAATGCATTGCGGCTCAAACTTCAAAGAAGTTATAGAGAAAGGCAGTCAAATTGAGAAAGCCCTCATTGCCAAGGGAATGCTTAAATCTGTTGTTAAAAACAAACATGAAGCCAAATCCATAGACAAACCTAAATTCTTCAATAAGAATAAGCATGTTGTTGGTGATGGCATTACAGACTCCAAGAGATTCCAAGCCGTACATACATGCCCGCTTCTAAAGCTTTCACAAGGACCTTGTCCCAAAGCGCCTACAAAATGTATATTTACACCCTTAATGGAGTCCTTGTCGACCATCCTAAAACAATTATATGATGCCAAAATGGTGGAATATCCAACTACAATGGTACCATACCCAAAGGTTGCTCCAAAACCGATTTGGCTCAAAGATCATGAATATTACAACTTCCACCATGTTAAAGGACACAAGACAAATATGTGTTTGAGATTATGCCATTATATACAATATCTCATCAAGGAAGGAAAGATCGTTGTGGATTCTCCACCTAAGTCTGGTAAAAGTTCAAATGAAAAAATGGGTATTTACAAGGAACCTTTTCCTAACCATGCAGATAAAAAGAAAAGGAAACCAGATCAAGGGCAAACCTCCAACGACTATAGGACCTTTTCCTATGTTTACCCTACAAATGATAGTCCTTATGATTCCCTCATTGGATGTATTGGCTCATCTAATGAACATATCAACACCATCTGGATTTTAGAAAAGAGTTGCGTAGTAGGGACAAGACGTGCCCGCTTAGTCATACCAGATCATGTGCCTATCCCTCAGGAAGGTCAGTATAATTTAATAGAGTAGTTAGAGAAAACACCTACTAGGATATCTTTTCTTGATCTCCTTAAAATCTCTAACACCCATAATAACATATTGTACAAGACTTTGCAAAATTCAGGGGTCTCAACAGATGTAGATCCCACAAACCTTTAAGCCATGATTGCATTCCTAGACTCCAATGATCATATCATCTTTGATCATACTGTAATCCTGAATAAAACCCAGAACATAAATTACCCTTGTATCTTGAAGTGGTGTTTATTCATCACAAAATCAAGAGAGTACTTGTAGATGGGGGATCTGGTCTAAATATTTTCACTTTAAATTTGGTTAAGTAGCTAGGCCGGTCAGAAACAGATCTGGGAGCTAAGACTATCACAATCACGACTTATGATAATGAAGAAAGAGAATTAACGGGTACTATAGTGGTCCCCATGGAAGTAGGCCCAATGTTTCATGACACAACGTTCCATGTCCTTGACTTAGACCTTCCATACAACATGCTCCTGGGGTGCCCATGGATCCATGCCATGCAAGTTGTTCCATCAACTTTCCATCAGTGCATCAAGTTATGTCATGAAGGTCAGGTGGTTACCATTCTGGGTGACCTGGAACCATTCACACATTGTAGGGCATTGCACAGTTTTTCTCGTGCAACTTATGAGTGTCCTTCCATAGATGTAGTCATCCCTCTACATACAGAAGCTATGAAAAAACAGATAGATTTAGAGTCCCTCACGCCTTACAATCAAGAATTTCCTTCATTAGTCAACCCATTCTCTTCATGGGAGGCAACATCAGCAAAATATGGCCCAGATAAGCCATTCACTCTTGAACAGGCTCTGTTGATATCAGACTTATCAGTATCCCCCAGTAAAAGGGGTAAGCCTTATTTTTAGTTCAAGAGTACTCGCAAGAAATGTCCTAAACCGTTGGAAAAATTTGTCCATAATGGTCTCCTATCTGAGGAGAAAATGTTAGAAGATCCTACCAATAGAGTGCCAGAAGGCACCATGGCTTCATGAAATCAAGCACCCCAGTACATCAAAGGTCCCCACATGATGTTTTTCATGGGCTATAGTGGGTTTGGATGTGGCATTAATGCACAAGGCCGATTAGAGCCTATTCCCATCCCTCGTTTTAAGTCTGATAAACATGGCCTTGGGATAAGGCCTCATAACACTCTACCTTCTAATAATGACTCCACCTCTTCTGAACGTGAGGATGTTTCATCTTATTCTGATAGTGACACAGATTCCCAATGTAGCCTCTATGAGGATCTTGCCTCCACGAACCTATTCCCAATTTTTTCGGTCCTTACCTTAACCAAAGCCATCCCCTTAAACAAATATCAAGTAGCCCTTCTATATCCTGAACTCATAGATTGGGATCAACAACTTCACGTGCCCTTGGATTTCTTTGAAAATGATGAGGCATTTGTAGAGTTCATGGGACTCGGGGATTTTATCCTAGCTGGGGACCACAAGAAAGGATTTTCAATTCAAACTAGACATATTTGCGTACTTCGAGGAAGAAGCAGAGATGTGTGGACGGTTGAATAAGAAGGTTGTAAATAAAGGTACAACCACTTATGAGAAACCTGACAAAAAGGATAAACGGAAATCTCACAGTGAAAAACTCTTTGATAAACTCGTAGACAAATAGAACGAAGAGTCTAAAGATGAAGTGATTTATCCATTTAAAGATGATAATGAGCTACCACAAGAAGTCAATCTTACTCTTCCCCTGATCCTAAACGGATGGAAGATGCTTCTAAAATTCTTGTTGAGGAAACAATCAACGTCAACATTGGCTCAAAGGAACAACCTAGATTAATAAAGTTGAGAGCTTCACTCTCAGCTTAGGAACAAAAGATCTTTGTAGGGATCTTGAAATAATATGCGGACATATTCGCATGAACATATACAGATATGCCCGGTTTGGACCCAAAGCTAGTCATGCACAACCTCGTTGTGCACCCAAATGCCAAACCTATCAAGCAAAAGTTGAGAAAGATGCATCCTAAGGTGGCACTCCTTGTCAAAGAAGAATTGGAAAAGCTATTAACTATTGATTTTATTAAACCTATTGACTATTCAGAATGGATCTCTAACATAGTCCCAGTACCGAAAAAGCTTGTTGGCATAAGAATTTGCATTGATTTCTATAACATTAACAAAGCATGTCCTAAAGATGACTTTCCCCTGCCTAACATTGACATGATAGTTGATTTCACTGCTGGTTATGAAATGTTGTCCTTAATGGATGGCTTTTAGGTTATAAATAGATACGAATTGCAGAAGAAGATTGGCATAAAACAACATTCATCACCCCTTGGGGAAAAATTTGCTACAAATTCATGCCTTTCGGGCTCAAGAACTTTGGCGCTACTTGTCAGTGGACCATGACAGTTATCTTCCATGATATGATAAGTGACATCATGGAAGACTATGTTGATGATATTCTAGCAAAATCCAAGAATGGAAAAGAACACCCTGGAGTATTGAGGCATATTTTTCAGCATCTACGAGACTATAAGGTTCGCTTGAACCCTAAGAAATGTGTCTTCAGTGTTTTATCAAGAAAGCTCCTAGGGTTCATTGTTTCACAAAGAGGGATTGAAGTGGACCCTCCAAAGGTTACGGATATCACAGAAATGCCACCACCTACCACTCTCAAGCAACTAAGGAGTCTACAAGGGAAAATTTAGGAAATCCGACGCTTTATTTCAAAACTTGCGGATAAGTGCCACCCCTTTACCCATTTTCTCAAGAAAGATGTCACATTCAATTGGGGGCCTGACTGTCAGAAGGCCTTTGTGCTACTCAAATAGTATTTGGTCAGTCCACCTGTGCTCATGCCACCTACCCCAGGTGAACCTCTCCTCTTATACATTTCCACTACCTAGTTTGCCATTGGTGCATTTCTTTTCTAATACAACTTAGACCATAAAGAGAGAGCAGTTTACTATCTCAGTCGCACCTTGATCGCGTACGAGTTGAATTACCCCCAAATAGAAAAGTCTTGCTTAGCAGTTGTCTTCACATTTCAAAAGATTTGCCATCATCTCCTGAATAATAAAACCAAACTCATATCCAAAGTTGACCCTCTCAAGTACCTTTTATCCAAACCTGCCCTCATAGGACGAATGGCTAATTGGATCATTCTCCTGAGTGAATTTCATATCGATTTTGTGAATCAGAAATCTTTAAAAGGACAAGTATTGGCTGATAAGTTGGTAGAAGCTCCTCTCCCAGGAATGGAACCTTTGTGTTTAGATTTTGTAGATGCATCTATGATGTATATTAAAGAATCCTTAGAATGTCAGGTCCATTTTGATTGATCTTTTACCTTCCATGGATCTGGAGCAAGTGTGGTCCTCATCACTCCAACAGGAGATTTCATACCAAGAGCATTCTGACTAGGATTCCCATGCACAAATAATATTACAGAGTACGAGGCACTCATTGTTGGTCTCAAACTGGCAATTACTTGGAATATCTGACAACTAAGAGTCATTGGAGATTCTCAACTTATCATTAAACAAGTTAATGATGAGTACAAAGTTAAAGATGAGAAGCTTATTCCATATAAAAAGATGGTTGAAACCTTGAAGGAATATTTCACACAGGTCATATTTGAACAAAAACCAAGGTCGCATAATAGATCTGCATATGTTATGGCTACTATTTGGTCTATGTTACGCATGTAGACACCCATAATTACGCCCAAGAAATTTAAATACTTAAATTGCGCTAATTATCCCCTTTCTCGCAAATCATGACGACATATCGTCAAAAGTGCTCATATTCCCTCTTGTTGTCGTTAATTAATTATAATACGCTAATTGATGGGCAGTCGCCTATCCAGCTAACAACCTAATTAACGACCTTTCGTTAATTATTTACCCCTTCTATCTAGACTAATTAATTATTATTAATTAATTAGCCTTTCACTTCATTTAACTAGTACATCAGTATTTAATTGATTTAATCCCCTCCTAATAGCCTAAATCGTACTAATTTTCCTCTAATTAGCTGACTATAATCTTGACATCTACCTATTAGTTAATCACCTTTGATTAATTAAAAACACCCCCCAACTCCCATGACTTGCTAAGCATAAATCAAACCCTTCTAAAGTAAGGTTACAATTAATAAAGAAACCTTATTCATTCCTAATCATGTTTTACGCTTTATCCCACATGCAAAGGGATGAAGTGTTTCCTTTATCCATTGGGCTATATAAGGAGCCCTCCTTCTACCTTTATACCTACACCTAAACTTCTTAAGAGAGTAAATGCAAAGCATATAGCAAAGAGACTAAGAGCTTGCATTTTGTCTTCTTGAGAGGTCACCATTGTTAAGAGCTAAGCTTCCTATTCTTGCATTCTTTAAGGATCAAACAAGCAATTTTTTATTGCCATTGAAGCTAAATAGGTCCATTCATTCTTCTTAGTAATCTAGGAGAGTAGAGATTTTAAATAGCATGCTAGTTTTGATCTTATGTATTTCAAAGTTATGATGTTAATTTAGATCTTGTTTAGCTCTTTATCTTGATGGTGCTTATGCTTTGTCTTAGCTAGATTATAGAACTATTTAGGTGGTAGTTCTTGTCTCATTTAATTTAGCATTAAGTAAAGTACACATGCACACAACGCATTCCCCCTCAAGAAAGTAAGATGCCTTTCTTTGTAGAGCATCTACAGATGCCAGCTTTTGATATGTCAGAGTTGTGTTTAGCATGTGAAGTTGTTGGTCCCTTATCCCTGTGGTATGATCCAATCTTTCAATACCTACAAGATGGCACTCTTCCACTAGACATCACCCATTCTAAAAATAAAGCCCTTATTCACCGCATAGCCCGTTATACCCTCCTAGGAGGCACCCTTTATCATCGTGGCTACGACGGGAATCTGCTTCACTGTTTGGATTATGCTGATTCTATCCACGCCATTAAATAAGTACATGGTGGTATTTGTGGAGTGCATACTAGCGGCATGGTCTTAGCTAAGAATTTATTGAGGGTAGGCTATTATTGGCCTACCATGGAATCTGATTGTTTCAACTTTGTAAAGAAATGTGAACTATGCCATAAATATGGAAACTTAATACACGCGTCGGCACACAAACCTTATAGCCTATTACAATGCCTTGGCCATTCTCTAAATGGGGCTTGTATCTCATAGGGAAGCTCCATCCTTCTTCTTCAGATGGTCATACTCACATCATCACTGCCACCGAATATTTTACCAAATGGGTAGAGGTTGTCCCTCTTACCTATGTTACTAGTGCGCAAATTTCAAAATTCATCATGAACCATCTCATATGTCGTTACGGGATCCCTTCAGCCATTATCATTGATAATGGTAAATGCTTAAAAAATAAGACAGTTAAAGCCTTATGTCAATGCTTCCATATCCATCTCAAGTGGTCAACCCCATATTACCCCCAAGGTAATAGACAAGCGGAAGCTACTAATAAAACCCTTGTACGGATTATTGAGAAAATGGTCAGTAAAACCAGTCCTAATTGGCATCTACAGATACATCCCGCCCTCTGGGCCTATCGTACTTCCATCCGCACTCCTATGGGTGTAACCCCATATTCACTTGTTCTATGGCACTGAAGCCATCATACCTTTGGAAGTGGAGCTTCCCTCCCTAAGAATATATCTCAAAGACTATCTTGATAAAGACGATGACTACAGAGTTTCTCGCTTAGCAGAGTTAGAACTATTAGATGAAAAGTGTATTAGAGCGCTCAATCACCTAAAATTCTATCAGAACAAAGTGTCTAGGGGATATAAAAAATGCATCATTCATCAAGAATTTGATGTAGGAGATCTAGTTCTCAAAGAAAATCAAAAGAACACCGTCAAAGACAGAGAAAAGAAAGGAAATTTAGAAGCTAATAGGCTATGTCCTTAAGTAGTGATTGCAAAATATGGATCAGGGTCCTACAAACTTACATATTCAGACGATGAAGAGCTTCCAGAACTTATGAACGCCATGCACCTCAAACAATTCTACGCTTAGGCATGATGAGAATATCATATAAGAACTAAAAACTAGAAAAACAAATAAAAAACAAGCAAAAAATGGAAAAATAAAGAAAACAGTAAAGAAAAAGTAGGTCATCCACATGTGAAAACCACGCAATTGTGGCACAGTGGGTAGGTCTTTGGGTGAAAACCAGTTTTTGGCACTCAAGGAAGATTCACCGACGCAAGTTACTCTTATGGCAGGATGGGTAATCGTCACCACTTTTTGGATATGACTTCCTTTACTAGGTCTAGGGATCCTACTAGAGCCACCTTTGTCGTACCATGGTCTGGTTTATTTTCTCTTATATCTACATGAAGGACATTACCTTTGTATACCCCCATCTAACGCTGAACGTATCTACACCATTGTCACCTTCGCATACATACACATGTGGCATTCTACCTTTTGTATGTTCCCACATCACGTTGGGGGCATCCACGCTTCTTTGTTCTTGTACATTGCTTTCAGAACATGACCTTGGAAAATACAAAAATCATTTGGAAAAAGGATACACAAAAATCTAAACATCTGTGAATTTCCCTTTTTCAGGGATAAAGCCACATTTGTTTCACAACGTTATCTTAGGGAAACCTAGACAACAATGAAGACAGCAGCTGTAAAAACTTATCTTTTTAGATAAACCCAAAAACATTAGAAAATATATCAATGTTGTCCCGCAAAAACAAGGTAATGCCTTAATTACTTTTAGTTGTTGGTTTGTATAGTTTTGATGTACTTAGCCTATTGATTTATTTTTTCTTTGAATGAATCATTTGCTTACCTTATATTGAATCTTGTTTGATTTAATTGTGTATTGCATTGCATTCATTTAGGATCTCTCATACTTGTGAAAAATTGTTGTAGGATTCTTTATTTGTTATGTGCATCTATTAGAATTCATTTTACTTGCTTAGATTGAGTACCACTTTCATCTCTTGCTAGCTTTTTACATGTGTTCGTTTAAATGGTATTTTGTTGTGTTGTTTGAATGTGTATATTTGTTTAGCTTTGTTAACTTTTGCTTGTATATTTTGCACAATTGTTTGTTATCACATCTACCATCTATCATTTCATCACATTTCTAACATCATTCACTACATCATATATGTACCAAAAATTCTAAGTACTACATCATGCATGTATGCTAAGCTAATCATCACATATCGTATCATCAATGGGGGCAAGAGGGGTTGCGCATAATCACAAATCTATCCCCCCCACACCAATATTATCTAGTATCATCCCAAGTGCTAGAATCAAAACTCTAAAACATCTCATAAATATAAAAACCATGTGGTGTTATCTACATCGACATCATCAATATGAAAGCATAAAACATACACATTTCTAAATCCAAGGTCTATCACATACATAAAAGAAAGGGAAATCATACATCATAATCAATGCTCATGCAAAGCATAATCACAGTATAGTATATCAAAATGTCCATATAATACATGTATAATTGTCCAAGTCAGTGCTCAAAATATACATCATTGATACAATATGCCATCTAAAATGGGCATGCATAAAAAAGAATCGAGCCTTCATCACGAGGCGTCATCAAAACAATAGTACATACAACTCTACATCAAAACCAGCCTTCATAAAAGGCATGTCTACAATACATCTGTACAAAAGGAAAAAGTAAAGAGCTCAACCACAGCTCTCACCCTCACCTGGGCTCCCGGGTCCATGACCTGGTGCATGAAAGAGAGGTGGCTATGATGGACCTGCACCAGGGGTACCACCCTATTGTTTGGTTGGCTGCTATTAAACCGGCTGCTCTATAATGAGCTACCGAACTAATCTAACTAAACGGCCTAATCACCATGACCTAGAGCATGTCTCACTCGCATCTAACTAATCAAAGGGAACAACTCATTGCTCTGTCAGGACTACCCTGAAGTAGGTAGTCCTATAATATAGGGCCTTGCCACCTGATCTCATTGCGTCCTGTATCAAATCAGCGTCCCTAGAAGAGATGGCTTCTTATAGGGCGACATCACTCTCACCTTTCACCCTATCAATATCATCCTGAGCCTACCTAGAGGCATCGACCTCTCGATCTCTATCTGCAGTAATAGCCTGCACCTAGGCTCGTGCCTGATCTCTTTATCTAAGGTAGCCCTATGACTGTGCCTGGGCGTGGTCCCTATGAGAAACAACTAGCTACACCTGATTCTGAGACTGATGCAAAAGACTCAATATTTGTGCCCCCTGCGCAGCCATCTCATGAATCTGACTCTGCCATAAAATACTATCATTGCCCTGTGTGGCTTGTGTCCTGGCCTGATCTCTCTCCATGGTCAAAATATGCACCTGAGCCTGTGCCTGATCTCACTCTACTATAAGGCCCTATACCTGTACCCTAGCTGCATCTCTCTCTCCAGCCACCTGTAGCTGGATAGCCATAGCTTCTTGTAACCACTCCTGAAGGATAGCCAGATGCCCACCGTCATCGCTACCCTCTAGAACATCAGGTGGTGGTCCCTACTCTGGAAGTACCTACTGGAGAGGGGTGTATATCCCCATTGGAATGCCCACTAGGGGCAACTCTATATCAACTGCCCTAAAAACTTGTCTCGGCCTAGGCCTAGAGCCCTATCCCTGTGGCTACTACGATGTTGGACCCTGTCCCCTACCCCTGACATATCGGTGTGATTCAGGCCCACCATCATCGTCGTCGTCATCGTCACTATCAGTACCACCAATAACTCCACCCTCACCACCACTAAGAGGCCCCACTAGAGGGGCTCTCACGCCAGTGTTTTATACCACCCTGGAAACAATCAAACGGCACGGAAGCACACCATAATACCATGGTCCATACTTGAGTGTAGTGCTCGAATTTCTAATCTGCCTCATTGGTACCCACATAGCAGGTACCACCTGTCAAAAACTGGCCAATGCTCTGTCACAATCGATCTATGGACCCATATCAAAATGCTAGACCTTGTCCCCTACCCCTGACATACTGGTGTGAGTCGGGCCCACCATCATCATCATCATCGTCGCTATCAGCACCACAAATAACTTCATCCTCACCACAATTAGGAGGCCCCACTGGAGGGGCTCTCATGCCGATGTTATATGTCACCCTAGAAACAGTCAAATAGCATGGAAGCACACCATGATACCATAGTCCATACTCGGGTGTAGTGCCCAGATTTCTAATCTGCCTCAGTGGTACCCACATAGTAGGTACCACCTGTTGAAAACTAGCCAGTGCTCTATCACAAGTGATCTGTGGACCCATATCAAAATGCTCTTGAGCTCTGCAAGCATACCATCTATCTGGCTCAGGAACATCCTAGGTAATGCCAAACTGCCTCTGACACCGATCTACCTTGTATAGCTCCCACATATAGCTGCGACTGCCTAAGATAAAGTGCTCTACTGCGGTAATGCCGAGCTCTAAACCATCCTCGGGCCACTAGAAATGTCTATAAGGTCTCCAAACCATGGAAGCCTGTCGCAGCTCATCCAACTCGTGCTGATAGTGGTATGCATCCCCCATGTATGGTCACACATCGTCCCCTGCTGGGACATAACCCATCATAGAAGGCTCGTCAGGAGCCCAAACTCTCAAAATCCCTAAGGGGTAACCAATGGCAATGTGGTCCCATGCCCAAATCTGCAGCAAGTGAGCAGGTCCTACCATCTTCTGACAGTAGTAAGTAATCAAGTGAAGGTCCCAGTATAGATGTGCTAAAATACACTGACCCCAGTAGTACGTCTCTCCCTCTACCAAACCATGAATCACTGCAAGGAATCCAATCAGAAATGAAGCACCGGTCTTTTCAGGGAGTAAGACTCCACTGAAAAAGACCATCATGTAGACCACTACTTAGTCTAACTCTGGATCATTGATGTATCATGATAATCTGATAGGCATCCCACGTCGTGGTATCGTCGGGACACCGAACAACTCTACAAGATATCACTGAATGTCGGTCCAACGAATCGTAGTCTGGATAAGCTAACCCTGAATCAAGACTTGCATAATATGCCATACGTCCTCCAGAGTAATGGTAGTCTCCCCGGTCGGGAGCCGGAAACACTGACTCTCGCTATGGCATCACTTTATTATGGTTGTCAAGAGGCCATGATCCAATGTAATATGTGGCATCTCGGCCACATGAGTCAATAATGTCACATATAGGAGGCTCTCCAAGGTCGCTCTATCTTCATCATCGAACTGTGCCTCTATCAATACTAACCGACCATAGCACTCGCGAGTCTGAAGAACGGGTAGTATGCGCTGCAAATTCTATCTATTTTTCTAAGGAAAAATATTTCTTCGAATCATCTAACTTACTAATTATTCTTTTCTTCTACACTAATCTGGTCTATTTTCTTCTATACTTGGCTATTTTACTAGCAAATTATTTTTCCCCCTTCCTTCTAGCGCCTACGCGCCCCTTTTGGCACCTGCGCACCCTCGCCGACGTGTACGCACCCTCCAGTCTTTTCTCCCTCTGCCACAGGCCACACAAAATGCATACGCACCTAGTGTGATGCCTACGCGCTTGCCTTGACGCGCACACATGCACATTCCTGTTCTGTCCTCACTCGACGCAGACGCTCCCCTCTAACACTAATTTCCCTCCCGACGGGTACTCGTGCGAGTATCCACTTTTTCGACGGATGCGCGTACGCCTCCCTATTCATTTTAATGCATATGCATGTATGCACCCATCAAACCGATGCATATGCCCACGCGCATGCGTCAAAATCAGTCCTACATACCCTCATAAAACCCTAAAAAGTGCAATAAATGCCTAATTAACTAGAAGGGATAGGCCACTCACGTAAGGTCCATCCATTGTGTCCTACATGAACTCCCGGATGCGATCTGCGTGTCTCCTCCTGCTTGGTATTTGAAAGGAACGATAACCAGATCGTACCAATCCAAGAACGCAGATGCTAATTAAACACTATGATCAATAAGATGAAAGCAATTCGCCAGAATAGCTTTACATAAAACCTTTGTAAACAAATGAGCAGCAATATCATATATTATTCTGGAACTCAATGAGAATGGGTCTTGCTTATATAGGCAAGGAATAATAGTCTAAGAACCAGTCAAGGTCATAAATCAAGGCATAAATCATGGAAAGAACTAGTCATCAAAGAACTAGTCAAGTTCATAGATTTATGAGAGAACTAGACATCAAGGATCTATTCAATACCATAGATCTAGGAAAGAACCAGTCAATACCATAGATCAAGGAAAGAACTATACCTAACAACTAGATAATATCTCCTAATATCGAAATAAATAAAAATAAATATCCACACACATAAGTGGGTGAGGATAAATACAATAAAGGTAAATAATGTACATAGGTGAACATGAGCTAAGGTAAATACCTACTCTAACACCCCCCCCTCAAGTGAAGCTAGGGGCCAAAATAGAAGTGGCATGTCCATAGTATGAGTCCTGGCAAATAGGCCTAATGAAATACTCATGTACAATAACTGGGAAAAAAAGGGACACCACAAGGTACCCAAAACCAGTAACAACAAAGTAAAGAGAGTAAAGACCCGCTCCAAGGCATCCTAAGAAGCTCGGCTCAATAAACTTGTACAATGCTGAAGAAGTTTGGTGTGCAGTGTAGTTTGAATCCACTACTGAATCACAAAACTCAAAAACAACTGACACTAGGCTCCACTAGAATAGCTCCATACAAGGATACTATCAACGGAGTGATGTCAAAAGTGCCAAAAAAACACCAAACATAATTCGATCAAGTGTTGTAAATAGGTGTGCCACGATCCAAGAACAATAACCAAAACAACAAGGCAAGGACACAAAATCCAGAGTGTCACGATCCAAGAAAATCCTACTTGAACACTGAAAAAATAACATTGGAATGCACTAAAATAGATCCCCCATAAGAGATATTATCAACATGCCAAAAGTGTCGAAAATACAGATACAAAATCTCTCAACAAACAAGAGAGATACACTACACCATGCTAAAGAAAAATGCTCAAAACAAGAAGCATCACAATGCATAAGGTATAGAAAGTGGAGCAAGAGGCCGAATGGTGGAGGAGCTACACCTGTAGAGTCCTCTCAACGAATGCCTATGTCATCGCCACGAGTGATCAGATATCCACCCCAAATCAACACGGATGGATGAAGAAGATGCCTGCATATGACTTGGTGCAAAATGCACAATGGGTGCATGCAAAAGAACATCATAATGTGTGTCAAGTTGATCATGTCTAACAACTAAAATCTCAGGTTTCTCAAGCCTGAGTGAAGGTGCAGAACTCATGTGTTGCTCATGATCCTCAGAAAGAGTCAAGTGAATAAAAAAAGGAGCTTTGTCAATGTGTGATCCCAATGAAGTATCTACACAAAAACCAATGTCATGGCGAGAATTCCACTTAACATGTGGAATAGAGGAAACAATACCCTGTGACTGTCTGCCAATGACTCCGCTAGTGAGACCCATAGAACAGAGAATGCGAGAATTGAATGCAGTGGTATGCTTCTTAAAAAAGCCATGCATCTGAGCAGAAGTAGGATACACAACATGTGGTATTGTAATAGGCACAGATGTGGAAGAGCATGCAGTAACAAGCTTCATAGGTGTATGAGCATCAAGAGCGGGAACATACTCAAAGTCTAACAGATCAATGTCAGTGGGTGCAGGACCAATAGCTACAAGTGGACTAGGAGCATATATATGGTCGTCCACAATATGATGGTGATGTTGTAGGCTAGCAAGTTTGTTCTGCAGGAAGTGTATTATTGTATCCTTATCGTGAATGAGTGACTGTAGAAGAGAATTTCACTTCTTGAGTGATCTATTTTCTTCCAAAAATTGTACAATATCCTCTTGAAGTCCACACACTTCAGAGAAAAACATATCATTCTCATAATCCATGATAGATATAAAATGCAACTCCCAGAAGTTTAGGACGTCGGGCTCAGCCGAAATTGTGTCCACAATTGATTATAACACTCCTCCATATTTGGCACTTTATAATTATAGTGCAAGTCTCAAAATAAATATTTCCAATGGAAAGAGCACGAAAAAATAATCACTTTTGCAAAAAACAGCACTCAAAACCGAGTTACCGATCAAAAGTTACAAGGTTTTTTTAATATTTTGTTATGTTATTTATTTTAGTTGCCACTAAAACAAAATAAATTGTTGTTGCCTTCACCACACAAATAAAATTAAAGGGTGCTGAAGTTAAGCACCTACTAATAGGAATCACAAGCTTTAAGCCCTCATATGACCAAGGGCTAAGGATTTTAATGGGTGTTTGCACAACTTACTATTCTGGGGTGTGTCACGTGTTTTCGAGAAAGTCACATCCAACTGCCTCTTCTGGTAAAAAATACTATTTCTGGACTGTGTAGAGAGTGACATTTACTTTCTGAAAATAGCAACCTGTGGATTTTCCTGAAATAGCAAAATCTGTGCACATCATTTGTGGACCCCTGCCAAAAGAGGAAAGATCCAAAAACCTTCTTGCACGTAAACCGAGATAAATACGCTGCAACAAAAACTTGCTCTGTGTAGATCTCAAAAAATCCAATAGACCCAAAAAAAATAATCCCGCGATTTCTTTTCTGGTGGGCATGAATCCCGAGGCAAACCAGTGTGCTTCTCTGCAACAACAAGAAAACCACAAAAAAATGACTGTCTGCAGAAACAGCTGAGTTTATAGTCGATCTTAAGGTTTTCATGCCTTCTGGATATAATGGAAGCCCCTGTTTTCCATAAAAATGCATGCAGCAACAACATACAACCAAATCCCAAATATATGAATATATAATGAATTTATGTGCAAAATAAAACTTACAGACGGATGTCAACAACAATATCCTGCTCTGATACCATGAAAATGAACGATGACCAGATCATACCAAGCCAAGAACACAGATGCTAATCAAACACCATGATCAATAAGGTGAAAGCAATTCGCCAAAATAGCTTTACATAAAACCTTTGCAAACAAATGAGCAACATTATCATATATTATTATGGACCTCAATGAGAATGGGCCTTGCTTATATATGCAAGGAATAACAGTCTAAGAACCAATCAAGGTCGTAGATCAAGCCATAAATCATGGAAAGAACTAGTCATCAAAGAACTAGTCAAGTTCATAGATTTATGAGAGAACTAGACATCAAGGATCTAGTCAATACCATAGATCTAGGAAAGAACTAGTCAATACCATAGATCAAGGAAATAACTATACCTAACAACTAGATAATATCTCCTAATATCTAAATAAATAAAAAGAAATATCCACACACATAAGTGGGTGAGGATAAATACAATAAAGGTAAATAATGTACCTAGGTGAACATGAGCTAAGGTAAATACCTACTTTAACAGTATTCTCACCATCTCACTCCAGGGTTGTCACCCTCGCTCGCAGTAAAAATTTACAAAGACTCTGGTAGAAATGAATTGGTCATGATTGATTTACCAACCCTGGGTGGGTATATTAACCCGTCGTGATGCCCCTGGGGCATGTTTTCTCTGCTATGATCATTATGACCTTATTTTATCCGCTATGATAATTATTTGTGTATTAAAATAATTATTTTTGCTAATTTTCACATGTTGGGCCACTTCGTGCCACCCTGTGGTTACTTCTCCGTCGTACTAAAATAATTTACGAACCTTTCGGGTGCATGTTCCCGCCTTTTCCTCTATTTTTCATCTATTTTCCCTCGCCGTGATAATTATTTATTAATTTATTTTAAAGAAATTATTCTCAACCCGTCTTCCTTCTTATGGGAATATATTATGGCTCTTTGACAGCCTCTCCTTCCCACTACCGCCCTCACGCATACTTTTAAGAAGATCTTTGATCTTTTGAAATTCTTCTGACCGATCAAAATAAAAATAAAAAAATTCATAAAACCATTTAAAAAACCAAAACATTGAAATACTTTGGAAATAGCTTAAAATTGGTAGAACCGATCATCTATGACTGAAATCTGTGTCTATTGCATGGCACTCATCCCATATCTTGCTAACGTTTTCAAATAGTTTTGAAACAATGACTCGTGCATCATCTAAATTTTCAAATCACCTACACAAGCTATGTTGCTTACTTCGTATGTATTCTGGGGCACTATCAGTTGCCTGGTACTATTTTCGTCGTGCACATTACTTTTTCACGGGACCCAAGTGTCCCCCATCTTTCCCCTTGTATAATACACCTTGCTTAGGGCATCATTCTTCACCCTTTTCATTTATCAGAACATTTGGGACTACATCTTAATAACAAAATATTTGTGCAACTATCTTGAACGTTGTTGGTTTAAGTGTCTTTGATTTTATTTATTTCCTTGTTATAGGATATTGTTTATTTCTTGTATTGCATTACATTCGTGTATGTTGTGTGGCGTTGGTCGTTTTTAGCACAAGATGGTTGTTTGTATCTTGGCTTTTCATGTCATTTTACGCTTCCATCGCATACTCACATTTTAATAAGGACCGATGAGGAGGATTCTAAGCATTATGATGATTATATATTGATGGCAATTGATTTTTCGATAGCTCAATATCCCTTTTTCTTCTTGTTTCTCATCTTCTCTGTGCACTTTTCTTTCTGTTGTTTTCTTTTTTTTTCGATCGTCGATTGTGTTTCTTCATCACCCCATCGACACTCGAGGGGGCATCCTTCATCCTTCATCCTATTAAATTTTTTTCTAACCCTTCAAAATTGTTCTGCTCGTTTGCGTCTGTCTACTTTCTTTGAAGTGATGTAGCTTACATCACCCTGAAGAGGGGAAAATGTAGACATATGTAGATTGATCAATGCATTATTATTCCTAATATTGTACTAACTATTATTCCCCTTGCAAATGTATGACACTTCATCAGTTAGATCTATCTAACTCCCCCCTTACGACACTCTGTTGGTCGTATTTCCTCCTATAAAATAACTAAATAGGTTATAATAACCTCTTCTTGGCTAATATTCCCTTCTTCACCACCTTTATTAGCTCTCTAGAGTGTCAATCCACTTCATTGGATTGATTAAGCTTTTCAAAAGCCCTTTAGAAAACCTAATTTCTCTCTCATTAATATTAATTACCCTCTAAACATGGTTAACTAGTCTTAACCATGGTCAATCTCTTCTAAACACAGTCAAACCTCACTTTGACTTGCTAAAAGTGCTTTTTGGACTTTAGCATTTGTCCCACATGCACCCAAATCTCCCATTTTTCCAAATGGAAAACTATAAATACGGCTAGACCCCCTCCCTCATTTTCCAAGAATTCTCTCTTCTTCCTAGCACAGATTCTAGTATTTTGTTTAGGCTTTAGATTGTATTTCATTTTCTTCCATTGAGCTAGTAGTATTTGATTTTGTATTTTTATAGCACAACTATGGAGTAAAAGGGAAGAATCATTGGCCTTGAAGCCATTGATGGGGAGATCTCTTTCTCTTAAAACACATAACTGAATGCTTAGATCCTCTTAGGTTCATTATTTCAAGCTTTCAAAGAATAGAGGTTAGTTTCATTTGTTTAATTTGCTTGTTTTCTTCAAATTAATGTATGCAAAGAAGGAACCCTTGCTCATTTCTTATCACATGGTCCATTGATCATATTGTTAAAAGTCTATGGGGTTTCTTTAGAGTCTTACCCCAATTCCATGGCTTTTGCAACTCTTCATTGAACACACATAGATCATTGACAAAGCTTCGGGCTCTGTAGTTGTGTAATTCTGTTCTACAGGAGTCAGCTTTCTACTAGCAAAACAAATAGGATGATCTACAATACCTTCTCTAGGTTTATCCAACACCATGCCAATGGCCATGCCAGAGGTGTCAACATGTACATGAAATGGTTTTTCCCATGAAGGAAAACATAGAATAGGTGCGGTAGTAAGTTTCTCCTTCAATGTCTCGAATGCGTGTTGTTGTTGTTCTCCCCAGTAGAATGTACCTTTCCTTTTAGTAACTCTTCTAATGGTGTAGCAACTTTGGCATAGCATTTGATAAAATTTCTGTAATATCCTGTATGACCCAAAAAAAATTACACCTCACTTTGACTGGTAGGATCCCTTAGGCCTATAATGACTGCAGACTTTGTTGGATCAACCAACAAACCCTCCGTGCAGATTATGTGTCCTAAAAGTATCCCAAATGGTGTAGCAAATATGCACTTCTTGATGTTCAAAGAGATACTCAACTGTCTACACCGTTCAAACATCAAGCGCAGATTGTCACATTGATACTTAACTAATCCATACACCATCCAATCGTCTAAATATACTTGTAAAAAGTTGTGAATGGATTCCTTGAATGCTTGGACAACTATGCGTGAAAATACAGTAGGCGCATTTTTTAGACCGAAGGGCATTACAGTATAGGCGAAGCTATCCCATTCAGTAGTAAATGTAGTCTTTTCTTGATCCTCCTGGGAAATCCTAACCTAATGTTATCCAAAGAACCCATATGTAAATGAATATATTTCACACCCTACAACTCCTTCTAGTATTTCCTCAATGAATGGCGTAGGGAATGGATCAGTTACACATGCAACATTCAGCTCCCTGTAGTCCACGCATATTCTAATCCGTCCATCCTTCTTGATACTGATCACCATTGGACTAACCCATTCTAACTCATCAAGGGGCTTGATAATTCCGGACTTCAACATGTTATCAATCTCTTCTTTGACCTTTTCAGGTAAATTGGGGTTCATTCTGTAAGGTCTCTTTCTAACTGGGTGCGCACCCTCTTTAAGATTTATCTTCATCTCCCCTAATGATTCATGCACGCCTTTAAGTTCATGGTACCCCCTAGGAAATAGGTACTGGTAATCCCTTAGTAACTCTATGATTTTAGCCACTTCAAAGTTTGACCAATAGTCTCTAATTATGGCTTCCTTAGGCTCAGTATTTGTTCCAATATTCACATGTTTTTTCTTCATGGGTTTGTGATAGGCACGCGTGGTCTTATCTGCACTGTCCAATACCTCACACCTTCCTGTTGAATGGTTTACATCCAAATTATTTACTTCTTCATCATCCACTAGGTAGACCATTTTTCCTTTCTCCTTCTCAAGGAAAGCACATTGAAGTAATGTTGCATCGGCCTCTGTTTCCTTATCAAGACGCGCTCTTGAGTCTTCTTTATCTAATAACTCCTGAATGATTTCTTCAACCTTGGCACTAGCCCCCATAGTTAAGCACCAAATAAATTTTAATACTTATTCCACCAGAGGCTTCGTAGAGAAGAATTCAAACTTCTGGGCCATTCCTGTAATTAAATTCTGCCAATTTCTAGTTTCTCTATGGATTTCTGCATAGACATACCAAGCACGCACGTAGCCTTGTAAAGTGGAATAAAACTGGTGCACCCATAGTGAAGTTGGTAAAGTTTCCTGCCCTTCTGTCCAGAGTCTCTCACACTTCTGAACGTGGTGTTGAACAAGTTGATTACCGTGATAAATGTAGATTTGAGTAGTTGCATTTCTCCTAAAGGACCTAGTAGTAAGAGCAATCCCAATTTCATTCCATCTGACAAGATTATCCCTTTGGACCACCCACTAGCGTGATGTTGTCCCACGTATTTTATATGCTAGCATATTTCTTCTTTCCACTGGGTCTATCCATATTTCTTCTATGGCACGCAGGAATACCATGTGATCCCCTTCTCCTATGTAATAACATACCGAGTTGTTACCTATCCTCCTGACATAACGTAGGTTTGTGCCTCGAGGGAATATGCTCTTTACTTCATGCCCTACCAACTCATAAGTGTTGTGAGCCCAATTATCACAAGCAACACTTGTAGTATCACTAATATACTGTGCATCCTCCCACTAAATTAGTCCTTCTTTTGTTGGTTCAATCATCTTTGGATCTCGGATGGTGCGTACATAAATCCTATTCAAGTCTTCTTCACTTAAGGGCTCAACATAGGGCGCAGACTTTCCATCTGTTAAAGGGATAATAACCCTTTCCTCTTTATTTTCAAAACTGATATAGCCCTTGTTGAACCGAAGATCAACATTATTTCTATAGCACCAAGGACGCCCCAATAGAGATGGGAAGCTATCTAACTTTGTCATTGCTAAAACTTCAAAGTCTCTAGTGAACCTAGCTCCTTGTATGGTAATGGATGCATCTTTCAAAACTCCTATGGGAGTGGCCTTAGTCCGATTAGCCATGAATAATACATTAGAGGATGGCTGCAATGGGGGTCTACCCATTTGTACCCATGCATCCAAGGTAAGAACATTTAACTTCGCGCATGTATCAATCAATAGCCACCCATCCACAAAAACATTCAGAGTGATTTCCTTGTCATAATCTAGGCTATGATGAGAGAGATTTACATGCAGGATCTGCCGTCCATTCTCAGTACTTGCACGGAGAGTGTTTCCTTTTAACCAACTCCCTAACAGTGGAATGATGTTTTCCTGGCGCAACATTTTACACACTTCCCTCAAGTCATCTATATCAATTTGGACCATCTCTGATGCTTTCTTTTACTCCTTCAAGTACTGGATCTCACCCTAAAAATTCCTTAGAACTTCCATGCTTTCCTGATAAACCTCCTTCTGATAGGTAGGATCTCGGTACCGTGCATGAAGAACCTCATCTTTAGTGATGGTAGGCTTTTGCTGCAATGCTTCTCTGGCATGTGCCACCTCAACACGGGTCATGATCTTCACTTGTAGTGCCTCAGATTCTACTTCCATCTTGGGCATCCATTGATTATCCATAGCATGTTGTATCCTAACCATCCCTGCGCCTTTGTTTTCTTGTTTATGTTGTTTACTCAGATGCTCATATAAGTCTGGGCACTCTTCATAGCTATGGTTCTTTCCGTAGAAAGAACATGTAATATTCTAAGGACATTCACACCTATAGTGGTTAGGAGATCTGCATGTATAGCATGTTCCACGAGGACACTCACTTCTTCCACCACCACGGCCTCATCCTTCGAATCCACCACGATATCCTCGACCTCTGCCATGAATGCCTTCAAAACACCCCTCATTCCGATCATAGAGCACCTGATTGTTCTCCCGGTCCTGATGCTCATTCTTGCCCTTAGAGTTATCTGAAACTCCTATCTGTTGTACACCAATATCTATAGGATCATGGATCTATCCAATCAGCTTGTAGTCCTCCATGTCATGAGTCATGGACCTGCAGATTTTACATTAGCTTGAAACGTTCTTCCTTACCATGTGTTGTAATAATGGGTAGTGGCTAGCATCATGGTTTAAGTGGCATATTTCACAATCCATCAACAATGATCGTACTGTTCTGCGAGGGAAACTATCCTTTGTGTGACCTTCTACTTCACAATCTATGCACTAAATCCCTGTGCACGTCTCATGTGTTGAATTTGCTAATAGTTTCTCCAACTATTTTTCCATTGTTGTTATTTTTGCTTCTAAAAATGGGCTCACCCCGATATCTATACTTCCAACTTCCTCAACGCACAAGGTTACTTCATGTGCTTCACGCGGATCAATGTATGTCTTATGTGAAAATGCCCTCCTAAAAGGGCTAATCAAGCCCCCAACGAACCATTATGCATGATGGCTTGCATGTATGTCATAAGAAAGCTTTGATAACAATGTTTTAAACTGTGCATCATACTCTCTAACACTTTGAGTAGTGCCTTGCTTAATATCTTTGAGCACACTTATACTCTTTAAGGAATGCATCCTTTAGAACTGTATAATCTATGCAAGTCTGATTAGGGTCAAACTTTTTGTACCAGTTGTGTGTGTGCCCTTGTAACATAGTAGCAAATTGGCTTTCCCTACGCTCAAAAGTTGTGATTCATTTTGTGTGCCACAATATTTCACACATGTGCACATGTTCATCAACATCTTCTATGCCCCTATACTCTGGAAGACGAAGATACATTTCCATGTAAATATTTTAGGGTTGGTGTGAACCTTGCCCACTTGATCCAGAACCTCTTGTGTTTCCCCTACCTCCAGAACCACCATATCCACCTAAACCAGAGTTACCTATGCCTCCTAATCCCAAACCTGTAGGCGGGGTTAGACCAGAAGATGTACTTCCCTATGTGCTAACAGTAGAACTGAACTATACCCCGACAGTTTGCAAAGCGTTACTACTCCCAGAAGTTAATCCAAAAATTGGTGCACTTGTATTATGTGCTGATGATACACCCGAAAAAGGTACTCCCGTATAATGATGAATTTGTTTTTGTTGCCTCATTATACTTAATTTGCCTTTCCTTTCTCTGCCTTTCTACCGTTAGGTCTGCCATATTTCACCAAACCTGCTCCTACCCCCGCGCGTGGTGAGATTTAGTTAGCCATCGATTTACTCTCCAGATTCAAGGTTACCATTAGGATCTTGATTACCAGAGGAATGCCTTGTAGGTAAGCTCCCCTTGGATATCGTAAAAACTGGAATTTAGCTACTTCTGGACACAAATAAGTGGAAATTGAGTATTTCAAGATATAATTGTTCAAGACACCATGAAACCATGTATCCACAGCTTGAGTCCAAATCAAATCAGCATCATAAAGGGCCTGGAATTCTTCCTACATCTATACAAGTGTGTGATACCTCCAATTCCACTTAGATGCATAAGCAATCAGCCACTCGTACAATTCTACTTGAAAGATAGCAAAAAATATCTCATATAAACTGTCATACATATTTTGTTCCACCCACACGTGTGCATTAAACTCATATCCAATGTGGAATCACAATGCGTATTCTTCTTCTAGATCGCGTATCCATTCTTCAACACTTACTAAGGTCAACCGATATGTCTTCATCACAAACCATCCTGAAAACAACTGAAAAATAGGGTCCCGACAACAAAACCAATGATGCAGCCTAGAATTCAGTGATACAAATCCAATAAAACCCTAGTTGCACTAACACATCACTCATCCTAGACTGAGTGCTCACCCAAAGCGTGGAAAAGGTACCAGGTCCCTCTTTAGGGTTGTTGTTGCAGGATGCTAGCATGATGAAGACTTAACACATATAGTTCCATTGCTAACACATCATTCTACAAAGCATACCATATCTATACCTAAGGGAGAATAGAATTAATTATTAACCATGATGAGATCAAAAACATACTAGATTCAGATACACACAAAACTAACACTTAGATTCAGCCAATATCCTTCATTATATTAAATGCCATAAGTATACAGAAGCTTCATTACAATATCAGTAGTATGCGCGTAACAGATTTAGCAACACAATCTCACTATATCTCCCTATGTGTTTACTCACCATCATACATGTATGTATAAGGGTGGGTACTTTCCCTTCATCGCTTATCTATTCCCAAAATAGGTCACATGTTATTATTAGCCACGTGCCGTTACAAAAATAGCCACACATGCAAGTGCGCTAACTATAGAATACTGCTAGCTAACTGACAGTAGTAGATCTATTTACGGCTTGTGTCCATGTAAAGTGATTCGTATCCAATCCTCCAAAAATAGCCAATGCATGGTGCGTACGTCTCTACCTCGTTTGTGTGCTCTGCACACCACCTCTAAAATTAGACCTTCATGAGCGAAAATGGCTAAGTCCTAAAAGCTGAACTTCTACCCCATGCCTCCCTATCCATTTGCACCTTTGAATATGACCTACTTTCCCACGCAGACTTCTTGCATGCTTTCTATCAAGTGTTCTCTTATCAACACTATTTACAAGAATTGATAACCTCTACTACAAAATGAGTTTTTACAAATCTTTATTCTCTTTATGATATCTTAAACCTATTTACTTATCTACTTTTATAATGTACACACACACACATATTATTTTTTTCTTATATTCCAAGACATATCTCCACATAGAAAACCTCAATTTAGGCTTGATAGTGATTTAATTTAATTTGGATTAAATCTGATTACGGATTAACTAATGTATAAATGCGAAAGTATAGTAGTGAAACAAGAAAACTAATATGTAATATTTGAAACCCTAAGCAAGAAGAAGAGAAAGAGGACTTAGTTGATTTACGCACAATCTGGGACTAATATTTATTGGGAAAAGTGATGAACATAATGGGAAGAGTGTTGTAAATGCTCACAAAAAATTATGTAACTCACGGACAAAGCCAGACATGGGCACCTGCAATAGGGAAAGGGCACCTAGGTGCTGGAGAGTGCTACTGGGCACCCTTGACTGTGTAAATAGTAAAAATATGATTTTTACATTATCACAAGATGTTCGATGTTGTTCCCAGTTGATCACCTGATGGTCGCTCTTTAAATGATGAAGGTACCTATAACCTACAAAAAAAATATTCACCTACACAAACCACAACAAACCCAAAAAAAGAAAGATACGGAATGTGGAGTTAAACTGACCCTAGTAGTCACCCTGAGATTTAACTTACGAATGAGTGTTGCATTACATCTTAGACTCCATATAGTTCTTCTGAGTTTTTGTGAGAATGATGCCCTTGTGCAAGTGCATTTGATAGCGGTTTGTAGCTAGAATTTACCAATGTAGTAGAATGTATGGATGGAATAGAATAAACTTCTCCTTCCTATGTTGTGTGTGTATAGTATGTAGTCCCTTGTCCCTTGAATGTATTCTAGATGGATGCTTTGGAGTGATATAGGTGCATTTTAGACTCCATATAGTTCTTCTGAGTTTTTGTGAGAATGATGCCCTTGTGCAAGTGCATTTGATAGCGGTTTGTAGCTAGAATTTACCAATGTAGTAGAATGTATGGATGGAATAGAATAAAATTCTCCTTCCTATGTTGTGTGTGTATAGTATGTAGTCCCTTGTCCCTTGAATGTATTCTAGATGGATTCTTTGGAGTGCTATAGGTGCATTTTAAAAGAAATATTAGGTGATAGTATTAATGCTTAGTGCTTGGTTCTTGGTCCCTCCTGTTGAACACATAACTATGTATTTATATGATTCCCCTGTTTGAATTTTGTAATTGACAATTGGAAGGCCGATCCATAAGTGAAAGAGATGCCCAAAAGATAAAATACATCCAAAAGGAGGAAGTAAGGTGAAAAGGGGTCTAGGGCACCTAGAGGGGACATGGATGCCTGGGCGCTCTTGTCCTAGCTGGGCACTAATGTTTGAAGCCATAAAAGATAAATCAATAAAATTTTGATTGGGTTATAGGGTGTGTAAGACCAAATAGAAAACAAAAAACAAAGAGAAGAGGCCAAAGATAGTCGTTAATTACTAGTTTTCTTGCTTAGGAATCATATGAATGCTAGTATGCTTTTAGGACCTATAAATTTACTCAAGTGCATGATTTTTTGTCTACAATTAGTTCCACTTTTGTAGGAAAGAATCCAATATTCTCCCAACCATATACTATTTGACCTTCTTCTAACATAGGATTAGCTTCTAGATAGTTTTAAGGTGATTCAGATTTATAATAGGGTGATATTACATTTACCTTATATAACTAGGCCTATTAAAATTCAATAATTTTACAAAAATATTCAACTCTCTTATTAAAATATTCAAAGTCCTCATTTTGGTGGGAAACCAAATATGAGGCTCTAGAAACCAAATCAAACACCCTATAGACTCAAATGACTTTTCTTATCTAAACATGATCATTTCAATGCATAGTGGAGCAAGACATGGCTCCTTATTACTTACAATCTTCCTCAGTAGGCTTGTTATACAAATATATACAAAATATATTTTTCTTAGTTGATGCTCCTATGTTAGTAAATAAGGTGTATATACGTAGCTATGTAGAAAAGTTCGTAACTCTGTCATTTTTAGCATTGTATTTAGGGATTTTCTAGACCATTCTAGGTTGTTTTTTAACTCTAATTTGATTTACTACACTTTTTGAAGGTGACCACATGTGGGAAAAATCAATATCCATGTATACATTCAATGTTCTAGACAAAATACAAACAGTAACATACAATCTATGTTAATAATCGAACTTCTTATTACATAATTCAATTTTATGCTACTACATATCATGAAACACCACACAATCAATAATTCACACAACATATTAACAAAATATCTAAATGCTTTCACACATTAGCACTCTAATAACCAAGATAAAACTAATTGAGCTTATGATTATGCATGTAGCTACTACACACTTACAAATTACATGATAAAGCAAACCATACAATGATTAAATAAAATAATTGATCTAAGAAATTTACCAAATAATTGAGCAAGAAATATTTAGAAAAACACCGACGTGATCATCAAAATAAAATATAAGTGATTTTTCATGAGTGGCTAGCAAAAATAAATTATAAATCTTTTGTGAAAAAAAAGGTGTACTATCTATTTTTAAGACTGAATGTCTTTCAATAATAGATCCTAAAAATAGGAAAGTGACTACCTATCCAAGATTTACTTAGAACTTCCACTTGAGGTCTCCCAAGTTAACTTGATTTGCCTCTATAAAAGCTCAACTACACATGCCTTAAAATCATTTATAATATACACCATCTCTAAAATTGGAGGTCTCATCAATGTAAGCACCTATTGAAGCAATATTGGGACCCTACTATAGATATGCTTGACGAATTCATTTAAAAGTGCATATTTCTCTACTTTTCCCTTGGCTGAAGTGACCAATGCTATGATAGTGGACGTATGTCCTACTGTATCATCATATGCAAAGTTAGAAGCTAGAGTGGAGATGAAATACTACAAATGTTGCTCAAAAAAAGTTGGTCCATTAAAGTGATATGATATTTGGCTAGAAGCTATGTGTCCTTTTTGTTGTACTTTGTAATTCATTTATCAACCCCTCCATTGAAGTCATCCAGGTAATCAATTATTTCATAATCTAGCCCATGTAGATCTTGCCTACATTTAAATTTTGGATTTTCACAAAAAGCACATTCAAGCATAGATTCTTTTTTATCACAGTTAATATATTTTCCATAATTGGGTTCATCCTTTTCATTCATGTGTGTTGGGTCCTGACCTAGATCGTCCCTTATTCTACCATATCTTTGTAATTTTTTATGGCTTTCAAAAGTTCATACAAAGTCCATAGAGCCATTCGTACATTGGACAAGGTTCTCTTAGGCACATTTGATTGTTTTTTTGCCTTGACGACATCCAATATAGCTTGCATCTTCCTAATCATATTAACATTAATCTGGTGTGTAGCATCAATGACAGATTAAGGCTCAATGTCCATGAACTATTTTCCTATGTGGATCCTTTTGGAAATTCTTGATATATATTCTTCTATCTCCATGTACTCTAAGGTTATCTCATGGGAAAATTTTCTCTTTGTTACCCTTTTCAAGTTGTTTGTAGGGGAATCATACTCTAGGGACACCTTAGGATATTCAACTTGTGTCATGTAAAAATACATTTCATGTCATCCATTAGGAGGATTATGTGTACTCTCTAGAGTATTTTGTGCAACTATAGTCATAGAAGGAAGAGCAGAGGAGGATCCTAATACTTTTGAAAAAATTATGGTGGGCATGGTAGTGCAAATTGAGGTTGAACATGTTTCAGTGGAGCCAATATTTGACTCATGAAACTTTTTTGTGACCCTGGGAGTTGGAAAAGAAGAAATGGGAATGAAATAAGGAATTGGGAGAAGTGGAAAAGGCCTACCTCGTAGAAAATTTTGACTAATGTAAGGAGTGATAGGAGGAAGTAATGGTGAATTAAGAAACCAATTGGATGATGGGGAAATTGGAGGAAGAGGTGGGAAATAAGAAAAATGCTACATTTATGCCTTTAATTTTTCCTTGGAAGGTCTTTTAACCATAGTGTCAGATGAAGTTGGAGCTGAAGTGGATACAATGGGCAAAGGAGTAGAAACCATAATTGAAGGAACTTTAACTATTACTTTCAATAATTTTGTTGTGGATACAATTAGTTGAGAATATGTCACCACAGTGACTTGAGGGGATATTTAAGAAAGGGGAATTGTGATTAGTGGAGGAATATATAAATATTTGGAAGGCATTGAAGATGAAATATAATGAGATGAAATAGTAGAAGTGATTGTAGAATAAAGAGGACAAGAAATAGGAAATCATGCCAAAATTTAAGCAAGAAGAGAAAGGGAGACAATAATATTATTTGAAATAGGATAGGAAAGAGGAACTCAGAATTCAATGGGATCCAATGTCCCATGATCACCTCCTACCTTATCATCATCACTAAAAGAAGAAAGGTTAATACTACTAGTAAAAAAGCTTGAGGAAAATGAGATATAAGAAGATGTAAGGATTGCAAAAGTAATTGTTGTGGAGAAAATAGAAAAAGAAGAACTGACCATAGTTATCATTGTAATTACTAGAGGAGAACTAAGAACAAGGCTAGTTACTTGTGTGCTTGAAGGTATCATGAGTTGTGCACTTGGAGATGATCTAGGATGGGAAGGAAAAACTTTTCCTCTAGATTTAGGAGGCACTCCTTAAATAAGTTTCTTGATTTTCTTGGTGTTTACACCCTGGTCATCTAAGTATTCCTCTTCTTATGGCTCGTATTCTTGCCTTAGTCTAAGCTATATCCCACCAACTCTACTATGCTACAAAATATGTGCATAAGTGACATTAAAATTCCTCACATTGATGGCCACAACTTGGTCATCAATAGTATCTTTATAAACTAGGTCCACACTAGGTCATCTATATGTATTTGATGCATATAGTAGAAAGTATGCATATATTGGGTATTTTTATAAAATTATGTCACTCTCACTAATATATCAAATATTCTTGAAGTATAATACTCTAAAAACATGATGGCTTGTGTGTTGTTGGTATTTTAATATTTTTCCAATCATTCAATATTATGGAACCTACTAGGGTAGGTAGAGGATGATAGATTACCTTTTGCTTCTTTTGATATTTTTCCACATGACTAGTATCATGGAAAAATTGATGTGCAATCTTTTACTCAACTATTTTGTTAGGTACAAACCTAGGCACTCTAAACGGTATGGTGAGGATTCTCTCCACTATAATTATAGTACAATCTGGATAACACTAGAAATCTCCCTAAGGAATCAATGTGTTGGTTATCCTTTGACTAACTCTAAGAATTTTGGTATCATAAATAGCATTAAAAATAATAGGGTAGTAGTGATTGCAAACTACCTCAATGAATTTTATATAATTATGTAGGTGCAAGTTACTAAAGACCCTAGGAACTATATTCTAGTGTTGAGGTGTCCAACTAGGAACTCCTTGAAATTTTTGAACTCCACATATTGCATCCAATAAGTAGGACATCATATATAAATTTCCCACTCTTTATTTCATGTCTATTAGGATATTATAGTGGTTGTAAGGTAAAATCTTGACCAAAGCAAGGATCTTTTCATCATCGATGATCATTGTTAACAAGGGTACCCAAGTCTTATTGACATGTACAATATCAAGTGCACTGAAAATTCTATTCATTAAGGCCATTCCAAATCTAACCCCTCGCCTAAATGACTTGATAGTCATCGTGTATGTGGATAATTTAGATTTGAAGTGGGTCTGGTCCTCTTCCTAATCTTTAAGAATTTCTCTAACCTTATTCTTTTGTCCTACTTTTCCACACACTATTAGTAAATGATAATAACTAGAAATGACATCCTCAATAATAGTACCAACTAGATTACCCACTTTTGATGTCGGGATCCCACTTATGCAACTTACATCAGCACCTACTATTCCCCAAAGTAAATCAATGCATGGCATCACTTTTGGTTTTCCTACTAGAATGTGTGGTACAGTCTGTTGAATACCCACTAGGTCAGCCATACATTGTGCTCTTTCTTAGTCTAATTCATAATCATTTATTATTGTTGCCTCTTCAACCTCCATTTTCATAGTTTTGTAATGGTCTGCTTCAATAACATGTTTGTCAAAAATCATATCTCCAAAGAGTTAGTTTGAGAAAAAGGTATGCAAATTAGCCTCCATTAACACCTATATTAAGTAACAATCAAATAACCATAGGAATTCAAATATCTTAATCTCTGAAAGATAATAATACTTTGTTTTTTTTCATATTGCTTGCTTTTCAACTTCAGATTCTCTATAATAGCTTAAATACAAGGTTCTTGATTATGAAATCATTTCGACCTATTTGAATCTTTCTAATTCATGCTAAAATGGTGGTATAATATTGCATCGTTCAAGTCCGTTTGGTTATTGATGTGTTTTGAGATTGAATTTGAGCAACTCATGTCTTTACAACTGATGTGGATTTAACTATCCATTTTTTATGATTGTATTCCATTCCTATAAATTTTTCTAGTCTTTTCATCTTTGAATCTCATTGTTACCATGTGGTGAGCTTTAGTAGCTTCCTTGTAAGAATAATGTTAGAGTGCAAAGAGAAAACCAATAAGAATGTTCCATATCTATATCTTTTGGTGTTTAATTTGATCCCATCCAAAATCTTGGCATGTTTTGTGTCTTTTCATAAGAATGTTGATCTGGCACAACCATTTTGGTTATCTTACTAGTTCCCCAAGTCACCATTTTCCTTCCTAAGCTCCAACTATTGAAAACATCATCCTCCCATAAAATTTCTTGTGTTTTTGCTAACATATTAATGTTTCCTCTATTTCTCATCATTTTAATGATTTGTGGGTTTGACGGCATATGCGACATTATTGGAAATCTAATTACATACCTAGACCTTCAAAGATGGGGCCCCTTGGCCTTTGAAACTTGGTATTTTGTAATTTCACAATTTTTCATTTCTCCAAGTTTGCAAACTATAATTCTACCCCCGCAACCCAAAAAAAGAATATTTGAAGCTTCTAGGGGTATACAGACCTTATAAGCAATTTTGTAAGTTTTACACAGTTACAAACTGGGATTACACTTTTTAGCCCCAACAAAGGAATATTCTTACATTTGATGACCTTTTTGAAAGTTCAAAGTTCATGTGGACGTGAAGATTGTAAGTTCTTCCCCAGGGGGCTACAGAAGGAATATCCATAGAATCTCAAATGCTACAAGGTAAAAAGTAACTTTATAGTTTACAACTTCATAGTTGTTTCAAGGCTACAAGATACACTTTCACTTCTAAGTCCTCATGAGAAGGACACATGGCATGATCTGGTGATAGTTGGTGGGCAGAATATTTTTACAACTTTGTAGTTTGTAGTTTCATTACTTTTACAATGTTGTTAATTGTGCTTCCATCTCTGAGGTGCAATGAGAAGGACATGTGATGACATACACTAACATCATGCATCTGAGGAAACTTTGTAGTGCCACGGTTGGAAATTTCATGGTTTTTGCACTATTTCTAACTTCTCTCCCACCCCCATTGGCCCGAAGATAAGGATATGTGCCAACACCCATCATAAAATCAAAAAAAAATGTCAAGACACATAAAGGGACCAAGAAAATGAATGAGTAGCACATCACTTAAGTAATTTTGATGTGCCCCATTTATTTATGTGTAAGGCCCATATTCAAACTCAAATTATGTAATCAATGGTCATAAATATGAAAAAAAACTGAGAGAGTATGGTTGTCATTAATGAAAACATGTGAGGGGCACTATATGTTTGAATCTCATGTTAAGTCCCACGCTTTGCATTTGAATTTGGAGACTACTAAGTGTTTTGGAACCCTAGAATGAGAAAGAACCCTAGTTTTTGTAATTGAGTCGTGTGAAGATTGTGTTCAAGCTTTAGCGGTGTTTGAGGACTCGTGTTAATTCTGAAAAGAGCTACAACTACTTTTGTGTGTGTATAAGTTCTTGAATGTGGCATCTTTATGTTTTATGATATTACAAGACCATTTTAGGAATTAAGAGAAATTTCTTATATTCCCTTGGTTGTTCCCTAAGTTAAATTGTTCACCCTTCTACTCTAAAACAATAAAGATCTAGCTTATCAGTTTCTCAACCTCATCCCACCTCACTTCTGACTTAGAAAATATAACAGATACAGACCTAGGCAATGCAAACTTGGATGATTTCCTTCAGATATTGCATGTGGCTGATCAAAAATCATGGAGAAAAATTCAATAGTGTCATTTCCCTAGTAACTGCATTTCCCCCATCATCTTGATATCTAAAATTAATATGGACTTGTGCAGAGAACTATGACCCAGTAAGGAGGGAGGTTAGAGATGGGAGTGGTAATTTAGTTCTATCAGTAACTCCAGATGCTTTTGATGAAATGTTAGGACTATCAAAATCTAATGAAATAGTAGATATCTAAGTGGAAAAAGTGGGTAAATTTTGGAATGTCAATCATGCAAAGTATTCGAAGGTATTGAATAACTAATGGCTTGAGAATTCAAAATTCTTTGCTACTAGAATCCCAAAAATATTGAGTAGATTTGATTTCATTGAAGATATTGGGGACCTCATCACCATGTTGAACAGGGTGTTGGGAAATGATTCTACATATCATTACCATGATTAGATTTTTAGGTGCATTTAAATCGTTCTAAGTGGAAAAACACCTATATACTAAGTGGAGTTAATAAGTGATGGTATTCATCAATAACTCATCAAAATGGCAGTACATATTCAGGAGGGTTCTGGTACCAAATATGAATTCTTCATGACTTCATATCTAGTATACAATGTTGCATGCCACAGGTGATTCCCTAGATTGGCGAAGGAAAATTAATTTTCTCATAACAAGGTATATGATGTATACATGCAACTCAACTCGTAGAATCAAAAGTATAATTTTAGGTTGGTGTATGATGCCTTTTTTCCTCTATCCTTTGTTTATTCAAGCCTGGATAGGAAATAGTATAGGATGTCATCTAGGGAAAGAGAATTGATTACTAAATACAGATGTTATTTCATCTAATTCATATTCTTCACTTACATTAGAGTAAGTGATTTCCAAGGAACACCATATATGTTGCCTACATACTCAAATGATAAGTGGGCATTACTGGAATTGTCAAGGAAACTTGTGGATGTCCAAAATATTATCACAGGAAAGCACAAAACCAATTTCAAGTTCCTAATTACTATTAGGAGATATGCATGCCCTAAAGTGGTCAAGACCCAACTCCTAAATGCTAAGATGAACAGGGATATTTTGAACAAATTTCAAGCAAGATCCAATTAAGACATCAAGTGGATGAGCATGAGCCTCATTATGAGAATGTTTGGATGGACTACAAGGATGAAGAAGAAGTAATAATTAGGGACCTCTCCTAGATAACCCTCGCCCAATTCATTGACTACAAGATTACAGTTGTTCCTAAAGTTGTGGTGGATGATGGAGATGAATTAAGCAAGTATTATACATATAATAACATTGTAGCACATTCGGTGCCACCTCTCGATTGGGACACAAAGGATACTATCTACTTACATAATAGAACTACTCAAATAATCAAGAAGACCCTATTCTAGCTAATAGGGAAAAGAGTTGACCTATCCCTACAAAACACTATAGATTTAAGGGAGTACATGGCCATGGGTGAAATTAGGGATGAACTTCCACCTTTTGTAAAAGGTGCCTCAGGTTCAGATCATTTGAAGGGAAAATCTCCACATATTTCCATCAAAGGACCAATTATAAAGATAGTGGAGGAATTGAGTGTTGCCACAAGTAAAACAAAGACCTGTGTGTCTAAATTAAAACAAAGAACTCAAGAAATGTTGAGTAAAGTAATCAAGGATGTCCCTATTATTTAGGCCACCCCCATATATGTAGTGCCCCATCTTGTTTCTAGGCCCAGGGTGATTATTCCCCAAGGAAAAACCTAATTAGATGCATTTTCCTCTTCTCCATAGGGATATCCTAGCAAGGGAAAGAGAATGAGGAGAAGTATTTCACCCAGCCAACCATGATGAGTCCAATTTTTGGAGATCATTACTGTGGAATTGGAGGAAAACCAATGACCAAGCACTTTGTGAGGGTAAAAAAGGAAAAATTGACAACACCTGGAGCAAAAACAGTTATAAATACACCCATACAAGGAGCTTCCTAAGCCTTGAGGTACTTGCCAAAGTATGAGAGACTCCCAAGGTAGTTGGTACCACCCCACCTCCTACATCACAAGAAGTTTTTATCTCAGCCACAAATCAAGAAGAACAAGTGCAGAATGTATCTAAAGTTTTGGGGCAAGAAGAGCAAGATATATCTCATGAGAAAGCCTTCACAGACTTATTGCATGGCCTAGGATAGGATGTTAGAGCTGACCTTCACCATAAAGATGTCCAAGATGCAACTGTTCAAGTCTCATCAATAGAAGAAAAGGGAGGAATCCTAGTATCACCTCAACAATCCACCATAGAAGAGGCAATAACATCAAGAGCTAAGTAACCAAGTATAAAATAAGTTCTTGTGACAAAGATTGAATAACCATAGGCTATGGACATTCTTCAAATAGTTCTAAAATTATTGGAGAAAGTGATGGAAACTCATGAAGTTATAGGGGAAAATGTGGAAACAAAAGCTCAGGGTCAGTAAAAGATACAAACTGATCTAGACAAAGAGCCTTCTCCATCAAGGAAAGAAGGGGCTAAAATTGAAGTTATTGAGCCTACAGATGCAAGTGCCCCACACCTTTCAATTAAGATGGAAGAATAGGAAAAGGAAAAGGAAAAGGAGTAAAAAAAGGATGGAACACAATTACAGTCAACTAAAAGGGTGGATACACTACTAGTACATGTTGATTATTCCAATCTCACATTCTCCAAATCATAGGAATGTGTGGTTATACCAAGTTCCTCCCAGCAGCAAGCACAAGTGATGTAGGTGCATCAACCTTATACATAAGAAAGTTTTTTTTTTCAATGAGTTTTGGTTTTTTGTAGGTCTTATGATTCTTTTCAAGTGTTCTTGAATCCCTCTTAGTCATCTTAAGTCCCTCCATAAGTTTTAAGTGCGTATTTTGGATTTTCCCTCTAAAATGAATATTTGAATATTTGAATTTATAAGCTAAGGGTCTAAAAGTTGTAATGTTGTAATTTAATTCATGAAAGGTGTAAAATTTCATAAAGGACTATATATGATTGTTGTCCTACAAATGTACAACATGGAAATTGACAATTTCCAAGCACGACAACTATACCCCTGTGCCAAAATTTTCATGTTTTATCATTCCCAGGCATCCTACTTCAAATCTGCCAGTCTAATCACCCCCTATTTGATTTCAAATTCATCCCCCTAGGTGATTTAGGAAATTCCATTCGTTCCCCCTAGGTGATTTTAGGAAGTTCTGAAAAAGATGCTATCTTCTGGAAATATTGGGAAGGGCTATTGTTGACCTTCCCAGGACTAGATCAACCCCCCTAGAGTGGAACAGGAGGGAAAAATTCAACATGGAGGTGAATTGAAGACCCTATAACATCATGGAAATTATTTTGGAAGGTTTAGGGAATTTTTGAAATACTTGGAGCAGTCTGAGTAAAAAATAGGGTTCACAAGCCTAGGCAGTACACAGGCCTAAAACAACTGTTGGGCTTCAGAAGAAGATTATGGGAGCTCCAGATGGAGTTAGAAGTAAAAAAAACATCTCCAGAAATAGGATTCCAATACCTACATGATGGTGAAATCATATTTTTCACAACACCTTGGTGCATAGGATTTGCAGGTAGTTTTTATCAGGCACAAGTGGAGTCTCAAATCACAAATCCAATTTTTTAGGGATCAGATGGATGAATAAAGACATGATAACCCCCACCATTGGATTAATAATTCCATTTCTAGTAAGGATCATATAAAATTTCACCAATAAATTCCACTGGGAGCTCAAGTTATCATCGTTCCAAGTTACCCTCTCAAAGGTAGTTCAAGACTTAGTCATTTTTCGGGAGGACACGTGTCAGCACCAGGAGCCTGGCGGGATTTATGTCCCAAATCCCTGAGGTCAGGTACACCAACCCTTGAAAAATTTTCCCAGCCCCCATGTGACCTCTTGGACCCTCATGTGACCTCCAGACTTGACAGTTCAGCCCCCAGGTGCATTTTTGGAGCATTCATTCCCTGTCGTCGGATCAAGTGCCATGTGTCAGCTCTAGGACCACTGTGGAAACTGATGTCCCTCATGTCCCTGAGTTCATGAAAATCAATCATGTAAAAATGTTCCCAGCCCCTATGGGGAGTCTTTTGGTCACCCACGTGACCAACTTTCAGCCCCTAGGTGCATTTTTTTTCCATTCTATGCCATCGGATCAGCGCCACGTGTCATCCTAATGTCCCTCCGTCCCTGAGAATAGGGACATCAGAGATAAGATCCTATGGGAAGTATTTTGAATCGAGGACACATGGCATCACCTTGACCACTGTGGAAATTGATGTCCCTCATGTCCCTGAGGTCAGGGACATCAGGGACACAAAAAATGTCACCCAGCCCCTCCATGTGCATTTCTTTGAAAATTTAAATCCGACACTTAGTCGTTTCTTCCCCTCATTTCTCCTTCACAGCTTCATACCTTGTCATGGCTCTGTGTATGATTGTCCAGACACCTGGTCCACCATTTTTGCTTGAAAATAGCTCCACCATGGCCACATAAACACTCCACACCATGAAAATACACATATTTTAGGAAGGAATGATCAAAAGTGGAGTGAAAAGACGAAGAACGGGAAGAAAATGATGTTTTTTTCCAGATAACCATGAAGCCACCCGATCAAAAAACTCCTCATATCTTGCAAAGTACAAGTCAGATCGAGATGTCATCTTTTGAATAATTTCACATTTTGCAAGACAATCAAGATGCAACAAACAAGAGGTCAAATGGTGCCCAGAATCATTTGCTCCAACAAAATCCTCACTTCATGCACTGGCTCACATTCATTGGATTTCCCATCACTCCGGCAATGAAAATGAACTAAAAACTTACACATGGGCTCCAAATAAAAAAACTATCACAATGGAGTTTTTTTCATCTCAAATGGAGACAAAAACTAGACCTACAAATTTCAAGCTCCATTAATGGCCGCCATGGTAGCTCTGTGCCCAAAGCCACTGCCAAGTCAAAATTTCAAAATTTATTTCCAATCATTCTAGTCGGAAAAACTATGTGAAATTCAGAGGGTGTGATCATAACGACAAGATGAGTCCAAAAAAGTATGTTCCATTACAAATCAAGCACTAGAAACACACTTTCTAAAAATAGTAAGTTTTCCTATATAGACTTGCTATGTTTGGAAAGTCATCATCAAAAGAAGCTGAGACAAAGGCAACGGGCATTGAAGATCACGAGGAAGCCAAAATGAGTGTTCAGAGTAGAAAATAGTGAAAATGACCACTTACTAAAAATAGTAAGTCCCTTATATGGGTGCTTACTAAAAATAGTAAGTCACCCCAAAGAAGTGGTTGAGGCAAGGGTAGGGTGTGCAATATCGAATGAGGGAGTTCATCACATCATGATGGTTAAGAAGAGGCAAAAAGCAACTCTCACTAAAAATAGTATATCATACGCAGGCTGGGAGTTACGGTCATCAACAGAATAGTTCACTCAACTTGGAAAGCATTCATGAGCTGATTTGAAGGAGATTCACAGTGTGCAAGGGAGTTTGAAGATTCAGAGTTTCACTGTATTTGGAGCTTTCCATCAACGAGGATCAACAGACTTCATCAGGAATGACATCTCCTCTTCTTCTTCTCTCTCTCTTTCTCTCTCCTCTTCCCCCCAAATTTCTCTCACTTTCCATTATTCTAATTTTGCATTGGGATTGCACTTTTTTATATGTCCTAATGTTCCTAATGTAATAAGTCACCTTTACATTATATAAAGGGACTTAAAAATTTTCCTAGGAAGTTGAAAAGTTTTAAGTTGTGCGAGGACATATGAAAAGGCATTGGGGGTAGATGAAGAGTCATATTCTACTCTATAAATTGTAACGCCATTCCCATTTCAAAGGGTTGGCAATTGATCTTGTAAACTCAAGAGTGCATTGTACCTAGAGAAATAAAAGGAGATAGCCATTTTTCTTCCTTTCCCCCCTTTCTCAAATTTCTTCCATTTCTCCACTATGTACAACTTTTGTTTAAGAAATCAATACAAGAAGAAGGAGTTTCTAGCTTTCTTTGACTAAGGGATTTCATGATACTTTGTGAGTTCATCAAATTCTATTTGGTCTTGTTGTCATTTACAGGGTTGTTTCTTCTCATAAATGCATGTGTGAAGTTTCTAACTAGTGTATGTGCAGGAATCTGATTTTCTACCTGCAGCATTAGTTCTCCTACCTCTTTTCTCACTCCCTTTCCCACTTTCAAACAAATTCTTCCCTAGCAAGAGATTGCTAGCTTTTTCACAAGGTTAGTGGAGTGCCCCTGTTGGATCCCCGGTCGAAAGGCCACCACAGAAATCCACCTTTCTCATGTGCATGCACATATGGAAGCTACACTGGTTAAGTAGAGGGACTTAGATTCCCAAATCTGTTGGCAAGAAATCCACAAGTTTTTCCACCTAAAAAATTTTCTCGCCAATATTTTTTTGGCACCCACCTATGGGGCATATTTAGTAGCATCTGCACCCAATATATGACCACAAGTTCTGAAAATTAAAAAAAAATCAAATATTGAAAAAAAAAGATTTTATGAAAGTTCATTGCCAAAAGATACACTACTTGATTTTTGCACGTGACTTTTCACATTCCACAGTGTCCTTTCGTGTTCCCACTGCAAAAGTTTCCAAAAGCTGGCTGAAGGAAAATACACCAGGTTGAGCAGGTTGAGAGGTGTTGTTGATTCCAATTTCGAGGCTTTGAAAAATCAGAAAGAACGAATTAGAGATAATCCATACTTCTTCTCTCAAGCCTCCTCTCCATCTATGGTCTTCAAGAAGTTCACCTAGCAATCCTATCAAAACTCCTGTTGATACTCCCCCTTCAAATTCTCCCATTTTTCAACCACCATTGGTCATTGAGTTCCCAGAAGAAGAAGAATTTGTAGAAGAAAGAGTAGAAGTAGAAACAAAAATGGAAGATGAAGAAGAAATACCTCAACCCATTGTTCCATGGGGAAGGAATACAAGCCCGCTTGCTCTTAAACCCCTCTTCACAATCTACCAATGGGTTCCCGTAAGAAATTTCCAAATTTCAAAGGTGACAACACACAACATCCTGAAGAACACATTCACTGCTTTCACGACATCATGTGGAATTCTTGGTGTCCAACATGAAAATGTTGCTGTGAGACTGTTCGTGGAGTCCCTCCAATAAAAAATAGTAGAATGGTTTTACCTCTTTCCTGCCCGATCCATCACGGGTTGGAATGACATCAAGGATGCCTTTGAAGAGAGATTTAAATCAACTGAAGACTGTCAAGACCTCTTGGTGCAGTTGGCTCAAATGAGGAAAGGAGAAAATGAAACCATGAGAGACTTCATGGCTCGTTTTGAATGGTTTCTTCACAGGATACCTGAAGAGGATTCGCCATCTCAAAACAATGTCAAGAGATTCTTCATCAATGCTCAATCATCAAAAGTAGGATTTTTTCTGCGAAGAGCCCAACCAAGGAACATTGTAGAAGCACAAAGGATGGCCATTGAACTTGATGACGATCTCATCCTCTCTAGAAAGATCAAGAATCCATCAAAGGGAAAGACCCAACATCCTGGAGATGAGAGAACCAATCCATCGCTGCAAAAGTTGGTGAATGAGATGGCATCTTTGAAGAGGGAATTATTTGAATGAGTATCTTCTCAAAGAAGCAACATAAATCAGATTGCAGGAGCACCCCAAAGGCTCACCTTGGAGGCCCCACCCGTGAATGTAAATTGTAGATTTCAAGAAAGTGAAGAAGAGTTTGAACAAGAAAGTGAAGGTGGTAATTTCCTAGAAAGTGATCAGTTTGAAAATGATACACAAATCAGATTCTGTGAGTATTCTGGATGTGATGAAGAAGATGAAGAAGATGCACCCAGTTTCTCATGTGCGGTATTCACTCATTCTTAGTATGAGAAAGGAAAATCTCCTTCCACTGTTGTAAAAAAAAGAAGATTGAAGATCCTCTTGTGGTGACTCCACAAAATAAAATAATCAATCGAGGATCCCCACTTCCATCTTCCATGAAGTCTACATTGTTGGAGCCTGACCCTGTAGCAAGTAAGAAGACTCCCGCAATCCCAAGTAAGCTTTCCAATTCCTCTTCCATTTCTAAATCTAAATTTGCTCCTATAAAATCTAATACCTTGAAAGCTCCTAGTGTGCCATTCAAAATACCATCCATTCCTCAAACATCAAATATTTCTCCCAAGCCTATCTAGACTCCAAAATCAGTCCCTTCACCCCCCTTTTCCACATCTGCTCCCTTTGACTTCATAGAATATGCAAACAAGGCCAAAGTGCAGATTACTGAAACTGAATATTTGCGGACTCATCCTGAACAATTTGAGAGGTTCATTTGATATATCAGGAGTGGTATTCTAACACCCAATGATGTATCTCATCATCCTAAAGGAATACTACCAAACCCACCTACACCTCCCTCATAGAACATGCTTTCTCTGAGTGCATCAAAGACTGATAAAGTTGAACCTTTCTATGTCTCCCTTCTTGTTAGAGAATATGTACTGAACAATTGCATAATAGATTATGGTGCCTCAGACAATGTGATGCCTTTGAAGGTCACCAAGGCTCTCAAACTTACCATGACTCCACCTAGTGGCTCTTGTTACTCTTTAGATTTGAGAAAGTTCTCACTTGTAGGGAAGGTCAAAGATACACAGGTGTCTCTCACCAAATTTCTAGACAAGAAGATTTAAGTGATGATTTTGGTAGCCGATGTCCCAGCCTCATTCGGAATGTTGCTAAGTAGAATTTTCTGCCGAGACTTGGGAGGTGAAATTCAGATGAATTGGTCATCCACAACCATACCAGTGAAGGGAGACATGGAGAAATTACTTCCTGAAAAGAAGATGAGGTACATGGTATGAAAATTCTAGAAGCCCAGAAGCTAACATTTTGTACCAGGGTAGTAGGTGGATGAATCACTTTGTGGCAACTGAGGAGGAGGAGGATATCCCCATCTTGATAGGTCCAGACATGCCTTCCTAGAGAGATTTGGACTTTGAAGAAGCATTGAGGAGATTCGAGTTACAAGAGGGCAGCCCTGAATTGCCAGATGATGCAGACCATGAGGAAGAAGAAATGGTTCTTGATGATTTTCAAGAAGAAAAATCAGTTTATATGCTTTTCCAAGATGAGGAGTTATTCTCATTCCCATTTGGGGATGAGGATGATCTCAGTTAGGCCATCTATGGAGAGACAAAATCAGCTTGTGATGAGCCCGTGAAAGGTTTGAAAGAAATGTTTGTACAAGAAATGCTTAGAGCCGCAAAAGAAACTGAATCTCAAGCTCCTGATGCAAGCCACAAATCTGTAAGAAAAGTGTGAAGCTGATTTGGAAGCCTTAACTAATGTGAAGGTTGGCCATATTGAGATAAGGCAAGATGAAACATATGATGCCACTCTTGCACTAATGATTGATGGATGCAATACCGGAATGGAGATATTTTCTTTCCCATTTTAAGATGAAGACTCTTTCCATGAAGAAGAAATTGAAGTAAGGAGTTTCGAGACCTCTAAAGATGATGCTCTTTTTGATGAACGATCGATAGAGTGCAACGATTCTCAATATGATGAGGTAATACCTCCAGATAGTTTCCTTGAGCCGCAAAATAAAGATTCTTCAAATGCATATAAAGATGAGCTGTAGGAAATGAATGAAGCATAACTTTGTGCAAGAAATATTGGATGCAATAGAAGTTGTGGAAGACCTTGAGCTTATTCTTAATCTCTTCACTCGTGTCATGGATATACAAGACAAGTATGAGTCACCTTCAATCCTCCCATCAATACTCAAATGCCTCACGATGGAGTAGAGATAAAGGATGAATCAAATATTTCTCATAGAGAAGATATCAATGAGCATAGACCTAGGAAAGAAAGTAGCTCAAAATATCAAAGGAATTGGAACAAAAATCAGCTTTGGGACACCAATGAGATGCTCGATGGAGAATCATCTATATCGATAAACATGGAAGGCAAGTGGCACTATGAAACCAAATTCAAAGAACATAAAGGCAGTGGAATTTCTAAGCAAGGACCTAGGCATCAAGAAGCTCACATGGACTCACTCCTACCAAGTACACAGACAATTGTGAAATCACCTAGCTTTCATAAACAGCTAAGGAGGGGAGGCTACTTTCTGGAACCCATCAATGGCTTCGCAGAACATCATCATTCGGTGTTTCCTCTTCAAGGGTAACTTTTGAGAAATGAAAAGTGCTTCAGTGAAAGCGGGTTGTCCCTCGCCTTGTACCATAAGTTATTTTAAGGTGTGTTTCCCTTTCTTTTGCATATGTTTCCCTTCCTGTTGTGTTTTGTGTGTTTTCTTTCCGTCATTTTCATGTGCGTGTGTGTTTCCTTCTTCTTTCTCTCTTGTTATAGGTTGTACATGACTCCGCATGACCCAGTGGATAAGGCACTAGTCAACGAATTATATGGTCTAAAATTGAGATTCTAGATTCCCATTTCATGTCTTTCCTACACTCATTCCATGCCATGTCCCCAAGCTAGATCTAGTTGTTGTTGTGCAAATGTGCAACAGGGAAATTGGCAATTTTCGAGCACGACAACTATACCCCTGTGCCTAAACTTTCATGTTTTATCATTCCCAGGAACCCCAAGTCAAATCCATCAACTTGGTCTCCCCCTATTTGATGTCAAATTCATCCCCCTAGGTGATTTAGGAAAGTCCATTCATTCCCCCTAGGTGATTTTAGGAAGTTCTGAAAAGATGCTATCTTCTGGCAGTATTGGGAAGGGTTATCGTTGGCCTTCCCAGGACTGGATCAACCCCCTGGAGTGGAAAGGAAGGGAAAAATTCAACATGGAGGTGAATTTAAGACCTTAGAACATCATGGAAATTATTTTGGAAGGTTTGGGGAAGTTTTGAAAGACTTGGAGCAGTCTGAGTAAAAACAGGGTTCACAAGCCTAGGTAGTACACAGGCCTAAAACAGCTGATTGGGCTTCAGAAGAAGATTTTGGGAGCTCCAGATGGAGTTAGAAGTAAAAAAAACATCTCCAGAAAGAGGATTCCAATACCTACATGATGGTGAAATCATATTTTTCACAACACCTTGGCGCATAGGATTTTTAGGCAGTTTTTATCAGGCACAAGTGGAGTCTCAAATCACAAATCCAATTTTTCAGGGATCATATGGATGAATCAAGACATGAACCCCACCATTGGATTAAAAATTTCATTTCTAGTCAGGATCATATAAAATTTCACCAATAAATTCCACCGGGAGCTCAAGTTATCATCGTTCCAAGTTACCCTCTCAAAGGCAGTTCAGGACTTAGTCATTTTTTGGGAGGACACGTGTCAGCACCAGGAGCCTGGTGGGATTTCATGTCCCCTGACATCCCTGAGGTCAGGTACACCAACCCTTGAAAAATTATCCCAGCCCCCATGTGACCTCTTGGGCCCTCATATGACCTCCAGACTGATAGACAGTTCAGCCCTTGTCGTCGGATACATTTTTGGAGCATCCATTCACCCGTGTGACCGACTTTCAGCCCACAGGTGCATTTTTGGATTCCCTGCCGTCGGATCAAGCACCACGTGTCAGCTCCAGGACCACCGTGGAAACTGATTTCCCTTATGTCCCTAAGGTGAGGGACATCAGACATGGAAAAATTTTCCCAACCCCTATGGGGAGTCTTTTGGACACCCATGTGACTGACTTTCAACCCCCAGGTGCATTTTTCAAGCAAATCCCCTGCCGTCAGATCGAGGACACATGGCATCACCTTGACCACCGTGGAAATTGATGTCCCTCATGTCCCTAAGGTCAGGGACATTAGGGACACAAAAATTCACCCAGCCCCTCCATGTGCATTTCTTTGAAAATTTAAATCTGGCACTTAGTCATTTCTTCCCCCTCATTTCTCCTTCACAACTTCATACCTTGCCATGGCTTCATGAATGATTGTCCAAACACCTGGTCCACCATTGTTACTCTAAACCAGCTCTGCCATGGCCACTTAAACTCTCCACACCATGAATGCACAGTAATATGCAAGCCTCAAAGAAAAATGGAGTGAAATGACAAAGAACGACGAGAAAAATGGAGTAAAATGACAAAGAACGATGAGAAAATGGAGATTTTTCACCAGATAACTACGAAGCCACCTGATCAAAAACTCATCATATCTTGTAAAGTACAAGTCAGATCAAGATGCCATCTTTTGCATAATTTCACATTTTTCAAGACAATCAAGATGCAACAAACAAGAGGTCAAATGGTAACCAGAATCATTTGCTCCAACAAAATCCTCACTTCATGCATACGCTCACATTCGTTGGATTTCCCATCACTCCGGCAATGGAAACGAACTAAAAACTTACACATGGGCTCCAAATAAAAAACCTATCACAATGGAGTTTTTTTCATCTCAAACGGAGACAAAAACCAAACCTGCAAATTTCAAGCTCCATTAATGGCCGCCATGGTAGCTCCGTGCCCGAAGCCACTGCCAGGTCAAAATTTCAAAAATTATTTCCAATCATTCTAGTCAGAAAAACTATGTGAAATTTGGAGGGTGTGATTGTAACAACAAGACGAGTCGAAAAAATTATGTTCCATCACAAATTGAGCATTGGAAACACACTTTCTAAAAATAGTAAGTTTTCCTATATAGACTTGTTATGTTTGGAAAGTCATCATCAAAAGCAGCTGAGACAAAGGCAATGGGCATTGAAGATCACAAGGAAGCCAGAATGAGTGTTCAGAGCAGAAAATAGTGAAAATGACCACTTACTAAAAATAGTAAGTCCCTTATATGGGTGCTTACTAAAAATAGTAATTCACCCCAAAGAAGTGGCTGAGGCAAGGGTAGGGTGCGCAGTATCGAATGAGGGAGTTCATCACATCACGATGGTCGAGAAGAGGCAAAAATCACTTCTCACTAAAAATAGTATATCATACAGAGGCTGGGAGTTGCAATCATCAGTGGAACAGTTCACTCAATTTGGCAAGCATTCACGAGCTGATTTGAAGGAGATTCACAGTGTGCAAGGAGTTCAAAGATTCAGAGTTTCACTGTATTTGGTGCTTTCCATCAACGAGGATCAACGGACTTCATCAGGAACGACATCTCCTCTTCTTCTCTCTCTCTTTCTCTCTCCTCTTCCCCCCAAATTTCTCTCACTTTCCAATATTCTAATTTCTCGTTAGGATTGCACTTTTTCATATGTCCTAATGTTCCTAATGTAATAAGTCACCTTTATGTTATAAAAAGGGACTTAAAAGTTTCCTAGGAAGTTGAAAAGTTTTAAGTTGTGTGAGGACATATGAAAAGGCATTGGGGGGTAGATGAAGAGTCATATTCTACTCTATAAATTGTAATGTCATTCCCATTTCAAAGGGTTGGCGATTGATCTTGTAAACTCAAGAGTGCATTGTACCTAGAGAAAGCAAAGGAGATAGCCATTTTTCTTCTAATTTCCTTCATTCTCAAATTTCTTCCATTCTCACACTATGTACAACTTCTATTTAAGCATCAATAAAAGAAGAAGGATTTTCTAGCTTTCTTTGATTGAGGGATTTCATGATACTTTGTGTTTATCAAATTCTATTTGGTCATATTGTCGTTCGCAAGGTTGTTTCCTCTTAATTTAATGTATGTGGTGAATTTTCTAACTAGTGTATGTGCAGGAATCTAATTTTCTTCCTGCAACATTAGTTCTCCTACCTCTTTCCTCACTTCCTTTCCCACTTTCAGACAAATTCTTCCCTATCAAGAGATTTCTAGCTTTTCCGCAAGGTCAGTGGAGTGCCCTTGTTGGATCCCCGGTCGAAAGGCCACCACAGAAATCCACCTTTTCACGCGCATGCATATACGACAGTTGCACTGGTTAAGTAGAGGGACTTAGATTTCCATATCGTCGGCGAGAAATCCACAAGTTTTTCCACCCAAAATATTTCTCGCCAACAATGATATATCTAAATTATTTTTCAACCCTTAAGCAAATGTCACCATGAGTGGTTGGTCTCCACCATAGTTTGGTTGGAAAATTAATTACTTTCTCTCACCTTTTAGGTCATGATCATGGAGATATTCAAATAGGAAAAGGGAAGAAGAGAATAGGATAGATTAATATAGGTTCAAGAATAAGTGGAAATCCTCAATAAGACAATAACTTGTGATGTTGGCCTTGGAAAACTTGTAAAACAAGGTTTTTGTAAAGAAATGATGGATGATTCTTATAAATATGAATAAAATGATTCTTTTGATGAAATATTTATGTATGCTTGTATTCATGAGTTTTAAATGGTATGTTGTGGTGGAGTTTGTTCTATGAATGGTTCTAGATGTTGGCAATGTTGCATTAGTAGTGCATTTGTTATGAATGACTTCTTAAATGGATGATTTTGTGGTGAAATAGTAAGGACTAAGATTTATTGTATTGAAATAGAAATATACATGTATTAGAATGTGTGAGAAAGGTTTTCAAGGTGTGAATGAACCCTCTTAGGGTTTGAGGAGACAATAAAAGAGGAGTTTCTTAGTTTAAATCCAAAACAGGTATGATTTCTTGTGCATTCTTGAGTAAAATTAGTGAAATAAGAAAGGGAACAGTGAATTAAAAAATCATAAGAGTTGGGGAATGCAACATAAGAGTGCATTTTAAGGTGAATCATGCTTTAAAAATGGATTGAGTGAATATTTTATGGATTGTGCCATAAAAACAGGGTTTTCTTAAGGTAAATAAATGCAAATCTTATTATCGGGAGTGATTGATACATTTTCAAGTGTCAGTATAAAAATAAGAAAGTTAAAGGATGCTCGTACATAGCTTAAATATGTTTTAGGTCGTGATTCCTTAATTTGTTCGGTGATGAGATAATATCTCTCTCAGGTTCTTTGAAACCCTGGGTTAGGGATAAAAGGATAAAATGAATGTAACTTGTCGTCCAGTCAATGAAACTTAATGAAACTTCATTTGAGAATGATGTAAGAAGATATTTTCTTGGTTTTTAAAGTTTTGGAGTTGTATGGTTTGTTATTTTATAGGCAGTCTTGTTTGGAGGCTAAAGAGACCTACTAGAAATAAGATTTCTAGAAACTAGGCATATTTCCCTTAAGAAATAGGTTGCATGTTTCCATGGGTGTTTGAAAAAATCTTTGTTCTCTAAGAAACTAATTTTAAGAAAATTTATCAAGAAAAAACATGACTGACATGGCTACTAGACTGTGTGGGCAGAGTTAAGGGAGAATAAGACTCAAATGATGTTTTCTTATATGATACATTATTTGATGAGGTATTTGATCATGAAAGTATCTTGTGTAAGGTAGGATGAAGGTATTTTAAAACACCAAAATGAGTATTTGAACATAATTTTTGTTTAGTACAAGGAGATTGAGATACTTCTAATAGTTTAGACTAAGACAAAGATGTTGTGAACATTCTTAAACACATGAAACAAATTCCTTGACAGTGGCAGGTGTTGATGAGTAATAAAAAGGCTTGAAAATCCATATTAGAAGTAACCATAAATATATCATGTTAGTCTTTTGTAAGAGGACCATAGTCAAATTTAGGGTCACTAAGGAAAACAAGAAGTAAAGACTTAAGGTGAAGAAGCTAGGCTACAGTTTAGTAAAAAGTATTAAATTTTTCTTTATTTTGACCAAAACCAAGTGTTAGTGATCCCTGCAAATGGTAGAATGTATTTCTAAGACTGTGGGAAGAAAATAAATAAAAATAAAGTTAAAATTTAATAAATTTTGATAAGAGAAATAGGGTGGGTGAAGAGCTAGTACAATCAAGTTATATTCTTAAGGTTCGCATTATTATTAGAGGTTGTAGTAGGGTGTATAAAGAGTGGTAACTTTTATATAATATATCCAAATAGAAGTAATTTATGTTCAAGCTTTGAGGTGAGTAAACACTGTGAGAAGAGATAAAGGAACATATGAGGACATTCTAGTTAAATATTAAACAAGAAGTATAATCGAGGTCAATAAGAGAACATAGAAGTGTGAGTGAATAATATTAGGGTGCATGTGGGAAATATTGGATTTCATGCAATGTAGGAGTATGGTGAAATAATGAGGAAGAAGTATAAGATAGCTTTAAGAACTAAAAAAAGGATTTCCTCTTGAAAGTACTAGCAACCTTTGAGTAAAACTAATTATTCTCTAATCTGACTTATAAGTTGCATTGACATGTTTGACATAAGAAGGTGAACAAAATTAGATGAGGAAGGTTAGAAACACCAACCAAAGGTGATGATGAAGTATTTATTCTCATAAATCCAAGCACACTTGAAGTTAATTCTTGCATAGACAGGCTAACATTACAATGAGAATAGTTTGTGCATGGGTAAATGGTAATATCTTGTCCACCTCTGCATCAACAAGGTGAAGGTAGCATCCTAAATGAAGGATGGTTAGGAGTAGAACTCCCAAAAAAGGAAAGTAAGGATGTAAATTGAGGAAGCATTCCTTGAAATCATAATCTCCTTGAGGCCTACTAGAACACTAAATAAATCCAAAAAAATTATAAGAACAATAGTGGGACCTCAAAGAGATAGGTTTGTGGAGATTTCCTTGATGTCTTAAGGGATAAATCTTCCCCTTCAGAATACCAAATCACTAAATTCCCATTGGGGAACCAACCATGGAGGGTCTCAAACATGAAGTTAAAATGTAAATGGGAGGTCTCTTCTAAAATATGGACAGAGATAAAGAGACCAAGAAGCAACCCAAAGAAAAAGTTGACATCTTGTCAACTTATGTGAAAAAATGGATACAAACTCCCTTGGAGATCTAAGAATTTTTTGTAATTATCACTCCAAATGAATCAAAAAATGCTGATGATTTTAAATGTAGAGGGGAAGCCACCAAAAAATGGGAGAAGATGTTGATAAGTGAGGGTAGTAGAGTTATCCAAGAAGTAATTGAATTTTATAACCAAGTCTTTGAGAAAATGGAGGTAGGTAAAGTATTGATCGAAAAGTATCAGGAAGAGGTTAAATATTTGGATGGCTTGAAGCCCAAGCTTGAAACCATCACAAGTATGGATGATAAGGTGGTGGTGAAGGAAGGGATAGTTCCATCAGATTTCTAAGGAAAGTAGTACGAATATGAGGGGGATATCAAGCTAAGAATTGAGACTTTGGGAGATTGCATAAGCAAGATCCATAACATGAGGGAGAAGGGAGGGGAATACGTGGATGATATTGAGCCAAAGATTAAAAAAATCTTCCCCTCACAGGTTCCTACACTCTAGGAACTGCAGATGTAAAAAAGTTAATTATAATTCTTCAATAACATGTGGCAAGTGAATCAAAGTCTCCAAAGGATTTCAATTATTCTTTCATTCAGAAATTTGTCCATTTGGAGAGGTATATCAATAAGTTGGCCAAACAGATTAAGAAAATGAGAGTTGTTTTAGTTGAGTTTGATACTATCTTATCAAAATAAGAAATAATATTCCTTTATCATACATGGCCATATGAGGATTCCATTTTTGGGAATGTTTGAGTGCTTTGATAAATACATGGGGTAAATTGCAATCATAATTAAAGGGAAAAAAATAGATCTTGACCCTTCTTGAATATGTTTTCTATTCTTTATTCCACTTCATCATTCTTTATTCATTTTCATTCATCATTCTCTCAAAACAAGAATTAAATCATGTGATTGCAATCTGTAAAAAACTCCTCCTTGGGGTATGCAAGAAATGATGACAAGGAACAAGATGACAAAAGAGCTTGTCTACAATGATGGAATATTCTCCACCTCCTCCATGGGATCAATCACGATACAGAACCATTCCATCCTAGAACATCAAGATGGAATCTTTTTTAGTTGGAATAACTCATTCGTCTATTTTGAAGATCAAGGTTTATCATCCTACATTTTCTAGATTTCAAAGGATTTTTGGGGGCATCTAGGTATATTTCCTTGGGGAAAAACTTTGTATAAATAGGCCATCTAGGTATATGCTTTCAAAGAAGCATACAAAGTTTGTATAAGAATGAAATCATATAACTAGATGCCCCCAAGAAGCTCTTTCTGGTTATTGTATAAAATTGGTTATTGCATAAATATTTTGTTGTCATGTTACTTTGCATAGTTTATTTAGTTTTAAAATCCTTTCTCTAATATTACTTAGGATGTGACTACTTACATCCATTGAGTGTATTTTGGGTGTTATTAATTGATGCAACAAACATTTTCTTAAATATGTACGCATAATTATTGTGTTGAATATTCAGAGGTTATGTGGTAGTGTTTTTATGAATTTGGTATCAATTAATGCAAATACCCCTTAGAAGGTTATGCTCTCTTGATTTTGTCTCTCTACATTTTAGAAGTAACATGTTGGAATGGCAAGCATTGATACTTCTCCCCATCAGATCCATCACCCCCACTTTATTTAACTAAGTACCATCTTTTCCTACCCCTATAGATCACATTACCTTTTCCTATTTTACGTGTTTGCTTGCATATTACACCTATCCCGCATATTTCAAGTGTATTTTCCATAATTTGTGAAGTTTAGCATCCCATCATCGTCATATCCCAAGTTTTCAACAGTTTCTCTAGAGATGATGATTATGATCACATTTCATATGTCTTCATTGGCTTGTGTCCGATGTATCAAATGATTGCAATTCTTATTTGACCATTCTTTTGGATATTTGATTACTAGGTTTTAGAAGCTCTTATCCATTTGGTGCTTTCCTGGTCTCAAATGTGTATAATACTTGTTTGATGTAATGGTTTTTTGAAGGATTTATCAAATTTCATCTATTTTTTGTTCTTGGAGTATTATTTAGTGTATTTTCAAATTTGATTTATCATTTCTAAAGTGCAACCTCTAGTGGCGACTCCATTGTGAGTTATGGGTTAGACTAGATTTGTATTATTTGTTATATGTTGTTGGTGTTCCCACATTTATACAACTTGAAGGAATAAGATCATCATTCAAATCATACCCTACCAAGAAACTTCTTCCTAAGTTAAATTCCTTACAAAAAATAAGGAAGCAAGTTTGGAAGCCAATAAGAGGTCAGAGTTCAAAAGGTAAGGACATTCAATCTTCTGAGTTCGGTGATTCCCCTTTGATTGCAAATTATTCCAATTCTCTTGATATTCATCAATAAAACAACCTAGAATAACACCTTCACTCCATATTTCAACAAGGCCCTACACCCAAATCTACTAAAATGTATCTGAGTCTGCCCATTTGTTCACAAGTAAGAATAGAGCTTTTGGTTTTAAAACTAGTCCTCCAAGAAGTTTCTATAACATTGATAATACCCCTTTGATCAATAGACCTCCTATTCGAAACCTAATTGATCATCCTCCTGATAACTAAGTTCACAAAAATATGGATCATCCTCCTCCCCATGCTCCTTTTAGAGTTAATGTTTTCAGGCCTATCAATTTTGAAGGGATGATTGGGTATCCAAATGAGGTGCCCAATGAAGTCAGAAATAGGTTGCCTGAGTTTCAAGGTATTAATGGTGATCAACACCTTAAGTTGTTTCAGAATATTTTGGATGATTATGAATTAGAATATAAGGATGTTTGTTTGAATTTGTTTATACACACTTTGGAAGAAGATGTTAGATAATGGTTTAATGCATTGCCTCATGGGTCAATTGATTATTGGAATTATATGAAGAATGCTTTCAAGATACAGTATGGTAATAGGACTAACACTAGGTTTCTCTTGTCTGAATTTGAAAATATAAATAAGAATCCTAATGAGTGTATGTAAGATTTCAGCACAATATTCAACAAGACTTTGACAAGATTGCAAACCAACTTGAGACCCAATGGTGAATCTTGTTTGATAAAATATTTTGATGCATTTGACAAAAAGGAAACCTATTACTTGAGACACAAGAACCCTATCAATCTAAGACAAGCATTTTTTATACCTATCCAAATTGAAAATAACATCAAGGCCACTGGTAAACCTCCAAAAATGGAGGGGGTAAAACTTATCAATCCTGAGAAACCACAAGTAAGTAATTCCATTGATTTGGAAGAAGTCGTCAAGAATTTGGCAGGAGTATTAAATAAAATCTCCTACAAAATGGTAAGAGATGAGAAAGGGTTGTATTTTGGCCCTTAACATCAAAATCAAAATCAAAATCAGCATAAAATTAGAGGAGGTCATATAACTAATGATAGAGTAAAGAGGCCTATGGGTCAAAATGATAAACAACATGCATTTAGAGATAATAGAGAAGTTCTTGATCCATTAGGGGTAAAAGTTGTAGCGGTTGAAGAAGAACATATCATTGATTGGTGTGATAAATGTTTGGTGCCACATATTCCATGTGAACAACTTGTCTTAGCTGAGGATGATATTGGATCATACTTTGATGATGTATGTGTGCTTTATCCTCAAGTGAACTTCGAACAATGTACTACCTCTATTGTTCTCCTGTATGTTAATATTGTTAATGATTTTTGGGCAAGTGTGGGTAAGGTGATTTATTCTCCTCTTAAATTTAATGTTGATATTGATATGGATTAGTATTTTTAGTTTCCCAATCATGATTTTGAGTATCTTATAGCTCTAATGATAAATAAGTATCATGTAGAAGTCCCTTACAAAGAGGATAAGGAATTGTTGATAAATGTAGATGTTGTTAAGGAAAAGGAGTATAATCTGAGGAGTAGGTAAGTAAAATTTCATGCTTCAAATTCCAAAGCTAAAATGCCCATCCTGACTAATGTTCCCAGGGGTGCCCCTAAGATAAATATACCATGTAAAAACCTCATTGTTGATCCAATTCGAAATGTCCCCCCATTGTTTCTATTTTTAAAGAGTGTATACCGTATGAGAAAATAGTCACTCTCCTTTCCAATACATCCCTTCCTAAGTACAATGTATGTGGCATGGCTCAAATCCTAATCCAATTAAAGATAATGGTTCCTTCAGTGGAACATCTTAGGATACCTAAGCATAGAAAAAGGGCATTCAAGTATTTGGGTTTCAATGAGAATGTTGTTGTTAGTGAGATTGTTATTGCAAACAAAGATACCCTCCCCCTTCTTATTGAAAACGAGGTTAAAAAAACTCAAGAGATCATTGAACCTTACCCTAAATTTTATTTAGGCACATCTTTGGTTGAGATCCAGTTGGTTGTAGACCCCTTCTACACCACATTGATTTTTAACGGTTGGCTCTTACATAATTTTATGTTCGACTCAAGTGCTTCTTACAATATAATGTCATTGGTAGTTATGAATGAGTTGGGTATAAAGATAACAGTTGCATATGGAAGATGTTATACCATGGATTTAATAGAAGTTCATGTTTTTGGGTGTGTCAAGGGATTGTTATGCAACTAGTAGCCCACCCAGGTAAATACTTGATAATGAATGTAGTTTTTATGGTCTTCCCAGCCAAATGGGGACTTATATTGTCAAGAAAGTGGGAAACAAGTGTGAGAGGAAGTGAGCATATGGATATTTCTTATGTTTTTATTCTACTGTAAGGAAAGTTCTCCCCATCAGATCCACCACCTTCACTCCATTTAAATAAGTACCATCTTGTTATACCCTTGTAGATCACATTACCTTTTCCTATTTTACATGTGTTTGCTTGTAAATTACACATATCCCACATATTTCAAGCATATTTTCCATAATGTTTGAAGTTGAGCATCCCATCATCATTATATCCCAAGTTGTTAATAATTTCTCTAGAGATGATGACTATGATCACATTCCATCTGTCTTCAGTGGCTTGTATATAATGTATCAAATTATTGCAATGTTGTGTGACCATTATTTTCAATGAGCATTGCATTTAGTGGTTGCATTTAATCTCATATTAAGGTCCCAACAAGTCTGAGAGTTTGAAACATAATACCTCCCTCTCTCTTTCAATACATATCTCAAGTTCTCTCACCTTGGTTTAGGCAAAGCCATAAAGTAGCAGGATAATAGACACATCCTTAGTCACATGCCTCCCGATCATTCCCATAAGGCATGGTTAAGAGAGATAGATAGATCCTTCCTTGGATACAAAATGACATATAAATATGTCTATATTTTCTCCCTACCTCCCTCTTCATTGGTTTCCTTATTTGAGGTGTTTGATTAGGAACCAATAATATGGATTTTGAGATTCATAGTATTGCATAGGTCTCTCTATTAATTATGTTGCAACATGAAGTATTACTAATGAGAAATATTTATGTCACTTTGGATGTCACGTCACTAGTCTTTAAGTAAACCTTTTCAATCTCTATCAATTGCAAGATAATGGGATGACTCCATGCATGTACAATTTTAGATTCATCAATGCCTCATGGATACCTTTGTCAAGTATACTAAAGTGTGAAGTGTGAGCCAATGAGAATGTTCCACGTCACCTTCAAATATCATAATTTCAATCTACAAAATATGTAATGCTTTAAAATATATAGTGATGTAAAATGCATACAAATAAGCAACTTCCACGTAGTGTAATTTATTTGCATAAGTCAGAACCTGTAAGATCTTTCAATTACTTGCCCAATTAACTTACAAATGGATAAATATCAGATTTTGTCATAAATACTATGACTAAACATTGATAGTTTGAAGAACACTATGATGGCAATTTGTAGAACATCATAGACAAAAACTATTAGTCTCTTTTGCAAATTAAAATCCTACAACTCCACACTTAAAACCATAATTCTATTAAAGCATTATTAGTCCAAAAAGCATAATTTAGCAAAAAAACGAGACAAAGTTACAACCAAGTAACATAATTATTCATCACAAAGTAAAGTGGTTGTTAAATATTTTGCAAATTATACCAGAGGGCCTCATATTTATCTAATATCATGGGGATGTGTTGTTCACGAAATAATTCAAAGGTAACTAGTACATGGGTGTATATTAGACCATATTTTAGTTATTGAAATGCTTGAGTGGCTAAAGCTGACCATGAAAATGAATCCTTCTTTAATTACTTTGTTAATGGTGTTGTTATGTGGGCATAATTTTGAAAAAAGCTTCTATAGTATCCTTTTAGACCCAAGAGTACTCTTATATTTTTAATGTTTTTAGGTATTGGCCATTCTTTGATAGCTACAATATTTTTAAGGTCCACTTTAACACCTTCATGTGACACCACATGTCCTAATTATTCCACTTCCTTCACCCCCAAAAGAACATTTGGATTATTTTACATAAAGTGGATTATCTTCTAGAACTTGTAATATCTTATCTACATGTTGTAAATGCTTGTCCCATGTATTAGTGTAAATTAACATGTCATCAAAGAATACTAACACAATTTTTTGAAGAAATGTGTAGAAAATTGAATTCATGAGACTCTGAAAAATAGAAGGAGAATTAGTGTGACCAAATGGCATCACTAAGAACTCATAGTGACTATCATGTGTTTGAAATGTTGTTTTATGTGCATCCTCCTCCTTTACTTGAATTTTATGGTACCCTGAATTGAAATCTAACTTAGTAAAGAAACCAGAACCATTTATTTTATCCAATAATTCATCAATGTTAGGGATGGAAAATTATGCTTAAAAGTGATATTATTGAGTTCCCTGTAATTTGGGCACATTCTCCATGACTCATCCTTTTTTAACCATTATCACTAGAGATGAACATGCACTTTTACCAGGATGAAAAATGCCAGAATCGAGCATTTCCTTAACCAACTTTTCAATTTGTAAATTTTTTTGATAGGGATAATGGTAAGGTCTAATATTAGGAGGGATATTTTCTGGAATAAAATCAATTGTGTGATCGTGATCTTGGATTGTAATTATGCTCTTTGGTTCTTGAAATATTTATTGACGGTTTTGAATAATCTCTTACATAGTTTATAGAGTTTGGTTTTCAACATCATGCAATTATATGAAATATAGTTGTTTCACCACACCATAAGCTCCCTTCTTAATTATTTTATCCATCCCATGAGAGCTAATAATTTAGATTGGCGGTGACTATATCCTGCAAATTTTGTAATTTTTTCCATTCATACTGAAAGTCATGAATAATTCTTGAAATTTGAAAGACATTGTTCTTAACTATTTAATTTATTGCACACCCAAAACTACATCGGCTCCCCCAATTGGGATGGAAAATATTTTGGAATTGAGAAGATAGTCCCCCATTAATAGTTTGATATGATGGCATTTACCACCACAAGATATTTGTTTCCCATCAACAATCGTGACTTGAAAATTGGATACCAAAAACACAAAGTAATTGAGTGCATTTGCTATTTTTCTATTGATAAAATTATGGGTACTCCCTGTATCTATCAGAAATTTCACCTTTTTATTTTTAATATAACCAACAAGTTTGATTGTTTTTGGTGTGCTTGTCCCATTTAATGCATGTAGTGAGATAGTAGGATTTTCTTCCTCCTCCAAGTTATCATGTTCATGTTCTATAGTTGGTTCTACATTATCAATTTCTTCCTCATCTAACCCCTCATATTCAATAACCATGATTCTTTTCTCTCCCCCAACAGACTTATGACCTCTAAACCATTTACTATCATAATGCCAACATAGGAATTTTTCTCTTTTTTACCTCATGTTGAGAATAAATATTGGTAATTTGACTTTAGTTAAAACAGTTAACCACATTTATATTATTATTATTAGTTACATTTTTATCTCTCCATCCCATAGTTTGACCTTGTATAAATCTCTTAACAACCGAGTTTCATTGTTTAATGTGTAGTGTTTGTTGCATAGATTTTCTAACTCTACATGGTTCCAAAAAATGAACAACATGCTTAACTAGATCATGTATTCCATTGAATTAAAATTATGTTCACTGGTAGGGTGTTACTTTATGAGGCCATAAATTGGCCATAAATTACCATTATTTTGTCCTTCTAAGTTACCTTTGAAAGTGGATTTAAATGTAATTTAGGAACTTATAGTTTTCTTAAGATAGAGTATAGGATATATATCTTGTTCATTCTTTAGAAATATTTTGTTATCTATCTTGTTGACTAATCCTATTGATTATTTGGGAAAATATGCAAAGTCTTGTGTATGCAAGGCCATAAAGTAAAGATAATGCTAGTTATTGGGGAAAGTAAAATTAATCATGGATAGTATATCCAAACTCAAATATAATTTCATATCCAGATTCCTCTTGAAAAAACTATGCAATTTCAAAACAAAAATCATCTCAATCCGAGGTCGCATGCAAAAGTTATAGTTGTTTTAAGTTAGCTGCGAAACTCGCAGAGTTAGTTCCGGAACTTACAGGTTTAGTTCTAGAACTCGCAAGTTTAGTTCCAGAACTCACAGATTTAGTTCCAGAACTTGTATCAATTGAATGACAGTTAGTTTTGGAACTTTCAATTCATGGACAAATCAGATTTAGTTCTGGAACTTGCTGATTTAGTTCCGGAACTTGCATAAAAGGAATGATAGCTTTAGTTCCGGAACTTGCATCAATGGAATGACAATTTTTGAGGGATTGTGAAAACTCATAGATTCCAATGGAAAATCTAAGAGAGTTTTTTATTTAGCAATGTGTTTAAACAAAACCTCATTCAGATTTGTTACAGGTTTTACCAATGAAGAGAGATCTAACTTTTAGTAAGCTGCAGTATGAGGAAAAGTGTATTAGACGAGCACTAAAAGTTTCATAAACAGAAACAAAAAATTCAAATGGAAAATCTGAGAGATATTTTTATTCATAGCAATGTTTTTAACGAAAACCTAATTCATATTTGTTACATGTTTTATCAATAAAGGAGAAATATAACTTTTAGTGAGTTGTAATCCAAGGGAAAAGTGTATCCAATGAACACCAAAAGTTCCACAAATAGAAACAGTAAAGTTAAATGGAAATTCTAAGAGAATTTTTTGTTCATAGAAATTTGTTTTAAAAAAATCTCATTCATATTTTCTACAAGTTTTACTTTGTAATAAGGAGAAATCTAACTTTTAGTGAGTTGCATTCCAAGGAAAAAGTGTATCAAACAAGCACCAAAAGTTCCACAGTCAAAAACAAAAAAATCAAATGGAAAATTTGGAGAGAGGTATTTGGTCAAAGTAATGTTTTGAGGAAAACCCTCCTTCCAATAAAGTAGGAAAATAAAATCATTGTGACTGTTGTTACCAAAAAGCAAGGAGACAATTTGGGAGCAAATCTTCCTAAAATAAGCAAGATAAGATTTGACTCCAATAATATATCTCTCTCCATATTTTGTGGAGATGGAGATCTTCATTGTTAGGATTGGAATAAAGATAAGATTAGATCGTATCTCCCAAAATAAAAATTTGGTTGGATGCATAAATTATAAATGCAACCTTCCACACTCATATATGTAATTTTTACTACTAAGAATAATATATTTGTTCTTCCTCATTAATCTTCTGAAAGAAATTGTTCCGCATATTTTGAATTAAAAGTATGAATTAAGTCATCTTCCAAGGAATGAGCTGGCCACTCATTCCAAGGAAAATGGATCCATGTGTTATGTTCATTTATTTATTTCTGTCGTTTTCCTTTTGTTGAGATTTCTGATTTTATGTTATGTGATTTTTTTGTCCGTACAATTTCTTTTGTGAACTTGCAGGTGTCCTATTTATATTTCCTTCATTTTTTCAGCAATTTCATTTATGCAAAGTGTGATTTCTTTCATGTAAACTTCATTTCTGCAAGTGTGCCTTTACATTTCTACATGTGTGATTTATTTTATGCAAGTTTGGATTGTGTTTAACAAAGTTGTTTTCCAAAGATCTTTTTTCTCTTAATGCATACAACCATCAGACACCATCCCGGATTGACATTATTAATGGAGAGGATTGAAAACCCTCATAATTTTGGAGTTAAGAAAATATCATATGCTCGACATTTTATTCGCATATGGATCATATTTGTTTAAGATTAGTTAATTGGGTGAAGTAACTTCCCTTCCATGGATAATCAAACTAGGGCATCTAAGTCATAATAAATTTTTCTAATCTTTCAGAAAGAATGAAATTTTTTTAATATCTCTGTCTTGATGAGGACTAGGAGTTGGTGAAGTTTCAGGTCTCATCTCACACTTGGGTAAAATTTATAATAAATTATATATGACAGATTGTAATAATGCTCAGTTTTGATGGAAACAAGGTGCATGGAAGGTCAAACGATGGAGCTAAGCCACACAAGTTGGTAGAAACCTTCTCTACCAACATTCCTAAGGTGGATCCATTACCGTGTAGGTGAGATTAATAGTGCATGTGTGTATTTCAGGTGGACTAATTAAGGTGTTCAAATCATAAACCATATCCTTTTTAAACCATATGTAACAATTTTTCTTCAGGATTTACAATATGTATACAAATGGAAGCTAAAAAAAATATCTCGTGTAAAATTTACCATAAAGGGGTTTCAAATCCACTTAGAGAGGTCACCCTTTTTCTTAGGTGGTGAGAATATAATGAGCATGTTAGGATCAAACATTGAAAAACATACAAGTTTCAAAATGCATGGCTATTAGAGTGAACTTTTACTGATAGTGCTTAAGTACATATGAAATCTAAGGGTCAAGACACCTTCGAGCAAGGAGTAACCATAAGGTGCCTAATATGTGTTAGGAGCTAAATCTAGATAGTTCCACCCGTTCACTAATATTTGAGTATGTTGACCCAAGGAAATTTCTAAATGTAGAGTGGCATTGAGAGTATCTAAAATGTGACAAATAGGAGGACTCACCTAATATTAATGAGGATTCTAAGGATGTAAAAGACTCAGACAATTTCTGAAAGCCTAATGGTGGATATATGGAAAAAATGAAATCACATAACTTGAGCAAATGGTCAAAAGAGGTTGAAATTTGGATTTCATACTTTATTTTCATATCTAATCCAACAACTCAATGCAAAGATATGTGTTTAAAAATCAAGATTTTGCTAAAGATGGTGGCAAAGTAAATTGTTGTTAAGAAGCATGCAAATACGGATCCTCACTTGTTAAGAGTATTTCTTTAGGTCAAATTCTTAAATAAGTCCACTTCAAGGGGGGTACTCTTAGAATGGTGAGACAAGGAAGAAGGTAAATAAATTGAGTGGACTATATGAAAATTGATGTATTTGGGAGAATGATGTCCTTGTATATTTAGCATTACAAAACATGAAGGGTTAACCCTTTCACCTGATTAGGTCATAATTTTCCTAATTGTGGTGGTAAACCTAACTTGTTTATTGCGAACAAACTAATGAAATGAAACTCTTAAGGTTATTCACTCCACTAATACCCTTCTTATCATATGAATGTTATTATCATATTAAGGTACATAAACACTTGTTAATTGTATAAGATTTACAAACTTTGTGGCAGATGATGTGTTGTAGAGTGATTTAGCAAATGTCTTAAAACTTCTCTAGAGGTAGTCACCCTATATAATTTCCTAGAATAAGAGGCATATCCTTTACATGGGTAGGCAAGTTTACTTTTATAGGTGACTATTGCAAAAGGTTTTCCCACTTAATTGATATAGGAAGACTAGGAAAACTTGTGAATTTGAAAAAGTGACTATTAAGCCTTATAAGAAAAAACCCATCAGCTTAGGACAAATTTAATCAAATGGATTGGTCAAATCATGTGTTGAATATCTTGTTAGGAAATGAATATAAACATAATTCAAGGACAAGGAAACCCTTTTTTTGAAAATGTGTATAATTTAAACATTAGGTTATTGGTCACTTGGAATAATTAGTTACAAGTATGATATAGTCGACGAGGGTTCCAATTGCAAAAATATAATCATATAAAAAGTAATTTAAACACAAATTTAAATGTACTAGGGGATAAATTCAAAAGGATTAAATTAATACAATCTGCATTCATACCAAATTAGGTATTAGTAAACAAATTCCTCCATTTTAAAATGAAAATGAAAATTGCTTGATTAAATATAAAATAACTTGGAAAACAGGTAAAAATATCTAAGGATGTGGAATTCACACGATTAGAATTTTTTCATTCCCATCACCTTTATCTTTTATGTGCATTTGGGATATACAGACGGATAGCCATATACAAGAATGTGTTGGAATTCTAACCAAAGGTGCTTGAAACAAATTAGTTAAATAAGGTCAAATTTCTAGTAGCTCTAATATCGTATAGCTTAGTCTGTGCATGTCAGACCTTCCAACATTCATGGATTGTCAAAGAAATACCCAATTTCAATAATGAAAGCATAACATGTGTTTGATCTTCATTATACTCAGTGTAAGGGAAATAAATATCGTAATTTTCATCACTGAGAAAAGATGATCTATGACACTCAGAATCACTTTAAATCCCTGGCGTGGAGATAATACCTAAGACCATTCATCGATATCTAACTTTGTAGTATAACAAAGCTCGTGTGCAAGAAGTGCCTATGGCCACCTCACACATTATTATGTACATAACTATTAAAATTAGGACATGCATGCAGGTTAGATGGGTGCATAAGTGAACTCAATAAAATATAATGTATTCATACATGGACAATTTAGATAAAACAAACTATCATGTTTTTTTTGGAACGCCAATCTTCCTAACTCGATGTACGGACTTATTACCCCCTGACATTTGCTGAGATAAAAGGGCCCTTAGACAATCTAAGAACACTATAGTTATGGAGGGGTGCCTATGTGAATCCATCTCTATTAATTAAGCCTATTCTCTAGTAATTGAGCATGTTATGTGAAGTTCTCTTTAATAATTTTATACCTACTATAGTGAATGCATGTGGGACTAATTAGCTAATGCAATTTAAAGTATAAACTTTTATCCCTCCACGCATGTAATGCCATTAAAATAACCTATGTGCTCTGTCATTCATATGATTTCATCTGAAACATTGCCCATCTATTAATACATATATCAATCTGTTGATCAAACCCACCATAATCAAGTTCCCACTTTGCCCAACATGGAGGGACTGTTCAAATGGATCTTTTAGCTCAAAAGAGACATGCCTAGACCATGTATCTTTTAAGTGCAAACATCAACCCTATAAATAGAAATAGTGGGATCAAATAAAAATGGGAGGTGTAAGGAATGGAGATAGGGGGATTTTAAGCTTGATCTGTATGGTAAAATATTTTATAGCCTTGTACTGATACGCCACTTATTTTGAAATGTTGATAAAAATGGAGTCTGATTCATACCATGAAGGGATATTGTTAAGTGACTAGACAATAATGTTTTGCTCAAACATTCAGCTAGATAGGAATTCTTGAGATAAAGTAAATTGTGACTCATGTTATAATTTGGTAAGAGTTGAACATGATAAGAAGTATATTTAAGCTAGAAATTTCTATGTATCACTTTTATTTAAAATATTTTAATGAGATCGGTCCCTCAACCGAACCCCGGATTCGTAGGCCAAAGTGTCAAACTCCATTATCAATTCTATGATGTCAAATTATCATGATCACATCTCATGTATCAATTCTTATTTGATACAGTAATGACCTAAGTTTTATTTCATTGAAAATGCAAAATGATATAATGAACTCTATAATTAAAAAAAACAATACAAAGAAAGATGTGATGGATTAATACCAGTGTTAGCTATTTAAAATTCATGTTTAGATCAAAGAACATACAAGTAGTTTTTTCATCCCGTAAGAAAGACTAAGGTATATCTATTAGCCATTTTGATGAGTACTAGAAAATGATGGCAAGTTTAATGATGATATGATCCACTATTATTGCACTCAATGATTGTGACATATGGAACAATTACTTCATTGACAATTCCAACTTCAACCCATAAGTTGATAGTAAACATAACCTTTTGATTCTTGCACATCCTAATTATGGGTTGTTATTAATCATCATTAGGGTCAGATGATTTTGTTATGTCTTATATATTCAGCATTATAACAAGCAATAAGAATATTCAATGATTTCAACATTTCCTTGTTGTGGTGGTTAACTAAGTTGTTTATTGTGAACAAGTGTGGCAATGAAAGAAAATATTTTTTACTTGTTTAAAACCTTATTATTAGAATTTTTTTTTTTATATGATGGAAAAAAAATACTCGTAATGGGTTTGAACCTTTTTGGCATAAGATTTTTCATAGAGTGAATTATTTTAAGAATTACCTAAAATGCATCTAAGGTCATGTCAAAGGGAGACTATAAAAGATAATTACCTAAAATGCATATGCATATCCTTGACAAGAGGCAGCTAGCCCTAGTCACCACCAAGAATGATTGACTGTTGGAAGCAAAAACACTAAGCGGGGAGTGAATCAGCATGACATTAAAACTATTACTTTAATTGTATTTAACCATTTATCATTCATTGTATGAGAAATATCTGTTAGAAACATAGGGAACTGAGAGCGGAGGGGTAAATCAATATTTATTTAACCTTTGTAAAAAAAAAAATTATGTCTCATCAAGTTATTCAATCTTGGTTAAGCTTTACCAGGAAGAAACAATGGCATTCAAGCATAAGAGAAAATGAAAAACAAGAGCACGTGAAGATAATTGGTGTTGGCATGTGAATGTTGAGTTGTCATTGATGCAAAAGGAACATTAATGATAAAGTAGGATGAAGGAGAGCAAGAGGGAGCTTGGAATGAGTGTGACAAGGCAAGACAAGGCATGGTATGAGAACTCCTGATTAAGACCTACACTTTGTGAGTAGTTAGTGACTAGAAGAGGCATAATGGTGATGTGATAACATGTTAGGATGATGTACTAGATGGTTGAGCAGGTATATTTATGAGGAAATAAAGTCAAAATGATGAATAAAAATGTGCATTAGTGTAATTGGTATGATTAGCCCAGCCTAGTAGGCCTAGTCAGCAGGATAATCTAGGAGGATGGACTGAAGGCATGATATAACTTAAAAAACATGGTAAAGTCTTAGACAACATGAAGAGTACATTTTTAATAGTTTACATGATAAATAACAAGGAAATTTTATGAGCTAGTGTGGATACAAGCACAACTAGGCATATTTCTAAGACCTAGTGTAGACATAGCTTGGAAAATGAAGTAAAACAAGCAATATCAAAAGTCAAAGATCTAAATTCTAGTTACATACAAATAGTTGAAAAGAGAAAATTTCAATTCTAATAGATGGGAGAACTACATGGAGTTATATTCCCTCTCAAGGTATTTTTATGTAGGTGCCACATGGGAATTTTAACCCAAATTTCTAACCCTTTTCATAGGACTTTCAATAAGCTAAGGTTTTAAGAAGAGAATACTAATTTTAGAAACTTCTACACGTATTATGAATTTGGGATTACATACAGATCCACATATTCAAGAGTAATAATAGGTCTTACAGTCATATATACACTTTTTAAAGAGGGACAAAATCGTTGGGCCTAAGAAGTGTAGGTGAAATAATTTGTTGCAAAACATATTATTGGTTTTCACCAACGATCACGGGGCTAGGCCCCTCTTTCTTAGGTATGGTAAGGATCCCTTTTATTGAATGTAAGGAATAAATGAAACTATGGGTGGTTGATATGTCGAGGATCACATAGGATTACTCCATTAAACATGTGGAAAAGTGTCTATATAGTGTACAAGGGAGGAATTTACTTTGGAAAGATGTAAAGGGGAGTAAGAAGATAGAGAAAGGAGGTTAAGATTGTGAGTGGGCACTTTCAAATTCTGACCAACATTAACTAGAGTAGGTCAACATTCAATATGAAACAAATCAACCATGTAAGCAATAGAAAGACTAATAAATTAGAGACACAAATTTCTATGGATTCATTAATCAAAGATACAAATTTCCTTCTTGGTTGTATAAGATTACAATGCTTACAAAGTTGGAAAATAGAGAGAGTAGAAGAAGATAGGAAATGAGATAGAATAATATAGCTTATTACTTGTAGTAGTAGTGAAACAAAGACTAATAACTAATAATAATAATAAACATTCATGTTAACTCATTGGAATGGAGAGGCCATCCCACTTCATAGCTTTAAAAAAAAGCTTCATCTCCCCCCATGTGACTTTTCACCTCACCACCACTTGTGACCTTTCACATTCACTAGGGATTAAAATTAAGTCCTTCTATTATTTTGGAAAAGGGACTTTTACAATGAAAAACAAGGCTTGTTAAGTGAATAATACAAAAGAGGGAAAAATTACATTCCCAAAGAAGGTTAGAGAGAGAGAGAGGAGAGATAAGAAGAGATATAAGTGACGATATGAGGATGGGGAAGCTTTTGTTGATGAAGATCCTACTTCTAATGGATCTTAAGAGATTTATCTAAGAATGATTTTCTTTTCATTTGACCTCCTATTGAATTGAAACATTGTGATTTCAACCTCCTCCTTTTTTGAGATGCGGAAACACTCCAAAGAGTTGAATAAGTGTTCAAAAACACTACTGTGATATTTGTATTGTATAGACCTGAGTTGACTGCTCAAATCTCTTAAACATGATGACCTTTTTCTGTGAATGTCGGGATGGATTGAACCATCCAATCTCTTGAAAAAGTGACCCTAACAACTCTAAATAAACCACTTAAAATGTCTTCCCCTCTAAATTTTCTCATTGTTCAATCAACATCTTTGTTTTTAATTCTTCCAGTTCAAAACTTATTACGTCATTGTCATTTTATTAGGATACCCAACATTTGAAGTTGAAATTAGATCCAAACATGATTGTTTGAGATCCATGGTGACAAATTCCAATGAGACTAATGAGAGATAACTGAGTGTGCAAAGTTTGACCACAATCTTAACACTTGTTATTTTTAGTAAGTCCAATTCCATTATGTCTATTTTCAATAAGTGTCTCAATTTAACACTTTTGAGTGTTCTTGATATGTAAAGAGCAATGGACAACTCAGAGATTGAATTGTTTTAACACTTATTATTTATAGATTGTGAAGCTTGGTAAGACTTACTATTTTTAGAAGTGGGTCTTCTGGGTGTCGAAATGAGACGAGAGTGGTCTCAAAAGTTTTAATATTTAACAAAGATTCTTTGCTCTGAATTTTAGATGATTCTCTCGTCCGGATTAGTGGGAAAGTGATGACTTCATTGAAGAGGGTAAAATATTGAGAGAAAACTCAGTCCTCCATATATCCAATAATATTCCACCTCATCATGCAAGCAATCGCTAAAATGAAAGTTTATTTTATGAAGAATATTTTCTCCAAAATTTAGGCAATTTGGTTTGCAGGATCATCTGGGAAAAATGCGAATTTCACTGAGGAGGGCAGAATAATGAGAGAAAACTTAGTCCTCCACATCCCTAAAAATACTTCACTTCATCATGTGAGAAATGACTCAAATGAAATCTTATTTTATGAGGATCATCTACTCCAAATTTCAAGTAATTTGGCTCACTAAGTCACCAAGAAAATGCAAATAAATTTTCAACTACTCTGGGTAAAAATGGAATTCATGGCTGGAAAATTCAATCATTAATAACATTTGAATGGTGGAATCTCAAGCCATGAATCATATATCATCATGAATACATTTTCAGGAGTTGATGGTTAAAATTTGAAGTGATTTGGTCCACATAATCATGAGATATGTGCAAAAATCATTTTTTCAAGCATGTGAGGTCTCAAGCACATTCCAACAACATATCAGCATGGGAGAGAGTTTTGGGAAGGGAAAAAAATGCATTTCAAATTCAACAAATGGTTAAATTTTTGGAAATGAAGCCTTTCCATCTCATTTGCACACCTTAACTCTTGTTTAACCTATTTAAGCTCAATAATGATCAAAGGGGGTTGAAATGGAGTTTCACCCTAAAAATAGGGGACAATAGGGGCAAAGGGACAAGATGGACACAAATATGTGCTTTAAATTAAATCATGAAAAATGTCGGCATGGGGTTTCATGAGAGTGAGATACAAGGGGTTGAAAAACTAGCTCTAGGGGGAGTGAGATACAATGGTTTTGAATGTGTTCGAGGGCTAACTACGAGAGGGGGGCACAATTTTTTATCCCTCGTTTCCCCTTACACCTTGGGAAAAATAAAATGGATAGAAAGAGATCAAAAATGATCCATGGGTGCATGCATCATAAGGAGTAGGGCCAAATTTGAATAGATCTTGAGTTTACACATTTTTCCACTCTCTAACACTTCAAGTTGCAACTTTTAAGTGACAAAACCAAGCCTATGAAAGGGGAAGTGCAAATTTTTTTCTCCCATGTCCTTGTTCACATTAGTTAAAATTGTAAGGGATACTGGGCCTTGAAAAATGCACCAAGGGAGTCTGCAACATGAAAAGGAGACCATATTATTAACACACATGTTGTGGTGTTTTAAGTGACGAAAGTGAAACTTACATAAGGGAGAAAACTTATTTGTCCCTCATTTCCCATTTTACCTTCGGACCAAGTGTAAATGACACAAAACCTCTAAAAGTGTGCTCAAGCTTGTTTGTTTGTTGATGTCATTATCCTAATGCAAAATTAGAACACTTGAAGTGCTTTTTCTACCCCAGGAGCATGACATAAAGTTTAGGAGAAAAACCTAATATGATTTTGACTCTAAAACAGCTTATGAGACTATCACAACCAATTTTAAGAGATAATTATTCTTTCAATTTTATTTTCAGGGAATGCTACTCTTTTGGCTCAAAGGTGCAGTTGTAGTGTCTTGGATCATCAAAGAGGATTTTGAAGTCTTGGACCAAAATTGATGTATCTATCGTGTGGATAATTCTAATATATTTCCATTTATTATTTGATGATATTCCAAATCCTCCTATAATTTCCATTATCTTAAAAATAATGTGACTTTCTCCATTGAAGCCTTCATTCCATGTGCCCAAAATGACCTAGTTTTGCTTGAACTATTCCTGACATCAATTGCCTCCACATATCTTCCCTAAATTGTCTTAGATAACTTCATTTATCTCCTAAGAAAATTTGAAATTATTTGATCCTTTCTATTCATCTTTCGGAGGATGTCCTCGTGTTGCAATATGGCTAAAAATAACCAATTTAGTGCTTTAAAGAGCATTATTCCACCTCAAAGCTTAGTCTCACTATGAAATCAACTTGGATCCATTCCCCTACACATGAAACACACTTTAAAACCATGTTATCACGTTCCTCTTAGTCAAAATTAGGATGGCATAAACTCGGAGGGTCTACGTGAGTTGATGGGATAGCTAGAGGAAGGGTTCACAATGACCGAGGAAGAGGTTTTCAAATGGTGGGCTTAGTTGTGATGACCAAAATTTTAAATTTTGCATGCTATAAATTTAGCATGAAAACAATTGGATCTATCTAGGAAATTATACTCTAAGGGGTAATAAATAACCTTAGGTATCACATGGATTAACATACCAATGCCTTATCCATTATGTCATAGAGTCACCACACTAAACGATTAGCAAATCTACCAACGCGACCAAGAGGAAACAACACAAACACACAACAAAAAGAGAAAGACATAACAGAAAGGAAAACACATAATGGAAAGTGAAACCACATTATAAAATCCTTAAATCACCTATGATACATATGTGGCATAGCCTGCTTTCACTTTAGCATTGATTCTTCTTTGACTATTTTACCCATGCACGGGTAACATCGAATTCATTTATTCTACAAACTCATTGAACTTTTCAATGAAGTATGACCCCTTTCTTAATTTCTTTTGAAAGTTTTCATGAATATTCTTGCAGGTGGGGGTCAACTCAGATGGCTTATTGTCTTCATTACTCTGACATCTTTTTCCATCTGCTCATTTATTTTCAAATTTATTCCAATTTCTGATTTTCGATTTGTGCTACAAAAATAGGTCTTGACCATACCAAGCTTTCCATTTTCACACTAAGGATTATGGTTTTTGATGGGCATTTGACCTGTATTTTTTATCATTATCTCTATGATCTAGTTCTTGACAGATATTTTGAGATTTTAAACTTCATCATAAGCTTCTCAATACTCTGTATTTCTCAATTGCTCTAAAAAATTATCCTTCACACACATTAGATCAATTTTCATCCGCTTATCACCATGGTGTGATGTGCATAGTACTTCATCCTCTTGAAAGGAGAATGAGCACAAGATCAGGTATGAAATATGAAAATCATCATTTCCCCCATCTTGACCATCTTGAGCTTGGAAATTCATCTCCATGGTGGAGACACCCTCTTCTTGAGTAGATTCAAATTTAATAGACCTAAGCATCTTCTTATTTATACATTTCTCATTGAGAAGGTATTTTTCTCCCAATGGGAAAGAGAAGGCTTCATATTCATAATCATATTCATCAAACAAATCTTCATGATGAATATTGAGAAGATGATTGGAAACTCGGGACTCACTTGTCAAGAAGTTATTTCATGTCACTTTTCCATCATGACCACTTGTTGCTTATCACCTCGGGATTTCTTTCTTGTAAGTAAATATTTCTATGACCTTCATCACCAAGTAGAGAACTTGCATCTATACTCAGTGGGAATTACACACTATCCAATTTCATCTCTATCAAATCATCATGATTATTTTTTACAGGCTCAATCAAACTCAGATACTCCTCCATCAATATGGGCAACTCAACATCTTCCCATGAAGTTATGAAAAAATTTCTTACCTTGAATTTTTAAATAGGATGTCCACCCTAAGTTCATTTGGTATTTGAACTGTGTATTCATTTTCCTTGTAGGAAGGATATTCTACATCTTACCATTGACTAGTATGGTGGCATATGACCAATCCATCTATATATCCCGACCAACATCCCGACAGAAACTATGGCTCAAAAAAATACCATATAAAGTTGTCATGTATGCCATAATTATTTTTATCATGATTTTCTTTTGAGGAAAATATGAAAATTCTACTTGAAAATCTTTGACATGGCCAATGAGAGGTACTTTTTTGGCTCTCATGGAGAAACAATGGCTAACAATAGGGATGAGATAGAGACCAAGAGCCTTGAAAGATTTGGCGGGCATGACATTGTTAGAGGCACTAAATTCAATAATGTAGTTACTCAATTTATACCCATTGATCAGCAAGGAAAGATAGAAAGGTTCTAGTTTCCCAAAAGTGGGGGATGTTAAGGGAAGAAGGTTCTGAGAAGGAGTGGTACTTAGGGTAGGAAGTGTTTCTTTGGAAATGGAATTTTTATAACATGAATTTGAACTACTTCCTTTGATAAACTAGACAAGTTTATAAAAAATTGGGATGTTCTCAAGTACTCAAACTCAAAAATTTGAATTTTGGCTTTCTTGACATGGTCAATGATTTCAAAGGGTGAATAAGTAATAGGCACATCAAGAACAATGGTAGCATTAATAGGGGTAGGATCTACATTCTTAGGATCAACAAAAGTATGAATTGGTTTGTAAAGAGGAGATGAAAGAGACTTAGTTAAAGAGGCAAATGGTTCCTTGACTGAGGTAGTTTCAATTTTCTTCTTAGCCAACTCCATGGAAGTGAGCCGCGATGATCCTCTCTTTGTTGTTATTTTTGGCTGAGTCATCATTTGAGGATCTGCGGGTCGCTTCTTTTGGATCTAAACATAGGAAGAGTCTTCTTTTTGTGTTTCTAAGTGAGTGAAAACTACAAAAGAGTAACTATTCATATCAGCCATGGGCTCTTCAGAATCTTTATCAAATGAGTATTAAAAATACCCAATATTGGCATATTTATCTTCTTTATCTCTTTCAACTTTTGATTAAATAGTTTCTTATCCTTCATCTTCATAGGTTCCACATACTACATTAACTGACAAATCTTCCAAGGTAATCATTTGGGGTGCTCTAATAATTTCATTCATGTTTTGATTTTGATATGAGGTATGTTAAGTAATTGACTTCTTCAATGTGGTCGTATCATTGGCAACTTTTTCAACAACTTCATCTTTGGAGCTCTTGATTTTACTCTTCATTGAGTAGTTTTTGACATTCCATAACATGATAGGATCATCTTCCTCTTTAATGGAAAATTCTTGAGAATTTTCCAAGTTTTGGGGGGAGATATTCATAGTATGAATGCAACTTCAGGAAACTGGGCATTTATGAAGAACTTCTTCTAACTATTTGTAGTAAGACAAGCACTATTAGGAATTTAATTAGTCAACTTATTAAATTTTGCCACAAATTTTCTCATGGGTTCCTTCAATTATTTCTTCATTTGAGCCAATTGAGAAAGGAGGGCATGGGCATATTCTACAGTATTGAATATTGCTTCAAACTTCGTTTTCATGTCATCCCATTCAATAATGGAGTGAGGTGGCAAGTAGTAAAACCATTCCACATGTGCAATGACTCCACGAATATTCAAATGGAAACATCTCCATGTCCCACTCCAAGAACACCACATGTTGTGATAAAATTTGTAATATGATCATATGGATGTTGTTTTCCATCTCCATAGAATTTGGGAAATTTATTTCTTGATCATTTTAGTAATTCTTGAAGTGGAAAAGCCAACGCTAGTGGACTTGTGTCCTATCCCCAAGGTACAAGTGCAACCATTTCTAGAGGAAGAGTGTTCATTGGCTAAGCAGAGAGTGGAGATGCAACCGAGCGAAGAGGTGAAGACTCAATTGTTTGTCTTGGAATCTGTATAGGAGAAGGTATGAAATAAACTTGTACCTATAACTCAAATGTGCCATTGTGAAATACAAGAGTTTCATTTGCTTGGTCTTCTCTATTGAATCTCCATTATGCCAGTTTTACTCAAAATGTTAGATAAGAATGTAATCATAAACAGTGCATATTTTCAATAAGAGTTCAACAAGGCTTTCAAACATTCAACTAGTAATTTTTGTTAGTTTTAGTTTTATTTTATTTTGATGGTTTATATATATGTCATTTTTTGGATTTTTAGAGATAGTTATAGGGTGCACAAGGGAAAATTGTTCCCCAGTAGAGTCGTTAAAAAATGTTGGTGAAATAATTTGTTGTAGGACATATTACTACTTTTCACCAATGATCGCAGGGATAAGCCCCTCCTTCTTATGTACAGAGAGGATCCCATTTATTAAATGCAAGAATTAAATGAAACTATGGGTGGTTGTTAGGCTAAGGATCACATGGGAGTAATCCATAGAAACTTGTGGCAAAGTGTTTGTACAATGTACAAGGGATGAATTTTCTTTGAAAAGAGGTAAAGTGAGGTAGGAAGATAGAGAAAGGGGTTAATATGGTGAGTAAAAACTTACATAATATCACCAACATTAACCAAAATAGGTCCACATTCAATAGGAATAAATCAATCGTGTAAGTAATAGCAAAAATAATAAATTAGAGACACAAAGTACTATGGATTAATTAATCAAAGACACAAATTTCCTTATTTATTCTACAAGATTACAATGCTTGTAAATTTGGAAAGTAGAGAGAGTAGAAGAACATAGGAAAGGAGATAGAAGAATATAGATTATTGCTTGCAGTAGTAGTGAAACAAAGGCCAACAACTAGAAACACAAAATCTATGCACTTGGGTACATTTCTAGGTCCTATAGCATATTAATATATACATGATTTCTAAGAAAGAAAACTAGTGGTTGATAATTTCTTTTTGGCCTTTTTGTTTTGTGTCTTATACTTTTATTAACCTTACACACCTTACAGCCTATCACTATTTGATTGATTTATCTTTAATGACCTTGGACAGTAGCACTCATTTAGGATAGAAGTGTCATGGCGCTTTTGTCCCTTTTGGGTTCTCCTGACATTCTTTGTCTTCTTCCCACTATTTTGGGTCTCTTTTACTTTTGGTCATCTTTTACAACTTTGGGTTATCCTTTTAGTTGTCAATTATAAAATTCAAACAAGGGAGTCATACACACACACACACATAGTTATAGCTCTCAAATAAGGGGCTAAACACTGCGCATTACCCATCATCACCTAATCTTGCATTCAAAGGAATAAGATCACTTCAAAGGCATTCATCTAGCACACTCATATAAGGGAAAAGGGTTGCATCACTCTGCATACACAATATAGGAGGGGGAAGTTCATTTTATTCCATCACACACATTCTATACATATCTACATTTATTGTGCAACTTATACAAGGGCATCTTAGGGCATCATTACACACATAATCACACATAACTACATGGAGTCTGAGATGTAGTACAACACTAGGTCGTAAGATCGCTCTTCGGGTGAGAGTTGTGGTCAATTTAACTCCCTATTTTGTATCTTATTTATTAGGTTTTATGTGGTTTGTGGGTATTTGCAGCTAGGTATCTATTTTGTAGGTTACATGTACAACCAAAGACATTGGAGCAAAACCAAAGTGATAAAATAAAACCAACAACAAAGCTTCTATAGCCTAAAGAAGATTAGAACATGAGCATCTCAGCAGACACTAACACCAAGATCAGTCACCAGCGCCCAAGTGTTCCCGTCCTCCCATGGGCCCTTTTATCTTGCACATTCCTGAGACCTAGGAGTCTTAGTCAGCCTTGATGACATATTTTCCATCCAGTTCTTCAGTTCAAATAACTTCCGGATCACTCAGAAATTAGCTGAGTCACCCTCTCTCTTTTGCCTAGGGTTTCGTATTATTGTTTGATTATTGTTTTTGTTTTACTGTAGTTCACTACTTGTATATCATTAGTACAATAAAGGTATTATGAAATTAATATTTAATTACATTTTATATTAAATCATTTTTTGAACCCCACTCGCAATAAAACATTTGGATCTTTAATTTGCATGTTCTATTAGATCTTCTTTCATAAATCCTCAAGTCTCCTTGTATCAATTACTTCAAATGCACCCACCTTAAAAAGATGTTCTCCAAAAATCCCTAGACACTATGTACCTCCCTCACAACATGCTTCCTACACAAGTAATTTCCATTTTCAATCCTCTCTCTGACAACCCTATCAATCCTGATACCATAACCAATCAACCCCTCTTCAATTCAACTCAAACTTTACACCATTTATTTCAAGATAAATTTAAAGCTATAGAAACCATGATTAAATCCTTCACAGTTGAAATCCAACATCTCAAGGTTATTTCTCAGGCCCGTGCTAGTTCATCTTCTACACCTCATCCTAATCCCATGTCTACTACATGTACTCATATAAGTGAAGCCAAAGTCTTACTAGCAACTCTCAAGTTTGATCTAAATGTTAAACAATGTGATATTCTTCCTAAGCTCCTCAATCATGAGTTGATCAACTTTTCACCTACTCATTACTACCCTCCTTATCGACTTGTAAAATACAAAGGTTTCCCATTTTGTAATTATCACGGAATTAATGGACATCATGATAATGATTGTTATGCTTTAAAATGAAGAATTTGGCACCTTAAGCATCAGGGTTTTATTTCATTTGCAATGAAACATCCTGCTACATACTCATCTCTAATTTTTAAATCCCATTGGGATCCCAAATCTTCTCCCTCTATGTCTAATAAGCATGAGGCCATAATTACTAATGTTCCTTCTCTGGTAAGTTGAGAGTTTCCTATCGAAACCAATGTCATACCAGTTTTAAAAATACTTACCCCTTTACCTCTTCCTATCAAGTCCTCTACAGCATTACCAATTCCAAATAAGCAACCAACTTTAAAAATACTTACCCCATTACCTCCTCTATTAAGGCATCTACAATGTTACCAATCCCAAATAATAAATCACCATCCAAGGAAGCACTACTACTTCCCTCACCACAAGCTAAGATCCCTCACCAACCTGCTCTAATTAAACGTATAATTCCTCTTTTCAATCAAGATAATGCTTATTGGCATGGTATTTCTCACATCATCACCTAGATCTCCATCACTCACACACTTGGGGGGCCTCAGACTTCCCACACCCTTTATTTCTCTTGATTGTCTCTAGTATCTACTTATAGTTTCTCTACTACAGTTCACGCTCCACACTCAACGTAAACATTTCCTAGCATTCTCACATCTTTGGTGCACACATTGTAATGTCTTTACCCAATGACACACTCTAGTTCCATGGTCCATACTTGACTCTTGAGGGAATAATTCATAAATGAACATCACTTATCACATTCTGACTACTCTTTATCTCTCACGCTCCATGATTCATGTCTATCTTTCTAAGAATTGTCACACATACTTTACACTCATTACCCAATGACGCACTCTATTCCATGGTTCATACTTGACTATTAAGGGCACAATTTTTAAATGAACCTCACATCATCTACTCCTAGCTTATTTTTTATACACTTTATGATCCATGATAAATATTTTCGAGCAATCTCACATCACCTTTGGTAAACACATTTTACCCTCATTTCCCAATGACGCACTCTTGTTCTATGGTTCATACTTGAATGTTGAGGGAGCATTCCTAAATAAACTTCATCTAGTGCACATACGTTGGGAGGCAACAGATTTCCTCCCATCTACACACTTTACATATCATAGCACACCATCACAAGTACACCGCATTTACACATATTGGTTGCATCTACTCTTGCTAGCTTATACTACTCACATGTCACACTTTGTTTCCCATGCTAGTTGGATACTTAGTATGTCATTATCTTTTCTATACACACATGCACATTCATTTGGTATCTTGATGTGAATGCAATACTTTTACAGATTCACACATGATGTATGATGCTTGACAAAACTCTTTACTAGTCCTACCACCTCTCCTGGGGGCATCTACCTTTACACTCTCATACTCTACACATCACAGGTTCTATTGCTCCATTATTTACTACTTCTCATCACTGTCACTTTACTTTTTCACCTATCTATACATGTTTAGACATGTTATTTATCTCTCTAACACGCTAAGGGGTGTTTCATGTGTAGCATTCGTCTTGAAGGATCTATACAGCCATAGTTATCTATCACCTTTTGTTTGTTATTGTTTTTTATTGTGTGGGGGCTATGCCCTATGTCTTGCTTGATCATTGTTTACTTTTGGTTGCCTTGGCCCTCATTGTTTTGTGACATTGTGAGAGATGTCGCATGTATAAGACCCACTTTTTACGGTCCATATTTTCTTCTTATTTGCTTGTTACATTATATTCTATTGTATGTTAGCTCTTTTACACTAACACTTGTTTTCTAGCCTATCTTGTTTGCATGTGCCTTGGTTTCTACCATGCACATCCCCTACCCCCTGCAGGTATCCAATACATGATATACATATCAGCTTTAGGTCCTCTCCTTTGGGTTGCATTCTCCTACATTCGTCAGATGCACCTCAAATGAGGGGGGTATCATTTGGCTGAGAAAATCACCCTTACAACAGCATAGAGTTATAAATCAGAGCAAAAAGGTATAAATTTGACAACAAAATACAGTCGAAAAATGGCCCAGAATCATACTTGGGTCAAAACACAGAGCAGAAATCAACGTTTAGATTAGACAGTAGTGGTAAATGCTTGTGTCCCACCCAAGTGCTTATGTCTTGGGGGAAAAAACAAATAGTTTCTCAGTTTAACATAGTTTCCAATAGTTCACAACACAGTTCTATGGTAGTAGTCACTTGACTCCAATTTCAAATTTTAGTTTACATTTAGTTGCAAACAATTACATACAATGACGTGCCATTTATAGTGGTACTTATTTGGGAAGCATCATGGATGGATAGTAAAATAGACCTCTCTACCCAACACTTTTCTCTTGGCATGAGATCACCCAAAAAACTCACCTTAGGCACGAGATCACCCAAAAAACTAGTCCTTGGCTTAAGATCACCTTAAAAACTCACTTTTGGCATGAGATCACCCAAAAACTCACCATTTGGAAACAAATTTAGCAATACTTTTACACTTTTACTTATGCACATGTTACTTTGACAACAAAATACAGTCACAAAATGGCCCAGAATCAGACTTGGGTCACAAACACAGCAAAAATCGGTGCCTAAATCAGAGAGTAGTGGTGAGCACTTATGTCTCACCCAGGTGCTTATGTCCTGGGGGAAAAAATAAATATTTTTTCAGTTCAACACAGTTTCTAGCAGTTCACAACACAATTCTATGGTAGCAGTCACTTGACTCCAGTTTCAAATTTTAGTTTACATTCATTTTACATTCAGTCATAAATAGTTACATACATTGACGTTCCATTTATAGTGGCACTTATTTGGGAAGCATCATGGATGGAGAGTAAAATAAAGCTCTCTCCCCAACACTCTTCTCTTGGCATGAGATCACCCAAAAAACTCACCTTAGGCATGAGATCACCCACAAAACTCATCCTTGGCATGAGATCACCCAAAAAATTGTCCTTAGCATGAGATCACCCAAAAAAATAACTTTTGGCGTGAGATCACCCAAAAAAGTCACTTTTGGCATGAGATCACCCAAAAACTCACCAATCGGAAACAAATTTACCAATACGTTTACACTTTTATTAATGCACGTGTTACTTTGATAATAGAATACAGTCACAAAATGGCCTAGAATCAGACTTGCATCACAAACACAGCAGAAATCAGTGCCTAGATTAGATAGTAGTGGTGAGCACTTGTGTCCCACACAAGTGCTTATATTCTAGGGGTAAAAACAAACAGTTTCTCAATTCAGCACAGTTTCTAGTAGTTCACAACATAGTTCTATGGTAGCAGTCACTTGACTCTAGTTTCAAATTTTAGTTTACATTCAATCACAAACAATTACATACATTGACGTGCCATTTATAGTGGCACTTCTTTGGGAAGCATCATGGATGGAGAGTAAAAATGACCTCTCTCCCCAACACTCTTCTCTTGGCATGAGATCACCCAAAAAACTCACCTTAGGCATGAGATCATCCAAAAAACTCGTCCTTGGCATGAGATCACCCAAAAAACTCACTTTTGGCGTGAGATCACCCAAAAAATCACCATTTGGAAACAAATTTAGCAATATATCCAAGAAAATCATGTCAATTTTCTATCATTTACTCTCTTATACATCAAGTGCACACTTTCCTTTTACACACTTTTACTTATACACATGTTACTTTGACTTTTCATATACAAAATTTTGACTACTTACTTTATCTCATTTTACAGGTCCATCCTTATACACAACAATAAGCAACCCACATCATCAAGCACAAGCTTCAATAGCACATTATTACACATACGCTCCACCCCTAGGGTTTAACTCTCCTGCTTAGTCTCCATGCTTCGCATTACGATCACTTCATGCTTCACTTGTCCACTCAACACACTATCGGCTACACTCTTATCTACAGGATCACAAGGTACACATATTCTATCTACTTTATGCTATCGAGTATTCACCCAATAACATAAAGTGGGAGAAAAATGTAGACACAAAATCTATACACTTTGGTACATTTCTAGGTCCTAGAGCATACTAATATATACACGATTCCTAAGCAAGATAAGTAGTGGTTAACAATGTCTTTCGGGACTTTTTGCTTTGTCTCTTATACTTTTATTGACCTTACACACCTTATATCCTATCAGTATTTGATTGATTTATCTTTTATGGCCTCAAACACTAGTTCCCATTTAGGACAGAAGCGCTCAGGTGCTCCTATCCCTTCTAGGTGCTCCTGAACTTCTTTATCTTCTTCCCACTCTTTTGGGTCTCTTTTACTTTTGGTCATCTTTTACAACTTTGGGTCATCGTTTTAAATGAAATTCAATTAAGGAATCATATATATACATAGTTATAGTTCTCAAATAAGGGGCCAAAGCACTAAACATTACCTACCATCACCTAAGCTTGCATTCAAAGGCACAAGATCATTTCAAACACATTCATACAAGGGACAATGGCTACATCACTCTACATACATGACATAAGAGGGGGAAGTTCATTTTATTCCATCACACACATTCTATACATTGCTACATTCTAGATCTAGTTCGTTATCACTATGCAACTTACACGAGGGCATAATTACACACACATTCACACAAAACTACATGGATTCTGAGATGTAGTGCATCACTCAGTCATAAGATCACTCTTCGGGTGACCATTAGGGTCATTCCAACTCCATATTTTGTATCTTATTTATTATGTTTGATGTGGTTTGTGGGTATGTGCAACTAGGTACCTATTTTACAGGTTACAGGTATGACTGACAACATTGGAGAATAACCAGAGCGACAAAAGGGAACAAAAAACAAAACTTATATAGCCCAGATAAGATCAGAACTTGATCACCTAAGAAGACACTAGCACCCAAATCAGTCACCACTACTCATGTGCTCCTATCCTCCCATGGGTGCTTCTATCATGTACATTCCTAAGTCTCAGAACTCTCAATCAGCCTTGATGACACTTTTTCCAGCCAGTTCTTTAGTTCAGACAACTTCTAGATCACTCAAAAATCAGCTAATTTTCCCTCTCTCTCTTGCTTAGGGTTTCATATTATTGTTTTCTTATTGCTTGTGTCTGAATTTATTTCATTACGTATATATCATTAGTATAGTAAAGTTACTCTAAAATTAAGATTTAATTACATTTTATATTAAATCAATAACTAACAAAAATCAACAAATATTAACCCCTTGGAATGGAGAGGCCATCCCAATTATAGATTATAAAAAAGTCTCTTCATCTCCCCACATGTGATTTTTCACCTCACCACAACTTTTGACCATTCACATTCACTAGGAATAAAATTAAGTCCTTTTCTTATTTTTGAAAATGGACTTTTACAATGTAAAATAAGGCCACTTAAGTGAATAATATTGTTGGTGAAATAATTTGTCATATGAAAAATTAGTTGATTCCCACCAACGCTCACGAGGCTACTCCCCTCCTTCCTATGTATGAGGAGGCTCCCATTATTGAATGTAAACTATTATAATCTTATCTATTGCTTTGGGGTGACCAAATAGGTTGGGGATCACATAAGAATACTTCACTAAACCTATGGCAAAGTGCTTGTACAGGGTACAGGGGAAGAAATTACAGCTGTGAGGGGTAAAAGAGAGAAATTATGAAAGGGAAGGTTATTGTTACGAGTAGGAAATCGTAAAGTTCATAGCTAATAACCAGAGTAGTTCAACATTCAATTAGATGAAATCAACAATGAAGCCATTAGTGAGACTAACTGATTAACTAAAATTGAGCTATATGCTAAGAAATGGTAGCCCTAGTTAATCTAATTATGAGGACTAAAACGTTGTATAAATGTTGTAAATAACATGAAGTAGATACAAATAAATATGATAAGTAAATTGAAACCCTAGATGTGCAAGAGATTAGAGAGAAATGGCTTAGCTGATTGTTGTAGATGGTCACATAGTGTCGCAGGTCTAAGAATAAAATATGGAAGTGTAGACGAACACTCAGGGACCATGCGAAGGGTAGATCTGGAAGATTTGAAGTGATGTGCGTGCCTAGGACTATACTGGGGCATCCTGGTCTGCAATATGGGCACTTTGATCACTGTAAGTTCTCAAAACCTACAACTATTATGGTCACAAGTTGGTTCCAAACCTTCCCTATTTGGTGCGTTGGATTTTTCGGATGAGCTGGAAAATGACCTACAATGCAAAGAGAAGTATCAAACCCTAGAAAAATAAAAGATGTAAATGAATGGTTCGGACTGACCTCATTCACCAAACTAGTGGTCTTATCATTTAGTGTTGCACTACATTTCGGACCTGGATGTAGTTATGGTGTGTGCGTGCATGTCGTACCCTAAGTTCTCTCATGCCAATCACACTTTGTGAAGTAGGGAGTAATAGTAACTATAGAAAATATAAATAGCATATATGCATGGAATAGAATAGAATCCCTCCCCCTATGTAGTGTGTGTGTTGTAGATCTCCTAGCCTTGATGCATGGAACTATGTGGATGCAAGTGATGCAATAGATGTAACTCTATATGGAGAGATACTAGTGATATGATGTTATGACCTAAGAACCTCATTATGGTCGTATAACTTTATATTTATAGGGATCTCAACCTTAATTTTGTAATTAATCTCGACAAGGCCGACAAGGAAAAAGATAAAGATGACCAATAGCTAAAAATGACCCAAAAAGAACACAACGGGATTTGCATAGATTGGGACACCCATAGTGGGACTGGGCACTCTAGTACATGCTAGGGTACCCTGATTTTGGGCTAGAATGATGGGGAAGTTGTGAAATGGATGGATAAGTGCTGGAAAATACACATGAACTACGAAATAAAATATAAAATAAAGACGGCCAAAAGGTGGGATTAATTAGTACTTTATCCACTTTAGAACCATCTAAATAGTAGTATAAGACCAGGATAAATTATGTGTAAGGTGCATAATTTTGTGTCTACATTTTTCCCCCACTTTATGTTGGTGAGAGGAAATCTCAGTAACATAAAGTAAATAGAGATGTGTACCTAATATCCATGTAGAGTGTAGAAGAAGATGTGTTGATGGACTAGACTCAAACATGGAATGACAAAAAGAAAAAGGTGGAGGAGCATGGATTCTAAAGATGAAAAATGTGTATAAAAATTGATGAGAGTGAACCTAGGGTGGAACACGTGTGTAGTTATTTTTGTGTGTAGTGTACCTACATGGTTAGTAAAGGCAAGTGTCTATAGTGGTGTATTGTCATTGTCGTTGTCATTATTGTTATTATTGTTGCCCCCAATTTGACTATTAGTTTCTCATACGGTAGACCTATAAAGATAAAATGATCAAGTAGTCAAATATATATGTAAAAATGTTGTGTAAAATATGCAAATGTAAAATATGCTAGAAAAAGTGTAAATGGAACATGTGCACCTGATCCATGTCAAGAAAAAGGGTGTAGAAGGATATCATGTATTATCGCAAGTTTTTTGGGCGATCTCATGCCACCTTGGCTGAAGAAGTATAAGGAGGAAATGCTCTGTGTCCTCTAAATTTAACCATTTCTGCTGAAATATGTGAATAGATCTTTGTATTGTCCTAGTTTTTTGGGAGATCCGATGCCAATGGATGAAGAAGTGTAGAGAGGCATACCCACTGTAACCCCCAAGCCTATAACCGCTCCACATAATTGCCAAAGGACACCATGTCCTGTTATGACCATTGTGTATGGAGTTCATAGACTAGTCTAAACTCACTCGTTGTGTCTGAATCAGTGTAAATATGCTTTATTAGTAGAAAACCCTACAATGATCCCCCCCTCTTTGGGGGAACATGCGATGACCCTGGGAGGAGAATGTGGCCCAAAAGAGGACCAACTCCACTCTAACCTATAGAAATATACCCTACATAGGGAAATGGAAACCCTTTGTAGATACAAAGGCACGCACAAAAGGGGATGGCCAACCAAAAAAAGTGTTAGTCTAAAAACACATGCATGTAATAAGACAAGTGTAAAATACGCAGACCATGTAATAACTACCAAAAAAATTAGTGTAAACACGCAAGAAAACAAGCAGACCATACAAAGTGGGTTTCAAACATGGGACATCACTCACAATATCGCAAGACATGCAAGGCCATCATGACCACAAACAACAAACAAGTGTGCACACAAGCAAAGGGCAAAGCCTGCATACAATAGAAAACAAATCAGACAAGTAGTCATGGAAACATGTAATCCTACAAAACAAGTGTTGCACATGGAACACTCGTTAGCATGTTAGAGTGATAACCAATATGTCAAAGTGTGTATAAGTAACAAGATGCTAAGTACAAAAATGAAACAATAGCACCTGGATAAGACAAATGTGGATGCCCCCAGTGACCGGTATAGGAAGGGTAGAAGGTGAGCATCATTGCCGTGTGTAGAGTCTTATATCTACTATCATACTAGATGAAGGTGTGAACGTGCATGTGTGTATGATAATGACTTATAAGAAAGTAGTCTAACATGTGTAATAAAGTGAGCATGCAAAACACTAGCAAGCAAGATTAAATGCTACCAAGACAATGCAGTATGTTGTGGATGGATGGAATGGAATGCAAAATGAAATGATAGGAGCAAAGTGCCCCCCGAGTGGATGGAAGTGTATGTAGTGAGATTCATTTTTTTTTCCCCCTCATCAGTCAAGAATGAACCGTAAACGAGAGTGCATCATTGGGAAATGGTTAAGTAGTGTAGGTTGTATCTAGCACGTTGTGATGAGTGTGGATGTGTAGTGGTGATGAAATGTGACATGTGGGAAGATTTACATGAACCCTATAGCCAAAATGTATATCATGACTTATTGAATGGAGGAGTGATGATTTATCCCTAAGTGTATGTCACTATAGGATGAGTGTATGAGGATGAGATGTATTGGAAAGATGTTCGTAGACCCTATAGCCTAAGCATATACCATGACTTGTTGAATGGAAGAGTGGTGATTTAGCCCTAAGTGTATATCACTATAAGATGAAAGGATGAAGATAGGTGATGATTTATCCTAAAGCATATGTCACTATATGATGAAAGGATTAAAATGGGTGACGATTTATCCTATAGCATATGTCACTATAAGATGAAGAAGAAGGGAGTGGGGATGTGCCCTAAGGTGAATGCCACTAGAAGATGATGATGGGGGTGGTGATTTAGTCTAAAGTCTATACCACTACAAGATGATAAGAAGGGGTGACTATTTGACCTAAGGTGTATGTCACTAATGCAGGAAATGTTGGATAAAGAAACTATCGCATTGGTGAATTGAAGGTTCATTTGATTGGTAAACCCTCGGCAGTTGAATATGGACCGAGGAACTAGAATTCATCATAGGGTGGCAACTGCAGCCCGTAGAAGACAACATAGTAGAAATGACCAAGTGACGAATAGGTGATGTAAATGTGCAGTGTAAGCAATGCAATGTAGGATGTTGAGTGTATATATGATATGCAATGTATATAGAAATGGAATATGTAATGATGAGAAGGATAACTAGATCCATGTGCAATGGAATCTAGTGTAGCATGTAGAAAATATAGAATGTATGAAATATATGATAGGGATTATGTATTGTAGGAAATGTAGGGTGTGTAAATGATGTAAGATGCAATGATAGGTGTAGATAGAATATGTAGTGATGATATGTAAATTTAGACCCATAAATAATGTGACCTAGCATACATGGAGGATGTAAGAATGGGATACAAAACTAGACGCAAATGATATGATGACTAGTGTAGTATGTAAAAGATAGATGATGTATAAATGACTAACATATGAGGTGTGTATAGGATAAGTAGGATGTAGGTTATGTATAGAAATGATGATAAAATGTAAATGTGTATAACCTAGGGTGCGGTGTGTAGGGTTCAGTGTAATGGAAATCCCTCAACAATTCATTGTGAACCAAAGCACAAGAGTGTGTCATTGGGTAACGAGGGTGTTATAATATGTGTAATAAATATGTCTATGTACAAAGGGATGAATGAAGAAAAATGCATTTATGATAATATGAGGAAGGGGAAGTGTGTAGTGGTTATGCTCCCCAATAAATTATGGAAGAGGAGTCAACCTATAAGATCAAGGGACGGATGGCCGTCAACTGGTATCGAGGATGATGAAAGCATAGGGCCACAATCCACTAGGGGGGTATAGTATATAAAATTGGTTCATGTGAATGAAATTTACATGTATGCGAAGGATGAATAAAGGATGAAGACTAAGATGGTGGGTAATTGAGGAGAGAGGGTTGTCGATATGGGTCCTGGGTAGTACGACGAGCCAAACAGGCTGGTAGGTAGAACGGGGAATAGAAGACGATGGTGGAGAAAATGATATTAGGCCTAACTACTAGAGATCACGAATAATATGGATCAAAGCATGACATGAGTTGGTATGATGCCCTCGAATCCGATGGTAGTGGAAAAATGGTTAATCCAGATATTTTATGAGTTGAGGATGGTAGCGACGGTTAGATGGTAGAGAAAGGAGTTGATGAAGAAGGTGGCTAAGGATGTCTTGTGGTGTAGCATGAGATGGAAAGATAAGAGGTGGAGGTAAATGTACAGTCGGTGGATTAATGAGAAGATTGGTAGGGGACATGGATGGGATAGGAGTTTTAGGGGTAATAGGATCATGCAAGATAGAGGCATCCTTAAGTTTCCCTATCTCAGCATGGAGAGATGCAATGGTGGCTTCCATGGACTGACACTAAACTTGTACTACTTGTATAGCTTCCAATAGGTGTGTATTAGATGGATAATAACAAGGAGGAAAATCAACATCAACGGTGGTAGACATAGGGCCTACGAGAGACAATGGTGGATCAGTGTGAAGACAAAAAGGAGATGGAGGATCAAGATCTTCTAAGTGATCATAAATATAAGTATCGAAATCATATTGAATGGCGTGAGAGACTTGATAAGCAAGTGTATGTGGTTGGTCATCCACAAAACCATGAATGTGTAAGATGTACATGACCATGGTGTATCGTTCATCGGTGAAGGGAGGAAACAAGCACCCTAGAGCATACCAAATAATGAAGTTGGGTGAATAACAAAGAAAGGAGCTACTATAAAGGTGAGTTGTGCCAAAGGGCATGGGGAATGTGATATCAGCACGATTAGGATCAAATGTGTCATCAAGATAATCTAACCAAGACTTGCCAAGTGTAAGTGGAGAAATAGTAGGACAACGTGCAAGGTGGACAATAAGGTGGAAAACGCGCAAGCCATAGGTGGTAGTGAGGATGACAAAAACATGATATAAATGTGGATCGTATAGAGGAGTATGAAGGTCATTAAAGTCAAACCTCAGTCAAAGGAGACCCTCATGGGAACATGCGGTGGTCGTACATGATGTGTTTAGTGTTATGTGTTCCCAATAAGAATTGTGTATGAAGATAGTGCAAGTGAATGTTGGCCATACTAAGGAGGAGGATGATGGAAAAGGGTAGGGGATGAGATCCATAGATGGTAAAGGTCCCTGGTATGGCACAATAGTGGTAGCAGTAATAAACGATGGGGAAGAGACTGTGCTAAGCATGTGAATAGTGGCCACAAATGGAATTTCATAGACAAAATGGGATTAGGAGGAATATGAAAAGCAACTGAGTATTTTAGAGTAGGTGTGGTAGACGGTATGGGAGCATTGGTAATAATAGGAGGAAGTGGCAAAGTAGAAGGGACCATATCGATCATGAAAACGGTAGGAACTGGGTCATAGGGAGTTGGTCGGGGTTAAGAACCAATCATGGATGGAGAAGGAGGTGTAGGGAGAGGTAATGTAGCGCTAGAGTCATGTATGTCCTCAAGGGGGAGAGCCTAGACTTTTGCTTCAAGTTGAGTCAGGGCTGCAGGATTAATGGTGCATAAATAAGCTGTAACATCATCTTGAATGACATGAGTATCCATTTCAGAAGATGGAAGTTAAATGAAATAAGGACACGGATATCAAATTGTAGAGTAGTGGGAGACTTAGAGGAAGAAGACTTTCTAAGACGTTTACCCATGATGGGAGGTGCAGATGTAAAACCCTAGAAGGTGAGATAAAGGGACGTCGAGTTCACCAAAATTATTAACTAAAATTGAGTTATATGCTAAGAGATAATAACCCTAGTTAATCTAATTACGAGGACTAAAACGTTATATAAATGTCATAAATAACATGAAGTAGATGCAAATAAATATGTTAAGTAAAATGAAACCCTAGATGTGTAAGAGAGTAGAGAGAAATGGCTTAGCTGATTGTTGTAGATGGTCGCATAGTGTTGTAGGTCTGAGAATAAAATCTAGAAGTATAGATGAACACTCAAGGACCCTACGAAGGGTAGATCTGGAAGATTTGAAGTGACTAAGGTACTTGGGAGTGTCTTAGGGCTCCCCGGAGCACCCTGGTTCATCATCTGGGTGCTCTGATCATTGTAAATGCTCAAAACCTACAATTGGTATGTTCACAAGTTGGTTTCAAACCTTCCATGTTTGTCGCGTTGACTTTGTCGAATGAGCTGGAAAATGACCTATAATGCAAAGAGAAGTATTAGACCCTAGAAAAATAAAAGATGAAAATGAATGGGTTGGACTAACCTCATCTGTAAAACTAGTGGTCTTATCACTGATTGTTGTACTACATTTTGGACCCGGATGTAGTTTTGGTGTGTGTGTGTGTGCATATTGTGCCTTAGGTGCTCTCATGTCAATTACACTTTGTGAAGTAGTGAGTATAGTAACTATAGAAAATGTAAATAGCATGTGTGCATGGAATAGAATAGAATCCCTCTCCCTATGTAGTGTGTGTGATGTAGATCTCCTATCCTTGATGCATGGCACTATGTGGATACAAGTGATGCAATGGATGCAACTCTAGATGGAGTGATAGTAGTGATATGATGTTATGGCCTAGGACCCTCATTATGGTCTTATAAATTTATATTTATAGGGATCTCAAGATTAATTTCGTAATTAATCCCAAGAAGGTTGACTAGGAAAAAGATAAAGATGACCAACAACTAGAAATAACCCAAAAAGGAGTGAAAGGGGATTTGCATAGATTGGGGTGCCCAGAGTGGGACTGGGGCGCCCTGAGGTGCCCCAATACAGGCTGGGGCACCCTAATTTTGGGATAGAATGATGGGGCAGTTGTGAAATGGAAGATTAATTGCTAAAAAATACACAAAAACAACAAAATAAAATATTAAATAAAGATGGCCAAAAGGTGAGATTAATTAGTACTTTATCCACTTGAGAACCTTCTAAATAGTAGTATAAGACTGGGCTAATTATGTGTAAAGTGCATAACTTTGTGTCTACACTAATAAACCCATACACACAATTCTTAGATTTATTCATCAAAGATACAAAGGTATTTCTTAATCACTATGCGTACAAAGTGGATAAAAGAGAGAAAATAGAAGAACACATGAAAATGGAATAGAAGAAATGTAGTTTTTATTTCTTATGTTGGTGATACTCTTAACACCCAAAACCACAATCCACAATTGCTACAAAGAACTAAATTTTCAATATTTCAAGATACTTTGGAATAGTGAATCCATCCCAATTTATAGCAATGTGAATTAACCTTTCACCTACCCCCCACATGACTCTTCATGATCTTATTTAACATGTGACTTTACATCTTCCTAGGACATGAGAAATCAGTTCCCTTGTTATAAATTAAAGGGACTTTTACAATTAAAATTTAGAAAGTCACTTAAGTGAATGAGACAAAATACAATGATTACGCTCAATGAAGAATTAGAAAGGGGAGAAAAGGAAAAGGGAGAAAGACAGAAGTTGTCATATTTGATGAAGAAGTTCTTTATGATGAAAAACTTTGTTGATTCATGTTTCTTGGTCCTGCTCCTTGATTTCCTTACTGAACTAAGCTATTGTAAGTGCCAAATTATCTACCTCTGGAACCCAAATGCATCCCAACACCTTGGTCCATGCCCTGAGAACCTCGTTGATCTTCTTACACTGACTGAGCCATCCTTCATGATCCTTTGTAATTTGGAAATTTAACTCCTAATGTTGGACAAGGATTCTAAATTACCTTTATTAAAGGAAAAATATTCACCCACCTCTTTCTTGACCAATTCTTGGAAAGAAACAAGAAGTTCCTCTGATGATGAATCTTTAGTGAGTAGAGGGAACTCGTGTTTCTGAACACAATTGTAGACATCATTCAGGATCTTGAAAGCATGTTGTCCACAAGATTCCAACTCAAAGATTACATTTTTTATCCTTTTATATGTCACATTCATGATGTGGATCCAAACATAAGCCAATTCTTAATATCTGAAGCAAATACATTCTTACTCACAAGAGTGTGTGAGTCAAAGGAGCTCATCTCAGAAACCAGTGGGAATAACTCATCCAAGTGGATTACCTCTTTTGCAAACTCCTCTTTAATTTCTTTGCTTCAAACAAGATTTCAAGAATATACTTGATGAGAGAAATGACATCTGGAAACAATACCTTACCTTACTTGATGATTTTCACAATCCACTTCTCATTAGCCTTCCCATGCATTATGTAACCTTGTGCTCTCTTGATTGTATTAGGATCAACAATGTTGATCAAAGGAATATCTTCTACTAGAAGAGAAGATGTTAAGTCGGGTTCCAAAAATGGTTGGATGTAGGCACTATGAGATTTTACCTATTCCTCCAATTGCATAATTATTTTATTGTATTCTTCATTCTGAGCGAGGAAGCATGAAGTGGATTCCTTGAACATATGAGATTCACCCTCGTGTGAAGCTTGATCCAATGAGATGTGGGTCAACTCATAGTCTAACAAAGTCATGTCCTCAATGGCCTTTTCATTCTTAGGTATAGAAATCTTGACATATTGACTACCTGAAGTGCCACTAAAGAAGTATGATGTTTTCTAGGCCTTCTTTCTTTGCTTGGACTTTAGTGTTCCTGAGGTTGCTTCGAGACTAGGCATGATAGCAAGTTGCATTGTCCTTGGCCCACTTTCAAGCATTTCTTAAATCCATAGAAGTGGATCTTCAAGATTTGACACAATGTCATTCACCGGACCACTTTCAGGAGCTTGTTGTGGAACCAACTCTTAATCACCGTGAGGAATATCTTTCATTGGGGAAGACATGCCTAGATGCCCTTGAAGAGGAAGGTGTTGTAATGAATCACTCTTGCTTGACTTATGAGGCTCTGTGAGATCTTCAATGATATTTTCTTGTTTACGAGCTCTCCTAAAATATGGGATCACTTTGTGATATTTTGTCATTTCCCTCACTTCATGATTATTTTCTTCTTCATGCAATTATTTACTTTAATCAACTCACCTTGAACAACTCACCAAGCTCACTCAAATAGCCCAACTCACTTTGGTCAAGTATACCAGCTCACTAAGCTTAACTCAGCCAACTTGCCAAAGAGGTGTGGATGGCTCAAATTTTATTAATCAGTTGTTTACCTTGAATTATGACAGATATTTGACTCTTTTTTAATCTCTTTTAAATAAACAATATCCTTGGGTTCTCAACTGTTGCATCATGTGATGTTTTTCTTTTACTCCCAGACACAACTGCAATCAAAATGATGCCTTAAGACCTCTGAGAAGGATGAATTTATCAATTTTATCTATACAACCATCATAAAACCCTGTGAATATGTCAAAAAGTGAAGATATGGGTGAAAATAGAGCCAACTGCAACTTTCTACATCCAGAACAGAGACTTACTATTTTTAGCATATAGAATCAAGACCTGCTATTTTGGGAAATTTCACCTGTTTTACTCCAATTCGGACTTCTTGATCATCTAAAATTTTCAGTTCAAATCTTTTGATGATGATTTCCCATTTTTTGAAACTTTCTATTTTTAGATAGTTGCCTTTGTTTTTTACTTTTTTCTCTTTTTTTTGCCTTTTTGGTCAAAATTACCTAGTTTATCATTTTCATTATTCACTAAATGCACTGTTTTGAGAGGACTTGCTATTTTGGGTAAGTTGGTATTTTTAGTAAGTGAAGATACCATATACTTACTATTTTTATAAATATTACTTCCCCACCCTGGTTTGCAATGAAAACAACTTCACTAGAATAGGCTCGCTCCCCAGACTTTATGCTCTAATTTTTACCTCGATTCGTCCACCGAAATGTCTGAAAACTAAAAAACAAAATATAGGGCACAAAAAAATGGTTTTATACCATTAAAAAATCGAGGCACCATCTAGTTTGTTATTAGAATCTTCTTGTAGGCACCTAGGATGAGGAGCAACTATGAAAATCTTGTTCAGAAACAAAAGATATGAATTTTTATGTTTTGAAGCATGCGACAACTCTAGAGAAATTTGGGCAAAGTGTTTGGAAAATTTGTAGATTTCTTGTGTGTTTTACTCAGCATTCATGGATTTATTGTGAATAAATGAGGTGGGAAAATTTTATTTTTTATTTACAAACTTTCTGGCAGCACTTCTGGTTCACAGGAAGGAAGAAGCGAGAAGAAACAATGCTAAAACACTTAATTCATTTTTGGTTTTGAAACATCAAAGTATGGGGTGAATTTTCTTGTCCCATATATCCCCAAGGGATAGGGACAAAAGGGACAGAAAAATTTTCCCTCATATGAGCTTGACAAGTGGCAGTTATCGATTGCTCGATGGGAGAAGGATGAAGAACAACTTTCTAGCACCTGAGGCCCGAAACCGGGTCACATGAAGGATCAAGGTAGGGGAAGGGATGGGGAAAATTTTATTGTACCATATTTCCCCAAGGGATAGGGACATGAGGGATAGAAAAATGCACCCTAATGTGGAGGTGACAAGTGGCACTTAATGATTCGAAGCGGGGGTAGCGAGAAAGGGCTTAAAATTACACTGCGGAGCTTCAATCAAGTCACATGAGAAACCAACAACCAGGAAAATTATGGGGTGAATTTTATAGTCCCCTTTATCCCCAAGGGATAGGAACAGGAGGGATATAAAAATGTTCCCTCACCCTAGGTTGACAAGTGGCGATCATTAATTGGTCTACGGGAAGGGTTGAAGTGAGGTGAAAAGGGCTTAAAATGCATTGTGGAGCTTCAACAAGGTCATATGATAAACCAGAAGGCATAACTAGGATTGGGGGAATTTTCTTGTCCCCTCTGTCCCCAAGGGATATGGACATGAAGGACAGTAAAATGTGTCATACACTTGGAGGTGAAAAATTGACAAAGTATGAAGAAGATACCTCATAAAAGAGAGAGAGAGAGAGAGAGAGAGAGAGAGAGTTGTTGGCAAAGAATCTGGAGCTCTAGGAGGTCATTTTTGATGAAAACATATATTATTTTGACTCTCAAGGGACTTATGAAGACAATGGGATGGGTATAAAGATCCAATTATTTCTAAAAACCCCTAAAAATCCTCCTTCTTTCTCGAGACAAAAGGGTATGTCTGCTGAAAATGAGATGTGAAAATTTTAAAAGTACCATCATTTATAAAATTTAATTATATTTATAATGATATCTTGTTTGACTACTAAATCCTTAAAGAGCTTCTGGAATCATCCACTGAAGCTCAAGCACTATTTTGAATTGTAAGCTCCTTCACCTTCAAACCCCACTTTCATTGTACTTGTTCCTAGACATTAAAATATTCCCTAAACTTTCCTAAATCACTTGCAACATGATCTAGGATCTTAAACACTACTTCTTGATGAATTTTAGCCTTCAACTTTTTCCTGTAGGATGTACACCTATCCCAGAAAGGCCAAAAATAACCTTTTTAGGCCTATTGAAGAATTTTCCTTTAGAAGTGTTGCACTGAATGGAATGAGTCATCGTGTTTCATTATTTCAAACATTGGAGAAATTATATACAACACATATAATGGATTTCAAGGATCGGGATAGGCATGACACAAAGGGCGGACTGATCCAGAGAGGGTTCAAGAGGGCTTTCAATCAAAATTTTGACACTAGGGTATAGTTGTCATCTTTTTAAATTTGAATTTTTCCCTTGTAGAAACACATGATAACAAAGACAAAAGAGTGAAAAAATACATTCTCAATGAAGGAATAGAAGACCAAAGAGAGAGAGAGGGAGGAGAGATAAGAAGCGAGAGAAGTGATGATTTAGAGATGGGGAAGCTTCTATTGATGAAGAGCTTACTATAATTTATCTTGCGAGAATGATATGAGAATGAGGTTATTTTCCTTTGACCTCCTATTGAATTAAAACATTGTGATTGCAACCTCCTCCTTTTGTGAGATGTAAACATACTCCAAAGCATTTAATGTGTTCAAAAACACTACTACAACACTTACATAGTGTGGATTTGAGATGACTGCTCGAATCACTTAAACATGATGACCCTTTTTTGTGACTGCTAGGATGGATTGAACCATCCAGTCTCTTGTAAAAGTGACCCGTCTAATTTTGATTAAACCACTAATAATGTCTTCCCCTCTACATAGGCTCAATGTTCAATCAACATCCTTATTTTCAAGTCTTCCAATTCCATACTTATTACATCATTGTCACTCTTATTAGGATACTCAACATTTGAAGTTGAAATTGGCTCCAAACTTGAGTGTTTGAACTCCATGGTGACAAATTCTAGTGAGATGAATGGGAGATAACTAAGTGTGAAAATTTTGACCACAATCTTAATGTCTGTTATTTTTAGGAAATCCAATTCCAAAGTTTCTATTTTTAGTGTCTCAATTTATCACTTTTGAGTGTTCTTGATATGAAAGGAGTAATGGTAACTTAAAGAATGAACTTCTACAACACTTACTATTTTTAGAAAAACGAAAACAACAATGTAGAAAGAGTCAATCATAACAATAACATATGTGTATATAGATATAAACAATAGTGTGGATAAAGGAAACATATCATAAATAATATAAGTAATAACAGTGTAAATAGAAACACTCATAACAATATCATATATGTGTAGAGATAGAAACAATAGTGTAGATAGAGCTAACATAGCATAAGCAATAGTATTAATAACAATATAAAGAGATTTAATTAAAAATACAAAAACATAGTCATATAGAGGCATAAACATGGTACATCCACATGTCACAAGACATCGCAATAAAAGGCATTGTAGGTTGCATACAAAGAAACAAGTGTATATATATGCACGATAGGCATAGAGCCACAAACATGGGACACCCATGGTGTCGCAAGGAAATCAAGTCACTCAGGATTTATAGAGTAAGCAATCATATAAGTGTTATAAAACAAGCCAATAGTTAGCCACAAGTAAGGATTTAAACAACATAGTAGTCAACTAAAGATGTAACTCATATGAGTAATAATAATAATGAAACAAGTTAGTAGAGTAAACCATAAAAGTAAAAGTATATATAACAGGATAGGTTAGTGTTGCACAAGACATGCATGTTAGTCCTGGTAGCTCAATAGATAACACAAATATTCTATGTAATTATTATTGATAGAACAGGGTGGAGCCTGACTATTTTATTGATATGCAAATATGAAGATTACAAAACAATTGAGAGAGTTGCAGTGTATATAGGCATTGAACAACTTTTATCCAGTCCATAAAAATTTGATCGAATAATCTAAACTAAACAATATGCAGAAATAGCATATTACCCCTAATTTCTATTAGTAGCTACTACCGGGAGATATCTGGGTACACAAACAATATAAGTTTCCCACAAACATAAGGATGAGACCCCATCTCATAGTTAACTAACAATTAATGATAACTAACACCTATTGACTTAAGTTAAAGTGAAAAATTAAATACTTTAACTTATTACATTTATTCAAATATCTACTTATGATGAATTATGCTAAGTTTTATTTCTAACATTAATAAGGTGTGATGAAGAAGTGTAAAGTAGATGTATTGAAACAAAAGCATGATTATAATGTAGGAGATGTCCCCAAAGAGTAATGCCAATGAGAAGGAACCGAGTTGACACTTTTCATCATGTAACAACGGATGTGTGTCTTGTATCAAGCTCAATATACCTCGTGAATTCCTATGTGTAAATATTATATATAAATTATATGTTTTGTATCAAACCAACGAGACAAAAAACATGTATAAAGTGACAAGTTAACTAATAAAACCATAAACATGTCCTGGTTTTATATGTTTTACAAATATGTTAATGTTTTTATATTATTTGATTATTTTAATATATTTTTGAATTGTTTTGCAAATAGTTGTGTATAAGAAAATGGGGTAACATAAGAGCTACCCAATAAGAGCCTCATCACGAGATGAGACAAACCTAAATGGTGAAGGAGGTGTATGCCATAAATATGTCATAGTAGAAGGATAATCATGTATAAATAGTATTGGAGTCAAAGTATGTGTGATAGAAAACTACATATGTATAGACCCATGATAAGTAGTATGATTATAAAACATTGTATTGAGATTTTTTATTATAGCACTATGTCACACGAGATTGAATTTGATTGATAGTGATTTTGATTTTTTCATGACACATGTTGTGATAGAACTAGTTCGAGATTATTGTTGACTTTCACATAGTATGTGACGAATAAGGATAACATCCAAAGTATCATGAAACATATTCAAAACATTACCCTTACTAAATAAAATAAGAGAATATATATTGCAAGGAAACCTATTCTTAGAAAATAAGGAAGGGAGATCCACATATGCCCCTCGCAATTTGAGAAGGGATTAATTCCAATGATGTGTCATAATGGATAAGCTAATCAAATAGAGGATGTTCAACCACTCTATACCTTGAAGATGTAATCTTATTTATGATTTGTGGGATAATAGATTGCTTGCTCGTTGGAAAATTAAGTGTAGCACCAAGTTGTATGAAATATTTTGTGTTTTACGTAACCCAATGTTCATTAACAAGTTATTGAGAAATATGTAATGATTTTATCACAATATTATCCTCTTATTCATCAATACAATTGAAATATAGTTATTGTAAATGCTTATTAGGCATATCAAATTATTCAATGTCATAATAGGGAAAAGCATATAATCGTGTCCCACTTTTTTATAGTTCTTGTTCCATAAACAAAATTTCCCACAACCAAATAACCAAACACATAGTTTTAAGAGCTTAAATATACCAAGGCATAGTGCATCAGTAATTTACCTATATTTTTTGAGTTTTAAAAGATTTTTTAAAGTTTTTTTACTAATTAGCTTGTTGTCAAGTTTGACTAGTAACGGTAAATCAAGCTATCTATGAAATTATTCTCCATGTTGCCCCCATTTTGTGCTTATGTATACTTTAAACATTTTTCATCCATGCATGATTACTCTTATGTCACTTGAATTGTTCCCTTGGAAAATCTCTCCTGTTCTTGTTGTATTGCTTCCTTTACTATTTGCACAATATTATGATGTAGTTCTTTCATTGAAGTTGGCTCTTCTAAAGGATGTATTCCATTCTTATCCTCTTTTTGAGTAGATGGATTTTTTATTATAACTAAAGTTATGTCATTTGATATCATACTAAATGCACATATGATGTAGTTGTTATAGCTTTGGGTACCCATTTAGATTTATGGACTTGATATGATTGCATAGGAGATCTGTATACCGAGGAAATAAAACCATTAGTTTCAATTTGTTGGAATGTTCATGGTAAAAAATAGAAATTATTGTCACAATGTCTTTAATTCCATGATAATTTAAAAATGGTTGACCTTTGATTTTTTCAAGCTGATATAGGGATAGTAACGAGTAGTAACAAAGGGATTGATCACTTATCGAGTATCTCATAGAGAATATCATGTTGTTGAGCATTATTTTCAAATTAAAGAGGTGCTCGTTGATGCAGTTGAGTTCATATTCAAGATTGATTTCTTAGAACACATAAATTGTTTCCTCTATGTAGTAATTTCACTTCACTTGAATGGACACATGTATTATAAATATCATTTGTATCACATTATTTTCCTTTAGCCTTATAACTACATTGATCATGATGCATAAAGACATAATTGACATGAGAACTTGAGGGATCCTTTAAATGTGTTATCTCTTCCTTTAGATATTTGATCTCAGTACCCATACCTTGAATTTTCTCTTGAAAATGACATTACAACACTTGAATAGTTTGTAAGATAGTTTTGTATATAGGATAAATCATGGCCATTCATAGTGGTCATAGGAGGATTACAAGTGGATACCACATTATTTATTTGAATAATATCAATATGATTAGGATTATTCACATAATCATTAGTATAAAAATGGTCAAGTATGATAATTTTAGGTCTTAGTAACATGTTTTGAGTATTAAGATCTCGATTATCAAGATAATAATTTGGATTTACAGAAATGCCATCATTAACACATGATGCATGAGTATGTGAATAAGAGAAAGGCACCACACTGTAATCCATAAAAATTCAAAAAATAATTAATGAGGCACTAAATGAAAGGCCACATAATGAAGAGACTAGGAAGGGTAGGACGCAAAGGAATAGTAATCCCAAAGTTGGAAAGAATAGGCCAAAAAGTGATGTTGAAATAACAAACGATAATAATCAAATTTGTAGAATGACCATGTATACAAATAGAAAGTGAATTTAAAAAACAAAAAGAGGTATTTTACGATCTAGACATTTGAAATAAATACCTCTAAAGAATCTGTGAAAAAATTGTTTTATTGTGATTATGTCGTTATTACTAAAATTTATGATAAATTTGAAGTTTTGAAAATTATGCTAACAATGATGTCAAACCAAAAGAGGTTTTCATTTCATATGCAAAAAAATGTCAAAGGCATTTGAAAATGGAGTTGATATGGTCTATATATGTCTCAAAAGAAAAGCAAGCCCGGGATTGATGTGTAGCAAAAAGTGACCATCGTTAAATCAATAAAAAAACTATTTCTAAAATGTACAATGAAATTAATGAAACCAAGAGAGGTATTATGTTATGTACCTTGAGATATAATATTATAATGTATATGGGTTAATTGATATTCCAACATGTGGCACACATCCCCTTTAGTTAGTTATATGTTTATAATATATGGGGTCACATAGGAATTAGTTACATTGGGTAATAAGTCTACCTACATTAGGATTAGGTATTACCCATCCATTCATAGTAATATATGCCTATATATAGAGGATATGGTTATCATTGTGAGAGAAGAGGTATGAGTTTAGTCTTCTACTTGGTATAGGTATATTGGAGGTATCCCTCTCGAAGTGGAGTTCCCATATTGGGAGATTGTGGAGTTACTCCTTTAAGGAGCACTGTATGGTATTGCCCTACCTTTAGGGTATTATTATGCATATATTGAATATTTGGGCATCTTGGCCCACCAATATCTCTTGAATTGTGTTTATGTTGATTATAATTCATATTTGTGAATTATTATATGTAAAGATCATAGTATGTGGTATCAAAGCATTAATTTAGGCAATTTAGAGGAAGAACACTTAATTTTAGTTATTCGCTTATATCTTGAGATCGACTACATTTTTTGAGTAATTTTTTATGTGAAGTGGAGAAATTGTTCAAGGAATATACCCCAAAAATTTTAATTTTTTTGGAGTTGTTTTGAGAAAGAGATGTTAGTTGATAACAAACTCCATATTTGATGATAAAATTTAGCAACAACAATTTGAGATTAGCACATGAAAATAGGAAAAATCTAGAGACAAATAAAATATCGAAAATAATTGAGTAATTTCTATTGAATAGGAAGGGATTTTATACAATTGCTTGCTCTTATAATCATGGAGACAAGTCTTATCTTTTTATCCCTAAATCTCTCCTCTATTCCCTAGTCTTACTCCCACACCCCTATCTATGAGTTGTACATGACAGCTATTTGTGCACACTTATGATTTATTTAAATATTAAATAATACAATTATTTGAACCATATGTTCAAACTATGAACACTTATTTCCTAACATTAGTTTTAGGGTTTAAACCTTAATTTTAATGCTTCGCCTATATCATCTGAGTGATGTTGATTTTTAGTGAGTTTTTTATGGAGTGGTGAATTAGATATATGTAGAAAGCCTCAAAATTTAAGAGAAAATGGATGTGATTTGTGAGAATTATTTTTCAAAAATTTTATCCACAAAATGAAATATTTGGAATTTTTCTCATTAGTTTACATTTTAGAAATCTTCCCAAAATATAATTAGGGTTTATTTTATGTAGTTTTTGATTTGATGCCAACATTTGGTCAAAAAGAGAAAAAATATTGATCAAAAGGTTTTGATTCTTAAAACCCTAGATTTTGCAGATCATGGTGATGAATTTTTTTTATGAAGATGTTGTGCTAGAGAATAGTGAATAAAATTTAAGGAAAATTATATTCCAGTGAGAAATCCATGGTTTAGTTTTCAACTTCAGCTTAGCAATCTAGCATGAGCATGGTGGTATCAAGTGAGAAAAGAGAATCTAGATTTTTCTCGGGAGGGAATGGAATGGGTTTTATTATATTGATGGGCCAAAAATATTAAGAATAAGAGGATGTTACTATTGAGGATGTTATAGATAAATATGAAAGAGAAGAAGAGGAAGATGATGAAAAAGACAACATTGGTGATGAAGAGGCTACACATGATTCAAAAGGAGAGATAAAAGATCAAGATAAGACTTTAGATAATGCATCTCCAACAAAGGAAGCTTCAATATTTCAATTTGAAGGGTACATTTAAAGGAAAAAGGTAATTTTTTCCATAAACATTGGCAACAAATATAAATTTATAAATAAGGATGTAGCTTAAAATCTACATGTTTGTGCAAATAATATTAAAGAAGCTCAAGTGGATGGTAAGCAGATTAAAGTCTTTTAAGATTTAAAAATATATGTGGATAAATATATTTTGCATTCAAGTTTTTATGCTTTAGATATGGATGGTATGGATATTTTTCTTAGGTATCCTTGGTTAGAGACATTGGGGACAGTTAATATTAATGACTAAAAGAAATTTATGAATATTTGATTCAAGAAGAAGAAGAACACTTTATATAATATTACGCTTAATGAAAATCAAATACATGTCAAGATAGATCATGGGGATGCTTTTGAAGATGGGAAAAAGGGGAATAAGAATGACTCAGTAGAAGAACATGAAGCAAATGGCTAAAAAGAAGAAAATAATGATTTTATAGAAACTCAAATTTGGTAATTTTACTCTTTGACACTATTGGTTCTAATGTTGCTCTATCGCTCAAGCAAGTGCACTTTACCTATTCTCGTTTGGTACATCTTTAGGTATCTTGTCTAGATTTCTTAGTCATACACACTAATATTGCTATAGTTTATGAGACTTGAATGCATGAAATCCATTTAGAAACGCCACTTATCAGCTTCCAAACCTCAGATTTCAAATTTCTCCTTTAGGTTCAAAGACGTACAATAGGGTGAGTTTGTGTCATACGGTCCTGACCCTAGTGTACGGTTTTTCCCTTTCTCACTTTGATCCTAAACTTTTAGTTACACATTATTATTTAGGTCATTTAATCCTCATCAACCGTCCTTTGTAACTTAAATCACCTTTGGAAGCATATATAAGCAACTGAAACTCACCTCATTTAGAACCTAACACACTTATGGAATTCTATTGCAAAAGCTACCACAAAAGGCACCCAAATCTCCCTACACTTCACCGACATGTGGAAAACATCACCTTAGTTAGTTATAGGTTTATAATATATGGGGTCACATAGGAATTATTTATATTGGGTAATAAGTTGGCATGTATTGGGATTAGGTATCACCTATGAATTAGGAGCAACATATGCATATATAAAGGATATGAGTATCATTAAGAGAGGGGAGGTATGATTTTAGTCTTCTACTTGATAGAGGTATATTGGAGGTATCCTTCTCAAAGTGGAGTTCCCATATTGGGAGATTGTGGAGTTATTCCTTCCTCAAGGAGTATTATATGGTTTTTCCCTACCTTAAGGATATTATTCTTATATATTGAATATTTGGGCATCTTAGCCCACCGATATCTCTTAAATTGTGTTTTGTGTTGATTATATGCTTATATTTCTGAATTACTGTATGCAAAGATCATATCATATTCTAGGATTTGAACATTAGAAACAAGAACCTCTAGGGGATTTGTAAAAAAGATTATATTTTTTTTATTATACCTATATTACTAAAAATTTAAAAAAATATGAAGTTTGTGTCAAGAATTAGGGAAAACAAAAGGAGGTTTTCGTTTAATATAAAAATAATTTAAAAAAACTTAGAGGAATTTGAAAAAAGAGTCCTTATTTTTAAAATATACAATGAAAGATGATTTTTCAATTAGGAAGTCTTAGAAAGAGACCTAAAAAAGAGGATCGACCATGGAACCCTAGGAAAAATTGTGAAAACCAAATTTAGGGCATGTAATATATGGGAATTAAAATACAAACCATATAATATTAATGAATCTAAAACCAAATATGAAGGAGAAACCCTAAGGAAACTACAAGTTGAGTAAAGTGATAGATGATTTAAGAGTCGAGTTCACCAAATTTGTGCATTGTAATTAAATTATGTCATGGAAAGTGCACACCAATAAATAGGATGTAATTTTTTATTATATGAGATTATTTTGATCTAATTTATTCACAATTAACCATACATAATCAAAACAATGCATTAATACTTGCAACAATGATAAATGATGAAACAATAACTCAAATATACAAGGGAGATAAAAACTTAGTTGTACAAGTTGGAATAAAAAATATCCATGTGTAAATAGGTGGAAAGACATATCAAAAACATAAATGCTTTATTACCAAGCCTAGAACTATAAATTGAGCTTGTGCAGGACCGCATGAATTTTATACAACCCAAACTTAGAAGTGTACAGTTCTAACTGAAAATGTACGTTCTTGGACCCTTTGGTAGTTAGATTATGTAGCTTCATATGTGCTTCACTTCCCTATAAATGTACTTTGTTGTATGTTTTCCTTACTCATGTAACCTCAGGATGACTTGTAATTACCTGTAACAAACTAGAAACCTTGGACAACTACAATACCCTTCATTAAATAATTAAAAAACGAAAAGAAAAATTCAGGTGCATGGTGAGACTAGACTAACCTTGGTGGTCAAACCCGTCAAACCAATCTAAGTGTTGCACTATATACTCTCATGTGGGATCAAGCATCATGTTGTTATCCTAAGTGCATGTCCAAGTGTGAGTGTGATCTAAGCCACCCTCTACGAGTACCCTTGTGTCTCTTGAAAAAAGATAATGGGATAAATATAGAGTAGAGAATGTACTCAACATAGTATTAATTCAGTGTAATGTTCTTTAGCCATGTGGCCTAACCCTTCATCCCTCGAAATCCTTTGAAAATGTTTGGAGTGAATTTATTATTACTAAGACATGGCTTTAGGAGCTTTGCAAGCTTGGAAATGGAGGAATATAAACTCTTTGACTTGTTTGATTTATTTTGACATATAGTAAGGGATGCTCTAAATTATGTGCAACTAATTTAGGAATATTTAGGAGATTATTGGGTGCTTTTGGAATGATATTTACAATACTAGTGGCTTATAAGAATGTTTGTTGAGTTATAAAGTGAGATTTAATAGCTTATATAGCCTTTCACAAGTGAGATATTATAGTAATTCCAACCATATGAATATGAAAGGAAAAAATAAAGATATTAAAATTGAAAAAAAAGCTGAAAGATCAAAGAAGGCAAGATCGTACAAGTTGGTCAAGACATATAACACATGTTGACCAAATTGTATGGTCCTGGATAAGAAACATGTAATGTAAAACTGAAAATTTCTAGAATGATGCTTGGGGACTACTTTGATTTATTAATATTTACTAAATTTATGACATATAAGGGTGTGGAGATGAGTAAGCCATGAAATAGCTAAAGAGATATACTAATCAAAATTTGAATGTGGGCATTTTTCTTAATAAGGGAGCATACTAAAACATGTCATTGCCAAAGGGTAAGTTATGAAATTTTAGTGTACAAAAGTAGTAATATGAACACCTACTTGAGGATGTGAGGCTCTATATGGTATATTTGTATTAATCAAAGATTCATTGTTTACTTATGAAAGTGTGGTTTCTTTAGCTATATTTTCATTATGGCGTTTTATAGCATATACATTACAACATCAATGTCTCGAGTTGAATTTTTAACTCTCTCAAAAAATCAAATAAGTCTATCTACATGTTTTAGGTTTATATATGAAAATTATTTGGGATTTATTTTATCATAGTAAGTAATCCTATTCCAATAAAGCTCATCTAATGAATCCTCAACATCAAGTATATCTTCGGTAATAATAGTGTTTTATTCACATTTTCAGCCATATGTACATTTTCTAAATTATCATCAATAGAAGAAGATTCATTTAATTCATCAATGTTCATGATTTTCTTTTCACAAATATACATGATATTGATTCAAATGACTATAAATATGATCAATAATAACACCAGTCGACCCGACACTTTATATAATATGTGTAAGACATTGATGCAATGGAGGTGGTGGATTAATTAAAAATACAACAATAGTGTTAGCTTTAATGATCAATAACTTCAAAACATGTACTAACTTAAGCACTTCAAAGACCATTCAAATGCCAAAATATCAATTGAACTAAAACAGAGGCTTCATACACTTGTTGCTAACCCAAATTCATCAAAACAACAAGTTTTAAAAATTCAAGAAGGAATCAAGGTTTGTTTCACCTTATTCATCCTTGTAACTTTGTTAAGAGCTAATAGCCCTTCCTGATTGCAAACCTTATAGGTTAGAATTATTCATAGTGACTACTAGAAAACTAAAAGTATTTTTAGACACCCTTTATCTTGCTTCAGCTTCATGAGAAGTTTCGGGTCTTAACTCTTAATGAAAACTCTTCAAATTACCCCTTTACTATTTTTCTTTTAGCCCTTTTGCTCTCCCTATTTTGACAAAAAGCTTAATGTTTATAAAAACTTCCAAATGATTGCGATAAAATGGTTACACTTCTAGATACCCTTTATCCTTTAATTGTTTCATGTTAAATTTCTTTGTCCAATTCTACACACACTTCACCCAACTTCACTTTTCACTCCTTCAATTAGGCCTTCTAGGCTCAAATGCATAGTTTACAAGAGAAATTTGTCTTTCCTTATTTCCTTTAACACATTAATCACTGTTATATGGTTACAACATCCTATTATAACCCTCATTTGATCCTTACTAGGTCTTAGACCTCATTCACACCCTTGATCACAAGAAACACAATTTTACCTTCATCCTTTAACTCTCTTCTCACTATCAAATTGGTAACTTGCTTACCTACCACTTTTCACCTTGTAGGTCTTACATCTCCTTTTTTATCTCTATGTATTCCTAGGTGGTCCATTAGTTATGATCATATGCCTTCACATGTTGCCTAATCACAAGAACTTTCTTTGGTCTCTAGCAAATAAGGCTCGATGAATAAACAAATGTTGCTTTTGGATTATTCATATAGGATTAACCACTATTCCTATTTCATATTCTAGTTATAGCATTTCAATACTGAAACAAGGTTCTCTATGTTGTTATATGATCATACTCAAGTGTAAAAGTTAAATTTCTAACAAAATTTCTAGAACTATTACAAAAACATGGTACTAGACGGTACCTTGAGATCTTCATCCTAAATAAATTTAAGTTATCCTTTTCAACCTCTCTAATGCCTTCATTAATCCTTTATACACCTTACCAACATACCTTAATATGTGTGAAAGATAATCAAATTCTTTACTTAATCTTCAAGACTGGGTTTTCTCTATGCACAGTCAGACTAAGAATATAATGTTTCCCTATAAGAACTTATCCTATTGCTCTAAAATTTCATGGAGATATTCCTTATACCTAAATCCATCTTCCTTAAAATTTATATACTTTTTCATTGGTTGAAATACTAATTAGGTATATTTCTAGCTCTTAAGCCCTAGGACACGATTTACATAGACCAAGGCTTTTAATATAAGATTATTTTTACTTAGTCAAGTTTTATGGCTTCTCTATAATTTTAGATTCTTCTACAAGACTTTACTCAAGTTATCCAATATATTTGAGTGAGATAAGTTCCTTAAAACCTATTTAAACATCTCAAAATGCCACTTTACCAGTCATAAGATGACTATGATTAAAAAAATTGGTAGTTTTGTCTCTTTTCACTGGCATATTGAATTGGACATTACCATTACTTGAAAACCAATGTCTCATAGGCCTATATTTACCTTGCAACATAAATAAGTCTCTTTAATTTTCATAATACCAGTCATATCAATACTATAATCTCTAAAGGCATCACTTACAAGTATTTATCAAGTTTTCTTTATCATGATCCTCATTACACACATGATTAACCTTCTATAGTTATTCTTCACAGATAAAGCTTGTTCTTATATATTTTTAACCCTTATATAATCACTTCAATCATTTAAAATCTTAGACTATATAAATATCTTACCTCACATCTTAAAATGTTAATGCTCCCCATGAATATGGCTTCACTATTATGTAATCACCTTCATGTACACAGTTTATGTTCTCCCTGGACCTACACAGTCTCTTTTCACCTGCAATAACACTCTATATAATATATGTAACATATATCCATTATTAATCACACATAATCTCATGGAATTATATAAGCTCGACTCAAGAAACCCTTTATTAAAATGTATTCCATTGTACATCACAAAATTTCTAAGATTCCTAGGTATATAACTAGCAATCCTACTCCTCTTCCACCCTATCCTCTATCACATAACCTTTCTTTATTTGAATCCTTCCTTTTAGTGACCAAAAAGAGTTAGTTATTCATGGAGTTAGGTCACCATACCATGGTTACAACTAGGTTAGCATAAGTAACGTTACCTTCATGGATGGAGAATATGTCACCTAGATTACATGAGTGGTTTTACATCTTTAGAACCATAACACACATCCCAACCTAGTTCCTAAACCACTAAACACAACACAGAGAATTAAAATATTTGAAAATATGGTTTTGGAGGGAACTTCCAAGACCTCATTATTACAATCCAAAAAGGATCCAAATGGACTAGGATCCAACTCAAGACATCCAAGAATACCATCTACACCTAATTCAAACCAAAATTTGTTAAAACCAAAAAAAATATTTATACATGATGATGCTCTTGGATTAGACATCTAACTTTATTTAGTGTCATAATATGTTAAAATATAAACACCAAGAAAGTTAATCCTAATGAAAAATATTAATGAAATTTATTCACGCAATATGGATAGATCAAAGACAAGACCCTAAAAGGGAAAATCTAAAACCTTATCAGAGAAGGAAAACCTAGTGGTTTTGTGTCCATACAATTGTGGGTTCATCAAAATGTTTATATTTTTCATACTACGGTATAAAACAATTGAAACAATTGTCCAAATTTATATTGTTAGACAAATACATTAAAATACAATAACATGAACCTAAATTAGTGTTAATGTGATTATTTTGGGGAGAGAGTGAAAATATAAAGATAGATCATGCACATTGGAAAGACATAACTTGATTTTTCTTGAAGGAAAAATGTATAGTGAAAACAAATATATGGATTTGGCTTAAGAAAAGATTCACTATCTCTTATGAAGGAGACAATAAAAAATGACATCTATTCAATTTAGTCAAAGGTATAAAATGTATCAAACGATAATAAAAATGACAGTACTAGTGTCCTAGGATTTTTGATAGGTTTGCAACCTTTTTGGAGATGTTTGACTATGTGAGCATTACAATATGATGTTGTAAAATCTATATAAACCCTCTTTTGTTCATACCTTATGCACTTGAATGACAATACACAGTAAAATATATTCAAAGCTATTAGATGGACTAGCCTCAACATACCCCAATGCTTGTGAGCACTGCACTTTGTACCAATATTGTGAAGAGAGGTCAAGCTGCATATAGTTTTCCCAATTTTTATATGATATGAAACTATGAAAATAATATGAAATTGGTAGTGATCCTTATTTGGCCCATGACACTTGCAACCCTATAAATTTGACCAGTTGTACTTTAAATTTCATCTCATTAGAGTGTTATAGGGTTTTTCGCAGAATTTTTGAGATATGTATAATCCTTTGTAAAGTGATCTCCAAGTTGTATCTCAAGTGTGTGGATGTGCCTTTAGTGATAATAACCTCAGGGGTCATTTTTATACATAGGTGACTCTTCATTAATTGCATTTAATAACCAGCCCATGTATCAAACCTTAATGAAAGTGCCTGGATATATAAAAATGGGTAGTTACCCGTACAAGGACACTTTTGTTGCAAGAAGAAAATACTATTGGTTAGTTTTATCAGAGGTGAGTGGTACCATCTAGGGGTACAAAAAATTGATTAAGAGAAATGAAGAATATTTTTGTAGGTTTTAAAGTATTTATGTATAGACGGATAAAAATTGAGTAAGTATAATTGGGAAGATATATGTGGGTAAGATGATGTATGGGTAATTAGAAAGGAGGAAATTTTAATAAAGACTCAAATATATGTCATGGTCTAAGGGTGTCAAAGAGTGTTTAAACTAATGTTTCCAAGTTTCAAAGATAAAAATTAGGTGTCTATAGTTATAGATTGATATTTGATGATTAGGGGTGTCTGTCAAATTCTATGTTCTTGAGTCTCAACTCGAACAATTTTTGAATGCCATGTCCGAATTAGATGAAATATAGAAACCAAGGATAATTTTTCATTGTCTGTCGATATAATTAATCCAAGATTATCATTATTTTATGTTCATATATGACAGGGGAGGGACCCATATATATAGGACAAAAGGAATTCCATATGTATATCTCATACCCCGTATATCTATATTTCATCTCGTTAGCACTTCACCATGGTTCCCACTATTATAGGGTCAATGTAAAAAACCAAGGCACCAATTAGAGGCGATCATAACAATGGAGTGTGATTTGGGTGATACACACAAAATTGAGTATGGTTTGTCATTATTAGGTTCTCATAGATTATTACTACATAATATTTGACAAAGTAAGGAACCAATTGGGCTCAATATAAGAATGAATCCATACTTAGAGATATGTTCACATAATTAATCCACATATTCCTTTATTCTCTATTTATAATTCATATTTAACAATACAGTTAAAACATCCTTTTATTAAGTTAGATCTACTTAATTCGCAATCATGTAAAACATCATATTCATTTTAAAAGAATGAAATATGTTTTCAATGAAAACTAATTACATATACATAGCTTATTTTAAATACATTATATTGCATTTTTATTCATTGATTTATAGATGATATTGTGTGCTCACTCAGGTTTTTTGTATATTTTCCTTATAATGAATGACATTGTAAGCCATTATTTTAATCAAGATAATTTTCTTTCACCTTCATGAGTTACTATTTGTTTCTCAATACGTGTTTAAATCTCTCTCCAACTGTGGCTAACTCTCTCCATAGTTACCATCACTTTCAAGTACTCCACTGCATTATTCACTCTCTCCAGTTTGAATAGGGTGGACTATTGATAACATCTTTGTCATGACCCTCATCATCTATATAGATGGGTACCTTGTCATTATTACATGAGTCATCACCGTGAATCATATGTCTATCCCTATCCAACATGATAATAATACATTATAGAAAACACAATCACATCAACACACTTAGTTAATTAACACACTTACACATATTAATTGTGTATGGCTATTGTCTACTAATAAATGTCACACCCTCTCCATGTGTATTGATTTCAATTAAATTAAGTTGTTGCAGGAAACATACTTTGTTATTTATTGCAAAACATATGACAATATCATTTATGTTATTTCTTGGATTATTTCCATGTAGCACATATTGTTGAGTGTTTTAACAAATCTATAACACTTCATGTTCAAGTCATTTGGATAAAGTAAATTGGAAATGCAAATTATTTACTGCAAAACATATGACAATATCATTTATGTTCTTTCTTGGATTATTTCCATGTAGCACATATTGTTGAGTGTTTTAAAAAATCTACAACACTTCATGTTCAAGTCATTTGGATAAAGTAAATTGGAAGTGCAAATTTCAATATAATGTACATGTGATTTTTTTTACCCATATTTATTTCAAGACTATTATAGGAGGACATTGGCCTTATAAATAAATAAATAAATAAATGCCAATGGAAAAAGAGTGCAAAATGTAAGATACATGTCAACAATGCAAACACTTCCATAACAAACAACACAATTTATGTATGCATATTGTTTGCAAAAAAAAAGAGGTTTAGTGAAAAACATACTTTAATGGAAAATACACTTTATTCTTACTTCTTATTTCTTTCATATTTTATTAGACTCTATGTGGTTATTGTTTTAAATAAAACAAATGGGTTCTTCATCACTAACATTACACGTATAACATTTTATTAATTCACACAACACATTGTATTATCACTTCTTATTACTTTAAGTTTAACAAATGTCTTGTTTGTTTTTTTCTTCCATATGCCTAGATAACCCATGTTGTATCTATCAATGTGTCTCTAGGGTGTTCCCTTTTACATTTCACATTCTTCCCTTCTTAACTATTATTACACGTGTTTTATTTATACATGTTTAGGTTTATCCTTTAAAGAAAAATTTAAATAGAAATTGAGGTTACTTAATGTAATTTTACTATCTACCAAGTACAACTACATTTACAATTTGTAATTTTAAACATTCTTGAGCCATCGCCAATCCTTTCCTTACCAACCATGATGTCATTGGTAACTAAATAAAAATTAACGTTGGCAACATTAGTGAAGCAAAAAAATTATGTCATAGAGGTTGACCACTAAGTTGGACCAAAAGTTGAGAGGAGGTTGACCAGATATGGTTCATAAACCTAACTTGTTAGGCACGTCGTCAAGGAAATTTTTTTCACTTTAGTGAATACCTTTTTAAAATGAGTGTGACATCATGAATATGATACCCGCTTATTTAAAAAAAATTATATATTATAAATGTTGAAGGTGATAATAAGACGTGAATTCTCATCGTGTGTTAGCTTACACACTAATATGATCCTAATTTAACTTCAAGAAGTCTATAAATATTTAAGTACACTAGTGAATTTAGGACACAATCAAGTGCAAAATCATAAGGAATTTATTGATTTCAAGAGCATCATCGTGCCAAAAAAATAATTCAAGCATTTCAATAAGAACATACACATTTACTATTTATTGCACCCATTTAAAGATTAAGAGTTGGGGTACTTACATTACATGTAAATGATTGATGAAGTACATTGCATGTTATTTTCAAGACTTGTTTCCTAGAGGGGCGTAATTGAGACCTGACTCTAATCACTAAAAAAATTTATCATTTTGAAATGTGTCCTAGGATTATTAGTGTTTAGAGAAAGGATAACTATTTCATAACAAATTGTGATTAATAATGGAAAAGCGAGTGAGGTTTTCAAATCCTAAGAGAATACAAATATAGTCATCAACATAGATTCATTTTTAAAAAGTTGTTTGAACCATACAATTATGGTTGTAATTATGCCGCTAAAGGAATACTATATTTATAATCAAGGTACTCTGCCTCGCCTATTTTTTGGGTTTATTTCATTTTAGTATAGACATGTCTTCCACTACCAATTTCCAATGACTGCCTCTAGATTTGTGAAAAATTGTGTATTTCTTATAAAATCATAATCCTCTAGGTTTTTTCAAGCATTTAGATTACTCCAAATTTCCTATGCTCCTAGACTATTCAACTAATGCAATATAAAGTGATTTGTTGACATATATCTACATTAAACCCGATTCCAATTAGCTATGGTAAGTTTAATACATTTTAAGGGAAAATCCACTTTCCACATAGTTGTAGTCAATAACAAGATTTAGACACTAGTCTCCCATAAATGACTGGGACTTTAGAGTTGTAGAAGTAATTCTAAAACACATTGAATATGCATATCTAAATTGGGATAGCAAGGCATGCATTTAAAGTATTCAAAGGAGTAACCTATCTAAGTTAATTTGTTTATGTCTCTAACTATCATTACAATTTCAATACATATAAAATCTTTGTCAATGTTCATATTATTTTTTATTAAGATTATATTATTTTAATCATACATAAAATATATTGTTAATTATATAAAAAATAGGTGGAATAAAATTGCACACTGAAACAAGGCATCACATTGAGAAATCAATTCCAAATGAGCCTGATGCAAGAACATCACTCCATACATATAAATAAGTCATGAAGACATTATTTTTGGTTTTTCAAGTGTGATAGTAGAGTCCTAGATGTCATTAGGTGTTTTAGTTTTATTTGTTGGTGTTTAGGCTTTTCAAAGATCTAAAGAGGCATTTTCCCTCCTAAATGCAAATTTGAAATTGAGGAGCCCTTTTGGCTTGATTTTGATGTTGTAGTGAATTTTTGAAGCTTGAAAACTTTATAAGAGGGTGGAATGAGGGAAAATGTGGTGTATTAGGTCCTCTCTAGGGTCATGAGTTATGAAAAGAGCTAGTCATGCTCAATTTAAGGCATTTTAGTTAAAGATAACCTCCAAGGGTGATTGCACATCATGAATTATGTTTGTAACTGACCTAATGAGAAAGAATCTAGAGTAGTTGGTGAATATAAGAGGCATGTTGTAACTAAACTACTCATTATATCCGGATGATAATAAAAAATGTAAAAGCTTCAAGAATTATTGAAGTGAAAAACTCAGTTTGTGACTGTTTTTGCATGTAATCTTAGATGACTGTGTGTTTGTATTCTTGTAAGATTGTAACCATTAGATATTGTATTTTTTATTTTTGAAATGGATCATGACTGATAAGAGGTTCAAATTATGTGTTTGTGAGGAATGGAGAGTTTCACTATTGGATTGAGGGACGAATGCACTTGTAACAAGGCTATATAGCCCTTTAGTAGGCCTTTTGATGGAGAGATGCACATTTAGAGGAAGGTTATGGGAGAAGATCTACATGAGAAATTGGTGCAAGTAGAATGGAGTGTGTTTTTTTATGAGTGAGAGCATACTTTACTTGAGAAAGTGAGTTGTAGGTCTTAACAAGACAGTGTTAGTTGTGACAGGTGATTTGAATCTTAATGCATGTAAGAGGATTGGAGTGAGTTAGGACTTGAACTTGAGGGTTCTGAGTAAGGAGAGGTTGATAACATTGTTAGGTCTTAAAGGGATCAACTTATAAGAGGAGATGTTAATTAGTTGATGGAGAGCTTTTGGAAAGTATAACCCCCTGCCCTGAGCATCCTTTTATAACTGTGCATAGTGTCTATAACTCCTGATTTATGAAATAATTAATACTTGCACACGAGATCTAGGAGCTTTGGAATGTAAACATGTAATGATGCATACCATATTGTTTGATGTATAAATTATGCTAATGTTTGTGTAGATATCACCTATAACCTAGTGCCTAAGTGAATCTATAGGTCAGAACTGTGAAGATACCAAATAAAGGATGGTTTTACGTGCTTTCCAAACCCTACTAGTAAGAGAATATCTTTCATATTATTGATACATTCATTCTTTCAAAATTTAGGGTTCTGAATCAAGTTTTAGTGAAATTTATGACAAAAATAGACTTCTCGGGCTCATACAAACCACCCAATTAGGGTTTTGAGAAGAGTGAATTTTATGGCCTCTAGACATTGAAGTTTACCTTGAAAGTTTGAAGATATCACCTTGAAACATTCCTTAAACATATCATGGAATGATTTTATAATTCCATCTGTTGAATTTAAAGATAAGTATGACAGTCTAGTCAAGGATTAGGTAATACAGTGTGTAGGGCTAATTAGTGAGAGAAATCAGTAAAGGGAGAGGGGGTTCTACTTGAAGAACAGTCTTAAGATTTTGCATGTTATTAGAATGCCCAAATGGGTCATGAAAAATGTGCTTAGTTGTAGGAATGAATGAACGAGGCCAAATATACAAGAATAAAATCACCCAGACATGGCTGGTAGGAAAATAACTAGTCAAAAAGGACTTATGCTAGAAAAGTGCACTTTCTCAAGGAAGTAGATGAATGAATTTAGTACACTCCATTAATGGGTAAAATTTACCCTAAAGGTGAATTGAGCAAGTCACGAAAGATTTTTATATCAACCCAACCATGAAGCAACCAAAGGACCCTGTTCTTGAGCATTTTGAAGGGGTAGTTTCAATGAAGGTGAGTAAATTTGAAACCTTTGACTGTGTTTGCTCATTTCATTAGTGGGGATAGCTTACTTATGGTAATGAATATATGTGTGAATGATAGAAAGGCACAAGATGGAGTAAAACCTCTGAATGCACATGTTTAGGAAGGTTCATGTCTTAAGGGATAAGTGTTAATGGAAGCCATGAAGAGTGGTTTACAAGAAAAAATAGAGTAATTGAACTCTTGTCCAGTCTAGGAGTAGAATGGAGGTGGTAAACACCTTTGAAGAAGAATATGGTGTAGGGTTTGGAGATAAGTTGAGGGGATATGCTTGAGGAGAACAAATTTCACATACTACGTGCTTTGATTCCTTAAGGCAACAAAAAGTAATCTTCATGAGAAGGTAAGAACACTTATACTCACTCTTTGAGATAATCATTTGGAAGGTTTAATAGCATTCACTCAATGCAGTTAACCAATCACTTAATGGAAAGGAGGGTTGAAAAGAGAAAAGGCTAGTTTGAGATTGATTTTAAGTTGGAAATTGGTTAGATTAGGTCATGAAGGGCAGAGTTGGGGTAGTTTATAGATAAGAGTCTCTTGAATGATTGATATTACATCGAGCTCTGCATCAGAGCCTTAAAAAATTATCATTATAATTAAACATAATTATAAGTAAGTTAATTGGTTACTTAAAACATAAAAAAAATCAATCAAAAAAATGTCTAGATAAACATATAAAATCCCAATGGGTAATGAAAACATAATAAAAAGAAGCATTAAGAAAAATGAAAAATCATAGTAGTGGAAAACAATAGAGGATTATTGGCAAGAAAAATTTTTTGGGGGACAAATTTTTGGATTTCTTGCCAACGCTCTGGGAATCTAAGTCCCTCTACTTAACCGGTGCAGTTGTCGTATATGCATGCGCGAGTAAATGTGGATTTTCCTGGTGGCCTTGCGGCTAGGGATCTAATAAGGGCACTCCACTGACTCTGCGGAAAAGCTAGAAATTTCTTGCTAGAGATAAATTTGTCTGTAAAGTGAGAAATGGGAGTGAGAAAAGAGGTAGGAGAACTAATGTTGCAGGTAGAAAATCATATTCGTGCACACACTAGTTAGAAGTTTCATCACATGCACTAAATTAAGAGGAAACAACTATGTAAGTAGCAATAAGACCAAATGGATTTTGATGAGCACAGAGTATCAAGAAATCCCTTAGTCAAATAAAGCTAGAAACTCCTTCATCTTGTATTGATTGCTTAAACAAAAGTTGTACATAGTGGAGAAATGGAGGAAACTTGAGAATGGGGTAGTGGAATAATTTGGCTATCTCCTTTGTTCTCTCAATGCACTCTTGAGTTTAAAAAATCAATCACCAACCCTTTGAAATGGGAATGGATTTACAATTTATAGAATGAGAGGTGACTCATCATCTACCCCCTAATGCCTTTTCATATGCCCTTGCATAACTTAAATTTTTTCAACTTCCTAGGAAACTTTTAAGTCCCTTTTTATAACATAAAGGTGAATTACTACATTAAGAACATTAATACATGTGAAAAAGTGCAACCCCAACATGAAATTAGAATATTGGGAAGTGAGAGAAAGTTGGGGGAAGAGGAGAGATAAAGAGAGAGAGAGAGAGAGAAGAAGGAGAGGAGATGTCATTCCCGATGAAGTCCATTGATCCTTGACGATGGAAAACACCAATGCGATGAAACTCTAAATCATTAAACTCGTGTGAAACTCCTTCAAATTGGCTCATAGATGCTTTAGAATGAGTGTTAAAAAACACTGCTAAATGGTTCTGCCAATGACCGCGAATTCCACCCTGTACAAGATACTCCTGCAACTCGAGCCACGAAGTGAGTGTCGGGAGACAAGTTTGAGTTCCCTGAGATGAGTCTCGAATTCCCTATGAGAAATGCCCATGGATGATCCCAAATTATGGTGTTGACCTGAATGATCATCCCTTTATGTCCCAATGTTCTAAAATTTCCCCTTGAGTATGACTTGCAATTAATAGTGCGTACCCGTATGGGAGACTTATTATTTATAGTAAAAGGTGATTCTTTCTTCTGCTTGACCATCTTGATGTGATGAAATTATTCATTTAATCCTATGCACATTGCCTTTGTTTCGGCCACGACTTGGGGTGACTTAATATTTTTAGTAAGCACCAATATAGGGGCTTACTATTTTTAGTAAGTGTTCATTTTCTTTGTTTTATGCTCTGAACACTCATTCTAACTTCTTGGTGACCTTTGGTGCACATTGCCTTTGTCACAGCTGTTGTAGTCACTTTTGATGAAGACTTACCGAAGATAGCAAGCCTTTGTAGGAAAGGTTATTATTTCTAGAAAGTGGCTTTTTGGTGCTTGGTTTATGATGGAACATCTTTTTTTTGGACTTGGCTCATCGTCACAATCATGTCCTTCAAATCTCACATGATTTCGCTCACTAGAATGCTTGGAAATAAAATTTAAATTTTTCACCTAACAGTGGCTTCGGCCACAGAGCTGCCATGGTGCCCATTAATGGAGATTGAAATTTGAAGGTCTGTTTTTTGTCTCTGATCATGACAAAATCAAATCCATTGTGATAGGTTTTTCAGTTGGAGTCTATGTGCAAGTTTTTAGCTTGATCCGACTATCAGATTGTTGAAAAATCCAACAAACGTGAGCTAGGGCATGAAATGGGATTTTGCTGGAACAAATTATTTAGGGCACCATTTTACCTCCAATTTGTTGCATATTGATCATCTTGAAAATTGAGAAAGTATGAAAAAGACGGCATCTCAAACCGATTTGTATTTTGAAATATATGAAGATTTTACAATTCACAGCAATGACAGTTTTCAGGCGAAGATCTTCGTTCTTCTTCTCCGTATTTCGTTTCTTTGGATTTTCTAATCAAGATATATTATAAAACCTATATGTTTTCATGGATTTGAGTGTTTATTTTTTGTGGCAGAGCTGGTTCAGATTATCAATGGTGGATTGGGTATGAGCAAGCAATGCTGGACAAGTTACAGAGCAATGGCAGGGTGAACTGTGAAGAAGAAGAAGCGGGAAAAAATGGCTAAGTTTAAGATTTCAAACATTTAAAAATTGCATTCCAAGGGGGGTGTGAAATTTTATGTACCTAATGTCCCTTTGGAATTAACGGATGAAAGGGACATCAATTTTCACATCGCACCTCATCGCAACACTTGGTGAAGATTTGACAGTCAAGTATTTGGCTCCACTGGCTCTTGGGGGCTAGAAAACTACTATTGAAGGGGTCACATGGTTGGCCATGAGGCTCCCTTAGGGCTGGGTGAATTTTCTTGTCCTTGATTTCCCCTAACACAAATGGACATGAGGGATATCAGTTTTCATGGCGCGTCAGGCGATGATATGTGGCAACGATCCAACGGTGAAGGCTTTGAGCTCCGGCAAGCACCTGGGGCCTGAACTGGTAATCCTGGAGGTCATATGTGAGTCTAGAGGGATTTTATGGGATGGGAAAAATTTATTTACCCTCATTTTATTGATCTTGATGGACGTAAAGGACACAAAAATGCGCTAGGCTCCTGGTGCTGACATGTGTCCTGTTCAAAATTTGACTAAGTATGAGGTCTTGAGAGTGAACTTGAAGCGGTGATAACTTGAGCTCTCGATGGAATTTTCTTGCAAAATTTTATATGAATTTGAATGGAATTGGTCTTATGAATCCTACGGTGGGGTTATAAGCTCTTTATTATTTCATATATGCCCTGAAAAATCGGATTTTTGTTATAGTTTTATAGCTAAGCCTTGAAAAAATTGATTCCAGACCTATTGCACCAAAGTTTTGTGAAAAAACTAATTTCACCATATTGTATGTATTTTAATTCCAATTCCAATTATGTTTTTTTAGCTCTTAACTCCATCAAGAACTCCCAAAATCACTTTCCAAAGCTCAACAACTTTTTCGGCCCTGTGCACTACCTAAACTTGAGAAAAAACTGATTGCAGACTTACTGCGCCAAAGTTTTGTAAAAAAAAATACTTAAAAAATATTTAATGCCTTGGTATTACCTTTCTAAAAATGTCTTGTTTTGCTTCTAACTTCATCCGGAGCTCCCGAAATCCCCTTCCGAAGCTTAGCAGCTTTTTTGGCCTATGCACTGCGTAGGCCTGTGAACCCTGTTTTTTATCAAACTGCTCCAAACTCTCCAAAATCTTCCTTGAATCTTCAAAAATCATTTCCATGATGTTTATAGAGATTAAATTCACCTCCACATTGAATTTTTCTCTGATTCTCTGCTCCAGGGGGTTGTGCTCATTCTGCGAAGACCAGTGATAGCCCTTCCAGTGACTGCCTGAAATTTGCATTTTCCAAAAACACCTAAAATCACCTAAGGGGGTTGAATTGACTTTCCTAAATCACCTAGGGGACTGATTTTAATCATATAGGATGTCACTTGACTGAATGAGTGGACCTGGGGTGCCTAAGAAGGATAGGACTTGAAAATTTTGGCACATGGGTATCATTGTCATGCTGGAAAAATGTCAATTTCCCTGTTGCACATTTGCATGACAACAAGGATCATCTATTTTGTCACCCTTCATCACTATTTTTAGGTTTTATCGTATCGTGTATTAAATCCTACCCATCATTAATGTTATATTTATTTGTCCTTTAATTGTCCAAATTTCTTGGTAGCGTGAGTGGTAAGCACAAATTGAGGGGAATTTCTATGTAGGGGCATCACCCAGTGTTATAATTAAGAATCATATGCCTAAAACCATGACCTCCATTCCTATGAGTAGGAGATAACTATCAAAATGCGGTAAGGAACTCCATCAATTGTGAGACCGATGGTGTCATTAACCATATTGATTATGACCTCGAGAGAATGAATATCAACTGAAGGTTTTTTATGTGTGGAAGAAGAGTAAATAATATCTAAAACACCCTTTAAATGAATCTAGTGATCATCATATATTGCTTAGAATAGCTAACAATAAACTAGTATGTTTGTAAGTGAGATCAATGAGAAAAATATTCATTGAGTAACTTAAAATAATTAATCCTAAGCTTGTTGGTTTTCTATATAAATACTTGCAAATAAAATATGAGATAAACTCAATGTAAAAAGCATACCTACTTGGAAAAATTTGCCCCAATATTACTTATTCAATTAATAATAAACAAGGCTAATATAGCCATTACAACACGACTTATCTAATTTTTTATGACATGTAAACGATTAATAATAAGAACTACAACTATTAAATGAACTAAAGTCATCTAAAAACAACTAAAAATAAACTCAAGATGTCAAATATCATCCACTAATAAAATATGGTCAACATGTAAGAAACCATTATCAGTTTAAGTGACACATGCACATTTATCATGCACCCTAGTCAAACGAGGCACCTCAAACAATCCTAAAAATATAAAGACACTAAGATAAGACTAAATTTAGTAATTTATACATAGAAATGACACCCTGCGTCATGGGAATGAATGTATGAATATTTGAACTTAGTTAAGTGCACATTTAATGAATTGTACTCTTAATTGATGCTTCCAATCTTAAACTAAAAGATGTCTAAAAATAGAACTCAAAAAATAGATTTCTAAAAATAGAATTTTACACTTAACCAAAAAACCTCATAAAAACCAAGAACATAACTAAAACTAATTCTAACAATAATTAATTTTGTGCCTATATTAACATCATACTCAATAAATACACGAAATATTTTATGAATGATCCTTTGTCAATGTATTATTTTGGTCTATGTTAAACAAATATTTCATAGTGGCAAGTTCGTGGGGAAGTAATTAAAGGATCAAGAATATGAGTGACATGTTAACCATGTAATTAAAACATAGTATTTGGTCAAGGCTTATTTATGTAGCTAAATAATCGCAACTTCTAATTTTCTAGTCTTACATCTTTATTGTCAGGAAAAATTAAAGTTAAGTATACAAGATTCTTGGAAGGTATACACTATACAGTAATAGGTGTGTAAACATTTTTTCAGAGAATTTAGTTGAAATCATTAGTACAACAGGATTACAAATTCGTTTAAAAAATAAAAGTAAAAAAATGAAAAATTCATTTTGTAAGAGAGTGACTTAATTGTAGACACCAATTTTTGGTACACTTGTCCCCCTTCTCACGTTTGCTCCCCTTCATCGTCATCTTACACATGCATACCTCTCTTCCCTTTCAAATTCCCCTTTTCCCTCTTAAACCCCATTTATTTCATCTAATTCCCACTTTCCTATCTCAATTTTATCTTAATCCTATCATTATTTTTATTTTCCCTAATCCACCCTTAATCATATTTAATTACCCCTAAACCCATCCATAATCCTAATCACACCCCATTTTGTTAGGAAATAAGGGATAACATATGCAGAACAATCCCACATAGTATCGCAATAGTAGAAACTAATATGCAAAAAAATATCACATATCTGAAATAAATGCAAAAAATAGTAAAACATAACATAGAGACAATATTTAACGTGGTTCACCCAATTTGGGCTACATCCACCAAGAATCACTTGCTCAAATTTTATTACAAGCTGCCTCTTTCTCTCAATATAGTACCCAGATCTGTTTGGATTTGTGCTCAACAAACTCTCCTAAATTCACACTTAAACTCACACATCTACAATGTTACATTTGTCCTACCATATGCACAAAAGCACATAAATAGGCAACTACTTAAGCAGTTTTACAATATCGTGAGTACCAAAGCCATGGGAAAAAACCACCCTATAAACATATGGGTTAAAATACCACCCATATGAGAAGAACACCTCTCCCTAAGTATTAGGCACATTTTTCAAGGCCACCAATTTTTTCTCGGGGGTTGTCGGCCCCAAACCCCTGCAAGAAAACTATGGAGAGTGTATAATACTTTTAGTGTATAGTCTTCAACACTTCCACACATGAAAACATGCTCCACAACATAAAACATTTATCATCCCTAGGCGTCCATCTACCCACATTTAATCCTTTTCACCCTCCAACTACCTTTTATCATCCATATGCAACCCTAACCCGCCTAAACAACTCAAAACCCTAATTTAGCCTCTTTGGGGCCTCTTGTCTCAAGTTGTGCATCATCTCCATCACCAAAATCAATGATCAACCACAAGCGATGGTGACCTTGGTGGGTCACCGTCAACCCTATAAGTATACCTCTACCCCCCTCTTCCAAAAGAATGAAATCTTAAGAATTCGGCCTTCTTGCGAGTTTGCTTTGTTTCCTTCTCTTCTTGTGAGCATAAATCATCAATTTGGAGCTATCTTGGGTGTATTGCATGTCATCCTTGGATTTTTGAATATTTAAGAGTTGTTTGGAGTCCCACCATTAATTCATTACCCTTTCCATCAGTCTTGTAGGTTTGTTTGTCGCTTGGGAGATTTGTAAATTTATCATCCTTCACTGATCCTTCCCCACAACCCTTTTTCTATCTATCAACCCCCTCAAACCCTAATCCAGTCTCAGTCATCACCGACCCAACCCATTTACAGAAGACCAAATTTGCATCAATCATGTTCTTTACCTTCTACCTTTTCTACCACCCGTTCTCTATCTTCATTCATCATTCAGGCCTCTCTGCTTCTATGATCCACCCTTCTAACAACCCAAATCTTGATTTTTGGCCCCTATTCGTCATTGACCTGATCTACATCTATCATTTTCTCATTAGATCTACATATTTCTTCCACCATTTTTATTTCCTCAGCAACATCTTAGCATCAAATCCAGATCTTAGTTTTTGTACATGTTTTGATCTACTCTATTGCAATCGTCATCAACTGCCCCCTGTTAGTCTCGAGTCGCCATCGACCCAATCAATTGTCTCTTTTTTTGCATGTTATCAAGCTCAACATGGAGATGATCTTTGCACATGTATCTTCATCTTCTTCATCATCACATATCTTAGAGGTACCCTCAAACTCTCCCATAATTTGAAGTTTCCTATTTTCTTTGCACATCATTCCATTAACTTGAAACAAGAGTGGGAAAATTCAATCAACATTCTGACACACCCTGTGGGACCCACCCTTCTTCTTTAGTAAGTTCTTTCTTTATTTTCATTTCCATTTTATATTTCTCTCTTTCTACTAACTTTATAGGAATAACTTCATTACTTGCGTGCTTTGGGGGCTTTCATTATTTGGCTCAACAACGGGTGTGCTTTAATTAGAAAAAAATGTTTATCCAATTATTCTCCATTTTACCCTTATTTTCTCTTTTTGCATCATCTCTCCCTTATTTGTATGCTTCCTCTCATCGAATATCACAATTGGTTTTGGGATCTAAAAATAACACCTTTTCATGCTTGTTTTCTCACATAGTCTAAGTTGGAGGTAGTATTTACATTCACACTTCTTCTACACACATCCAATATATACATCTAAACATATTCTACCATGTGGAACTATTGGGATTTCATCACCCAATATGAAATTTTCCATGGTGTTCGGTCCGTGAAACAATTTGTTTGATTATTGATATAAAGGCTAAGCACCCGACACCTTTATCGCTGCGGGATTGTGAAGTGAGGGGGTAGGCCCTAATACCAAGCAATGTACCGATAATCATCACCAATTTGTGCCTCGCATACCTTTGGGTATGTCAACGATGCCATCCAAAACAAATTGAAACATCCTTACATCGGTCACTTCTTAAGTTCCATTTGAGCCCTTTTCTTTTATTTTTTCACACTTTTCTAAATAAACAAGATAACAAAAACTTTGTTGCATGATTTTCTTATCATGTCAATTATCTACATAAGTTCTTGTTTAATGTTTCATGCACATTCTCACCCATTCTCAAACCATGAAAAAGGAACAATCAACTTCTTCCAATAGCATCTCCACCTCAAACAATTTTTCCCAACAAACATCCACCCTTTCCTTTGTCTCTTCCACCCCCTTGATCACCTCATCTTTGGTTTCCCGACCCATTGTTTCTATGGTCACTCTTCACGAGACTCATATGATCCAAATCAATTCCCATGTTCAAACCAATCCTTTTCTATATCATCATTTCATCCCCTCTAGACCAACTGCACCTCCTTCTGCCACTTCCTTAGGAGCATTTATACCTCCCTCTGTCCCTTGCGGATGCATGGATTTTCAAGAAATCCTTGACGCTAATCTCTTCGCCATTCATGCTTATATTTTCCATAAATCCACCAATATAACCATTGATGGACCTCCCCTTCAACAAATGTATGCTTATCAACCACATGTTAAGTCCACTTATGTTCTCACTTCCTAACTTGTCATTTTATTTCTAAGGCACGTGAACAAATGAGTATTAACCCAACATGATCATGTTCCTCATGATTCTTCCCTTATGGTCCCCCAAACCCATCAATCCACTCAATTGGTGGTCCCCATCCCATCTAATCTACATCCCATCAATACCACCCCTATATATTTTATCCCCATTCCTTCTTCATCTATTATCATCATTAATGCTCCTACCCACACTCTTCAAGAATCCAATCTACTTCTTCCACCACCCGAGTAACATGTCTTAAATTCAGTGCCTTTCTTCACATCTCAAGTCCATTCCACTATTGTTACCTCATAACCCCACCCTTTGGAGTCAACTCAAACCCATCAACCTCCACTTTGGAGCATCTTTCGACACATGGTCCCCAATCAACATATCAAAACATCTCAACCTCCTTATACATACATCCCAACTCACCCTATACAACCCAAATTCAATCCTCTCATCACATATAAAATACCCTCTCAATCTCACCCATCCAACTATATCCCCTCACAACACCCTATTTCACAACCTATCCAATCTCAAGCTTTCAATTACATTCCTCCTTACCAACCACCCCCATAAATTCCTACTTAACCCTAACAATATGAATCTCATCCACAACCTAACCCATCTACATCTTATAATCCTCGACCACATCAATCAAGTTCTCATCCTCACACATCTAATGACCTCGTGTAAGATTTGATAAGTAAAATGACTAACCTAGAGGCCACTACTTTGGATCCTAAAAGTACTTTCACCTATGAACAAACTTACAATGAGCTAATCAACCCATCTGTTCCCATCAAGCCTTATCCTCCACATTGGGAACTCCTTAAGTTATATAAGTTCAATAGTAAAGAGGATCCCCAAACAACATCTTCATGCTTTCAGGCACACATGTTATCTCACCCATCTGTTCCCATCAAGCCTTATCCTCCACATTGGGAACTCCTTAAGTTATATAAGTTCAATAGTAAAGAGGGTCCCCAAACAACATCTTCGTGCTTTCAGGCACACATGTTATCTCATTTCGCACGACCAAGACCTCGTGCTTCGTACTTTCCCCATATCATTGGCCAACTCCACTTTGGATTAATACAATGGCATTCCCCAACATTCCCTCTTTTCATTCACCCAACTTGTGCAACTCTTCTTAGATAATTTCTCTATTAATATTTCACTTAAAATCAAAATCACCAACCTCTGTGCCATCAAACAATTCGATGATGAATCCATCACAAACTTCATTGCTAGGTGGTGGGGCATCATTAATCAATTATCTTTTTCTCTTCCCCAAACTGAACTAATTGAACTCTTATCTCGATCATGTGTTAAACATATCTAATCCATGCTTCAAATTCAATCATTCCAAACTTTTGAGGAAGCCTTCACCATGGCCCACAAATTGGAATTACATGCCCTTAAGCAAGGTCATGTCAAGCTTCGCTCCAACAAGCCTAAAAATGAATTCACCAAGTCATCCTCCTATAATGAAAAATCTAAAAATACAGCCAATTTCATTTTCATCAAGACATTTTCCACATCTACATCCCAAGCTAAGCCTCCGTAAAAAACTTCTCAGCTAACCCCTAATTATACTCCCCTCATAAAATATTATAGCTCCATCTTCGACAAACTCGTGGCTATGCGCCTTATCCAATTTCCTCCTATCTTCCACGTCGATGATACGCGTCCTAAACCCACATGGTACTATGATGACCAATATTGCAAACACCATCAAGTCTATGGTGATGATATCAAAAAGTGTCACACCTTCAAAGAACTAGTCCAACAGATCATTGACTGTGGGGACCTTCAATTGGACGATCCTAACGATCCTCCTAACCAACCATTAGACGTCTTTAAACAACCCTTCCCCAATCATTCACCAAATAATCAAGCTAATCCTTCTACATTTCAAGCACCCAACGCCCATACAATTAACACTTTGAGTCAAGTCTCGACATCGCCACCCATGCCCACCATACCCTCATCTACCATATTCACATCTATTATACCCACGTCCTCTTCATAATCTATCCCTACTTCGACAACTATACTTATATCCACATCCATGTCAAGATCTATTACACCTACATCTACCATACCCACATCTACTACACCCACATCTCTTGTATCTACATCTATCATATCCACATCCACTACATCTACATCTATTACACTCACATCTGTTGTATCCATGCCCATCCCCACATCTACCTCAACATTTACTTCTACATCCATACTTATAACTTCTTCTACACCCACACCTCCAATTGTATCCATACCTACATCAACATCTGAATCTACTCCCATATCCACACAATCTCTTAAAACATCTTCTAAGTAGACATCCTCACTCGATGCAACTATAAATGATGTCTCAATCCCATATTCATCTTCAATAACCACCACCGCTTCTATATCAACACCTCCAAAATCCACTCAACCTATAACTCCTTATAATCTCATCAAACATGTTATCCAAAAACTACTTCCATCTTTAAACCGCACATCTACAAAAAAAAATTCATCCAAATCACCTAATTCTACCTCTAACGATCCCCCAGTCGAAATCATCAATATCCCTACCAAGGGTAAAAATCCACAACAAAAATATAAAAACCTTGGTGTCCTTATCCAAAAATCCCTCACTCATCCACATCAGAAATTAGAGCTTCCCCCTTCAAAGCCCCATCTACCCAAGCAATCCAACATCTAATTTTTTATCTTAGGGCCTCCTCCATCTGTTTTAAGACCATGCACTCCATCTAAATCCTCCATCATCCTCAAATCTAATTCAAAACCATCTACCCCTCCTTCTAAATCCAAATCAAAATCCAAGATCCCCACAAAACCTCACAAGAGTAAGGCATTGTTTTTTCCTTCATCTTCCTCTCTCAAACCAAACCCATCCATAATCCATGAGACTCCCTCTTCAAAAAATCCCATCAGGTCATTTACTGAAATCCATCAACGTCTCATCCAAACATTTTCCATCACCCTCCTCATCGAGGAAAACCGCCCTCTTCCATCCATTAGTTCATCCATAACCAAACATAATCACCCTATCAAATCTACAAATTATAAGTCTTCAAAGCTTGCTCCTCCGTCAAAATTTTTCGTCACAGTCCCCCCTCCAAACATTACCTCTTCCATAAAGTTCTCCCTCTTTTCATCAATGTAGTTCGTATTACCCCCTGTTCTCACCCTCACGATTCTCAACCATCCACCCCATCAAATCTTAAAGTTGTCATCACTTATCCTTCTAAATAACCTATCCTACCTCCTTCTTCATCGAAGGCTAATATATCCATCCTAGTTGCTCCACCTACTAAAAAGCATGTTGTCATTAAATAGAGTATTGTGAAGCAGTTACATTAGGCCCCTATCAAAATGTCACATTATGAGCTTATCTAAATCTCACCTAACCATCAACAAGCCCTCATTGAGGCGTTGTAACATATCCCAATCATGAATGATGAAACCCAACCTTTTTATGCCCTTATGGAATCCCTTACAACTTCCGCCGCCATCTCCTTTGATGATCCTAAAATTATAGATATCCTACTTAAAGATCACAACCTTCCTCTTTTCATCATTGTCTACATCAAGGACACATTTATCCATCGCTCTATGATTGACAATGGCACTATTATCAACATCATCTCATCTCATACCTTCGACCAACTTAAACTCCCCAACTCCATTGTCACCTAATCAATCACAGTTCTTCACGTGTTCAACGACGCTATTACCCCTTCTTTGGGCACAATCATTTTCCTCGTATGTTTTGTTAAAAATATCCTTAACGAGCTCTTCTACATTATTGAGGGGGAGTTCCAATATAATGCCTTGCTCAGATGCCCATGGATCCATGACATGTGCTACGTCTCTTCCACTCTTCATTGATTCCTTAAATACGAACACGAGGAGAAAATCCATACACTCCCCGTTGACCTTCCTCCCTTCAAGGAATGTTACATGACCTATCGGCCTGATGACATCCTCATTCCTAAACCAAATCCATCCTCCCAAGAATCTACTAGCTCATCAGTATCCACATCCAAAATACCTAATTATGAATCTCTCAACGATGTGATGTAGCGTCTTTCACTAGGGGAGTACCAACTCCTCGCCCTCAATTGTTTTCCTGCACCCAATCAACTCGGTAGACCCAAAAAATATCTTATGTATCAACCTAATGTTGTGGATATCATCTCCTTTGGTCCAACTCATCTGAAAACCAATCTTGTTTATGTTGGCATTGATCACCCTTATTCTCATGTCAATGATCAACCTCACACCAAGCCATACACCAATGGATAATTTCCTTTGTGATAAATCTGTTGCTTACACCTACCTCCATCATTACACGTGGAAGGGATTTGTTTTGGGGCGTTATGAATAAGGCATGCATGATCTTATCATCCACCAATCCCGTAAACCTCACGAGAAGTTCGTGTTAGGTTTCAAAGAACATCCCACCGACTCTCTCACATCTACTTCATCTACATCTCCCATGCACACCAATTCATCCACTTGTTCTCCATCCAATGACCCCATTGACACAGATGACACCATGTCCCTCTCTTCTAACTTTTTTTTAATCTCCATGATCACTTTGGGATTGGTCACTTATCAAACCGAGGGTGAAACTAGGTCCCTTCCTCTTATATTCTCTGACATGGTAGAGAAGGATTCCCCTACCATCGATATTCTTTAATGCAGCGACAACAGTTCTATTCTTTCCTACATGGGGAAGAATACTCTCATATTCATAAGGCCTTACCTCCTAACACATTTACCCTTCTCAACGAATCCACCATCGACATCAACATAGGGACTTCACAAGAGCCCTACATCCTTAAATTTGGTCAATCTCTTGATCCACGAGAGCTGGAAACCTTCATCTCTTTTCTTTATAGCCATAGCCACGCCATCACATGGTCGTATGCCGACATGTCAGGCCTTGATCCTAACAATCTCATCTAAAACATCGTCACCGTCTCTAATGCAAAGTCGATTAAGAAGAAGCTACGTTGCATGCATCCTCGTGTTGCCCTTTCTTGTCAAAGAGGAATTATAATGCCATGTTTGCACCAACTTCATCCAACCTATCGATTATATAAAATGGGTTTCTAACATCGTACCCATTACTAAATCCTCTGGGAAGCTTCGCATCTGTACCAATTTTCGAGATCTAAATCTCATTTGCCCTAAGGATGACTTTCCCCTTCGCAACATCGATCAACTTGTCAATGCAACCATCAACCATGAAATGATTTATCTTATGGATGATTTTTATGGTTATAAGAAAATCCTTATCATGTTATAAGACCAACATAAGAATTCTTTCATCACCCCTTGGGGAACCTTCTACCATTGTGTCATGCCCTTTGGTTTGAAAAACACAAGGGCCACCTATCAACATGTCATGACCTATATCTTCCATGATCTTATCCATAAAACCATAGAAGATTAGGTTGATGACCTCTTTAGTAAATCCAAATGTTGACAAAAGCATCTTTGTATCCTTCGTGTCTCATCCATTTCTTTCTTCGTCTTAATCCCGCCAAGTGTGTGTTTGGAGTTCTCACTAGAAAACTCTTTGGCTTCATCATTTCTATCAGGGGTATTGAATTTAATCCCACCAAAATCAAGGCCATCCTTGAGATGCCTCCTCCTTCTAATCTTAAGCAACTTCGTAGTCTCCAAGATCATCTTCAATCAGTTTGTTATTTCAACTCGCAACTCTCAGACTGTTGCCAACCTTTTCATCACCTCCCCCGAAAAGACACCCATTTTAAGTGGGATGCCAACTACCAAAAGTTCTTAGACAAACTCAAACATTATCCCCTTTCACCACTCATGCTCACACCTCCACGTGAGGGGGATCCATTATATCTTTACATCTCTGCCACCAACCATGCTCTATGTGTCACGTTGGCACACCATGATGAGTGGGGTAGGGAACATGTCGTCTACTACATCATCTACACTCTCCATAACTATAAAACCTGTTATACATAAGCTAAAAATTTGTGTTGCGCTCTTTTTTTCTCTACTTCTAAACTTCGACACTATCTTCTTAATCACAAAAACATATGTTGTCATTAGCTTTGATCCTCTTAAAACCATGCATTCCAAGCCTTACCATAAAAATTGTATTAGTCGATGGCTCATGCTCATGACTAGTTTTGACCTAGAGTTCATCTCTCAAAAATCAATTAAGGGCTAGGATATCGTTGATCAACTCCTTGAAACCCCTCCTTCTGATAATCAACTTCCCTATGAAAAATCCTTGACGAATCTATTCATACCATCGATCACAAGTATTCTCCCCTCAAGATGATGAATTTCTTTGATGGATCTAAGTGTCAGCAAGGGGGAGGTGCTAATATCATCATCATTCCTCCTTCGGAAACTCGGGAGGTGCTAACATCATCATCATTCCTCCTTAGGAAACTCCTATCCCCATTGGTTACAAGATTAACTTTGAGTGCACCAACAACATGACTATGTATGAAGCCCTCATATTAGGTCTTCAAATTATTATCATGCTCAGTGTCTAAATTCTCAATATCTATGGTGATTCTCAACTCATTATCAATCAAATCAAGGGAATCTATTAATGTAAAAATGAAGTCCTTTAGAAATATAAGAACATCGTCGACTTTTGTTATGATCCTCATGTGTGGATTTCACTAACACCTCGAGGTTTTGGTGTAATGATTCATTACATTTGGTATCAAAGTGACCACCCAGGTTCGAGTCTTGACACATGTAGCTATGTCGACATTGCGGTGTTCACCTGAGGCTCATATAAGACAGGGTGTGGTCCCACTATATAGGCATAAAACTAGCCCAAGGTCTGGGCTATGGAAGCGTGGTGGGATGTTATGATCCTCGTGTGTGGATTTTCCTAATGCCTCGAGGTTTTAGTGTAACGGTTCGTTACAACTTTCTCCTCGAAGCCTTTGATCAATATACCATCCAAATGGTCCCTCGTTCATTCAATCTCTTTTCAAATACTATGACATCTCTCATTCCTTAGCCAACCGAAGAATCCAAACTCTTCGTTGTTGTTCATTGCATCGATAGACCATTTCATACCCATGAGCTTCCTCGTATCAATCTAGTTGAATCCAGTCAATATGACATCCGGTATACTCAAATCTTCGACTATCTATTGTAATCCAAAATCCCCTTTGACCTCTCCAAAAGTGGTAGGAGGTCATTCCTTAAATGTGCTAACCACTATGTCATCCTTGGCGGCATCCTTTATAAGCGCGAGTTTGACAATAGTCTACTACACTGCCTTAAATCCCATGAACCTATCTGTGTTATCCAAGAAGTCCACAACGATATATGTGGGGACACTTTAGTCATTTGGTTGTTTCCAAGCAAGTTCTTTAGATGGGTTACTATTGGCCTAACCTCAATCAAGACTATTGTGAATACGTTAAAAAGTGCTTCAAGTGCCAACAACATCCCAATCTCATCTGCATCCCTATCCAGGCCTTGCAGCCCACTTAAGCTCTTTGGCCTTTCTCACTCATTGGCCTCATCAATCCATGTTCCTCTCAATGTCATCATTCTATCCTCACTGTGATCGAATACTTCACCAAGTGGGTGGAATCCATTCCACTCGCATCCACAACAGCTAACAAAATCATTGATTTTGTCTATCAACACATCATTTTTCGCTTCAATGTTCCTCATAAAATCATCATAGACAACGATAAATCCTTAAAAAATAAATACCTTAAGAAGGTTTGCGACACATTTAACATCAAGCTTTGCTTCTCATCTCCTTATTATCCTCAAGCTAATGGCCAAGCCAAATCCACTTACAAGACTCTTCACAACATTTTTGCTAATTTTTTTAATAAAGTAGGTGGATATTGGTATCTTCATATCCCCTTCACTCTTTGGTCTTATTGAAATAGCATTCACACCTTTATGGGCACTACTCCCTTCTCTTCTATCTACGAATCTGAAGTCATCCTTCCTCTCAAAGTTCAAATCCCATCCTTGTGCATTTCTTTTCGCAACTTCATCTCTAATAAAGACTATCACCAAGAGCATATAACACAACTTGAACTATTAAATGAACATCACTTAATCACTTTCCAACATCATCATGTCTATCAAGAATGTATCAAATGTGCATACAAAAAATATCTTAAGGAGCACAAATTCAACATCGGCGACCTTGTCTTGAAATAAAATTAGAACATTACTTCTCTGGAAAGGAGCCAACATGGAAAGTTTGCTCCAAACTAGATTAGACCTTATATTATCATGCATGAGTATGGATTTGGGGCCTATAGCTTAGCCTCCATTGATGGTAAAATGGAAATTGAACCTCTCAATTCCTTACATTTACAACCTTTCTATTGTTAACAAGCCTACTATTGCGTCATTAGTGGCATCAATGATCCCACTTCCATCATTGGCCCTTCACATTTCTCATCGTAATGATTTGGAATCATGTGGTCTTTCGTCCCTACCCTTTCTATGACCTTGAATATGAGCACCACGGCTCTGCTTATGGTGTGTTCCTCATGGATAAGTTCCTCCTCCTAGGTGGGAACTCTGTAATCATTACATACATCTCATTCCTATCTACCTAATAGAACCATGATAAGGGTCCACATGTGTAGCTCGTACATCTTATTTCCCCTCCCCAAGTGGTCTACTTAGTTATCCCCAACTCTATCCTAAGTTAGAAATAAATCATGGATGCTCATACCAAAGCTATATTATCCAAAAACAAACTATTCCCTCAAAAAAAATTGTTCATGTAAAGCAAATATCATCAAAAGTATAGGTTGATCCCTCGAAGGATAGCTATCATGCATCTTATCCTGCCATCTAAAAAGCAAAAGTCAAAAAAATCCAAAACAAAATACATAATTGAAGACCACTCCCTCGAAGGATGGCTATATTCTTATATTATGGCAGTTAAGGCTTCCCGCATTGATCAATATTTTAAATATCTAAAGAAAAAGTTCAAAAGAAATCATCCTAAGAAAGCTTCTTGCATCGATAAACTTTTCATTCAAGGCAAACTTCCCGCATTGATCATTTTACACAATATTGCTCAAAGCTGGGGTATAGACCTTGGACAACCACCTAAGAAGAACCTATTTCCCCCATACAAGCTACATATTAATCCCTCGTCGTGTTTTCAACAGGTGTATAAGAACACCTTCCATCTTTCCCTCACAATCTTATATGTGACTACCTATCGTTAGTTATGTGTTAACACCTGCCAAAGGTTGCAAGTGCATCATTTTATTTTGTTCCCTTTCATGCTTTACCTCGAACATAGTCCATAAACATCCATTCCGCATGCGTTCCTTACTATGAATAAGTGCACTTTCTATATTTGGGTCACCCTATCGAGGTCGTGTTTATCTATCGTATCAAATTTGATCCAACTCTCGCATCCTGTCTACATCTAATCACATCATCATCTATATCTAATCATATCTAACATCTAAATCCACCATATATATTCTAAATCACACCATATCACATCTAATCATATCCATCATAGCCACCACGTCATATCTAAATCATATCATAAATCATTCCCAATCTAAATCCATCAAATCTTTTTATCTCTAGCATTTAAATCCATCACATCTCATCCAATCTACTCATCACATCAATTTTATCATTTATCTAATCGTATCTAATTCAATCATATCACATATAATCTACTCTAAAGCACATCCATCACATCATATCGAACATCTAATCTGTCAGTTTCTCGTGTCTAATCTACATCCATCATATCATTTTCATCTATAATCTAACATCTAAATTCATCACATCATATTAAATATCTAAATTAACATCTAATCATTTTCACATCCACAGTCTAATCAAATAATGCATAATCATAACCCATCACATCACATCTAATCTACATCATACCATCTCATACCAATTGCATCACAACATCACATCTAAATCAACATTTAATCATCTAACAAAGTTACATAATTGTAATCCATCTAATACACTCATCACAACACATATAGCTCATGACAAAATCACATCTATATATATCATCAAAGTGTCTATACATCCGTGATAGGCCTCTATTAGGCTCTATCTTAAAATCTATACATAAAAAATTGAAATCTATATACAATGTTCACCCTCTGCTCAGTGAAGGCAATATCATAAGCTTTAAGTCCCGAGGCAACTCTATGTCCTCCACCATGTCCACCCCCTTGTTCATCATCTCCACCACCATTGTACCATGGTTGCGCCATGCATGTCGTACTCCCTGATGCTACATAACGCACCGATCTCCTGGATATCCTCTCTTTGGCTAGGTATCCACATAATGTGACAAATCAGGTAGTTTTGTTGTTACAATGCATTCATAGTAGTGCACCTCCTCTCTTAGGGCATAGTATTGCTCTAGTGTCACAATACTAGGAAATGTCATTTGTTAAACTCCCTGAGCCTCTCCCTTTTTCACCTTAAATGAAGTACCCATATCCCCATATTTGGACTGTAGGGCCTCTCTTTATCATCGGTATCGGTCCCTCTACTGTATGACTAGGACCCTCTCTTGGAATATCCCATCCAACTCCTAACGCACGGTATCTCTCTCCTAGCGAGTAGTATCCAGCTCCACATATAATCAGGCTATCTCTGTAGCCATCCCTCTATCTATACCTTGTCCTCCTATAGGCATTGTTGCCTAGCTTCTTGTTGGCATTGCAGCCTCTCCTCCTACCCGTGCTGCCTCCCCAGTTGCTTGGGCTATCCACTGTTATGCCATCCACTCAACAAATCCCTCTCTAACTCCCACATCATCCTCGTCAGTATCCCATGGCCCCCCTCCTCCGCAATGGGTATGTCATCACAGGACTGGGAAAGTCCCTCTCCATCTCATCCCGTCTATATCAAATCGGTACCTCAAGCACTATCTATACCAAGCCAAACTACCGCATCACTTGTGTAAATTGTACTGCCTTCACCATCTTTGGCCTCCACCCCTGCACCCATCTAACTCTCCTTGTGCCCACAAGTTGGATATCTATCTCAGGCCATGCAAGAAACCCTTTATAAGGTCTCTATCTCACATCATCGACCTCTAAGTTACCTAACCTCTTTGTATACCAATCCTCTCCTCTCTCACCCCTATCTCTGTGAGTCTAGTTGGATCTCCATCGTTGAAACCCCACTGCTAGCTCTATATGGTCCCCTGTGACCCATGGAAGCTATGAAGACCTCGCCACAACTATGTGCTCATAATCCCAATAGTGTAGTAGGAAGGCCACGTCCATACCCGACCTCCTCCCCGACACATACATCCATAACTCATAATATACTTGCATTAGTAGAGCTGCTCCAAATGCTAACATTGTCCTGTGCTCGATAGTATCTGCCACAACTGCTGCCAATGACCATGAGAATTTAGCCCCACTTGAGTTTGGTAATGCATAGCAGGAAATCACCAACATGACCAAACATATCAACCATTTTCCTGTCGTCACAAGCTAATAACATGTCTCAATGTGAAATGCCCCTGAAACAAATGCAATTTGCGAGGCCTCATCTCCAAACAACCACCTCAGTGTGCCCATCATACTCTCTATTTTAATAGGTACTATTAGTGCCCCATTAATCAGTAATCTCAATATGCGATCCACGTTCTTTAACATGATCGCCATCTCTATAGTCCAAAATGAGAAGGTGTTGGTTCTTAGATCCCATCTGTCTATTAAGGCTATGATAAGCCTTACATCTCTAAGGCACCTTCTGATAACGGTGAAATCCACCCGATCTAACTGCCTCTAGGTGGTCCCGCTCCGCATCTGTAACATCGGCCCTCATCATCCCTAACATGGCTAGGACTTTTTCTCTTAGACACAACGTGTCCCTGACATGCAAAAATTAGTAAAGTAGGCATCCATTAGCATTACATTATAAAAACTCATCATTTTTAATCAACTACATTTATCACCTACCCATTCAACAGTGACCCTTACCGAGTCGACGACGACCTACCCTAGGTTGATGACAACCCTCCTAATAGCCACCGACCGGTCCTTGGCACCATAAAATTCTAAACAATTATAAAAAAATAAAAAACTCAACAAAAATTATAACTAAGCTAGGTTTCCAAACTTACTGCTCTCCATGACCCTTACGTTTCCTTCCTCCTCTGTTGGCTTCTATCTTGCTCAAATCTCAAGCTGTTATGTCTCTTAGATCTTTCGATCGTCAAAATTATATCGTGTGAATGAGCTTAGTCATCTGAATCTGGTGCTTATATAACCACGCCGACCCAGTCACCGTTGACCCGCCCAGCCACCGTCGACTCTAGCCAAGTCGTTGTCGACCCTATCCAATCATCGTCGACCCATCCCTATCTTTCATCCCTCATCTTCTTTCATCTAATCTCCTTATCAAATTATATTTTCTTCCACTTTTGACTTGTGTGTCACTCATGACACACCTTTATTTGTTTCACTAGGCTCATTTGGTTTTTTTTGTCTCCCTCTATCTATTTTATCACATATCTTTCATCGCATCCAACAACCCACCTTGTGGCCACCTCCATGTCCTTCTTAAGAGACCATCCTATCTCATCTTAAAGCCCACGATTGTGGCAATTATTTTCCATATTCCTCCCACAAAGGCGCATATTTACTCTCTTCCTCATATTCGCTGGACAATGCATCATCTTTTGCCCATAACATTTTTTCCATACCATTGTCTTAACAATCCTCACATTTGTTTGTGCATATTTTTGATGTATGCCTTTGACCCATTGGTCCCACGGTTTTCACATCTATCTGAGTCTATTCCCATTGGATTCCCTCTATCTTACAACAGTTTTTGTTGAATCACAAGTCCGTAGGACATTAACGTTGTCTCCGTTGAGACCGTGTTGTGTTCCCTACCAATGTGATTCCAAGACCATTGCCATATTTATTTTTTGTTTTTATCCTTTCCTAGTCACAATGGTCATCATTCTCCACTTGGGGCATCTTTTCTACATTTTCATCTTTCTCCTCTATCTCTTTCAACCTAGTATTCAATTCTTCTTTGTGTCATTGATCCCTAGTTTGAGGGGGAACACGTCACCCATCATCTTCTTTTACTTCTTGTTTTTGTCTCACGAATTGCTTAACGTAAGACATCTGAAAAAAAGGGGCAAATGTGTAGACACACAATAATGCATTTTGGGTAAGTATCTAGTCCCGATTACATACTACTATTCATATGGTTCCTAAGTAAAAAAAATATTAATTAACCCATTTCTTTGGCCACCTTTCTTTGCTTTATCTTGCTACTTCCAGTATTGTACCCTTACTTGCTCAGTTTGTCTTTTTACTCTTCAGAATTTGTCATCCTAAACACTGGTGCCTAACCAGGACACCAGCACTAGACGCCCTTGTCCTCTCTGGGCGCTCTTGTCCCCTTTATACTTTAGTCTCACTTTTTGGGTCCTTTCTAGCCGTTTGAGCATCTTATCTTTTTGGTAGTTGGCCTTTTCGAGGCTAATTACGAAATTCAATGGAAGGAATCATATAAATATAAATTTATGTGATCATAATAAGGGACCAAACACTAAGCACTACTTATCACCATGTAAGGTTGCATCCATCAAGGCATTTATAGCTCCATTTACATCCATCTAGCTCCATCACAAGGGACAAAGGATGGTTTAATTGTATCACACTTCATAGGAGGGGAGTATCTTGTTTCCATGCACACATATTTACATTCTACATCTAGCTACTTGCTCGCTACTTCAAGTGTGACATGCACAATAGCAACTTAGGGCATAATTCTGCAAACACACACACAAAACTACATCGGGTCTTAGATGTAGTGCAACACTTAGTAGTAAGTCCATCATTGTGGCAACCGAGGATAGTCCGAACCCTCATTTTACATCATTATTTTTTAGGATTTGATGTCTATTTGAGGGTTTTGCAGGTCTTTTCTTCCTTGCAGGTTTACAACCACCTTTACGATCTTACAACGACATATAAGTGATCAAAGGTGAACAAGTGTGAACCTCTTGCGACACCTTAGAGGAGGTTTTTTGAGTATTTACGTAGATCGGGGTGCTCAAAAACCAGATAAGAGTACCCAAGGGTGCCCCCATCCCTCTCCAGACGCCCCAGTCCAGTCTTCTGTGCGACGGTCTTCCATCTTTGTTTAGTTGGTCACCACTACAACACAGTCTTATAGCCTCTGCGAATCAACTAAGGCTTTTCTAACCCTCTTTACAATTAGGGTTTCATTGTTTATTGCTTAGTTGCTTGGGTATTATTTCTATATTGCATTATTTTTTTATTTACCGCTGCTATAACATCTAGATTAGGCTATAATTTTACATTTTAGCATAATCAAAATTTAGACACCAAAATTTAGTATGCTTTTCCCCCATTTCGTGTTCGCTCCCCTTTGTCATCATCTTACACATATATACCTATTTTTCCTTTCAAATTCCCCTTTTCCCTCTTAAACCCCATTTATTTCCTCTAATTCCCACTTTCCTATCTTAATCTTATCTTATTATCATCATTATTTTTATCTTTCCTAATCCATCCCTAATTGTGTTTAATTACCCCTGAACCCATGCATTATCCTAATCACACACCATTTATCATCCCTAGGCGTCCATCTACCCACGTTTAATCCTTTCTACCCTCCAACTACCTTTATCATCCCTATGCAACCCTAACCTGCCTAAACAACTCAAAACCCTAATTTAGTCTCTTTGGGGCCTCTTGGCTCGAGTTGTGCAACATCTCCATCACCCAAATCAATGGTTAACTGCTGTCAATGGTGACCCTATACGTATACCTCTACCCCCCTCTTCCAAAATGATGAATTTTAGAGAATTCGACCTTTTTACGAGTTTACTTTGTTTCCTTCTCTTCTTGTGAGTAGTAACCATCAATTTGGAACTATCTTGGAGTTTTTGCATGCCATCCGTGGAGATTTGAAGATTTAAGAGTTGCTTAGAGTCCCACCATTATTTCATCACCCTTTCAATCAGTATTATAGGTCTTTTTGTTGCTTGCGAGATTTGTAGATTTATCTGCCTTCATTGATCCTTCCCCACAATACTTTTGCTATCTATCAACCCCCTAAAACCCTAATCTTATCTCGGTCATCGACAACCCAACCCAGTCGCCGACACCCTGATTTGCATCAACCCTATTTTTTACCTCCTACCTTTTCTGCCACCAGTTCTCCAACTTCCTTCATCATTCAGGCCTCTCTGCTTCTATGATCCACCCTTCTAACGACCCATATCTTTCCTTTTGGCCCTAGTCACCATCGACCAACCCAGATCTGCTCCTAGTCACTATTGACATGATCTACATCTATCATTTTCTCTTCAAATCTGCATTTTTCTTACATCCTTTCTGTTTCCTCAATAACATCTCAACATCAAATCCATATATGCTTTTCTACACAAGTTTTGATCTACTATGTTACAATCGTCGTTGACTGTCTTTGTTAGTCTCGGGGCACCGTTGACCCGATCAGTTGTCTCTTTGTTGTGCAGGTTATCAAGCTTGTCGCGGAGAGGATCTTTGCGCTCGTAGCTTCATCTTCATCTTCATTAACATCACATATTGTGGAGGCAACCTTCAACCCTCCCATAATTTGGAGTTTCCTATTTTCTTTGCACACTGTTCCATTAACTTGAAATGGGGGTGGGAAAATTTGATCAACATTAATATCCTTCGCAAAAGTATTTTCATTTAATTTATACTCTATAAATATATAAACAAATAGAAAGCATGGGATATGAAAAGGTAAATGTCTCTCGAGTGGATTATTTATCCCGTTTAGTATAAGTAGAAATCATTCTTCCTTGTGTACACTAATTGATGGTAAACAAACAAAGATTTCATTATTACAAAGTGTCATAAATAGGTAATAAGGGCCTCCGACCAAGGCTTTAGTTCAAATAAGAAGATCAATAACTCATGATTAAATACTTACTGACACAAAAAATAGAATATTATTCAATAAATAATTAACTATTAAATTTAAAATTGTTATACATTCACAAAAGTAAAGAAAAGTAGAAGTTCTCAATTGTAATCATTTTACAAAATTAATTATTCGGTGATCATTCTCATTTTTCATTTTGGTTTTGTCTACTCATAGGAAGTGTGTTTTCTAAAATGGTAAGGCATCATGATTGGACTGAGAAAATATGCATTGAGGATTTGGGACAACTCCACGAGGCATTAAGAGTTCGTAATTGAGAGATCGCTAATAAAAGGATGGTCTTTGAACTAATATTCAAGTCTTTAAAATAATAATGTAAAAATCTAAAAATTGAGAAAAGGGAATCTATTGGTGTAAAAAGTGTATTTGTCATGCCTAAAATCAGAAAACAAAATGTTACTTTAGCGTTTATCAACCTTTTCGAGAAATGATTAATAATACTGTCATGTGCAAAATAAAACTAATGAATGACTGCATGTAAAAGAAATCATGTAGCCACTTTATTTTATTTAAAGTAGGTGAATTGACAGGAAGTAATTTACTAAATAATGTGAAATTATCCTTCAGTGTACCATTGATTTTATAAATTCTTTTCGAGGGACAAATAATACTCATAAAATAAACAATAGACACTATAATTAATCAATAATTTATATGATAAATATTTTATGATTTTTAATCCTACTAAATAGTAGGGGTGGTGATTTTCCTATGTTAAAGTCCATATTTAATTGCTCGCTATCCTTTATTATCTATAATTAATTCTTATTTTTTTGGAATATATAGGGTAAAAAGAGGGTTTTAGAAGGTCCCACAACCTTATACAAAAAAGCCCTTCAGGCCAGATTTAGCAATTTAGAACATAGCAAAAAAGTACCCATGGAGATTCCAAAAAAAGGGAAATGAAAAGGACAGCAGAAGAAAAGAGGATAACATTAGAAGAGCTTTTTCAACTCAGAGACAACAGTTCTAGCTTTGGGGGATCCTGAATCCTCCGTAAGTTGTTCTGCAAGGGTGATGAGCTCCGAGCAATCTTTGACAATAACGCTCCTGGTAGAATCAGTGAAGGCCTCCCAGGCCTTCAAGGCAGTGAAGGCACGCTGGAGCTTGTTTAAAATCGATGACACCAAATCGACTCTACTTTCATCCCTCTGTGAGTCAGCAATCACAGGCTCAACAGGAGTTGAGTTCAAATTCGGAGAAGATTTCATAGTGTCAGCAGGAGGTTTGCTGTCGTCGAAGAGCAGATTGTTTCCAACAGTCTGAGAAGTGGGGTCATCCACAGGCTGGTTCGTCTCCATCTCCTCCGAGGCCGGGGAGTCAGGATAAAGCTTGGCGGGCCCAGAATGTCTTTGGCAAGAGAAGTATCAGGGCTTGAGACCGGGGAGACAGCTTTAAAACTGGTGTCAGTGCCTTCCAGCAACAGGCACGAAAGGTGTGGGGGGAAAATAGGGGGAGCAGAAGGCTCAGAAACAACGAGGGGAGGGCTAAGAATGGTGACATCTGAGTCAGAGTCAAAGTAAAGGTGCAAACGACGGTGGCGCCGAGTAGAGTGGAGGGAGGTGGAGGAGGGGCGGGGGGAAGGCGAGGGAGAACGGCGACGATGACCAGATTTGGGGGGGAAGCGAATTAAGTTGACATGCGCAGCAACATCATAAAAAAGCAAGTACAGTAAGCCCTGGTGGAGTATAGCCCCTTCCCCGTCACAAGCCAGCTGAACAGAGTGCTCTAAAGATTGATAGAGGAAAGCCGCCATATTAATTTTGTTTCCCCAACGCAGATGAGAAAGGATGAAGAAGTGAGGGCTGTAGACCAGACAATAACGACCGTCAATGGTGAAATAACGCATTACAACTTCAGTGACTCTGTTCCATGGAGGAGGTAGGGAATCATGAGTGTAGCCAGAGAGATAATTGACCAGCTTGTCCCCTGGAGTGATAAAATCCTGCATTTCAGCATGCAGTGAGCGCTTTAAATAGATGTCGCCGGCGGCAGGAAGACCCGTGGCATCAGTGATAGCATTGGTGGAGATAGTAAAGTGCGTGTTACCAATCTATACCCGCCCCTTCGACTAGGAAGCCATAACGACATACGAGACCAAGGCTAAGTAGCCCGTCATTCTCTCCAGGAAAGTCGTGATGCCATTTTCCAATAAAATGTTCCATACCTCCACATATTCTTTAACCGAGTCGCAGGCAGCAGGCTCAATCCGCTTTAGTTGGCCACCCATTATTGAGAAATTTGGAAAAGTGTAGAAGAGAGAGTGATGGGGGTCCTTTAAAAGCCTGCCCAGGGTGTGGGAGTCGTCGGCCTCGCCATCATTGTCCTCCCGCCAGATCATCATATGATTAAGGGGAGGAATTACCCCATGCGTGCGGAAATCCTCCACATCATAACACATCTCCCTCATCAAATGGTTCAGTGCTAAAGGTCTTTTCATAATAAATCAAACATAAATGACGCTGCCTTTTGAGGGGGCCATAAAGGCGTTGCTGAAACCCATATCAATTCCTCCTTCCACCAGTCAGCATTGGGATATATCATTCTGAGTAATTTGGAAGAGATAAGCCGGGAAGTTGTCTGTCCAGCTTTGTTGACTCTCAAGGAGAACTCCAATGTTAGCTAGGTGGTCCGCCACTTTATTCCCCTCCCGGAGGACGTGCTGGAACTGAATTTGCTGGAAATTTCTTTGTAGAATTCTGATATCAGCTATGATATTTTGGATTGACCATTGACCAGAATCAGCTGACTGCAGGAGATTGATGATGTTGAGGGAGTCACTTTCAACTTGGAGAGGATCGTCGCCAAATTTGATAGCCAGCTCAAGGCCTTTGAGGATGGCCATGGCTTCCGCACGATGGTTGGTGCCATAGTTAAGATTATGAGTAGATGCAGCAATGATGGAACCCAAGGAGCAACGAAGAATGGCTCCTCCACCTGATTTACCAGGATTGCCTTTCGAGGCCCCATCTGTATTAAGTTTTCTCTAGCCTGGAGGGGGAGGAAGCCATCGAACTAATCCCCGAGCAAAGGAAGTGCCTTTACTTATAGGATGAATAGCCAACAACCGTTGCCACTCCCGAGAGTTACAGATTTGGATTTTTTGTTGATATTTGGACCAGAGGTGAGAGTTGAGATTATCCTGGAAAGTTAGAGCAATCTGGGTAGCCACCCGATCAGGTTCAAGACTCTGGTCTTTGAAAATTCTTCTATTCCTTTCTTTCCAGATGCCCCATATGCCATGTGGGAGGAGAAGTTTCCAGGCCAGAACCAGATCCGGGTAAGTGAAGGGGGAACTCCATTGAGAGAGGGTGTCCTGAATGGACTCAAGGAAGGTCCATAACACACCCATCCTCGATAAGAACCAATGCCAGATAACTTGCGAAAAGGGACAGTGGATCAAAAGATGGGCAGAGGATTCCACCTCCTTAGTACAAAGCACACATCTAGTGGGAAGAGAGAAACCCCTCCTTTTCAGATTTTCTCCAGAGAGGAAAGCATTCTTAGAAGAGAGCCAGGAAAAAAAACCAATTTTGGGGATGATCTCCTTTGGCCAAAATTTGGTGAGGGGGGGACCAGAGTCAACACAATGCATTGAGAGATAAGCAGCCTTAACCGAGAAAGAGCCAGACGGGGAAAGGGGCCAAATTAGCTCATCTTCATGTTGGGAGAAGGGGATATAAATGGATGAGAGCACAGTTCTAAGTGAAGTCAGGAGCATGCTCTGCTGTTCACTTATATAATCCCAAACCTGAATATTCCAGGAGGGAATGGAATTCACCACCTTCCAATAGCCATAAACTAACCTTCCCTGCTTATTAATGAGGCTTCTTTTCACAGGATCCCATGAGGGATTGCGATCAAGCGGCTCGACCCCAATCTAATGATCCCGCTAGAAGTCAATCAGTCTACCATTTCCAAATCTCCATTTAGTGCCAGCCCAGATAATGGGGAGGGAGCTAATAACAAAATTCCAAATGGCCGAACCTCGAATTGGATTTGAAGTGAGGAAATCTTCATTATTAGCAAGGTACTTAGCTCTGAGAAGGTGAGCCCAATGAGAGTTACCTTTAGCCATGTCCCAGCCAAGTTTGGCCAAGAGGGCCGCATTCGTGTCAGCCATTCTTCTTAGTCCGAACCCACCCTGAGAAGTTGGCTTACACACTTCCTTTCATGAGACAAGATGGATCCTCTTCCTTTCTTCCGTCCCAGACCACAGGAAGTGCTTTTGGATTTTTTCCACCACCTCCTTCACCGAGTTGGGAACTTTGAGAAGGGACATGAAGTAAGTAGGAAGACTTTGGAGGGTGGCTTTAACCAGTTGGAGTTTGCTAGCCTGACTGATCAGAGCCCCTTTCCAAGCAACGAGCTTTTTTTGGTATCTTTCAATGACTAGATTCCAAAGATTTTTAGATTGCTTACCATGGAAGAGGGGGATGCCAAGATAAGAGGCGGAGAGGTCCACAATATTGCACCCAAAAATATCTGTAATCTTTCTCTGAGTCCTTCGAGCAGTGTTGATGAAGGAGATGCTGCTATTGTTGAAGTTGATCATTTGCTGAGAAGTTGCTTGGTAAAGAGATAGGATATCCATGATAGCCCGGGCTTCAATCATAGAGGCAACACTTAACAGAAAAAGTGTCATCAACAAACTGGCTATGAGTGGCAGAAGAGAAGCTGGAGGTGATTTTCAGACCCGAAATGACAGACTGAATTTTAGATGCCTCCAGTGCTTTGCTGAGGGAGTCCGCCATAAGAACAAAGAGGAAGGGTGATAGGGGATCACCTTGCCTGATACCTCTACTGCTTTTGAAGAATCCTGCCGGAATGCCATTGATAAGAATAGAGAAGCAAGGAGTCGCAATACAAGAGAAGACCCAACTACACCATCTTTTATCGAAACCATATTTTTCCAGGACCCTAATTAAAAAAGGCCAGCTGACTCTGTCAAACGCTTTTTGCATATCAAGCTTTAGGATCATTCTAGGGGATTTCGAGTGATAGGCTGAGTGGATAGCTTCATGAACCGTAATGATACCACCTTGGATGAGCCGCCCCTTAATAAAACTGTTCTGGTTTTGCGAGATGAGAGCATTCATTAGGGGTTTAAGCCTGGAGGCCAGCATCTTAGTGATAATCTTGTAAGTGGTGTTGCATAAATTGATTAGCCTAAAGTTGGAGACATCTTTTGAACTATGCACTTTTGGGGCAAGGGCAACGAAGGTGGTATTCCATTCTTTTAGAAGATTGTTACTGATCTGGAACTCATTAACCGCTTTGAAGAGATCTTGCTTGATGGTCTCCCAGAACACTTGGAAGAAGGCAACAGGAAAACCATCCGGGCCCAGAGCTTTGTCCCTTTTCATGGTGAAGACCGCTTTGTGAATTTCCTCCATAGCAAAAGGTTTGATTAGATTATTGTTCATCTCAGAAGACACAAGTTATGGTATATGTTGGAGCATAGAGGCCATTGGTTGCTCTGAAGGAGGCTGATCGACTTGGAGGAGGTTAGAATAGGAGACGAGCTCGTTGGAGATATCAGCCTTAGATTTTAATAGGGTACCTGAGGACGACACCAGCTCTTTGATCTTGTCTTTGCTCTTATGCTTAGATGCAGTGATGTGGAAGAATTTGGTGTTACGATCCCCCTGCTCGAGCCAAAGGGCTCGAGAGCGTTGCCTCCAATAGGTCTCCTCTTCTTGAAGCGTGTTGTGATAATCACTGAGGAGGGAGGTTTCTTTTTGGTGAAGGTGATCCAATCTCCCCTCAATCTCCATTTGAGCAGAGACTTTAGCCAAATCCTAAGATAACTTCTGTTTGCAAAGCTTGATGTTGCTGAAGATCGTAGATTTCCATATTTTGAGCTATTTTTTAATTTCTTTGAGCTTGTTGGAAAATCTAAACATGTCAGTGCCCTCAATTTTGATATTCCACCATTTGGCAACAAGAGGGTTCAGGTGATTATTCTCAAGCCAGGCAAGCTCGAACCTGAAGGGAGGATTCTTGGTATTCAGATTGTGATTTGCACTCAGCAGGAGAGGGCTGTGGTCAGAGGTAGCCCGGGGGAGGGATTTGAGGTAGAAGTCAGGAAATAGAGAGATCCAGTCCAGAGAGCCCAGAGATCTATCCAATCTACTTTGAATATGGTTCCTACCCAATCTGCGGTTTGACCACGTAAAGGAGGAACCATGAAGTCCATGTCAAGTAGTGAATTCTCCCTGATGAAGTCAGCCAAACCTTCCATGCTGGCGGTCATGGCAGGAACTCCTCCCTGTTTTTTCGAAGGAAAAAGGGGACAGTTAAAATCCCCCATTATTAATATGGGGATTTTACCACAAGTGTTGATGAAGTTTGTGATATCTTTTCATAATTTCCCGTGTTGAGTCTCTAAGTTGGGGGCGTATACATTGATGGCAATCCAAGTGGAGTCAGATCCAACCTCTCAGAAGAGCATGCATACAAAGTTGGGATGCTTGACCAAACAATCCCCTTTGAAGCTTCTGGGATCCCATAGGGTACAAAGTCCTCCCGAGTTCCCTGCTGAAGGTTGAGATTCAAAAGAAGCAGCCGACCAAATTTTTAGGAGTCGATCGTCTTTTTTTAGTTTAGTTTCCTGCAGCATTATGATATCAGGAGAGTTTTGGAATTTGATATCTTTGATGACTCTTTGCTTTTGAAGAGAGTTGAGCCCTCTTATATTCCAAGAGATGATCTTCATTTCTTTGATTTGGATTTGCTCCCCACCACCATGGGGATTGTGCTCTGCGTTCCTTGAGCGACATTAAGAGCAGCTTCTTGCTGGAGTTTGATATTGCTCGGAATCCTTCCCCTTACTTTTTCAGTGCCAATATCAGGTTTCTTGCTGCTGCTACTTGTATAGCGGGGGTTGAAACTATCATTAGACGAATGGTCCAAGGGGGAGATGGCAGAGTCCAAGGGAGGGGGAAAGAGGGGGGTCAAGGGGGGGAGATTCAAAGAAGGGGGTTCTAAGGAAAGGGGACCAGAAGTGGGAAGAGGGGGGATGGGGAGGGAAAGAGGAGAAGACAGGGGTGGAGGGGGGGAGGAGGAAACAACCAAGGAGAGGTTAACCTCCTCAGAGGAAAGGGGGGGAGAGCCGAGGGAGACAAAGGGATGATGAGGGACTGGAGGGCCAGAGAGGGGGGAACAACCTCAGAAAAAGGATCAGAGGAAGTGTTTATTTCTCCTTCTTCCAGGAGAGCAAAGGAATTAGAGGTGGGGATGATAGGGATCTCAATAAAGGACAGTTTAGGAATAAAGCTTCTCTTAGTTTTTGGGGAAAGGTTTTGGGTTTTGGATTTAGGCTGAGGTTTGGAGGGGCAATTAGAGGCCCAATGCTATTGCAGAAGGAGCATGCTTGAGGAATATATTCATAGTCGATATTATGTTTCCAGTTCCCAAGATCCGATATTAGCTCTATCTCTTTTGGGAGGGGACAACTTACGTCAGCATTAACACAAAAATGAGCATGGATGAATCTAGTTTTAGCTTTAGTTGCTTGATCAATAGCAATTAAAGATCCTATGGAGAGGGCAATACCTTCAATAACCGCTGGATGCCAGAACTCTAGGGGGAGCCCTGGGAGGCGAACCCATATTGGGGCTTGGGTCATGGATTCAGTGTGTGGGTTGAAACCTGGAGACCATTTCCTGAGGTAGAAGCCATGTCTGCCAAAAAACCAAGGGCTGTCAAGAAGAACTCTCGCGAAATCCTCTTTCATGCTGAAGGAGAATAACATGAAACCGTTAGGCATTGCCGCTATTTCAAGCGCTCCACATGGTTGCCATTTCAACCGTGCCCATTTTTTGATATCCTCCAAAGGGGGTCTAGGACCCATCAGTTTACCCACCAAGGAAAGATCACGAGAAGCAGCAGCAACCTCCGTGATGTGAGAGGGAATGCGCAGTGAGAGGGACCCATTCGACAACGAAGGAGAGAGCTTTTCTGAACTAGGAACAGAGGTGGAAGCCTCCACTATTTTATTCCAGGCATCGGGTGGTTTTGGAGAGAGGGCCCCTGACATGAGGGACCCCTGATTCGGACCAGAGGGGTCCGACATCCGAGCTAACACCAGAAAATCAGTAGGCGATTGCAGGCGGTTTCAACAACGACCTAAGTTAACTCCGATTTTTTTAGAGTTGCAATGTATAAATTATAATTAATTCTTATAACTACAATGAAATTGTAAATATATATCTACAAAAATAATATCATTTACTCTCAAAATTTTTCAAGATTAAATTACCAACAAAGTTAAAAATAAACACATTGAAATATAATAATATATTGTTTGAAAATTTCAAATTTAGAAGATATTTAAAAACAAAGCCCAAAGCCGAACCAACTAAATATATATTGCTTCACTAGGTACCACGTTTTGAAACCCAAACATTATACCCGACCCTTGCTGTATTTATAAATTTCATAAAAGAAAGACGAATATTCGAGACAAAATAAAAACCCTTTTACAAAATTAAGAAATCCATTTGGCGCATTGGTTTCCCACGTACAAGTCTGTTTGCAGGATCTACAGCTTCTAGGGTTTGGACCCCCCAGTTGAAGTTATGCCTACTGTAAGCGTCGGGCGGGATCGCCTGTTCGAGGCTCTGGGACAATCCTACAGTAAGAATCATCAATCTAATTATTGCCGTTAGTTTTTTAAAACGCATTTGACCTTCTGGCAGCTTAGTAGGGTTTCTGAATGATATGATTATACAGGTCAGGAACAGTTCGAGGAGCTCTGCTTTGACTTTGGGATTGAACTGGACGATGTTGTAAGTAGCGAAATCTATGATCAAAACCAGAGCTTTTGACTGCTCTTATATTTGTTTAATTCTGATCTTTATATTTATTTTGATTTCTCAAATTATTTGTTCTGAAGTAGACAATTTGGAATAATTATGCGTCTTCTAGGGTTTAACTTTGTTCTCGGAACAATACACTCTGTTGAGAGAAGATTTTTGGGAAACGTTGAAATCTATTTTTGGTTTGACAGTGTTGGAAATTTGTATTTGATTATTGAATTTTTATTGCTGCTAATGTATATTGCAAAAAATTGCAGACTACTGAGAAAGCTATTGCAAGAAAAGAGAAACATTTGAACGAGGAAGCTGCTGAAGACGAAGAAGTTATATACAAAATTGAAGTTCCTGCTAATCGGTGAGTAGACACAGGACTTTATTTTCTTTCGATGATGGTTGCAGTTTATAATGTTGTAGAAATTGTGTTTTGGATGTTGTAAATGGTTTGGTAACTCGGTTGTTTGAAAATGTTGAGTACTGATATTGTTATCTGTTCACAAGGCAACACCTGTGATTTAGTTCGAGGCTCAAGCCACAAGGGACTTGCAGATGACAATGATATGGTTAATGTTTGTGATTTGAAATTTCGACAATTATGGAAATAAATATAAAAAATCCCACAAAGTGTTTGTGATTTGAAAATTCAGACGACCATGGAAATAAATATTTAAATATGCACAAAAATAAAGATTAAAATAATACAACACCCTGGAAGCCCCAATTACTTAAAATTAACATTTTTTTTTGTGTTAAGATAATCCCACAACACCCTGGAAGCCCCAGTTACTTAAAATTAACATTTTTTTGTGTTATGATAATCCCACATTTCTAATATTCGTAAGACTGTAAAATTTTTATAAGGCTTTAGATGTACCAAAGGCTTTTCCGACTGGGAAAGAGGCTAGAGGTTGAAAAGACCAATGCGGTGAATTTTCTAATAATCATACTAACAAATGCTTAGAAGTGCTTGTGTTCTATGTGAACAAATGCTTAGAGGTGCTTGTGTGTTTTGTGGGACTGCTTGCCTTTTGATTATTAGCAATACATGCAGAAGAGGGGGGAGGTGGGGCGAGAGAGAGGGAGAGGGGACGTAGGGATGGAGCGGGGGGGAGAGAATTACGACTATGCACATAAACTATTTATATCCTGCTGACATGACTATGAAAAATCTCCACATAGTGAAAAATCCACAAAAATAACTATCTAAATTTAAAATATTTCAGGTACAGATGGTATGTTTTGTGCTCACTGTAAATTACCAAATGATAAATAGAATTATTAGCTCAAGTTTGCAAAAATGCGTGCAGGAAGACTTCATTTTGCATTTTTATGTTTAATAGAATCCTCACTTCTTGTCACTCCTTGTTGGATATATGCTTAATAAGGCACTGTTTGCAACCCACTGTTGTACTCATTATGCCCTTATATTACAAAGAACATATTGCTCGAGATAATATTGTGAGCAGTTTATATAAATAAGTTTGAAGAGATTGTTGTATCTTTATATACACATCTGATCATCAAATAAGTGTGCTAACTAGCGCAAAGAAAGAAAGAAAAAAAAAATATTGAAGTCCACGAGTGATAAAATTTGGTTAATGGGATTCAGAGGTACATCTGGTGTCAACAGAAAAGCACTATAGGGTAAAAGAATCACTAGAAGCCAATGGAGAGCTAGGCATAGACAGCGCTTTGTAGATCTTGATGAATATCTAAACAACCGCTGAACTTAAATAGACTATGTGATATCATCTCTGAATGGTGGATGGCTCATGGCAAAGATAGTGATAATATTGTCAATAATTTCCAAACAAAGGCTAACCTCAACAATTAGTTCTATGCAGGAAAGATACAAGAAAATGCTGCAACATACATTTTGGCCATGCAAATAACTAGACATTAGATAGGCAAGTCACAACAAGACCAAAATATCTACAATTGATCCAGCAATAGAATGGGGACGAGAGAGTGCCAACTTGCCAATGCAAGGGGTTCTCAATGCATGCAAATGTTATTAACTTGTTGGATTGGGTTGTGCCATACTCTTCACAGAATCCAGTGGAGACACACTGCCAAGAAATTTAATGTTTCCTCATGGTCACCACCTTAGTTTCATCCATACTTTTGGAAACTCTATTTAATATTAGCATTATCTTGATACTGAGATTTTTTGTCTTCTCCTTCCTCACTTGTATAGATGAAGAAGCTAGAGATTGCAGTTGTTTATTAGGTTCTCAAGATTTGTGGAACTCAACACTTGAATGAGCTTGCTTCAGATCTCTTTAGGTTATTGCATACTTATTTTTCTGCCGTTCTTAAACAACCTTCAAGTGAAACACTTTGTGATGACATTCTCTATTACATCTCATCTTTGTATCCCGGAGCTCAACTTTCAATACATGTCAGTAGATACTTGGACTTCTAGGATTTTTCGTCTCCATAGTTCTCTGCAAAAATTATTGACGAAATCTGCCAGTGTCACCTAATTTCTTGGGTCATAATGGAGATTTTTTGCCACCATTGGACTGTTGTCTTGTTTATGTTATTTTGTGACATGTTAAACAGAAATTTAGAACGATGCAACATATTGGATACTTGTTGCACTCTGTGATATGAAAATAATATTTTTTCATAAACTTGTTGTTATTGGTAGCTGTAGATGGTTTTCTGTTTCGTATTGATAAGCCTGAAATGTGAACCAAGGATGTTCTCTTGTATTTGTGCAGATATGATTTACTATGCCTTGAAGGTCTTGCACAAGCGCTACTCATATTTATTGGAAAAGAAAAAGTTCCGGTCTATAAAGTGATGGATATATCGGTCAATTCTATGTTGAAGATACATGTCAAGTCAGAGGTAAGAGGTCGGAGGTCCGGTCTTCAAATTCACAAGGGTGAATTCTTGATTTCTGATAATGTGCTTTTGGTGGCAGACCTCATTAATAAGACCATTTGTTGTTTGTGCCGTCTTGAGGAATATCACATTCAATGAAGCTAGGTATAACAGTTTTATTGATCTTCAAGACAGGCTCCATCAGAATCTTTGCAGGTACTTGTTTCACCATTGATTGCTTCATTCCTCTAATTTTGGCAGCATCATTTATGTTTGAAACTACGCTTAAGATAATGAGCAAGCTTTCTATAATCTTGTAGGCAACAAGTGTATTTCTAAGATATTTAAGGTTTCCATCGTGCGTAAGTGATATAAAATATTTTCTGGAAAAGGCTTGTGATCACATTTTTTAGAAACCTTCAAAAATTCTGATCACAGGTCTTTTCTAGAAATTCCATCAAGTGCATTTCTTTATTTTTTACACAGTTGGTTGTGTTTCTGAATTAGGTGCCTGTTTATCAGACATGTGACTGATTTGATCTTTTTGGGGACAGAATGTTATAAGTTTTTCTTTTGGGGTGTAATTGCCAGATGCATGCCATTTCCACAATTTCAGAAGCGATACTTGCTATCCTTCTCTAAGTGGATATGTGTTTTTATGAAACATCCAGTGTATTGATGGTTTATAAAACTAAGATCATTGCTTTTTCAGAAATTTAACTATATCTATGATGCACAGTGTGCAGCGTACTACTCATAATAGCCTAGTTTAGTGTTTGACTGTTCATTTTGTCATGAAGTGTACTGATCTGATCCAATCCCAAAATAGAGCAGTCATCAAAATAGAGCTAGTATTTTCTAGATAGTTCTAATTTCAAGTCATCCGAACTTGTTCTAAAAGGCACCCACCCTAACTAATTTTTCTTGAAAATTATGAATTAACTGTTTAAGGGTTACTTTTAAAAAGGTAAAAACGACATCCATCAGACTCTCTCAAATAGTCACTATTTTGATAGCAGCAAAACATCTTTCAAATGAAATCTAGTTTTTTGTATATCCTCATCTGATATGTTCATGGCCTATTAATATGTTGGGATATAAGGACACTGGCATCCTTTGCATATCCTAGTACCGGTATCTTTCCATAAGCTTACAGCCTCAAAATTTGAAATTTGAGTACATATAATGTTTGCAAATATTCTTTGCTTTTGCCTTGTACATTTAGATGTCATTTCATTTTCAGAGCCTCATAACACAATTCTTTGAATCCAACAAGTTTTTTATCCTTTTTTTCCCCAAGAAAAAATCTTAAATTTATATTAATAAAATAGGAAATTACATTCGCACATACTACCAAGAGCATTCCAAGAGGAAAAAAGTTAAAAACCAAAGCCCCATAAAACCCCCACCACATCATCGGTGAGCAAAGTATAATTGAAAGACTAACAACAGAAAGACAAAAAGAAGTGACCAATCCGGGCCAAACAACCCCACAGAAAGCCTCCACCACAGTATTACACATTAATAAGGAGCTCTGCATCAGTTAGTTATCACAGAAAGAGTGCATTCAAGCAATATTTCCCCTCCGAAGCATTGAGAAAGAACCCATCTGTCCTCCATCAGCATTCCTTCCTTTGAAAGAGATTCGGCCACAATGTTAAGCTTCCTGAAAACATGTGCGAAGAAAATATCGGTGAAAAATTGCGTCATTGTGTTAATCATTTTTTACAACGGCAACAAAAGTCAAATTTTGCATCCGATAAACCCCAGTTAGCTATTTAATAACAACATCTGAATCACGAAAGATCTGCAACTTTTCTGTCCCTTTGATCAGCATCAATTTAAGCAGTAGTTTTATGGCCATAAGCTCTGTAAAATTATTAGTTTCTCCTCCAAGTCCAGCTCTAAATTTGACGAAATGCCTAGAATTGAAGAAAATGATACCGCCAAGCCCATACAAAGCTGGTATGCCTTGACTGGTACCATCAAAGTATCCCCATGCCCCAAATCTTTGGGTGGGTGATTCAATTGTGTAGGAATCTTAGTCTTGGGATAGCGCTTGAAGTGTTAAAAAACAGTACAAATTTGGGAGGAACATTGAACAATAGGAATACACTTATCTTGAAAAATATTGATCCTTTCACCATTCCCCACTATCCAAGTCAACCAATTCCCTACAACAGGAAAGAATTGAACAGCTGCCTTCCACACCAAAGAAACACTATGAATAAGTGTAACAGTGCTTCTTATCCATTCTTTGACAGTGAGGGATTCAATATACTTCTGTATAATTATTTGATTCCACAACCCTCCTTTAAGATAAGCTTCCAAAGGCTTTTGGCAGCTAAAGCTGATCCAAAATAATGGATATTTTTGAGGCCCCACCCCGCAACATCCTTAGGTTTTGCCAAGGACAGCCATTTAACAAGAGGAATGCCTTCTTTTTCCTTCCTAACCATCCAAAATAATTTGAAACTTATCTTCCTAATCTTCTCCAGTATGCCCTTGGGGATATAAGCTAATGAAATCCAATAAACAAGATTAGCTTCCAAAACAAACTTAACTAAAGTTAATCTACCGCGGGAGAGTCATTTATTAGACCACACATTTAATCTCTTTTCCACCTTAACAATCAACCAATTCCAATCACTCTTCCCATAGTTATTTGGTTTCAAGAAAAAACCCAAGTAGTTAAAACCATCTTGTAAGTCGATTTGTTGGAATGGAAAACACCGAAGAACTCACGCGACCAAATCTGCCTCCAACCTATGAAAGGAAACATATGACTTCTGCATATTGATCTCCATCCGAGTAGCCGCACAGAATAAGTCAAAGCATCTCTTTTAGCTTTGAGATGTCCCTCCTAGAACCATCACAAAACAACAACACATCATCTACAAATAGCAGGTGGGTAAGAAAAGTGGACCTTCCAACCTTTATACTTTTGATCATGCCAGTTCGCTTGGCCTTCAAAACGGCCTGACTTAGCCCTTTAGCAATCAACAAAAATAGTAGTGGGGATACAGGACATCCCTGCCTCAACTCTCTAGAAGGTTTGGAAAAGGCAGATTCTAAATCATCCTTTAAAATAGCAAAAGAAACAGATGTCAAACACCCCATAATCTAGTTCACCTTTTGCACACAAAAACCAATATGGATCACCAATAAACGTAGCTAGAGCCAATTAGCTCTATCATATGCCTATGACAAATCCAACTTCAATCCCACTGTTGGCAATTTCTTAGTTTTTATGGAGTGTAGTCCCTCCTCAGCGACCCCTATGGCATCGTGAATTTGACACCCTTGCCAAATACCAAATTGTTCATTGAAAATAGTTTTAGGCAATTTCTTTTTCACCCTAATGGCAATAATTTTAGCAATGATCTTATAGATACAATTGCAAAGGTAAATAGGTCAGAAGTCGCCAAAAGAAGTTGGATTGTCCATTTTGGGCTAAGTCACATGGTTCAGCGAATTGCAGACATGAAGTTTGAAATTCGCCGAATGTCGAACATGGCTTGTAAAAATCGCGAATATTCGACGACGACAGAATAAAAAAAGGTAGTAAAACCCTAAAGGTGCCCTAAAACATTTGCTTCACATCTATATATTCGTCATTTCTCTATGTAAAATGCATTTGAATGCAGCTGTGAGTAACCCTGTGATTTCGAAGGCAAATAAGTGAGTTTGGCGTGGTATTTCTTTGTGGCTTCAAAATGAATTAGTGGACCTCTGTGAGTTAGTGTAGTGGCTTGCAATTTCTAGGAGGCTTGGAATTGAGTTTGATGCCTTGTTGTGAGTTCGTGGCCCTGAGGTTACATAGCTGAGACGTGAGGACAAGAGGCTTGCGCAGGAGGTCGTGGGAGGAGCTGTTCGTGACAGGAGCTGCTGCCATTCATGGAACTTTGAAAGAATTGTTTGGGTCCTTTGGGAGGAGCTGCACCAGCCGCCAGTATGGTAAAGAATTAAAATTTAGGTTAAAGTTTTAATTTATAAACTTTTTAATGTATTCCAAACAACTATTATATTTTTTTTAAATAAGTTTTTAACTTGCAAACTTTTACTATAGTTTAGAAAATAACGATTAGGTTGTAATAATTTTAAATAAGTTTTAAACTTTTAATAGAGCTTTTTTTAAAATTTTATTTATTTATTACGAATGTTATTTTATACCAAAGTTAAACATGTTTTTAAACTAGTCTCTAACTGTTTAATTAAACAATATTTTATTTTATCTTTTTTAATATTTCTAAAAAATTATATTTAATATTTATGAAATTTATTCTAAAATGATATATATTTTAATATATATATATAAATATATATATGTATTAAGTTTTAAAACTTAATATAATCAATATTTAAAACTCTTTTTATTAATTTTATTTTTATTATGTAATTTTAATTTTTAACTCTTCTAAGTTTTAATATTTGTAATTTGTAAACATTTATATTTAATATTTATAAATGTGACATTTTTTTTATATAGTTTTCAAATCTATTTAGTGACGTTAACCTATTTTGACAATCTAGTGGTTCTACTTCTTATATTAACTTTTTTTTCTGCAAATTATAGTAGTCGAATTTAATCACAATTTTTATCATTTGCCGAACTTAATCCGAATTTTATCTTTCGCCGAATTGGAACTCGAACACGAACCTTGTGACTTAGATTTTGGGAATCAGAAGAATGAAGGTAGAATTGAAAGTGGCCAATACCTTCCTCGATCCCCTAGAATCCTCCACCACCCTAAGCAAGGCCTCAGAGATAGTGTGAAAACAACCAAGAAAGAATTCTACAGTCCAACCATCAGGTCTTGGGCTTTTATCCTTTTGGAAGGATGACAAAATTGACTTCAACTGTTTCTTGGTGACTTCCTCCACTAACCTCCTCTTAACTTCTTCATTAACGAAGCTTGGAAAGTGTGTAGAGATGCTAAGAATCTCCTCAATATTGACTTTGCCAAGTTCCTTGTACAACTTCTCAAAGTGAGAAACTCCCAACTTCGCAATCTCTTTGAATGACCTAGCTTTGGAGCCATCCTCCTTTGGCATTTCCCAATTAGCATTTTTATTTTTCGTATGATTGACATAGTTAACTTTTTTGTATTTTCGTCACCATCAGCTGACCACAAGGCTCTACTTTAAGTCTCTGATGTTCCTTATCCTCCAAAAAATTCCTTTTCTTTTGTTCCAAACTTTTATGTAAATTTTTTGACACCTCATCAAATTCCTTCACAAAGTCCTGGTCGTAAAAACAAGCAATCTAGTGTTCCACAAAAATATGCTCCTCTTCATCCCCCTGCGCTTATGAGAAGTCTAGCTTGCAATAACTTTCTTAACCTTTTTTAATCTAGCAGCAAATTGAAGGCCAATTGACTCCTATGATAAAGCTTCCACTAACTTGATAAAGTCTTCTCCCATCAGCCAATTGGAATTGATTTTGAAGGGACTCAAAGGTTTACAATCATCCTTTTCAATGCGCAACACAACAGGCAAATGGTCACTCCTCCAGATTCCACCCAGGATTTGATCCTATCGGAGTCATTCAACAAAGATTCCGAGGGAAAGAACATATCCGATCTCTTAACCATTCTTTCCCCACCTATCCTCATATCCTCCAAGTTGGAACCAACTTAATTGCTTCCATATCCACCAATCCCGCTTCCTCAAATTTGTGTAAGAAGAAATCAACAAGTGGATCAATCCTAGCAACCGACCCCCCCACTTCGTCTCTAATAATACTAAAATTTAAATCCCCCAAAATAATATTATCAAATCTCATGAAAGCTTGAGCAAACAATTCATCCCAGAAGGACACCCTCTCCTCATATAGAGCATAAATATTAGCCACAAAGAGTTTCCACAACTTCGTAGAGAAGAGTACAACACCAATCCTTGAAACAAGGATGATTGAACTGACCAGTCTCAAATATGATTTCTGCCACCCAGAGATCAAACTCCTCGAGCGCCCATCAAAATCAACAACAAGAAAATCCCACTCCTTTAGAAATATTGACAAGTCTTCAATGACCTTTTTCCCTTCCCCCCAGTCTCCTAGATCAAAATAATGTCAAGTGTATGAGAATCTACAAACCTCTTTAGGGCTGTCTTTTTAGAGGGGTTGCCCAACCCTTCTGATAGTGAGGGATATAATAATCATTTGGTCCAATACTCGGGGGCTTGCCTTGCTCTAAGGGCACTAAATAAAGTTATTTGTTTTCGTTGTGATATTTCTCCCATTGCTTTGTTTTGTGCATGAGACAAAAGTGAAATCCTTCCCCTTCCCAAATGAGACCCCTCCCTAATCAAATCTTTGCCCAAATCTCCTTCAATGTCACCGTTCTCCAAAATCTTGTCTACCATCCTAGACGTATGTCCCCTTTTCAAAATTAATTGATTATGGATACCCGAAGTGTATTCTTTGAGGGAAATAAATTAATTTATTATATTTTAATTGGAAAATGACACTTAAAATTATATTTTAATAAGTGGGGCCACAAAACAGAAGTGGAATAAAATATTATATTTCCAATTTGTAGTGCCAAAAGGAGAAGTGAGTGCATGAGGAGTGAAATATTAATAAAATAACGAAAGAGTGCACGAGGAATTAAATAAGAATTAAATAATGAATTTCCAACATGGGGTGCCAAAGATAGAATGGGTTGCATGAGCATCAAGCTTCTATTTTTGGATGGGGTGACAACATTAGAGAGGGGGTAAAGTAATTTAATATTTTTACTGAGCATGCATGTAACTCCAAAAGGGGGAGCCAACTATGGAAGAAGGCCTTAGAAGTTATAAAAATAGTTTTTTGGGATTATTATTATTCATCTTGGAAATTTATCAACTGCTTTATTGTCTGCAAGTAGCTTTTGCTTCTTCTTCAGTAATAGAGGACGAAAACCCTCATATCTAAGCTTGGCAATTCCATCCGGGAGTTGCAGTGATCATTTAGAGTGCAAATATTCATCTAGTTCAGCTAGGGCATTATATTTAGGGCTGTTTTAGCATCCAAAACAGCAAGTACACCTAGGACGCCCCCCTTAGGGAACAAATTTCAGTATTGGCGGCACATGTGGGGGCAATTTTCAGTCAAATCAGTTTGCATGCTCTTATCTTATGTTCATCTTTTCTTTAGGATCAACTTTTGTGAGAAAATAATTGTATTCAGACATTCTAGTGTTTTTATTAAAGCTGATTTGAAATAAATAAATAAAGTCTATTTTTCTACATATTAGGGTTTGCTGTTCTTTGATAAAAAATCTGTTTATTGCTGCTGTCATAAAAGTTCAAATATTTATAATACTGCCCTAGGGTTTGACAAAATATCCAGATTAGTTAGAAATTACTTATCAGGGATATTGCACTAGATCTCGATGGATATCTTGGATTCTCAGATAAAGTGATTGACCCTTTTATGATATGACCAGAAGAAACTTTTGCTTCCTCGAAGAACCCTCCTGAAAGAGGCTTATGCATGATTGGTTGCCCAACCAAAGGGAAAGCCTCTCTAATTCCATGTGCATCCTATAGTTCCTGATCAAGACCATCAACAACCCCCATTGTGTTCCTTGGATTTTTAACCATACCTTCTTTACAATTCCCTAATTTAGGCCACTGTTCAATTGATAAAGGGAGATGGGCTGCCTCTACCTGCAAGGAGCCAAATGTTGACCTCCTAACCTTGCTTGAGGAATCCAAATGTTGCAATATGGTGGGATCCATCATCATCACATTCCGTGCGGAGGCGTCCATAGAGAGCTTTGACACATCCTCAGGCTCACAGATAAAGGACAATATCATTCTTCTTCCCCTCCTTTATCATACAACAATTGAGTTTCTCTAGGAAACATAATATTCATCAATTTGTTGGAAGCCCCCGACTTTTACGAAAAGACATCTCCTTAGGCCACTTAAAACTACAAACCACTAATTGGTGATGGAAATGCAAGGTTCTTCTTCATCCTGCTATTGTCTAAACTCTTCTTCCTTCAGTCATGATGGGAGAATTTAAGACGACAATCCGATGCTAAATGACCATAAAGGTGACATCTGACACACCTGAAAGGAATTCCCACATAGTCTAGAGATTGAATATGCTTCCAGCCTTCCAACAACCATACTCCAATTCTATTAAATGACCATAAAGGTAATGTCTGGCACACCTGAAAGGAATTCCCACAATATCTAGAGATTGAGTATGCTTCCACCCTGCCAACAACCTACTCCGATTCTATTTCCTCATCTAAGCCCTCCATATCCAAGTCCACCAATATTCTGGCCACTGTCCTAGAGGACAGCCTCTGGTAACTCTCATCTGCCTCCAAGAAGCTCCCCATACCATCTCCAATGGCCTTAGAAACCTCTAGTGACCAAAACTCTAGAGGTAAATTTGCAAACCTAGCACAAACAGGAAGAATCGAGGATCTCTCTAAGCGAGGATCAAAACTCAGAGTCCATTTTTTTAAGATAATAAAGATGAGCCCCAAAACAATGTTGATCCCAAAATCTTTCCAACATCATCTTCAAATTTAAAGATGAAAGCTAGCTAACCCCTAACCAAAATGTGAAAAACAGGAGAGTAACCAATCACATGCTATTGCACACGAGTAATCCAATGTTCTAAAGTTTTCTCACAGATTTTCCTTCTTAAAAAGCATATAGTCAAAGTTGTATTAGTCAACTTCAACACTTGATCCATCTTCACATCTTCACTGATGACCAATCTAACCCTATTTTTGTGCATCTTTATACACTTTCATCCTTCCCTCCCAAAAAACGCCTTGGGAGAACCCAAAGGCTCCTATACTGGCTTAACAATTAGGGCACACCTACCCTCCAACATTGGGTCATGCAATCCTTCCGACCAATGCCTCTTTGCTTCTGGAATTTTGATGAAACCACCTGGGGGACTCTCGATCTTCCACATCCCTGTCCCACCGTTTCTTAGGGAGTGAGGTGTAGCTCTGACATATCTTTGTGTTACTCTGAAACGACGTCTGGGCACCTTGCCCAAAAAATCACAAATCCCTTGCTCCACCTTATCTTTATCAAAGAAATTGTCTTTGACCACTACAAAAGATGAGTGGGCAACAACCTCAGAACTGTTGGCAATCCGTACACTACCACCTATAGAGCCTAAATCATCCCCTAAAGAAAAAAAGATCAAAAGACCTATTGAGCACCGCCTCCCCAAGTCCTTTAACCGAAGGATTACACAATCCATCTCCTTTTACCTTATTTTCCCAACAATCCGTCATGAAAATTTTGGTTCCTACAAGAGGGTCTTTTAAGTAATCCATCTTCTCTTCTTCCCACTCAAATGACTTCACACATTTGAAACAATTATCACGCCCACCCTTCTCAATGGATATACGCATGAGCCTATAGAAATGTCGAATTAAAATGTTCAAGAGTGTTGATTCGGAACTTTTGGCTGCAAAAGCAAATGGTAAGTCTGCCTAAACATTTTCCTGCACCAGCCCTAATCTGATTTGTTGCCGCCAAGTTATGTTGCAGCCTTTAAGTGAGCTGTCACCAACAGAAGGTTGAATTGAGTTGCGGAGATGGGTGAGGGGAAGAGAAATCTGACTAGAAAATTTGATTGCTTAATCACCCTTCATAGCCTGCAAAACACCACTGGAGCAACATTTTTCCTTGCTTTTGCACATAGAAAATGCGACAAAGACTGTGGCGGAACTTTGCCTTGCAAATGTAGTTTGAAAGCCTTGCATAGACTTCAACTGGGTTTTAGAAAGTTTTTGTGCGTTGAAATTCCTCCAAGCCCTCGACAATCTTTTGGATTCTTTCAACACTTGAAAACTAGGCTTAACACTTGGCAGAAGTTTGCTTCGAATCTGCACCTGAAAAGTCCGCTTTACACTTAGGTGGAACTCTGGTTTATCTCTGCAACTTAAAAAGTTAAAAACCCACCCTAGACCCCAACGAGATTCTTCCTTACACCAGCACCTGGAAAATCTGCAACACACTAGGCAGAGATTTTTAGTGATTTTGCAATTAGAATCTTTGTGGCTAACCAAGCAAAGTTTGAACTTGCTTTTGTGCTTAGAAAACCTGACAAAGCTCGTAGCGGAGCTTTGCCTTGCAAGTGCAACATGAAAGTTTGGCATAGACTTTGGCGGGCTTTTGGAATGTTTTTGCACCTTGAAAATTTGCCAAGAGCCTGATGGGCTCTTGGATTGTTATGGAACCTGAAAACTTTGTTCAACACTTGGTGGAAGTTTGGGTTGACTTTGCATTTGAAAACTCCGGTTTAAACTTAGGTGGAACTTTGGCTTCCCTACATACAAGCACTCACCTTTTTCACTGATTAAGGCTTTGAGGTAGATCAAGGGTTTTTATTATTTTACTTAAAATCTTGAGCAGCTCAACCACTTGAGATAGTACCATCCTACGATATATCACGACCTTTGACAATTTGTTTGAAAGAGAGTTTTGGAGGAAAAGACATCAGTCTAGACTCTAGAGCATAGAGTGCACTTCGAACCCTAGGCTGATCTCCAATCCAAAATGGTAGATTTACTTGGATGGTCAGTTGTGTTGGTTTTTCAAGCTAAATCCTGCAAAATGGCCACGCGACAACCCAATTTTGGTCAAGTTGAATGCATAAAAATGGTCTTTCTTAGAAGTCCTAGCAATCATTGCAATTTTAGTCTATACCTTTTTCATACACAGTAAAATCGAGACTGGTTTCGATCAAGATCAAGTAAAAATTTGCAGTTTTTTGGTGTTTGTGTGGTTTAAAGACAGTCTGTTATATGGGCGGGGTGCCCATATTTTAACCACTGGTTTTCACTGCTTACATAATGATGAATGCAATTTTAACATATAGGGTGTAGATTTCTTGAGCTTATGCGTTTTTTAAAATGGGTCTGTAGCAGGCAGTTTAAGTTCTTGGTACCCTGTTTCTACTTCTTAGCAGCTCCAGAAAGAAGAGATGATTAGGGTCAGCAATTTATTATTTCAAAATTTTAATATGTGTACCTTCTTTTGATTATAAATAACAATACATTGTATAAACATTATAAACATGACTTGAGAATTGGTTGATTCTGATCCGATGGACAACTTCATGAGAAAACCTTATTATTCTTAGAATCGATGAACTCTTCTTCTTTTACAAATTTCTAGTATTGATGTTTAAGCCACAGCAAAGGTAATGCTGCCATTTTTAATCTGTGAGTGCTTCATGCCTTGGTGTAACTGTTAAATTGTATTGTATTCTAAGCTCATGTAAAAAAAGGTAAAACATCTATCTCTTTTCCTCTCATGCAGGAAGAGAACCTTGGTTGCAATTGGAACACATGATTTGGACACATTACAGGGACCTTTTACATATGAGGTAAAATGCTGTCTAACTATGTAGTTAGACTACGTATGGGGTATTCTGCCATTTTAGGTTTTTTGGAGCATGCTAATCAATCTATCAACAGTCCTTCCAATGAGAAAGGAACCGTGAAAGTACAAATCACAGGAAATTAATCAATAGAGATGCGATTTTTGAATATTTTAAAACTTTGTGAAAGTTGATGATCTACGATTCAAGCAAATACCGTGCAGATGAAATAATATATCAAAACAAACTGATTAGAATGTTGTTTACAAGTTCAATTCATGCGCTAATAATGAAATTGAGATATAGGCAGTCATTTTCTTTTGTTGAAATAAATTCTGTTTTTTCTTGAATTGTAATAGAAGATTTCATTGGGAGGTCAAAGATGAACATGTACACAACTATTTTATACCATTGTTGGAGTGTACAAGAACTAATGATTCAACATTCCAAAATTAAGTAATGACATGTAGGTTGGTGTTCTCTTTGCTATAGTAGCAACATAAGACCTACCAGAATTCATCATATATCTACGTGTAATCCAAATAACTAATATTTGAGCAATAAGCCCAGAACCACGAAGTATAACCATACAAAATCCACTTCTATCTATTAAACATCCTATGTCCCTTGCATTCATTAAATTATACCTCACAAGCTGCTCTCTAGCTTTCATGTTTTTGAATTGAAGTGATAAATGTCCAGCTAGTATGTTGCTGCTACCATAAGATAATCCTGGAATGAAATCCTATGTATGGCTTTCAATTGCTGGATATCTTGCCACATTCAAACATATAGGAAAAAAGTCGTAGCAGGTAGGAATTAAGAAGTATAAAACATAACAGAGTTACAGAGAATAAATGTTTCAATTATTAGAACTATTCTACCACATAAGTACATGAGGCAGTTAGATGGCAGATTTTGTTCTTGAATGGATTAGTGTAACTATAAAATAAATGGTCAGAAATAAATTACTCAGAGCACATTTAAATGGATGGTTGACATCTTCATTTTATCCACCATAAACCAATGTTTTTAAAACCGTTCCGGTTCTGGTTTGGTTCGACTGGTTCACTATTTTTTTTTTGCAAACCGTTAGAAAAACTGAACCAATGACCGGTTCGGTACTGAACTGGTAAAACCGGTCAGTTCTGTACTAGACCAGTCTGAACTAGTTGAGGGGCAAGTTTTGCCTTAAAACATTTTTTTTTTTTTTCCAATTTTAGCTTTTAAATTATTTTTTTCCAACCCTTACCCTAAAAGGCTGTTATATAGATCTTGTTTGGAACAACAATGATTAAATGATCTAGTCTTTGTGCAATACAACCTCCGGCTAAGGTGCAACCAATTACTAAATAGGATACCTAATACAGATCCCATTGTCTTGGATGATATTGATCCAACCTCAAAATGGGTAGAGGAGAGTCATTGACAGAGGTTGATCCTGATGACTTGGGGTGGATGGCTTTGGATGATGAACCACTAGTAGCACCAGACATTGAAAACACTAGCTGTGCTACTGCAACTACTGTAGATGTCCTTGAGGAGTATGACAATGTCTGAGCCAAAGGAACATGATGACATTAATGAGGATGAGGATCCCATTCTCAGCAGTGGTGCTGTTGTAGCTTGTAGCATATTGTTTTTTGGACTCTATATGCCATTTAGAGGCTCATTGTTTATGTATTTTGTTTCGCATATGTAGTGCACTCGGTGCCGTTTTGCTATATTTACCCTTACATGGTATATGCATGAGCAACCTTTGCATATTTTGTCTCTAATTGTTTGGAATCTTTAAAATTTCTTGTTTTCATTACAATTTTAATATTTTATGTATTTTTTTCATAAGTTTTAAACTGGTCCGGTTCCGATTTTTAAAACATTGCCATAAACAATATTTCTGATTAAGGCCCCACAAGATGTTCTAATGGAGTTATTCGCCTGGTATCTTATAAGTGTCACCACACGACATTGTTTTCTATGACTTCTATAACTTTGCTTTAATTTTTATAGTTGGATAAATTTTAATTTTATATTTGGATAAATTCAGGCAATTGATAATTAATTTGCACGTGACTTACCGTCTATTATTTTTTGATAAGCGTAAAAGTTACGGTTTTTGAAAGGGCCCTAACCCTTGTACATCATAAAGAGAGATATAAACACTACAGCACTGTCAAAGAACCAAAAAAAAAAAAAAGACGAGGACAAAATCCATGAGACAAGCAGAAAGTTTGTGTACAGCTCTCAGCAAACTTTCAGCATACCCAATTAACTATCAAAGGCCTTAACAGTGGCCTCCATTCATTAGAACAGAAGTTAAGATACTCCTCTAACTTCTCTGTATCATTTTGCTCAGTAGGTTGATCTTCTCCATCATCTTTTTCACTTTTTTCCTGCTCATTATTGGACATGTATTGAATTAAAGATAACAGTGAAGTCTACTATTGGACATGCATTGAATCAAAGATAAGAATGAAGTCCACTGCACATGCAAATATTAGCACCAAGAGATCAGGTGGTGACAAAATATCGTCATTTTATAGTGGTACTGTGTGTAATTATCCAACCTCCTTCAAGTTTGGATTTCAGACTCTTATTCACTAGAAATAATATAGCGATTTCAGGTAATAGCTAAGATTCACAATTCTTAGCTGAATTTGTGCAATATAAGTTGTACTTCCGCTGGTTCCTATGCTAAATGCAGTGCTGTTACCAAGGTATAAAGCTGAATGACAAAATACTAGCCAAAATTGGAATATTTTCCTGCCACTCGTTTATGGTAAATTGATTTATATTTATTTAGGCGGTTCTTTTAAAAAATTGAATAATTTTGAATCTCTTTGGTTTGGGATTGTTTTGTGAGTCAATTTTTGAAGGGAATTCCTTTTGACTTATTTGGCAAAAACTTAAGTGCTTTTTCTTGAGTTCCTGTGATTTTTGAATTTCATTAAATATGTCCTCAAACCTGGTTACAGACAATAAGATAACCTCTCTCTTATCCTGGTTGTAATTTTCACTATCAGCTTTAGAATAAATATTATTTCAACATACAATAAATTTTAGTTCATTGCCTTATATTCTCTATCATATGTTTTAATGTACAGTTCAGACACCACTGTGTACATGTCATATTGCAGACACTGCTCATTCCAAGGTAGTTCATTTGAATTTTGTCATACATAATGTTCATTTCCGATAAGCTCCAAAGAGGCATGGGCCATTCTGGTATTAAGTGGATTGTACACCTTTTTTATGTGTTTTAATGTGTCATAGCCATGGAGTTGCATATTTTTCCACTAGCTAGGGGCCAATGCAACCAAAATGTGCTCCCGCCTTTGACACATTCTATGTTCTTAAGTCACAACCACCTAATTATTTCCCAAAGGCATTTTTTGATCCCTAACGATATACAATGTACATTCATAGAATGATGCAAGTGGCTGCATATTGTATAAGCAAATTCAATATTCACATCCTTGCATTTTCAATCATTGTATACATTTTCAATTGTACTGACATGAATACAAACCAGTAAATAGAAAGCAATATTATGTTTGTCAGTCATACCTGTCCAGTCGGTTTTGAGTGAGGAATGATTGTGTGCATTCAAACCTTAGCCACAAATGCCATTTCTAAATTGATGAAAGTAAAATTTTGCATCTCATTTTTCATTATTTGCAAATTACCTCCACCAGATCACATTCTGTCTCAGAATCACCCAAAGCATCGGTTTCATAACAAAAAGCACAAAGTTCTAAGCCTAGATAGAAAATTGAACCTGCTTTATGACAACTGCCCTTTTCTTCTATTTGAATCGCACTGTAGTCTAAAAATTGGTTGAAGGGCTTCCTCCAGCACAGTTGACTAATAACTTAACTGCTAGTTTGTAGTTATCTTTTCTGTTATAGGCTATAGCCTTGTCCATTGCATCAATCACCATGGAATCTGTTCATTTAATGCAGATATTCTCCAATATCTTCCCTCAATTTTTGTGGCATGCACTAATGCTTCAAATGCTTGTGAAATATCCTTGTTATGCTGGTTAATGGGAAATGTTATAATTGAACACACAAAGGAAGAAATTATACTTTCCACAAATGATAAAACATTAGGTAAATGGGACCTTAAAGTACACATGGATATAAAAAAGTACTTGGGTGAAAGGAACTCTACTTGCTGAAAGTAACTAAATACTTAAAGTTAACACTAAAGCAATGAAAAACATAACAAGATGGACTAAACCCAAAGCAGTTAAGGCCAATAGCCCAAACCATTTGATCAAGGTACAAGTCTAAAAAGGACCCATATTGTAACAAAGAGTTAATGACAATCAAAGTCCAATGTTAGGAAGCACTGTCGTCACATGTTTGTAGCAAGGAAGGAATTAGAATAACTAACATCATCATCTACTGACACAAGAGGGCCACCATATGATTTGATAATGCACAATGGGAATGTTGATGGCTAAAGGGGCCAAGCTGGAAGATTCGTGGAGGAAGCAGGGTACTCCCCCTAGAACCTCTCCTAACAACCGAAGCTTATGATTATAAAGGCGTTAATGTTGTGGGTGAGGTAGACTAGATGCCCCTCTTTACTGAGACGGAGTAGAAGCATGGCACCTTGAATGAGAGTGAGAGGGTTGAGGCACCTCAGTAGTAATGCACAAAGAAGTCTGCTGTTTCAGTAATCTGTCTCCATCTGTGTGCAAATTGATATTATTGAAAGAACACTTAATGCTTAATAACTCTTAGTCCCCCCTGTGGGGTGGTGCGCTTGAAAGTGACAACCTCCTGGAGGAAAATGGATTTGAATATTTTGTTAGGATGGTAGAAGAACATGGACAAAGTACCATCCAAGTCTCAATATAGGAATTAGTACCTTTTCCTGGATAGTAAAGTACCCGACTCTTGAAAATAAAGTACTCCTTCTTCATGGATAGCTCTATTGATCACCTCCTTCAAGGAAAGGAGGTGGGAAGGGCATCCAAGGAGTATCTAAATGGAGGAAGCTCATACACCAAATTGGTGTCTTGCTTGGTGATGACCTAAAAAGCTACCTTTACATCAACAATACCACCTTCAGCTTCTTATACTTACTCTAGAGACCCCAAAGTATATTCTGAGATGCTCCTATTTTTTATGGCCATTGGAAGGGTATTCCTTTTTACCATTTGCACCATAACTTGATGTGTCTAGGAAGGCCATAGTGCATTGCCATGGTTGCTTCTACTATTTGGATTTTTAAGCATAGCATTGCTGTATATGTATTGTTCGACATAAGTTCAGCTAATAGACATTTTGTAGTAACATCATTAATTGTTTAGGTCTAATCATAAATATAGGAAAATAGAGCATGTATTGATTTAATCGTTTGATAAGCCATATGATGAGGCCGCTTGAGAAATCAAAGTCCTTGTTCATGAATAAGGTCTTGTCAAGAAGTACGAGCTTCTGGATGTTAGGAGAGGTGTCATAGCTTCAGAAACGGCAATTGTGTATTAAATTATAGGTATATTATTCAAATGGCCCTTGAAACATCTAGAATGGACAAAAAAAAGAGCCACATAATCATGGATAAATGCCATAAGAAGGTGAAGAAGCCAAGAGCCTCTCACCATTCAGAGATGATTGTGTGTGGTCTATATAAGCTAAGCGGCTGATCAGATACTCTTCAAGACCTACATAGCACTATCTATGGATCACTTTCTGTCGGCTTCTAGTGTTCTTTTTACCCTAATGCTTTTCTTTTGATACCATATACACTTTTGAGTCCCATTAACCGACTTTTGTCACTTGTGGACTTAATCATAATTTCTTTTTCTTTCGTTCTTTTTCTGGATTAGTTACTGTACCTATTTGATGATCAGACATGTATGTGAAGGCACGACAATCTCTCCAAACTCATTTTTATCATCTGCTCAGTAGATTAGTGTGTAGCTCATCCAGCTTCTATCAGATAAGCAATATTATGTTTATCTTCGTTTTTATGGGCTTTATTGGCCTATCGTTGTTCGTTATCATTTGTGGCATATGCATTATTCTACTTCTAAATGAATATTTGATTCCCTTTCTCTTGTTTTAATTACAAAAAGCTGTTTCTGTTCTTTTCATAGGAATCGAAAGACATGTGCATGTAACTATCTGCTATTCCTTCACAACAAAATAAGTGCATTGGTTATTCTGAAGTCAATGTCATGTGTTCCCAATAGGCTGTTGTAGGTCTTGCTTTGGCAAAGCTCCTAGGCATTATCTTCTCCAGGTCCAGATACATTTAATGATAAGAATTCATATAAAGTTCTTACCATGGCATGCAATGTTTAGATCATGAAAAGTATTGTTTACTGCAGCTTCTAACAGCCGATTTCCAGACTTGTCTCACATGTGTGGTTATTATCTTCAAAAATACATCTTCTTGAGAAAGGAGAGAAGCTCGTGAAACAGCCAACCCGGCTACTCATCAGTTTTAAAGATTTTAGATGTTCTTCTGCTGACAGCTCTGGATGGTTTTGAGTCAGTGATGTTTTTGTGGTTTTTCTGTCTTCTGCTGGCTGCTTTGGATGATATTAATCATATTGTTTTAATGTTTTGTCTAGAATAGAGTCACATCCTTATGTTATTCTTTTAATGTGGTTTGTTCCAGAGTCTGGTACTTACCTAGTCAGATATCTCTCGGCTTGGTATTTCAATTATTATGGATCATGTTCACTGTACCTGCAGAACTTTAATAACTTATAAGCTTGCTTACTTTTTTGTTTTAAACAAAGACAGATGGAAATGTTTTTTTTGTGGTTCCATTTTTTTCTTTTTAGCCACATTGAATGAATGTAGTTTGTAGTGCATGGGATGATTCTTCTTTGGATCGTAATATTAACAGTGAAAGCATAGCTTTTCTACAAGTTTTACTAATGTGGTTATCATTGTAAACTTATTTTATTTTAGTTGTGAAATTTCCTTTTGTTTTACTAGAAAAGCCTGCATACACTAGAATGAAGAGGGTGCTGCAAACCTTTTATACTGGGGCTATGTTTGCAAGTTTTTTTTGGTGATTTGGAAGACTAGTACACCCTGTACACGTTAATGTTCTTATTTATTGTTTCTTGTTTGCAGGCATTGCCACCTCCTGATATTAAGTTTATTCCATTGAAACAGGTTCCTATCTTTTCATCCCCCTTTATTTTAAGGAACTCATCTTAACCCTAGCTATAGACTAGAATTTTAGTAATGATGTTACCTTGCTTTATATTTTTTGGCTCATTTTGGTTTACTTTCCATTACTGTGGTGATTCATAGAAGAAATTCTTGGTTCTTTACATAATTATTTCAATTGAATTTTTTTCAAAAAAACAACTAATACATTCTTCTGAAAAAGAAGTTGAGAATGAAAAGTAACATAAAATAAGGAAGAAATCAACCTATATCAAATATGAAAAGCTGGCTTGATGTCCTTAGAAGCTCTAGTACTAAAAACTAGGTGCCAAGTTGGAGCTTGATAAGTGTGGAGGCCATATAAATTTGCTTAAGTTGAAAAGGATCCATTCTTTAGAAGTGGGAGAATAGAATTGCGAGTTTTGTCAAATCTATGTATGTGTGGTCAGAGAAATGTCTTGGAGTTCACAGAATTTTTTTGGACTATCTAAAATCTGGGTTTGTATCTTTTTACCTTTTGCTACGAAAATTTCTTATTGCTAAGATTCTTCCACTGCTGTTTTTAAAAACCACATTGGTAATTTGAGTTTAAAAGTTGAAGCAAAGTGGCCTTCTTCTAAAAGGAAGTCAAAATATCAACTTAGTATAGAATGTAGATATAAGAGTTACAAGAATACTCACCAAATCTGACAGGATCTGGTCTTTATTGTGTCTGATTCAGATTTTCAGACACCCCTGATCTGTTGATATTAAAAATGAAAAAGAGTTCTAATATCAGCATAAAATTAAAAATAGAAAAACTTAAGAAATTATTCATGTGTGTGGCTAAACTCGAGTAATCATTCATTTCTGTGCTGCAATTGAGTGTGACATGGTGGGTGTCCTCAAAGATTCTGCATAGCCTCCACATGAATGGAAAAATTGTGGCACGTGTGAGAGTGTGTGGCAACAGTTAGGGCATGTACTAGCTGCTGTATGTCTTTAATGTTGCAGCAGATGTTGTCCTTCAAGGGAGAAATACAGTAATACTTCTGGTTTAATTTTTATAAATGTTCATGAATATAATGTCTGGGCATGTCTGGTGGGTTTTGAACTTAGGACATTGTCTACTAGACCAATGCCCAATGGACAAATACTTCTGTTGTCAGCAGCTTTCTTTGAAGGGTCTTTAAAGGACATTTACTGGCTTCTGCTTGTCTTAAGATTAATAGATGCTGAACAAGGCATGCTGGCTCAGTCGCAGTGATAGGCGGTGTTGCTTTTAAGGGCTTTCTTTCTTCCACTTGTGGTATCTGAAATGATTTTGAATGATATTTTTAATAAACGTTATATCTTTAAAAAAAACCAGCAAAACTTTATATTAGATAGAAATCAAAAAATACATATTTGGCTGTGCCAAGCCTGAAAACTATTAGTCCAAGCTTGAGCATTATAGAAAAGTAAAGCCGAAGAAATAATCATAAGAAAGAATCAAGATTAAGAATATATCTGATGTCCTCGTGGAGCTTGTTGGACCACCATGTAGGAGGCAAGCCATAGAAAAGAAGATCCTTATTATCCAGGGCCCGGTTAGCTAGACCCTCTACAACTTTATTCCTTTCATTTGGAATGTGATTGAACTGGACTTCTTGAAATTTCTCCTGCAATGTTTTTATCTTCCAAACCTCTTTAGCAATTCGCCAATTGGGAGAAGAACAAACACTATTTTCAGACAACAAATTTATAATGATTTGAGAGTCTGATTCAATTTGAATTTTTTGTCACCCAATTTTTAAAGCCTCTTGCATGCCTTTACAAACCGCTTTCACCTCCGCAAGATTATTGGTAGTAATACCCAGATTCTCTGCAAAAAGGAACTGCACAACACCTTCCTTGTTTCTACCAATGGCTCCCATAGCAGCTCTTCTTGGATTTCCTCTGACAGCTACATCTGTATTCAGTTTTCCATAACCCAAAGTAGGGTCTTTCCATTGACTTTCTCTTACGGTTTTCTTATTAACATGAAAATAGGGCAAAGAAGCATCACTAGGATCAAAAGATTACTGCTTGCAAATATGCTCCCATTCCGTAGAAAGAGTATGGGGCAAAAATATCTTGTGTTTTAGACTTTCATTTATATTGATTTTAGTTTTCTCCTAGACATATGATCCGTCTTTGCTCATTTGCTGCAAAATTCTACTATTTCTTTTTTTCCAAATATTCCATAGGAGAAGAGAGATACCATTCCATATCGCCAGGAGAAAATTTTGTCCTTTAGGAAGAAGTTCCTGCCAATCTTTGAAAACCTGCTCAAGGGAGCCAAAATTATTCCATTGCAATTTAAACAAAGCATAAAGATGTTGCCAAATTGGAATAACCCAAGGACAAAGGGAAAAAATATGAGTAGAAGATTCTTCATCTTCTAAGCATAAAGCACATCTGAAAGGGCCATAAAATCCTCTCTTCATAAGATGGTCCCCTGTTAAAACTCTTCTTTGAATAAGAAGCCAAACAAAAAAGCTAACTTTAGGCCACATACCCGGCTGCCATAAGTGCTTAAAGAGAAATTGAAGAGGACGAGGATTATCTAGCATCAAGGAGGCATAGCCAGTGGACACTGTATAATTACTAGAAGGGGCCTGCCCCCATCCCAACTTGTCTGGAACTGGGGAAGAATACAGAGGATGAGCCTTTAAAACATTATGCAACGAAACATTATAAAAGTGCCCATTTTGTAATTATGCCAATAGGTGTTCAATAGTGGCAGCTGGGGGTGGTAGTGGTGGACTGTAATGTCCTTGAGTTAGCAATTAATTTCTGACATTAAATTTGAGGTCCGTTCGACCATCATGAGGCAATTTTAACCTTACATTTGATGTCCACTTGACTGTCACAAGTTTTTTCTTTTTGCTTGGAGATGTCATTTGAAAAATTGTAATATGTTGTGCATAAGATGGAGTTTGGAGCCTGCTTTTTTCCTTTCTGAAATTTGTTACCAGGCAATGGAAAATTGGTGGAGAAGGTAATGGAATTGTTAATTAATGTGGTATGTGAAAAATGTAAGATAAGGGCCTTGAGCAGGCTTGAGGTTGATATCTAATGGCGTTTTTTGGATTGATGCATTTAAGATATCTGTCCCAGTTAACCTCAGCCCTATATAAATGATGTGGCATGCATTATGCAAATAAAATATGTAATATATCATTCAAAAGATTAAAAGCTATAAATACAATTTATAACATAAAATATGTGATATATACATGTGTATATGTATGTATGTAGTATGTGTACACAGATAAATAGATAATTTAATTTAGAATTTAAAAGATACCAATTTCAATGTAATTTAAAATCTGAAGGATGTATATATACAAGTAATTACATAAAACATTTTATAAATACTTGTGTATATATATGTATAAATGTTTGGGTGTATATAGTATGTATATACAGATAAATATATAATTTAATTTAGAATTTAAAAGATACCAATTACAATGTAATTTAAAATTCGAAGGATATATATATATTAAAATTTGTGCGTATCATATTTGGTTACATTCTAATAGATTTTATTCAAGAATTTAAGAGTTTTACATATCTTAAAAGCATGTGTGTGTATTAAATAATATTATAGATGGAATTTTTTTTTCTAACTTTACCTGGAGTTAAGGGACTCCAAACCAAAAAATGGAAGGCCAAATGAGGTCACCTATGAGCACCCTTATTTACTCGAGGGATACTTGAAAATCTGTATTACACACAACCAATGCTTCGTTATGAGTAATCAACATCAAAAGCTAGCTCACATGGAGCAAGTTTTTGTTCATCTTTGATTCATATCAATTGCCTGACTACATTAAAAACACCTTCTGGAACTGACAAATGAAAGTATATGAAACCAGAAGATCACAATCATCAATTCAAATCCCTAATCAAACTGGTGAACCATCGGTCACCAATGCCACATTGTGCACAGAGATCAGGTATAAAAGAAAATGGATGGTTCCTCTGATCTATTCATAAGCACTCTCTAACACGTCTCACACTCTTTTTCACTGGGCTGCTTCAGATCTGAGGTTGAATGCAGACAAACAAAACCGAAGAAAATGCAGGGTCTTTTAATCCATTGAGTGGCTGCAACTGATAGAACACAAATCCTCACCCTTATTCTGAAATCTACTGACCCAGCTCTGATCCATTCTTTACCCAATATGAAGCCCAATGCTTCAGAGCAGGATGCCAAAATGAAACTTGGGAACTATGAAAAGCTGAATGATTTCAGCATTTAACAAACTAAAAACTTTCAGCCAACTAGAGAAAGGAGAACACAGGATTTATCAAAATGCAGAATTCTCACCTTTTCTTGACCAACTTTCAGCTAGTCACAGGGGGCATAAATTTCAATGTTTAAACATACTCGAGGCCAAATTTCCTTGTCATCCTCTTCAGAGGACAAGTCTTCATGTAACATGAAAATTTTGAATTTTCAAAAACGTTTCTTCTCCGTGAAAGTTTATTTTCACATCATAAGATAGATATTACTATCATCTTAACTATGTGAACTCTTTCTAAAAACCCAGTCTATTTTTCTTGAGCTGCCTAGATAACTAAACCTTGGCTCACATGTTTGAGCTACCTAGATAACTAAACCTTGGCTCACATGTTTGAGCTACCTACATATCTGCAAAACTACTTGTAGTTCATTCCAAGGTCATACATATCTTGCCAAAATGGCACGACCCTTTTATAAGAGGTTACAGAGTTACAATTCCCTCACATCATTTTAGGGTACAGAAAAAGGTTTGAATAGGTATGCGTTGACCCATGTAGGGTTTTATCAATATGTCACCCTCTGCTTTACAGATAAGATGATGTAATCATTAATGACCAATATGGAATCTCATGTGTACTAATCCAATTTTAACTAAATAGTCTTTTCTAGTCTCCTATTATATGACAAGTAAACAAGTGGGACATGCTTGTACTAGAACTGCTAAAATATGAGATTCATGCATCACAAAATTGTCAGCACTCAACTTAAAGAAAATGATTTCTTAAATCAAAGCCCAACATCCCTTCTACGTTTGTGGTCAACATGAATTTATTTATTCAAAGTAGAAAACACAAATCCAAGCCTATGGTTGATGATCTCAAAATAAAACATGCTAGGAGCCATTCTTTCAAGGCTACACAGTTCAAGAAGAATTCTTCATCGATTTCCTTCCCATATTGCTATTATCAAGGGCGAGTATTTGCGGCTAAGGGATTAGAAGTAGGAAGGTAAGAAATTGAGGCTAATCTCATCAAGACTCATGAAATAATCACTAACATCCTTAATTATTGACCATTCAGCTGGTTTATTTTAGTATAACATACGAGATTTCTTCTTGGCAAGTCTTGTGGAAAGAGACCATTAATTAAAATCAGTCAAAGGCGAGAAGAAACCAATGTCACGAGGATCGATTTAAGTTTTTCAATTTATCATCACAACATAAATAAATAAAAGCAAATAATTTTTTTCATATGATTTTTAGGTTAAACAATTGTAGGCATATTGTAACAAGCTCCATTCATGCCATTGAGGTATTTACAGCCCTTAATTCCATATAACAACATGACATCGTGCACATACATTATAGTTAAGTATACAACTCTTATCCATTGGACCAACATAGTGGTATCTAAATAAAGCACTATTTATTTTACAGCTTAAATCCACTAGACCAACTTGGCGTTATGATTACTAAGCACTAGTCAAGTTGAAATGGTCAAAAGATATTTTAGAGTGCTTCATTATTTAAAGAGTTTTAAAGTGTCCATGTAATAGACACGTATTGCATACCCTACAATCAATGCACTTCGCAAAGCCATATCCTATTCAAATATCTTGTCAAACAATTCATATACTCGTATGTTTCCTCATTTATATATGTATATTGGAACGTTTTTTTACCATCCATGCATAATTCAGCCGTATTAATAATGAAACCACAATACTTAATTAGCTATTAATAAATATAGGTTCTTACCACGAGGGTATAAGAACCATAGTAGAATCAACCATTCTCATTCTCAACTCAATCAACCATTGACTTCATGTAATATTAAATAATAAATAATATTGAGAGTGATCATCAAGGAGAGACTGGTTAACTATTGGTAATTAGTAGTAAGAATCTGTACTAATATTTTTCTTTAAAATATGGGTATATATATATTCTAAATATTCATGGATTTGACCACACACCCATAGTTTACCTACTCGGTGAGCACTTGAGAAGTTGGAGAGTACTCGCCATTTTTTGACCTGGGCGAGTACTCTCCCAGAAAACTCGCTGCCGAGTATTTGCAGAAAACTCTCATAAGACTTGCCGAGTACTCTCCAAAAACTGGTGAGTACTCTCCAAAAACGGCGAATTTTCATTTGAATCATTTTGTAACTATATTTTGCGTAATTCTTTTAAAAAAGAAATTTAGGTATTTTTTGAAGTTGCTGAGTATTTGCCGATTTCTTCGCGAGTCAATATTTTTTGGATCTGCCAAGTATGAGTATTCGAACTATGCACACAACATTATGAATAGTGTAGTTTTGATTTAATGCAACGCCAAGGTAAATTAACAATTCTTTGTGGAATGTTGGAAAAACTTATATCTGTTTTGAAGCTAAGAACAAGAAGAACAAGACCCAGAAGTTCTCTGATCAGATTTGATCTCAGTAAAGAGCAGAGATAACAATAGTAACAGTGTTACATAGTCTAAGACAAATGACACCTTGTTCAAAAATTTGCATTAAAATTCACATACCTTGTAAAAGTTTTACCCAATTTGAATTCATGAATATCTATCATACACTTACAGTTGCATTTTAATAGAATTATATATATATATATATATATGCACATATTTCTATTCCAAAAGAATCTCCATACCCAATTTAAAAGCCCTTATTTTGGTACAGGCTGAAAGGATGTCGGAAAAAACAAACTGATTGAGTTGTAGAAAATTCATGCAATGGCTATGTTGTGCATAGCCTGCAATATTCTTGTACTTGTTCTTTGATGCTTTATGCTTAGACACTTTCAAACCATTCATGTAACTTTTGTGTGCATTCCTTGCTCATAAACATAAATTTTACCAATTATGCATTTTGTATCAAAATATTGTTGCTACTCTATTGATTATTTTGTATTTAATTGCATATATATCTATACTTGAATTAATACCAAACTCTATTTTGAGTTCTTGTTTTGCATGTTTTACTACACCCATTTGCCCCCTTCATCATTTTCTTTCATTTGTGCTTTGATAGATGCCCATATTCTGTTCCTAAGCTCTCTTATTGATGCTTTATGCTGCTCTTGACTTAGTGTATGAGGAGGTCTCATGCAAACACTTGGTCAAAAACTTTGTAATCATCCACTATGTATATTTGTGAGTGTTCTCGTTCAACTGTTTGATCAAACACTTCATTGCCTCTACATGGACTCAGGTAACACTCTTATCTACTTTCTTCAAATATCTAGACTAGTGGTGCCTGCTCTTTATCTTTGTGAGGCCATCACCCTCCAACGCAGATCCCCATAGGGGGAGTCTAGAGGCTCTAGAGGCCCCATTTCGATCTCCTCTTTTTTCCAACCCACCTAGTTGATAGGCAACACTAACCGCCCTTTGGGTACCGATAGGTCACATATAAGAGCTGATAAATCGGTAAGATGGCGCTTCTCTCCACACATTGCTACTACCCAGATTACTCAGACCCCCCACTTGCTCACCCTTGGTCTCATGGCTTTGCTCCTTTCTATTGGTGTGGCCTTGCTCCCTTTTGGTGACATGGATCTACTGACTTACTGGCCTACCTTCCAGACCATAGGAGCAGACTTCATACTATGCGATTTCTTTTCTCAACTACGAGATCTACACTGGCCTTCAGCTGTTAGGGGAGGTTCTAGAGGAAGAGCTTTACTTTCTCGTAGGGTCTTCCTAGCTTGGCCTCTCTGACCCTGAGATACTTCCTGTTAAGTGATGGTTGGATGGCTTTCATATTGATCGTTGATGGCTTCAAGCGATTCCCCCACATCAGAGCACATTTGACAGGGATTTCCTTCTGGTCTTCAACAACACATGTTTTTGGGGCTCTTATTTGCACTTCATTGCTATTTGTATTGGTTTCATTACCACTTGAATGAAACTTGTGTGTGTTGTCCACTGCTTTGTTTTGTTTTATGTAGTTTTATTCCTTTATTTTGCTTCTAGGATTCTCTCTTCCTAGAACTTTCTATTGTTAACTGCTGTATCCTTGACTCCCATTGACCTACCTTTGGTCATTTGTGGACATTAATATAGTTTCTTTCTTTCTTTTTTCGAAAAGCAAACCAAGATATTTCATTCTTTGATTTGGTCAAACATTTGGTGAGAACTCCCTATGGCGTTTGGTTCAGACTCAAAAGTATTCTTAAAAACCATTAAAAATGATAAAGTTATTTCCAAATAATTGGGGTGAGCTAAACATACAACTTTACACCTTGCTTTTCCTTGATAAAATAAGTTATACCAAAATCATTCTATTGTGCGATTAAAATACAATTGTTCTACTCATAATCTTTTCACATCTAGGATTAATGCCTTATAATTTTATATCAATAGTCTTTCTAATTGGGCATCAAAACTTGGTAAGATCTTCACATATAATAAGATAAGCCATCTAAATAATCACAACAATATGCAAAATAAAATGAAAATCAACACAACCTAATAGATATTTTTGGGCTAGGAAGTCCTAATATGCAAGGAGTATCCACTATACCAGGTGTACGGGAAGCGGACATGCCTTGGGAGGATGGATTTCCTCATTCAGAAGAACAATTTGTTGTGGACGAAGACTCCTCTATTCCAAATGCACTGATGGTGCATGGTGAGATGGCATGCCTAGCCACTCACTCAGAGGTCATTGCTCGAAGGACAATAGAGCATGAACAGTTTGCTCATTGTGTTGTGAAGGGGGGATATATGAGCAAATAGATGAGGAGTTAATTCTCACTCCTACCACTCTGAGACGGAGATGGCTATTTCTCCTACTTTTGCGGAGTTGATTCTAACTCCAACTGCAAAGATGGTCACATTTCTCTTATTGAGAAAGTTGGATGAGCACTACACGGTGTTACAAGGACATGATCGAGGTGACTTCAATTGCAGGATAACTGAGTCCTGTATAGACTCCAACAGGCTACACAACCCTGCCACAAATTTTTCAATCCACTTCTCCAAGGTTCTGATTTCAGCACTCTGGAGATGAGGTTGACACTCTCAACCATTGGTGATTCATCACTGGTCAATGAATCACGTAACTGAGAACTAGTGGACCACTTGTCATATCTTTTGTTCATGGGACTAGATTTTTGTTTTGCGGTTGTTCATTCGACAACTAAAGTACAACTTATGACACAGTCTGTAGATGTAATGACTAAACATATGGGCTTTAGGAAATTTGTAAAATTTTTTATCAAACTTTGTCATGTTTCCGGTTTAGTCATTAAGAGGGGGTGTTAAAATATGACACTTTATATAGCATGTAAAATAGTTATGTAGTTGTTCGGTTGGTAACTATTCAACCACCTCTTCACATATAAATAAACCTCTGCCTGTGTCATTTGAGCAGTGCAGTTTGCCTTCTATATTCTTTCTTCTCTTTGCATACGCTAACAGAAAGTGTGCAATGCTTTGAAGCACACTCGTTACTTGGTTTCTTCTCGTGTTTCGAAAACAAAACATGTCAAGAAGCGTTGGCATCTTATATACCCAGGGATATGGCATTATAATGCATATAGATTGATGGAGATGCTGACATGTGGCATACATCTACGAAGTTATATTGGTCTAACATGTTTGGACAAATAGGTAACTTGTGAAATTAGTTATATTGGGTATTGAGTCAGCTTACATTGGATTAGGTCCCCAACCAGTAAGAGTAATGTAAAGGAGATGAATATCATTATGATGGAGTTCAGGTAAGCGGAAAGTCTTTTATTTGTTACAAAGTATTGGAGGTGTCAACCTCGAAGTGGCATTCCCATACTGGGAGATCTTGTGGAGTTAATTCTTCCTAAAGGAGTATTGTATGGCATTGTTTTACCACAATAGGTGCATGTAGGTTGACTGTATCCAAGTCAACAGATTTGTGAGGAATCACTTCCTCCCAAGGCATTGTAGCTTCCTGCATATCTTGAATGGTGGAGCTGTCCTCCACACGTGCATTCATATTGATCGCAGCCGGATCAACAAGTCGATACTGACCACCTTCCCCATGTAATGTCCCCTTTCCTACACCATAGGCCTAGGGGCCTACTCGAAGTCCAGGACTTAGTCATACCTAAGGGGTTATGGACGCTGGGAGCTATTGGGTACGAATATCTAGTCCATTTTATTATTATTCGTCATTGACATGTGCATAAGTAGTTTTGGAAGGGTTAGATGTTATGTTTTGTTGTTAGGGAGGGGCCACATGGTACTTATGTTCTAATTTTGCGTTGGGGGTCACTTTTGACTATGGCGACTTAAAAGGTGAAAAGTAACGTAAGTTACTTTATGTTATTGGCCCATCCTAAGGAGAAATGCGCCTAGGACATTTTTAGGGTTCTTTTGCCTTGGAAAAAGTTATGTAAGGAGTTGAGGGGAGAAAGGAAAGGGGACTTTATGCATACTCAACTATTTCTTTTCATGTGCAACCGCTGTTAGCAAATTTCCAGCTTGTGGAGTGAGATCCCACAGGAACCCTAGCTTCGGTGGTGAGAGATCCATCCATAGCTAGCAGGGCATTCTTCGGTAGTGAGAGATCTACCCTAGCTTGTCATTTTGGATCTGTTTTCAGGGCTGATTCACAGAGATATCTGCAGGGGTTTCAGAGATAGGGTTTTGAGGGTTTTTGAGAGGTTTGGTGAAGATAATCCGTGATTTTTCAGATCAGATTTACAGCAGCGATAAAGGAAGGGTTTGGCATCATTTTCAGAGGTTTTTGCAAGGGTTTCAACCACCTACCAAAAAAGGCGACTTGTTTGGGAGATTGCAGCCTTTATTCGGAGGGTTTCCAATTGGCTATTTTCAAATCTGAAGGTTGGAATATCATCTTATATATTCATAGATATTATTTCCAAAGTTTCATAATTTTTGCACTTGTATTCAAGGAGATATGAATTTTAGAAGTTTTCCAGTTGTTTAGGGCACGCTGTAATTTTCTGGCAGTTTTCTATTATCTGAAAAAATTCCAAAAATAATTTCCTAGTGTTAGTTTAATTGTTATCAAGCTCTCTATAAATTTTCAAGTGATTCGGGCAAGTATTTTGTGAGTTATAGATCTATTTCTATTTGCTGCCCTAGTTTTTATTTTCTGCAAAAATCAGAATTCTGTTTGGCTGCAAATTGTCAGTATTTTGTGATTTTCTAAGTGGTATCCCACAAGGGATAATTCACCCCAATACCTAGGGCAATTATCCGTCTCTGTTTGACATCAGAGACAACACACTTCTTTCCACAGAAATCCATAGAAATATTGGGATTTTCAGTCAATTGACGAATAGATAAAAGATTCTTTTGTAAAGAAGGTACATATCTAACATTTCGTACCAACAATTTATGAGCATTATTCAATACAATGCATATATATCCTATCCCTTCTACTGCAAGTGATTCTCCATTAGCTAGTACTACTGATTCAAAACAGATATTTGCAATAAATGAAACATATCAGTCCCTACGACATGAAAAGTGTGCAGACGCACCAAAGTCAATGATCCAACAACTGATACCACTCTCATTTGAGCATGATGTCGTAAGACAATAAAGAGCATGCCCGTCATCTGAATCCCGTTCTTCTGCAACTGCTGCCCACATGTTCCTCATTACATGGCTTTTTGTTCTGCTGTGAAAGATCATACTTCCGCTTCCGGCAATCCTTCTTTAGGTGCCCAACCTTGTGACAGTAATAGCATGTGACCTAATACCGAGTGGAAGACTCACCAGATTGACGTTTCCACTTTCCCTTTGACTAAGTGACAAGAGCACTCTTTGAATGGTCACAATTAGATTCTGCCTGATGTTGTCTCTGCTCCTTTTGCAACAGGTAGGAACTCACCTTTGTCAAACGTGAGTGTTTGACTTTCAACCAATAAATGGAGTGCCTCCACAAATGACTCATACGAATAATGTAAGCTGTTCAAAACCAAAGCCACCATATCATCATCGTCCACCTTTTTGTTGATGGAAGATAACTGGTCTCGGAGGTTTTTCATTTGAAGTAGGTGCTCAGACAACGATCCACCTTCTTGTAACTTGACAGAAAAGAGCATATTTTTCAGGTATAAAACCCGACTCTTTTTTGACGTCTGATATTTACCCTTCAGACTAGCCCACAACGTGCTTGCCATAGTGGCATTCCGCACTTTTGGTATCATATCATCCGACACCGACAACTTGAGAAGCAATAACGCTTCCTTATGACGTTTGTCATAATCCTCGAAGTTCGTCGCTGGTCGACTTTCATCACCCTTGATTATTTTTTCACATTCACGAAACTCCACGACCGTTAAAATCTGATGACTCCAAACATTGAAATTAGTGCCCGTAAATTTTTTTGTCTCCAGCAAAGTCAAGTGTGATATATTTGCCATTTTATTATTCCAAAGTAACGGAAATAATAAAATAAAATTTTGCCCCACACTTAATAAAATATCTTTTTCTAGCAAATAATATTAAAATGAATTACTCCATCATATAGTATGAATACCTTTGTTGAAAAATAATATTATTTTAGTGTATTAATTCACCGACCTTTCAAAAAGGAAGAAAAATCGACTCTGCCTCTACCCAGCCCTAGCAACTGCAGGTTTTCCACGATTTCTCGAAATGGAGCTTCTCACGACCTTAAATGGTGATTGCGTTTGCCCTCGTCGAATTGTGGATTTGCTGTGACCCACGTATTTCTTTCTCCTGGTGACTCTGCCTTCCGCGACTTTATGCACTCGACTGTGGATTTGTGACTGGTTACAAACATGAACCACGACTTTGTTATGCCCCTCACGACTATTAAAAGATTTGCACGATTTCTATGCCCTCGTTTTTCTTTTTCCGTCCACGATTCTTCCCTCGTTTTTCTTTTTCGTCCACGATTCTGCCCTCGTGAATAGGGACCCACGATTTCCGGCAGCAACAACGAAGGACCCACGATTTCCGGTAGCAACAACGAAGGACCCATGATTTCCGGTAGCAACAACGAACTACGACTTCACACAGACAATATAGTCTTCTCTGCCCTCGTAAAAATGCGAATACGCCATATTTCGACTTTGTAACAGTTGTTCTTGAACCTTTGACGCTCTGATACCAATGTTAGCATATGCAAAGAGAAGAAAGAATACAGAAGGCAAACTGCACTGCTCAAACGACACAGTCAGAGATTTATTTATATGTGAAGAGGTGGTTGAACAATTACCAACTGAACAACTACATAACTGTTTTACATGCTATATAAAGTGCCATATTTTAACACTTTACACCATGCTTGATCAACCAACCATCCATATGCGATTTTGGTGGGTGATAACTCTCTAAACCTGGTTCCTAATTCTATAGTGATTACTCCTATGATTCCATGCTAGATATTTTTTGTTTATCTGGTTCCATGTATAGCTGTAGTGATTGGTCCTCTTGTTCCTTATATATCCATAGTGAGTGTTGCCTCTTATGATGATGTGGATGTTTATACGCTTCAACCATATTATCCTTTAAAGATACTTTGATCTTTTCACCTTTTTCTTTTGCTTTCTCTACCTTTTCCACCTTTTCCTTTGCTATTGCCTTTGTTTCTTGAGTGGATGAAGAGTTTTTTTGCCTGTATCATTTATTCATATTCTTCCTTATGCTCTCTTCACCATATTCGGATTCATCTTCATGCTCTAGCTTGACCCTTTTTCTTTGCTAAGTGTGATATCTTGCAAGGTGACCTCCTTTCTCTTGTACCAAAGTTTCTTGAACTTCCACACATTAGTATTGATTGTTCCCAAGGTCGTTGACCACAAATATCCAAGAACAATATCCAAACCAACTATAAATAAAGCATAAATATGTGAATGCAAAACATTTTTTGTCCACAGTGAGCGTCAACTCTTGAAAAACTCGAATCTTATTACCATCTACTTGAGCTTCCTTAATATTCCTTGCTTGAATATGTAGATGATGAGCCACCTCCATGTTGATGAAGTTATGCTTGTTGCTTGGGTTTATGGAATACAATGGCCTCCTTTGAATGCATTAATAAAATTGAAATATTGAAGTTGCTTTCTTTGGAGCTAAACTGTTTGAACCCTTATCCACCTCCATTTGACCTTACTCGTCATGATCCTTTACTTCTCCCTACCTCTCCTTCTACATCATCTATAGCCTCCTCATGGGCAATAATAAAGACAAATATTGTCATTAGTAACCAATTGTCGGATGTAGTGATGGTGAACTTCATTGTGCTTTGTCTTGGCATGAAATACTGGATTCTTCACCATCTGTAGTACACTTTGGATGTTGCAAAAGATAGGTGTTGACGATTCAAGTTGAAGATCCTCCAATACTGGATGAATCCACATCAATTCTCTACTTGAACTAACTATTGTTTTGTACTCGGCCTCAATAGAAGACAATGCAACTATACTTTGAAGCTTACTCTGCCAGGAAAATACTCCTGAACCAAGAGTGAAAACATAACCTGTTGTAGACTTTCTAGAATCAACCGATCCTTACCAATTTCAATCAATATACCTTGTCAGCTCAAAAATCATCAGTTTGTTTATATAGAATGCCAAAGTCAAGAGTTCCTTTGCCATATCTAAGAACTCGCTTTGCACCTTGTCAGTGTTCTTCATGCGGTTGTCTCATGAAGCGAGAAAGATACCTTATTGCAAAACACAAATTTGATCTAGTAGTACTAAGATAAATCAAACTTCTTACTGATTATTGATTCACTGTTTCATTGACCACAAGAGATTTAATGTTTGTTGAGAGTTTTGTACCAATTTCCATAGGTGTAGTTGTTGGATTACAATCATTCATTTTGAATTTTTCTAACTAGGATTTGACATACTTTGTTTGGGATATAAAAATAGTAAAACCAAAGTTGCAACACTCTAAAAATTATACACCTATACAGTATTGAAACAATCCTAGATCAGTCATTTCAAACACATAATAGATATCGACATTCACCTATTTAATCAAGTCATTACTACTTTTGGTGATGGCAAGACCATCAAGATAAACAACTAGAACCACTATGTCATCACCAACCAATTTAACATAGAGAGTAGATTCTGCATCGCATATTTTAAAACGATACTCTATAAGATATTTATCTTTTTTGAAGTACCAAGCTCGAGGAGCATGCTTAAGTCCATACAAGGACTTTAATAACTTGCAAAACCAGATGCTCTTTCCTAGGAATCTAGAATCCTTGTGGTTGTACCATGTACACTTCGTCCTCTAAGTTCCCATTTAGAAAAGCACTTTTCACATCCATTTGAAATACCTGCCATCCAAACTGAGCAACAATAAATATAACCATTCAAAATGTTACCATTTTAGCTGTAAGAGCAAATGTTTCTTCATAATCTACCCCCTCTTCTTGTGCATAACCCTTGGCAACAGAACGAGCTTTATACTTATTTAAGGAAGCATCCGAGTTACATTTCTCTTTGTAAATCCATTTGAAACTAATGGATTTCTTACCTGGTGGTAACTCTGACAACACTGAAGTTCCATTTTTCATTAGGGCATCATACTCCACCTTCATTGCAGTTTCCCATTCAGGATTTACTTTAGCATCTGCATAAGTAGTTGGCAAATTTTTTTGTGAAACAACTGAATTGAGAGCAAAATTTATTTGCTCAAGCTTTTGTACTGCTTGTTTCCCAGATCTGGTGGATCTACCTTCCAATGATTTTGGAAGCTCATTTGGCCAAACATCCTGTAATGCGCTATAGTACCACTTTGGCCTTTTATGATGACTAGTTGGATCACTGTTTGTTTCACTAGGTCTTGTTATGGAGTCAGACTTATCCGGTGTTTGCCTTTTTAAATCATGTTCCATTTTAGTACTAGAACTTGATTCACAATCATCATTAGGAATCCAAATATTACTAGTATCAGTAGGTGTACCATCTTTTGAGAAATACGGGATTTTTTCATTTATTGTCACATCTCTACTTATAACAATCTTATTTGTAGAGATATCTAATAATCTATATGCTTTGGATTTCTCACTATAGCCCACAAACATGTACTTTTTACTTCTAGCATCTAAACCACTCATTTTCTCTTTAGGAATTAATCCTAAAGCAATACTACAAAAGATATGAAAACCACTTACATCAGGTTTTCTTCCTAACTATGCTTCTTCTAGAGTAATATCCTGCACAAATTTACACGTTCTCCTGTTCCAGATGAACACTGTAGTGTTGACAACCTTTGTTCAGTACAAAAAAAGGTACGTTCTTGCTTTGCACCATACATTGTGCCATCTCCATGATAGTCTCGTTCCTCCTTTCCACTACTCCATTCTGTTGTGGAGTGTAAGGAGTGGTATATTGTTGATGTATACATTCCTTTGTGCAGTGGTCATTGAATTTCTTGGAGACAAATTCTCCACCATTGTTTGACCTAAAGGCCTTAAACTTTTCACCTGTATGATTTTCAACCAATGTTTTCCAAGCAACAAAATTAGCAAAACATTCTGATTTCTTCTTAAGAAAATACACCCACATTTTTTTGAGAGAAATCATTAAATATCAACAAGAAATAAAAATCACCGAATACATTCATAGGGCCCTAAAGATCTGCATGTACCAAAGCTAACACACATTTTGCACTAGTATTGGGAACATATTCACTACTGACACTTTTTGAGGAAACGATGTTATCGATCATCAAAGGAAGGTCAACTTGTTTGGAAGGTTTCAGGAGCTTCCGGTGGTTTCAGAAGCCTAGACCATAGTCATTGGATGCTTTCAGGGTCTTCTACTTGCCAATATGTTCAATATAAAGTTTTGGAGGCATCGAAATCGGAAAACCCTTCATGAATTGTAAATCCTTGGCCTTATTGGAGTGGCAACTTGCACAAAAGGTTTCGAGAGTTATGGATGGATCTAGGAAACCCTGCCAACAATCAAAAGAGGGCTCATGGAGTCCTTCACATGTTCCCGATATTGGTTTTTGATTTTATCTACGTAGTTTTGCTTCGTGGCCAAAAGCTACCTGCTGCCTCATTATGCCTACTTCAGCCACTTTTGGGTTTTGGCTAAAAACTCAAGAAGTAAGCACTTTTAGCCCTTGGAAGTGGTGGGAATAGATTCATTGGGTGATTTCTAGTCAAGATCATGTGTCATACAACTGCGAAAGTCCTACTCTTGCTCCGGTAACAAAAGTTTCACCATTCAATCCCTGCTCAGGCCTCCGAATCCGCTTTTGGGAACTTTAGTTCCTTCTTACTACTCAAAGTGCACTTTTTGGAAGTACCTGGTTCTAATTTGAAGTTCAATGTGTGTTGGAGTTCTTTATGAAGCTCCAAAATGCGCTTTTACGAATGAGGGTGTTCTAATTTGGTGTTGAGTTTGCACTTTTTCACTCTGGTTCCTCATGGGAACCAAAAGTGCACTTTTGGCACTTAAGTGAGTTCCAAATTATCCTTTGTTGTTGGGCTTGCACTTTTTGGAACTTAAGTGAGTTCCTTGATTCTATTTTGAAGTTGAGATGCACTTTTTTGGAACTTAAGTGAGTTCCAAGTTCTATTTACCCATTGACATGCACTGTCTTGGTTCCCGTGTTTTAATTTGGTGTTGAGATTGCACTTTTTACTTAAGGTTCCACTTGGGAACCAAAAGTGTGCCTAGGGGTTCCTCGTGACACTCCAAAATGTGCTTTGGTTCCACTTGGAAACCAAAAGCGGGCTTTTGGAACCTCAATTTCTGTCCACAACTCAAAAATGCACTTGGGCATTCCTCATGCCTTTCAAAAGTGCGCTTTCCCGCCAAAAGTCGAGACAAAATCACTTTATGCACCTCTCATCCAACTCAACTTCATTTTATAACAAAAAGTGCATCTCCATTTGCTCCATGAACTTCATTTTTTCCTCCCATTCCCCTATGAAAACTTGTTGATGCCCTAGTGTTGTTCAAATTACTTTTACTCATATCTTGAGCTCCTATGGACAAAATATTTTGAAACTTTGCTTGCTTGTCCTCCATGAAAACACCTTTAAGCTGATATAAGAGACAAGGGCTGTAATAAAGTGGTTTTTATTCTGACGCGAAGTTTGCTGCTGTATAAACCCATGTTTTTCATAGTTCGTCCAAAAAATTCAAGTGTTCATATCTTGCAAACCCCAAGGTCAATTCCCGTGAGATTTGTCCATGAGGTCTATTCCAAAACGCCTTCACATTGATCTATTCCTCATATGCTAGAGTGAAGAGATTCATTCCATGTGATTTGGTCATGTTTTGCTTGCAAACTCCATTAAAAAACTCACCTCACAACTAGAACTTGTTTTGTAATTTCTCGCAAATCCCAACTAGAGATCTACACAAAAATTGGAACACTCATTCTTCTCAGCAACACCTTTCAAATGATTCAAGTCTCATGTGAGTTGAATGAATTTTTCTCCCGAAGTGATCTAATCAAGATTTCAGCCCAAATCCCATTAAAACAGGCTAGTTGTGTCCAGTACCTGTTTTGCCATTTCCTACCATTTCTGACGAGAGAACTTTGTGAAAATTGGAGCATTTCTTCCTCTTAGCAACATCTTTCAAATGGATCAAGTCTCATGTGGATTGGATAAGTATCTCTCATGGCGATCTAATCAAGGTTGCACCTGAAAACCTCCATTTGTGCCCAAAACAACTGAAAATATTTTTATATTTTCCCGATGACTCAACAAGCCAAATTGCCTAAACTTTGGAGCAAATGTTCTTAAAATCACCATTCATTTGATCCATCTCTTGCATGATGAGGTGGGGTATTTTTGGAGATATGTAGGACTGGGTTTTCATAGTATTCTACCTGCTTCATTGGATTTTACACTTTCCTGCTGATCCCAACAAAATAAATGTCTCAAAATTGGAGCATCACTTATTCTCTCAAGAACCTTTCAAACAAATCTATTCACGATTGATTTGGACGATTCCTTCATCCGTGGTGACTGCATCTATGTTGCAGTCAAAAGCATCATCGAGGACTAGTGTAAACACTTGAAAAGAAAGAAAAACTCATTTGCTAACCTAAGCCAGAGTGCATAAGAGGATTGTTGAGCATGATGCATCTAATTGAATCATTCGAAGGCATTCATGATGGGAACCATGGTTTTGGTGTATTCTGAGTCTCCTTACCATCTCTTATTTTTAAGGAAGTCATTGCCATCCAGTCAGTGTTTGATTCCATCCCACAAAGAGGAAGTGTTTCCATTTGGAGGATTACTATGTTGCTGTTGAGGATTCTCATGAATACTTGATACCTCAAATCCAAGAGACTCATGGTTTGATTTTTGCAAGATAAGTATTTACTAGTGTGGGAGACAAGAGATTGTGTTTGTGACAAAGAATTGATTTGCACAACCTATCATCGCTCACAAAAATGAATAGTTGAAAGAGAGCTTTTGAGGCATGACCAAAGATGATCATTCTAGATTTAGATGTGGAGCATCATTTCTAAGTCCAAGAAAAGACATGCCCTGATTAGAGAGGCATCCAAAGAAGATCCTATTCATTTGCAACATTCATCTCCACAACGAGGGAAGAGTAGAACTTTTTCCTGGATCTTCTTTTGATCACACCTTCTCTATCTTCTTATCTCTTTTTAGCATTCTATTTCCTCGTTGAGAAATACCTTTTTTAAAAGTGACTCAAGTCACTTAAACTTTCTATTTCTTTGTTGACATTGTACTTTAAGTTGAAGAGTTGCATGGGGAATGAGAAGAGTCGCTTGTTTTGGTTATAAATTGGAATTTTGTTTCCATTCCCAAGAGATCAATTATGTAGGAGCATCCAAGGTTCAATGCAATCTTACACAATTTTGGACAATGCACAGAAAGATTGGAAGGCGCACGAAAATATGAGCGGACATAAAAGAGTAAAGGAGAAGGACATGCAAAAGTTTTGGAAAAGGCCCAACGACCCAGAAACAATGCGCAGTAAAATGTTGAAGGTGGAACTCATGTAGAAGAATGGCACGACAAAAGAGGACAAAGGCATGACAAAAGAGTGAAAGAAAAGAAGTGCCAAAAAAGATGGAGAGTTGGTAGAAACGACAAAACATGTCAGTAGTTATCTGACAAGGATGCTGACAAAGATAGGCGGTTAGATGAGCCAACAACCAGATCGACATGGCATAAGTAGAGGCGCTGTAGATCGGAGCATTAAATAAGCTCGATTCAAATTTGAATCTGAGTGGGAGAACCCAGAAGCGTCTAGAAGAAGCTAGCCCTCCCAAGGATGAAATTCAAATGAGGAGAGAAATGGGAAAAGAGCAGGGTGCACAACTATAAAAGGAGGACGAGCCCACCATTTTTGGGTTGTTGAAGAAGGTGAAAGGGGTTGCCACTGAAGGCTGAGGCTCAGCATGGCTGTAGAGCCAAGGTTGTAGAATGTACTTGTGAGCACACACAATCCACTTTAGGGAAGGTCTTAGGGGAACACCATAGAATTGTCTAAAGCTCTAGGTAAAGACTGTAATCTCCATTAGAGAGCAGTTGCATCGCCGTAAAGGCCTTTTAAAGAAATATAAATAAAACATTAACAATTTTCAATCCGATGTGTGACTTTTTAGAAGATGGGGAGGACCTGTCCTTCGTCAATCAATTTTTGCTCTCTATATCATGCTATAATTCTTTTATTTTCGACATTGTAATTTTCCTCCTTTCAATAAAGGGAGGCTGCCCCATCTTGAAGTGGAGGGACTCAGTCTCGCGAACATTGACGAAATCTACATTTTGTCCTTGACAAAATATTTTGCCAACAAATACCTTATAGCTCTTACTTATTACCTTTACTCTTACAACCTTAGGATTCTAGTAAGACCCCACACCCTCTCTTTGACATAGGATTTGAAACCCTATGCCTTTGATATGAGTGTGGATTATTGTCATTTAGATCCACAATTATTATGCCCCTTGGTTCTTTCCTTGGCTTGTGTGTTGGCCTTAGAATGGTATTTTACTTATATCGTAATGTATATTATTGAGAAGAGAAAGTGGGTAATCATATTGCCCATCTTAGCTAACAAACATTCTGGTAAACCTGACATGAATCTTACTCCACCGTTGATTGAATCATATTCACATTCTATCTTTATCTCCTATCATATCAATTTCTTACCATTCGATTTTCTTTTTAGGTCCTAAGCTTCGTTTCATCTCTTATGATCATTACACCCCTTTGGGATTTTCTAGTGAGATTTATTCCATTTCGATTTTACATGGGTTGCTCATTTTACCTTTATGTGCCCACCATCGAAGGAAATCACTCATGGTGCACTTTTTCATAATCCCAACCTACGCGAACCATTTATTGTAATATGTTTCGAATCACCCAAGAAAATCCTGAGATCCTCTTTAAGGACGTGGACCAAATATGTATATCACTCCTAACAATGATGGCTCAAATGGCCGAGTGTTCCAAATTGAAGCTCCCATGGAAACAATGCAATTAAGTTAACTTTAAATCCTTCAAATAATCCTCCTATCAATAACACCAATATCCATTCAGATACTTGCTAAAATCCACCACATGACAACAACTTAGTGATTGCCAATTTGTTGGATGAAATGACTCGTATGCAAACCACTACCAGTAACATGACCCAAATGCAAAACCAAAATTTGCAAATGACATCTCAACCTCAACAAGTCATCATGGGACCTTCAAATCAATCTCCTACAACTTTGTTGCCTTTGGATGCTCATGGAAACCCGATGCACCAGCCTTTAATACACAACAAGGTTTTGCAAACATTAAGGAATGAGCCCTTAGCTCCTTACATAGCTTCCATGGATATTGGAAGAATCTCTCCAACAATTTCTTATGGATTAAGTAATCTCGCTCTTCATCTTAAAACCTTTGAAACCATCGCAAAGAGTGGATTCAAACCAACACGTATGCAACTGCCAAACTATTAGCCAAATGCCTAATGGGGTGACACATAAAAAATGTTATAATAAGCTTCCCTCTCATTCAATTTCCGAACTAGAGGTTATAAAACAACCTTCCAAATGCCTTTCCAAAATTCATCAGTTTGAAACAATTGCCCAATGAATCAGCCTATGACTTCATCAGATGATGGAAATCCATGGCAAACAAAACCAAGCATAGTCTAGACATTCAGAACCTCTTCCAAATCTTTATTAAAACTTTGAATCAGGTCCTATATTTCTCCCTCATCACATTGGAGGAGGCCCTGGAACAAACTAAGAGGCATGCCTGCCTTATGAGGAAATTTGAATAACCTCAAGAACCAATCAAAGACACCTTCAAAACAACAACTAACGCTATCAACTCATCTCAATATCAAACCATAGGCCTCAATTTCTATAATAGCTTAAATTTGAACTCTAATCTAGCCTACTATTTGGGAGTCTCTCCAAATTTAAAAGTTCACATGCATTTGATGTATAACCAGAGTAACTTCAACACCATTGGAGGAGTAGGTTTCAGTACCTCTTGGTCATCTTCATGCATGCTGTCACCATTTTAGGGAGGAGTTAAATTACTTTAGACCACATTGCTTGAAAGGATAATAATTAATATCTGCAAGTTTTTCTTGTTACATGAGGTGGAGATCAAGGAACATTTAATATTTAAACACCTGATATATCATGAGATTAGAGAGAGGTATTATTTCCATTTCAGGGATTCAGGGAGACCCTTATCCACTTTTCTTACATTCCTAAATTGAAGATCTCTAGGTTTTTTAAGAGCTGGTTACCTTTATGCACTGTTCACTTTGAATCCCTCATGTGACAGTTATGTATATAATCTCTTTTTTCACAATTATGGGATCAATAGCGTGAACTGACCTGCAACTCTGCATTGACTTTATATATACTGAACGCTGCACTTGGGCCAGAGCTATTTGGAAGCCAACTACGGTGGTGCACTGCACATAGAGAGTCGGATCCACTCTTAATTTTTCTTTGACCTCAGATGTTAGGCATGCTTCCTCTCTGCCTCCTCCTCACTTGTTGGGAATATCTCGATGCCATTGGGGATGATTCCCAAGGATTATGTTGTCCATCTCATTCTTTCGAAGATATTTTTCTATAGGCACTTAGTGATGATTTTGGCGGTTTCATCTCTCACATAGAGGACTAGTGTTCTCTCACATGTGGATGTAAAAATGCTTTTACCCTTTGCTATTCAATAATTGGGCATTTGTACCCTTTTCTGTATAATCTCTACAGTAAGTATTTCTTTCTATATTTCACTTGTTTTTTGTTAAAAGATTTGAAGGGGAAGATTGAGAGCATTCTGAGAGGATAAATCTGAGAGGACATTTATCAACAATTCATTCAGGTGGCATGACTCTATACTCGGACCCTTAGCGACAAGTTGGCCTTTTAAGGAGAACATATGTCATGTTTTTGATGCCCTTATTGTTTGTTCAAACTATCTGCGGTAACACTGGTTACATGATCTTAGATTCCCTTTGCTAGATGAGAGCTCAATCAGACCAAAATCATCCAGAGACAAGTGATCATATCCACAGAAAGGATTTGCAGGCTACGCTCTCTTTCTGAGGTGGATACTGGGGAACACTTTATTTTTAGATGCCTGATTTAGTATGAGATTCGGGCAATGTATTCTTGTTAATTTAGAATTTTTGGGTAGCCTGCTCTCTATATTTTGAAAAGAGATACGTGCCTTTGTGTCTTTACGGAGTTGTGACTTTTGGGTCCAAGTCTCTACAAGGGTCTCTAAGGGCCTAGTAAATTGATTACTCAAAATATCCATCCTTTTTTAATTAATGGGGGTGTCAAAGCATCCTGTGGCTTTGAGTAAAGCTGGTGCAATTAGCAGAAGACTAATCATGCAGTGTAGCTCCCACTATTTGAGACAGACATCCATTGTTATATCGAGACCCCACATCTGACATGGTGATTTTAGATTGTTCATAGTATCTCTCTCACTATTCTTGAAAAGGATTGAAAAAATCTGGTGCGAAATATGGAAATATTATATAATGAGCATAATTTTATAAATACACAAAAATCAACAATTACAACGTTTTTTTATTGACATAATATATATTGCAAATGGTATTTAAGGTTGTTTGGTATCTCTTTTTCGTTTAAAAACTATTATAAAAATAACTATTTTTTTTGGAAAAAAATACGGCCTACCCAGACTGAACTTATCCTGTCCGGCTGAAAAATCTGGATCCAGCTGGATTTGTTAACTATGATTCTTGTACAGAACTACATTGTTAGACTGAGACCCCACATTTTACACAGGGTGATTGTTGATCATCCAGAGTATCACTTCCACTGTTTTGATACAAAACTACAGTGTTTGACTGATACCCCAAATATGACATATGGCGGTTGTTGACCCTCCTTGCTCTCTGTTCAGATCTTTTTACCAGGCTGTACGACCTCTCTGTGACGTCTATATGTGATGATCAACTTTGAAGCTTAGGATTCAAGCATCTTTTGACTTTTTCCAACATCAACATAGATAGCCACAGACTGATCAAGGAGTGTACCTAACTACTCTTGCGACACCTGCCCATGTTGTTAGACTCCATAATGGACATAGGGTGGTTGTTGACCCTCGCACTCAACTTTGAATGTTAGGAGTTGAGCATCTTGTGACTTTTTCCAACTTAAACGTTGATAGCTGAAGACTAATCAAGGAGTGTGCCTCACTACTATTGTGACACCTGCCCACATTTGCTAGAATCCATAGATGACATAGGGTGATTGTTTATTATTTTCACACCAGTTTAAATCTTGTTAACTATAATAGTATATGCATCATTACTTGTGAGTCTGTGACCCATTCTGGCCACTATTCCTAGACGGGTCCATATTGTCAAAACCTACAATCAATATCAGGTGGTTGTCAACCCTGCTTGTGCTCAGTCCATAATCCAGTTCTTCTTACCAGGCAGTATGACCATTTTCTGACCTCGTCTAGGGGATCATCAACATTGAATGTTAGGTGAATGCAGAATGCTTTGCTACTTGACGGTAGCTCGTCAACTTCTGTTTGCCTCAAACACTATTCAAAAAAAGTTATTTAGTATTTGTATTGGTGACATATAGCCATTGATAGATTTATAAACCTTCCTATTACTTGGTGATTGCACCCTTTAATTAATTACTATGTATTCTTGTAATTTATTAGGACTGCTAGGTTGCATTTTCCTGGTCAAAATGCTTCATAGTTTTCTTTTCTATAGTAATTTGTGCCTTATGTTGACGGAGTTGCTTTAGGTGTTTCTTCTTTAGCTGCTGTAGATGACTATGCTTTTGATTTCCATTCACCTATTTTGGCCATTCATGGGCATCAATGTTATATACTCCTCCTTTTCTTCTTTCTTGGTAATTTTAAGAGTTTTGATTCACTATGGTGTTGGCAATATGGCCCACATGTCCTATATGGGCATTCTTATTAGTAATTAGTGGTAGATGTATTCCTTGGCCAATGGGATCTTGGCATATGAGCTTCTATTTTTCAATACATGTGGGGTTTGAATTTTGTTTTTAATTTAAAATCAGTATTACAATAAATGTACATGTTTAGTACAATCATCTCTGACATCTTTCATTTCATGTGTTGAGATGTCTAGGAATGTGACATTCGCTTTGTAATGCTACATAGCTGCATAAGGTCCATATGATACTAAAGTTAATCCTTGTGAAATGATATAGTGAATGCTGTATAGAAAAAAAACGTTTATGGTACTAATTCATATTTATGAAATGAGTGCTGGGAAAGTTGTAGTGAATGTGTGTGCATTTAAACTGGTCTAGTAATTCGAATCAGATTAGTTAATAGAAGAGAGTAAATAGTGTCATTTTGTTGTAGGTGGAGAAATGTGTTTTTGTATTAAAGATTGAACGGGTCATGCTCAGTGGTTCCATTATACAATCACTATTTCCTGTCTGATAATGAGAAGTTTGCATTGTGTGATGATTACTAAAATTTCTGAATGTTCCATTCCTTTTGTTTTTGCTTTCCTGGATTTACTCAATATCAAGAGATGGAGTAGGTCTAGCTGTTATCAACTTGGGTAACTACTACCTGTTATTTTCATTTTGTTGTGTTGAATTGTTGATAATTTGTCTTGCAGGTGAGAGAATTTAGAGCCGATGAGCTTATGGAATACTATAAAGTAAGATACAATCTGGTTTGTGTAACATTTTTTTCAATTTATCTTTTATGATTGACCTCAACATCAAAAAAAAGAGTCAAGACCAAACTGGTGCTTTGACGTGGATGTTTAGTTAACTCCACTAGTAGATAGAGTGACAATTTATCTATTAATATTGACTTTGATTTGCTGTCTTCTGATATATTATTGTGTCTTTTTTGCCAGTCGGACATAAAATTAAAGAAGTATCTACATATTATTGAGAGCTCCTCTGTATTTCCAGTGATTTATGACAGCAAGAGGTACATTTTAACTCTATCATTCTGTCATTACTATTGTTATGAATATAGTAGATATGGATTGAATTACTTTGTATATTCTTATATCTTTCAAGAATTGATAGCTGAGCACAATTGGCACTGGTGAATTGAGCTTATTATGGTGTTGATCAACGGTCAGCTAGATTTTGTTTCTACTTAAAGCCATCTTCTAAGTCTGGTTTTTGTTTTCCCTTCTAACATTTCCTTTTTATATATATGGGTATATGTTGCAGGACTGTATTATCTTTACCTCCTATAATTAATGGTGCTCATTCTGCAATTTCTTTGAAAACGAAGAATGTATTCATTGAATGCACAGCAACTGATCTGACAAAAGCAAAAATTGTTCTGAATACAATGGTAATTTGTTTATTTATCGTAGTGCTATTTGTTTGTTGGTTTTTAATTGGAGAAAGACAAACAAACAATCATGTAATTCCAGTAGGAATTTCTCCTCTGCTATTAGGTCTGGTTATCAGGGAAACTGCAACCTACATCTTTCCATTTCTGTTAGTATTTCTAGTGGTTTAGTAGCAGTATATGATACACCGAATGTAGATCATGGTGCTCAGAAAAGGGAAACAAAGAATCACACCAGCAACATGTATTGGTTTGGAGGGAAATATTCACAATCTTCCATTCATATCTGTGCAGGTGACAATGTTTTCAATATACTGTGAAAAGAAGTTTGAGGTGGAGCCGGTTGAAGTGATAACCCCAGATGAAAAATCTATCATTTATCCAGATCTCTCTGTGTGGAACTTGGAGGTTGATTTACCATATGTTGTTCATTCGATTGGCATTCCTCTTAAAGTAAACGAGGTAATTTTTTTAATTGTATCCCCTTCCATGTATTCTTTCAAATCAAGAATGCTTTAGTTAAATATACTTGAGAATGATTTAGTTAAACATACTTGAGCATTGATTAACAAAACAGATAAAATTCATGTAAAATTTACATATGGAAGCAAGATTCAATTGTGATACACCCACAATCAGTTTCAACTTTCAAGGTACTTTGACATATGGCTTTTTTTGGACCCAGACTTGAATAAGATGGATCAAAGTAAAGTATGCCAGATGATTTTGTGGTCATTTTGTTAACGTGATGTAGACTGCAGTTTTAACCTGTAGGTGTTGAAGACATTTTTGGACAGGCAATTTTTACACCTAATTTACTAAGTCAGCTGATACAGCTCGGATACGGGTACTGATACGAAGAATACAATAGGTGGATACGGCGATTGATTTTTTTCTCAAATGCAGTTTTGGATATGGCAGTACAAAAACTATAGCAATAAAAATTATATAAAGTCTAGCTTGATAAATAGGAATTAACCACATAGTATGCTTATAAAAATAAAAATAACCACAAAACACTGCTGACGATTAATATAATGCCAACAAAATGCCAACTGACAAGTCACAAATGCCATGACGAATATAAATTTAATTATTACATCAAAATTAGTATTCAATATTTTATCATATTCACTATGATCATATTTCTTATCATCAAGAGCTTCTTATCATCAAGAGCATCAACAATACCATGATGTGATTCATCAAAACTGTATGGGCTTGGAGCACTCCCGTTACCACTCCCTTGTGGGTCTTGCGCCACCAAAGAAGTATTTATGTCAACTAATTACAGGTGAGAAATGGAAGCATCCAAGTCAACATTCTCTAGGATTATATAGAAGGCACGATTTGGAATGTATAAACAACACCTCAACCTTTTGTGCTGCTAGCTTGCTGTTATTTTGTGAGTGAATGTATGTATTCCAGTTATGCTTAGAGGAAGATGAACTAATGACCTATTGAAGTAAAGTCAACACAAAATTAAAATTTATAAAGAACTTAAATTTTTAAATATTTCAAAGTTAAAACAAAAAAGAAAGAGAGTTCAAAACTAAAAATCTTACTTGTGACAATTTTTTGATCCCAAGAGGCTACAGGTACATGGATCCTTAGCCATGGAGGTACCACCACAAATGACCATCTTTCTTGATTTTGACCCTAAGAGCATGAAGGCTAAGATCTGTGGAGGCTATGAAACCTTCAAACTTGGCCATAACCGTGTTGTTTATGCCAGGATTGGGAAAGAGCCTATAGAACACCAACTTATACCTGTCATGTCCCTTTTTGGAGGTTGATTTTCAAAGACCTTAACCCATTCTCTTCCCATGGGTCTAAGGAGAAAAGCAAGGGGAAGATCTTAATTATGTTTTTATTGTTGTTTAGGTAGTTGTTTTCATTTATTATCATGTATCCTATTGAGAAGCCTAGCGCTCCAATAGAGGAACTTAAGTATTTAGGTAATAAAGGTATTATGAGCATGTAGGCTCCAAATACCATTTGAATAATTAAAAGCAGTTAGCTTAAGGGGTCGGCCTCACTTTTATGTTATTCCTTGTGGCTATTTAAGGAGGTCACTTGGGCACTATTGATTCATATCTTGGTGAAAGTTGGTTAGTGTAGCCCTTTTACTCTCTCTCTCTCTCTCTCTCTCTCTCAAGGAAGAAATCCCTTGGGTTGTGGACCTCATCCAAGGACAAAAACCCTTGGTTGGGAACTTGTGATGGACGAAAACCCTTCATTAGGTTTTTTTGTGTGCAAGCTCATTTGAAGAGCAATAAAGTGTCTTTTCCTTGCATGTTTGGTCTCTTTGGTGCAATAATATAATTGATTGGATTGGAGCGACCTATTTGGAGATGCATATTGGTATGTGTGATGTTCATTTGGTAAATCTGAAATTACTATCTTGTTCTCCATAATTTATAAGGCCAAGATCTTGACTTTCATGAATTTTGAAGCTTCCTAAGTTTTGATTTTTAAAGTAAATTTGTAGATGAGGGTTAATAAAAATTCATATCTCCAAATCTAGGGCATAAAATATCATTTTTCTTGCATGATATGATTGTTTGTGATATATCATAATTTTAGAGAGTTAAGTTCAACTGATTTGAAGGGTTTTGAAGGCCTAAAGGTGGGTTTGAAATCTTAAATCAAGTCGCTGCCCTAGGAAGGGTTTAATTTTCAGGTTTGCAAGGTTATAACAGCAGTTCCAAAATTTGATTTGTGAACCACAACTCAGCTTTTGGTCATTTCCTTAGTGCCCCCAAAACGGGACATTATAGTGGTATTAGAGCATGATCCTCCCAACTTGTGAATCATGGAAAGGTTCGAGAAGATGCAAGGGAAGTTAGTAAGGTCGTTAGAAACCCTTGCCGTAAATGTGGAGAAACTCGTTGAAGTTAGAACAATCAAAGAAGAAGCCGCTGTAAAGTCTTCCAAGGCTCCGGATTTGATGTTTCGCTATAGAGCTCTTTCGGAGAAGGTCTGGGATGCCCTCCCTTTTGCAATGTTTGTGGAGTTGGAAACAAAGAGAGTTGGAATTGGCACATGATCAAAAACCCAAAGAGGTCAACGCTTCATAAGGATACCGCATACACGGGTTTTGACAATATGCATGAAGAAGCGTTTGGTGAAATCGTGGAGGATGAGCCAAGAAAAGAAAAGGAAATTAACGAGCATACAACTCGAGGAGGAGAAGAAAAAGCCAAACTTCAGCCTTGTGAAAGAAAAATGGCGGATGTAACGAAATCTCTTGTTGGAATGTTCCTAACGACAGTCATAGAGAGAAGTAAAGCCGTAGAAGAAGCTTCATTAATTTAGGCCAAGACTGATTTTCGGATCAGCAATTCATAGTAGAAGACTTGAAAGTCGCATGTAGTGAGGGCTATTGATCCTTGAAAATTACAAAAATCACAAATAATTTCTGCCTTTTAGAAATCCAAAAGTTACAGTCCCTAGGAAATTCCATTTTTAGACAGCTTCATTCTCTTTGAGAACATTGTTTTATATTTATTATATATATACATAATTCATTGATTGTACGGAGGGAATAATTGTGGTAATTCTTGTATCTTGACATTGTTGTTGCAATTGTCATCTTTATCACATATCAAACTTGTATTTAATTCAAACTATTTAAATGAAATGTCAAAGAGTGTTGATGAATATTTCTGTCCATGAGGATTTTGGCTTGAATTTTGCAGGCGCCAAGTACTTCCTTCTGCTGCTCATCTTTTGGAGACAGTTCAGGTAGGGGACCCATTTTGAAAATGCTTACTAGTATGTCAAATCAGGTATGTTGTCATAGTAGAAAATTTCATATTGTAACTTATTTACCGTTTTTACATTGTTCAAAGTACATTATTGGAAGGTTGAACCAAGAGTGTAGAATCTAGGTATGTTGGATCCAAATGGATCTTAATGTGTAATAGGTCCTTGTGTGAGTACATGAAAATAGTTGCTCCTGGGGTTGGATCATAGCACATAACTAGATTTAGAAATATATTAGATCGTAGACAAGACTAAAAAATAACAATTAGAAAAGCATTAGAAAGAAAACCAAAATGGAAAAAGCTATAATTTAAATAGTGTCCATATACCTGTGACTGATATGTCCAAGAATCATTATATGATAAGTTCTCGTCCATTTTCCTCCGGTATCCAGTCCAAGGGTAAGCACTGTATTTAGCAATTCAGAACCCTTTTGCTGCTGAGATGATGTAGAAGAGAAGATAATTGTACTGGAATCTTTAATCCCACGTCGCTTCCATGTTGTAGGATCAATTTGTATGGAATCCCTTGTCTAAAATAAGGAGATAAGAAGTATCTCTTGGGGTAAAGAACGTATAGATGGTTGGGTTCAACCTCAATATTGTTTCCGCATATGGGAGATAGGTGCTGTTGTGAACTTTGAAAAGGGAAGCAGGTATGATTTTAAAACCAATGTTATTGGTAATCTCATCTTTGTATGTTTGGGAACACAAGTGGAATCAAACCTTACCATGGGAAGTTCAAATAATTCTAGGAGGATCAAGGTAAAGGATGTCTTATGCACATGGAATAGGAATAAAATGACGAGAAGCTGTCTTCTTGGCAAGACCTATGGTTTATTAGGAAAGGTAACAACTTTCTTTTTCCCTGTCCGTGAACTAGCTGATACACATGTCATTAAGAGGAAAGTATGGGATCAAAGTGGCTTGCATAATGAAGAAGACACCCGCAAGATTTATGCATGGGAAATAGGGAACTTGCTGCTCAAATATTTTGTTAAAAGAGTTGTTACACATTGTTGGAGTGCAACCCTCAACAACTTTGGTTTCTACTACATGCCTTTGAAGTAGTAAAGATAGGTTGGGTCATAAGAAAAATGCCTCTTCCATCTCGGGCCACAGAGAAGAAGATTTCAGTTGATGCATGGTGGTCTCTAGCCCTTGTCATTCTAGAGCTGAGTAAGGGAAGTTATAATTACAGCCATGAGATATTTTTCTTTTCAATTCCTAAGGTTGAGTTGTATATGTTCTCATTAGGAAACAATTCTAAAAAGGTAAATAGGTGTATGGGTATACATTGCTCGTGTAAAGAGTTGAATTTTGAGAATGAGTGGAAAGAAGGAAATGATGCTAGGCAGATTTTAACCTTTACATCCTTAAATTGGGTAAGGTTAAATCAAATTTACCATTGTGATAAGTTGCACGAGTTAGAAGGGAGCAATGAGGAGTTACTGTTGTCACCCAGAAGTGCAGCTTGATAGAGAATGGTGTGTGTACTCTCTCTTCTGTTGACAAAATTGGAACACCTCAAAGTTGTGGGTAACCTATGACTGAGGTGAACCTCCAGAGTGGGCTGGTTCCCCTGTGAATCACCTAAAACTAATAAAATTGACAAGGAAAAGGGAGAAGGAATGTGTGGAATGTAAAATCGAGGTGATACACCAATGATTTGACACACACATGTATTACTTTGCATACAAAAAATAGAAAGATCCACACACCTACACAACTCTAAGCTAATCTGCAAAATTAATTTAAAGGTTTGGGTAAGGGAAAACAATATAGGGAAGAATTTCCACAACAAAGCAATACAATATCCTGCTAAAAATGATGAAAACTCAGGAAACCAACAATATGAGAAGGCAAAATGTAGCTTTTTATTCAGAGATGCAAATACAAGCTAGGAATACCATAGTAGAACAGCTGGAGATAGTGTGTATATCTGATTTCTTCATCAAAATCAGCCTTTAAGGACCGCTGCCACCATCCATGATGTGCATGCAAGAATAAAATATATTATTTTATTCACCTTTGACTGCCCTGGAAGCACGTAAGTGCCCTGAAATAATAAAGAATCCCCTCTTTAACCCTGCTGCGTTGAAAGTTGGGCCTGCTGCATTGAAATTATGCATACAAGTGTGTTGGAAAACAGTTAAAACTGTCTTCTAAGGCTGCTGCGTGGACTTTAGGATTTGCTGCAAAAAACTTTTATTTAATTCTTTCCCCTTCTTGCATGGGGACAACAACCCTTACCCTTTTTGTCTTATCTGTTTTTTGTCCTTTTCCACCTTTTCGTCCTTGCTATGTAGACTTTTTGGGACAACTGCAATTAAAATTACTCGAAGGCTCCAAAACCTTCTCCTTTAGCGCCAACCCTTGTGTATGTAGCATGCAATCATTATAAGAAATACTTAAACCTCTATTTTTGGTGTCCCACAGTTGTTTTTAGCAGCTACTTTTCATCTTATTTTTAGCGCCAACCCTAGTATGCTTAGCTCTTTTGCATGTATTTGCACTCTATTTTTGGACACTCACTATTTTTAGTGAACGCTAAAAATAGCCACTTTTCTTCACTCTCCCAATTTCCATGTTTAGCACACGTTATTTTTAGCGAATGCTAAAAAAGCCAAAACACTAAAAATAGCCATTTTGCCAAAAATACACTTATTCATTCTTGCATGGAAAAATATGGTAACAATTATCCCACATACCCATGAGACACAAAGGAGTAACAAATTGGAGAGACCTTATTCTTTTTAATATTATTTCATGTGCAGGACCAAGGATAAAGAATGAAGGAAAAATGAAACATCGTCATTGGAGCAATCATGTCCACATATGTGCAAAGAAAGATTGTACTATTTTTACATATTTTAGAGTGGATATATCGGTTGATTGCATATTCTCAGTCCTTCTATATAAGATATGATAAGATAAGATAATTATATTAATGTCCAACAAGTGACCACAAAAGTAGGTCAATGGGACTGTACAATACAATGTAAGAGATGCCAGTGGGGAGAACTGAAGGGGTCATCCAAAACAATAAAAGAAGAGAAAATAAGAAAGAGAGGAAAGAGGAAGGAGAAGCAAAAGTCGTTGTGGCCAGAGGAGTGCAAAATGGATGGCGCTGAAGAGGAGGGTGGGAAAAGCCCGCCATTGGTCTGGTCACCTACCTTCCGAGGCCGACTGAAAGCAACTGACAATATGTCTGTGTCCAGTAGCTGAGGCCATGGGAAGACTAGAATGCCGATGTCCCCTAGCATCCGAGGCCGACTGAAAGCAGTTGGCAATATGCCTGTGTCTAGTAGTTGAAGCCAAGCGAGAACTGGAATGCTGGTGTCCAGAAGAAGGGCGAACAAGACGAGCCCTCTGCGTTCTCCTGGACAGATGCGGCCTCTGAGAGTGGACCCCCAACCGAGTGCGATCTCAAGTACCTCTAGCTTGGGAGATAGCCCCACGGGTCTTGACAGATCTGGTCCAGGAATCTTAGTTGGTATCAAGGTACGGCTTGGTGCCCCTCACCGAGGGGAGCATCGTAAAGAAAGAAGTAATCTGTAGAGTAGCAGTTTGTTTGGAAGGAGACTAAAGGGTCTCATTTTTAGAGCTTGAGATCCTCCTGTAGGAAGAGAGCAAGACACTGCTAATCCTGGTACTTAAGAATGCTGCAAAAGATAGATGCTCTTGGAATAAACAATGGAATCTCCCTTTGATTTCGTAGTAGATAGGACACTTGAAAATGAAGTGATCTTCCATTTTGATCTCTTGGAGAGAATAGAGCTGGCAAATCCTTTTAGAGCAGTCCAGCTGATGAGAGCCCACTCTGAAGTGGCCTAGGGGATTGCGAAGTGTTTGTAACCAGTGTCGGGAGATATACGCAGTGTTTAGTTTCTACCACCTTCTAGTCATGTATGAACTACATATTCAGTGAGTACTTAAGGAAAATTGTGCTTGTTTTCTTTGATGATATCTTCGTATGTAGCAAAGCACGGGAGGAGCATCTACAACATCTTGACATGGTGATGGGAGTTTAGAACAACTGTCCTTATTTGTAAAGAGATCCAAATGTGAGTTTGGTTTGAGTGAAATTTTGTACCTAGGATATATCATAAACTCTTAAGGGGTACATGTGGATCAACGAAAGATACAAGCCATACTTGATTGGCCTCTCCCATCTCCATTTCACAACTCAGAGGGTTCCTTGGGTTATGCTACTACTACGAAAGGTTTGTGAAGGGCTTTTCTCACATTGTAGCCCCTCTAACTGATTTAACTAAGAAGGGTGCATTCAGCTGGTCACTTTTAGCTCAAAGAACTTTTGATAAACTCAAGGAGGTCATGTGCTCAAGCCAAGTACTTGCTGTACCTGACTTTTCTCTTCCAGTTGTAGTGGAATTCGATGTATCCAGTGAAGGGACAAGGGCTGTCCTAATGCAAAATCAGCGTCCTATTACACTAGATAGTAGGAAACTCAATAAACATGAGCTGAATCGTCACATTTATGATTAGGAGATGCTGACCATTATGCATGACTTGGTCAAATTTAGGCAATGTCTTGTTTGTGGGAAGTTTATAATGAAGACCGATCATAATTGTTTGAGGTTCTTCCTTCAACAAAAGAACCTAAACAAAAGGCAACAAAGGTGGGTCAACAAGATACAAGCTTTAGATTTTGACATCGAATATGTCAAAGGGAAAAGTAATGCAACAACATATGCCTTGTCACAAATACCAGCATTTCATGTGAATAAAGAGCGAGCACAAGTGGGAAACATACATCGAGCCAAGGATTTGGAGCAGTTGAGTTCATCATTGCTTGAGGAAGAGCAATCTTGGGAAGGGGGGATTGTCATGTCCCTTTTTTGAGGCTGATTTTCGAAGACCTTAACCCATTCTCTTTTCATGGGTCTAAGGAGAAAAGCGAGGGGAAAATCTGAATTATGTTTTTATTGTTGTTTAGGTAGTTGTTTTCATTTATTATCATGTATCCTATTGAGAAGCCTAACGCTCCAATAGAGGAACTTAAGTAGTTAGGTAATAAATGTATGATGAGCATGTAGGCTCCAAATACCATTTGAATAATTAAAAACACTTACCTTAAGGGGTCTGCCATCACTTTTATGTTATTAAGCCCTCTTTGTGGCTATTTAAGGAGGTCGTTTGGGCATTATTGATTCATGTTTTTGGTGATCATTCATATCTTGATGAAAGTTGGCTAGTGTAGCCCATTTACTCTCTCTCTCAAGGACGAAACCCCCTGGGTTGAGGACCTCATCAAAAGACGAAATCCCTTGGTTGGGAACTTGTGAAGGACGAAAACCCTTCATGAGGTTTTCTGTGTGCGAGCTGATTTGAAGAGCAATTAAGTGTCTTTTCCTTGCATGTTTGGTCTCTTTGGTGCAATAATATAACACTTTGGATTGGAATGACCTACTTGGAGATGGATATTTGGTATGTGTGATGTTCATTTGGTAAATTTGAAATTACTATCTTGTTCTCCAGAATTTGTAAGGCCAAGATCTTGAGTTTCATGAATTTTGGAGCTTCCTAAGTTAAGTTATGAATTTTTAAAGTAGCTTTGCAAACAAGGGTTTATAGAAATTGATATCTCCAAATCTAGGGCTTTAAAATCAGTTTTCTTGCACGATATGATTGTTGGTGATATATTATAATTTTAAAGACTTAAGTTCAACTGATTTGAAGGGTTTTGAAGGCCCAAAGTCGGGTTAAAATCCCAAAAAAAGGTTGCTGCCCTAGGAAGGGTTTAATTTGCAAGTTTGCAGGGTTATAACAACAGTTCCAAAATCTTATCTGTGCGCTATAACTCATCTTTTGGTCATTTCTTGAGCCCCCCCAAAAAGGGACATTACAATGCCATTCTTTGACTTCAACATCCCTATATGGTGGCACCTTCCTCAACAAAAAAGGGTCTCCCTGCGGTAGAATCTATGAGTCAAATTAAAGTAAAGGGGATGCATGAGAGTGGTCATTTTGTTCCTCTGATCAATGGTGTATGATTGTTTTAATTTGAAAAATATTACCTTGGGATTTTGCTCTTTCTTATTTATAAAGACCTTTATCTTCTTAATCATTGAGTCGGAACCATACATGGCCGATCCATATAAGTAAAGTGGATTACAGTTGTAATGTGCCCATTGAAATTTAACAAGCGTTCTACACAAGTGCACTAGTCGTCATCTAAGATTAACATCTATATTTTTTGAGACCGCTCAATGTTGTGCTTCCTCCATATAGACCAAAGCTTGCTAATGATTATTATGCAAAGTGCTTCTTGCACCTTGATAAGTCGTCTCAGGATGATTGTGTGTGAGGTGAATCAAATCTCAACACATTTTTTGATGTTGGCACTTGTACATTGTTTCTCCCCTTGCAAGTTCTAATTCCTTGATTAGGTATTACATAGAAGTGGGCTTTCACCCGACTGCATGAGTTGTTGAATTTTCCATCGCAATCAATGCATTGCCAAAGAAAACACCCACCACCTCAAAGCTTCTCTAGCATTGTGGCATGCCTCCAAAGCAGTGAATGCAAATTCATTTGGATTGGGGTTGGTTTGCAGTGTTAGAACTTATTGTCATTGTAGTCTCCTTAACTATGCTTGCAATTTCAAAATTAAAAAACCAACACCATAAGGGAATACCAAAATTTAAAAACCAACACCAACACCATAAGGGAAAAAAATTAAATAACGACAAACCCTTGGGCATAACATAAATGAAGTCGATGGCTTTTTAAATAAATAACAAAATGAAAACAAGAATGAAAAAGCGTATGAAGATTGAAAACAAAATAAAAAATAAAACAATAATAGTTAAAATCTTTAAACCTTACCTTTAATTCAAGAATCCTCCTTTCAAGATCCTCAATCATCTTGGTAGCAAATGGACACTCCGAGTAGCATGAGAAGATGATAATGATGTTGCTTGATAAAGTATCCAACCTAAATGAGCAAAAAGAGATAAATATGCAATGGGAGGAATGAGTGGTAAGTGTTTTGATTTTAGGTTTTGTGTTTTATTTTGTCTTTTGACTTTTTAGGGTTTCATTTTATTTTTTACTTTTTTTGGATCACTCTAATGTTGAAAAACATTATTTGTTTTTCAAAAAATTGCTTATATCATGGTGGATACATCTTGGAGACGACTTGGGTGGTTTGGATATGTATCGGTAGTGGTACCATGTTCACACCAAATATGTGTTGTACTCGAATTTAGCTTTGCAAGCTGACACATCTTCTACTTAGCTAACTTATAATAATAATAGGAATTAACATGTATTTTATGGTGGATTCTTTCTTAATGCTCATATATTTGGCTATGAGAACTTTTTATTCATGTAGACTATGGTATTCATGAAAAATATATCTTGAGAGTACTATTATGAAGTTCTGGTGTTAAGTTATTCATACATCAATGCATTTTTTATCAATCTTAACAAAAAACTGCTTGGAACTTATATGTGACACATTATAATATCGTAGGGGAGATCTTGAGTTTAGCTAACAAACAAGAAACCTAATTAGGGCACAATAAGTATTTCAAATTGTTGACTATATGTGACACATTTTAAGGCCATAGGAGATAAATTGAGGTTAAACAACAAACAAGAAGCCTAATTAGGGTACAATAAGTATTTGAATTTGTTGACTATCGGTTTTTTGAAAAGGGAAATTGAGGGGGGCTATAAAGATTTGTAAGCATCTTAATAATCTCATTAGTAATGATGGTTAGAGTTGTGTGATTCTTGGAAGCTCATTATTAAATGCTCCATGTGCACGGTGAAATCAATCATTGATCTCCCATAAAAAAATAGTATTGTATCATTTATTTAATAATGTCAACCAAATATTAACTTTTAAATATTATGATAAACTTTCTTTATATTTTGGTTTATCTTTATAAGTAGCCCTTATTTGCAATCTTATTATTCATCCTGATGATGGATGACAAAATGTGGTCCGAATGAATTCTCGAAATCTTTATCTCAATCTTTTTGTAATATTGTGGATTGTGGAAGCTTGAAGTCTCTAATCTAGTTCATGTGAAGGGCTTGGAAGCTAAATTAAAAGAGTTTGTAACTCATGTGAAATTGATGTTTTGTAAAGTGAAAGACCATGTATTGTATACTGTTATGTGGTGACATGCACATCACATCTTCGAGCCATTCTGGACGGGGACGAAACATCACCATCCCCCCACCACCCCCCCTCCTGCCAGACGAAAAAAGTGGAACATCCTAGGGACGCTCCTGAAATGTCCGGTTCCTCAAGTGCAAGGGAACGCCATGGCGTCCTTGGGGCAGTTGAGGAAGGTCCTGGGGTGCTTTGTGACACTTTGACTGTTGTAGCCTACAAAATATATATATTTAAAAAACACTTTTAAAACCACACACCTATTGACACAACTACTATACTACAACACTAACCTTAAAATGCATCAAACAACTTATAAAAAGCCTAACCCACATTCATTTCAATCATGCTTGCAAGAAGCTGAAGAGGAAGAGTATTCCTTCAAAGAGTTACTTTCATTTCAATAATGACATATGTACTTCTCATGCCGATTAATGATTATATTGTAATATGTATCATTATCATGTACGCTTGAGTTATTTGTTTTTCTTTGTCACAACTCTCAGCTTTGAGGCTGCAAGATGCACATTTATTGTTGATGTATTATTGTATCACTATTAAAGCATCTCAATTCTATGTTAATGACTCAATAATAAATATTTGATTTTGGCTTGTGGTTCAGTGTTCAGGCTTTCAGCTTATCTTAGTTCATTTATATCATATTTGTAATATCTATATATTATTTTTAATAGCTGTACCCAGCCGCAGCCAGAAAAGTGTACTCAAAGCGATTGAGTAAGACCACAAGTAGAGGGCCTCAACAGGAGCAGAAAAAGGATTAATTCACATCATTCCTCTGATCATCAGGCATAAAACTGTGAGGACGCGGACCATCTTTTCCGAATCACTTCACGCATTGTGATTGTCGTGCACCATTTCACAAGTTGGATAATTGTAAAACAGTTTCATTTATTAATTTATATAGGCCTATCTATATTATACCATTAAGGTAAGGATAAGGTAAGGAGTGGAGAGTTAGTTCGCTTAATTTTATACAATTTTAGATATTAATATATTATATATACTTTATGAAATTTCATATATAAACTAATTAATAGAATTCATTATAATAATATATATAATAAAATACATTATATTAATACATATATATTTAAGTATATATAATTTTATACAATTTTAGATATAAATATATTCCATATTTTTTATGTAAATATATATATAAATTAATAAATAGAATAAGTTTAATATATTCAAAAGATTTAAACTCAAACTTTGAAGTTTAGTTTTGCTTGTTATTTGTAAAAAGTTTAATATATAATTAAAATTTTAAAATATTAATTTTTTTAAGTTATGTTAATCGTTTAGGTTTTATCATTTATGTATGTTAAAAAATTAATTTGTTAAGTTTTAATTATATATTAAATATGTTTAAGTTTTAACGTGAACCCTAAAATTAAATGGACATTGCACATTAAAAAGAAAGCACATAAAAATTAAACACAAGCAAAACACGAGTGTTCGAAACCTACCTTTGGAGTCTTCGACATGATCTCCAGCGGCTGGGACTAGTGAGCTCCAAGAACAGCAACATGACAACAACACAGACGTCAAGCTCAGCTGCTTAGGAACAATGGCGATTCAGGCTTCAGGCTTCCTCTCACACGATTCAGGATTCCATGCAAATAACAAGGGGTGAAGTTTAGTATCGTTCGCAGGAGATTTTATAAGAAAATACAAGCAGAAACCCTAAAACGCGTAAAGAAAAAACCCTAAAACGAACTTCAAAAATTTTTAGATGATTTTCAACGCTTCTCAAACACGACTTTCAACGTATTGCATAAAAATGACGTCTGGGATCCAACACGAATTAATTCACGATTTTCAACGTTTTTTTTGGGTCTTTTAAAATCCTCCGAATTTCGAATTTTATCCTTCTAATTCGCCGAATGCAGCAACTTAGCTTACATCCATTTAAAATTATATGTTATCTGTTTATTTCTTTAAATGAGCATGCAATACTTGAGTCCAGGGTTGCAGGATACAACTCTTTTATTGTTAGGGTGCTCATATCTGTGTGCCGGATACAAATATGGGTACAGAGCAGATTGGGTACAGTTCAGCTAACATACCCAACCGTATCCAAATATGAACCTGTAACTGGGTCGTATTAGATACAACTGGATATGGCATGGAGGCCAACTATAGCCCTAATTTAAAAGTTTAAAAAATAGCAAAAACAAATTTTAGAAGGCTAAAAAGATGTGAAAAACTGCAAATGACCTTCTATAATGCATTATAGCCCAACAATTGAGGTGATGGAGGTGAGATTGTTGATTCACTCTTTTCCTTCAAACATTCACATTGGCTCTGCTCAACATGCAATTCTTTTGATCTGTTTCTTTTGGCCTACTCTACTTCTTTTCTTTCATTTCATCTATTTTCCCTTGGCGTACACAACTTGCAATTTTTTGATTCCTTTGATTACCTAACTTTCTACCTTTCGTGCGCGATGGGAGTGTAATTTATGTGTAAGTTTAATTTAACGTATAAATTTGTTTATAATTAAAAATTGATAATTATTATTAATATATATTCTTAATGTATAATTTAGATTATTATAATATTTATTGTTTATGCAATATCCAACTATATCCATATCCAACTATATCCATATTATGGGGCCTTCAAAACTAGCTGTATCTGTATCCATGCAACTCTGCTTGAATCCGTGTAAAAATTATCTGTTTTATTTCTTTGCGCACGGTAGCTGAATGTCTTCTAGTAGGGCCATTTTCTGACCCATCATTAAGGTACATGACATGGAATTGCAAACTTTTTTGAACCAAAACCCGATATAGACCATGCTTGTGAGCCATCATTAATCCTCTCCATAAACTTGATCTTGTTTATGGTAAATGTCAAAAGAAATGCCGTAACCAATGTTGAAAGTACATCACTAAAATACTGATAATATGGGAAGTATCTCTTCACTTCCGAAGTTCTAGGAAAATTAACTTGATAACAATGTTTAGTTTTGGAAAGATATATTGAAACTGAAGAGTGGTATACTGTTAAACTTTGTAGTAGGGCATTGCAAAATTATGCCTAAACACAGTGTTCAGTTTTAAGGGGTTTGTCATCAAGTAAATTTTTTATTTCCAAAAGGAAAATGCCTAAGGGGTTTGTCATCAAGTAGGTTTTTTATTTCCAAAAGGAAAATGCCAGGTTCTCAGCCTACAGGGAATGGTTCTTGGTTAAGAATAATATCTATGAGTATGCATGTTCCTTGAGTAAAAATCCAGTTGATTATGGCATTAAGTCAGATTGATATGAGCTAACAGAATGGCTTTTAGAAATAATTGTTACAGTCTTTTGATGCAATACATTTCCTTTTATTTCTCCCCTTCAAGAAGCAAAATAATTCTTTCGTCTTTAAATAGAGTGGCTCTAACTTCTATGTTTATTTTGGTAATCTATATTGGCTGAGGTAATGATACATATTTTTGGAACATTACTTTGATAATCTCATCAGCTTAATGAAGGTGAAATGCCAATTGTCTATTTCTTGACTTTTGGAAACAGGTTATAAGCTTATTAAACAAGATGCAGTTGCCTGCAAGAAGTGAAAATTCCAATATCTGGGTGTCTGTACCGCCAACAAGAAGTGATGTTCTGCATAAGTGTGATGTAATGGAGGTAGTTTTCTGAGTATTCAATTGCTGTAATTATTTGTGAAGTATGATCATTCAAAATTATTGCTAGACCCTATCAGATTTATATTTAAAGAATTTAGGGGGAATATTTTCTGTTATTTATTTATATTTGAGTGTTTTTGTTTGTGTTTGTCAATGGTGAAGTAGATCAATTTTCTTTGTGAACAGGATGTGGCTATTGCTTATGGGTTTAATAATATCCCGAAGACCAAGCCAAAGTCCTTAACTCAAGGGAAGCAACAGCCCTTGAATCATATCAGTGACTTGATAAGGTTAGAGGTATGGCTGACAAGATAAACTAGTATCTCAGTTGAAGTGTTTAATATTGAGGTTATATATGGATGGTTTTAATAGCTGCTACTTATTTCCATGAAGAATGGCATCTAAATTGTAAGATATAGCTATTATTGACTAAGGCTAATGGATCGGTTAATGAAAATAAGATATTTGCAGTCGTAACCTAGTGCATGAAATCTTAAGGCAATCAAACAAAGTTTGGGGATTTTTCGTTTAAAACTAGACACACATAGAAACAAAATTCTGAACCATTAAACATTTTTTGACAGGTTGGCAGACCAAATTGGCTTAAAAAACATTAAAAGGCATCTCATATCTCTCATACTTATAATTAGAAACCACATAAGAAATAAATTTTGTGGAAATAAAGTGTACTATATGCAATGGGAGCCTTGTTGATGTAAGGAGGGAGACCAGTATGTTATCACATGGAGTTATTCATGGAAGCAGTAATGAACTGTCTCGCCTGCAATAAAGATCTGTATGTGCTAGTTCAAGATGTGAAGAAATAAAAACTTTATTTGTTGGGTAAATAGGCTATTTTCCATACAGATTATCGACCATTGCAAAACTCGCATGCTCAGTTAAGTGCTGCAGGCCTCACTTCACGTGGATAAGTTTTCTACATTAGTTCAATTCCTGTCATATACAAGGAGGGTACAACAAATAAGATTTCTGATATGTTTTCCAGACTGTCATATACCAAGATAGCTACAATTAGAAGCATCATGCTATTGGAGGAATTTAGCTGCAAGGAATACACTCAACACTGTAGAAGATTAAAAGTTCAATATGTATTTTTTTGGAAAAGAAATGCATCTTATATTACTTCAAAGAACTACAGATTTATGTCAGATATGCCATAATATTGCCTCGGTTAACAGTAGGGTTACTATGAAAATCTTTCCCCATATGCAAGGAGAGAAAGCACCCGACCCTTACCAATTAGAAATGAATGAATATAACTATTGATCTATTTATCTGGAGTTTGAACTTGCATGGCCATATCCTTTGAGAAATTCTTCAATTTTTCCTAGGCTGATATGAGAAGCGTCTTAGGAAGTTGCCTTAGACCTTGTTATCCATAAAAAGTTCATAACACAGACGAAATATATGCCAGATTGTTTTGCAGTAGTCCCTGATTATCCAGTCGCCACTTAAAAGAGGACCTCACAAAATCAAATTCAGTACACAGCCATGTTCATAATTTTTTTGCAACGGTACACATCCTGAAGACACGAGTAGTTGTTTTCTCTTTTGATGGGATGGCGGTCTTGGGCCTTATTTTGACACGACTTATTCTTTGTTGGTGATCTCGCCCATTGATTTAGGAGTAAGTGGGATTATGTTGGTAGCTAGATTTTTTTATTTGGTGTCATTGGTTGTTTTTTGGGTAGTGTGTACACTAGTTTCTTGTTGGAGCATTTCAGTGGAGTTTGACTGAGCTTTAAATCCTCTTGTTGGAGGTGTTTGACCGAATTGTGAGTCATGCATGGATATTTTGCATCCTCTCCTCTTGCCTTTAACATCTTTTTTCACTAATCTCCTGCCTCCTTTGTATGGCAACAAATGGTTGTTTGCTAGTTTTGCACCACCATATGGCAGAAATAGGCATTTGCTTGTTTAGCTTAATGTTAGTGCACATGATATGGAATACTTGTTTGATTTCGGAGCTTCTTAGTTGGGTGTGGCATTTTTGCCTGACCCAGCGTCTGTTTCAATATAATGATAGCTTTGACATCAACGTGACTCAAATTTGGAGCTTTTCAGTTGGTTGTGACATCCTGCTTTACCTAGAATCTTTGTTAGATCACTTCCTCTTCTACATCAGCTACACCATGCTTACTTTTTCATTAGTATAAGCAGCAGGATCTGAGTTTTCCATCCTTTTATCTATTTTTAGTAGTAAAGGAAGTTGCCATTGAGAGAGGAAAGTCGACAATTGCTCCTTCCCCCGATTCCCCAAGTTAATCTTGAGTGGGGATGGTGGTGTGATCATTACCAGACTCAATGCACTTTAGACTTTGGTTATATCTATTTTCCCTAAGTTAGCAATTTTCATTTAAATGCAAACAACAATTTAATGGTATATAGTAATTCTCTGCTGCCCCCTAGGTATCATCTAGCATGCATACTTTTGCATGTTTGTTATCTTGTTTTTCATTCATGTTCTCCCGGATGTCTTCTTCTGAATTTAACTAGATGAATATTTTCCCACCTCATCTCCTCATTGCTATAAATGTTGGATGGCATTGTACAATATACATGTTGATTGACAGTGTTTTTGGCATAATAATCATTTAGGCTCTTAATCTGTTTGTATCCAAATTCTGTCAGTTTGTTGAATATGTATCAACTCATTGAGTGTGTCAGTATTGTGGGCAAGGTGAATCCTGGTGAAATCTTTGAAGTTTGTAATATTTCAACATGTGATGTGGGCAAAATCTTGTGTAATCTCAATGCCGTTGCATGCAACTTCATGTGGCAATCCTGAAAACAGATTCATGTTTCCTTTGAAGGAAATGCCCTCATGAATGCCCTTTCCATAATGTCGGTGACTGCCCAGGAGGCTAGAGAAGTTCTATGCTAGCATTTCTATTTTCCGAAATTGAGAAATCGGACAAATATACTAAAACTTGACCGCTCAAATCTAAGAAATATTTCCGAAAAGAGTTCTGAATGTGTGAAATAGATAACTTGAGTTCTGGAAAGGGAAATCTAAATTTAACTGAAAATCTGAATCAACTCTAGAAATTCGAAAATGAAATGCTATAAAAATCTAGTGATGTAATGTTCGATATTTTAAATCTGTTATATAAATCTAATACTGCTGGGAACTAAATTTTAAAACCTCAAAATATTTCAATTATGTAATCGCAGGACATTGAAAACTGTATTTTCTTAATAAAATTGGACCAAAAAATAAGCTATAACAAAATAATCAAAAATAGAGGAACATTACAGAAAAGAAAACTTTCCTGAGAAGGTGTGAATTCCAACTCAGACCCAAATATCCGAAGCAGTATGGACGTTACAGTTGGCTCAAAACATAGTCGCTGTAGACTTGCGCACAGCTTCCATCCGAAATGTTGTGACGCTTCTGAGGCCTAAGGTCCTCTATGTACAAATGCTTTCATCATCATGAGTTGTTCACTCTATGCATGTCGGATACTTTCTTTTTTACTTACCATCTGAATTCGTCATACATCCTAGATGCATTGAACCTTGTCATGTTGACCAAAAACTAGGTTGGTGGACCAACTACCCAAAAATGTGGACAGTGATGTCTATCCAGCCTATAGGATAGAACTCACCATACATCCACATGCCATCCATGCCATTCAACCATCCTGTTGTGTGTGTTTATCATTTTTTCTATACTTAGATTCTTTTTGATATTTTGTTGGGCAAACACACCATACTTTGCCTATTCGGCAGTACTTGCCAAAATTTTACTTGGGCGAATATTCGCAGATAAAACTCGCCACTTGTCACAGGCTAATATTCATGAGTATTTACCAGAGAATATTCGGCGAATATTCACCGAGTTAGACCCTAAAATTCGTCCATTCGCAGGTTTAACATGGAAAACGGGAAAAACATAGGTTTAACGCTGAAAAAATGTAGTTTTTAGTCTTATAAAGGCATCATGCTGATATTTCTCTAGAGCGAGGAAGAGGAAAATGTAAATTATTGTAAATTGTAAGTTGCATAGATATGCAATTTATAATGATAATTTTGAATGACAATCATCATAAATTTATAACACTTATCAGTTGGCTATTGTATTCACATGATAATACGATTTTGTGTTGTATTTGTATTCAAATCTACTAGAAAACATTTCCCCAACATTTTACAGACTCATTTGATATATTTTGTAACTTTTTTTGCATAAAATTTACGTTTTAGAAATAAAATAATGTATTTTTAAGCTGCCGAATATTTGCCAAGTCTTGCCGAGTTAATTTTTTTGGGTTTGCCGAATGTTTGCCGAATACAAGTATGCGAACTATGGAATACGCTATGTTTATCGTGCTCTGCGTGTATTTCAATCTATGTGTGTTTAATAAATTCCAACAAAATGTTTGAGATTCGAACCTGTGATGTCATGTGTGACTATAACACCTTATTGACTGCGCTATAGTAAATTTAATGTTGTTGCTCAAAATTGCTATATATCTAAGACCGTTGGGTATTTTGAGTAGGACCCTCCAGGATGCTTGATAGATTGCATGACATGTGTGCGATACCATACATCCGACATGCTATACTTTATGCTGGATAGCCACTGACAAGGTGGACTGCCATATAAATCTCAAAATAATATGCTTGTTTACATAAAATGGGTGGCTTGGGCCCATTACACAATAATGCCATTTTAATTGGAATGAAACAAAAGGAGACTTTTGGAATACATGAACAAAGAAGAAATAGAGAGAAGGCGGATTGTACACATTTGAGATTGTGTGTCTGTCTGTTTATTATGAATGACGTAGTTACAAAACGGACGATATGGTTACACAAAAATAACTAAATACAACCTTATAAATAAGTCTTACACTCTAATACCCCCTCTTAAGGCTTATTCTCCATGTTGCCAGGAAATGGGTACAAGTCCAAAACGCGAAAACACTGATTTTCAAAAAAACCTTGGGTGTGAAATGTTACGGAAACACCTGTACTATATATATATATATATAATATATATATATATATATTTTCAAAATTTTAGTCCATGGACCATAAGAGATAAAGCACTCAAAATATTTTGTATTCATTGAAGTTCCAAAGATTCATCATTCAACATGCCTACAATTTCAATGTTTCATATATACATGATTATAATCTAGATTCTAGAATATATCATCTAGATTTTCTTCATAATCATCTGTCATACATCCATGTTTGAAAAATTATAGTTGTAACCTGCTTCATTGTATTCATTTGATTGAGGATTCCAATGGAAAATTCTATTCTAAGGAGTAGTAATATACTGAGTCAAAGCTTGCTTTCTACCCTGGCATTTCTTCATTTCCGCTAGATTCTTTCTACTTTTTTTGGATTACTATTTTGACCCAAACTATCTTTAGACTTGTTTAATGTGCCTCCTTGCTAGTATACTTTTAATGTTATAAGACTATAACTGAGCACACTGTAACTTATTCCTGGGTTTGGAAAATTCTCAGGGTAGAAATATACGCTATATTTGGAAAGATTAAGTGGAGTAACACAACAAACTGGAATAAACTCTTTCTTATAATATATAAGACGTGAAATGTCTTGGAAACTTTTCCAGAAACATCCTAGACGTTCCTGGAAACATTCTTGGTGTTTCCGAGACATTTCCAAACGCGTCATACCCGTTTCCATTTCAGGCTGGATACAAGGGGCTGGGGGTGTTTCCTGGCAACATAGCTTATTCTACATAAAGCAAAAAAACATTCTAATAAAACAAAATTACGTAATATTTAGAGGCTTTCACTTTGAAAGCAATGCTATGACTAGGTAGAGCTCTATCAAGTTGCTTCGTGACCTTCGTAAAGGTGTAGCTCCCGAGTTCCCGGATTCCACCTCCCCGAACTCTCAAATCACAGATCTCCCGAATTATTGGACAACCATCCATACTTGAGCCATCCACAAGCTCCATCAAGTTGTTTCATGACCCTCGTGAGGGTATAATTCCCAAGATCCATAATCTCCCGAACTATCTGAGCAACCATCCATATTGAGCTTCATCTACTCTGTATCCATTCTTGCCTTCAAAGTTTAGAGTATCTTTATATTGCATATTTGTTACTATCCTCACTACCTTCTACATTTTCCGGGTCTTCAACCATGGTTATATTGGCTGTATTTGACATGACTTTACCCTTGAGCACATCATTGGCTCAAACACGACGATCCCATGTTATGTGATCTCTTTTCTTATAATAATGACATTCAATTTCCCGTTATCTTTATCTGATCTTCTATGAGAGTTTTTGGTTTGGGAATGGAATGCACTTTCTTGTTGAGAATGATCTTCTACATCTTATGTAGTTCATTTTTCTTCAGCTAGAAGAGTTGAAGACAAACTATTTAATAGGATAGCTTTGGCATTCTCATCCTCAATTGCAGCTTTGATTTCTGCTAGTTGTCTGATCAGGGACCTCAAATTATTGATGTTGCTTGACATAGAGACTCCATCCATTTTGAACCTATATAATTGAAGTTTTAGGGAAAATTGGGCATTAACTGCTTTCGCTCCAAATAATTTATTTAGAGCATCCCAAATTTCCTTAGATGATTTGTCTAGGTCTACATGATGAAGTTTAGAGTTGGAGAGAGCAAGGCCAATAATAGCTTTCGCTCTATCATCTCTGTTTTACCAATCTAACAATTTTGATGCATTTGTAGGTGTTGTCTCTTTCCTGTTTACAATGCCCCACAAATTTTTATTGATAAGTTGCATTTGTATTTTCACTCTCCATGTATGAAACTTGAGACCAGAATATTTTTCTATGGGAATTTCCATATTAATAAAATAAAATAAAATAAAATAATTACAACTGTGTATTTTCCGAAATGAGTAAATAGAGAATAAAATACCAGTTCTTTATTGCAACTGTGATGTGCACAGTTTTGTGCCCTAGCACAAACAATCTGAAACTTTGTTGTCCGGATTTTTTTTTTCATGGCTATTTTTTGCCTTGGCTTGTGGACTGTATATTCACAACTGCAACTAGAACTGTTTTTGGTTCTTTGACTGGTATTTTCCCTTGAAAAACACAACTTTATATTCAACCCTCGTTTCTTATGATTGTGCCTTGAAAATGCGACTGTATGCTTCTTGGGTTCGTGTCCACGATTTTGGCTGTCTCAATGGCGGAAAATGGCTCGCAGAGTTGTAGACCCATTCGTGATTGAGTTTTTGCTCCTGATTCGCGACTCCTTGGACGACTGTGTTTGCAACACAATTTTATTTTGTGCCCTAACTGGTACTTGCGACTACACGTTTTCTGTCGTCATGAAAACAAATGTGCCCTTGATTTCATTCAGTTTGATTTAGCCTGCATGCCCGAATGGGACATATATTCCTCCCTTCTCTCTTTCCTTGCTTGGTCTTGCCCTGATACCAATGTTGGAATACACAAACAAGGAGGAAATAAAGAGAAGGCAAATTGCACACATTTGAGATTGTGTGTCCGTCTATTTATTATGAATGATGTAGTTATAAAACAGTTTATAGTTACAACTGGTTACAAAAATAACTAATGACAACCATATAAATAAGTCTTACATTCTAATAGTCTTGTAACATAGTACTTCACAATTATTCACAATTACAATATCAAGATATAGATGATGTTCATTGATACTCGACAATAGAAATGATCCAGAAATGACTCATGTATATGCATGTGTGTGTGTATATATATATGTATGTATATGTATAAGGAAATGACTAGGGAAGGACACACCATTCACTGACCTAGTCAATTAAGACTAAGCATATAATTGCCTAATTGCTCAAAGTCATTGGCGGAACTAGACTGACATAGGATTATGTTTGTCCACAAGTCTGCTACTCCACAAATGTAATAAACATTACTTGATGTAACTAACTCTAACAATAAGAGGAATTAAATACAAGAATAAATATTTTTAATGAAGGAAACATGCATCACGATAAATAAATTTTATTTTTGATTTTTGATTTTTATGATAGATATCACCCATTTAAATTTTCGTAAATCTTCTAGCATTATATCCGAGCAAATGGCTGCACAAGGGTCTAGGAAGTGGCAGGGGTATTTCTCTGTAATAATTCTTTTGTCAACAACACTATTCAGAGCATTATCGTTAATTATTTGTACACCGTTCCTAGAACCCATCTTTGAAACAATAGACACAAATGTGCCAAATGATTGGCAGCCATCACTTTACTGGACACCCCTAGAACTTTCCTTTGTTAACTACTGTATCCTTGATTCCCATCAACGTACTTTTGGTCATCTGTTTTTTCTTCTAGGATTCTCTCTTTCGAGAACTTTCCAGTGTTATCTATCTTGGAGTCTCATTGACCTACTTCTGGTCATCTGTGGACATTAATATGCTTTCTTTGTTTCAATAGTTTACAGAAACATTGTGGATCTAGGACAAGAACCAAGAAAATAATGAGATGCGGCTCTAGGACAAGAAGGAGATTCATTTCTTTCAATAGGTCCATGTTTCAAACTCAATTGTGCACCCCCTGTTTTAGATGCATCCCCTATTTTGTGTTAGGATGTATGACCTTCCCCCATTTCTCATTTCTCGACTTCTACGTTTGAAGATGACATTGTTCTCAGGTTGGCCCTTGGTGTTATCAATCCAAGGAAATACACACACAGACTGCCACATATTGTTTGGTAATTTGGGCATGGAACTTAAACTAGTAATTTATTTTGAATGGCGAAGGAAAGTAAACACATGCGCGGACTGCCACATATTTTTTGGGGGATTTGGGCATGGAACTTAAACTAGTACTTTATTTTGATTGGCAAAAGATATATCCTATTACCTGATTTTACCAGAGAGGGTCTTTTATCCTCACCTTGTTTTAGATATTTGATCATTTTGTTATTTTATGAATAAGGTAACTGATTTTTTTTCCCACAAAACAAGGAAGAGAAAACATTGAATAATTTGGGAACAAGTCCTCTGAAAACAGCTCGGTGAAATTTTGGAGAAACAATGATAAATTCTTTTTTGCACTAAAACCTCCTGAGCATGACTTAAATCCTGTCTTCAATTCATTTAATAATGGAAAATGTGTATTTAGGTGATTCACGGGATCAATGATACCAGGTTTTAAAAGAAATCTTTGTAAAAATTCTTCTAAAATTCATCTCTTGACTGGAATCTGAATCCCCTTGAAAATCAAGAATGTGACAAATTTGGGTACAAATCTTTGCAAAATATTCCCTTGCAGCGTGGAGATCAACTTGATGAAGGCAAGTGTCTCTCTGCAGGTCAAATGGATGAGATGTGAATAAAAAGAGATGAGAAACAACGGTCTTCTTATTTTTAGCTTTCATAGTCAGCCCTGTGTGTATTTTGGTGGGCTTTTCTTGATACTTATCAAAAACTCGCAGGTATTTCGAGGTTTATCGTTTTGGCTTGTTTTGGATCTAAGACGAGTATGGTCAAGTGGAACTTTTATTCTACAACTCATTTGACAATAGTTTTCTGATTGAGCTGAATGTGTTTGGGTTCAGTTAGCATCTTGAAGTACATAACGAGTTGCCTTTTTTTCAAGTATTTTTGCATTTAATTTAACTTGCAAGCTATAACTTTTTTTTTTTGATTATTTATGTCATGGCTTGTATATAGGCATTGGCAACATGAATGCTATTGACTAATTATAACTGTTTCTTGTCTTTGATTTGCATGCAGATTGCTATGGCAGGCTTCACAGAAGTATTAACATGGATTTTATGCTCTCATGAAGAAAATTTTTCTATGGTGAACAGAAAGGATGACAAAAAAATATCAGTGGTCATTGGAAATCCTCGGTCAAGTGAATTTGAGGTGAAGTTTATTTTACTGTCAAAATAGTAGAGGCAGTAGTGAGATTGTATACAAATACACTTATTTTATTGTTTGGGTTGTCATGTTTTCGCTGATGGCTCCAGCGCTTAGTGATTTGATAATATTGATTACGATAAAGTCTTCATGGTTCTGTCCTCATGTTTTCACATAGATATGCATCCTTCTATATTGATTGCAATATGTAGTATATGTCCCACAGCTATGTTTCCACATCCTTCAAGGTACATAAATCCGCAGAATAAAAATGAACATTAGTTGATTGCTTTGTTAAAAAGTTAGAAGGCATTTACATATATTTTGATATTGATAAAAATGTGTGGAAGAAACTTAAGATCATGTCATACAGGCTAAAAATGGTGTCCCCTCTCTCTAAACAAAATAGAAAACATAATGTACATACAAGGTGCTACGTAAAAAAGGTGCATGTCAAGACTCAGAACAGAGTATAGACGCTATTATAGAGTCTTCCAAAAATTGTTGAAGTAAGACTTCTGGAGAAATTCAGTTGTCTGTCTTCCGTTGAACAGAAAAATATATTTTGAAACCCAATGGAAACATTCCTGAATGCTATCTATTTTTATTGTTTTGTTTTGACCAAATATTGGAGATTTCTTTATTTTGGTAATTTCATTTTTCATTATGTTTCAACTTTTCTGCCATTCCTTTTGTCTGGTGCATTAGTAATTTTTGATATCATTTTGCTTTCTGATGTCTCCTTTCTGCAGTGAAAGATGCTCCTATGTTATGTATGGTACATATTGGCAGATGTGTTATGCTTCTGTTTGGTGGTAATGTTTATATGGATTTTTATTCTGTAGTGCCTTTGGCTTCTGTTGGTTGTCAAAAAGGACCTCGTTGAGAACAACAGTCAGGGCACAAGAAGTCCCTCCTCTTTAATGGGAGAGGTTCCCTTATTCAAAAGCAAAACTTATTTACATATATACAATGCATAGTTTCAACGTGGAACTGGGATATCATGAAAGTGTTTTAATTTAAAATGGATTACCAATACAAAAGCACAAAGGAATGAAGTAGTGGAAATGAGTAGAAAGGCATTCTCCAGAACTATAGATAACAAAATAATTCTTTATATATGCCAGAGAAAAATAATTAGGAACAAAACCATTTGCATTTGAATCAGAAGATGTTATTACAAAGACACAAAGTTCTAGAAGTAACATCTACAAGAATACAAAGTTTCTTGACATAATGTGAACAAATGATTCAACAGTATTCAACGGATAACAACGAATAACAAGATCAGATGAACAAAGAAAGGAAATACTTTTGCATTGATTGCTTCGTTACTCTTTACACTTTCCAAAATAATCCAAGTTCCAACGACCCCTCAAAATGGCGAAGAGAGCCCAATATATAATTTTACAAATCAGTTACACCTGGTAACTACTTTTAACTAGAATGTTTAGTTAAAGGGATGCTTAACGCAAAGCCCCAACTAATTACAATAAATCTGAGATGAGAAGAGAAAGAGGAAGAGAAGTCAGGAGGAGACGACAAGTGTTCATGATTAGGGAGGGCCCACTGACTTGAGGATCCGCTGTCTAAACCTTTTCAAAGCCTCTGCTATGTCCCTGCCACGTGGAACTGATGTGTTGGTAGTAGCCTGGGTCCAAGATCCGAGACATTTCTCCATCTCTTTGTCGAATTCGACGTGCGTATGATACTCCTTGTTTGCTTCTTCAATGGCAGAGTAGAGAGAGCAGATTTCCTTCATCTTTTCCTTAGTGATGGAGTCCTCTTTGAACAGATTTTCTTTGACAAAAGCTCTAAATTGAGCTTTAATTTCCTGCAGGGAGAGAGGCACACCTGAGGTCTCATCTTGGAGGTGGCAGTGAATATCCTTGAAAAGCAACAATTACCAAAGTCTTGAAAGCTTCTCCCTTCTGCCAGCTATTCCTTAATTCTCCTAAGGCTTCCTCCAGCACTTTGATTTTCCATTCTACATTGAAAACCCATGATTTTGACAAATTATCTTTTACATCATCAAAGACCTGGTTTGCCATCAAAAGGTTTTCATCAGTCTGACCCATGAGGCGAAGGTCTACTATGCATCTACTCCATAGTTTGAGCTATTTATCCATATTTCCAATGGTGGAGGAGAGCTTCTGTTGTAAATTATTTACCTTCTCATTGATCTTGAAGGCCTCACTAATGAAATTCAACCCTGCAACAAGCATGTCATCCACCATGGCCTCCATAGCCCTCCCATAGATGGAGTACTTGTGTATGTCCTTGATGCTTTGAACTTCATCTTGATTGAGGATCACAGGTGGTGGAAGAGCAGTCAGGGGCATGGGATCTAAAACTTTATCTTTAGATAGCGGCGACTTAATGAAACTTGAAAGCACTTGAGCTTGCTCCTCCATCTGCTCTATAGTTTGCTGCCCTTTTTCCACCCGCCCAATGACCCTAGTGATTGTTTCTTGAAGGTTGTGTATTTCACCTTCAGGGGTAGACTCTCCCATTGAGATCCTTGAAAGTTCTAGATCAAAACATTGCAAATCCTGTTCTGGTTTATCAACCTTGGGCTTAGCTATCTCTAGGAATTGCTGACCTTGGGCATCAGATACTATTCTTGAAGTGGTCCTGGCTTTCTTGGCAGGAGCAGAAGGATTAGTGCCTAACAAGGTTGCCACAGCATCAAAGTTGGGTCTTGAGATACGAGAAGAGGATTTCCTCTTCCTACTATCAACAAAACGCTGCACCCATGTAAAAGAGGAGGAGGAAGAAGAAGGGGGGGCAAGAGGACCAAGAGAAAGGGAACTCATGGCACTCAAAGTATGTACTGCTGTTGCTTCCAGTTGAGATGTGAGTGGGGCAGCTAAGGCTTCTGGAACAAAGGAGTCAATGGTGCTTGGAGGCTCAGTGCTTTGAACTTCTTTCGTTGTATCCATTGGGGTTCCTGAAGCATCTGTAGGAGTTGGTATTTCATTATCTTCACTCTCACTGAGAACAATGATGTTCTCTGGCCCAGAGGCCAGTTCTGAATGCTTTGGTAGAGGATCTTCGTTAACGGGCTCTTTCTTAACCTCCTTCACCTTCTTTTGATAGACTTGAGTAGAGGAGGAAGGAGTGGAGGATGCAGGTCCTTTACTTGATGAGGCAGGAGGAGTCTGTACAGGAACCTCTGAACTGGGTGTTTGTGCCTCCTTCCTCGGTGTCGAAGTGTCTTTGGAAGAGGATTCTCCTGTGTTCTTCCTTAGCTCACGAATCTTTCTATCCACCCAGACTTTGGTTCTTACTAGGACAGGAGCTAGGATCTCGGCCAAATCATCTTTTTCTTTCTTAAACCAATCCATGTCCTGTATAGGAGTATGCTTGATTATGGTTTCATACTCATATGATAACAGGTCTTTGTTGTCATCCTGCAGCCCTTCAAGGATTTGATACAAGTTAAGCTCCTGTATTAGTTGAAGGGGAAACCTGCCATAATGTCTCCTCGCCTCAAAATCATCTGTGCAGTCAGCCCAATAATCTTCAGTGTCTGCCCTATGATGGTAATTGATTATGAGATTCTGTTCAATAAACTTCTTCAAATCGAAGCAGGTTTTGGGCCTGAAGAAATGGACAGTGATGGCAGCTAGGGCTCTTTGTATGTTTTGGGCATCCAGAGCCGTCTTGCATGTGTAGTTCCCCAAAGATATGGGGAAGTGTAGACCAGTGATTTTCTTATCTGTACAAGTTCTGTGCAATTTGTCTAATTGCCTGCATACCTCAATCAAGGCCATTTTGTCATTATAGAACACGGGGAGCTTGAGAGGGGTGCTCTCATAGCCTGCCAGCTTGATATAAGAGAATCTTTTGAATTGAATGAAGTAAGCTTCGTACTTCGCTATCAGGCTCATGGCTTCATCTGAGAATCTCCTGGCAGTGTCACTTTCCAGAAGTCTTACAATATACATGGTGAAAGCATCATTCACCCTTGTGAAATTGTGATTGTTGGTGTTTAGTGTGAACTGAGGGCAGTAATCATATATGGGATCATCTTTCTGAGCATCAATGTAGGTGAAGCCAAACCATTGTCTGGAAGCTGCAAGGGTATACATCAAATAAGAAGTCATGTAGAACTTCTTAGTATGCTGCACATTGGAAAGCTGATCTGTCAAGTTCATGCAGATAATCTTTGCCCAATTGATGTTCTGAGTACCCTCACACACAATGTTGATGAGCGGGCACATCTAGAAGTGAAACTCGTTAGTAGAGGGCAAGCCCATGACCCGTGCTAACAGGATTATGAAATCGGACAATTCCTCATTGGAATCAGACTTGAACAGAGCTTTGGATAAATGGGACGCCCCTTTCTTAGGGTTCTTAAGCCATGATTTTGCCACTCTGGCCTTGTATTTTTCACTATCTTGGTCAAAGAGTGCCTGTGCTTGGTTTTGGGAAATCACAATAGAGTTGTCCATTTTTGGGATTTTTAGGGCAGCAAAAATGGCAGCAGCGTCAAGCTTGGCGATGAGCTCCCTGTGTATATTTGTTAATTCGCTCGAGCCGGGGTTGAAGTGAGCCCCACAGGCAAGCACCGTCTTTGCACATTGCAATGAGATGGGAAAACCAGCAGCAAATGCCAAACCGCTATCATTAATCATTTGCGCCATTGGAGAAGGGTTCGGGTCTGTCAACCTGGTCCAAAAATCGGCAAAGTCCAGGTGACGAACTTCACTATCCCCGATATCGGGAACGACAGATTCAAGTGGGGAAACCTCCTTCTGGCCTTGGAATTTAATCTTCATACTTAGAGTGTTTGGAAAGGCAAATTCACAGTTTGAATCCGAAATGAAAAATGCAGGGGAAATGGGGACGTGAGCAAGGATTTCAATCGCAAGAGCAATGAGCAAATGACACTGAGAAGCAGTGTGCAAAAATGCAAGGGGGGGCAGTCTATTAAATAGCCGTTTAGGAGAGAGAAGGTCATAAATGCGCGTTAAATTCATATCCACCAACTCAAAAAGCAAGCATCGGGAAGAGTGAGAAAAATTAGCCCGGATGGCCTTTGGTATGTTTGGGACACGCGGGACGCGAAAGCGTGATGTGGGGACAAAATGCTCAAATGCTTTTGGGACATGAGGGACGAAGGTACGCGAATTGCACGATGCGCCCGACGTGGGCGTTTTGGGAACAGAGAGCCCGAGTGAACTTGGGACAGTTGAAACCAATAGTTCTGATGGGCCTGCAAGAAAACAAATTTCGGATGAAGCGGCCGATCGGCGAACAGGGAGCCCAAGTGAACTTGGGACACATGGGACAAAAATGTCCAATAGACCCGCAAATCACACAAATGACGCAAAAAACGCAGGATTTTCCTAACTTTATGACTTTACCTCGTACTAGAACATCAGAAAAAGGTGTTAACTCAAAATTTTACAATTTTGACTTTTAAAATAGGGGAAATTTTGAGAGGACAACAGCTTCCTGACAGATTATTCTTGGTATGCCCTTCATTTTTTTGCGGAAGATATAGCCGTGTTTTTCTCTGCTAAAGTAAATTGGGAATTTTTACATGATGTTAGTTTTTGGCCACAACAAAGCCTAAGAATTTCACTGTCTCCTTTCGTATGTCCTGTTGTTTTCTTTAACTTGAAAATGGTGCTTTGAAGAATAATGTGAAGTTGCATACATGTCTCCGAACAAATATATATTATCTCAGATCTGCTTTATTACAAAGATTAGCATCCCTTAGATATTGGATTAACATTTCCTTAGAAATTATTTTCCTTCTAATGGCATACTTCTCCATTTAATTTGTTGGTTGTTGCTCTATATTGGGCTGCATGAGCTGTAGTTCAATGCCAAGTATTTTGATTTGCGGATAAATCACTCTTACAAATTACATATCAAAAATTGATGTTTGATCAGTCTTTGATTTCTATTCTATATAGTGATGACAAGGAAGAAGAATGTGATGTTCATTGTATTTCTTACAGATTGCTCGAACAAGTCTCTTGCCGGGTATTTTGAAAACGACGGGACATAACAAAGATCATCCTCGGCCTATAAAGGTATCACAATTAGTAATGTTAATGTAGACATCAAGGAGACAACATTATGTGTTAATGTATTTTCACTTTTGCAAAAAATCATCTGTGAATTTAAATTTATAGCATCACCAAGTAAAATAGAATGGTTTAGGTTTTCGCAGACCAAATGAATTGCATAAAAACATCTTATGGTTGCATAGATATATTGTATAAAGCAAGAATGTTTGAGAGTTTTGAATTTAAGGGTAACTATACATTCTCCTAAACCTACTTCCTCTCCTTTATTTTTTCTTACGAACAAATTCTATGGTGACTGACTAAGAAGGTATGTGTTAAAAGGTTAATTATAATTTAGCTCATAAATCTGGATAGCTCTGGCTACCAAAAAATAATATCATCCCCTTGTCAAAAAGGAGCAAAGAGGAATTCTCTTGTATGCCTTTCGTAATGGTCCCAAAATGTTTTGACAAACCCTCTTGTTGCCCTCAGATTTAGTTTTGTTCGTATTTGACAATCTGTATTCTATTTGACAGCTTGGGTCAGCCTTCAATTCTTTTAGTTTATAACGGATAGGGAGTTGGCCAACCTCATATCTTAATTATTTAATAATAATTATTCTTGCTGGGTGGCGTGGTCAGAGCTGTCACTTACAAGCTTGTGGTTTGTGACGGGTTATTGGGTTAGCTTGTTGCAAGCCCTTTGTTTTTACTTGAAGCCTTTGTCTTTTATTGTTGGACTTGTGGGCAAATATTTTCAATTGTCTGGATTGACTTGTGGTTTGAAAATAGTTGGGAACTATGAATAAAAGAATAGCAAAATCTGCAGGTAGTGGTAAAACCCAAACTTTACCCGAGGAAACAAAGTTTGGTAGAGTTCTCGAAGGTTTTATTTAGATTGTTCCGAAGCCAAGCTATTCTACAAACAGTGTTACACGGTGATGCATCCCCTAGATTTTGGTGATGTCCCAGACGTCCCGAACATTTCGGGGGCTTGTAGACTTGGAGGAGACTTCCCTAATTTTTTTTTAATCTTTCAAAAGTTTTTTGATGTTTTTACTTTTAAAAAACTGCTATTTTTGCCAATAACATTAAATTATAATCTTGAAAATACCTATATTATATTAAATACAGTATAAATCCCTAAATTTGATTGAAAAAAGTTAAAATATTTAAATATTATTTTTAATATATTATTTTAATAGCTGCCCCCCTACCATCCCCAAAATTTTGGATTTTATTTACCGTACCGAAATCCCCATCCCTCCGTCCCCTTGTCTAGCCATCCTCGAGACTTAGATAAGTATGTCTACAACAAAGAGTGGCTTTGTTTAGTAGTAGGCACCACCATCAGAGCATGTTAGATTCAGTGTTTTAAAAACCTGCCAGTTTGACCGGTTCAACATCTTTAGGCATGAACCGGTGAATAAACCGGACCTTTTCGACTGGTTTGGTACTGAACTGGCCAGTTTCATAAGGAACCGTCTGGTTCGGTACCAAACCGGTCGAACCGGTCCGGTTCCAACCTGAACCTGCCTAGTCATGGCAAGTCGCATTTATACGGCGCTAGGGATAAACAATTCAATTTTTTAATTAAAATTTCCTGTGATTCACGGAAATGCCAAAAAGGGTAATGTTTCTCCCCTGAAACGTTTCAGAAATGGAAACGTTTCCGAAACGTGGCATACAAATTTCAATGATGAGTCATACGTAACCATGTTGAATGATGAGTCATGACTCATTAGAAGTTCAAATTTCAATGAATACAAAATATTTTGAGTGCTTTATCAAATATCTCTTATGGTCTACAATTATAAAATGAGTATTATGCATATATATATATATATTTTTAATTTTTTTATAATATATTGTACGGACGTTTCCGATAATGTTTCATATACAAGGTTTTTTGAAAATTGCCGTTTCCGTGTTTTGTATCCGTTTCCGTTTCCGTTTCCTGGCAACCTAGAAAATTTCTGCTTTTAATAAAACCTAAATCCTAATTTTGTGCCATTTTGCTATAAACACCTTTCTTACATGTTATATAGTATATCCATGAGCAAACTTTGCATATTTTGTGTGTAATTGTTGGAATCATGCTTTCTAAATTTCTAATCTTTCAAATATATTCTTTTCATTAAAAATATAATTTTTATGTGTTTTTAGTAAAATGGTTCATAAAGTTTGAACCGGTCCAGTTCCGGTTCTGTTCCGGTCCAACCCTTGACCGGTTTCAAGTTCAGTTCTGATTTTTAAAACACTGGTTGGATTATGACAGTTCATACTTCATGGTCTGTTTCTTTGACTGCAAGAGGTGGGCAAAGGTGTGCATGGCATTAGTATATCCATTTCTCTACAGATGCACGAAGAACGAGTAATTTCTGCAAAGCTCTAAGCATGAGTATCCATTATAGGAGTGCAAATAGCGAAGGATGCAGGCCTAGGTTGCAATGAAAATAATTCTAAAGAAGACATTGGATCAACCAAATTCGGCTTGATAACCACATTATTATCGAAATAAAAAATTGTGTTGCCATAGTGTCTCTGTGTGCGTAAGGGGTATATTTCGCTGGCTACTCTAGAAAGACATTACACTGACCTTCGTTTTTTATTGGAAACAACTGAGTTACATAGATGCCTGCATCTCTGCCCTTGTATTGGGATTACAAACAGATTACAACATTAAATTATTAATGCTTGTGGGATTTTTACTTGTTCCAATGGGGAAAGAGGCAAGAGGGTGAGAAGCCTAAAGTGGTGGATTACATTCACCGTTTTTTCCCCCAATAATAAATGCGTACGGTGCTTGTGTGCTAAGTGGGTCTCCTTGCCTTGTGATTATTACCAAAAATGCTTGAGGAAAAGATGTGATTATATTAATGACTACCCATCATGGACATCTTGAGTAAAAATCCCTCAAAAATTAATAATTTGATTAAATTGCTCATGAAAGCCTCCAACTTAACATAAAAGACATGATTGTGTTGTTATTGGGTTAATCCCACATTGGTAATAACTGCGAGATAAGGGTGGTATATTACACTTTACATGTTCTAAAAGCTTTTTGCCAAAGGAGAAAGATGCAAGAGGGTGAGAAATTTAAAGTGGTGGATTATACGCTCCCTTCACCTATTAACAAATGCTTACGGTGCTTGTGTGCTAGTCTCCTTACCTTGTGATTATTACCAAAAATACATGAGCAAAATTGACACTATATTAATGACTACTCATGGTGGTCATCTTGAGATGACTTAAATACACATCAGTAAAAAACCCTCAAAAATTCTGATCTAATTAAAGTGCTTGTGAAAGCCTTCAACTTAACAGATTACAACATACTGAATAGTTATCGAAAATAAAGTTGTTTAATCACTCATCGAACTGAAAATTATTTATGAAAAAGGTTTGATATGATATTAGGAGAATCTAAACCATCACTTCGTTGGATTATCCGTTGCAAGCCTATTGTTCCTCTATCTAGCATATAGACTTAATTAGTGACCACTATTTCCTTCTCGGAGCATCTTGGGGCTCATCACTCATCTCCTCATAGTATGTGAGTGGGTTGATACCATTTCTTGGCAAGACAAATTTACTTTCATGTTTCTATGCTAGTTTGGTTGGAGGCATTCTTTGTTTTTTTAGGTCTCCTTGTTCTTACAAATGGTTGGTGTATTGATCCACCCCGTCCCTTATTTTTTTTGGAGCATGTGCCTTCCTCATAGAATTTTTTGGACCTCCCATTCATCTTATTTGGTTGAGGGAGATAGGATCTTACGATTACATCACCTAAACTTCTCAGTCCTATGTTTGCCTCATGAAAGAATTTGGACAATATTTATTTGCCTCCTTTTATCTTGATCAGAGTTGCCCAACCTTGTGTATGGGATTGGGTGCCTAAGTTATTTTTTAACAATCCTGTACATTGCCAACTTTTTTCATCACGAGCATTTTGGAGCATGAAATGGCCATTATCTACTAAACTCATGATGAAAGGTACAAAGTATAGATTCAATAGCCACCGCGGTCTGACAAGGGCTTCGTGATCATCAATTAATCCTGTGAGATCTAAGATACAAATAGGGGTGAAATTTACTTGACAATGTCTTTGATATCTGCACTTCCATAGTTTGATGGGTCTTTTGATCCCCATTACATATGCATTTTTCACTTAAACCATTATTACCAAAGTCTCAGGGATTGGGGGGACAAAGGGACGAGGTTTTAGGGATGGTGAAAATTTTCCCAAATTTTGGGGACGGCTATCAAAATAATATATAAAAATTAATATTTAAATATTTTTAACTTTATTTATTGAAATTTAGGGATTTATACTATATTTAATGTGTTTTAGGTAAGTTTTGAGATTAGAATTCAATGTTTTTGGTGATCATAATAATTTTTTTAAACTAATAACATCAAAACTTTTTTATATTTTATTTTTTAAAATAGGGGACATCCCCTCCAAGTCCCCAAGTCCTCTAAATGTTCGGAACGCCGCCAATATCTAGGGGACATGTCCCCTCGTAACATTGACTTAAACCAATATCTAGGGGAGTGTGATTTTATACCCTATATTGCATTTTTGATGGATATTTTTTCTAAAATTTAACTGCATTTCATAACTTCAAAGAACACACTTACATTTAGATGTTTATGTAACAGGTGACAATTTGCAACACACTCATATACGACTGCATCAAGGGCAGTTAAAGTTAAATAAGGACTCTTGAGCTAGCTCTGATCTTAATAGCTTGTCTTAAACGTTGATTGATAATAGCTTATGTTTCTGTCCACTTCTTATTCTTTTATTGATAGGGAGTTTTTTATAGCCAATTTTATTTTGTGTCTATTGTATTTCTTAATACGAATAATCAATAGAAATTTTGAATCATAGGTGCTGCATCTCTTTTTTGTGGCAGATATTTGAGGTGGGTGATGTTGTGATTTTGGATAGTGAGAAAGATGTTGGTGCTGCAAATCATCGTCAACTTGCTGCTTTATATTGCAACTCAAATTCAGGATTTGAGGTTCTCTCTCTCTCTCTATCAATCTATTTTTCTTGAAATCAACACCAATAAGTAGGTCTAATTTGCAAATTGGTAGGGGCCTCAAATCTTATGAAGAAAATAAAAAGATTTGTTGGGTTGTTGCTTAGTCTACTGACCAAGATACTCTTGATAAGTGAAATGGAGATGTTTTAAAAATGCTCAAAGCTATTTCATTTCATAAATTAACAAAGTAGCTGCATCATATATATCACCATTATTCTATTTGAATGTAGGCAATCCTCTATGCTCTTCATTTTGATGGCGCTTATTGATAAAGGGACTTCTTTTGAGATTCTGTCGGAGTATAGGGTTGTGTCAGGAGATTGTTTCCATGCTTTTGGCCTATGATATTTAATTAGATTCTGATATTGATATGTATCAGATTTCCTTCTGTTTTCATCAAACTGATTGGTTACACAGGTCTTGCCTGTAAATTGACATCTTTAAAATCCTATTCAATCATAGTAACTTGGTAGGAGAGAGCAAATAACCTCGCATCCAATTCAGGATAGTCACGGACTAAAATTTGTCCAAATAACTGCTGAAAAAGCCATTTCCCAATCCATTGATATATTTCTTGCATGTGGCTCCCAAATATTATGCAGTTTGCTGATTTTCTTGTTGGTGCACATGTTTTTGTGTTTTTGGCATTTGCATAAGTCTGTGTCCTGTGTCTTTAGCAATATTTTTAGTGCAAAAAGCGGATGCTTTCTTCAAATGAAATTGTTAGGGTATCTCTTTGGACTCTCAGCATGAACAATATATGGTCTTGTGTGTATTCTATTGATGTCAATTGTTCTGTTTTGATAAGAGACCTCGTCAGGGCATGTAGGTTGTGCCAAGCTTGAGCTGATTTGGGTTTTGTTATAACTTACCTATCTTGTGCTGGGGTAATAGTCTTTATTATTTAGTGTTGCAGGAAGTAAAGGAAAATCAAGTGTCTGCCACCAGGAGAACCACTCTATATTGTCCTTTGTTCAACATTTTCCTAATCTTTATTTTTTTTATGACTTTGTAGTGAACATATATATTCTCTTTTCTTATTTATCTATTAAAAATGTAAAATATATTTTGATTTCTGTTTGCTTTGATAAATAATGAGCTGAGGGTGAAGTGCTTTTGACTCCATGAGTTTTGAATTACTCATGAACTTTCTCAAATGTTTTCCAACCCTCATACAGATGCAACTTTTTCCAACTATTTTCCACGATTCATAGAAACAAATATCACTACTTATCTTTTCCAAGTAGTTTCCACCCCGCATATAGATTTTCTCCCTAAACATCCATGAGGACTGTATTATTTAAACTTATATCATGGTTTCTGTTATTTGTCCAATCCACACCTTGCTTTTGTGTATGATATCAACTCTTAGATAAGGGGGACGATGTGAAGTGACTATCTTGGGCAAGGAATTTCGCTCCCGGTGTTTGGGGAGGCAGTGCTTGAAATCCAAGAAACTCAGATCCCATTCACTCTATGAATACTTGAATGCGAATACCAAACGGGGATATCCCTGATGTGCTATTAAATATAACTAATGTAATCTTTTGATTCACTTTAAAGGCGTATTGCGTAAGCTGAAAAAAGGAAAATAAATTGGCAGGCTTTTAGATTGTTGATGCCTTATTTATTGGGTTATTGAGTTACTTCTTGTGGCAAGAATTTGCAAGGAAGAAAAGTGTATAGTGCACATATAAATGATAATAAACATTCAAAGAACATGTCATTGACTGATCATATAACATGAAGATATAATGCTCAAGGGGTTCAATGAACATGACATAAGACTTACAAAACCATAACAAACATCACCTTTATCTCACATTCCAGAATCACAAGGAAGATAAAAAATGTGATTTTTGAAGGTAGCTAGTGCAAAACAAAGAAAATACAAGCATGCATTTCTAGACTTGAATTTTTTCAAGGGTCATTCGCTGCCAGGGCACACAACTTGTCAATTTTTAGTCACAGCCAGTCATCTAGGGCACAAACTTGACTAGTATAGTTTCCTTTCTTTGCTTCAAAAAAATAAAAATAAAATCAGTTTTTAAAATCTTGCTAGATCAATTTGTTGGTCGTTCTGTATTTTGGGAAGGGGTTATTTTCTGAGGTATTTTGTCTGAGAATGGAAATTCCTTCGACAAATAGTTTGGCCTCAACTTTCATACTTGGAAAGTAAAAATCTAGATGAAAGATAAATCAAATAAGTTAATGCAACCATTGTTAAAAATCCACCAGATGGTGAAAATGATGAACTCAGTAATAGATAATATGTATTTTAAAACAAGCCTTACAATTTGAAGATAGTAAGGGATCTGATGTAGGTAAAATTTGGCATGGATGGTTATCTAGATAGTTTGGGAGTTTGTGGATATCGAGAATTTAATCTTACGAGGGTCATGAGACAACTTGATGGAGCACTGTGGGAGTAACTCAGTAGGGATGGTTATCTAACAATTCGGGAGTTCAGGAAATGGAATCCAGGAACTTGGGAATTCAACTCAGGAACTAGACCTTAACGAAGGTTAGGGAGGCAACGTGATGGAGTTTTACTTGGTCAAAGCATTGTGTTCTGAGAGGAAGCTTCTAAAGAATGCGTGTTTTTTTTGGTTCTATTACCTTAATCTTGTGTCAGTATGTTCTATAGTGTATAAGAGTGGGTATTAGAATATAAGGCTTAGTATAAAGCTTACAAATTAACATTGTGTTAATATTAGTTAAGTTTTAACTAATAAACGGTTGTAACCACTTCAATCATTTTGTAACCATCTCTCACATAATAAAAGGATAGACACTAAATGATAACATGTGCAATCCAGTTTCTCTTTATTTGTTCTTTATACATTCTAATAGTTCTTTATTCTCTCTCTCTTCGCATATTCTAACATCACCTCTCAACCATCCCATTTGGTTGTGGGATATATGGGCTTGTCAACTAATGATGAAAACCCTCCTTGCTGCAGTAATCCTTGAACCGTTTGGAAGTGAAATCTTTCCCATTATTGGATTTTAGTGTTTAGATCCGTTTACTTGTCTGGTTTTCCACCAACACCTTGAACCTTTCAAATAAGGAAAAACAGGTAAGACTTCTTTTTCAAGAGGTAGTCTCACATATTCTCGGAGAAATCATCCACTAACAACAAAAAATACTGAGAATTGTAGGTGATTTCCAAGATGGCTTGCAAAGATATGCATTAATAGGATCTAAGGGCCTCTTTGCCTGCCAAGCACCTTCAGTTGGAAATGGCTTCTGCTTTTGCTCGCCAGCCAAACATCGTGCACCACATATATCCTATTTTTCATGGATAGTTGGCAAACCAAGAAACGTGTTGGTTTTGTTGAGTTTGGCTAGATATTGAAGGTTGAGATGTTCAAATATTTCACGCTAGAAGGTGTTGGCATTTCCTTTGACAACTAAGGCATGCAAGTTGACCGTCACAGGGTCAACAAGCCTATAGAAGCCACCTTGCCCAATGCATAGGGCTACGACCTTGCTTTGTTTTACATTAGACACTACACATTTGTTACCAATTAAGTTTACAAAAATGTTGGAATTTTCAGCTAATTGACTAGTAGATGAGAGATTTTTATTCATTTTGGGAACATATCTAATATTTTGAATTATGAATTTTGTAATATTATTCAATAGGATGTTGATATCCCCTATCCCTTCCACTGCATGTCAGCTTCCATCACCTAATGAAATTGAATCAAAAAAATGGAATTTGTGTGAAAGTTTACATACCGGTCTTTTTGACATGTGAAGTGTCTTGATGATGAAAGAGTCAGATAACCAACATCTAGTAGCACTTTCAAGCAAGCATGACAGCACACTTCTCGTTAGATTTTCTTTCAGCTTCAACTGCTGCCACATTTGCCTATCCCTTATGCTTTTTATTATGAGAAAGGGCATCTCGTCGCTTTCGACAATCCTTCTTAACATGCCCAACTTTATGACAGTGGTAACCCTTTACTTGGAATTTGGAAGATCTAAATAGGGACGGTGATAGAAATAGAAATAGGGGGGGAAGAGGTTTATCCTTCAGGATGATGCTTCCACTTCCTTTTGGATTGAGTGGCAAAAACACTTGTGAAACATTGGTTCAGTTGTGTAGACATAAGATTAATTAGAAGGTAACAAATTTCAGTTTGGCATGCCATACAAACTCTGATTGGAGAGGTTCAATGGATACTCAGAGGTCTACCACCTGATACATATTTACCTTTGGTTTAAGAGTTGTTTCATGGCAGAGTAAGCTTTAACACAGTGTAGCTATATCTTCCACTGAAGTAGAATGCAAGGCAGTTGACAATACCAATTGTGAAGCAGTTTGGCTATGTTAGATTTTGATTGACATTCAACTTCTACAAATGACACCTACTCCACTCTCTATCTTCTGTGACAATCAAGGTGTATTGAAGATGGTAAAGAATCTGGTTTACCATGCTCACACTAAAGACATTGAGATTCATTATCACTATATTTGTCAATTGGTTGATTCTAGTGATATCTCTCCTCACTTTCGTGAATCTTAGGGGCAACCTGTAGATCTAATAACCTCTTGGTCCTATCGTGTTTTTAAAATTTCGGGACAAATTTAGGAGTTGTCTACGGTCTAGTCATTAAGAGGGGGGTATTAAATATCTTTCATATGGCAGTTATATGGTTGTTAGTTGTTAACTATCCAAATTAGATTTATATTGTATTTTAGCATAATAAATACAAGCACCACACACATCCCAAAGTGTGCAATGTGCCTTTCTCATTTCTCTTCATTCTCTCTGTCGACACATCTTCTAACAATCAAGATAGTCTAATTGCAACTTCACTTCTTTTCTTGCTTGCCCACTGTCAATTTAGTTGCTTGTCTTTAAGTTCCATGCGATTGTACAATTGATAAAAAATTGGTGATGAATTGTGCTGCAAGATGACCCTTTTACAGGCTGGGATTGAGGGAGGCACATTGATTGCTTGATAGATTACGATTGGCTAGATGGTTATCCAATGGGGCACTTATACCTAATCTATCTGTTCATGTTAATTCATCTTCGTGCCACTTCATGCTTGAATCAATGATTGCGCTGCCATTTATCCTCGTAATCTTAAAATCCTACTTTTAGGGAACACATTGGTTGAAGAGTTATATCGGCTTCTTCACTCAACTGCTTTTACTTTTCCTTTAAAGGTAGGACCCATCGAATTTTCATCTCTGCTCTTGGTAGACATGAACTTTGAAGACATAAGGCAAGAGCGAGGATGATGTCAATGGAGAGGGGCCCCTCTTTGTCAGCGAAGACTATTAGCCTATATATTACTCAGCTCAAGATGACGGTGAATGACCTTATGGAGGGTGGCAAGAGTGCAAGATTCAAGGTCAGGATTTGACTATTGAAGAGAGGTCTAGGGTCAAAAGAATTAGATTAAAGCGATGGGATTGACCAAGAAACACTGGGAATTTAGGAAAATTGTAGTAGGGGAAGGTATTTATTTACCAAGAATGGGACACATTTCAGGCATGCCACCCAAAGTCGGAACACTAGGATTTTCGGTGTCAACAATTTCATACCACTAATAATTTTAGATGTTTTAGGTTTTCAGGGTGATCAATATTTTATATGGCTGTCTTGTTGGACTTAAAAACTCTCAAACAGCGATTTCAAAAGTCGGCCATAAAAAATAATCATTGTAATGGAGGAGTCGATCATTCAGGATTGCTCCACGGGTTCATGTATTAGTTCTTCTGACCATAGTTTGCATACTTGTACTCAGCTGACCAATTTTTTTTGGCTCCACAACTCAAATAATACTTAAATTTCTTTAAAAAATTAAATTTCATAAAAAAAAATAGTTACCAAATGTATCAAACGAATTTGTAAGACATTGGGGAAGTGATTTCTATTAGATTTGAATACAAAGAGTACAAAATGACATCATCATGTGAATATAACAGCCATCTGGTAACTCATGAATTTAGGATGATTGCTAGGTTTGTCATTGCATGTAGTGTGTTTATATAGGTTTACACCAATAATTTTCAATTACTGACAATCTCTCTTGCAGGACTCATTGGTGCATCAATCTCCCTAAGTGCAGGTCCTAAGGAGTGTACTGGGAAAGGGGTGGGGTCGGCTCGTGATATTTTAGAAAAGACATCCTTATGATTTTCTGTTACATCTATTCCTTGCATACTACCTTCATACCTCCTATTATGTCTCCCTGAAATATGGCCAAGTCTGAAACCCTGAAACCTTGAAATGTGGCTGATTCAAAAATTTGATAGGACCCTTCGGTACCTAGAATCTGCATTATAGCTCCTAGATGTCTGAAACCACTGTCAAATATCCTGGAAGTATATACATAAAATATAATTTAAAGTATTAAAAAGTAAATGTCCATATTTAAATGTAAACATAAAATAATTTAAATGTTTATTTTATGTATATACTAACATAGACTCGCCGTGTACTCACAGCAAGTACTGTCCCAAAACTCTTCACAGACTCAGTGGTGAGTATATTAAAAAATCACTTGTTTTCAAATTCTTTCCGTGAGTACTCAGGTACTTGCCAAGTAGTCAGTAAGTTTTCCCACTATGCTTGTAACAAGGACACAACGTGTCATAATGTTGTACAAAGGCCATTTTTAGTTAGAAAATCATTGAGGTAATTTAATATATTTTCCATGTCTAATATGACAGAATCCCTGTTGTTGTTTTGAAAAGTTTAATGAATGGCAATACCGTGAACTAGAAATAGATTTCTTACCCTACAATTTAATCATTTTGTCCTCTAGAAAGGCCTTAACCTTTTCATGTATTAAAGACAAAAGGAGTTCTTAACATAAGTTTGAACAACTACGCGTACTCTCATTGCATGTTGTATGTGTTTATTCCTGCAGGTCATTCATGGTCTGGTGGACAGAATTATGGAAGTTGTGGGTGTACCTTTTGTTTCAGTTGGAGATAATTCGGGTTATTATATAAGACCATCTCATGTAAGATTGTATATAGTTTTGTGAAAATAAAATGGGAAAAGAAGATAATACACTTTGTTTTAAAATTCTGTAGTCGTATGCAGCATAAACAATTTGTTGAAGTTATATTTGTAGCTAACATTGTTCTAATGCTTTTCAATTTCAGCAATCAGAGTTTTTCCCTGACAGACAAGCAAATATTATATTTAAAGGGAAGAACATTGGTGCATTTGGCATTGTGCATCCCGAGGTAATACAATATCCTGACATTTGAAATCGTTTAGAAGTTAATTCTGTTGATTGTTATTAATTATAGTAGAAAAGATCAGAAGGTCCTCTTGGATTTGCTTTCAAGTTGCAGAGTAAGAACCATGAATACTTACTAACATGCAAATTTTATTGGAAATTAGTTTGGGCTTTTGAACTCTATTTGAATACTAGAGGTATCATTAGCTTAGTGATTCTTGTCTTTTATATTATAATCATATAACATGTTTTTAATTCCACGTATATGTTCCAGGTTATTAGATGGTTGTTAGTAGATATGCATGATATTGAACATGTTTTAAGTGTGGTGTTCCTGTTTATTGAAATCACTTTTCAGAGCAGCTTATTTATTGTATTTTATGTGTAAAATATTGCCGTTGGTTTGGGTGGTTAGGATTCTACTTCACACATAGGATCCTTGTAGATTTGCTTTTTGGAGAAACACATTTTATATTACAATTGAGAACAATAAAATTCCACCAATTTCAAAGGTTACAACAGGATTTATGGGAATCTCTCTTATTGTAAATGCCTTAGCCTGCACCCCCAAGAGGCATAGATTCAACATCGTTATGGAAACATGAACTATTGATGCTGATGAGCAAAGCCATATCCTGCCTCGCAAGACTCATCTCCCCTGAATGGGGAATAGTCCTAAAGAAAAGTTTCCTAAAATCTTGACTTCCACAGGGAACTAATAGTGAACAACCAATTGTATGCCATAAGGGTCTACAGCTAACCTTACATGTTAGCTCATAAAAAATCAACTGTAAGAATGTCGAGAAATATCAAATGTTTTAAGTAGAATTTCTGCTCTATTTTTTCTTAAGGGTAAATTGGGAACATCACTGGTACCAGACCTTCTGGGAGGAATAGGCTCCAATCCTGGACGTGTAATTAGATGCACGTCCTCCAAGATATGGACTGCCTTCTTGTGGTGTGGTGATTTAAACTTTGGTTCCCTTTGGACAACTAGAATTATAAAAATAGAAAAGAAAGACTTTGTCTATATTTTCAAAGACAAAATTCACCAGGGCTTGGCAACAAATAACAGCACAAGCATGCTCAAACTTTTTAAAGCTGCGGAGTTTCTAATGATCAGAAGTGGATCCATGCATTGTTTTACCATGCTCTCATATAAAAAGCATGCTTTTATTTAAAAAAACGACATGAATTCACTGGGAATTGGCAACAGAAGTCACTAGCATGCTGAAACTTTTGAAGTTTGGGGAGATGCCACAAGGCTGATACAAACCTACTAAAGATTATGTAATCTGTTTATCTAGGGGTCAGAAGTGGATAGATGCACTCTTTTACCATGCTCTCATAGAAAAATCAACCTTGGCCTTTCTCCCAGTTTTCATAGAGGGAGATTTCAGATTACTTAACGGGCTATAACTCATGCTTCATATCAAAAGGATGCTATACATAGATGATTTTCTAAAGCTATTTAACTTCACTTGTCTACGAATAAGAAGTTATTTTACCTATCTAATATTTTCTCATAGGATGCTTTTGCTGGACATCAATGTGACCCATGTCAGGTTTATAACCTACAAACAATTTGATTAAATAGAAGGCTGGTCCTAGCCAGATTGAACATTCTATTGTTCTGAGAGCTTATTTTCTTGATATGTGATTCTGCTCAACCAAAATCCTCAAATACACTTGTCCGCTCAGAAGATGCTCATCAACCTGAGCTGTTCCTGAGATTTATAAATTATAACTTACAACCAAGTTTATCAAATAGAAGACTGGTGCCTTCTCCAAGCCAGATTCATGATTCTAATGTTCTGGGAGCTTACCTCCTTGGTAATTGATTCTGCTGAATTGAAAGCTCAATGCAGTCGCAATAAATTGTGGATAACTGAGGTTAATGGTGGGAAGAGTGATTTCTGTATCTCATATTTGAGTGAGTTTGTGATGCAAAAGTTTTGGTGGATGATAATCAAGGACATCTGGGCAACTTTCCAAGCAATTGATACAAGCTTGTCAGGCAGTGGTTTCAATATTAGGAGGATTTTTGTATTCACAAATATGATGTGTAAAGAATGATTTTTGTATAGGACATCACATTTATTGTTCAGGAGGGTTAAAAGGTCATAAATGAATAACGGAATTTCTCATATTTTGATTTCCTGCAAATGGACAGTTTTGGTTGTAATGATGAATTATAAGTATAATCTTAACCTTTGAAAATCCAGTATCTTGTTGGCTTGTGAAATAGCTCCACTTGTCTTTTTTGAATTACACAGTATTCCTATTTGATTGTTCTGATATTTCTTTGATTCCAGGTTTTGGCTCAGTTTGACATTCCTGATCCCTGTTCTATGGTTGAGATGAGCATTGAACCATTTTTGTAGATTCTGCAGTTAGGTGAACAGCAACATCAATTTCATAAATAGATTCTTTCAATATTGAATGAAAAACATATCTGGCAAATGGCTCGCTTTCTCTCACACACTCTCTCTTTCGCAGGCATGTACCCACATGCGGCATGGGTATACAAGCACACAAATGTGCATTTACATGCAGTCACTTCGGACTTATAACTTGAGGGTGCATTTCTTCACCAACAGCTAGCAATTTTGTTTTGTAACAAACATTATTTATTTATTTATTTTATGTAAGTGGAAAAATTATTTTTGAATGAAATGTATTACAAGATGCCAAAATTTTACACGACTAATCACATTGTGACGTAATAAACATTATTTATTTATTTATGTATTTGGAAAAACAATTTTTGAATGATAGTCATCTTTCTTTTACCATCCACGAGGCGTAAAAAAAAAGCCTGAATGAGATGTATTACAAGATGCCAAAATTTTACACGACTAAGCGCAGTGTGTTGTAACAAACATTATTTATTTTATGTATTTGGAAAATTATTTTTGAATGATATGTATTACAATATGCCAAAACTTTATACTACTTAATCGCTATTTGGCTTTTGGAACGATCATAAATGCCACTAAATGTTTCTCGTCTTTTTAAAAATTATTTTGAAAAATCATGAATATAAATAATCCTGGAGAAGTGTGCCATACAAGACCAACATGTAGTATAATAAATCAAAGTATTTGGTCCTATTCAAAAATGTGACTTTGTGAAACAAGTTTTAAAAAGGAAACCTATAGTAAACAAGGGAAAATGGGCACCAAGCAAGAGAAAATGGGCTCTCACCTTGACCAAATATTTGACAAATTATTGTGGTAGAATGTCTGCAATCAAAACAAGTAAAAAGCCAATTGATAAATTACATTGATTGGTTGGCTCCGTTGTAGCAACCAAACTTGTATTTCAAACAATCACCAGAAAAAGCACAAAATGTAAACAACTACTACATAGCAAAATAACACCAGCAGACCCACAAACCAAATGCGACCAGCAAAAACCAGCTCGTCACCCATCAATGAAACCGATGCGAGGAAGTCTTCACCTTCAGATGTATTCAACAGCCATGACATCTACCATTTAGAGAAAAGATAAATCAAAGTGACTAATGAAGAGACAAATGAGTGTGTATGAGGGTGAGAGGCTGCACGTGCCATTTGCATTCCATCAGTTTCTTGAACAAAATTGATTTGAAGACAGGGATTTTGAACATCTCTACATTGTCAATATGGATAGAGCGTAACCTCAAATAGAAAGGTTTACATTTTCCTGTTACAAAAGCTCACCAATGAAATATCATCTGACATATCCAAAATTTCCTACCACTTAGCCACAAAATTGGGGTCATACAAGGCATGAGTGTCGAACATGCAGCAATAAACAGACTAGCCCTTCCCACCCAGAAAGGACTTTCAAAATTGGGATTAGCTCCTCCCTCGTTGGCATTATAATCAACCCCAACATAATCCGACCTAACATCCACAAAATCTTTTTTAAAAATATGGATTAAATAACATCTATTTTACCATCGAGCATATTAATTTGAGAACGAATTCACTTACCACTAGAGTTAATTGAGACATTGCAGAGCTTTTCCTTGGATTATAAAAAACAAACCTTGTGTTATTGTTATGTAGATTATTTAATATTAAAAAATGTATTTATCTTCTTTATTAGTGGTTGACAACATTTGATTTGATAAGTTTTTCTCTTATTTTTTTTGGTGGTTATGATAGTTTATAGAAATTAAATATTACAATTTATATTCCAACCTCGATTAATAATTAGTATGTGACATGCAACATTGATCTACTAAACAATATAGTACAAAATAATATATCTACTAACAAAAAGTGAAAATAAAACCTATTAATTGACATCTCAATCTATATTAATATTTATAATGTGACATACTCGCCCAACTTGACATTACCAACTTTTTCCATTTAATAAAAATGATAAAGAAATTCATTTGTTGCCATCCATTGGGAGAGAGGAGTGACATACTTCTCATTTAAACAATAGTTACGCGAGCGCAACACACGTACAACCATCATCTCAATTTTTTTTTGCTTTTTTTTTTCTACATTTAAATCAAATGACTTTTATTAGTTCTATTTTCCGCATCCTCGAATTATTTCAATTCATAATAAAATGTAATTTTTCCATCTATTAGGTAGGGGCTAGTCACATTATGACTTGTTATATGATGGATTCATTACGTCAACTAAACTATTTTAATGTGTTGGATCCATTATATCAATGAACATTTTTATGTTTATAGTAAATCAAATCTTAATAATCAATTAGTCACAAACTAATAATTAATAAATATACAAATGCACTAATACTATAATAAGTGTCTAGTTCTTTACCAATAATTGATAAACATAAAAATATACTATTTCCATGGTAATTAATTAGTCTGGTACCGATCTTATGTGTATATGGACAAAACAAAATATTTGATCATATTTATTTTTTAAAGATGTTTCTAAACAACCATTGAGACATTCTTACTTAGGAAAAAATGTCATCATCACAAATTTATGAAATAATAAAATAAGTTTGCGTTAATAAATTTTAGCGATGAAAAATTGATAAAATTAAAATGGTTATCTGCACTGTCCATTATATATAATAATTCTTTATATTCATTTTTTTCCATTTAATAATATTGAAATTCACATTCTCTCATGTCTTCTTTACATTCATAACTATACCATCTATTAAACACAATTTTTTATTTATTGATAAGGCGGGTTGAAGGGACCCGTTATGTAATGTCCCCTTTTCCAAATCGAAGACCTTTGGCCCATTTTATCAACCCGACGGCCAAAGGAAAAACATAAGGGTGACTTAAGTCACAATGAGTTATTACAAAGTGCAAAAAATATTAATAAAACACTTGTATTAATTTATTTGACTTAATAATAAATTAATATTCTCTAAATGGGTATATTGGGTCTAATATTATGATTGTGTCCTTTCTAGGTAAAGTAGAAAAGAGACCCATCCTAATTTTGTGTCATCCCTAGGTTAAAATGCGCCTTGGACAAAAGAGGGAAATAGAGTTTAGAAAGGATAAAAGTTATTACTCTTCCCTAAGAAAGTGCGACTTGGCATGAGAGGCCAAGATAAACATTAAGAGTCATCACTAAAAAAGTACGACCTGGTTTGGGCCTATTGTTAGGGTATTTTGGCACTCTTATTTCATTGGAAGATGAAAATGTCATTTTGTAATATTTTTCCTATAAAAAGGAGATGGGCGGCTGGGTTAGAGAACCATTGTAATCATTTATCATTTCTGAATTTGATTTTAAGCGAGGTGCTTTTGTATTACAGTATTCTAAGGACGAAAACCATTAGCATATTGCTTCTAGAGGATGAAAACCCTCTTGGAGATTAGAAGGAATTTCTATACTGGATCTTTCATGGAGCTTACAAGGATTTCAATATTTTCCAGCAGCAGTTGAGGAGTTTTTGCAATCAAGGGTTGAAGAATTTATTGACAGAAGCTGTCATTGTACTTTCCACATCTGGAGCGACCCATGTAAGGGCTGATCTGTACTGTACATGTGATGTTTTAGATCTAAACTCCGTGGCTTTAAATAATCTATTTTCCCGTGATTTGGAATGTTTTAAAGTGTTGTTCACAGTCATTCAAATCTACAGATTTTTGTGTAAGATTTCAGCCTGTTTTATGTCTAAAAAACAATCAGATTTTGCTTCATAATGAACTGTTCAGTTCTGAGCTTGTTATGGCAATAATGGATAATGCTGGTAGTAGTTTTGTGTGGACTTTCATCATCTAGACTAGTCGCTTTTGCTAGAATACAGCTGAAACTGTTGTATTGTTTGTTGCACAGTCTTCAACCAGTTGGGTTCGGTTTTAGGCTAAAGTTTCTAATCAAAACCCTAGTCGCACTTCTCTTATAAATTCATATATATATTAGTGTGAATGCTATAAAAAGTCTTAAATCTGCTTTTAGTGTCTTAATTGATCTAAATTGCATTGGAGAACAAGATAGATCCATTTGGGGATCTTTCACGTTCCCTATTCATAAGCTGAGGCCAAAAACCTCAGGAAAACAACATGCTATAAATCCGGAAATAACCAACAACAATAGCTACTCCCCAGCTCCAAAGCATCTAAAAACAACAAGCAAACCATATTGTAAGATTAAACCAAAATTACTTCCCACCCTGTGATGGAAAATAATCTTCGATGCTTCCCATTCGTCCCTTTTTGTTTTTCCTCCTCTTTACTTCTTGCCACTTTCCAAGATTAGACGAAATCACAATTGCCAGGTCGCTGGAGTTCACCACAGCCATCACATTCTTTGACATCAAATCCCCCTACCACAAAGTGATTTACCTGCATACCTTCCTCTGAGCCGTTTTTCTCTGAAATCACTTTATTGCCTGTGTTAGGATTACTCATATTATCTTTAAACTTCGAAGCGGATAAGGGAGAGGAGCCAATAGTGGAGCATGGACCAATAATGGTGAGGGTAGATGTAAAGTCAATGACTAGTACATGCACATTTCCCACTTGAAATTTGAATAAAAAAGTAGCCATTAAAATGAGTCACATCAAATCACATCAAACAATCACCCAATCAAATGATGCCACATAAGTGAAAAAATATGCATGACATAATGCCCAACAAATGGTCCACCCTAAATTTCTTTGGATGGAAAACTACTTGATTTAAATACCTTAAAAAACCACTTTCCATGCAATATAAATGCTCAAAAGAAAATATGTACATTAAAAATTAAAAAATCTATTAAATGGTATTTTTTTTTTCAAATTTTATGGTATTTATGAGGGTGTTGTACAACCCTCAACTTAGGGTGCACAACTATAGGCTCCTCTCCCTTACCAAATCCGGATTTACAAAATCCCAACCACTAGATGAAGTCGATCCATTCTTTTTTACAGGTTTCTGATTTTTATTAGAAGGGCAAGAATCTTGTAAATGGCCCGTATTTCTACATACTCTACACCTAAATGCAGTATTCTCATAGTCTAAAATCTATGAATGTTGAAGATTACCGAATTTAAGATTAATGCGGTCAGGTAAACCTTTGCTCAAATCAATTTCCACGCACATTCAGGCAAAAGAACACAAACCCGAATGTGTTCTATCTAAATCCTCTTTAATAAACTTGCCCAGAGCATTTCCAATATCTTCCAGGGCTACCACAGATGCAGGGGAGGTTAGGTAGTCTGACGCAAACCGGCGTTTTGGCCACCGAATAAGTATTTGAATCGAAATATGGAAACCATGGAGTTAAAAATAAACCTACATGTCCCTAGAACCAAGGACCACCTGTTAAACAATGTTGATAATCATTGGATTCCCTAAAATGAACAACAAAAAATCCCTTGGAACAGAGAGAGATTTCACATTTATTGGTCAAGTTTTCGAAGACCCACTGATACAAAGCAGAGGAGGAAGGCCAAAAGCCATTAAACATAACAATCACAACATCTCGAGATAATTTTTGGAAGTATTCCTCAACTTCTGGGTTCACGATGGTTAATGAAGGAACAACCTCAGCCAAATCGACCAGGTATTTTTGAGAACATGAAGCATGTTTGCCTGGGAACCTGCCACCTTTGTTAGACAGTGCCTCTTTGAATGAAGCAAATATATGGGGTTGAGCTGAGCCTTCAATACCTGAAACCCTGCACCCAATCTTCTTGTAACCGCCGCAACCCATTCCACCTGTCCCGACCGAAGTCGCATTCTTTATTGGAACCCTAGGATTAGGGCACAAATTCTTAGCAAGTTTCTTCGGGCCACCATGCCTCTGCTCTCCTCCACCAGTCCTCAGTCCCTCCAAACCCTTGCCAAACCCCATCGACTCCCCTTTCATAGCCTGCGGCTCAACCTGGATCCTCCCATCTATTCCTCCCTCATTCGCAGGTTTCACAAATTTTCTTTCCATTTTTTCGCACTGAGTCAATCCAAGTTATCTATTAAACACAATTAAATATAAAAATATTTTATATTAAAAAATTATGATTATATAAAAATGCTTTACATTGTATATTACGTAGTTAATAGTTTTTATCCAAAATCTTGGGTCATCCAACACATGAGTATCTAAGATAAAGCGATAAACAGTGTAGCCCTCCCCACTCCAAAAACGACGCCCGCGCACCTGCCCCTGCATGCACCCCTGTGTGGCATTAATATCCACGCAAACATAATCCCACTTAAAATCCTCCCCAACATAGTCTGGTTTGACGCCTACAAAGTCTATTTTTAACATGGGTGACATGGCATTTATTTTACCATTGATACTAAAAAAGTTAAAAAGGATTTCATTCAGTCAAAAGAGACTTAACAATATTTTTCCTTTGGTTCTGAATAAAAAGAAGGAAAACATTGTATTATTATTACGTGGATCACTATATACCAAGTTTAATTATATCTATTTCTAACAAATAGCCGCGTTAAATCAACTCTGGTTGCCCTTCCATTGTAGTAATAGGTAATGCCATGTATATGATCCAGATTAAAATATAAATATTCCTTTCCTAATCGGTAAGCCGCTTGTAGTCCTAAAAACAAGCTGCCCGACATCGTGGACTATAAAATCATATTATTATTATTATTATTATTATTATTTATTAACATGAATTCCGACATTCTAGAAACTTGATATAATAAAATAATGCAAATAATTGTGATGCATTAAGTATTGAAATTTGTGAGCGCACTTGCATGGATTGAAAATCCATATAAGTATATCACTAAAACAAAACATAAAAGATGGAATCAACATGGAAACTTATGTTATATAATCCAATATGGGAAAATATCTAGACTAGGGTTGTGTCTCATTGCTATCATAATGCAATAATTAGAAAGCCTTGTTCAAATTGAGCCTTCATACAAGAATTACAAAGCTGTGTTTAAATTGAGCCTCCACGAACACTACCCTCGCTTCCCTTACATACACCTTCCTAATTTTTGTCTTCCTGTAAGATGATGAAGGGTTGTGGCTTAACTCATGAACCCTTTTGAGAAATGAATGTTTTGACCTCTACAGAATTGTGGCAGTGTGAGTCAAGACGTCAATGGGTTCTACCTCTGACCAGTCCACGAGGGGAATAGGCTTAAAACATATGGCCTCCAAGTACTCAGGCTCAAATATATCACTTCCATCATCTTCAATGTCCACAATGACCCAATCCATTCGAAAGTCCTTCATTTGTTGCATTGTCAACTTCAAAAATTATCTTTTCCTGACCTCTATTTCATCCACACAATCTTCCCAGTAGTCTTCCAACTCAAGATTATGAGATATGCCTAGATACTTATGCTCAACTTCCACATATTGTGTACTATCAAATGACCTTCTGGCCGAATAGGAGTAGAAATTGAAGGATCTGAAGGAGGTTTCAATGTTGCTTGCATGTACTGAGTTTTGACACGAGTAAATTCCTAGTTAGATAGGGAATGTCACTCCCTTCTTCCTTTTGCAACATTTGATGTGTGCTCAAGCTCCTTGCCTGCATAGCTTGATTAACACACACTTGTTACTTGAATATCTTGGGAGTCTCAGTGGGGCTTCATCAAACCCTCTAACACAGATGTAGGAGAAGATCCTAAATTGCAAAAAATGGCTCCCGTATTTGTTTGTCAGCATACAAGCTTCCATTGAGAACCAACAATTGGTGTCCCCTTCCATCTTTCTGATAAGGTACATCAAAAAAACATCGTTCACTCTTGCATAATGCTTTTCGTACTCCCTCAATGTGAAATGAGGGTAAACTTGAAACACTGATATGCCGTTTGGAAGGTTTCTCTCTGAAGTTAGACCAGGCCACCTCTGTACTGCTGTAATGACATATACCAAGAATGAAGCCAAGTGAATTTCTTCATTCTCTCGAGATTAATGAACTAAGAATGCAAATATGATAATTTGACTCCAGTCAATTATCTGCAATTCCTCGGTGGCTATTAGCATGATCTGCGACCTCCATGGATGAACCTCTTTAGTTGATGGTTCTCCCATGAGTAGACTTAGGAGAAAAATGTAATAAGAGAACTCTTCAATGAATTCAAACCTTGAAAGAGACTTTGGCAGGCGAGAGAGCTTATGTGGAGTCTTCATCGAGTTTCTAATAGTCATTCCCTACATACATGATTCTTTCCTTTCCTATTATAGTAGTGGATCCTCTTTGCTTAAGATGACATCTTTTTTTGGTCTTGGAATGCAGAAGCATATCGAGATTCCTTCTGGAAATAACACATCAATGATAAATCCGTCATAAACAGTGATGGACTGGTTCTCTGCCTCATAGTTCTTGGCACATGTGAGAATGAATTCCAAGTCTTGAATAACCAATGGAAATCCAGTGGCTCAGTATAGTCCACTATGGAATATTTTTTCGACCAAGAGAGTGTGAGTTCCTTCCTCAATTCTTTGCCTCAGATTGTTAAATTCCATATGCTCCACGTTATTATTGCCGGTGTCTGGGTACTTGGACACTAGAACTGAATTGGGCTCGTATCCTGAGTAGTGGAACTGCATTGTGTATTTTTATGGTTTCAATGGCTTCAAAATTTTACAAGGATTGAATAGTGCAAGTGAAATGAGATTCCGCAATAGTTTCCGAAAATCCAAAATTTCGAATGAATTTTAATGCTACAAATAATTGAGTTTGTATGTAGGGAAAAAAAAGAACAAATCAAATCCAAATTAGATGCAAATCTATTTTTTGGAAATATATTATGAAGACGAGTAGATGCTCTGAATTTGGTGAAATTCCTTCTTCAGGATCAACAGGAAATTGGAAAACAAATTGTGGCCATGGGAAAAGCTTGAAAAATGGAATTAATGGAGAAAGGGCAGTATTTCAAGTCTTCGTTCTGGGGGAAATTTGGTGGGATTCTCTTGCGGGATTTGAGAGAAAAATCCCAATCAATTTTGCATGGGTGTGAGGTTTTTGAAGAGTTTTGGAGCTAAATAATGATTTTGTTCACAACCTGGTTAATTCTCCACCATAGAACATGAGTAATGTCTCAAAACGGAGGTCTTGGGATAGGAAACTTGCTGGTAAATTTTGGGAACCCTCTCCCGTGTGAGTTTTATGCAATATTCAATTCAACTTTCAAAGATTTGGGGTAAAACATGCTTTAAATGGCTGGATATTTCAAGTTTTTACGTAAAATAAAACATGGATTTACATGTCATGCATCTTATATCAGTAGAAAGATGCCCTCAAGAGGAATCTATGGTCAAGATTTGGAGTTATTTGGGCCAAGGGATCAAAAGTTATGTGCAAAACAATTTTTTGGAAACCTAGGGCACAAGGGCTAGTTTTGAAAGCAAGAGGGATAAATAACCAATTTGAAAAATTGGTTTAATGAAGGAATTTCATGTTTTCAAGTTATTTTTGTGCAATGGAGGGAAAGTGTAGTTTTGAACTCCATTTGTAAATGCAAAGTGGATTTTCCACCTTTTTTACAAATGCAAGCCCAAAAGGCGGCTCCACCCACATGAGGCGCACTTTTGGGGTGAAGTTACGCCTCTAATCTGCACACAATTTCAAGGGGCCTCCATAAGGGCGCCATGGGGAAGGATGTGGGACCCACTTGTAAAAATCACTTATTTTTTGCCTTCGTTTCATGTTTTTTTCCACTAAGCTGGATTTAGCCAATCACATGAGGGCACACTTTGTAAGAGGGAATGAAAAGTGTAAATTGTAAGGTGAAAAACCTCCTCAAAAGGTCACCACCCTCCATAATTGTGCCAAGGCACACATGGTGACATCATCCACACAACGTAAAAAAAGAACAAGGAGTGTTGTTTCTGCCACGAGGTCTGTACTTAACCAAATTTGGCAGTATAATACACGATTTCACATGGAATTGGGCCAAAAAATCTAATGAGTATATTTAAAAAGTACGAAAATGAGCCCTTTAGTGATTGTTTCCCATACTTCCATTTTTGCCTAAGACGACACACTAGTGAGCTTAGTTGCCGGATGAGTTCGGAAAAAGTGTGAACCAAACAATCACTTGGGTCATGAAGGGGGTTCAATTTAATTCCATTTGAATTTTTTAAGGCTCCCAAATCTGCTCAAGGTGCCAGAAACCTTCAATGCAAAATCTCCATCCAGAAAGGCCACTATGCTTCAATGTCAGAAAGGTCTCATCTTGTTATGCTCCCAATTCTAACAAATTCCACTGTGAAGTAGACTATGTATGCTTTCTAATGAATAGGATATGAGCTCCCAATACAACCTATGGTTCCTGAAACCTTTATCAAAAGTTGGATCTTTAATCGTGCACACACTCATTTCCCCCAAAAAAAAGCCGGAAGAAAAAGGTTTCCCAAGACTACTCCCAACCTCAAAAAATACCTTCTAAATTATACTATCAAAAACAAAACTATGAGAAATTTCTGTTGACTAAAATTTGGGCTCCTAAAACACTTCGAGGCTCTAAAAACCTTTCCCAAAAGTTGACTTCCAAAATGGGCAATTTTGGCAATTGTGACCAATTTGACCAAATGACCAAAAAGTGTTAAAGTTTCAAAGGGGTTGTCTAGTAAAATGCAAGGACATTTTACAAGCCAACACTTGTCAAATTAGAAGTTACAATTTTTGCACTTTTATATTATTGCAATCCCTTGGGTAAAATATAAAAAAATTAACCTTTGATGATAATACACACTTGGGGCATATTAATTTACCTTTTACAATTAGTCCTATCACTATCAGTACCCATTCTTGGTTGTTAATTTGATTCCTTCATTTGACATGTGCTTTGGAATTACTTATCTACATTATCTTTTAACTATCCCCTCTACTTTGCATCAATTTATCAAGTTCATTCACAACCACCCAGTGGTTACAATTAGAGGTATCCCATCTGAGCCACTTTTATGTCCACATCTCCATTAAGATACTATTGTTATACTTATCGATCCTCATACACTCAACACCATGTTTTTGACTCACATGATCATTTAGATGAATAACCTATTCGAAGTCTTGTAACCTAACAAGTTAATGATATTTCTCCCACTTTTGATTCATGTCCTAGCCCACATGAGATTCTTGTATGGACAATCTATTTTACATCCTCAACCATTTTGTATGTTGCCTCTCATAGGTCCTTTTCTACTTAGGGTTTCACTCGATATTTTCTTACATATTCTCATCGCATTTCTATGCTCACAACTTAATTAAACACCCCTAGCCTTGGTTTTCACCGAATATTTTCCTCCATTTTCCCTCTTTTACCCTTAGGGGCATATCATACTACATTGGCACACATTGTCCCTAATTGTCATGACAAGTTAAGCTCGGTTTCATATCTTCCTTACACCCTTTCCACATTCTTCATTCTAGTTGATGTACTAACTTATACTAATACACTTTTTTGTTTCATCTAGTTTCACCATCTCGTACTTGTTGGTGAGAAAATTTGTCGAGTGGAAACATTAGGCATCTCCACCAACGTTCACAGGTCTACATCCCTTTGAATTGAATGGTACAACTCCCATTATTGAAAGTAAACTAATCCCAATCCTATCTAAATGCTGTGGGTGGCCAAATTGGCTGGAGATCACACATGGACACTCCACTGAACCTGTGGCAAAGTGCTTGTTCAGGGTGCAAGGGAGGAAAATCATAGCGATGAGGGGGAATGAGAGAAATTAGGCAAATAAGATTAGTGATGTGAGTAGATTACAGAGCTCGCACCCAATAACCGGAATAGTTTCACATTCAATATAGAAGAAAGACAAAATGAAGCTAGCAAGATCGATGAATTAAAACACCAAGTCTTCAGATTCATCTACCAAAGATACAAAGCTCTTGCATCACTATGCTTGCAAAGTGATCAAATGAGAGAAGTGGAAGAAACAAAAGATGCTCGTAACAACTATGCTTATTATGTCAACGATGGGAGGAAACCATGCATACAAAGCTGTACACATTCATACATCTTGGAAAGTATAAACTCTATTCCTTGATTGAATTTTACACAAGTCGTAAAAAGTAAGGGAAAGGAAGAAAGTGGAAGAAATTGTAGCCTTTATTCCTCGTGCATTTATACAAAGATCAAAAACTACAATTCACAATTGCTACTGAGTGATACTTATTCAAAACCTGGAATCCTTTGGAATGGAGAAGCCATCCTAATTTATAACTATTTGAATTGATCCCTCACCTCCCTCATATGACTCGTCCTATTCCGTATTCCCTCACGACTTTTCATTTTCCATAAATTAAGTATTTCTCTTATAATTTTGAGAAAATACTTTTACAATTTTAAAACAAGTCACTTAAGTGAATAGGACGAAATACAATGATGAAGCCCAACGAAGAATTAGAATGGAGAGAGAGAGGATAACCAATGAAGGAGAAACTGCCTCTAATGAAGTCCATTGATACTTGCCAGATGATTTGATAAAATGCTCTAATGCAGTGAACTATGGATCCTTGAATGCCTCACACCGCCGGAAGACTTCTTTGCATCGACACACGAAGACTATGAACTAAGTGTTTAGAAACACTGTTGAATGAAGCCTTTGATGACCACGAGTGTTGCTCATGGAGATCCCCTCTAAAGATATTGAATCCTTAAAACTAATCCTGTCATGGCTGTTTACAACATTGCCACACTGCCATGCTGATTTGGACATCCTGATGAAACACACCATGAACAGTTTGATGCTGTAGACTCCACCTCACACATTATACACAAACAAACGTAAGCCATGAAATGAGTGTTGAAAGACATTGTTGAGATATGTTTCAAGAGGCCTCACTGTCACCTACTCCTTGACATATTCTAATGACAGATCTTGTGCCAATTTCACCCCTGTGAATTTGAATTTTGTTCCTTGACACTTACTATATTTGGAAAGGGCAACTATTTTCGGCAATTGTCAAGATTCTGCCTTACTAATCCCCAAATGATGATGTTGATTTGAATGGTTCCCTTCTGTGCACTCCTATGAAAACAACTTTTGGAATGACTTACTATTAATAGTAATTTCCTACAAGCACCTTACTATTTTTATCAAGTAGTGAGTTTTTGCCCGATCTGACCACACCAATGCGATTTGCTTGTATCACTACCCCTGTGCACACTGTTCTTTCTATGATTGCTCTTTCTGGGATGAATTACCATTTATGACAAGTACCCATATAGGGAACTTACTATTTTTAGTAAGTGATGATTTTTTTTTGCTTTCCTGGACTGACCAATCAAGCTGACCTCGTTTTCCTCCTTAGTGCACATTGTTTTCGTCGCAATTGCTTCCGGTGACGACTTACCCAAAATAACAACCACCTGTGTAGGAAGGCTTACTATTTTTGGAAATCAGGTCTCTTTTGGTTGGTTCGCGAAGAAACAAACATTTTTGCTATGGGTTTTTGCCTAATAGTGCTCCTCTGGAATTTCAGCTTCACTCAGTTGCCGATTCGAGAGATTTTTAAATTTCAAAAATTTTCCATGGGAAACTTGGGGTTCCTTTGTCAGAAAAAATCTGCTTCACGCTTGTAAAAAATTTCTCTGGGAATGTTTAGGCACATGGAAATCTTGAGGAATACAAAAATTAGTGTCTCAATTCATTCAATAGTTTGCAAGACACGAAGATTTCTTCTTATGGTGACTTCGGGGTTTTCAACATAAAATCTTCGTTTTTCCACCTTTTCAATCCGTTCTTTTTGTGATTTTTTGTGTTTTCAGATCATGGAAGGTTTCAAGGAGTTAATCAAATGTAAAAAATGGTGGATTTGGATTATGGAGAAATTTTTCCAACATTTTGACAACGTATGGAGGTGTGCGGGAAGAAATGTCGAAAAATGGCTAACTCATGCGTTATTTAAACTTTAAATGGAATGAGGGAGGATGGGGCACATTTTTTTGTCCCTTTCATCCCTTTGCAAAAGGTGTAAAGGGGACATGAAAATGTGCCTCATTTTGTGCATGCCATTTGTCACATGTTCATTCGTTGTGCAACTTGGAGAGGGGACTAAATAGAAGCATCTGAGAGCTGGTTTGAGATCACATGAGGGATTAGAGGGTTTGCTACGGATGGGGAACGTTTTTCTATCCCTAATTTCCTCTTCCAAAAGGGACAAAGGGTCTAAAAAATTTCACCTCATTTTGGGCATGACAAGTGCTGCTCATGTGGGGGTTGGTGCGTGCAAGGTCAAACTGGTTAACGAGGGCTTAGGTGAGTGTCAGTAGGTCATATGGGTGACTAGAGGGCTTCTTAGGGGTGGGGCACAATTTTTTTCACCTCATGTCCATTTGAAAATTTAAAATGGTACATGAAATTTTTCCTTCATCACAGGCTGTCACATGTCCCATCATGAAACTGACTAAGTGTTGAAAACATACCTTGGGAGCCAACTTGTGAAGATGATATCTCGAGCTCCCGGATGAATTTTTTGGTGAAATTTTATATGATTCTGTCAATAAAAAAACCCTATGAATCCAATGGTGATGGTCTAAAGATACAATTTTTAATGAAACACCTCCAAATGGTTCATTGATTCTCGAGATTGTTTGTTGTGTGCTAGAAGAATGAGCTGCCTAGAACAATGTATGAAGTTTCAAGAAGTCTCGTATTTTCCACCATGTAGAGCATTGAAAATTATTTCCATAGGTACTTTTTTGGGATTTAAAATCACTATGGAACTCCTAGAATATTTCTTCGAAGCTCAAGTCCTCTTTCGTGGTGTATGCTCCTTCAGGCTCGAAAATCCGCTTCTGGTGAATCAACTCCAAAACCTCTTAAACTTCCTCAAAATATTCCAAGATCAAATATTCAATGTTTCTAGCACTTGAAAACTACTCTACGATGAATCTTATCCTTTTGATGATCTCTGTGGATGATGCACTAGTCTTAGGAAGGCTGATGATACTGCTTCCCAAAATTGCTTGAATGCTCTAGAAGTTCTTTGAACACTTTTTTCTTCCTAAATCACCTATGGGGAATAATTGACATTCACGTAGGGATCATTTGACTAACATGATAGAATTTGTGTTAGGGATGGATTAACCTGAGGGTGTCACGAGAATGTATGACTTTGAATTTTTTTGACACTGTGGTATGGTTGTCTTGTTTTCTAGTGAATTTTTCCCTTGCAAAAAAACAAGACAACAATACCCTATATGGATTTATTTTGGCTATAATTTTTTGTGTCTACTACTATCATATTAATCATAAGGCCTCTATTCAACCTTTTATTCCACATGTACATTCCTTGTTTTCATACATCATTTTTGAAAACATGCATATTATTGGCCTACACAATTTCAACATTGGTGTTGTGGCAGTTATAACCCCAACCCCTTGGAATTCCATCTGACCCCTGGATATATGCATTACTTATCATACAACATGGTTACCTAGGTCTTTGCTTCGACTAAATTTTATACCTATCACCTCTCATGGGTCTTCGCACCCTCCCTCATCTTCGTCATATATGATGGATTATTCATGAGCATCCTTCATCTCTTATGTGTCTCGAGGGGATTGCATCCTCTCTACTTACCACTCTTGACACACCTCTTCATGAGGCCCTCATTATATAGATCTTTCACTACCCCCTTCTTGTGCATAGCTATTTGCAAAACATTGCAAAAACATTGAAATAATTGCATAATACAAAAACATTCAAATATGAGAAAAAATACAAAATTAGGACCTATTATAGTTTTATTGGCTAGCTTATTACTTTATACATGTTTTTGGTTACATATATTTGATATATACTATATCTCTTCTTCACACATGCATTCATAAGGTGTCTTGAACTTGATTTAGGAATTCACAGATCATTACACGATGATAGGAGCTATGTTGGTTCCTTACATTACTCTCTTGGGGGCATCCATATACAGTTTATAGATGCTTTTGTTTCATTACATGTTACTTTACACCTTGGTTATCATGCTTATCGACATACTTAGTGTTTATTGCTATATAATTAATCAATGCAACTAACACATGTTTCTTGTACAATGCTAGCTTAACATTATTATTTCTATTATCACTCTTACTGTTTGTTACACATGCTTGCTACATTGTTGTGATTACTTGTTTATAATTATTTGTTCCTTGATTTCTCACTACATGAATTTCTATGATTATGATGTTGTGATTGTTTTGTTTATATGACCCAAGTGAATTTATTGTCTTGTGACACCATGGGTGTCTCATGTTAATGGCTTCATGCCTATTTTTCATGTATCCAATTGCTTATATGATTTTATAACATTGCGCCTTTTGTTGTGATTGTCTTGTGACATTGTGAGTGTCCCATGTTTGTGGCTCCATGTCCATATCTAACTATGTTTTTAGATGCATTTTCTTACTTAAGTACACTCGTTTTTTTCTATTACTCTGCTATTTCAAGTTTACATTGATGAGTACACTACTATTTTGTTGTGACATTATTTATATGCAAATTACAAACTTCATTTACTATAGAATAGGACATTATGCGTTGTTAATGGTTTCTTTGCACATGTATTCTTTCTGCTTGTTCTACATGGCACAGTTGCCACCATGCAAAACCCATTTTGTAGGTACAAATTTCCAATGGTGGACACCACTTCAGCATTTCACATTCTCTTAAAAATTATTGTTTATACCCTTTTTAGATTAATAAGATTTGTTATCCAATACATAAAAAAGAGTAATGTAAGGTCTGAAGACTAGGATCTACTATAATAAATTAACTTCCAACATTGCTTATACCAAATCAAAATAATGTATTGGTTCTTTCACTAAATGAATATAAGCTCAAGCTACATAAGAGAGATATACTTAGCTATATAGACTTGTACAAGAATAATTTGGGAAGACAAATTGAAGAAACTAAAAGTGTAGAGCCTGGAAAAGGTTCATTGTTGAAATTGTGATATGGAAATATACTATTGTAGGGCTGTATAGTTTGGACGAGATGTATAATCTAGTCTTATCCCTTTTCTATGGTCTTGGATTCCTTTGTAATTGGGATTTATGAATTTTTAGGTCATTTGGTGGCCTGGTAGTATACTTCACTGTTAAACCCTAGTTGTCGTATAGTCTTGATATTGTCTGTAATTAACTGAATCACTCCAAAACCCTAATCATGGGTAAAAAACCCTGCAAGAAGGTTATTGTTTGGGTTGTGGTAAACCCTGTGCAATGGCTATGTCAAAACTAATATAAAGAGGCCTCAAACCACACGTAGTTATCCAACTAGTATGTGATATCTATATGGATGTAACTAGTTTACAACTTGAACCCCTAGGATCATTCTTGATTGAATTGTACTATTGCTAAGAGTTAGAAATAAGAACTTGATGTGCTTGGATGTGAGGGAAGATAGACTCTTTGACCTATTTGAGTGATTTAGAGCTATAGTAGTGGCTGCACTAATTGATTTGTATCAACTTTAGGAAGATTTAGGGAGCCACACGTTACTTTTGCAAGTGTTTCTAGAGAGTATGTATATAGAATGATTTCAAAGTGAGTCAATGAGGTAGTGTAAATTTTTTTATACAGGGTTTTGAAGGTAAAATATTATGATAAGTTGATCCATAGGGATAAAAATACCTAAGAAATTATATTCCCTTAAAATAAGAGTTGGAGAATGTGTCGGTATCGGACCATCTAGGTATGCCAGGACAAGATTATACAACCTGACTGAACTCTACAATTTTGTAGAGGGAGAAGGCGAATTAAATATGAAAGTTACACAATGATGGTGAGATATTAAACATTTATTTTATGGACTTGTATACACAGTTTATTAACAAATTGGTATGTAGGAATAATAAAGTTAGGAAAGAGATGACCAGATAAACTGAGTGGGAATAGGATATGGGTGTTTGTCTTAGCCAAAAAGCAAAATTGCAATAAGTAGTGTCAAAAGGGTAAATTGATAAAGTTGAATGTCTACATACCCCCCTTTAAGTATGAAATAAAAATTACATGATTAAAGGAAAAAAAACCTGAGTGTGTAGACATACTTTACCTTTGTTCATGTTTTTGTTATCCAAATATGTTGGTGTTGGCATGATCAACAAGGGAACCTGCAACATAGAGTGTAGTCAATGTCCATAGTATAAAACTGAATTGTGACTCAATAGTAACTGTAGAATTTGAACTTGCATAAAGTGAAATAAAGAGATATAAAACACACAAAGAGTATACATGTTTGATTTGTAAACATAAGAGCCCCCCTTCCTTTCCTACAATTGGAGATTTAGAGATTATGATTTTTGTCACTAAAATTTACTGAAGGATTGGGGGCGATCAGACCCCAATTATGCTAGAGGAGAAACTATAGCATTGGGTACGCACAACCCAACACCGAATGGAAGGTATAGAGAGGAGAAGACAAAGGAGAATAGGGAGGTATTAATGCACCCTATGAAGGAATAAGACAGTGTATTAAATTCTTTAGTAACTTTAATATCTTCCCCTTTAATATGAGGAGAGGAAAAAATTCCTAAGAATAACTTAGCCACTTTGATACTTTCCATAACCCCATGAATCACACTTCTATAGATAGATTTAGGACCAATGTATGCTTATATAGACACAAGTTATAAAGAGAATGATCCCCCCATGCTCTTCCAATGTGCCATACTACCTAGTAAGAATATCTAATATGTTGAAATATTAATGGAGCAAGAGACCCATGCCCTCAAAAAAAATGTATTTTGTAATTGGAACTGAGTACAAAAGTGAAATATTTCGTGCCCCCTGTAATATGATCTAAATTGTTTGAGCCAATTCTAAGATTGTGTAAGAACTTGTATCCATGATAGAAAATATGAAACTATAGAATAATATGGTCTTTTTTCCCCATGGAAAAATATATGGAATGGTCAGGACCATTCGTATGGTCTCGAACCTTTGGTACGGTTTTAACCCTGATCATGATGAATACACCCTCTTTTGAGGTACGTATGAAAAATTATTTGAGCATGTGGCTCAAAAGAATAAATGTATTATGGAGAGTGTAAAATAATAACGAGGCGACCACCTTGGAGAACCTATACAAGCAAAATGGGGTTGCACATGGTAGCAAACATGACGTGCAAGGAAGAAAACAATCATAACAACAAAAACCAAATAGAATTAGTGATAAAAACAAGAACATCACTAGTAGAGACAAAGATGTAATAAAACCCGAATAAAGAGTAAACAACAATCAATTGAGAAAACAAGAGAAAAACATTTAAAACAAAGTCATGTCAAGGTATAAAAGGGAAAACATGGGACACCCATGGTGTCACAAGAAAATAAAATAACTTAGGTCACATACAAGAGTAGAAATGTTACACATGAAGGCATAAAGCCATAAATATGAGACACCCACAATGTCACAAGACAAGCAAGACACTCAGGTCACATATAATGAAACAAGTAAATAATAACACAAGCAACTAGCAAACATAATGTCACAAGTAGTAATGTTAAATAGTGACATGAGCAATGCAAGTAATAAAAGAGAACATGAAGATAGATTTTGTAGTGCTAGACAAGACGCATGTGTTAGTCCTGTTAGTTCAAAAAATAACATATACATGATTTATGTAATCAATTGTTAAATGAGGAATTATAAATTAAATATAATGAAATAATAACACACATATATAATGTGAAGGGTGTATAAACTTAAAAACTAACCATTAGTAATCTTAATAATGCCCCCTTCCTAATATTACTAGAATTTCATTCTACCATGCTAGCACGAATCCAAATCTCATATTTTAAATATTTCAATTAATTCCACTCAATGCTAATTTAATCCCATCACCATTTTAGGAATTTAATATTCCTATCCTATCTACCTATCCTAATGACTAGCCTCTCCTACAAATCCTCAAATTAGTCCATAATCTAATAATTATTAACTAATATTATCAAAATCTATATCTCTCTATATCTAGAAACATATATCTCTTGAATATTCCACCACCTTCCATGAGTTTTAAATTCATGGAAATCTCCTTCAATATCTCAAAATCCTCTAAATCTAGAATCTTCCATCTTCTCCTTCCTTCTCAACTGTTGATCTTCCTCACATTTGGATTAATCCTCACCCTCTATTTCTCTATAAATACAACTCACTAGCCTCATGCATGGCCAACTTAGAAAGCATATACTAACTCATGTATCTTTGTGAGCCATCAAGCCAATACCAACCAAGTGCTACTAAATTTTTTAATGATATTAAAGCCATCGACAAGTAATAAAAAAATTAAATATCGAGCAAATTTTGGTGCCAAGGTATTCCAATGAAAGGAAATAAAAATTTAATGTAAAATGAGGTAAAATTATATTGGAAATATGATGATCTTGGATTAGTTGTCTCTCTTGCCCAATTTGAGGTGTTGATTTTGGTTCTAGTTGAAGGTTTTGATTTTTTTTCATGAACTTTGTTACATATTATTGAACTAATATTGATACATTGATGCAGCCTAGAATTCACCAGATAACACCCCAGTCACGCTGGCACATCACTCAGCCTAGACTGAGCGCTCACCCAAAGCACATAAAGGTACCAGGTCCCTCTTTAGGGTTGCTGTAGTAATGTTTTATCGTGATGAAGAAAGAAACATATAAATCTATAAACTAATCAATCATTCTACAATGCATACCATAATCAGAATTACAGAAGAACGCACTTTTAATAATAATCATGATTGAATCAATAATATACACTACTCAATTACAGATAGGAATGACACTTAGATTAAGCCAATTTATTTCATTTATAAATAAACACATAATTTCCTTACATTATTTTCAATCTATACCAATACACATATATCTATACCTCTATCTCACCTCCTCTGTATATATATCTATCTATATCCATTCATCTCTCTACTAGGTAATTCACTACATATATATAGGGTGGGGACTTGACCTTCAACATTTATCCATTCCAGAAACAGGACACATGATATTAATAGCTATGCACGCCATTTACACAAATATCCACACATGTAAGTGTACAATCTATAGATCTATTATAGTTAAATAAATTTTCAATCCTATCCTTATCTTGTCTTCATGTAAAACACTTCGATCTGATCCTCCAAAGATAAACAATGCATGGCGCACACATCTCTACATTGTTGGTGTGTTCTACACACCATCTTCTAAAAATAGGTCTTCATGCTCAAAATCGACTAAGTCTTGAAAGCTAAACTTTCCTTCCATGCTCATGGGTCCTTGTTTCCTTCCACACCCTTGATCCTTGCCTTCTCTACCAAGCAAACTCCGTGTGTGATATTTGACAAGTATTGTTTTATCAACATTACCCCACACTAATCTCATTATCGTCCGGACAATGGGTATCTCCAAAAATTCAAAGTAAAGAATAGAAGAATGGAAAGAATAAGAACGAAATAATGTAGAATTAAATAGAGAAGTTTTATGAGGCTATGAGGCAACCTCCTTTGCATCAATGTCAAGTATCAACTCTAGATACTCCTCTTTTATTTCTGGCCTCCAAAACATGTCATTCACTGAGTGCCTTGTTCTACTTTTTCTAGGATGTCCATGACAATGGGTTCCAACTCATCCCTCATAATCTCTCCTTTCTCATTTTATAGAACCAACACGACGTTAGACATTGATGTTATTATTTCTTCTAAAACATCCATCTTCTATGTAATTATCTTCCCAAGCTTTTCCAGATAATTCTTGTGCAACTCTTATGTTGCTACCAAGGCCTCACGTTTCTATCTAACTATTGACAACATTTCTGCGCTGGCCCAATGTTTTGTCCTTTATGGATATTTGGACCTCATTTCTTTCTTCAAGGGTCTTTATATTGATAAGCACTTTTAGGGCTATGAAGATTTTCAAATCCTAGTCTGCTTTCATCAATACTTCTTTTAGCACTTACAATATCCCTTCTTAAGATGTAATATTTTGCATCACTGATGCTTTCTCTTCATTTGACATATTACTCAGAGCTCTTTGGCACTAGCATGCATATAGGTTCATCTTCAAGTACCAAGTCCACCAACTTTCCTACATAGTGTATCACTAAAGGAAACATCTATGGTACCTTGGCCTCCAAGTGCGTCCTTGATCTAATGACATTGTCCCCAATCTCCTTTGCGAAGTTGATAAATACTTCATGTTCTTCTTCTGCACCAATTTTGTCTCTTGTATTATGTGTGCTATCTCTACATCCATTGTCTTTGGATCCTTACATAATTCTCTTATTGTTGCATCTTTTTCCATGTTTTTTCTCACAACTTCAATAGAAACCTTCACCAATGTGTTGCTGACCTGCTCATCTGACATGATAGTAGGCTTTAGTATCATGTGTCTAGTGTGTGGTTCCTTCTTCAGCCATCTTAAAATACATGAATCTTCGCATACATCAAATTCAAGCTCATGCATGTGGGTGTGCATTGACCATGATAGTTTCTTATCGAGTGTGCATAGTTGCCATATCCTCATTCATTAGTGCCCAGCCAAATAAATCATTTTTTTCTATCGTGCTTTGGAAGTGGGTGCACAGACGATCTTTCCTACGTCCTCTACATACCCTTTGGCTAGTGGAATGTTCTCTCCACTTGTTCTTCTATATTGTTTCTACTTAGGAACTTTAGCTTCCAAATTTTGGACTTGTGTCTCCATGTCCTAAACAATCTCTGCGGCTATCTCCTATAGTCTTTTCTCATCCTCTTATTTTTCCTTTGATTCCTCACCTCGTTCTTATATGTTCTTTGGAAGTGTAGGAGATTTAGGTGTAATTTCCTCTAACTCTTTCGCCTCCTCATTTAACTTCAGTTTCCTCCTTTACATGGTTGCCTCCTTCCATGGAGAGAACATTGGTGATCTACACACATTAGTTAGAGTAGTACCTTGGGTCCTTATCCTCCTAACACACCCACTTAAATTTGTGCTCCGCTTGTACTACATTCAAGTCCTCGTCATTCCCCTCTTTTGGCTGAGGTGGTGTAATTTCACACTCATCTTCACCCTTATTTGTAGGATGTCTCCTACCTATATGATCTAAACCACCACTATCTTCATGCTCCTCCTCCTCCTCCTCCACTTAAACTGATTCTTTGGGTTAAGGCATTGGGACGTTCTCCATTGTATGATTTCCCTTTAGATTGTGGTGGAAATAAAAACTCACCTTCCACATACTTTGTTATTCTCCATCTTTCGCTTCAGATGAAGATACACTAATGCTTGCCCCTACATATACTACCACCAGACTTATTGGTTTAATATTTAACACCTCTGAAATGATCCTCTTGATATAATAACTTCTTCCAGGATACACATACTTCTTCCTCAACGTATGGTATTCACAGTATACCTTATCTGCATTGAATACCAGTCAGTGCGTGTATGTAAATCTTTGAACAGATGCTTGGAAATACCTTGCAATGAATGTATAAGGCGATTTACACCAAGTCTCTAGACTCCATCTTTCATTGGGAAGTGTGCAATGCAGAAATACTGATATACAACAAACTGAACTTGTTTCCCTACTACGGATGGTAGGTCATTTGGGATGTGCCACTCTTCCCCAAATGCCACGTGGATCCTGTCATACCATTTCTCCGCCCTTTGCTTTATGTCATCTGTCATGGCCCCTTTACATAGGTAGTTGCTGAACCTCTCAACTGGTGACTTGTTCTCCATGGGGTATTCCCATAATTTCTCCTTCGGTATGTCTGGTACTCTAATTTCCATGAATACTAGTGATAATAGAACAGCCCCAAATCTGATCTTCCCTCCTGTATGCGCTTCTTTGACTACTTGTTCTGTAATATACCCTTAAATGTTGTAGATTGTCCCTTCTGACATCTTACGCACAACGTGTAACCACATAGTATTTACCTGTGACCATTGCTCCTGATCATTAAACTTTGTAACAAGGTGTGCTACTGCTTGCACAACCAGACAGTTCTTTAATTTATTTATATCCATACCACACGGACCCTTCAGGTATCCTGAACTCTTATCTAGTCTTTAAAATCATGGCTTTATCTGTGAGATCACTTTTTATGTCCTCTCCCATGGCCTTCAAACCTGTAACTGATGAGAGAAGCACAAATGAGATTCTTACTTTGTGTCCTCCAAAGTAGAATAATTACTCATGCACTCTGCACTCATGAGCCACTGATACAAGGGCTCATACTTCCCGAAATATGAAAGCTCGTATAATTGGTAGACCCCAATTCTCTTTAGAATCTTCTCACCTTCATCATCATAAACTGGCATGTCATTCACCGTACGCTTGTTTATCCTTGCAGTGAGCAAGGAATCGAGTTCCTTCTTGTTCTCCATGGTCCTGTGATTGTATTCGCTTACTTTTCTCTTTCTGATGGGTGAATCCCATTCCTATGGTTGACGATGACTCCTTTTAGATATTGCATTTCTGAAAATTCACTTTCGGGTGCCATCTCTTCCTCCTCGATGACCACCTTCTTCTTTCCTTTTTCTGTTGTTACAGATGCCTTCTTAGGTGCCTTTCTTACCTTACAAATGTCTCCTCTTTAACTATGCAACTTTTCGAATCAAACCCTAGCTCGATTTAATCGTGCCCTAGGTGGAAAATTCATGTCCTAACCCCTTTCTATCTCCCTACTTCGCTCAAACCCTTCACCACCGGGGATGCAAGATTCTTTTCACATAGATCTGGTTGTCATGCTTGGTTTCACACCCTTCTATCCTTACTCCGGTCACTCGGCTCTTTACACTTGGCTCTTTCCTCAAATACTCTTAGTCACAACGGTAAAAATGAATCCGCATTCCATCCTTATATAATTTTTTCAAATTTTTATGCATTTATTGCTCCTTCACCTACCAAATATCCTTCTAGCGCACCTTCCTACCCTCTGGTCACAGACTTCTCTTTAGCGCATGCCCTTGCGCCTGAGTAGCTCGTCATTGTACCTTCTCCTGGTAGTTATCATGGCCCTTTCTTACCTCGCGTTATACTATCCTTTCATTCATCTCCATCCTTGGTCACTTTGAGAAGCAATATTCTTTTAACTTAAGGCACACCCATAACAACTTATTCCTTCCACATTTCAATTCCCATAGCATCTTACTTGGATAACTACAACCACCCTACACTAAAAGTATGTGCAGTCCTCTATGCATAAACATTCTTCACATGATAAGTAGCTTCATGCGCGCGAGCATGCTTATTACACAAGAACAATAACTAAATTGACAAAGCATAGCGATAATGAATGAAATACATTAAGGAAATACAAAATTGAAAACCTAATCTAAATGAAACACTACCTTATTACAAACACCAAGAAGACTTTATTTATAGTAGGGCTTCAGCCTACTCCCATTAAAGTAACCGGGTAGCCGTGTTCCATCAAGTGCTTCTAACTGACAAGTACCTAATTCAAGTATGTAAGTGATGACATATGGCCAACCAATGTACTTTGAGCTTGCCTGGATGGCACAAGAACTTTGAGTCATAAAGAAGTACCATTTTTCCAATCTCAAACTTCTTATCCCTTATGTTTCTATCATGCCATACTTTCTACCTGGCTTTTTCCTACTTCTAACTCCATCATGCTATGGCTCTTCGTCCATCCAGTTGAATCATCTTCACGATATGCTCATCTAAATCCTATTCATCAGCTATACCTCCAGGGCACGCAATGTGCAAAGAAGGTAACATAAATTCTATAGGGAGAATGGCCTCTGTGCCAAACACCAACTGGAATGGTGTGGCTTTGTTCAATCTCTTATAAGTTATTCTATATGCCCAAAGAACAACTGACACTTTATCATCCCAATCCTTTCTCCCAACATCACAAATTTTTGTCAAAGTGTGGCTCAAAATTTTGTTAAAAGCCTCAGTAGTTCCATTTTCCTAAGGATGATAGGGTGTAGTTTTATGGTGTGTAACCATAAACTCATCTAATAGGATCCAAATTGTCTCATTCAAAAAGTGTGTACCCCTATCACTTGTCAAGCTTAATGGACATCCATATCTTGTAAGAACATTCTCCCATAGAAACCTAGCTATTGTAGCTACTGTACAATCCTTTGTAGGTGCTGCTTCTACCCACCGTGTGAGATAATCGGTGCAAGTAATGATATAGCGTGACCCAGTCCTGCGCGCGGCTGGAGAAATAGGTCCTACAAAGTCAATGGCCCATTTCTCAAATGGTTCGGCACTGGTAATTGGTCACCAAGGCATCTCATCTCTTTTCCTTGGTTTTCCTAGGTGCTGACAATGATCACACGCCTTACAATATTCTTTACAGTCCTTATACAATGTCTCCCACCATAATCTAGCAAGTAGGATCTTCCGGGTAGTCGCATCACCTACATAATGGCCTCCAGCAATACCACCATGGGCTTCTTCCATAATATCCTTTCACTCATACTCTAATACACAACGACGTAATACTTCATCTCTACCTAACTTGTAGAGGTCTCCACTGATTAACATAAATGGTGCCGCGCATATAGCAAGCCATTTCTTTTCTAATGCCTTCATTCCTTCTAGCACCACACATGTCCATAAAAAGACAACAATGTCTTCTAATTTTGATGGGCGTGCATGTTGTAACCTATATAATTGTGCATCTGGCATGGTTTCCTTAATAGTTTTTGCCTCTTCTCCTGAGTGAATTCTAGATAAGTAGTCTGGTCTAGAATTGTTTTTCCCTAGCTTCACCATAACCGTGAAATCAAAATCTTGAAATAGGAGTACCCATCTGCATATGCACCCTTGCAAGATTGGTTTGTTTACCAAGTACTTCAATGCCATGTGATCTGTATAAAACACAAATGGTGTTGCTAACAAGTACTATCGGAATTTGTGTAATGCATAGATCATTGAAAAAGCTTTGCGCTCTGTAGTTGTATAATTCATTTCAGCAAGAGTCAACATCCTACTCGCAAACCAAATTGGATGATCTATAATACCTTCACTAGGTTGAGCTAACACAATGCCAATTGCCATGCCAGAAGCGTCTATATGTACATGAAATGGTTTATCCCATGAGGGAAAATGTAGAATGGGTGCGGTAGTAAGTTTATCTTTTAATATCTCAAATGCGCACTGCTGCGGTTCTTCCCAATAAAATATACCTTTCCCTTTTAGTAATTCTTTTAAGGGTGCAACAATCTTGGCATACCCTTTGATAAACTTTCGATAGTAACCCGTATGACCTAAAAATCCATGCACCTCACTTTGATTGGTAGGCACTTCCAGGCCTAGAGTTACTGCAACCTTAGCTGGATCAACCAACAAACCTTCCTTGCAGATTATATGTCCTAACAGTATGCCAAATGGTGTAGCAAATATGCACTTCTTGATCTTCAAAGAGATACTCAATTGTCTGCACCATTCAAACATTAAGCATAGATTGTCACAATGATCTTTCACAAGCCCATATACTGTCCAATCATCTAGGTAGACTTGTAAGAAGTTGTGAATATAGTCTTTGAATGCCTGAACAACTATACACGAGAATACAACAGACACATTTTTCAATCCAAAAGGCATCACAGTATAGGAAAAACTGCCCCATTCAGTAGTAAATGTTGTCTTTTCTTGATCCTCCTGAGAAATCCTAACCTTATGATACCCAGAAAACCCATCTGTGAAAGAATCTATTTCATGCACTGCTACTCCTTCCAATATTTCCTCAGTGAATGGCGTAGGGAATGGGTTTGTCAAACATGCAACATTCAGCTCCCTATAATCCACACATATTCTAATTTGTCCATACTTCTTGATACTGATCACCTTTTGACTAACCCATTCTAACTCATCAAGGGGCTTGATAATTCTAGATTTCAACATTTTATCAATTTCTTCTTTTACCTTTTCACACAAATTAGGATTCATTCTGTAAGGTCTATTTCTCATGGGGCATGTGCCTTCTTTAAGATTTATCTTCATTTCCCCAAGTGATTTATGCATGCCTTTGATTTCATGATACCCTCGAGGGAATAAGTCCTAATAATCCCTGAGTAACTCAATGATCTTAGCTACCTTTAAGTCTGACCAGTAGTCTCCAATGATGACCTCCTTAGGCTCAGCCTCTGAACCTATATTCACCTTCTTTGTCTTCATGGGTTCGTGATAGGCACGCGTATCCTTGTCTGCACTGTCCAAGACCTCGTGCACCCCTTGTGAATGTTCAATATCTAGGTTCTCAACTTCCTCATCATCCATGATGTAAACCATCTTTCCTTTCTCTTTCTCAAGGCAAGTGCATTCAAGTAGTATGGATTCCATTTCTTCTTCCTTTTCAAACCATGCTCCGGACTCTGCCTCACCAAATAATTCTTGAATATGCTCTTCATCTTTTGCACTATCTCCCATAGTTAAGCGCTTGACAAATTTTAATGCCTCTGCTAGTGGAGGTTGGGAAGAAAAGTAGTCAAAAGTCTAGATCATTCATGTAGTCAAATTTTTCCAGTTCCTAGTCTCTCGATGTAGTTCTGCATATACATACCAGGTGCGTGCACATCCTTGTAGTGTAGAATACAATCTATGCACCCAGAGTGAAGGTGGTAATGCTTCCTATCCTACTGTCCAGAGTCTCTCACACTACTGAATGTGATGCTGAACAGGTTGATCACCATGATAAGTGTAGATCTACGTAGGTGCATTGTTCCTTACAAACCTAATAAATAAGGTGAATCCAATCTCTTCCCATGTTAAAATATTATCTCTATGGACTACCCACCAGCACGCTCTTGTCCCGCACAAGGTATATGCTAACATATCTCTTCTCTTAATTTGATCTTTCCACTGTGTTTCCATGGCTTGCAAAAATATAGGAAGATCTTCTTCCCACGTATACCAAGGTACTATGCTACCTATCTCATCGAACCGAACGAAGTCCATTCTTGCGTGTAACCACTCTTTTCACCTTGCACCCTACTAGTTCATATGTTCCATGAGGCCAATTATCACAAGAAATACTCATAGTATCACTAATAGAATGAGAATCCTCCCACTGTAGGATGCCTTCTTTTGATGGCTCATTGACCTCTGGGTCCTGAATAACGTGTACATAAATTCTGTTTAAGTCCTCCTCACTTAGAGGCTCAACATATGGTGTAGAATTCCCATCTATTAGAGGTATCACAACCCTTTCCTCCTTGTTTTCAAAGTTGATATACCCCTTATTGAATCTCAAGTCAACATTATTCGCTATAACACCAAGGGCATCCAAGCAAGGCTAGAAAATTGTCTGCTTCTACAAGTGCTAATACCTCAAAATCCCTAGTGAACTTGGCCCCTTGTATGGTTATAGATGCATCCTTCAAAACTCCTATGGGAGTGGCCTTAGTTCGGTTTGCCATAAACAACACATTAGATGATGGCTGCAATGGAGGCCTCCCCATTTGTACCCATGCATCTAATGTAAGCACATTTACTTCCGCACCTGTATCAATCAATATGTTGCTCAACAGCCACCCATCCACAACAACATTCAGAGTTATTTCCTTGTCATAGTCAATGCTATCAGGGGGAATATTTGCATGCAGAATCTACCGTCCGGTCTCAATACTTACGTGTAGAGTGTTCCCTTTTAACCAAATTCCTAATAGTGGAATGATGTTCTCCTTGGCGCAACATTTTACACACTTCTTTCAGATCATCAATATCAGTTTGGACCATCTCTGATGCTTTCTTCTACTCCTTTAAGTACTATATCTCACCCTGAAGATTCCTTAGCACTTCCATGGTATCCTGGTAAAACTTCCTTCTAATGAGTGGGATCTGGGTACCTTGCATGCAAAACCTCCTCCTTGGTGATCGTAGGCTTCTGGTGTAATTCCTCCCTTGCGCGTGTTGCTTCAGCTCATGTAGTAATCTTCACTGTCAATGCCTCATGTCCTTCTGCTATCTTGGGCATCCACTGATCTTCTACCGCACATTGGATTCTAACCATCCTGACACCTTTGTTTTCTTGCTTATGCTATTTACTTAGATGCTCATATAAGTCCGGGCACTCCTCATAGCTATGACTCTTTCCACAGAACGAACATGTAACATTCTAGGGAAATTTGTGCCTGTAGTGATCAGGGGATCCACATGTATAACATGTTCCATGAGGGAACTCACCTCTTCCTCCATTACGGCCTCGTCCTCCATATCCACCATGATATCCACGTCCCCTTCCACGAACTCCTTTAAAACACCCCTCATTCCTGTCATAGCGCGTTTGATTATGATCCCGATCCTGGTGCTCATTTTTACCCTAAGAATTATCTGCTACACTTGTTTGTCATACCCAAATGTCTATGTCATCCTAGATCTAACCAATCAATCGACAATTCTCAGTATCATGGGTCATGGACCTACAAATTTTGTAAAAGTTGGATACATTCTTTCTTATCACGCACTATAATAAAGGACAGTGACTAGCATCATGATTTAAATGACAGATCTCACAGTCCAACAGTAATGAGCGTATTGTTCTGCGAGGAAAACTATCCTTGGTGTGACCTTCCACTTCACAATCTGTACACCAAATTCCTGAGCGCATTTCATGGGCTGAATTTGCTAATAGTTTCTCTAACTGTTTGGCCATAGCTGCAATCTGTGCCTCTAAGAATGGACTAACGCTAGTGTCAATGCTCCCAACTACCTCAACATGTAAAGCTACCTCCAATGCTTCACGTGGATCAATGTATGTCTTATGTGACAATGCTCTTCTAAATGGTGTAATCAATCCTCCAACAAACTATTGTGCATGATGTGTGGCATGAATATCATAAGATAGCTTAGATAGAAGTGTCTTAAAATGTGCATCATACTCACATACACTCTCAGTAGTTCCTTGCTTGATGTCCTTGAGCGCGCTAATACTCTTCTGCTCAAACTCATGGATATGGAACTCTTTTAAGAAAGCATCCTTCAACGCTACATAATCCACACAAGTTTGATTAGGTTCAAACTTCCTATACTAGCTATGTGTTCATCTTTGCAAGGTAGTAGTGAATTGACTTGCTTTGCACTCCGCAACTATGATCCCTTTGGTGCACCACAAGATTTCACACATATGCACATGTTCGGTAGCATCCTCTATACCTCTATATTTTGGGAGACGAAGAGACATCTCCATATAGATATTATGTGGTTGCTACGGGCCTTGAACACCTGATCCAGATCCTCCTGTGTTTCCTCTACCTCCATAACCACCAGATTCACCAGAACTAGAACAACCTATACCTCCTGAACCTCCACCTGTAGTTGGAATAGGACCCGTAGTGGTACTCCCCTGTGTGCTGACAGTAGTACTATACTAAACCCCTACAGTCTGTGAGGTAGTTCCACTTCCAGAGGTGAATCCAACATTCGGTGCACTCACGTTCTGTGTGGATGACGCACTGAAAACACACGTTCTGAATAACATTGAAGTCATCTATCCTTGCCATTGATGTACTTTCTCTCTTACTTCCCAAAACTTTCTTGTTGATTACTTGTCGTACTAGATATTAGAAAACCAAATGCAAGGGCTAGGTCACCAGGTGGATTAAGATGAGGCCCATGGCCCAAGTATTCATTTCTGGTGCACTTCCATGTGAGGCCAAGGGGGGATCTCTGTCATGCTTTCCAAGATGGGGGAGTTCCTGATGCTTTGGCTCCACGTCTTCTATGTGAGCTGAAAATCCTTCAGGAGCCATCTCTCTCCTTAACGCCATACTTTCCGCAACAGTGTGCTGCTTCTCTATCTCCCTCTCATGCACCTCATTATATTTAAGTCGCCTCTCCTCTCTCTGCCTTTTTGCTGCTAGGTCTGTCATCTTTCATAAAACCTGTTCCTGCCCTCGCGCATGGGGAAGTTTAGTTAGCCATTGGTTTACGCTCCAGGTTCAAAGTTACCATCAAGATCTTGTTCGCCAGGGGAATGCCTTGCAGATATGTTCCTCTTGGATACCATAAAAACTATAATTCAGCTACCTCTGGGAAATAATATGTCGAAATTGAATATTCCATAATATAGCTATTTAAAACACCACGAAACAATGTGTTACAATGCGAGTCCAGATCAAATCAGCATCATAAGGGGACTGAAATTCTTCCCGTGTCCAGACAAGTGCACGTGATACCTCCAATTCCATTTAGATGCATAAGCAGTCAGCCACTCATATAATTCTATTGGAAAGATGGTGAAAAAGCTCTCATATAAGCTGTCATATAGATTATGTTCTACCCAAGTGCGTGTGTCAAATTCAGATCCACTGCTGAACCGTCATGCATACTCTTCCTCCAGATCACGTATCCACTCCTCAACACTTGCTAGAGTTAACCGGTATGTCTTCATCACGAACCATCCTGAAAACAACTGAAAAAGAGGTCTCAGTAATGGAACTAATGATGCAGCCTAGAATTTACCAGATAACACCCTAGTCACGCTGGCACATCACTCAGCCTAGAATGAGTGCTCACCCGAAGCACGCAAAGGTACCAGGTCCCTCTTTAGGGTTGTTGTAGTAGGATGTTACCGTGATGAAGAAGGAAACATATGGATCCATAAATAATCAATCATTTTCCAATGCATACCATTATTAGAATTACGGAAGAAAAAACTTTAAACAGTAATCATGATTGAATCAATAATATGCACCACTCAATTACACAAAGGAATGACACTTAGATTCAGCCAATATCTTCTATTTATTAATAAACACAGAAGCTCCTTACATTAGTGTCTATCTATACCAATGCACGTATCTTTATACCTCTATCTCACCTCCTATGTATCTATCTATTTATAGCCATCATCTCTCTACCAGGTAATTCACTACATATATATAGGGTGGGGACTTTCCCTTCATTGCTTATCCATTCTAGAAATAGGCCGCATGCTATTAATAGCTACACACCATTTACAGTCATAGCCACACATGCAAGTGTGCTATCTATAGATCTCTTACAATTAACTGAAGTGTCAATCCTATCCTTAGCTTGTCTTCATGAAAAATGCTTAGATCTGATCCTCCAAATATAGACAATGTATGGCACGCACGTCTCCGCATCGTTGGTGTGTTCCACACGCCATCTTCTAAAAATAGGTCTTCATGCTCGAAATCAACTAAGTCCTGAAAGCTGAACTTTCCTTCCATGCGTGGGTCCTTCCTATCCTTCCGCGCCCTTGATCCTAGCCTTCTCTCCCATGTATTGGGAACTCCTTGTGTGATCTTTGACAAGTATTCTTTGATCAACATATATTTTGGAATGTTTTGTGGGACCCCCACATGCACTAACAAATTAATTTTTCATTGATAGAACCTCACAAACATACTATGAATAAATCAAACTCTAAAGGGCCTAAAACTTAGAGATAAATAATTTTTTTGTGATATTTTCCACGTCATTATTAATACTAGTAACATCATAATTTATCACAATAACATCACTTTCATGAAAGATGTCATCTCTTCTATCAAATTTGAACAAGTATTACATAACTACATCATGACCACACCTAACAACTTCATGATCGCACTTGACTGTGACATATTCGTCATTGACCATGTCCTTCCTACAACACAAGTTATAAAAGTGTGATATTTTAATATTTTAATATTTTAATCATCTTTTGATTATTTGTATAATTTACAGTTAGTAAATATCATTTGATCTAACAAAAAACTCATTATCACCTTTTGTTCATATATATTTCTTTGTTGTTATATGTTTTTGGAACAAAAACTCTTGGTGTCATAATCAATCATAACCATGTCATAATTGTTTAAATCACATTTTAACTATTTTAAGCCATGTCGTAATCGCTAACATTGGATTTAAGGGAAGCTACATTCTATTCAGTCTAACCATGCGATAATTGATACTGACCATGTCATTTTTATAGGACCACATCATAATCATGCCTGCAAACATCATAATTGATCTTACATTTCTGAAGCAACACCTTTAGTCTTGAGAGCAGATTAACACATGTAGTGGCTGAAATGAATTCCTACCATGTGTTTTCTTTTTCTAAACTCATGCATATCCATCAACTTCCTTACCAAATCTGTCAAGACCCACTTGTCAGTTATCACTTAGATACCTTGGAATCAGATACAACGATCCTTAAAATTTCCCCACTTGGATTTAAGTAAATGTTGAGAATTGAAGAAAAATACATCCCCATTGAGAGACTACATTCCATGCCATGTCATTACACCTACATTTGGATAGTTCTATAGACACTCAAATTCAGTGATCTATCCTTTTATATTGCTAATATTGACATTGCACACTTGCATGTACAAATGCACTCTCCTCACTCTTGCTTAGCACACCTTGATAGATATTCAATTACATGCTCATCTTTTCATACCTCTCTATCACCAGTTTATGAAGTTAACTACATAAAAAAACTTAGAAACATTCATCCTCCGACCCATAAATTCAAAACATGATTTTTCCTCATGGTCAAAACTATAATTTTCAATCAGTTTATATAATTCTACAAGTCGACTGTACTATAAGGTTTTAGACTGATATGATTTGGGATAATTTTTTAAATTATATCACATTCTTTTGAATAAATATATCTGCTTGGTCACCATTTCATTGCATAATACTTTGTAAGCATATATAAGAAAGTAAATCATACCTACTTTGAGGAACCTAGAGCTTTGAAAACTCCTCATGTAAAAGAAGTCACACAAGGAGCTCCAAGCTCCCTAAACCATGAAATAACTCACACAAATCCATTATGAAAACACCCTTAACATTTCTGAAGTCTCATTTCCATGTCTAGGAGTATGTATATTCATTCAATAAGAAAGTAAAGTTACCCTTCCCAAGTATTTGAGAAAGTGTGGAAATCAAGTAAAACATTATGAAAGAACCATTTTCAAGTTCTAATTGCATTATGATATATATCACATACTAGGAGTAAATGATGCGTGGTTTGAGCCCTCTTTGGAGTAGTGGTGATGTCGGTGGTGCACACGGGTGCTCATAACCCACCTACATTTGTTTTGTAGGAACTAATTCTTGCACTACAAGGGATATATGGTTTGAGAAGACTTTACAAATCCATTTTGAAGGTGAGTGAAGAATACAGATACACATCGACACACATTTCCAGGTAGGAAAAGCACACAGGAATTTTCAAACCTAGATTCCAAGTAGGTCCAAGACCACACATAAGGGTCACGATGGTATGGAAACTTTTGACCTGGATTTACTATTTTGAACAAGTTCAATTTTAGGTTCAGTTTCTATAACAAAGTATTTTCAGTCTCATATCATTCTGTTCCCACATTTAGATCACCTAGACACTTCCGGATCCACACAATCAGCTAAGTGTAATTATCTCTTATGTTTTTAATAGTTTCTAGATCAATAGTCACTTTGAAAAGCATTATTATAATTTGTGCAATTAATGTTGGAAGTTAATTAAATCAAAATATCCACATGTAACATTATTTCAATCCATTTTTAGGTATGTTAGTTAAACATTCTGAAAAATTAAAAAGGAATGAAAAGATTCACAAAAATTGAAATCATTAGAAGTCTTCATATTCATTCTACAAGAAAGAAAAGTGACACCAAGTATTTGATCAAATGTGAAACTCAAGCAAAGAATTATAAAAATAGGGTTATCAAGTTACGATTACACTATGATAGATATCAAATGCTAGGAGAATGATGTGTGGTTTGATCCCTCTTCAGATTAGTAGTGATGTCAGTGGTGCACATGGGTTCCCACAACTCACCTAACTTTGTTTTATAGGAACTCCTTGCACTATAAGGGATCTAGGGTTTGAGAAGAGTTTATAGATCCATTCTGAAGGTGATTGAAGAACATTGAAAAACAATGACATTCATTTCTAGACAGGAGATGCAATTAGGAAGATGTAAAATTACATTTAAATAATGTACAAGATAATATAGACGCTTTTGACCTAGTTGTATAGTTTTGACCAGGATCAGTTTCAGGTGTCATTTTTTGTAACAAAACATTTTTAGTCTTAGACTAGCTTGTTCCTGCATTTAGATCACTCAAAATATTCCAGATCTAGAAAGAATCAACTAAGTGTAATTCTCCCTTATTTTTTGATAGTTTCTAGATCAATAGTCACTTTGAAAATAATTATTCTAATTTGTGAAATTAATGTTAGAACGTAATTAAATTATAATATCCACTTGTAACATTATTTCAAATATTTTTATGTATGTTAGTTAAACATTCTTAAAACTTAAAAAGGAATGAAAAGATTCACAAAAAGTGAAATCATTTAGTGAACTCACATTTTCTGATCAAACATCATAGCCCCAATCCTAGTGGCCCTAGGTTTTCTTTTTAGAAGCATAGGTTCCTATTTTCTTTCACTGTTATAATCACTTTTTAGTTTCTATATGATTTCCTTCTATGAACTATCAATGTAGTGATTATATTTCTAATTAATCTATTGACCATTTTGAGCTTTCACCTCCTATTCGCCAGTGTCATAATGTCATGGCTTCTTCTATTCCTACTTCTAGTTCTCTTCTTGATACACCTTCACAATAGGTTCCCTTGGATGAAATTGAGACCCATAGTGAACACTCCCATGATTATGACCATAATGAGGAAAAAAATGTTGATCAAAACAAAGTAGAGATCCTATCTCACTTTCGTGCTCAACTCCATGCTAATCCACATCATATTGAGCCTATTATCAAGATTCTACTTGTTGTTAATATTTCTTGTGATTAGTATTCGAATGACACATATTTTAGAGAGAGATCTCAGCCCACATCTATTGTGCTTATTTCATTAGGAGTACCTCACATTCCTATGCACAATGTGCCTATGCCTATTCCTGCAACCACTATTACAACTACACATCGTATCTATCATCATACTGGATCACATGCATCTTCATCTAACACACAAGATCTTAAGTCTCTTGTTAATTATTTGCAAGCATAAATATTACAATTACAATAAGGTTTCTCTAAAAAATTTACTATTATAGAATCTTCTAAATTATTGCATAATCCACTTACCCCTAAAGTTGTTTCATAGCCTTTGCCTATAGATTTTGATGTACCCAATCTTCCTAGCTATAATGGAAAGGGTGATACCTAAGATCATCTTAGATCATTCCATGTTATTTGATTTTACTAAACATATAAACATATATTTCTTACTAAGATATTACCTAGGATTCTTAAGGACTTTTATTTGCAATGGTTTTATGATCTCCCCATACATTATGTGTACTCTTTTACTACATTGGAAAATCAATTTCTGGCATAATTTTTCATCAACATTGGGGATCATATATATATTAGGCACAAATGTACAAACTCAAACAAGGATATGATGATCACATCAATGCTTATGTCTTGCATTATAGAAAAAATCTTACTAAGATGAACAACATATTAGATGACAATGAGTTACAAGACCTTTTTGTTCAAAGTCTACTTCCTCCATTGCAAGAATTGGTAACGTTTGATAAAGTTCACTTTTTTGACCATCTATGTCATTTAATAAAAAAGCGTTAAGCTAATCTATTACAAATGAACAAAATTAAGTATGCTTTTATCTCCCCTAATCCATCCGATGTCAAGTTTCAAACCAAATCTAATCTTAATGAAAAATATAGTGACCCTAATGTTGTGTCTAAAGACATTATCTACGTTGTTGCTCAACCTAGTAAGATACAATTACAAATTACAAGATATCAATTTACACGGTTACCTTGTCCACCTTGCACAATATTAAATAAATTACTTGAGTGTAATCTCATATCTCTCCCTCCACTTTTTGAGTTTGGTACGAGAAAACATCAAAGTAAGAGATTTGATGCTATTATTTTTTGTGATTATCATAGATGTATTAGTAAATCTACAGATAGATGTATTAAGTTAGGAAACATCATTCATGATCTTATTGAATCTAATACAATTGAATGAGATGATCCCACTGAATCTTATATGCCTACTAATAACAATTCTAAGTTGAAAATATTCAATGATCCACTTCCTAAGCATAATAATGACACATCTACTTTGGAAGTTTATAACACTCATCATGTGGTTCCACCACTGCCTTCTTATGATCATCCACTTGATGCTATGATTGAAATTATTACTTGCACATCATATTCTACACCAATAATTTCTTTTGATGATTATGACATACATGACTCACTTATCTCTGACACATTATCTATCCTAGTCTCTATTCATTAGATCCCTATTCAGGGTGTCTTGGTTATTATGTAGTAAAGATAATGTTTATACATGGACATTGATTCAATCAATTGGAATTCCATTTGAGATTCTTTCACTTGATTATGATCCACCTTTTTGACACATTACTCCACTAATCAAAATTATATCTATCACTACAAAAATTCATTCTTGGCTGATAAATTTGTTGCTAATGAAGTATTGCATCTTGGTTTCCCTTGGCTATGTGCTCTTAGGGATGTTCCATCCATTTTTCAATAGTGTATCAAGTTTATTAGTCATCAAGTTGTCGCTATTCAAGGTATTCCTATTTCAGGAGTGTTGGTGAGAAAATTTGTCGGTATGGTAAATTAGGTGTCTCCACCAATGTTCACGGGGATACACCCCTCTGCATTGAATGGTACAACTTCCATTATTAAATTATAACTAATATAATCATACCTGAATGTTGTGGGTTATCCAAATAGATTCGGGGATCACACAAGAAAACTCTATTGAACCTTTGGTAAATTGCTTAAATGAGGTACAAGGGAGGAAATCAAAATGATGAGGGTGAAGGAGAGAAATTAGGAAAGGAAGGCTACTACCTTGAGTAGGAAAATTATAGAGTTCACACCTAGTAACCAGAGTATTTCAACATTCAATATAGAGGAAAACAACAATGAAGTTATCTAGTGAGATGGAAAAACCTAGACACTAACTTCTTAGATTCATCTATCAAAGATACAAAGCTCTTACTAGATCACTATGCTTGCAAATTGCATAAACGAGAGAAGTAGAAGAAAAAAAAGAAAAGGAGAATAAAATAAATGTAGATTTTATTTCATGTGCATTGGTCATATAAAGCTCAACAACAGATCACAATCCACTATTGTTATAATGAACTAAATTTTAAGGTTCCCTTCGAATGGTGAAGCCATCCAAGTTTATAACAATGTGAATTGGCCTCTTATCTCCCCTCATATGAATCTTCAAGTTCTTATTCCACTTGTGACCTTTAATTTTCCATTAGAAAAGACTAATTAAGTATTTCTAATATCATTTTGTGAAAATACTTTTACAATTCAAAAATATTTCACTTACGTGAATATGAAAAAATACGATGATTATACTCAGCTAAGAATTAGAAGGAGGGAGAGGAGATAAAGGTAAAAGTAGAGAATAAAGGCGAAGTTGATGTTCTTGATGAAGAAGCTTTCTTGATGAAGAAATTGTTGATTCATGCTTTCCATTCTTGTTCCTTGAATTCCTTGTTGAATTAAGTTATCGCAGCCATCAACTTATCCGCCTCTGAAATGTATACACAACCTAACACTTTGATCCATGTTCCAGGAGCATCCCTGATCTTATTACAATGACTGAGCCATACTTCATGATCCATTGCAATTACAACAATACAACTTATGATGTTGTCCAGGGACTCTAGATTGACTTAATTGAAGGAGAGAGAGTCACATGCCTCTTTCTTGACCAAATCATGGAATGAAATGATGAGCTCTTCTAATGACGAGTCCTCAGTGAGCAAAGGGAACTCAAGTCTCTATACATAGTTGTAGGCATCATTCAAGACCTTGAAATCTTATTTCCTGCAAGAGTCAAATTTGGATATGACATTATTGAGCATTGCATATCTCACATACATGATGTGGATCCAAACTTGAGACAAGTATTCAACAGTTGATGTGAATACTTTCTTACTCATGAGGGTGTGAGAGTCAAATGAACTAATCTTAGAAACTTGTGGGAATACCTCATCCAAATGAATAATCTCTTTTGCAAACACCTCCTTCACCTTATTCACTTTAGTTAATGTTGCAAGATCATACTTGATGAGATAAATGAGGTTTGGACACAATACCTTCCCTTGCTTGATGATTTTCTCAATCCATTTCTCATTGGATTTCACTTGCATCATGTATCCTTGTGCTTTCCGTTGATCATTTCTAGAGTTTATGGGAATGGCCCATTAGGTGTTGATATGGTGTTTTCCATTGGAGAATTCTCAAGAGATTGTTGTAGGATAAATTATTTATGGACATTTAAATGTTCTGCAAGGAATCAATCTTGTTTGGTGGAACTTTCTTGTCTTGAAAATTTCAACCCAACTTGCTCACTTAGCCCACAGAGTTCAACTAGTTTGGTTCACTTTGAACAACTTATTGAGTTCACTCATCTCGCTCACCGGGGGAGAGCGGATGCCTTTGAATTGATTAAAGATTTAACATGATGATATTTGAAGCCCTCAAACCTTTTGAAATACTTGTTTGGACTACAAGATTCCTCTCATTTTCCACTGTTGTGCCATGTGGCATTATTCTTTGCTCATGAACAGTACTGTGACCATAACGATGTCTCAGGATACCTCATGGAGGATTAATTACCTTGTTTGAAATGTGCAATTGTTGCACACCCCTGTGAAGATGTTGCAAAGTAGAGAGATGATTGGAGATAGAACCGACTGCAACTTCCAGTACTTAGAATGAGGATTTACTATTTTAGATTTTTTTTTCACTTTTTTCCCTTTTGACCACCTCTCTTGTTACCCCAGTTTCACCTTGTGAACATTGCCTTGAAGAAATTTACCATATGTGAGAAGTTAATATTTATAGTAAATGCTTGTATAAAGAATTAATATTTTTGGAAAGTTTCTCTCCACACCTCTGATTTTGATGAAACCCCCTCCATTAGGATAGTTTTCTTCCCATAATCTTCCGTACAATTTTTCAACTTGATCCGATCATGAGAACAACGAGAAATAAAATTTTAAAAAACTAGAGAAAAAAGTTGGGGTTTCTTCACCATAAAAAATATAGGGCATCATTAAATATTTTTTCACTTTCTCCTTGAAGGTGTTTGGAAATTAAGAATAATGTAAAAAACCCCACCTTAATCCGTGCATCAGTTTGCAAGATATGAGAATTTTTATTTTGCGGGCTATGAAGTCAATCTGGAAATAATGAGCCTGGAGCCTTTAAAAATTTGCACTTTTTAATGAAAATATTATAGTACAATCATGGAAAAATGGAGAGATGAATGTGAGGGAAAAAATGGCAATGGAGGAATCTGGAATTTTTTTGCCAAAGTTATAGGTAGAACAGAGGAAAATTTGGAGAGAGTGAAAAAACGATTAAGTGTTGGGTTTTATAAGCATGAGGAGGGGGGGAATTTTTTTCCCCTAATTTTACCCTTGGAAAGGGAGGAATGGACACCAAAATTTCACCTTAGCCCCTAGGTGACAAGTAGTAAGCATGCACAAGCGGAAGAGATAGCATAAAGGGTTGAGTTTAAGCACCCTAGAGCTTATTTTTGAGCACATGAAGAATTTGGCGGGAGCAAGGTGGGGGGTGAATTTTTTTGTCTCCCTTGTCCCCTTAGATAGGGAAAATAAATTTTGGCTTAGCCCCTAGGAAACAAGCGGAAAACATGCGTGGTTTGGAGTGGGGGCCAGAAAATTGCCAAAAAGATGTTAACAGAGCCTCCCAGGATTATGTGGTGTGTCCATGAGGTATATGGTGGTGGGGGGAGAATTTTTATGTCCCCCTTGTACCCTTGGATAGGGATGAAGGGAGACCAAAAGTGAGCCTCAGCCTCATGCTACCACGTGGCATTGAGAAATTTGGTTAAGGACGAATCTTGTACCTTGGAGAGGAGCTTGAAAATGAGATTGCCGGAGCTCCTGGAGGACTGTTTGGGTACTTCCTTATATGATTTTAACTAAAAAATGCATTTTAATAAGAATGGGATTGGTCCCAATGTCTTATTCAACTTGAAACCTCCTCAAAAATTCCCTTTTAAAATCATGATCACTAGTTATTCCTGTAAAGAATGAGTTATGTAAAGAAATGTATGGGCCTTGAGAAAAATACGAGATCACTACCATGTAGGGAATTGAATCAGATTTAAATTGATATTTTGTTTGACCTACAAATATTTTTGGAGCTCCCATAATCATCTCCCGAAGCTCATGTGCTTTTTTACAATGCAAGCTGCATTGACCTCAAAAACCTACTTTTGTTGAACTTGCTCCTGAATCTTCAAATATTCCCTAAATATTCCTAAATAACTTGAAAAATGATCTTGTCTCATTAATACCATTTTAAAAAAGAATTTAGGACTTGAAATCCACTCCGAAGAATATGCACCTGCCTTAGAAAGGCTAAAAATGGCCATTCCTAAGTTCATTGAAAAATCTGCCTTGAAAAACACCACCTCAGAAGAATCATATGAGCTTGTTCCCATCTTTCCAAAAAGTGGGAAAGGTTGGGATCACATACATGGGAATTACATGGATGGGGATAATCCTGACATAGGGGATGGAAAAATTTGGAGGGGTGTTCGAGAGGGCTTGCATACATTTTTTTGACACTGGGGTCCGTTGTCATGCTTAAAAATATGAAAATTTCATGTTGAAAATTTGCATGACAACAACTGGCTCTAGCTTGGAGACATGTTGTGGATCAAGCACAATGAGGACATAGGATGCAGGAATCCCATAATCTAAATTCATTTCGTGGACTAGTGCCTTATCCATTGGGATTATGGAGTCATTTCTTTCAACACACACACACACACACAAACAAACACATAGAAGGGAAACACACCAAAAGAGGAAAACAACACACAACGGAAAAATGAATTATGTTATAGGGAAGAGATATTTACAGATGTGGGGAAACAATGTACACATACCAGACAATGGGTTGGGAAAAGTACATGCCATTGTGGAACAAAATACTAAAGTGTGGCCTTTGAAGTATGGAAATTACTATCTGATAATACCATGCTCATTGGATGGCTTTACATGGCATAAAAATAAGAAGACACACCAAGATTCCATATTCATATTCATATTGCACTCAAAATGTTCTTGCATCCAATGAAATATTTTTCACCTTCTTAAAACTCTTGCATCTTGTATCTTCCATTTGATGTATTGTGATCATGAGACACCATTTATTGTCCTCAAGAGTGGGAAAATTGATGTTGTCATGCAAAAATTCTTCCTCCTTAAATGGAAACATAAAATCATATCCTACATTAGCAAGGCACTCAAAATGTGTGAGCACAAGTTGATTTCCTTCCCATTCGATAGCTTCTATGAATATGTTGCTTTGTTGTTTTGAGAAAGGGCTTTCAAAAATACATCATTGACTTGGAGGTCTTCATCACCATCTAGAAATTTTTGCAACATGGAAACATGTTCAATACAAATCGGAGCTTGGGAAATGATGAGTGCAATATGATTTTGAATTCTCTCACAAGAGTCATCCTCATTCTTGCTTTGTTGTTTGGAATGAATTTTGTCAATATCCATCCAGTCAATTTTGATGGCATCATTTTCAAAACTGCAACCCTTGATTTGGTCATAGAATAATTATTCACCCTTGAGAGAATATTGTAGTGTGGATTCTTGTTCCAAATTGGTAGGAAATCCAACAATGGTGAGAATGAATTCACAAGACTTCTGCAGCTTTTCACCTTTTTTTGAATAACCTTCTCCAAAGAAAATCACCTCCAAAATTTTATCACTATCATCTTGTATGGTGGAGATGTCTTCAAGATTGGGAATATTCATCGTGGATTCAAGAATCTCATTCCTTTTACATTCACGATCTTCTTCGCAAGGTGTGAAAGAGAAAGACATAGTTTCACATTCGCTCTCACTAGCCAAGGCAATTGGGAAGACATCAAGCTCATTCATCTGATCCTCATCAATATCAAACATTGGTATATAAAAATGAGAAGCACAAATTGACTCATTTCTATCTTACATTTTCATATCTTGAGTCAGGAGTTCAAGATTGAGTTGAGGGTCTTCAATTGCTTACGCAACCTTCAAGATATCTTGTGCAGATAACTCTTCCAAGTTTTCCATATACTCATCTTCCTCCTTACAGGAAGAATATTTACTTTGTGCCCCTAGGAGATGGTTGAAAATATGATCTATACATGGCCAAACTTCTTTTAGAACCTCTTTGTTCACCTCCTCTATGATTTTTTTCACCCAAGGCTCACCTTTTTTAATTTTACAAGAACGGGAATACTTGATTCTCAATATTTTATGATAAGACAAAGACATCCATGCTTCTTAGGAAGGGAACTCCTTCAATCTCAAAACCCATTTCATCATCCTCTTTATGGAAGCATCGAGCCATGTTAGGGAAAAAATATGGGAATATTTTTCAACTTTATCTTGATCATTCATTATTGGATCTTCTTACTCATATGGAAAATGAAAGAATTCATACTGACTGCGGTGATCAACATTATGCCCCTTGGGTGAGAATGGTGAAGTAAACTCCTCAAATATGTTATGCTCAAATTTATCATTCTCCTCAGCTTCAAAAAGGAAATTTGTCTCTTCCATTTTTTCATCCATAGTCATATTGAGAAGGGAACTTGATTCTTTAACTATTTCCATTCCATCATTAATTGAAAGATCAAAATTTGAAAAGAGATTTTCCATGATTAACTCAAAATTTTCATCTTGAGTATGGGATGTAGGACATGATTCTTTTACTTCTTCAATGTTGGTGGAGTCTTTGGAATGCATTGGGTATTTTTGTGTGCGACAATAATATCACTCTTTTGAATTCATTGTTTCATCAACGGGATGTGCCTCAATCCAGAATGAATTGCTGAATGGTGGTTCTACCTCCGCGTCTTCTCATCATCCTCTACGGTGTTGCTTTGATTTTCATCAGAAGGTTCTAGGATTATAATTTCCTCTGAAGCATCCAAGAATATTCTAGGGAAGAAAACCTCATAGTATGGGAAGTCATCGAGATCTTCCTCTCTAGGAAAATTCTTCTCTTCTTCTTTCTTGCTATAGAGTGCTTCAAGATGTTCGTAAATTTCTTGTAAGGATTCGACATATTTCATAATTTCAAGGTAGATTTGGGGATCAAAATATCCCTTTACAATGCTCATGACTATTAACACATATTCAGTATTCAAGGCTGCAATTTCGTCATTTCTATATGCAAGGAAATCATCCCAAGGGTGGGTGATGAAAGACATGGCTCCGAGATTTTCATTCAACTGTGTGAGATTGAAAGTATTATCTTCGATGGATTTTGCACCATATTTTCCTTCATACAACCTTTCATATCTCTTATGGATCTTCTTCATCCATTTCTTGTATTCTTGATCATCGGCAGGAGCATTTCCCATTTTATTTCCTTGTGCGACACTCTTCTTGAATTGTAACCACCATGGCTTGATGATGGGATATTCACAAACAATAATTTTCTCCATTCTAAAAATTCTTTTTTTGGCTGATGCGGAGATGGTACGGACCTTCTTTCCTTCAAATTTCTTGGCTTCAAAAGAGATGTTCTAGAATGAGGGATGATAAAAAATTTACATTTCCATACAATCCTTTTCTTATTCTTCTTCATTGTCACTCATTGTTACTTCTCTCCAGTTTGGGAATTTCTTCTTTATGTTGTGGGAAATGAACGTGACACAATTTCGTTCCTTGACGGAATCACCTTCATAATTTTTTTTTTTTGAAATCTATTTTTTTATTTTTTAAGTATATACTATTTTTTAGTATTTTTTAGGAAGAGATATTTTTGGGTACACTTGGGAAAATATCTCCCTAGCAGAGTTGCCAAAAAATGTTGGTGGGAAAATTTTTCGGTATGGAAAATTAGGTGTCTCCACCAACGTTTACATGGCTAAACCCTCTGCATTAAATGGTATAACTCCCATTATTGAATGATAACTAATCTAATATAATCCTACTTGAATGTTGTGGGTTGGACAAATGGGTCATGAATCACATAGAAACACTCCATTGAATATGTGGAAAAGTATTTGTAAGGGGTACAAGGGAGGAAATAACAATGATGAGGAGGAAGGAGAGAAATTAGGAAAGGAAGGTTACTACCATGAGTAGGCTAATTACAGAGATCACACCCAGTAACTAGAGTAGTTCAACATTCAATATAGAGGAAAGCAATAATGAATCTATCTAGTGAGATGGAAAAACCCAGACAACAGGTTCTTAGATTCATCTATCAAAATTGGATCACTATTCTTATAAAGTGCATAAAAGAGAGAAGTAGAAGAAACATAAGAAAATTAGGATTGAAGAAATGTACCTTTTATTTCATGTTCTTTGGCGATACAAATCTCAAAAACACATCACAATCCACTATTTCTATAAAGAACTAAATTTACAAGATCCCTTTGAATAGAGAAGTCATCAAAATTTATACCAATGTGAATTGGCCTCTCATCTCCCCTCATATGAATCTTCATGTTCCTATTTCACTTGTGACCTTTCATTTGCCATTAGAAAAGACAAATTAAGTATTTCTCTTCAAATTTTGAGAAAATACTTTTACAATTAAAAAATATGTCACTTAAGTGAATTGGAAAAAATATGATGATTAGACTCAACTAAGAATTAGGAGGGAGAGAAGAGAGAGGGAGAAGTAGAGAAGAAGGGAGAATTGACATTTCTAATGAAGAAACTTTCTTGATGAAGAACTTGTTGATTTATGTTTACCATTCTTCCTTGAATTCCTTGTTGAAATGAGTTATTGCAGTCAACTTATATGCCTCTAGAATGCATACACAACCTAACACACTGATCCATGTTTCTGGAACATCGGTGATCTTCTTGCATTGAGTGATCCATACTTCATGATCCATTGCAATTGTAGAAATGTAACTTATGATATTGGCCAGGGACTATAGATTGAATTCATTGAAGGAGAGAGAGTCACATGCCTCTTTCTTGACCAGATCTTGGATTGAAATGATGAGCTCTTCTAATTATGATTCCTCAGTGAGTGGAGGTAACTCAAGTCTTTGTACACATTTGTAGGCATCATTCAAGACCTTGAAATCCTATTTCCTACAAGATTTCGATTTGGATATGGCATTATTGAGAACTACATATCTTGCATCCATGATGTGGATCCAAAATTGAGACAAGTATTTGGTAGTTGATGCAAATAATTTCTTACTCATGAGGGGGTGAGAGTCAAATGAAATCATCTCAGAAACTAGTGGGAATACCTCATCCAAATGACTAGCCTCTTTTGCAAACTCCTCCTTCGCCTTGTTCACTTTAGTCAATGTTGCAAGAGCATACTTAATGAGAGAAATGAGTTTTGGGCACAATGCCTTACCTTGCTTGATAATTTTATCAATCCATTTCTCATTGGCTTTCCCTTGCATCATGTATCCTTGTGCTTTCTATTGATTATTTCTAGAATCTATGGGAATGGCTCATTAGGTGTTGACATGGTGTTTTCCACTGGAGAATTCTCAAGAGTTTGTTGTAGGGTCAATTATTTATGGACGTTTGAATGTTCTGCAAAGAACAAAACTTGCTTGATGGAACTTTCCTGTCTTTAAAAGTTCAACCCAACTTGCTCACTTAGCCCACTGAGTTCAACTAGTTTGGCTCACTTTGAACAACTTACTGTGCTCACTCATCTCACTCACCGGGGGAGAGTAGATACCTTTGAATTGATTAAATATTTATCATGATGATCTTTGAATCCCTCAAACATTTTGGAATAATTTATTAGACTACAAGATGACTCTCATTTTCCACTACTGTGCCCTACAGTGTTCTTCTTTGCTCATGTACACTACTGTGACCTGTTGGTGTGTATTATTTTCCACATCATTAGGTGAGTCATCTCACTTAGGTGAGATCGTAGGTCCACGTGTCATTTAGGGGTCATTATGAGATTCTCCTATGCATCAGCGAGTCAGTGTGTTAGTGCCTCATATGCGTCATTGGGAGTTACACTTCTATTCTGGGAATGTAACTCCCCCTCTCTAGTCGAGTTGTCATGATTGCAGCACTAGGGGTTACTCAACACCTCCTATATGTACACCCCATTTGATATATGAGATAGAAGAGATTTTTATGGCTTAACCAAGTTCTACCCGTGTTTCAAATCTTTTCATGCACATTTGGTTGATGCTTGCTCCTCCCGAGATCTCTTCACATTTCCGTTCGCATGTCCGTTGATGTGCACGTCGTCCCTCATGATCCTCACTTGCGGGTTTTAAACCCTCTTTCATGACCACAATGATGTCTCGAGATACCTATTGGAGGATGAATCACCTCATTTGAATTGTGAAACTTTTGCACACCCCTGTGAAGATTTTACAAAGAAGAGAGATGATCGGAGATATAACCAACTAAAAATTCCAGTACTCAAAATGAGGATTTAGTATTTTTAGAAAATTTCATTTCTCACTTTTTTCCCTTTCGACCACCTCTCTTGTTTCCTTGGTTACTCCCTGCGAACACTACATCGAAGAAATTTTTCCTCTGTTATAAGTTACTACAAAGTTACTACATATAGTATGTGCTCGTATAAAGACTTACTATTTTTGAAAAATAGCTCTCCACACCTTGGATTTTGACGAAACCACCTCCACTAAGATAGGTTTCTTCCCACGATCTCCCGTATAAATTTTCAACTTGATCCGATCACGAGAACAATGAAAATTTTAAAAACTAGGGCATGAAGTCAAGGTTTCTTCACTATAAAAAATATAGGGAATCATTCAGTAGGCCCTAAATTTATCCTTGAAGGTGTTTGTAAATGACGAAGAATGCAAAAAACCCCACATCGATCCATGCACTAGTTACAAGATATGATAATTTTTCTTTTCTGGGATACAAAGTCAATCTAAAAAAAATGCGGCTGAAGCCTTTAAAAAATTACACTTTTTAATGAAAATATTCTTCTGGGATCATGGAAAAATGGAGAGATGAATTTAAGGAAAAAAATTTCAATGGAAGAATGTAGAAATTTTTTGCTAGAGTTCTAGGTAGAAACAGAGCAAAATTGGGGGAGAGTGAAAAAATTGCTAAGTGTTGGGTTTTATAAGCATGAGAAAGGAGGGGTGAATTTTTTTTTTCCACCTTGTCCTATTGGAAAGTGATGAAGGGATGCCAAAAGTGCACCTCAGCCCCTTGGTGATAAGTGGCATGCATGCACATGTGGAGGAGATAACGGAAAGGGATGAGTTTAAGAACCCCAAAGCTGATTTTTGGGCACATGAGGAACATGACGGAAGAAAGGTGGGGGGTGAATTTTTTTCCCCCCTTATCCCCTTGGAAAGGGATGAAGGAACAAAAAAAGTGTGCCTTATTTCCTGGGTGACAAGTGGTAAACATGCATGGTCTAGAACGAGGGCTAGTAGATTGTCAAAAAGAACTTAATAGAGCCTCCTAGGGTTATGTGGTGTGTCCATGAGGTCTAAGGTGGGGGGGATGAATTTTTATGTCCCCCTAGTCCCCTTGTAAAGGGATGAAGGGAGACCAAAAGTGTGCCTCAACCTCATGCTACGATGTGGCACTAAAAAATTTGGCTAAGGACACAACTTGTACCTTGGAGAGGAGTTTGAAAATGACGTTGTCAGAGCTCCTACAGGACTGTTTGGGAACTTATTTATATTATTTCACTGAAAAATGAATTTTGAGAGGAATGGGATGGGTATTAAAGTTTGATTCATCCTGAAACCTCCTCAAAAATGACATTTTATATCATGATCATTATTTTTTCTTGCAAAGAATGAGTTATGGAAAGAAATTCATGATCCTTGAGAAAAATATGAGATCACCTCCATGTAGGGAATTGAATCAACGTCCATTGATATTTTTTTGACCTAAAAATCATTCCAGAGCTCTTGAAATCATCTCCCGAAGCTCAAGTGTTTTTTACAATGCAATTTCCTTTGACCTCAAAAACCTGCTTTTGCTGAACTTGCTCATGAATCTCCAAATATTCCCTAAATATTCCTAAATCACTTACACAATGATCTTGAATAATTAATACCACTTATTGATGAATTTAGGACTTAAAAATCCAATCAGAAGCATATGCACATGCCTTAGAAAGGCTAAAAATAACAATTCCTAAGTTCATAGAATAGTTTGCCTCGAAAAACACTGCCTCAGAAGAATAACATGAGCTTGTTTCCATATTTCCAACACACGGGAAAGGATGGAATCAAAGAAATGGGAACTACATGGATTGGGATAGGCCTGACATAGGGGATGGAATAATCTGGAGGGGTGTTCAGGAGGGCTTGCATACAAATGTTTTTGACACTAGGGCTCGTTGTCATTCTTGAAAATATGAAATTTTCATGTTGCACATTTGCATGAAAAAAGGTATCTCCTAGTTGTTGGTGTGTGTACTTTCCTTGTCATCTCACGACATTATCCACATCACGTTGTGAGTCATCTCGCTTAGGTGAGATAATAGGTATTAGGTGTTTTAGGGGATATGATAGATTCTGTTATACACGTCCGTGTGCATCAAAGCATTATACATGAGTTACTTTCCATTTTTGAAATGTAACTCCTCCTCTCCCTTGTGGAGGCATGATTGTCTTGCATTGGGAGTTACATAACACTCATATTTGTACCCCTTTTTTTGATAGATGAAAATGAGTAGATCTTTTTATTTTGCATGCACATTTTCATGGTTGAATTCTTGTTTACTACATGAGACTCTATCACGCTGCCGTTTGAACGCTAATTTGTTAATGTGCACGTCATCTCGTATGATACTCATTCTTAATTTATTTCACATGGTATCAGAGAATGTTGTTGGAATCCATGCCACTCTTCATTTTCCATTTCCTACTGCTCTCGCTTGTATTCTTACTTACTTGTTGTGAAATATTAGTAATCATTATTCCATTTGTGTGTTATTTGCATTGATTCAATTTATTTTGTTTATGCTTGGAGGTATTATGTTTGTTTTTTTTTTTTTTTTCTAGTTTTGTGCTTGGTTTGTGTGTTTTGTAGGTGTTTTTTGCATGTTATTGCAAGAAAAATCAAGGTTAAAGTGTAGTTTTTTAAAGTGAGTCAAGTCTCATTTTGGGCCCAACTCAACCCCAACTCGTTGAGTTGGGAACCTAGCTTTCCCAGCTCACCGTTTCTCCTTGTTATGAACTTGATGTATTCACCTTGATGATGCTTTCCCCTCTTTTTATTAGGATTGTGCTCTTTTTATTTTCCTTTTTCCATGGATCCCTGCTCATTGAGTCACCTTGTTGGTTACCATCATGTTCAGATCCTTCTATCTTCTGTGGGTTGCATCCATTCCGCTTGTGAGCTCTGTCCCATGGTACCCCATCGAGTTTGTTTCTTTTGTGTTGGATGTCAACCTAGTTTAGTGTACCTATGTAGATCCTCCTCATTTTGGACTAACTCAACCCTCCTGTTCATTGTTGGCTCGTACCCTAACTCCTTATAACTCACCCACTCATCGTGGTATCATCTCTGGTTCAGTCCCAACCTACTTACTTTAATCTTGGTTTTCTTTGTTCTTCCTTGGCCCCTACATTCCTATTCCTACCACTGCCGTTGCAATGCTCACTTGTGTGGAGGAATCTCTATGCTCCCACCATTTTTCCTTGTGCTTTCCTCATGGAAGTATTTTACATTTCCATTAGAAACTTGGCTGTTTACCTACCCATCTCGCCAACACGTGGATCCATGTCTTCTACCTGTCTACTTTGGGGAATATCTCCTTCTCACCATTGGTGGCTCACCCTGCCCTGACACGTGGAACCTATAACTTGATAAGTGGATGCTCCCAGTTTGGTGTGGTGACTCAATTTCACTTGGACCCTATATTTTGACATTTAAATCACACAATATGACACTCCAAATTGTAGGTCGCACTACTCTAGCTTGCTAACCAACTCAATGCCCCCTTAAACTCAACTTTCCGTTGAACTCGACAATAACTCACTGAACAACTTGCCCCATCCTCCAACCATCTCACCAACAAGATCACGGAGCTGAGTTGGCTATTCCCTTGAGCCTTAAGTATTTTTATTTCCTTTTAATTTTAACTTTTTTTCCCTTTTTAATCTAGTTTTTAAATTATATTAATCTTAATTAAGGAAAATTAATTAAAAATTTCCTTATTAAGGGGGAATTACCCTTTTTTTGGCTTCGTTATAGGTTTATTGGGGTTTTTCAGGCCTTTTTTTGGCTCATCATCATTGTAGTGATGTTCTTTGTTTGCAAGTTAGTGAGCACATCTGCCATAAGCTTACGACAAGAGATCCCCTTATGCAACGTGATACTTTTCCTCACACCGAACACTATTTTTTCCCTTTATTCCTTTTTATACCATTTTTTGTGTTTTTTTATGTGTTGTTCATTGGTTCAAACTGAAATTTATTGTGGCCTTCACTCTTGTATGATTCATCAGCTACTGCAAGGTGAGTGGTCAACTATCCCACGTCGCATGAACACACCTGATTATAACTAATGCACTACTTATAAAGTTTAGTAAATAGGGGGGTTATCATTATTCTTGGGTATTGTATTGCATGTAGATGCATTCTTGGTTGGCCCAATGTCTTGTAACCTTGTGTGTATTCTCACATCCTTCTTTTCTTACATTCTTGACACATGATCAGCTAAGTGTGACATCCATTTTATCATGTTTCTCCTTGTGACTCTTTTGCTCTTCTTGCTCTTTTTACGGATACACCATAGAGGATGTTTTTGCTAAACTTGAGCTTCATAGGATTAATCCTTAGTATCCACCACTTATTCTTAGTAGAGAGAATTATAAATCATGAGGTGCTTACATGGAATGTTACCTTATTCAGGAAGGCCTTTATCCCTTTTTGTATGGGCTAGTTTTTGCATCCACCGATCATTATCTTATTGAAGAATGGCTTGAAAAGTGTGACCATGTTCTTGGTTTCTTATTGATACATATATCCAAGCATGTCCACCTTCATGTGACATATGTAGATTTTCCTCACAATATTTGGAGCATTCTTCAGTTCTTATTTGGAGATCCTTCAGAGACTAATGCCATTGCTTCTTCCTCTGATACAATTATTTCCTCTCCTTCTTCATGTGATGATAGTTTTGATGACATTAATTTTCCTATTTATATCCTTGATGATGAGGTTTGTTCTTCTAGTTCTAATGATGAGATTACTACTGAGGACTTCTCTCCTCCTTCTCCCGACTACCTTATATAGAATGTTGATACTCCTCCCTTCCCATCAGACATCAGGAAGTATTGTTCCTAACCTCATACCCTCATTAAATCTGCATCCATTCCACTTATAGTGTATGAGGCTTATTCCACTCCTCCTCATTCATTTGTTGATGATTCATACCTGTCAGACATTTCTATTTTGTTTGTTGATCTACTGATTTGAGACTAGTATTGTATTTTCCAGACCTTTGTCGTCTCTTCACAATACCTACTTGTGTTACAGTCTAGGGAGTTTCTCTTCATTCTAAAATTATTTTGGAGGAGTCCTTTATCTCCTTTTTTGGGAGTACCCCTTCTGGGAATCTTATCACTTCCAATTTTTTGGAGGCCATCACTGATCCACCCTTGCTTGTGGATCCTCTTTCTACTATTGTGGCGGTTGTTGGATTTCCTTCACTTCACTTGGGCATATTTTCAGTGGAAATTTATATCTCACACTTTGATAGTTCTACATTCATGTAATTACCTTTGGTTCCTTTGCACTCATTTTCTATACCTTTGTCACATTTTAGTGGACTTGATTCAAAGTTCTTTGTACTACTGCATTTAAATTCCTTCATGGAGTGGGTGGACTTCCAGTACTCCATTTATGTCCTTCCTAAGGGTAGGAACATTGTTCAATGCAGTTGGATCTTCTTCAGTCTATAGGATGAATACCACATCATCGAAACTCTTCTTAGAGACTTTATAGAGTTGTATATTTTAGATCAGGCTATGACTACACATCTTCATCGATTTCTCTAGTCTCCTTTCTCTCTACTCTTCTTATTTTTATAAAAAATCACAGTTTGTACGTGGGTACGTGTACAAATGAAAATCAACATGTGATTTTAGATGTACTCAAATTCTTGAGGTTGTGCCAAGACAATCGGAGTGTGATAGATGGAATGGGTATGAGATGCATTGATATAGTGAGTGGGATAGGGGGAACGATTGTAACAACAAGATGAACGATCAAGGCGATCATAGATCCTAAACTTGTAAATTTTGGATTTTCTCATCAAGAGTGACAAAGGCCCTCTTGACCTGTGTGGGAGTGATATGATAGTAAAGTATGATCGTTATTCGTAATTGTAATTTTATGTTGGTAAAACCAAATATAGCTCGACCCCAGTTGACAGATATGAGGGAATTGTCCTTCCTCTAAATATTTATCTCTAAAGAGGGTCATGTAAGTGTGAGGAGATGTGGTAAGGAAAAACTAAGGGTTGCGAGGTCTAATCATATTGGATTGGTTGGCCCAATATTCTTCTACAATCTCTACTTCGTCGTTGAGGGCGTTAAGTTGGCCAATAATCTCAGGTGGTATAGGTTTTTCCCTAAAGACTAATTAGTGTAAGCCTTGTTCAATTTTTACTTGGTGTTCATCAATGTTGGGTTGATGTATGATTGGATCAAATATTCTTATGTGTGGTTGAGGTGGACCCATAATGGTCATGTGGGAACCAAATCAGAAAATATGGAAATAAACAAACAAGCTAGAAACAAAAGAGATTGATGACTAAGTATTGGTAGTCTAGGCCACTAAGGAAACAAGGATTGTGCTCATTCCAATTCTAAATTACCTCAAATGCCTATCTTTAAATAAATAAAACTAAGGAATTTAAACTAAATAAAAGATGATTGTTTCTCCTCTATTAATTTAATTAAATTTGATTTTCTTAAATATAATTAAAGAAAAATAAAACAAACTATCTAATTGTTTTTGTGTTTTTCAATAAAGATTTTAAATAGAATAAATAAAAAAAACAAATTACACTTCTAAACTATATTTTTTATAATATTTTATTTGAAAAATTAAATAAAATAAAAGCTACAGACACACAAATAAATTAATCTTAATAAATCAATCTACTTCTAAATTAAAATAAAATAAATAGGGAATAGTTGGATGTAGCTATTCCTCTACTTCAGGATGTGGAATTAAATCTAATTTAACAAAGGATGTATTCTAAGTTATTATTCTATAAATTTAATTTATTTTAACTACTTTTGCCTTAGATTTATGAGAAGAAAGAAATATTATCATAATAGATTTCTTATTTTCCTAGAAGCTTCCCCAAAAAAATAGAAAATGAAACGTACAAGTGTTTTGAAATGAATAAATGATAAGACCAATATGCATATAACCTTCCTCTAACGTTTTTCCCTTGTAGTTCCACATGGATATGCAGGGAAGAATATATCAATGAAACGTTTGTACAATGGCAAAAAAGAAATGAACAATTCTACCACTTAAAAAATGTGTTTATTATAATCTAGTGATAATAATTAAATAAAAGCTTCAAAGAAATACAAATACACCCCTAACCTAGTTTTTATTGTACTGTGATAGATTCCAAAGTGTGATGATGAATTTTATTATCTCCTAAACTTCATTTTCCTTTTCCAGAGATGAGTCCTAGATGATCCATGGTGTATAAAAATGGCTGGTTACAAGAAAATCAAGAAAATGTTGGAGCTAGTTTGTTGCAAGCAAATTGGTCACAAAGGGAGTATTGGAAAGAACAGGGAAATGTTGTGTGTTCTATATGTAATCCCTAGTAATATTTTGATAGCATAACAGTGAAAAAATATATATCAAAACTCTAACCTATCATTCCAGTAAAAGTTTGGTTTTTATAGAAATATGGGGTAAAAGATGTTTGGAACTTATGAAAATAAAGAAGTTCCAAATCATCAAGAAAACGGGGAGTTAACTTTCTAAAGATAGAAAACTGATAAGAAGAATCCAATACGAAACCATCAAGTAACAAATCAGGTGAAACGGTGAAAAAAGGGAAATAAAATCACTCACAAATTTTAAACATGCATTCAAAATATGGAGTTGGAACTATTTGATAAAAATGACATGACCGTCGACCTATGAAAAATGGTGATTACACAACCTGCATGGTGGTTGCGTAACTAAATTCATGTACAAGTGTGAAAGGGGAAAAAAGTTTCCTGCAAAGACACAACAAGATTAAAACTTATAAAAAAGGATAAATACGTAAAAAAAAAACATGTTGAAGGTGAAGGGAGAGGATTTGGATCTCATCATTGTTTTGGAAAAGAATTTTTTCATAATTTGAGACTTTACCATGTCCATTAATGTAACACCTTGTAATTTTGGGTGTGTTTATATTGCCCCCTTAGAGAATTGTTTTAGCCATGAATAGGCATAAAATGTGATTTTTTATTATGGCACTCCCGAATGGGTGAGTTAATAATTTTACCTTATTCATTTTTTTGTTTAAATTCTTGTTTCTCAATCTAACTACCTCATCACCACTTGTATGAAAGAGGAATGTTGGAATCAAGTGTACATATCATAAAACAAAATTAGTCCACATAATATTTTGAGTCATCTCACTTAGGTGACGATCATAGATTACTTACCATATCTATAGGGGGTATGAGAAATATACCTACTCTATACACATTAGTGCCCTATCAGTGCACCCACTACAAGATAGTACATTATAAAACCAAATTTTAGCTATATGCATACTACTTTTTACTCCCTTTTAGAGGTATCATTATCTTGCACACCTACTTACACCACAATGTTAAGCTCTAGATCATTGGTTACCATTTCTACTCATGAGTATGAGTCATACCCTTTCAAATAGCACTCAAGTCATGATGGAAGCAAAACTAGTGGTCAGCTACATAGAGGGGCATAAACACTGCCATTGGAGTGCTACTTGGTTGATGTGTATGTTATCCCACTTTACCCTAAATTGTAGAACCTACTTTCAAAACTAGCTATAGCTAGGGGAGTCCTTTTACATGATTTTATAGTGCAAAATTACCATAGGGGGTGTCTATTGTTATCTAAAATACCCCTCCTTAGATAGCATTTTGACTGATTTTCCAATGTATTTATACTTAGGTGAGTTTGAATTAAAAAAAATGGAGAAAAATGAGTGTTGGGGATGTTCCTTTCCTCCTTGTCAAGCTCTTCAGTTGTCCATACTTAGACCACAAAAATCGAAGGACTCTAGGTCTCCTCTTAGGGGTGTCATTGTGGATACACAATGGGCCTAGTGGCTCAGGAACTCTGAGGAACAATTTACACATGAGGTTGGATAGTCTTTCTGCATCATTGATCTCCATAATTTCTCATAAGTATTCTAGGATGGGCTATCAATTTTGGGTGGATAAGGCTTTTTAAGAATTGGAGGACATAGTATCCTTAGCAACTTGAGTTCCCCACCATTTCCATGTTGGACTGATAGGACTTACGTGAAGCACAGTGTAGTGCACCACTAAAGTTAGCCACTTTCACTTGAAAGTCACACTCTAAGAAAAATAGTTCCACCAGGCTTCAACTATCTCCCCATATTTGGACTACGAGGATGACTTAACAGAATGACGACACTGAGTTAGCGATTGGGCTAGATGTTGTAGGGAAATCCAAGAGGTATGTTTCATAGAGAGGATGAATGGAACTATGTCCATTGTTCCTCCCTGAACCTGAATCTCCACCACAGAACACCAATCCACATGATCAAATGTGGACTAATTCACAGACACATTGAAAGCACAAAAGCAATTGTTCCAAAATTTCAGTTTAAGTTCCCTAATTGGTCAACTCCACCCTCATTAAGAACAAGATGAATAATGCGGACTCATATACTTCCCATGAGGAACTTACAAGTCATGACCTCCTTGGCGCTGAACTTCACATTGTTTGCCATATCTTTCACCCTAGTACATCTAAATTTCACAATATTGGTACCATTGATAACATCTCTCAGCATCCTCTACACCACAAAAACTAAATTTGTTAATTTAGGTGAGGCTAGGTGGGTGTAAACACATAGGAAATACTGATCCAAAATTATAAATACATAGTTTTCCACATTTACTTAGACTATTAAACCTACAGTGTTGATGAGGTCCATGGTAGTTCCATTCCTTCTCCTATTAAGCTCGATTATCATAGGGGAATGTGTCTTATAAGGGTTCCCATGCCTTTTGGATTCACAGGAATTTAATCCACATTGTTAATGGTTGAAGGGGGATTAATATCTTTTTTACCTCATCTGCTCTTCAGTCTTCTCATCTTCTGATATAATGTAAAATCATACATCATTTAATCAGTGTGTGTATGGATGTTTTCTAAAATGTAAAAGAAATATGTCAGCCTAAGGGCCTTGCTTGTCTTGTGACACTGTGGGTGTCTCATGACCTTACAATTGAGATTGGTAACTTTGTATGTGGTTGTTCCTTTCTTCTTCACGTGCTTAAGGGATTTGATTGCATACTTGCGACACCATTAATAAAATATTTGTTTTAGGGTATTTCTCAACCCTGAATTATGTTTTGTTGACACTGTTTAACTTGCCTCTGCCATTCTTGTTGTCTATATTTTATGCACCTGGTTTTACTAACACTTGTAGGTTCATACTTGTTGTGTATTACATAGGAGAATAGAATGTAAATGAGAGTTTTGGATTTGTGAATCACCTCCTTATAAAAAATTCAATTATACTTAAAATACCATGTGAATTCAATCATAATAACCACTTATTCAACTCATTAGATGTGTGCTTTACCCCTAAACCTTGCTGTAAATCACCTAACCCTGAAAGCTTAGGAATTTCCATTTTATGAACATTTCCCTCTCTAAGTTGGAAACCATCTAGGGGATGAAAACCCACTAAGGGTTAGATTAGATTCATATTCCTTCTAAATTTAGTGAGTAGTTTAGCATTACCCCATTAGGTAGAAGACCCACCCTTAGTCTAGTAGAGCACCAAGTCTACAAGTATCACCAGTGCCACTAATTTTGTGAAGCACCAAATCCACATGTTAGGATAAAACCCCCCATTGATTGATAAAAAATCCAATCAACCACCTTCATGATGTGTATATATCAAAGGTTGTTATTTTTCAGAGATACCACAATTCCTTTAAGGTTTTGTAATTTGTTTGAATGCATTTTGGTCATTTTTTTCCTTTTTGATGAGTTTTTGCAAATTTAGGGGATTCAATCACTCTAAAAACCTTGCCAACACATTTCTGCTCATGGTAGTTGCATAATTTTTTATCACTCTATACAGAGCAACACTTTACATCAACTACCATGGAAATTCATGCTCCAACACCTAAGTGGTTACAAATACCACATCTCTAGAAAAGTCGGTCCACCTTGTACACAATGCCACTAGCAATGGAAAAACTATTACCCTACTAAGAGCAGTGGTTTTATATGATTCTATCACGACTTTTTGAGATTTAGAGGTTAAGTATTAATTTTTTTAACTCATTTTTCTTTCATTTATAGTTTTTTTTGGGAGATTGTTATGCATTTATCAATATTCTACACATGACTCAACTAGGTTTTCTTATTGAGGGTACCTCATTAGGGATGTGCCATATAAGATGGAGCAAAAGCCCATAGGAACATTCTTAGGAGTGGTTGCTTAAAAATAGTTCTAGAGTTTTTGATAACCTAGAAGAAAGATGGGTATTAGAGAGGAATGACATAAGGATGATATCCTAGACACAACTAATTCCCCCAATCAAGTCTCACATTTAATCAACCTATCAACTTATTATCTTATTGAGATGTGGCCCAAGAACACTTTTCAAACTTCAAAACAATGGTGTTAGAGGGGATCCCTGGACCCATTAGCACCCTGGAGGACTGTCATTTAGGATCCACCAAAGTAACTTATACTCAACAAAAACATGGCATGTGAACAACTAAAGAGTAAATTAAAGAACTTGTAGAATCAGTTCTAGGCCCATAAATGGGAATTCATTAAACATCTTTCACTTCAAATCACAACTACTTTTTCCTTCACCATATCAACCTACCAAAAACTCTGTTTCTAAAGGTTAGCTCATAAAAACATTTCTACATACATTAAAGACATCACAATAGATTCATTGGATGAAAATTTCATTCTTATTCACATTACAAGTGATAGGAAGCATTATCCAATCTATCCCATGCTTCAAACATCATCGAACTTACACCAAAACATATGCTGTCTTGAACTACCAAAAATATTATTACTAAAATAATGACTTGGAAACCATTTAAAATGACATGATTATGAGGCAAGCCATATATCAATGTAAATATATTTTAATCTAATTTCCAACATAACTTGAATCATCTCATAACTATACATGTAGCTCAAGTTATAATTATTTTACTGAACCCTGCTATTTGAAATCCCAAAATTGCCCTTTGATCAGTCAACCTATTTGGACCTCAAAAAATTATGAAACAACATGAAAATATTTTTAAACATCCATGTAAATCAAGAAATTATCCCAATCATCATGCACCATAAATTTTGTATGTTATCCTTTGGACAACCTTGTCCTAAAACATTCTTCTTCAGAAACTGCTATTTTTAGGTGGGGCCCACATATCATCATGATATCAACCATACATTTCTAGAAATCATGAGGAGTCCTATAAAACATCCAATCATAAATTTTGATGAACCAATCAACACTAGATCACAACACTTCACTTTCTACAAATTACTCCTAGTAATGGTTTAATTAGGGTTTTAGACCTCTTTACCTTATTAACATTTGTTCATAAACACGTGACGATAAAATGAACTCATTATTTTGTTTAAACCTTATAAAATAACCTTAGAAGCATCCCTGAAAGAAAAAATTTCCCATGCAAATCACACTATTCACAACGAGCATCTAAAGTTCAAATTCAAGTTTGATTTTCACATGTTCTTGACCTTGTCTCACAAAATCAGTCATATATGACAAAATGATGTAGCCTAGAATTTACAGATAACACCCTAGTTGCACTGGAACATCACTCAACCTTGACTGAGCACTCACCTGAAGCACGCAAAGATACTAGGTCCCTCTTTAAGGTTGTTGTAGCAGGATGTTAGCATGATGAAGGGAGAAACATATAGATTCATAACTAATCCATCATTCTACAATGCATGCTACCCTCAAATATGAAAGAACAAGCTTAAATAGTAATCATGAATGAATTAATAACATGCTCTACTCAACTACACACAGAATGATACTTAGATTCAGCCAATATCTGTTAGAAAATAATTATATTAGTGCTCCATTATGTTAATGTGTGAGCAATGTTATATTTTTTATATTGTTTATATGAGTTGTTATTATAACAACTCATGTTATTTGTATTGTATTAGTTTTGGAGTTGTTACGAGTTGTTAAAGAAACTCGTATAGTTTAGGTGAGTGGTTTCCTATATTTTAGGAAAGATATTTCCTATATAATTAATTGTATGTAATATGAAGAAGATACAGAGGAAATACATAAATATTATTGTGTAAATCTGTTGTTGCACTTTCATTTGGCATCAGAGCAATTATGGATTCTTGAGCATTATGTGGGGTGGATCCAAGTTATTCATGGTCGCCCTTGTTATGGTAGTGATTTTATTGCATTGTTATTTTACCTGTAGGCATGTTCTTAATTGGATTTGTTGCAGTTCAAACTGACCTGCATCATCTGTTTTATTCTTTCAAAGATTATTGTTTAGATTATGTAATCAAGATAAATTGAAGGTGTTTGAAAGGTCCCCATATTGGCTTTGAGCCTCCTTACTTGGCATCCAGATAGCAACCCAGCTCAAAAAAAAAATTGCTCGATTGAATTCATTGATCTTCTTTGCATTTCGTCAGGGCGGTTGTTATTGAAACTAAAAAATAGTGTTTCCACACGTATTACTTCTTGCAGCTCTAAAAAAAAAAGAAAGCTTGTGTTTTTAGCCAGTTTAGAGGTCAAAATCAGTCAAGAACAGATTTCATATCATGTAATGAAATAAAACAAAATGAGTACCATTGCAAAAATCTAGAAATAAGCTTTCCGACGCATTAAACAGTTTGCAAATTGGAGCTTTGGTTCTCAAGTTATGAACAAATAATTGTTGGTTGCTTCAAAAATCAGCTGTGAGTTTCTTGCCTTACCACAACCATTTCTGATTGGCTAATTATTTTATAGTTTTGCAAAACTATAGTTTGAAAATATTTATTTTTTTCTATAGTTTTTGATTAAATAAATCCAAATTGAGGGAAAATAATACATTTTTGGCCAAATTAATACTTGTTTGGCACCAATTCTTGAGGTTATAAACATTTTTGGAATCTGCATTTCCTCTCGGTTCCAATGAGTGGTCACACGATAAATTTTCTCTCCATCTTGAGTAAATTTTTAATCGTTGAGCCAATTTTAATTAAATTGGGTCTTTTTACGGGAAATTAAAACCCCAATAAATTTTGCACGGTAACTCAAAATAGAGTGCCACTTTTTACAAAAGTGCTTGTTTTTTCATCCCTGTCACGTTGGTTTCAATTTCGTTAAAAAATTACAAGTTAAAAAAATACCCTTTTTTTGAGCCTTATTGAGTAATAAATGTCAAACAATAAAAATTGTAAAGGACGCATTATCACTAGAATGCGACATCCAATTTGTGGGGGGTTCTTCTTAAGCTCCGTGATCAAATCTAGCTAACCTAGTAGTATGAATGGAGGATGTAGGTACAGGAGGTTGGAGGTCATTCAACGCCTCTCGTCAGTCACCAACGACGGGGCCGCATAATAGATGTGGTGGCATATATATAGTGTGGGTATTCAGTGTGCTTTAGTTTTGCTGTGAGTTTCTTTGCAGTGTTCCTGTTGCATTTTGTATTGTGTATACTGGAAACCGGTTGTATAGAATGATTAAGAACTGCAGTGATCCTATGACTGTGGTAATCCTCTAACTGCCGTTCTTCGTTGGAAGATGATTGGTCAGTGAATACGTTCATTGGAAATGGTGATCATGTGCAGCAAGATCCAGACAACAAGATCTGGGCAGTGAGATAAAACATGATATAGTTTTCCTTTTTTTGTCTTCCTATTTGGAATTTCACATTGTGGGGGGGAATAATAACCAATGTTCCATTCCCATTCTGCGCCAAAATGGCTAAAGTCAAGGGCAACTTCTAGTGGCAGTGGCGGTTTCCTATGTTGTTCGAGATCGAGTGGCAGTGATCAAAGACAGTGGCTGCAACTAAGAACATTGCGATTCTTAGAGGTGGAAATGTGAAATCTTTCTAGTATGTGTTTTATTGTTCAGTTTGGTGAGATGTGTTTCCTATGTTATTTCCTACAGTGTGATATTGATGAGGGCTAAAATAGTACTTGGCACATCATGATGTGGTTTGTGGTAAACCACCAGTATCGGTTTGTGGTCAGCCGGAGTAAAACCATCCGTTGGGTTTGTGATTATCTTGTGAAAATTACTTATCATGAAAGCGGGTGCAAGTACAAAGGTAGGTTTTCCCCATGTTCGCACTAAGGGGGGGAATGTTAGGAAATAATTATATTAGTGCTCCATTATGTTAATGTGTGAGCAATGTTATATTTTGTATATTGTTTATATGAGTTGTTATTATAACAACTCATGTTATTTGTATTGTATTAGTTTTGGAGTTGTTACGAGTTGTTAAAACAACTCGTACAGTTTAGGTGAGTGGTTTCCTATATTTTAGGAAAGATATTTCCTATATAATCAATTGTATGTAATATGAAGAAGATACAGAGGAAATACATAAATATTCTTGTGTAAATCTATTGCTGCACTTTCAATATCTTCCATCTATTAATAAATACTGAAGCTTCTTACAATAATGTCAATTTATAAAAATGCGTGTATGAATCTGGTACAGTAATGCAACCATATGTGTATATCTATATACCTTCATCACACTCTCTCACTTAATTCTCTTATGTACGTAGCATAATATATATAGGGTGGGGACTTGCCCTTCACCGCTTATCTATTCCAAAAATAGGCTGCATGCTATTGATAACCACATGCCATTTATAAGCATAGTCACACATGCAAGTGTGCTATCTATAGTCTACTGATAGTTAACTGAAGTATCAATTCTATTCTTAGCTCGTCTCCATGTAAAAACACTTCAATATGCTCCTCCAAAGATAGAAAATGCATGGTGTGCACGTCCTTGCATCGTTGGTGTGTTCCGCATGCCATCTTCCAAAAATAGGTCTTCATGTAAAAAATTGAATAAGTTTAGAAATCCGAACTTGCCTTTCGCACGTAGGTCCTTCCTGTCCTTCCACGCCCTTGGTTCCGAGCCTTCTATCCCGCACGGACTCCTTGTGTGCTCTTTGACAAGTATTATTTGATCAACATTACCCCACACTAATCTCATTCTCATCCTGACAATGGCTATCTCAAAAATTGAAGTAAATAATAAAAGAATGGAAAGAATAAGAATGAAAGAATGTAGATATATAAATAATTTCTATGAGTTTATGAGGCAGCCTCCTCTATATCAGTTTGTAGTATCAACTCTAGATACCCCTCCTTTATTTTGGCCTCTAAAACCTACCATTCAGTGAGTGCTTTCTCTGATTTCTCTGGGATGTCTATAGCAATGGATTCCAAATCATCCCTCACAATCTCCCCTTTCTCATTCTATAGAATTAACACAACACTGGACAATGATGTCATCCTCCCTTCCAAAAGATCCATCTTCTGCACAATTAGCTTCCCAAGCTCTTCCAACCGAGTCTTGTGTGGTTCTTGTGCTGCTGCTAGGGCCTCACGCTTCTGTTTAACCATTGAAAATATTTTTGCGTGGCCCAATGTCTCATCTTTCATCGCTTTCTGGACCTCATTGTTTTCTTCTAGGGTCTTAATGTTGATAAGAGCCTCTGGAGCTATGCATACATTTAAAGCCTAATCTACTTTCTTCAACACTTCCTGTAATGCTTGCAACAACCCTTCATAAGATGCAATCTTTTGCATCACTGATGATTTCTCCCTTTTGGCATCCTGTTCTGAGCTCTTTGGCACTGACATGCACAAAGGTTCATCTTCAAGTACCAAGTCCACCAACTTTCCTACATAGTGTATCACTGAAGGAAACATCTGTGGTACCTTGACCTCTAAATGTGGCCTTTCTCTAATGACATTATCCCCAATCTCCTCTGCGATGTTGATAAATACATCGTTCTTCTTCTGCGCGAAGTCCCTCTCTTGCGTTATGTGCGCTATCTCTGCATCCTTTGTCTTCAGCTCCTTGTGCAGCGCTCTAATTTTGGAAATTTTTTCCATGTTTCTTCTAGCAACCTCAATAGAAACTTTCACCAATGCATTGCTTACCTGCTCATTTTCCATGACAATAGGCTTTACTGTCATGTGTCTAGCTTGGGGTGCCTTCTTACACCGTCTCTAAACACATGAATATTCACACACATCAAAGTCAGGCTCATCCATCTGGGTGTGCATTGACCATGATAGTTTCTTTCTAGTGCGCTTAGTTTCCATGTCCTCATCCATTAGCTCTTAGCCAAGTAAGTCCTTTTGTGCTATCGTTCTCTAGAAGTGGGCGCGAAGATTTTTCCTGCATCCTTTGCATACCCCATGGCTAGTGGAATGTGTTCTCCACTTGTTCTTCTAGACCATTGCTGTTTAGGAACTTTAGCTTCCAAATTTGGGACTTGTATCTCTATTCCTAAACATTCTCTGTAGTTGTTTCCTCTAGTCTTTTCTCATCCTCTTTTTTTTCCTTTCATTCCTCACCCTGTTCTTCTGTGTTTTCTGGAAGTGTAGGAGAATTAGACACACTTTCCTCTAACTCTTCTACCTCCGCATTCAAATTCATTTTTCTCCTTCTTTGCATTGTTACCTCCTTCTGTGGAGAGAGTCTGGGTGAATTATGCACCGTGGTTGGAGTAGCACCTTGATTCCTTGTTCTCCTAAATACCCTCTTAAACCTGTACTCCCCTTGGACTGCATTCAAGTCCTCATCATCCCCCTCTTGTGGTTGAGGTGGTGTAATGGAACACTCATATTCATCCTTATTTGTAGGATATCTCCTACCTCTATGCTCTAAACCACCACTATTTTTGTGCTCCTCCTCTTCATCCTCTACTTCAATTGGCTCTGTGGGTTTAGTCACTGAGATGTTATCCATTGTATGCTTTCCCTTTGGTGGTGCTAGAAGTGCGAACTCACCTTCCACATACTTATTATTCTCCATCTTTAGCTTCAGTTGGAGATACACCAATGCTACCCCACATCTGCTATAGCCAGACTTATTGGCTTAATGTTTATTACCTCTAAAATGATCCTCTTTGTATAAGCACTTCTGCCAGGATACACATACTTCTTCCTTAAGATATGGTAGTCACAGTCTACTTTTTATGCATTGAAGACCAGTCGGCACATGACTGTAAATCTATGAATATCTGCTTGGAAATAACTTACAGTGAATGCGTAAGGCAATTTACACCAAGGGATCCAAACTCCATATTTCATTGGGAAGTGCACGATGTAGAAATGCTGATATATTGTAAACTGAACTTGTTTCCGTACCATTACTGGTAGGTCCTTTGGGATGCACCACTCTTCCCCAAATGCTGCGTGGAGCATGTCATACCATTTCTCCACCCTTTGTTTTACGTCATCTGTCATGGCCCCTTTGCATAGGTACTTGCTAAATCTTTCAGTTGGTGGCTTGTTCTCCATGGGGTATTCCCATACTTTTTCCTTCGGTCCGTTAGGTACTCCTATCTTCATGAATACTAGAGATAGTAGAACAGCCCCAAAGCTGATCTTCCCCCCTGTGCACGCTTATTCGACTATTTTATCTAAAATATAGCCTGTAATGTTGTATATTTTCCCTTCTGACATCTTACACACCACATGTAACTACATAGTATTTACCTGTGACCACCACTCTTGATCGTTCAACTTGGTAACAAGGTGTGTTGTAGCTTGCACAACTAGATAGTTCTTTAATCTGTTTATGTCCATTCCATGCAGACCCTTCAGGTACCCCAACTCTTGTCTGGTCTTTAAAATCATGGCTTTATCTATGATATCACCTTTTATATCCTCTTTTATGGCCTTCAGACATGTAACTGATGATACAAGCGCATATGATATTCTAACTCTACGTCCTGCAAAGTAGAAGAATTCCTCGTGCACCTTGATCATGAGACACTAATACAAGGGATCATACTTCCCAAAATATGGAAGCTCATATAATTGGTAGACCCCAATTCTCTTCAAAATATTCTTTCCTACGTCATCATAAACTGGGATATCATCTACCATGTGCTTGTTCGTCCTAGCAGTGAACAAGGAATCGAGCTCCTTCTTGTTCTCCAAAGTCTTGTGATTGTAATCACTTACTTTGCTCTTTCTGATGGGTGAATCCCATTCTTGGCCAACGATGAATCCTTTTGAGTATTGCATCTTTGAAAAATGGATTTTGGGTGTCATCTCTTCCTCTTCAACGACCACATTCTTCTTTCCTTTTACTGCTGCTGTAGATGCTTTAAAGGTACCATTTTTACCTTACAAATGTCTCCTTTTTAACTCTGTAACTTTTTCAAATCAAACCCTAGCTCGATTCAACCATGCCCTAGGTGGAAAATTCATAACCCAACTCTTTTCTGTCTCCTTGCTTCACTCAAACCCTTCACCACCAGGAGTGCAAGCTTCTTGTTACACATATCTGGTTGTCACGCTTGGTTTCACACCCTTCGCACCTTAATATGATCACTTGACTCTTCACACTTGGCTCTTTCCTCAAATACTCTTATTTGCAATGGTAAAAATGAATCCGCATTCCATCCTTATATATTTGTTTCAAATTTTGATGCATTTATTGGTCCTTCACCTACCAAATATCCCCTCATTCATTGACCAAATCCATTCGTCCCATGTGATACATCTTCGCACCCCATCTATAACCTTCTAGTGCGCCTTCCTACCCTTTGGTCACAAACTTCTCTTCTGTGTGTGCTCCTGCACCCGAGTACCTCGTCACTGTACCTTCTCCTGGTAGCTATCATGGCCTCCACTTACCTCACATTATAGTTTTCTTTCATTCATCTCCATCCCTGGTCACTTTTGAGAAACATTCTTCTTTTGACTCAAAGCACACTCGTAGCAGCTTATTCCTTTCACCTTTCAATTCCCATAGTATTTTACTTAGATAACTACAACCACCCCACACTAAAGGTATGTGCAGTCCTCTACACATAAACATTCTTCATATAGTAATTAGCTTCATGTGCGCAAGTGCGCTTATTACACAAAAACAACAACTAAATTGACAAAGCATAACGATAATGAAGGAAATACATTAAGGAAATTCAGAATTGAAAACCTAAGCTAAATGGCAATACTGCCTTATTACAAACACCAAGAAGACTTATTTATAGTAGGGCTTCATCCTACTACCATTAAAGTAATTGGGTAGTTGTGTTCCATCAAGTGCTTCTAATTGGCAAGCACCTGATTCAAGTATATAAGTGATAACATATGGCCCCAACCAATGTGCTTTGAGATTTCCTGGATGGTGCAAGAACTTAGAGTCATAAAGAAGTATTATCTGTCTAATCTCAAACTTCTTATCCATTATGTTTCTGTCATGCCATGACTTCTTCCTAGCCTTTTCTTACTTCCAACTCCATCATGCTATGGCTCGATGCTCATCTAGTTGAATCATCTTTTTGATACGCTCTTCTTCTTTTGAACTATCTCCCATAGTTAAGTGCTTGAAAAATTTTAATGCCTATGCTACAAGAGGTTTATTCGAGAAGTATTCAAAATTATATATCATTCATGCAGTCAAATATTACCAATTTCCAGTCTCTAGATGTAGTTCTGCATATACATACCAGGTACGTGCGCATCCTCGTAGCATAAAGTACAACCGATGCACCCAGAGTGAAGGTGGTAATGCTTCCTGTCCTACTATCCAAAGTCTCTCACACTACTGAATGTGATGCTAAATAGGTTGATCTCCATAATAAGTATAGATTTTCATAGGTGCATTGTTCCTTACAAATCTAGTAGACAAAGTGACACCAATCTCTTCCCATTCTATAAGATTATCTCTGTGGACTACCCACCAGCGCATTGCTGTCCCACGTAGTGTATGTAGTAACATATCTCTTCTCTTAATTTGATCTATGCACTATGTTTCCATGACCTTCAAGAATGTAGGAAGATCTTCTAGCCCGGTATACCAAGGTACTATGCTACCTATACGTTGAACAGAGAAAAGTCCATTCTTGCACGTGGCTATGCTTTTTACCTCACGCCATACTAATTCATATGTACCATGAACCCAATTGTCACAAGAAATACTCGTAGTATCACTAATAGAATGAGCGTCCTCCCACTATAGGATGCCTTCTTTTGATGGCTCATTAACCTCAGGGTCCTGAATAACGCGTACATAAACTCTGTTTAAGTCCTCCTCACTTAGAGGTTCAATATATGGTGTAGAATTCCCATCTATCAAAGGTATCACAACCCTTTCCTCCTTGTTTTCAAAGCTGATATACCCCTTATTGAATCTCAAGTCAACATTATTCGCATAACACCAAAGGCGTCAAGTAGGCCTGGAAAATGTTTTGCTTCTGTAAGTGCTAATACCTCAAAATCCCTAGTGAACTTGGCCCCTTGTATAGTTATAGATGCATATTTCAAAACTCCTATGGGAGTGGCCTTAGTCTCGTTTGCCATAAATAACACATTAGATGATGGCTGCAATGGAGGCCTCCCCATTTGCACCCATGCATCTAATGTAAGCACATTTACCTCCACATCTGTATCGATCAATATGTTACTCAAAAACCACCCATCCATAATAGCATTTAGAGTAATTTATTTGTCATAATTAATGCTATCAGGGGGAATATTTACATGCAGAATTTGTCGTGTGGTCTCAAGACTTGTGCGCAGAGCGTTCCCTCTTAACCAATTTCCTAATAGTAGACTAATGTTCTGCTGGCGCAACATCTTGCACACCTCTTATAGATCATCGATATCAATTTGGACTATCTCCAATGCTTTCTTCTGCTCCTTTGGCTACTGTATCTTACCTTGAATATTCCTTAGCACTTCCATGGTATCCTAGTAAACTTCCTTCTGATGAGCAGGATCTGGGTATCTTGCATGCAAAGCCTCCTCCTTGGTGATCGTAGGCTTCTGGTGCAATGCCTCTCTCATGCGTGCTACTTCAGCGCGTGTAGTAATCTTTATTTTCAATGCCTCAGGTCCTTCTTCTATCTTGGGCATCCATTGATCTTCTATCGCACACTAGATTCTAACCATCTTGACACCTTTATTTTCTTGCTTATGCTGCTTACTCAAATGCTTATTTAAATCTAGGAAATCTTCATAGCTATGGTTCTTCCCACAAAAATAACATGTAATATTCTGAGGACATTCATGCCTATAGTGGTCAGGAGATCCGCACGTATAACAAGTTCCATGAGGGAACTCACCTCTTCCTCCACTATGGCCTCATCCTCCATATCCACCATGATATCCACGTCCCCTTTCACGAGCTCCTTCAAAATGCCCCTCATTCTTGTCATAGTGGGTTTGATTATGATCCCAGTCCTAGTGTTCATTTTTACCCTTAGAATTATCTATTACACTTGCCTATCGAACCCCAATGTCTATAACATCCTGAATCTGAACAATCAACTGACAATCCTCAGTATCATGGGTCGTGGACCTGCAAATTTTGTAAAAGAAAGATACATTCTTCCTTATCACATGCTATAACAAAAGACACTGACTAGCATCATGATTTAAATGACAGATCTCATAGTCCAACAATAATGAGCGTACAGATATGTGAGGGAAACTATCCTTGTTGTGATCTTCCACTTCAAATTTGTATGCCAAATTACTGAGCGCATTTCATGGGCTGAATTTGCTAATAGATTTTCTAACTTCTTTTCCATAGCTGCAATCTATGCCTCTAGGAATGGACTAACACTAGTGTCAATGCTCCCAACTACCTTAGCATGCAAAGCTACTTCCAATGCTTCGCGTGGATCAGTGTATGTCTTATGTGACAACGCCCTTCTAAAAGGTGTAATCAATCCTGTAACAAACCACTGTGCATGCTGGCTAGCGTGAATATCATAAGATAGATTATATAGAAGTGTCTTAAAATGAGCATCATACTCATGTACACTCTCAATAGTTCCTTGCTTGATATCCTTGAGCGTACTTATACTCTTCTGCTCAAACTCAAAAATATGGAACTCCTTCAAGAAACCATCCGTCAGTACTGCATAATCTATGCAAGTTTGATCAGGGTCAAATTTCCTATACCAGCTGTGTACATGCCCCTGTAACGTAGTGGCGAATTGACTTGCCTTATGCTTAGCAGCCATGATCCCTTTAGTGCACCACAAGATTTCACACATATGCACATGTTTGACAACATCCTCTATACCTCTATACTCTGGGAGATGAAGAGACATCTCCATATACATATTTTGTGGTTGTTGTGGACCTTGGCCATTTGATCCAAAACCTCCTGTGTTCCCTCTTCCTCCAGAGCCACAAGATCCACCAAAACTAGAACCACCTATACCTCCTAATCCTCCACTTGTAGTTAGAATAGGACCTACAGATGTACTACCCTATGCTCTGACAGTAGTACTATACTGAACCCCTACAGTCTGTGAGGTAGTTCCACTTACATAGGTGAATCCAACATTCTGCGTGCTCACATTCTATGTGGAAGATGCGCCTAAGAATGTTACTCCAAATAACATTGAAGCCGTCTGTCTTGCCATTGATGTACTTGACCCATAACTTACTCCTGCTTTACTACTTCCCAAGTTAGTTTGCTATTTATTTGTCGTATAGATACTGGAAAACCAATAGCAAGGGCTAGGTCACCAAGTGGATTAAGATGTGCACCCACGGTCTAGGTAGTCTTTGCTGGCACAATTCTGTGTGAGGCAGAGGGGGGATCTCTATCATGCTTTCCAAGATGGGGGAGTCATGGATGCTCTGGCTCTATGTCTTCTACGTGAGCTACGAATCCTTCACAAGCCATCTCTCTCCTCAACGCCATACTCTCCACAACGGAATGCTACTTATCTATCTCCCTCTCGTGCGCCTCATTATACTTAAGCCAACTTTTCACTCTCTGCCTCTCTACCGCTAGGTCTTCCATCTTTCACCAAACCTGTTCCTGCCCTCGCACATGGTGAAGTTTAGTTAGCCATTGGTTTATGTTAGGAAATAAGGGATAAAGTATGTGGATTAATCCCTCACATAATCGCAATAGTAGAAACTAATATGCAGAAAATATTACAGATCTCAAATAAAAGTGTAGAATAAAATAACAAAAACACAAAGAGACAATATTTAACGTGGTTGACCCAATTTGGGCTACGTCCACCAAGAATCACTTGCTCAGATTTTATTACAAGCCACCGCTCTCTCAATACAATACCCAGATCTGTTTGGAACTATGCTAAAAAAGCTCTACAGAATTCACACCCGACTTCAAAACACATCTGCAATGTTACATTATACCTACGATATGCATAAAACCATATAAATAGACAACTACTTATGCAGTCTTACAAAACTGTGGGTATTAAAACCATGGGCCAAAACTATCCCATAAACCTATGGGTCAAAAATCCTGCCCATATGAGAAAATCACATTTTCGATATATCGGGCATGTTTTAAGGCCAATTTTTTTTCAAGGGCTTCCACCCTCGAACCCCCGCTTGGGGCCCGGCCCCAAATCCCGGTGATACAACTTTGGAAATTGTAAATTACTCTTAGTGTATAGTCTTCAACACTTTCTCACATGAAAATAGGCTCCATAACCTAACCATCTCCCACTTGGAGACTAGTTTTCCTCTGAGAAAGCTTCTCAACCCTTCACTAGTTTCCGTGAAGACCAACCAAAGCTGAACACAACTTTAGTTTTTCCCTTGTGATCTCCTTGGTCATCATGTCTGTAGGATTTTGACTGGTATGAATCTTCGCTAGCTTCAACTTCTCTTCCTCTAAAGTTGTCCTGATGAAATGGTACCTTAACTATATATGCTTTGTCCTGGAGTGGAAAGAAGAGTTCTTAACTAGGTGTATAACACTCTCACTATCACTATGAAAATTTCCTTCCTCCTGCTTATGCCCCAAATACTCAATCAATTGCTATAACCAAATCATTTCTTTGCTTGCCTCTATGGTAGTAACATACTTTGCTCCTGTGGTTGAAAAAACCACCAACTTTTGTAGTCATGAAATCCAGCTCAATGCTGTCCCACCTACAATGTAAACATAACCTATAGTGCTCCTCTAGCTGCCTACATCTCTAGCCATATCTGAATCTACATAACCACATAAAGTGGTGTTTGATCCATTGTAGCAAAAAAATTTCTGCATAGTCCCTCTCAAATACCGAAGGATCTAATTTACTTCCTGCCAATGATTTCTATCTGGATCACTCATAAATCTACTCACCACTCCCACTGCATGCAATATCAGGCCTAGTGTACACCATGGCATACATCAAACTACCAACTGTTGATGAGTAAGGTACCTTAAACATCTGGTTTCTCTCTTGATATATCTTGGGACACTTCTCCTTTGATAACTTGAAATGGTCCGCCAAAGGAGTCCTAACCAGTTTATTAGATGAAATATTAAACCTCTCAAAGACCTTCTTAATGTACTCTTCCTGAGATAAAGTCAGCTTTCGTTCCTTCCTATCCCGAGATATCTTCATACCAAGGATTTTTTTGGCTGCCCCCAAATCCTTCATAGCAAAGGATTCACTTAGTTGCTTCTTGAGTACTTTATTTCCTACATGTTTTTACTTACAACCAACATGTCATCCACATACAGACAAAGGATAATATAACTTCCATCCTCAAATTTCTTTGTATACACACAATGGTTAGAATGACATCTAATATAACCTTGCTCCATCATGAAGCTATCACATTTCTTATACCATTGACGTGGAGCTTGTTTCAAGCCATACAAGCTCTTGTTCAGTGTGCACACCATCTCCTCTTTACCTTTGACCTCATAGCCCTCTGGTTGCTGCATATATAGTTCCTCCTCCAAATCACTATGGAGAAATGTAGTCTTTACATAAAGTTAATCTAAGTGCAAGTCTTCTGCTGCAACTATTCCTAGAACAGTTCTAATAGAAGTCATTTTTACTATAGGAGAAAAAATATCATCAAAATCTATACCCTTTTTCTGTGCAAACCCCTTGACCACCAACCGGACCTTGTATCTTTTCTTTCCTCCTTCCTCCTTGAATCTGAACACCCAATTGTTCTGTAATGCTATTTTTCCTTCAATAATCTTCACCAAATCCCAAGTCTGGTTCTCCATGAGAGCCTGATGCTCCTCATCCATGGCTTGCTCCCACTTATTCCTGACATCTACCTGCATTGCTTCATCAAAGATTTCTGGCTCTCCACTATCAGGTAGTAATAAATAATAAAGAGAAGGAGAAAAATGTTTAGGTTATCTGCTTACCCTAGAAGACATCCTCGATATAGGAGTTTGGGGTTCCTATTGAGGAGGTTCCTGAACTAATTCATGTGTCACTTTTCCATCTGGAAGATCCTCTACTATTGCATATTCTTTCTTGTATTCTTCCCTGTTTTCCTGCAACTTCTACTTAAACATGACTTTCTCATTAAAGACCACATCCCTAGATTGAATGATTTTCTTGTCCTTAATACTCCAACATTTATATCCAAAGTCATTACCACCATAACCAATGAAAGTACATTTTTCTGATTTAGCATCTAGCTTGGTCCTATCATCCTTGTCTATATGGACAAACACCTCACATCTAAAGACTATAAGAAATGAATAATCAACTTTCTTACCATACCAAGCCTCCTCAGGTATGCCTCCATCCAAGGCACTTGAGGGTCCTTTGTTTATCAATTATATAGCTGTGCACACCGCTTCTACCCAAAAATAAATAGGGAGTCCTGCATGTAACCTCATGCTCCTAATATGTTCCATTATTGTTCTGTTCATCCTTTCCGACACCCCATTCTACTACAGAGTTCCTGGAACCATATTTTTCCTGTGGATTCCATTATTAGAATAGTAATCATTAAATTTTTGCAATACTCCCCTCCATTATCTGACGTGGGACATTTTAGCTTACGACCTATTTCATTCTCGACCAAGGATTTCCATTTAACAAAAGTGTCAAATACATCATATTTTTTTTAATAAAAGAAACCCAAAATTTCCTTGTTGCATCATCATTAAAAGTAACATAATAACTTGAACCCCCAAGAGATGATACCTGAGACAATGCCCATATATTAGAATGCACAAGCTCTAACTTACTCTCTTTCTTTGTAGGTCCAACCTTGAGAAACCTTACTTGCTTATGTTTCCCATATATGCAGTCCTCACAGAACTCCAAACCTATTTCTGTATATCCAAGAAAATCCTTTTTTATGATCTCCATGCCCTTATGGATCATATGACCAAGCCTATAGTGCCACAATGTTGTATCTGCTTCTGAAGCCACAAGATTTAAAACATTAGTGCTATAAGTGGTTAAATACAAGGTTCCAACCTTCTTACCTCTTGCCACCACAAGAGCACCCTTGGTAACATTCCAAGAGTCAGCTGTAAATATCACAATACAACCATCACTACCCAACTATCCTGTCGGTATCAATTTTTGTCTTAATGTAGGCACATGTCTGACATCCTTCAATAGCCAAGTATTCCCATTTTGCATCTTAACCTAAATAGAACCTTTTCCAACTATGCTGCAAGGCTCATCATCACCAAGAAAAACATGCCCAAAATCTCTTTGAACATAATAAAAAAAATAATGCCTATGTGGAGTAGCATGGAAAGAAGCCCCCAAATTTAAAACCCAAGATTCAGTAATATTGTGCAAAGAAAGAATCAAAGCATCTTGAAATACATTACCCATTGCCACATTTTCCTCCTTGTTTTATTCCTGTTGTTTGTTCTTATCTCGAAGATCCCAACATTCCTTATTTGCATGCCCAGACTTTCCATAGTGCCAACATATTATCTTGCTTTTAGATTTTTACCTTGCCTGATCCTTTGATTTTCCACGGCTTCCTCTATTCTTCTGTCTCCCTCTAGTTTCCACTGTCAAAGAATTCCCTAAAGTAGAAGATTCATCAGAGATTTTTCTTTGCATTTCCTTGCTTAGAATCACCTCTACAACATCCTCAAACTTCAACTTTGAGTTATCTGGAACCAAGTTGCTTACTGCCATTACTAGGCTATTCCAACTCTTAGGTAAAGAACACACAACTAATAAAGCCCTAATTTTTTCATCAAATTCTATTGTAATCGAAGCTAGCATATTTACAACCATATTAAAATCATTTAAATGATTTGATATTGAACCATTCTCTGACATCTTAATATTAAACAACTTTTTCATTAAAAATATCTTATTAGAGGCAGAGGGTTTTTCATACAACTTCCCTAATGCATCCATCAGTTCGTTTGTAGTCTTTTCCTTTGAAACATTAAATAATATTGAAGATGCAAGACATAGCCAGATTTCCCCAAGTGCCTTCCTATCCAGCAAATCCTATTCCATATCCATCATGCTCGAGGGTTTGTTCACCTTCTTAGACAACGGAGTATAAAGATCCTTCTGATAAAGGCAATCTTCCATCTGCATCTTCCAAAGACTAAAATTCTGCCCGTTGAATTTATCAACCCTAGATCTTCCATCATCTGCCATAGCTCCCACTTAAGATAAAAATTTTCCTATGATTCAACACTTCAGCAAACCAAACTAGGCTTTGATACCAATTGTTAGCAAATAAGAGATAAAGTATGTGGAATAATCCCTCACAGAATTGCAACAATAGAAACTAATATGCATGAAATATTACAGATCTCAAATAAAAGTTTAGAATAAAATAACACAAACACAAAGAGACAATATTTAACATGGTTCACCTAATTTGGGCTACGTCCACCAAGAATCACTTGCTCAGATTTTATTACAAGCCACCACTCTCTCAATACAATACCCATATCTATTTGTAGCTATGCTCAACAAACTCTACAAAATTCACACCCGAATTCAAAACACATCTGTAATGTTACATTATACCTACCATATGCATAAAACCATATAAGTAGACAACTGCTTATGTAGTTTTACAAAACCATGGGTATTAAAACCATGGGCCAAAACTGTCCCATTAACATATGGGTCAAAAATACTCCCCATATGAGAAAAGCACGGTTCCCGATATATCGAGCATGTTTTAAGGCCAAGTTTTTTTTCGGGGGCTACAGCCCCCAGACCCCTGCTTGGGGCCCGACCCGGCTTTGAACCCTGACGAGAAAACTATGGAAAGTGTATAGTACTCTTAGTGTACAGTCTTCAACACTTTCTCACATGAAAACAAGCTCCATAACCTAACAGTTTACTCTCTAGGTTCAAAGTTACCATCAAGATCTTGATCACTAGTCGAATAACCTACAAATATGTTCCTCTTGGATACCACAAAAACTGGAATTTAGCTACCTCTGGGCAAGAGTACGTCGAAATTGAATATTCCAGAATATAACTATTTAGAACACCATGAAACCACGTATCCACAATACAAGTCCAGATGAGATCAACATCATAAAGGGCCTGAAATTCTTCCTATGTCCAGACAAGTGCGCTATACCTCCAATTTCACTGAGATGCATAGGTAACAAGCCACTCATATAATTCTACTCCAAAGATAGAGAAAAAGATATCATATAAGTTGTCATACAGATTCTGTTCTACCCAAGTGCGTGTGTTAAAATCAGATCCACTGCTGAACCATCATTCATATTCTTCCTCCAGATTATGTATCCATTCCTCAATACTTGCTAGAGTTAACCGATATGTCTTCATCGCGAACCATCCTGAAAAAAAATGAAAAAGAGGTCCCGAAAATGGAACCAATGATGCAGCCTAGAATTTACAGATAATACCCTAGTCGTGCTGGCACATCACTTAGCCTTGACTGAGCGCTCACCTGAAGCGTGCAAAGGTACCAGGTCCCTCTTTAGGGTTGCCATAGTATGATGTTAGCATGATGATGGAAGAAACCTATAGATTCATAACTAATCTATCATTCTACAATGCATGCTACCCTCAGATCTATGAAAGAAAAAGCTTAAACAGTAATCATGACTGAATTAATAACATGCACTACTCAACTACACACAGAATGATACTTAGATTAAGCCAATGTCTTCCATCTATTAATAAATATAGAATATTATTATAGTAATGTCAATTTATAACAATGCACGTATGCATCTGGTACAATACTTCAACCATATGTGTATATCTCTATACCCTCATCACATTCTCTCACTTACTTCTTCTATGTACATAACATCATATATATAGGGTGGGGACTTTCCCTTCATCGCTTATCTATTCTTGAAATAGGCCACATGCTATTGATAGCCACACACCATTTACAAGCATAGCCACACATGTAAGTGTGCTATCTATAGTCTACTAATAGTTAATTTAAGTATCAATTCTATTCTCAGCTTGTCTCCATGTAAAAACTCTTTGATCCACTCCTCTAAAGATAGAAAATGCATGGCACGCACGTCCCTACATCGTTGGTGTGTTCCACATGCCATCTTCCAAAAATAGGTCTTCATGCACAAAATCAAATAAGTCTGGAAAGTTGAACTTTCCTTCCACGCGCGGGTCCTTCCTGTCCTTCCATGCCCTTGGTTCTGGGCCTTCTATCCTGTACACACTCCTTGTGCGCTCTTTGACAATTATTATTTGATCAACACAAAATACACATCATGGGAGCCTAAAATGTTTCGAAGAGAACCATAAATCATCCCTCTAACATCTCCAATCATCAAAATTATAACACCATAACCCAATCTCTCCAGACACTAAGACTTACCTATGATTGCATGCTAGCTTTTCATTGTAGAAATTAGGGTCAACTGAACTAATGTAATAAATAAATAAGAAAACTCTAAAAATTACCCAAAATTACCTCATATTTCATGATAAACCTTAATGCATGCTTTCATGATCTCAAATGGATCCAATCCACTTTGTCACACTTCCTAGCTGCCATATCTGTTCCCTATGAGCACCTGTAACATGGTGAACCACATGTACCTGCATTATTCCACTATTGTGAGTGATCAAGCACCCTCAAATCATGCTAGTCATCATGCCAACGTGCTTCCTAAGCATCTAGGAATCTCACACTACCAAGCTACACCTTCTAGGCACCTGTATGGGCTTGCTATAACAAACATGCATCACTAAATCCCAATGTAGCAATTGATACACATCTAGACCATCATGTTAGTACCACATACATCATCATGACATCATCCTAAAATATTAAATTTTCATTAATGTGGTTTTGTATCAATGAAAACACCTAATAGGACACCATGCCAAAAATCTCCCCCTTTGTCATTGATGGAAAACACCCTGAAATTCTCCCCCTTTTTACATTAATGACAAATAAATACCTGTAGCTCACTTCATTCACATTCATCATATTCATACCTCCATTATTTGGTTAGAAACATTAACCAAAGGTCTCAATTTGACGTTTTCTCTTGATTTTTCCCAAAAATATGATTCTTGCCTTCAATTTAGGCATGCAAACAACATGTTCTTAATGGAATAAACACTTACAAAATTTTAAAATCATTAGTTTAGCATGAAATGGACAATATATCACCTTCCAATGGACTAAAACATAATTTTCCATCTTCTAGACAAGAAAAAGCATCAATCTTCTTCTTCAACTTTGTTTTAACCTTCTTAAGAATGTTGTAGCAGCCTTATGGACTGAGTCAACTCCATCATGCACATGCCAATAATGGTATGAAGGACCATACACCATCATTACTTCTTAATTCTAGACAATAATCCACCATCTCTAGGCCAAAACATGCATATCAAGGCTACTTCATATTTTCACACTTAAGGGCAATACCATGAGACAATAACATCTTTTTAGAGCAATTTAGGTCAACTTTGACATCCACCTACATGTCATCTATGCTTGAACTCATACAATAATTGCTCCCCTAGATTTAATACATATATTCCTAGCTCCTAGGAACAAATTTTATCAACCATCCATGCTACTATGCCTTGAAATCATCATTACATCTTTTAGCAGTCTCTAATGCACCATTTCAGTCTTCTAGAGTCATATACAACTGAGATAAGCCATTACATACCTTTACAAACATGAATCAAGAATAAATCACCATTTTCTCACCTTAGCTAGCCTTGAGACCAACATTTCACTCCCATGGAAGGATAAACAAGTGCTCCCCCTATTGTGATTAGCATACATACACTAATGTACCTTCATCCCCTGTCTTAGAACACTGCAATACTGTCTCATTCACCTTGTGAAGTGTAAGAATCATCTTTAAGGCCCAAATCATGATACTTTTATCTCTTTTACTCCCTAATCCATACAAATACATCATACAAGACTCATAAAAGGGATATAAATAATCATACACTTTACATCACCCTTGTTTACATGCACACACATGAGCTACATGCATGTAGGTGCAAATTTAAGCAATAATTGCAAGTCCTTCAACCTTGACAACTACCTAGGCCTTTTCAATGCACCATTTCTTGAAAATATGGATAAATTACTGAGAAATACCTTTCAATGAGGATTTTGAGCATTTAAGAGCAAAAAATATCTCTGCCACTAAGTAATTTTGCCTTCTAGACCACTAAGACACGTGTAGGTTACTTTTCCCTACCTAGAGTACTAGGAAACCCTCTCAAGCAATGAGCTCAATACTGAAGCTTTCTTAAACCATCTGAAGAGAAAAAACAATATAGTCACCTCAAAAACATGTCAAGGATGTAATAACATCAACTCTCATACCTTTGAGACTATACACTCTACCTTTCCGACCTGTAGGTCTTTATAGACCTCATATGAGCAACAATAAACCTTCACATGACCTTATCAACTGATTATCATTGGTGAAATCACTCCCAATTAATTTTAAATATCTCAAGGGTTCTTAGGAGCAATTAAATTCATAAGGAAAATATGAAATTTCAACACACTCACCATTTAAGCATTCAATCCTGCCACTGTACAATAAAATACATCATTTTTGCATTATCTATGGAGAAACACAATTTGACCTTCTTCACAACCATGCATACACATAGGAGGCACATTATAAATAATTTTAGGACACCTTAAACTAATAAATGATTTTCTATACCATGAAAAATCATGAGGAAACAAAGAGTTAGGGTTCTTAGAGGCAAATCCTCATCATTGTATATTGTGAACTAGCACTCAACTCTGTTAGACATATTTGGAGATGTGCACATACATGAGGTCCCAAATTCACACATTCTCTAGCCATATGTGTCTATGTTATTCATAAAAAAATTCAGACCAAGATTCATTCAATTGGCCACTGAAAAGTGAATTTCCCTGTACTCCACTTGAATGAACTTGTGCAAACACAATAAAAAACAGTGACCTAGAATATTTTCAAAAATAGCTCTTATCTTATTCATACTAGCATCATCACCTTCCAAGATGATAATCAAACATGAATAAAACCTCCTCAACTTGTATATATCATGAACCATAAAAATCACGTACATGTAGCTCTCCTTTTTGCTTCCAAATGTTGCACTTTTTACTCCATCACGGTCATAGTCAGCCCTTTAGAGATAAAATTGATCAAGTTGTAACTTGATCACCTTAAATCATCTTAAATAACTTATTTGAGAGTACTTCCACCAGTTGAGGATACCTGAGAAGGTCCATTTATAGAAGCACAAGATACTTTCATGGATAAATAATTCAAACACAAACCCTAAATGATTGGCTACACCCTTAATATGAAGGAAAGATACTTCTTTTCAATGAAAATGACCATGCTAGACCAATTGCACACATGGAAGACACAATGAAACATATGTTAAGGCCATTTATACTTATTGAAAGTTTCAAATAAACAACTTATGAATCATACATAATAGTTAAGACCGACCCACACCAGTGATACAACCATGACCAATATATGCATTTGAATGACATGGTCACGAGAACTTAAGACTAATGACACATTTTATACTCTTATAGAAACATTCCAAGATGAATCTAGGCCATATAGGACACACTATATATGAATTACACACATTTAGAGCTCATGTGCAAGCCAAAGATACCACTTGCAAGTGCAACTCATATAAGCAAGACACAATGATAAAACAATTGTACAAGAACCATCACTATGAATTAAAAAACTAAGAGGAGAAAACATTAACATACCTTGACCTTGAACTGATGACACACAATGACACAGACTTCTCCCCCTCACCTAGATACTTCATTTGCAATGGTATACCTTCAAGAAGCATAGTGAAGGTATACTTGATCCAAGGAGACCTAAAATAAGGTCTTGAAGAGGTCCCAAGCCTTCTTGGGAACCTAAAAAATTAATTTCATCTTCCCTTCTCCACTTTAAGCACTAAGATTCACCTCTCATTCCACCAACATCTACACTTGAAGATACACCGAGATATTTCCTAGGTTCCCAAGCTCTTCTAGGACTATTTTCATGCATTCTAGGTCTTTGAACACCAAAATATTGCACTCTAGGACCTGAGTAGCTTCTTATTTGACCTAAGAAATCTTGGAAGCAATTATTTTGCACATGAACAACCTTTTTATAGTTGTAACACCACTACATTTCTTTTTTTAACTCATAAAAATGCCTAGATGATTCATTCATACATTCACTAGCAATGTGACCTAATTGAATGCTTGATTATCCCACTTATTTGCATGGAATAAGATCTACTTTCACCTCCTTGTTGCCCTTGAATTCAGATTTAAATCCTAAAATAACACCCTTTTCATTTCTCAAGATATCATTAAGAGCTTTCCTACTTTCTTCAAACTTATGATAGGTCTTATCCCTACTTGTAGCATCTGTAAGTTACTTATTAATAACCTTCACTTCCTCTTCCTTATATTGAAGACTTAGAATCATGTTGCTCATATGCAATTCTAGTGTTCTTACCGATTCTTCTAGATTCTAAGATATTTCCCAATGCTTCCCTTCAAGTTCTTGTATTTTTTTTGTAGACACCTAAAATTGGTTACCTCAATTTAGTGTCCCTCTCATCCGTTTACTTGCCTAGGTAACCTGGGGCACGTTTACATCACCAACTATCCCCTTGGGATATTATCCAATTTGTGATTTAATCACTTATTCCAAATTTAATTCATCCCATCACATCTTACCCATGAGTGATTAAATATTAACTATTTAATTACGCTTCTTCCTATGCATCCTAATCACTTATCCACCCCAAAATTTATTCTATCTATGTATCGCATCTATTTTTAATCTTCCCTGAGCGGGATATTTTCCCATAGTCGGGATAAGTCTTATCTTTCTCGAAATCGATCATTTTTAGCCACCTCGGGAGTCTTTTCCGCGATCGGCGCCGACCCATATGGTCGGCACCGATTTCCTAGGAGCGGCGCCGATTATAAAAGAAAGGTCTATAGCTCAGTTCTAGGGACCGAAAAAGAGACCACGAACGAGCGAAAAAGTGAACAGACGAAAAAAGAAAGCACTTACGCACGAACAGAGAGCGAGAAAGATACAAGTTGAGAGAAAGAGAGATCTTTTTAGCATCAATTGTCTCAAATTAGGGCAGATCCTGTCCAAATCAATCCCTGAGAGGAGCACCGTTACTCTGTCCCGTGTCATATCAACATCACACACCACTGTCTATCATCTGGTGACTCTGTTCCAGTGTCCCTCCATCTTCGGCACATCCAGCAGACCACATTCATATTCCAATCCCCGAATCTCATCACACAGTCACTGATTGGTCAGTCTACCTCTAGTCGACGCCGATCTTACCCAGTCGACGCCGATCGGTCATCAGTCGCCACCGATTCGTATCCAGTCGACGCCGATCCGTCTCAACCGACTTTGATTTCCCTACAGACAGGTAAAAGGATCACAGGTAACACAAATCCAGCATTATTTCCCAGTTCCCTATTTTCTGTACTTTCTGTCTGCTGTTCAGTTTCTGTTTTATTATTGCAATCAGAAAATCTAGTCTTTTATTTACATATTTTATCATGTATGCTTCTTTTCTTAATTGAAATCGTGGACTGACATCCGCCGAGGAAGCTTATCGCTTCTCGGACCCCGCTTCTTGGGTAGTCCACTTAAATATCTTCTAACGCCATCTTTTTCTGTCAAGCACCGGTGTTTTGCAGGTTACTCGGATCTATTGTGAAAATTGCTCGTGTGTGCCCGTCTTATCTACATCGACTTCCTCATCCGTCTACATCTTCATCAGGTATCGATTTCATTGGAGTTTTTCAGGGTTTCTGTGTTTAGTTTGGTGCATTAACTTGGACAGGTAACAAGCGCGAAATTCTTGATCTACAGGCTTATCTGATTCTTTATTTGAAACTCCATCTTATTGTACAATTTATTTGTCCTTAGGCTCTTGTTTGAAGCTCAAACTAGTCCTATCATCTGTAACTCTTTGCTTTTAAATAATATTATCTATATATTTAGCACTCTTTTCAAATTTTTGCAAGAACATTGTATTCTTACTTATTTATTACAATTTAGCCCTCAAAAAATCTATATCTTGCTCATATTTGGTGCAAAAATTATCATTATCCTACAGACTAGAGACAAGAAACTTCACCTTATATTCTAGCACCTTTTTTGCCTCTATTAGCTTTGTTGATTTAATCACATATTTCTCATCCATCTTATGAAAATGATTTTCATATTCCTTAATCTGCAAGGTCAGTTTTTGATACTCTTTTTCAGTTTGCTAGAGTTCCCTTTTTTATAATTTCAAGATAATCTATCTCCTCTTCACATTCCTTATCAGAAAAGTTACCATAACAAAAAATTAAATCACCTAAAAGAGAAGAACCGTCACTTGAAGATCTCATAGCTTCTTTCGTCATGAAAAAGGATTAATTACAGAGGATTTCATACTAATTTTAAGATTCAGAATCTGATACACCACTACTAGCATCTAAAAATCCATCAACTTGATTTGAGTAAAAAATTCTTTTCTCCTTTTTATAGTAAGGCTTCTTAAAACTTTTCTTACCTTTGCCAAAATTGAAGTTATTCTTCATAGGTTATTCCTCCTGATCTTCATCATCATTTTCCTTCTCATGCCTATGAGGAAACTTAGCAAAAAAATGACCTACTTCTCCACAATTAAATCATTTGAAAGGGAGTTTACCTTTATACTTACCAGAACTTTGTTTCATTCTTCTAGCCAACATAACAAAGAGATTTTCATCTTCAATCTCTAGAGTGGTATCATCCTTCTTTACCTCCTTGTATTTTGTATTTATTTTATATTTCAAATCAATATCTTTCTTGGATTATTTTGAATCACCTATCCTCATTTCATAGGTAGTCAAAGTACCATGTAACTCATCCAATGTCAAATTGGTTAGATATTTTGCTTCTTCTATATTAGGCACCTTAGAATCAGACTTAGAAGAGAAGGACCTTAGAACCTTTTGTACTACAAATTATTCTTTCACTTCATCACCTAAAACCTTCATTCTATTCATAATTTTGTCAACTCTAAGTAGATATGCAACAATTGATTCATGATCATTCATTTTTAGGCTTTTAAATTGATTTCTAAAAGTTTGAAGTTTTGTAATTTTTACCTTTGAGTCACCTTCATAGAGAACTTGAAGTTTGTCCCATGATTCCTTTGTATTATTACAATGCATTATTTTACCCATTTCAGATTCTCTAAGTCCACTTAGGATAGCACATAAATCCTTTGAGTTGTTGGTATAATCAACCTTTTCTTTTTTAGTGTTTGGAGGATTAGCAGGAGGGACATAAGATTTTTCAACTGTTGCCAAAACATCAAACCAATGTACCATGATACAAGTCCTCATTCTAATTCTCTAGAAGCTATAATTCACACCATCAAACATTTGTGGATTTCCACTCATAATGTTGCTCACGATTTGTTTCTCTAAGTACCTCCTTTCAAGTTGTCAAACTTTTGCAAAAGGACCAGCTTTGATACCAATTGTTAGAAACACAATGGAATGAGAGGGGGGGTTGAATCATTCCTTATAAAACTTTCAAGTATAATTTAGATCTGAAACTCAAAATACCATATGAATTCAATCATAATAACCACTTATTCAACTTTTAATGTGTGCACACCATAAACCATCAATAAAACATATAACCATGAAAGAAAAGAAACACCATAAGAACACAAGATATAAGTGGGAAAACCTTAAGGGGAAGAAAAACCATTGAAAAAATATCTTAAATTTATATGTTTCTGAATTTAGTGAGGCAAGAAACCCACAAGGAGCACACACCCCTAGTTTAGTAGAGCACCAACCCTAAAAGGAACACCAACCCCTAATTTTGTGAATAACCAACTCCACAAGGAGGCTACAACCACCCAAGATGATAAATAAACAACTCAACCACCTTATGATGTGTATATCTATGATTTTTTTCTGCCAAAAGTTATGTAGATATAATATTAAGCTCACAATTCTTCACTCAAACCCTAGGTGATCAATCTTCACAAAATAAGCTCTTCAATCACTCTAAAAATCATCAAACCCTTTCTCTCATGTTCTCTGATTTTTCTCAACCTACAACACACTTTAATAAGAATCAATTCATTCTCCAACACCTGTAAATAACATCCACCTAGGTCACTCTACCTTGCACACACTTCACTAGTTTGGAAAAGCACCTAAAAACATGATTTGATATGATTCTTCACATTTCAAAATTAGGACAAACTTTTCCCTCCATTTTTTTGAACCATACATCAAGTAAACATTTAAAATTTGAAATAAAACAGTCACAAGTGACCCAATTAAGTCCACCTAGCCAAAAACCTCATTACATGTGCTGAAAATGGCTCAAAACCCCATAAGAACATTCTTAAAAATTCCCTAACAACAGTACCATACTTTTTCATGACCCAAAACACTTTAAATATGAATAATACATGATAAAAAATTCAAATGTGGTCACAAATTTAATCAACCAATCAAATTACTTTATTTACTTTGCTCAGTTCCCTTTATAAACTTCAAAACCATTGTTTCCCGCACCCTTCAACAATATGGAAACTTCATCTGATCACCACATCAACTTTAATACACCAAAACATGCCATGTGACCACTCAAAATAAATTATGGAACATTTATAATAATTATAAGAAATTTCTAAGTCATGAAACATCCTTCACTTCAAACCACATCTACTTTTTCCTTCACCAAATTAACCTGCCAAAAATGTTGTTTACAAAGGTTTGATCATAAAATAATTCATATATACATTAAAGACCTAAAAATGGATTTATTGGATGAAAAATTTATCCTTCTTCAAATTCAAGGTGACAAGAAGAATCACCCAATCCAGCTCATGCTTATAACATCATCAAACTTGCACCAAAAAAGATGTTGTCTTGAACTGCCAAAAATATTCTTGCTCAAAGAATGACCTAGAAACCATGTAAAATGACCTCATCATTCATCAATATATATATCTGAATCTATTTTTGAAAACAACTTGAATCATTTCAAAAATCCACATGTAGCTCAAGTTATAACCATTTTACTGAACCATGTTATTTAAGATCCTAAAATTGCCCTTTGACCAATCAACAACTTGTTTGGACCTAAAAATATCATGAAACTACACCAAAATGTCCTAAAACTCCATGGAAATAAGTAAATCCTCCCAATCATCATGTACCATCAATTTTGTTTGCTAATCCTTTGGACAACCTTGTTCTAAAACCTTCTTCTTCAAAAACTGCTATTTTTAGGTGGGGCCCACATATCATCATGATATCAACCATAAATTTATGGAAATCATGAGGAGTCATATATAACAAAAAATCATAAATTTTTATGAACCAATAAAAATTGGGTCACAACACTTCACTTTCTACAAATTACTCATAGCTAGGGTTTAACTAGGGTTTTAGAACTCTTTACCTTATTAACATTCGTTCATAAAAATGTGACGATAAAATGACCTCATTATTTTTGTTAAACCTTCTAAAATCACCTTAAAAGCATCCCTGAAAGTGAAAATGTCCCATGCAAAGAACACTATTCACAATGAGCATTTGAAACTCAAATTCAAGCCTAATTTTCACATGTTCTTGTTCATGTGTCACAAAATCAATCATATTTGAAAAAATAAACAACATGGGAGCCTGAAATTTTTTTGAGATCACCATAACTCATCCCTATAACATCTCAAATAATCATAATGATAACACCATATCCCAATCTCTCTAGTCACTAAAACTTACCTATGCTTGTATGCTAGATCTTCATGGTAGTAACTAGTGTCAACTGAAATAATTAAATAAATGAACAAGAAACCTCTAGAAATGACCCAAACATACCTCATATGTCATGATAAACCTATATGCAAGATTACATGATCTCAAATGAATCCAATCCACTCTGTCACACTTCCGAGTTGTCATACTTACTCCCAATGAACACCTTTAACATGGTAAACCATCTGTACCTACACTATTACACTACTATGAGTGCTCAAGCTTCCTCAAATCATGCTAGTCATCATGCCAACATGCTTCCCAAGCATATAGGAAGCTCACACTACTAAGCTGTACCTCTTAGGCACCTGTATGGGATTGTTAGAGAAAACATGCATCACCAAATCCCAATGTAGCAGTTGATTCACATCTGAACTATCATGATAGTACCACATAGATCATCTTACAACATTCACTTTATCATTAATGTGGTTTTGTATCAATGAAAACACCTATTAGGACACCATGCCAACATTATTATCATTTTTAATATTGACATTATTCTTGATATCATGCTTCTTGCTCATGCTGTTCTTATTTTGCATCATGGTTTCTACCATGTGTATCCTCCTTATAAGAAAAAATTATTCTTGGTGGCCACCACATCAGATTTTTAGAGTTTATCTATAGTTTTCCAACGTCTCAAAAATGGGTAGAAATTGTTTATTTTGAGATGCGCATTCAAATTCTTCACTACACGCGCCTAAAAAGAGGGGGAAAAATATTAGGTTTTATTTTACAGTTATGGTAGACACAAACATATTTTTGGGAATAGAAATATATAGGGGCAGAAAAAATGCCTTGGAATTGGACTCAGACACACAAATTTAACAAAATCTATGGAGGATAAAAATTGTAAATTATGGTTAGGACTCTATGCACGATTTTGACCATGTCATATGGTTTTTCACATAGGCATTTTCTTCATATAGTTCAAAATTCTTAGGTTTTCATCACTATTACAACATTTTCATATGATTTCATACTCATTTTGACTTAGTTTGGCATAGATTTATGGGGCGTGAAGTATTTCATTCTCTCTTTCTCCATGGTATTCAATTTAATATTCAGTTCTAGTCACATTGGGGGCATGGGTCTCTTTTCCCCACTCATATTTTAACATGAAACCAATTCTATTCATTATATACTGAGTTGTGTGCACATGAGAAGAGTATGTGGCACTTATTTTTCTTTTATAATATGCATCCTAATTTATAAAATTGGGCTTATATAAATCTGCAATAGTATGGTTTGTGGGGTTGTGAAAGGTATCGAAGTGTCTAAGTTATTCATAGGAATAATTTCATATCCTCTTCCACATAAGGGGAAGATATTAAAGTTTTTGAATGAATTTGATACATGGTATTATTCCTTGGTGGGGTGCTTCAGATTCTCATCATTTTAGTTTTTATCTTTGGCATTTGTGTGTTTGGTTTGTCTACCTAATACATCAATCTATCCTCGAAAATAATTGGGCACTGATCACCCCCAATTATTCATTAGAGATCAACAAATCTAGAAATTCTAAAGTACAAGAACATGAGCACATTCCCTCCACAAAAAAATAGGTGTATTCCTTACATGTTTTTCATCACTTTTGGAATTTCGTGCTGCAAATTTCTTTACATTAATTTCATTATATATTGAGTTAAATTTTAGTTTCCTATTTTGGGCATCTACTTTTTTGTATTGCAAGTTTCATTTTAGAGTGTGTCAACACCAAAAAATAGGATACTGTAAAATAAAGTTACTATGAAAAAAGACTAATTATGTCTACACACTCATGTATCTTTTCCTTTAAGCATATAATTTCATTTCATACTTAAAGGGAAGTAAACATAAACACTCAAATTTGGTAATCTGTCCTTTTCCGCTGCTGGTCTTGACATTGTACACTTGCATGTACAAATGCACTCTCCTCACTCTTATTTAACACACCTTGATAGATCTCTAATTACTTTATTATATTTACACACCTCTCTTTCATCATTTTCTGAAGTTTTACTACATAAAACCACCTAGAAAAATTCCTCCTCCGACCCATAAAGTCAAAACAACCGTTTTTGATCGGGTTGTAAAAATCTACAAATAGAACTTATTGTACTATTTTGGACCGACATGCTTTGGGCTAATTCTTTTTATTGTATAAAATTCTTATAAGAAAATATATCCCCTTGGTTGGAATTTCATGACATAATAACCTTCAAAAGCATATATAAGCAAGTAAATCACACCTCATTTCAGGAACCTAACACTTTAAGAACTCCTCATGTAAAACAAAGCACAAAAGGAACTTATAGCTCCCTAAAATATGAAATAACTTTGGACATCCATTAGGGAAACACCATCTACAGGTATGAAGTATCCTTCAAGGTCTAAGAGTCTCCATATTCATTCTACAAGAAAGAAAAGTTATCCTTCTCAAGTATTTAATAAAGTGTTAAAATCAAGCAAAGCAATTTGAAAACACAATTGTCATTTTCTAATTACATTACATTTGATATCACATACTAGGATAATGACATACAATTTGAGCCCTCTTCGGAGTAATGGTGATGTATGTGGTACACAGGGGTGCCCAAAACCCACCTAACATTTTTTTGCTGGAACTCCATCTTACACTACAAGGTATGTAGGGTTTACGAAGAGTTTATGAAGCCATTTTGAAGTTGAGAGAAGAATATTGACACAAAATGAAACACATTTCTATGCAGGTGAAGAACTTAGGAAGTTTTAGACCCATATTCCAAGAACGTCCAAGACCGTATTGTTGTCTATTTTTGTACCCCTTGAAAAAATAGAACAACTTGGATTGCTACAGACTTGGAACGAAGGCCGTAAAAATTTGGAGTATGGCATGGCCAAAAATGAAATGTCACAGAGGTAAAAAAAGAGCCACATATAAGGAATGTACACTGCTGAAGCATTTCAGTATGTTGTGGAGGTTTTAGAAAATCTGTGGATTGAAGAAAAGGAACCGTGGATGTTATATAAAACCTGCACTATGACGGACAAGGGTATGGGTCAAAGTAGAGGAGATAGCAAAGACGCGACATGAAGAGTGTGAGCCACATCATAAAGAAATTCCACAAAGAGCCTGAGGAAACCATAGATACAAATGACACATAAAGCGAAAGATAAGGAAGAACCACGGAAATCAACAGCCACGCAAAACTGAGAGGATAAAGCTGCATATAAAAGGAAAACTAAAATCACCATATCTTTCGATCTGATGATCCATTTTTTACAAACTTTATATCGATAGAAATATCTCAACGTATTCTATGCAATGGAAATATGATTCCTTAATTTCATAAAGGATTTATATGTAAAGGTGGAATAATTTTCCAACATGCAAAGATATAGTTCCAGGTGGCGTAACTACCAACATTTAATGCAGTATGGGCACCCATATTTTGTCCAAGATGGAAAATGGTGTGTTGCAGTGGATAATCAGAGGTGCCTAATTTTTTCAAAGAATTTATTTCTTGCTGTTGGTGGTTGGAAATTTGATTTCAATTTTTCCTCTCTTTTTTTTCTTCTTCTCTCCTTATTTTTCTATAAATGTAAGAGCTCTGCTCATAAAAAAGGATCCCTCTTTGTTCTAATGAAACCATGCCAAAATGGTGGCCGAATTTCTACGAGTTCAAACCTTTAGTTTGGTCTCTGCAATCTATTTTCACTTTCTGTCATGAATGTAAATGACTGTGCATCTTTTGATAAATAAAATTGGGTTTTATGGCTCTCTCTACCCTAGTCTCATGTTTTATTTTTTCCTTGCCTCTCTGTTCATATTTCTGGCATGCTGTGTATTCTCCTTCACTTGCAGGCTCCATTTCATGTGTTGTTCATGCGAGGAATGCATGGTATACATGGTTCTCATTTGTGGCACTTCTATTTCTCCCTCTCTCCCACATTTTCCATCTTTCTTTCACCCTTGTGGATAGTGATCAACATTTTCTTAGTGCTATCACCTCCCTTCATAGCTTAGGATTTCCCATTTTCTGTATCTCCTTATATTATTGGTCCCTCGACATGTTTAGTTTAGGATTTGATTTTTACATTAGGAGTAGTGTTAGCATTAGGAATAGGTTGAGGAAGCTGACCTTCTCCAGAGATCTGTCTTAGTTTACAGGTCCCGTAATTGAGAGACAATCCCATGTTGCCTCAAAATCCTAGGTTGTCTATGACTTAGGGAAGGGTGCAATTTTGAGCTGCAACATGTACATAAGGGTCATGAACATATAAACACTTTTTACCTAGTTGTACTATTTTAATCAGGTTTAGTTTCAAGTGCTAGTTTATGTAACAAAGCATTTTTAGTCTCATATCATCCTATTCACGTATTCATATTAACTTGACACTTCTAGATCCACAAAATTAGCTAAGTGTAAATCTCTCTAGTGTTTTTGATAGTTTTTAGATCAATAATCACTTGGAAAATCATTACTCTGATTTATACAATTAATATTGGATGTTAATTAAATGATAATATCCACCTATAACATTATTCGAATCCTTTTTATGTATGTTACTTAAAAATTCTTAAAACATAAAAAAGAATGAAAAATATTCACAAAAAAGTGAAATCAAGTTCTTTATCTAGCTTGAATATGATATTGTAAAAGAAAACAACATTTACCCTCCTAAAATGTTTAAGACTTTCTAATAATGTCAGTTTGGGATAGAAGTCATAAAATCAAGACCGGTTTCTTGACCCCTATATGGTCAATCTAGGATATATTTTCATCCATGTTGTAACATAGACTAGACAAGACATCATATATATTTTTCTTGTCACATGAAATTTCTTGAGTTGATTATACAGGGAATCATTGATCAATTCTCCCCATCCAACATATTTTTGGTTCTTCCTTATAATTTATATGAATTGATACATCTACTCTTGGAATTATTTATCCATACTACTCAGATGAGTAAAGTAATGATATCATTGAATTCTTGAATGAATTCACTCCGAGGCAGGTTCTTTGGGAACCAACTAATTACATGCTTTGGCTTCTTTAGATAGTTTTTATTCAAGTGTTTAACATAAACTAAGGGATTATTATTTGAATCCTTTTGGGATTTCTCTTGGTGAATTTCAACATATTCATTAAGATTAGGGAGTTTGAGAAAATCATTAAAATAATCCACATCTAACCTAATCACCACTTCCCCATCTTGATTCTTTACTGACCTTGTGTCAACATCATAGTGAATTGTAAATGAAAGCATGAATTCGATAAACTATGCTGATATGTGGAAAGTTTTTACAAGTTACAATCCATTGTCATAAATTCCTTGAATCCAAGGTGACTTAGAATTTTTTTAATTCTAATCCAAAAATCTATCATGTCAATATGCCCCAACTATGTGTTTATGATTTGGTCTACATTAGATTCAATATTCAAAGGGGGCACCACATGTTGATAACTGCATTCCATTTAGCTAAATTTGGATTTAGATGAATCTATCTGATCTTTCCCCTCAGTTGATTTCGACATTGAATTAAGAAAAAACTCAAGAACTTGTTAGGAAATCTTCCTGAATGCCTTTGAATTCCAATAGGAAATAACAACTTGCTTAACAACCTCAAAAGCCCAAGAAACTAATTGATAGGTTTTAATACTTTTTCTACAAATTGAAAAACTTGACACATGCTTGTGACAAATCTAGAATTGCTTAGCACCTTCCAAATCTTGACATACTAGTCAAAAATTCAGACTTGTTGAACACTCTTGAAAGCCTAACACACTTGTTAAATTTTTATCCTTGCTTGTCAACTTATGAATCTTGACAAAGGCTAAGTGGGGTTTAAGGAATGATTGACATCTCTAAAATCATGAAAGAATCTTTTCAGTAATTCTTATATGTTTTACAACTTGGAAAACCTGAAACACTAAGGTGGGGTTTTCACCTTGACAAACAGGTAAAAATTCCTGACGTGACCTCTATTGGGGTTTTTGACTTGTTTGTCAAGATGAAAATACCAACTAGTGTTGGAATTAAGTTTTAAAGAAAAAATCCACTTTCCCCCGTGAAACATGAATACAATTAGTAAATAACACAAAGTGATTCTTAGGAAAAAAGAGAAAATATTCGTAGGGGAGAAAGAAAAACAATGTTTTTACCATAGAAAAATAAAATGACTTAAAAATAGGTGAAATGCATCCAAAAAAAAAAAAAAAATCAATGAGGAAATAAAAATAACAAAATTCACAAGTGGTTAGGAAATATTTTCTCGAAATGGTGATTGGAAGATGATAAAAATTGTGATTAGGAATTTGAGGGTAAGAAAAAAGTTCACATTGACAAAAAATATGAATCATATAAGGTAAAAATTATGTGGAAAATTAAGATTTTATAATAGGATTAACATTTATTACACATCAGAGACACGTGTAGAGGTCAAATCCCACTTGAAATATATTACATTGACTCCAGGGTTGGTGGTTTGACATCATAAAACAAGTCTTTCTTCCATGTGATCAAGTCTTGTAAACACAACATATAAGACATTTATGCTTTTTGGGGTTCGAGATTTGCACTACATAAAACATGCTTTTGTATCGTGATGTTCTGATGTTATAAATTCCAAAAACCTTGAAATACTATGGTGTGTTTGGGTTCAAGGTTCAAGAAAAATCTTACATATTGCATAAATTTGTTCTCTCATTCTTTGATGTTTTGAAAACCCAAAAAGTTGAAAAAACTATAGTGTATATGGTTTCAAGGTTTGGGGAACATTTAAGAATTAACATGATTACATGATTTGAATGCACGAAAGCCTAAAAACATAGGAAATTCACAACTTGGAAAAAAATATTGGTTTTTTTGGGGAAAAATTAACTCTAAACACTCCCAAAGATAAAAATATGATAGGTTATCCCAAAATTATCATGAAATTCAAATTTTGGGATAACTTTTGGATTCAACTAGGGACTTCCTTTGGGTTGTAAAAGGCATGAAGGGAGAGAACCTCAAAATATTTAAGTGTATTATTCATTTAACTGTGGAGTCATAGTCAAAGGACAAAGAGACAAAATGAACAAGAATAAGAAAAAATGAACCAAAACCAAAAATAAAACCGGAAGAAAAGAACAAAACTATGAAACACAGAAACAAACTTATGGTACATGCAGGGGTCATCCCGCTTCACTACTTGAATAACATGAGATATTTCCCCACTATGAGGCAATAAAATATGTGTCCAATCCAAGTAGGACATATAGAAATTGTTCTCTCACCATAAGAGATGGATGTTGAAAGGACCTATCCATAAGGAGTCCGACTTTCTGCGCATTCATTTTGGTTCTATTATTTTGTCCCATAGGAGAACCATATATCCTAATTAAAATTCTTGCTATCTATCCTACTTGTAAAATATTTTCTTCACCCTACTTTGATTCTCGAAAATTCTCCTTTTATCCTTTTATCCTCCAACTTAGTTAGGTACATAATCCTTTTCTCAATAAAACTCTCAAAAGTTCCATCTTCCACTGCTTTGGAAAATTTCAAAGCTGGTAGCTCTAACGAGATAGGAATATCAACATTGACACCATAGAAAATTTGGAAAGGGGACATACCAATATCTCTTTTTGCATTTATGTGGTTTACCCACAATGCATCATACAATTATTTATGCCAAGTCCTCTAGTATCATCTACAAGCTTTTTGATTATGGTCACTAGATTCTTGTTGCTTGATTCCACCTGGTCGTTTCCTTATGGGTAATAATTAAAATAATGGGATAATGTGATCCCATGCCCATAGTAAAACTTAGTAATATCACAAGATGAAACATTATAGGTATTGTCTTCTGTAATCTTGTTAGACACACCAAACTTTACTATAATATTATCCTTGATAAAGTTACAAATAACTTTAGAAGTGACATGATTAATAGGAATGGATTTTGCCCATTTGGTGAAGTAATTAGTTCATAGATATGTCCAACACATGACAAGGTATTTAATACAAAAATGAAATCAATCCCCTACTATTGGAAATGTTCTTCAATTACATACGACTTAAGGGGAAGTGATGCCAATTTAGGTCAGCCAAAAAATTATTGGAAAGCATCACACTTTTCAACCCATGCAATATAGTCTTAAAACAAGGTAGGCCAATAGTATCTTACCTGGAAGATATTGTGGGTAGTGACTGATGTTAAGAAGTGACCTCCCCAAGCTAGATCATGAAAATCTTCCAAAAGTATACTCTTATGATCTTTTTCCAAACAACGAAGAAACACTCCATCTATTTCCCTCGTTATATAAAGCATAGTCCCAAAGGACATACCATAATTCTTTTAGCTTAATATTTATTTTCTATTTTGAACACAAATGATCAATACATTCCCTGTAGGTGAGGAAATAAGTAATAATAAAATACCATTCTTAAGTTGTTCTTACAAATAACACAGTGAGAGATCCTTCTTCATGTTCTTCTTCATTGTTTGTTGCTTCTTCATGATTGTTTTTGGCCATCAGTTCACGTAAAAATCTTCTAGATACAAGTTTGGTTAGTTTGATCTTGAATTCATACTCTTGTAATTTGGATATCTAGTTCCCTCTTTGACTTCCTAACTCCTACTAAGTCAAAATGGACTTTACTCCTAAATCAAGAGAAAGTACTAAAGTGTGGGAGTTTAAAATGTTGAACCTAAAATGATTTATTGCTATGACCACATTATAAACATGTTTTTCAATCCATGACATATTAAATTCGTGATATTTCAAAATATAACTCATAAAATAAATGGGGTATTTGAAACCTTCATCATTTCTTTGAACCGGGATGGAAGATACAGTTCGAATAGAAGCATATTTTTACATAATTAAATCTTTACGAAAATTAGGACACACCAAGATAGGAATGTTGAAAATGGCCTCTTTTCTATGTTTAAATGTTGTCTTTTCATCAACATTCCATAGAAAAATAACTTTACTCTTCATCATTTCAGTTATGCGACTTGTATTTTCTATAAAATTAGGAAAAAACCTCAAGAAATTAAATTTCCCAAAGAACAAAGTAACACCATTATTTTTTATTAGAAGAGCAAGGTTTTGTATGGACTTGACCCATTTAGGATCAATCTTGGTTCCTCCCTTCATCACAATATTTCCTAACAACTTTCCCTTTGTCACTTCACACATTAATTTATTGGGATTTAAGGAAATCCCATGCTGATGGTATATTTCCAGTACTTGTTCCAAGTGCTCACAGTGGTCTTATCTTTTCTTGTAAAAGACTGTTAGATCATCTAAATACACGACACTGATATTTCCCATCAAGTCACAAAAGGAAACATCCATTGCTTTATGGAATGTTTCTCAAGTGTTCATCAATTCAAATGTCATTCTTCAATAAATGAAGGTGTCCTAAGGAGTGGTAAAGACTATCTTGTGTTGATATTCTCTTGTAATTTCTACCTTATTATATCTGAAAAACCATCCAACATAGACAACATTTACAAACCTATTATTGTTTACAAGTTTTGATCCATTATTGGTAAATGATAATTATCTGTTAACGAGGCTTGGTTCAAGTTACATAATTCCACAAAAATACATATTTCTCCATTATTTTTGTGTACTGAAACAATATTGGCAATCCAATTTGAATGACATATGAGAAATATTATCCTTGCATTTGACGTCTTCTGAATCTCAACAAGGATGACATCTTAAATTTTGGGATTATAATGATGTTAATTATGCCTATATGTTTGCGTGTCAAACTTCAAAGGAATATTATACTAAACATCCTTTGGTTTGAAGGATTTTAAGTCTAAATATGACCATGCTAGAACATCCATGCACTTTTTCAACAACACCACAACTTTCCTCTTTCCTCATGTGAACAACACTTGCTGATGTTCATGATGCAAGGCTGCTATGTAGTTCCTAAATTCACATGTTCAACCTCTACAGGTGAATTTGGTTCTATTTGTTACTTTTCCCTAATAAAGTGATCATGTTTATCAACTAATCCCTCAAGGGACACCAACCCTCTAGTAGGGATTTTTTAACCTTTTAGCTGTAATAACTCCTCATTTCTCACATATTCCTATGTATATGAGATAGATTCATGAAAAGAAGAGTCATTGCCCTCATAATAGAGATCACTGAAGTTATCTGACTTCTCCAAGAATAAAATTATTTATTTATCATCATTAAAGACCCACCAGTTAGTTGCACTGTCAGGAACACTAGGAAAAAAGATGATCTCAATGACATATTTTTCCTCTTTGAATTTTGGAAGAGGAATAAACAATGACACAAATAATTCCAATGAATCAGACTTTTCATTATGTTCTCACAACAAAAATTTGATATATAATGCTTCAAAATCCTCAATACAGTCCCGTACTTGGTTTTGGAAGTGCTTTAAGTGATCATTTTTCACTTGATACAAGCCCTTGAATTAATTAATGATAAGCTTAACATCATATTGATCATTTAAAATTTTAAATCCTTTCTCTTTCACCACTTTTAATATCAATAACAGAGATGCATATTCTCATGTGTTATTTGTGTTATCAAATTGAAGTTTAAAATAAAAAGGGGGAATCTTGTCCTTGGGGGATATAAGGACTACACCTACTCCTGATTCAAAAGTAAAACAACTACCATCAAAATACAAAGTCCATACCTTGTTAGGATCATCCTCCATAATTATGGTAAAGATTGAACCTTCGTCAAAAGTCATAAAATATGTTCCCAATTTGTAATTTTCAAATAAGATTTGTGACTTAGGATCATCCAACTTGGTTACAAAGTATTTCTCTTGATCTTCAAGTTTAATCATCCACATCATATTGATTTAAAGAAATTTAAATCTTTATCAGAGGACTAAGATCAAATAGATATTACAGTGAAAAACAAAATATGATATGAAAAGTACAAGAAAGTGTGTAGATACAAGATGATAATGAATTAGCCTATATCAACATATCTGGGCTGGGAAACATGATGAGAAGGATGGATTTGTATTGCGTATGTTTTTTTTGAGAAACTAGGATTTGGAACCTCTTCGGACATGACCAATCAAATGAGGATAGAACCACTTAGGAATTGGTGCCTGAATTGGGTGTTAGTTTCTTGGTTGAAACTTTTCTTATCTTTTAAAGGTCTAAACTTATCTTCTTCCTTTCAGTTTCAGTCACATCCACTTCACTAAAGGGTTTGTGTGTTACACCTAAATCTAGAAAAAACCCTAGATACCTACACAAAGCTCAAGAAAATATTAGATGGAATAAATAATACATATTATTGAGTTGGACTAACCTCGAAAACTACTCCAATGTTACTATCAATGAGTGCTACACTACATTTTAGAATCTATGTAGTTTTGGTGTACGTGTGATTGAATTGTGTCCCTTGAAGCTAGGTTGCCCTTGTGTCAATTGTATGAAGATAGTATACTACAACTAATTTTCCCCCAAGATGAATGTGTGAGATGGAATTCAGAAATAGTCCCTCCTATGAAGTGAATAATGTAACCCAAATGTAGTCCTTAAATGTTTCTCTTTGCCCAAGTAGTGCATAGTAAGTATTATCACAAAGTTGTCTAACACCTGATAACAGTAAGTCATGTATATATGATTCCCTTGTTTTAATTTAGTCATCAAAAACAAAAAAGAATGACCCAAAGTGATAAAATATACTTTAGAAAAGATAAAAAATGATGTGGCATTTTAAACTTGAGAATAGGTAGGAAAAGGATAGAAGCACCCAAAGGGGATAGTAGTTCCTAGATGCTCCTATCCCTAATGGGTGGTACTTTCCAGAATGCTTAGAGGATATAAAAAAAATACAAATTTGGGTCATATGTTTTCCAATGTCCAAAAGTAAGGTGACCATTCGAGAAAATAAAATTTCAAGAGTACTAAAAGGGATAAAGCAATGCAAAAGCAAAATAAATGGTGTTAACGTCTAGTTTCCTTAGGAATCATGCATATAATAACATATTTAGAGACATGATGTAAGTAGTAAGTGCGTGATTTCGTGATTACACACCACATTAACTGATTTTTGTGCTTGAGACTAATACATGTGAATTTCTCCACCAACATCCATGTAAAATCGTCTTCCCAACAATATTCCATAAGTAGATGGAATATATGCCATCAAGATCATCATTTTGACCCTCTTCTCTGGGAAAGGATAAAAAGTTAATTGGGCATATTTTATTTGTCTAATTAGGGAAATTTTCTTGGTTTCCATAAATTAACCATGTAAAAAAGGTTTAGTAAGGTTAATCCCTAAGGCATGAGCCACCTTAGTAGGCATGACATTGTCAGAATATCTTGAATTGATGATGTAATTAGTAAGATTTCAATTGTTGATATGCAAGGAAAAATAGAATGGTTCAATTTTCCTAGATGAAGAAGTGGATGAAAAATTATTGTGAGGAACAATAGCTGTAGGATTAGGGAGGAGACCCTTAGAATTTTTTTTGGTGGGATGGTAGATTTAATTTTAACAAACTTGAACAATCTCTTAAATTGATCAGGATTAGATTGAAGATACTCATATTTTGACATCTTGATTTTAGTTTTCTTTGCATGATCAGTGATGTTAAATGTAGAGTATGAAGATGACAAGGAAGTAGATGGACCTTATTTATTTGTTTTCACGAGTGTGGTACTGGCCTTATGAATTGTGAAGGGATATGCGGAGAATGGAGGATTTACCTTTTTTGTGGGAGTATTCTCTTTCACATACAATGGAAAATGATTCTCTCTACATATAACTTTTGGAATAGGATTTGGATTTGATTTTTATTTGGCCTTTTCTTTGGATTTTACACTTCCTTCATAGCCCTTCACTACATCATCATATCATTCACTACATCATAATAATAATATTCCTTGTACTCAAGGTACCTAATATTGGAGCCATTAGCTAGTTCATCATAAGTTTCATCAGCATAACAAACTTCTTCATAGGTGTCTTATGATTCTTCAAGAACTTCTTCCCTTTCTTAAACCACCTCAGTAACTACATTAATGAGAGGATATTCAATAGTTAATATTTTTTGATTGGATGATATCCAGTTCCTATCCTTGACAACTATGTTGTTAAAGTTCCTTCACATGATGTCCTTGTACGGAGTGGTTAAGGCATTCTAAGACATCCATTTCTTTAATGCCAGTAGATAATTTTACAAATTCTAAATAGTGGTATCAATTGCATTACAATAAGTAATTTGATTCTTGGACTTCAAATATTCTCATCTCAACTTAGTAGTCATAATAAGACCATCCTCAATTTATGTAGTAGTTTCTTGAGTAATAGCCAGATCCGGGATATATGACTTCCTTAATAGGAACCTAAATTCAAGAAGCTAAAAATTAATGAAGAAGAAATTTAATTTTTTAGAGTAGGTGTATCTCACTCAGGAATCTTGTGAATTAAATTATTGAACTTAGCAACAAAATCACACATGGGCTCATGTGTCTCTTTCTTCATTTGTGTGAGTTGTGCTAGTAATACATGTGTATCTTCTACAAGATTGAGCTTGAATTCAAACTTTGTCCTCTTGGTATTCCAACCATCAATGGAGTCAGGTGGTAGTTGGTAAAACCACTTAGGATCAATATCTTGGATTGTTTTCATGAACAACTAGACTGATACGTCTTTATGTGCATTGCCCAATTACCTGCATGTAATGAAAAAGATAGCAATGTCTTTGTTGAGGTGTTATTTACCATCACTAATAAAATTTGGGAATTTTTTTTTTGAACTACGAGGCAAATCATGACATGGTTATGAAAAGATAGAGGCAATGGATGGTCCCCAAGGATTTGGAGGTGGAGGAGATGACACCATAGTAGGGAAATTAGTACACAACGCTACTCTTATCCCACTTAGAAATAAATATTTGCAAGTGATAGATGCACCTTGTCCTCTTGTAGTTTTATTTCAATCAATTGGTGGTGAGCTAGTCAAGTGTTTGGAAGTGTTCCTTTGAGGAGTAAGATTGAATTTGTGCAACTGTTGCAGTTCAAAATTAGGATCAACTACACCTCTTTCCCTACTAATACATGAAAAAATTTTCCCAACCAAATTTAAAGGAAATGAATGGAGGAATTATTGTTACAAAAGGAGTACTAGTATGCAACAATCTATATAACATGTGAGAGCTTAAATTGCATGTATGAGTCCCAAATGGATTCACCAAAAATATGGTGTTCAACCAAAACATGCAAGAAAAAGTCCCTCCTTGAATAAGAGGAGGCACTTTGTCTATTGCTAATCTACAGTACAATAAATAATATTTACAATATCTACATTATCCTAACCTTGGGGGTGGGATCTCATCCTGGTAGATGTTTCTTTCAACAAAAGGAATCACTAGATAGAAGAAGGTATATTTAAGAGGTTTTTTGGAGGGGAAATATTAGTGATAGATGAAGAACTTGTGTTTTCTAGTGGAAAATGCAGATCCTAATTTTATTACAAAAGTGAAGTAGAAAAAATAATAAATTAGACTAATGCCAAATAAAAAAAATGGAATCACAAGGAATTATAATGCTTTGAACATATGAAAAATAACATTACAACCAATACTAATATCAACAATTAGTTTGAAAAGTAGGTCTCTTTATTTCCTTATAGTAAGAAAATTATAACACAAAGTCTTTAGAATTCTCACAAAATTATAGAAAATAATTAATGCTCAAAGGAATTAAACTCTCTTGCTTTTAGAGAGGAGTAGAGAAAATAAGAACGGTTAGATCCCTTGACTAATTCCCAGTCCTAAAAATAGTAAAGATTAAATTTACATAATTAAAGTTCATTGAATGGTTCTCATGCAAAATTAACGAGTCAATTTACATGTCGATATAAAATATTTCTAAACATCTTACAAAAATTACATGTTTGAGACAAAATTGAAAATACAAAATTTTTTTAGCTAGATTCTCTATCATATTTTTTTTTCTTTCTGGTTAGTTGACATGTTGATGACGTTTGTGAGTCCTTTTATTTATAGATATTTCTGAAACCTCAGTATCATTTCTTGAACTTGTTTCTCACTTGGACCACATAAATATCTATTGAGTACTTCATATGTATCAATCACATTGATTAGTTTCCTTGGAATTATTTGAATCTTTCTGAGAACTTTTACTAAATTTTCTAAAACATTTTGATACAAAAATAGTCTATTGATTGATTGAAAATAAAATATTTTCTCTACTTTTGAAGCTTTTTCAACAAGTCTATTAAAATATGTTTCTAGCTGGTAAAAGAGTAATTCTTCATCAAGAAATTGAAAAGGAATCCTAGATTTTTCATCACTAATATCATTGGTGGCGTTAATTCATTCTCCCCTTGTCTTTTGTAGTTTCTGATTAGCCTCCTGAAATATCCTTAATAAAAACTCAATGGCCTCATAGAATTTGTAGTGCCTACCCATTTCCTCAATTACTTTCTCTTGTACTAGGGTATCAACATCTACCTTTCTTAGTTCATTCAAGGCCTCCAAATTGATCTTCTAATTATTTCTTTCCTCTTCAAACTCAACAACCATTCTCATGATTATCAATTTCTCATTCTCAATGTCATTGTGAACCCTAACTTCCCTCATCAATGAGTCTCTGAGCATAATTGATTATCCTTTTAGTCCAGCTTTTTCCATCCCTTCCTTGCTGCCCTATTTTTTCATCTAATGTTATGAATGATGCATCAAAACTTGTTGTTACAAGAGTGGTGGTGTGTGTTGGGGTTAATCACACTAGTGGTACAAATTTATTATTCACATCTAAGCATACAAACAATTAGAAATAAACCAAAATAACAATACACAAGATATAACGTGGTTCACCTAGTGTGGGATACGTCCACCAAGAAACAACCAATCTTATTTTTCAAATCTTTGTAGAGAATATAAAATGAAGATCTGTAATCTTCCACACCTCCTGGATATACAATACTTTCTTTCCTCACAAGATTATATTTTCCTCTCTCAAAAAATTCCTTCTTATAATTCTTCCTTATATATCATCTAACCCTATTTTTCTAGCTTATATAACCATAAACAAACTTAGGGGAACTTAGCTATGCTATTACAAATATTAGATCAACTTTATATCAAAGATTAGGTCTAATTCCTGTGAGTTAAATAAAAAAATCACGCACAGGTAATCACTGCTAGTTACCCTAAAAAATGTTGGTTCCTCCTTTCCTTGATTGATACCGGTCACCAAGTGACCAACGTTGGTCAACCGATAGATGTTGATTACTATGTATTCCAACAAGTTAGTAAAGCATGCTAATGTGAAGTAATTAAGCTCCACAACTCAATAATCTCCCACTTGGAGATAAATTACTGCATTGTACTATACAAATCCATTCTTGGATCCTTTCCTTTTCTTGTTTCTCCCTCTTCAATTCTCAAACTTGAAGACCAATAGAAGAGGAGTGTAGCTCCAACTTCTCCTTTTCCAATGGCTTTGTTAACATATCCATAGGGTTCTTATTTGCATAAATTTTCTCCAGTTTCAGCTTCCCATCCTCCAACACCTACCGTATGAAGTGATATCTCAACTGAATGTGTTTCGTTCTTGAATTAAACACTAAGTTATTTTCCAGATTAATCACACTTTGACTATCACTCTACAATATGAAATCCTTCTCCTTTCCCAACTCTTTAATGAACTTTCTCATCTATATCATCTATTTGGTAGCCTCTATGGCTACAACATACTTGACATCTGTAGTAGACAAGGCCACAACATTTTGCAATCTCTAAATCTAGCTAACAGTCATCCCATCTATTGTGAAAACATATCCAATGGTGTTTCTCCTACCATCCAAATCACCGATTATATCTGAATCAACATAGCCATATAAAGAACTATTTAACCCTCCATATCATATCTGCATGCTGGATGTCCCTCTCAAATACCTGAAAATCCATTGGACTACTTTCCAATTCTATTTACATGGATTGGCCATAAATATTCTCACAACTCCCACTACCTGTGCAATGTCTGGTTTGGAAAAAACCATAGGATACATGAGACTTCCAATTATTGAAGCATATGGAACTCGTGCCATGTACTCGATCTCCTCATGTGATGTAGGACACTGATATTTACATAATTTGAAGTTTCCATCCATATGTGTACTTACAGGTTTTGAATTCTGAATATTGAACCTTTCCAACACCTTATTGATATGAGTTTCCTGAGAAAAATAAAATTTCATGTTCTTCCTGTCTCTGTGTATTTGCATGCCAAGGATTTTATTTGTAATTCTTAAATCCTTCATTGCAAATGTGTAAGATAACTTTTCTTTAAGATCACCAATGACCTGGATAATAGATCCTGTAATAAGCATATCATCCACATACAATAACAAAATAATATAGCTCCCATTTCTAAGCTTCTTGAAATAAACACAATGGTTAGATTCACATCTCATATAACCATGGTCATGTATAAAGCTATAAAACCTCATATACCATTGCTTTGGAGCTTTCTTGAGCCCATACAAGATCTTTTTCAACTTGCACATAATTTTCTCCTTACCCTTGACTTCATACCCAAGCAGTTGTTGCATATAAATATCTTCCTCCAAATTATCATGAAGGAAATCCTTCTTAACATCAAACCGTTCTAAATGAAAATATTCTGTTGCAACTAAAATTAGAATAATATGAATGAAATTCATTTTAACTATAGGAGAAAATATCTCACCAAAATCAATACCTAATTTCTATGCAAATCCTTTTACCACAAGCTTTGCCTTGTATCTTTTCTGTCCACCCTCTTCTTCCTTGATCATGTAAATCCATTTGTTATGCAATTTTCTTTAACCTGCTGGTAACTTAACCAAATCCAAAGTCTGGTTCTTTTCTAAGGAGTCCATCTCCTCATTAATATCCCGCTCCCACTCCATGTGGGTATCCTACTACATTCCTTCTTCAAAAATCTTGGGTTCATCACTATCAGTCAATAATAAATAAGATAAGGGAGGTGAAAATATTTCTGGAGGTCTACTTACCCTTTGTGACCTTCTCATTGATATTTTGGGTGCTGGAGGCTCATTTTTTCTCAATCAGTAAATTTGTATCAATCTCAGACAATGACCAAGGCTGGTCACATCATACCGATGTTAGTTTGGATAACCAACTCCGGTATGGATATTCTGTAACCGACACCGATATAAGTGACTGATGTTAGTTAGGGGTTAACCGACACCGATCAGGGGTCAACTGACATCAGTTACTATGTAAACCTGTAGGTGTCAATTTTAAATCTGATAATGCATTTTCATCCAAAAAATCTTCTATTGGTTCATCTTTAGGTACCAAAACTTGATCCCTATACATTTTCTTTTCATTCCATTCAATGTCACGACTCCTAGCAATCTTAGAATCTTCTAAATCATAAAATCAGAACCACAATCACCAGATCCATAACCAATGAAAGTGCATCTCTTGGATTTACCACCAAATTTCTTCCTATTTTCTTTATCAACACGCACAAAAGCTTCTGAACCAAATACTCTAAGAAAAGAAATATCTACCTCTTTTCTGTTAGAAATAATCTAACACTTAATTCACCATATGTGGATTAATGTGTAATTATAATAAAGTAATTATTTAATTACTTTAGTTAGTTTAGTTGTTAGTGTGTTGTTATCATCCCTTAGATTGTGGAGGATGTTCTTTAGTTAGAATATTGTTCTCGGATGATTTCCTGTAGAAGCTTTTTAGGGGCAATATGCTATTTTTGCATATTTGCTTTATTTAGGAGATTTTTTCCAGGTATTATGGAAGAGATAGAAGCTGTCCAATATCTATAAATATTGTAGCTCTCTCTTTTGGTTGTAATGCTTCATTTTATATTAATAAAATCACAGCAAGCTCCGCCTTGTTTTTGCAATTTAATCTGGTTTACATATTTCATTTGGTACCAGAGCAGGGGAGTTAAGGCTATAGATAATTGCTGAGGAAGTGTTAGAAGTATTGAGGAAGGAGAACTAGAAGCCTGAGCCAGGAGGAGCCATAGATGCCCCCAACCTCTTCACAGCCCCTGCCCTTTCTCCACACACCCGACAACAGTAGAAGCAACAAGAATATAAAAAAATAAAAATTGGAAGGGCAATCACAGGCCAGAGCACCTAGATGCACCTCCCAACTCCATTATTGTTTTCCAGGTGAAATTATTTCAATTGAGGAGATATTTGTCAATTTATTTTAATATTTGATGTTGTATTAAATTGCAAATATAAAAAATATTATTTTGAAATTTGATTATTTCATTGATAAAAAAAAAGAGAAACATCCACCACCGATTTGCAACCTGTATGCAGCTGCGGTATTTGCATATATATGTGAACTCACCTTGCAGACCTATGGATTTACCTGACAACTTCACACCTGCAAAAGAAAAAAAATGAGCTGGATACTGATTTGGCTGTACGTCTTCAATCTGCAAGTAATTCCTGTGCAACCTTGCAGAACAGAGCGTAAGAGAGCTTTTAAGGCTAAAGGGCGGCGAAGGAGACAAGGAAGATGATGGAGGAAACAAAGCTGCACGCATGCGTAAGTCAGACCCGCATTTTCTGCGTTAAAAATTATTTTAAATTTTTTTTTTTCCTTTTTTGGACGATGCAAAAAAATCAGAAGGGAAAAAAAAAATTTCCATTTTTGGAAAGGGGCCCGGAAAAATAATTTTAAAACAGTCATAACTTTCAACTGGTACCTCGGATTGAGGTGCCGTTTGTTTTGAAAGTGTGTTTTTTCGATCTCTACACTTTGGTCCAGTCAAAGAGGACAAATATCCCAAAAATAAATTTGTAAGGGAAAAGAGGCCAAAGTGCCCAAAAATTTAAAATAATTGCGAAAATATTAATTTTTCGTAAACAAGAAGGGGGGTGCAATTTTCTTTTTCTATTTGCAAGATGTTTGTAAAAATGGCCGATAGTGCCAAAAAATCATTGTAAAAGGCCAAAAAGGAGCCCACACTCAATAAAAATCATTTTTTGGGGGGGGGGGGATTTGTTTCATGTTTGATTCTCTATCTCTCTTTTCTTTCGTGCACAAATGGCTAACAATGTGCCCAAATTATTTTTTCCTAATTCACAACTCCTACGAGGAGATAATTATGCTGCATGGAAAATGAAAATTAAAACTCAACTTGAATTTGAGGACATAATTGGTGTAGTTGATGGCTCGATAACGAGACCAGAAAATGATATTTCTCAATAACGTGTGTTTGATTGTGCTAATCAAAAGGAAAAACTTATAATTCTGTTTGGTGTAACTGATGATGTACAACCTCATATTCGTCAAGCGACAACTACAAAAAAAGCATGGGATAAACTAGCAACTGTATATGAAGCTAAGAACAAAAATGTTATTTTGCAATTAAAAACACAACTCCATTGTCTCAAAATGAATTCTAATGAGTCTATTGAAGGTTTTCTACAGCATGTTGCTATATTGAGATCATCTCTCCAAGCTTTGGAAGTAGAGGTCACTAATGAATCTCTTGTCCCTATTGTATTGAGAGCTTTACTAGCCTCATACAAAATATTTGTCACAACTCTCAACATTATGGGTCCAACTACAAGTTTTGAAGAGTTAGTGAACATGTTACAATAGGAAGAGTCCATGAACAAACCTATAGAAGATGAGGAACAAGCCCTCTCTTCATTCCATAAGGGAAAGAAATAGATTCATACAACTGGTAAGCAACATTCTCAACAGAATAATCAAGGGAACACTCAAAAAAATTAGTGTCATATCTGTGGCAGAAAAGGACATGACTTAAAAGATTGTTGGTATAACACATTTCAGAAGGGTTCATCTAGTGGAAAGAAGCCAAATTTTCAACAATCTAGTCAAGGTTATCAAAACAAACAACAAGGAAAAAGGAAAAGTAACTGGAAAAAGAAAACACCGCAGCATGGAAACATTGCTGAAGAAGAAGATAACTCACCAGATGAGGACTTCCTATTTGCTGCACAATCAACTCAAGAAATCAATTCACCACAGGAAATTTGGTATGTTGACTCAGGAGCAACAAGACATATGACTGGGAGAAATCATTGGTTCTTAGAGTTAAAGAATACACCTAACAAAGACTCTGTTTCATTGGGTGATGATTCATCATACAAAGTAAAAGGAATTGGAAACATCTCCTTACCTCTTAGATCAAGAAAGTGCACAATAAGAGATGTTCTATATGTTCCTGGATTGACAAAGAATCTACTTTCAGCAAGTCAACTTTTGGAGCACAACTTAAAAGTGGATTTTGATTGTACAGATGGAAAGAAGATGTGTTGAATCAAAGATAAGTCTAAAAACTCCAACATTTTTGTACGAGCTTCTGGTGTAGGTTGTATGTTTCATTTGGATTTTGTTCAAACTAAAAATCAGGCCCTTGTAGCTAAGGATACATCATCGACACAATTGTGGCATCGAAGATTGGCCATGTAAGTTTTGGCTATCTTGAAACACTTTGAAAAAATAATATAGTAAGAGGACTGCCAAATTTCAAGAAAAATATAGACAAGTGCACAATTTTTTTGGCAAGAAAACAACATAGAGCTTCTTTTTAGAAAAGCAGTACATTCAGGGCCCGTGGTAAACTTGATCTGGTGCATACCGATCTATGCGGACCTATGAGACCTAGTCATTCAGGGTTTTAATATTTTATGCTCTTTGTTGATGATTACTCTCAAAAAATGTGGGTATACTGCATTCGCACCAAAGACCAAGCCTTTGAAACTTTCAAGAAATTCAAAGTAGCTTGTGAAAATTCAACTAGTAAGAAAATAAAAACACTCCACTCAGATCGAGGGGGTGAATACACCAGTAATGAGTTCAAAGTTTTTTTGGAAACACATGGAATTCGTCAGCAAATGGCACCTCCATATACACCACAAAAAAATGGTGGATATGGTAAGGTGTATGATCAATGATTCAGGCTTGAGTAAAACATATTGGGCAGAAGCAGTAAAAATAGCAGTTTATCTGCTGAATAGAGTCCCCACTTCTGCACTTGATGGAATAACACCACAGGAAGCTTGGTCAGGGAACAAACCATCTATAAAACACCTTAGAGTTTTTGGATGCAAGGCAAGTATGCACATTCCTAAGAAAAAGAGAACTAAACTTGATATGAAATCAAAACAACTTATATTCTTGGGATACAGTGATGAAGCCTTGGGATACAGGTTAATGGATCCAAAAACAAGAAAAATTTTCACAAGTAGAGATGCTGAGTTTTTTGAAAATAAAGAAGCAAATGCTCCTTCCATAAACTCACAAAACAATCCTACTAAGAAAATAGAAGATGTTCTTGATGAAGATAACGATGATGAGGATAATTCAACTCCTCCATCTACAGGAACAACTAAACGTATGCCTAAGTGGTATACTAATCTAATTCGAGATGCTAAGTTGGATAGTGATCCTAAAACATCCACTTCAGGACCTAGAACTCGTAGTATGACTCAAAATGAGGTAAAATTAGCCTTAATGAGTACATTAATTAAATCAAGTGAGCCCACTACAGTTCAAGATGCCCAACAGTCAAAACCTTGGTCAGATGCTATGAATTCAGAATTCAACTCTTTGATTAAGAATAATCCATGTCAAATTACAGATCTTCCACCAGGGAAGAAGGCAATAGGTTACAAATGGATATTTAAAACAAAGTACAAATCAAATGGAAGCATTGATAAATGCAAGGCAAGATTGGTAGCTAAGGGTTATACACAAAAAGAAGGCATTGATTATGAAGAAACATTCACACCAACAACTAAGATCAAAACAATCAGGATGATATTTGCTCTAGCTACACAATTTGGTTGGAAATTTCATCAAATGGATGTAAAAAGTGCATTTCTCAATGGGGATTTATAGGAAGAAGTCTACATGACTCAACCAGAATGTTTTGTCATACCAGGTAAAGAAGGAAAGGTATGTAGACTCATAAAGTCACTGTACGGTCTCAAACAGGCTCCCAGGGCATGGTACATAAAGATTGATGAGCATCTCATCAAACATGGATTCAAAATAAGTCCATATGATCCTAATCTCTATCTCAAAAATCAAGGGAGGGAGATAGTGATCATAGTAGTATATGTTGATGATCTAGTCATCACTGGAAGTTCAGTGAAGATGATTAAAACAACCAAGGAAGATCTAAATCGATCATTCGACATGACAGATCTTGGGCTTCTTCATTATTGTCTTGGACTTGAAGTATGGAAAAAGGAAAATCACATCTTTGTTACTCAACTAAAATATGCCAAGACAATGCTCGAGAAATTCAGAATGATGGATAGTATACCAATGGATACACCTATGGAGACAAGGATTCAATTGTCTCACATAGATCCATCAGAACAAGTAAGTGTTACTCTTTATCGACAGTTGATTGGGAGTCTCATTTACTTAACTTATTCTAGGCCAGATATCGGCTTGCAGTCAGTTATCTTTCTTGATTTATGCAAGAACCAAGGGTTTGTCACTGGAAAGCAACAAAGAGGGTACTGAGATACATCAGAGGAACCATGGACTTTGGCCTAGAATACAAGAAGAATGATAACTTATTCTTGACAGGATATACAAATTCAGATCATGCAAGTAACATTGATGATAGGAAGTCCACTTTAGGATTTGTGTTCTTTTTGGGATCTGGACCTATTTCATGGGGGAGCAAGAAACAAAATTGTGTTTCAAGGTCTTCCACAGAATCAGAATATCACGCAACAGGAGGAGCTATCTATGAAGCGATTTGGCTCAGAAGGATACTTAAAGGATTAGGAATTCAACAGGATCATCCAAAAATCCTACATGTAGACAATGAAGGAGTAATAAAACTTGTTTGGAATCCAGTCTTTCATGAATGCACCAAACACATTGAGGTGTAGGTACATTTCATTCACGAACAAGTTCAAAACAACAACATTAAGCTTCAACATTACCTGAGAGAACATCAGCGTGCAGATATCTTCACAAAATATCTTGCACGTCCTAAATTTGAGGCATTTAGAGTATTTCTCTCCTGTTCACTTCAGAATATGATGAATTAAGGGGGGGAATGTTAGAAATAATCTAACACTTAATTCACCATATGTGGATTAATGTGTAATTATAATAAAGTAATTATTTAATTACTTTAGTTAGTTTAGTTTTTAGTGTGTTTTTATCATCCCTTAGATTGTGGAGGATGTTCTTTAGTTAGAATATTGTTCTTGAATGATTTCCTGTAGAAGCTTTTTAGGGGCAATATGCTATTTCTGCATATTTGCTTTATTTAGGATATTTTTTCCATGTATTTTGGAAGAGATAGAAGCTGTCCAATATCTATAAATATTGCAGCTCTCTCTTTTGGTTGTAATGCTTCATTTTATATTAATATTATCACAGCAAGCTCTGCCTTGTTTTTAAAATTTAATTTGGTTTACAGATTTCATTTTCCATTCTAATATTCTTCTGGTATTCCACCATCCAGTGTACTTGAAGACCCACAATTAATTAAATAAACTATCGTGTCTACTGCTTCTGCCCATAGCTGGAAATAAAAACCAACATGTATCCTCATGCTTCTTACACGTTCCATGATTGTCCTATTCATTCTTTTTGCAACACCATTCTCTTATGGTGTTCTAGGAATTGTTATTTCTCTACATATTCCATTTACTGAAAAATAATCATTGAAATCCTTGCTGCAATACTCACCACCATTATCATATCTAAGGAATTTTAAATTTGAATTTGATTCATTTTCTACAAGGGCTTTCCATCTTTTAAAAGTCTCAAAAACATCAGATTTACGTTTAATACAATAAACCCATACCTTTCTTGTGGCATCATCAATGAAAGTCACATAATATTGGGATCCTCCATGAGAAGCTACCTGGGATGGTCCCCACACATCCGAGTGTACAAACTCCAATTTTTACTCCCTTTTTGTCGACCCAACTTTGAGAAATATCACTCTCTTTTGATTTCCAAATATAAAATTCTCACAGAAATCAAGTTCTACATATTTCAAATATGATAAATTACCCTTAGCCTTTAAGATATGCATTACTTTTTGACTCATATGGCCTATCCGATTATGCCACATATTTGTATCTGAATCTGAAGTAGATAGCATAGAAAATGAATTAGTAATATAGGTAGACAAATTAAACGTTCCTACCTTTTTTTCTCTTGCTACAAAAAGAGATCCCTTGGTAACCTTCCAAGAGTCAGCTGTGAATGTAACCATGCAACTAGATTCACCTAGTTTTCTTGCAGAAATTAGATTTCTCCTAAGGCTTGGCACATGCCTCACATATTTTAATATCCATGTATTTCCATTCTACAATTTTAGATGAACTTCCCCTTTACCAATAATATTGCATGGTTCATAATCTCCTAAATAAACATGCCCAAAATTACCGTGGACATAATTTTTTAAATAACCCTTATTAGGGGTAGCATGGAAAGAACTCTTGAATCTAAAATCCATGATTCAATTTAATTATCTAAAGAGAGAATAAGGGTATTCTTGCATTACCTCATATGCAACAAATTTTTTCTCTTTACTTTTCTCTAGTACATTCTCTTTGTTTTCCTTGAACCAACAATATTTCTTTGCATGTCCTTTCTTTCCACAATTCCATCAAGTTATTCCTTTACCTCTAGATTTAGATATGTCATTCTTAGACTTTAATTTCCCATTATTTTTGCTCTCGGATCTCTCCTTCTACCTTCCCCTTCTTTCTACATTCAAAGCATTACCAGATGATAATTATCATGTACTTTTCCTATGGATTTATTCATTTAAGATTATAATGACCACATCATCAAACTTTAAAATATTAGAAGAAGACCGTTTATTAATAATATTTATTACCAAGTTATCCCAACTATCTAGTAAAGAGCATAGAAATAAAAGTTCTTTCACTTCATCATCAAACAAAATATTCACTGATTTTAATTGATTTACAGTAGATTAGAAATCATTCAAATGACTTGATGCAGATTCACCTTCTTGCATCTTAGAATTAAATAACTTCTTCATCAAATAAACTTTATTTGAAGCACTAGGTTTTTCATATAAATTAGCTAAATATTTCATCAACTCTACCATGGTTGCTGATTCGGTAATATTCGGATCCACAAATGCTGGGAGACTCAATCTTATAGATCCCAGAGCCTTTATGTAAATATTTTTCCATTCTTCATCAGTCATCTTTATAGGTCTTGCCTTCTCATCCAACGGTAAGTATAGATATTTCTGATACAGATAATCTTCCACTTGCATCTTCCATAGCTGATAATTATGACCGTCAAATTTTTCAACTTTGTATTTTCCATCTTCTGCCATTATTGTAGCTCCCACTCAATTAGAAATCCCTCTGTGAGTAAATATGTCAACACACAAAACCCTCAAAGAAAAAATCTTTGATACCAATTTTTAGGGTTAATCACATTAGTTGTACAAATATATTAGTCAGATCTAAGCATAAAAACAATAAAAATGGAAATAAACCAAAAGAACAATACACAAGATATAACGTGGTTCACCCAGTGTGGGCTACGTCCACCAAGAAACAACCAATCTTATTCTTCAAAGCTTTATAGAGAATATACAATGAATATATGCAATCTTCCACACCTTTTGGATGGAAAATACTTTCTTTCCTCACAAGCTTCTCTTTTCCTCTCTCCAAGAATTCCTTCTTACAATTCTTCCTTATGTATCATCTAACCATAGTTTTCTATCTTATATAACCATATACAAACTTAGGGAAACTTAGCTATGCTATTACAACTATTAGATCAAATTTATATAAAAGGTTAGATCTAATTCACATGAGTTAAACAAAACAATCACGCACATGTAACTGATGCCAATTACCCTAACTGATTTCGATCCCTCCTCGCCTTGACCAATACCGGTCGCTAGGTGACTGAAGTCGGTCACCTGATAGACGCTACTTATTGTGTATTCCAAAAATTTAGCAAAGCATATTAACGCGAAGTAATTAAGCTCCACAAATCAACAATATGAGTAGGCTAAGTCTTAAATAAAAAGGTCGTACAATTTTCTACCTTCTCCTTCAAATCATTCTTCATGGCCTTGGTATTTTTGAGTTTTCCTAATAAATTTTCCAAGACCACTTTTAGATATTGTTACACTCCCTCCATAATAGTTTTTCCTCTAAAGAAAATTTGGTTATTTAGTAATCGACAACAGTTATATCCTCCTTGCTCTTATCCACAATAGGCACAATAATATTAAAAAACCTTTCTCCAAACTAATATATAGTGATGTGAGAAAGTGTTTTGTCTTCTTTTCTATGTGGGAGGGGGTTGGATCTAATGTGTTTCAATCTAACACCTTCGAGAGCACTACTTTCTTCCTCTTCTTAAGGTTTTAGCTTACCAACCAAGATGGAACGAAAGAGGTAACCTGTTGTTGCTATGGAGATGTGCTTATAGGAGTAGCAATAGAAGAGGAGGTGAATGTAGAAACTAAGAGGGGGGTTGAAAAAATAGACATGGGAAAAGTAAAGGAGGGAATAATAGAGAAAATGAGAGGGAGATTCATAATAGAAATAAGAGTAAAAGATGGAGAGGGAATAGTCTTTTAAGGGGAACTCAAGAAGAGACTAATCCATGAGGAGAGTGGGGGAAGAGAGGAAAATACCTGTGCCATGAGAGAGGGTGTGGGAGGAGAGGAAATAAGAATGGAATACATCAAGATCAAGGATGTGGGAGCAAAAAAGGTTTGTACCATTTATGTAGATGGAGGATATGAAACATGAGGAGAGTGAGGGGGGGAGGTAATAAAAGGAGGAGAAGTATGATGTGGAGAAACATGGGGAAGAGAAGAATGAGGATCCAAAGTCATAATTGGAATGACATGAGTGATTAGAGGTGAGGAGACATGAGAGGGTTGCATGACCATGGTGTTGGATGGCATACATTGGATTCTTTGGGGTGAAGGAGAATACACATTTACTATCATTTTCAACGTAGAGGAGGTAGAAGTATTTTATCCTTTACTCATGAACTTGAACATGAAAATATTTACAAGGAATATTCCTTTATCTTTTGGGTCTTAAGAGGAACCCATTTCTACCAAAGCTTTCATATCAGGCTGACATGAGGGTTGACTACTCACCTACTTGGGAGTGATTCCCAAAGACATGAACTAATGATTGGTTTTACTGAGGATCATGGTTTCATGATTTTGATGGAAAAAATTTCCTTTGTGGACCAATTCATAGGTTGAAAACCTAGGGTATTGACCTTTATCTAATTATAGATAGAATATAAGACATCCACATTAACTATTGAGTCTTCAAGGAAGTCAGTGAATGAGAATACACATTTTATATCATTGTAAAAGTAGAGGAGGTATAAGTATTTTCTCCTTTACTCATGAACTTGAACATGAAAATATTTTCAAGGGATTTTCCTTTATCTTTAGGGTCTTAAGAGGGACCCATTTCTACTAAAGCTTTCATATCAGGATGACATGAGGATTGAATACTCACTAGCTTGGGAGTGATTCCCAAATACTTGAACTAATGATTGGCCTGATTGAGGATCATGGTTATATGATTTTGATGGAAAAAATTTCCTTGGTGGACCAATTGATAGGTATAAATCCCAGGGTATCAAACTTCATCTAATTATATATAGAATATAAGATATCCACATAACCTATTGAGTCTTCAAGGAAGTTGGTGATGTTGTAATTTACAATATCTTCTAGATTTAATATGTTATAGTCCCTTTTTATTATGGCAACCTCATCCCTACAATCAATCCAAATATCCTCAATCTTAGGTAAATGGAAATGTAAAGTTCCAACATTTTTCATCACCCATCTATATTTGAAACTGAGCCTTGTGTGGAAGAATTTTAGTGACATCCTTTGAATTTATAAAGAAACACTTTTATCCTTGAGAGTAGAGGAGCACGTGTAGAGGCCAATGGAAATAGGGAAATGAATTCTCTCATTATGTTTGGTTTTTTCGAACTTATAAAAAATCCATCAACTACCTTACCAAATTAATCAAGACCCACTTGTCACTTGGATACCTTGGAAGAAAATAAAAGGATCCTTGAAATATCCCACTCAAATGTAAGTAAATTTTGGGAATCGGAGGAAAATACATCTCCATTGAGTGACTATATTCCATGCCATGTTGGTGCATCTACATTTGGATAGTTATTTGTGTAAATTACATATGATGCTATATAAGAAAGCATAGTTTACTCTCCTAAAATATTTAATATTTAATAACAAAGTTAGTTTAGGATAGAATTCATAAAATTTAGTTGAGTTTCTTATTGACTTTTTGGTCAATCCAGGATATATTATCATCTTTGCTGCATTATAGACCAGATAAGACATAATATAGATTTTCCCATCGCATGAAGTTTTTTGAGTTGCTTGTGCAGGGAATCACTGATCAATTCTCCCCATCTAAAATATTTCTGGTTCTTCCTTATAAAGTAGATGAATTAATAGATCTAATATTGAAACTATTTGGCCATAAAAATACCTACCACTTGGCTGAGAAAAGTAATGATATCATTGAATTATTGAATGAAGTCACTTTGAAGAAGGGTCTTTGGGAATCAAATAATTGTAGGGTTTGAGAAAATCATCAAAGTAATTTACATCTAGCCTAATCACAACTTCTCAGTCTTGACTATTTAATGACCATGTTTCACCATCATAGTGATTTCTAGTTGTGTGCATGAATTTAGGACATTGTGTTAATATGGAGAAATTTTCAACAAATGCTAATCCACTGTCATAAATGCCTTGAATCGAAGGTGACATGGATGGATTGATTACTTTAATCTAGAAATCTATCATGTCAACGTGCCCTAACTTTTTGTCTCTGATCTAGTATATATTAGAGATAATATTCGAAGGGGACACCACCCCTTGATAATTTTACTACATTTATTAATATTTGGCTTTAGATGATTCTACATTCTCTTTCCCCTTAGTTGATTCTGATATTGGAGTAATAAAACTACCTGAGAACTTTACATGAAATCTTCCTAAATGGCTCTGATTTCAAATAGGAAATATCCATTTTCTTAGAAACCTCAATATCCCAAGAAACTAATTGGTAGCCTTTAATCCTTGTTTTGAACATTGAAAAACCCGACACACACTTATTAGAAATCTGTAATCACTTAGCACCTTCCAAATCTTGACACCAGTCAGAAACTTAGACTTGTTGAACAATCTTGAAATCTCAAAACACTTGTCGAAGTTTTCTCCTTGTTCCTCAACTTGTGAGTCTCGAAAAAGGCCAAGTGGGATTTAAGTAATGTTTGAAATCTCTAAAATCCTAAAAAACTCTTTTTCAAGGATTCTTATATGTTTTACAAATTGGAAAAATGAAAACACTAATGCAGGGTTTTCATCTTGACAAAAAAGTTAAAATACTGACTTGAACTCTGTTGGGGTTTTTGACTTGTCTATCAAGATGAAAATCCTAACTAGTGTTGGAATTAAATTTTTAGACCCTGTCTACTTCCCCCATGAAATATGATGGGAAAATAACACCCAGTGATTCTTAGGAAAAAAATATGAAATCTTGGTGGGGAGAAATAAAAATAAGGGTTTTACCAAAACCAAAGTAATTGGGTTGAAAACAAACGAAATGCATGCAACAAGTTAGCAAAAAATCAATGGGGAAATAGAACTCATCAGATTCACAAATGGGTAGAAATTATTTTCTAAAAATGGTGATTGGAAGAGGAGAAAATTTGTGATAAGGACTTGAAGGGTCGAAAACAAGTTCACAGTGATAAAAAATCCGAATCGTACAAGGTAAAAATGACGTGCCAATTTCAGATTTTATAATAGGATTATATTTTCTTTTATGTTGGTGACACTGTGGAGGTAAAATACCAGTTGGAATTTATTTTTTTGACTTGTGGGTCAGAGGTTTGACATCATAAAACAATTCTTACTTCCATGTGATTGAGTCTCAAAAACCCGTCATACTATACGCCTATGTTTTTCGGGGTTTGGATTTTTCACTACACAAAACATGCTTTTGTATCATGATGTTCCAAACCCCTGAAAACCCAAAATACTAAGATGATTTGGGGTTCGGGGTTTAGGAAAAATCTTACATATTGCATTAATTTATGCTCTCATGCTTTGATGGTCTGAAATTGTGAAATCCTGACAAAACTATAGTGTATTAGGTTTTGGGGTATGAGATAATTTAACATTTAGTATGTTTGTATGCTTAGAATACTTGAAATCCCAAAAATATAGGAAATTCACAGCTTTGGAAAAAATATTGGATCTTATGCAAAAAATACTAACTTAAAACACTCCCAAAGACAAAAAATTGATAGGTTGTCCCAAAATTATCATAAAATTTAAATTTTGTGAACACAAACATTGACATGATTTTAGACTCCACAAGTGGTAATCCGAAAATAGACCAAATTTTTTATCTACTTGATATTCGGATCCTTATAGTTTAATTTTTACCCCATTAAAATCAACTTAAAATAATGCAATACGAATGATAATTTGCAAAGGGTTGGTTACGAAGTTTGACAATTTCCTACATCTCTGGGTTCTTATCGAACCATTCCACTTGTCAAAAATTGTAAGTTACAATAGTAATTTCACAAGAAAACCTAATGGAAACTATTAAGTACTTTCTTAGAAGAATATCCATACCTTCAAATGACAAGGGAGAAAAATAACACCCGACTTCCCCCTTTCCTAGCATATTCAGCAAGCTCTATGGCACCAACTCCACTGTTCGGAATCCTCCAATTCTCGATCAGCCTTCCAAACACTTCGTAATGCCCTATGAAACTTCGATCAAAACTCCAGGCTTCACAATATTTTAGTGTGTCACTGTGGGCTGACTAGGTAGTATTAAAACTCCTAGTCACGATAACGCCTATTTAAATAAATAGGTCTTCACAACTTTATAATAAGCCTAAAAAATAGGTCTTATCCATAAAAATGCTCCTCCTCTTACTTGGGAAATATTCCTCAAGCTATTTCTTTGAGATTCCAAGTTGTGTGTGTTACAATGCAAAGGGTCCCCCTATTTATACCCAAATGGGGCCCTTAAATAATGCATTAAAAATTATCTAAGGTTAATATTAGCCTCACCGTAACATTTAGATGGGATTAATTTCCCATGGTGGGTGAATTGCATTTATAAAGGGATAAATTCCCTTAGGGGCGACATGGTTTAAGTGGGTTATATCCCACATTGGGCTGAACTTGGTTTTACTAAGGTATTTAATAGCTTAGCCTCCCATCTCATCTCATGTGGAAACATCCATGCATAGGCCTAATTTTTCCCCCCATTGCCTATCACCACCTGTTCTTTGGCATGTATATTAGGTTGGTGGATTTGTATGGTTTGATACTTACCACTTCGCATAATACATGGATTTAAAATAAGCCCGTCCACTTTGACTTAGACATATGGCATGTATGTTGGGTTGTTGTGACCGCCGAGATATGTGAGTGTTCTCACTGAGATAATAGAAATTCAACCCATACATTTTGGCCTAGAATGTAATCAACTTGGTGAATAGCTCAATGTGTAACTTGATCCACACATAGTCCACTTGTCGACTCTTGATAGGAAAATCAAGTGAATTTGACAAGTGGTGGCAAGCCATGTGGTGGCTTATGGACCCACCATGTCAGCGATAACAAATTAGTCCACACGGCAGTCGGGCTCCCCTCTGTTAAAAAAAGGTTGAGCCTCTTGTCATGACCACCAAATTTTACGCATGTCAAAGACCGGAGGTCAAAAACCAACAAACGACTCCCTTTTATCTTTTCTCCATGTGTCTTAGTGCCATAGGTCCAATATTGACTTGTTGACCAGAGTTGAATTTCTCGTTTACTGAACTTTGACTGGACATAACTAGAGCTCCCAATGTCCATTTTTCGCATTCTCATAGTTGTTGGAAAGATCTCAAAAACATATTCTACACCAAAACAATTTAGGGATGTTTAGGGAACTTTTGATATCAAAAATGATCCCCTGATCAAGTGGTCATGAAATTTTATCACTCATAGACAAATTTTCTGGATACAACCATATCATAATTATACATGAAGATCAGAAAAAATAACATTCACCACTCCATGGGGAGAACTATGCTATAAAGTAATTACATTTGGACTTAAAACTATAAGAATCCAACCTTGTCATCAAGGAAGTCCACGATGGAAATTTTTGTACACATACTAGTATGCTGACCTTAGCTAAAGATATTATCCATGTGAGATACTATTTACCAAATATGGAACATGATGCTTGTCAGTCAAGAAGTGTGTATCCTATTAAAATCATACAAATATCATCCATGTTCTATCACAAAATTTTCATCCCATTACATCCCCTTGGCCCTTCTATGTATGGGATTGAATCTTATTGGCAAGCTAAACCCTCCATCTTTTGATAAATAAAAAAACATTATTACTACTACCAGATGTAGACACCTATAGTTTGATCAATACACTATTATTTCTAATGGTACACTAATGCTTCTTCCATTTTACAAATTGACGACAACCGCCAATTAGGCCTATCTAAATCCCTTCCTATGACACCCTTTTGGTCATTTTTCCTCTTATAAACCATTTAAACAAGCAGTTATAGCCTCGTTCTAACTACATTAGCTTCTTATTCTCTTCTAGCTTGCATCTATTAGCTCCTCAAAAAATCAATCCACTTCGTTGGATTAATTAATCCCTTCAGAACCCTAATTACTCTCTAAAGAGAGATTAATTAGCCTAACCTAGGTTAAATATCCTAAACATAGTCAAATCACACTTTGACTTGCTAAAGTGCTTTTTGGACTTTAGCCTTTGTCCCACATTCATCTAAATCTCCCTTTTCTTCCAAACCAAAAACTATAAATAGGGCTATACCCCCTCCCTCATTTCATAAGAATTCTCTCTTCTTCCTAGCATAGATCATAGCATTTTGTTTAGGCTTAGAGTTTAGTTCATTTCTTCCATTTTAGCTATTTGCTTTACTTTTACATTTCACAAGTCAATGTAGAGTAAAAGAGAAGAACCATTGGCCTTGAAGCCATTAATGGGGAGATATCTTTCTCTTAAAATACAAAATTGAATGCTTAGATCCTCTTAGGTTCATTGTTTAAGCTTTCAAAGAATAGAGATTAACTTCTTTAGCTTAGTTTGCATGTTTATTTCAAATCAATGTATGCAAAGGAGGAAATCTTGCTCATTTCTTATCACATGGTCCATTGATCAGATTGTCAAAATCCTTTGGGGTTTATTTAGATATTCTTACCCCAAATCCATGGCTTTTGCAACTTTTCATTGAACACATTTGGCACGCCCGGTGGGACACTTATGTCCACCCTCCATTAATGGAGGTCTTTTAGGTTTCTCAAAGTTCATTTTCAAGTTTTTTTGTCAAATCACTTGGTATTTCTTCATTTTTATTTCTAACCCTAGATAAATGACCTTCATTTATGCATATATTGTGGGTTTAATATAGAAATAAGACACTTTGACTAACAACTAACCTGTTTTCTCTTGAAAAATTTGAAAAAATCTGTGTTTTTTACAAGTTTTTCACAGGGTGTGTGTAGGTGTTTACAAGCGGCATGCACACGTCAGAACCCCAACATACCCATCAGATCAGATGCGTACCTATCAGAAGGTCCCCATCAATTTCAAAATTTCTCTCTACAGAGACGCGCACGTGTCTCTGTTCTCTGAGGCACGTGTCTATCTCTCGGGCCACGTAGGTGTAAATACTCTGACTGTGTAAATTTTTCACAGTTTCCAGTTTTAGGCTTGGGCACGTCCCTTTCCATATAAGCACATCCCTATCCATATGAGAGCGTCTTTATCATATTATGAGCATATGTGTTTACTATGTAAATTTTATTAAAATTTTGACTGCAGGCGTAGGGCACGTAACCGTTCGTTGGGGAGTGCTGGTGTCAGTATGAGCATGCAGGTGTTTGTATTGAAAGTTGAAAATTTTTATAGTCTACACAATATTTTCTTCTAATCCATTACTACAGGTTTTTGAGACTAACAATTGGAAGAAACGTGGTTCTTTCTTAAAACATTTCAGTTTGCATAGATTAAAAGTGTTTTTTTTTGGCTTAAAATAGTTTTACATAGAAGTGTGTATGCTCTCTCCTCACATCTTCCAAGGTGATCTTGGAGATCAAAAACACCAATACAAAACTCATATGGATTGTTCAAAAGACACTTGCTTTATAACGATTGAAGTAAAACTTTCATTTTAGTAGAGTCTTTTCATGATTGCGTATGCTCTTCCTTCGCGCCTTTTCACGATCTTAGGAATCAAAAGCAAGAGTGGGAGACTCTCTTTTCTAACATCAGCCTACGAACTAGAAAAATACTAAACACTTGTTGTCTACAAGACCTAATGCTTGTTAAAGAAATGCGCCAAAAACAAAACATGAACCTTCTAATACGTGTGCTCTTACAGGTTACCAAATGGTGTGCTACTTAAAACCACATTAAGATAAGCAAGATAAAAAACACACCATTTCACTTCACACTGTATTAAAGGGTTTGAGAAAAGGGTACGTCCCTATCCATTCAACTGGAACATAACCCCCTTTGGCATAACGCTTTAAGCTACAACAATGAGGGTGGTTCCAGGAACCCTAAAGTAATCCATCATTGAGTAACCTTGTGGATGAAATAGGAAGCACTCTGCTCACCCACTTGACTAGTACGCCTTGTGAGATAAAGTTACAAAATTTTCCCTATCGTGACCCTATTAAAAGTACACAATGGACGCATTTATTGCCCACTATACTTGAAGGGGGAAAAGCTGAGATACTCCCAAGATAGGTAAGGGATTATTTGGGTAAATCACCTTGCTCGTGGATAACTTTGTGGCACCTAGGTGAGATAACTTAATAAGGAGACCATTTCATCTTGGAGCCCACTTTACTAGTCCTTGTTGCGTCAAACCATCACAAAGTGAAAAATCATCTAGAATCTGAAAATTTTCTGTCAAACAAGGTAAGGAACCCTTGTGAGTTTGATCTAAGTGTTTTTCATCACGAAACTAAACCACGTCTCACTTTCGTTTAGTTTATTCTTGTCTTGGGATGAGGCGAAGCTTTGCCTAGGTGGTGCTTGGTTTGTTTCCATATTTTTACCCTTGTATTATCACTGCCCATTATTCAGGGTGAGAAGGGTGCATACATCACACATTTTTGTCAGAGATAGTGCTTGTCATTTTTTTGTCTGTTTACACCCATCCATGTTTGTGGCTGGGTTGTTAAACGTCTAAAGTGCACGGGCAAACTTTTCATGTCTTTGATAAAAGTCCTTCCATATTGATTTCAAGATCATCTTCACCACTGTGTATTCAGTTCATCTTTTGTCTCTTCTTGAGTTGATAGTCTTGTTTGCATCCTAAACGTACAATCTCAGTATTTACACTGTATCCTCATTCTGTGAGGAGATGGTATAAGTCCCCTTATTGCGTAGTTACGCTGCTCACACGATTGAAAAATCCTTGTTATACTTATAGTTTTTCAGTTTCGACGTCATTTGAGTCTTCTTGAAAAGTGTTGATAACGCTATACATATATCATAATAAAATTATCATGGTATTAACCCCTTGCTTGCTCAGTTAATGTATCACGGTGACGTTATTACGCTATATCTATTCGCGACTTCCATTTTTCAGAAGGTTTGGCTTTCATTGGCATTTAAACTATTTTTAAGTATATCTTGTCGAGGGACTGTGATGACATCACGTCAGTGCTTAGATCTCATTGGGGTTCTAACTTGACTTACATATTGGTACAACATTGTCGCAATCTATTTTTAGGGCACATACTTGATAGCAATAATTGAGTGGTTATTACATTTAGATATACATGCAGGCATTCTTTGATAAAGACAACCACATAGCACTACATCTAGGCTACATTGTTGTATCATAGATTTCTCATATCATTTTGAGTAGCTCACAAAAACTATTACACTTGGGGGTTATGATAGCCACATAAAAACGACCACTAGTAATGCCTAAAATCATGAAAATGGCAGCTAAATCAAATGAGCATGACATAAGAGACAACCCTTTCGACACCTTCCCATTCAGTGGTCACAATTTAGGACCACTCTTTTCTCAAGTCAAAGATATAGAGATATTAATTGATCATAGTGGTGAAGAGTTGGACTCTTTCGAAGAACAACAACGGCTAGATCTAACAAAATTTGATGAAATCCTATATTACAACATAGACCAAGTACTCACAAGAGTCCTAGAACTAGGAGCTAAAATTCTACAAGAGCGTGAAGAAGAAACAAAGGTTGTTAACCCTAATTTAGGGGAACGAAGGTTTGTCTTAGATATAGATAACCCTTTTGATGTGGGATATGCCTCCACTTCTGGGCAACATAAGGCCTTTGACGAAGGGGAACCATCACACAAACCACACTATAAAGCTTCATGTAAGGTGAAGATTGAGCGCAAAGCTACCCCTCCTTTAAAATTTGATGAAGAGGAGGACCCCATAGTTAAAGAGGAAATCCTCCAAAAACAAATCTTGAAGTTGAGCTAGAAGTTAGCAAACCTAGGCTCTTTAAGAAGAGACACATACAAAGACAAAGATAAAAATAAACTTAACGAGTCTCACTTTGATCTGCAAATAGACTATACCTTTAAGGTGACTCAGGCTCAACGGTCAATATCACCCACTAAGGAGAAACTCATTTAGGAAGAGTTAAAATATATGAAAGATACGCTCACTACACTACAAAAGGGAAATGTAGGCCAGGATAGGAAATACTCATATGAAGAACTATGTCCTTACCCCTTTGATAAGGACATGTTACAGCAGCCTTTCCCAAAACACTTTACTATTCGCAAGTTTGATAAGTATAAGTGCAGAAGAGATCCTCGTGATCACATAAAAGACTTTTACATGGCTTGCAAAGAGGTCACATACAGTGACAATTTCTTAATACGAATTTTCCTCGCAACTTGGGAACCGTAGGATTGGAATGGTTTTATAGCATACCCAAGGGTTCCATTACAATGTGGTCCACATTAGCAGATAAATTTTTAAGGCTTTACTCCTATAATATGGAGAGTGACATCACAATGAACCATCTATGCAACATAAAACAAAAACCCAATGAGACATTTGCAGGGTTTCTACAATGATGGCATGAGTTAGCTAGCTGCTTTCCTTGTGCCTTACCTGAAAAATAGTTAGTGAGTATATTTGTTCCTAACTTAAACCTGGAAATAGCCTTTCACTTACAAATGCATTATGGCTAGAACTTTGAAGAAGTCATAGAGAAAGGCAGTCAAATTGAGGAAGCAATCATTGCCAAGGGCACGCTTAAACCTAGTAGTAAAAAAAACACGAAGCCAAGTCCACAGGAAAACCTAAATTCTTCAACAAAAATAAACATGTTGTTGGTGATGGCATCACAGACTCCAAGAGAATCTAAGCCATACACATAGGCCCATTCTTGAAAATTTCGCAAGGACCTTATCCCAAAGCACCTACAAAATGAACATTCACATCTTTAACAGAATCCTTATCTACCATCCTAAACCAATTAGATGGTGCAAAGATGGTAGAATATCTAACTACAACAATACCATATCTGTAAGATGCTCCTAAGCCGGTTTGGTTCAAAGGTAATGAATATTGTGACTTCCACCGTGTTAAAGGACACAAGATGGATAGATGTATGAGATTACACCATTTTATCCAGGACCTCATAGAGGAAGGGAAGATCACTGTGGATTCTCCCCCCGAGACTGGTAAAAGTTTAAATGAAAAAATGGGTATTTACAAGGAACCTTTTCCTGACCATGTAGATAAAAATAAAAAGAGAATAGATCAAGGGTAAACTTTCAACAACTATAGGACTGCTGCCTATGTTTACCCTACAAATGATAGTCCTTATGATTCCCTTATTATATGTATTTGCTCATCTCATGAGCAGGTCAACACCATTTGGATCTTAGAAAAGAGCTACACAGTCAGGACAAGACGTGCCCGTTTACTCATACCAGATCTTGTGCCTACCCCTGAGGAAATTCAGTATAACTTGATAGAACAATTAGAAAAAACATTTTCTAAGATATCTATCCTTGATCTCCTAAAGATCTCCATACCCATAAAAACATATTGTTCAAAAATTTGCAAAATTCAGGGATTTCCACAAAAGTAGATCCCACAAACCTTCAAGCTATAATTACACGCTTAAACACCAACAATCATATTAATTTTGATCATACTGTAATTCTGCGTAACAACCCAGAGCATAATTTACCCTTATATCTTGAAGTGCTGGTTACTCATGGCAAGATAAAAAGAGTACTTGTAGATGGGGGATCTAGTCTGAATATTTGAACCTTAAAGCTAGTAAAGTAGCTAGGCCATTCAGAAAAGAGCTGGGTGCTACAACTATCACAATCATAACGCATGACAATGAAGAAAGAGAGTCAACAGGGACTATAGTGGTCCCCATGGAAGTAGGACCCACATGTCATGACACAACATTTCATGTCCTCGATTTGGACCTTCTATACAACATGCTCTTGGGACGCCCATGGATCCATGCCATACAAGCTATTCCATCAACATTTCATCAGTGCATCAAGCTATGTCATGAAGGATATGTGGTTACCATTTTAGGTGACCTGGAACCTTTCACCCATTGTAGGGCTTTGCACAGTTTTTGTCGTGTAGCTTATGAATGTCCTTCTATGGATGTTGTTGTCCCTTTACAAAGAGAGGCCATGAAGAATCGAGTGGATTCAGAGTCTCTCACACCTTTCAATTAATATTTTCCCTCGTTGGTCAATCCATTTGCTTCATGGGAGGCCACATCAGCAAAATATGGCCCAAGTAGGCCATTCACTCTTGAGCAGGCTCTGTTGATATCAAACTTATCAGTATCCCCCAGGATAAGGGGTAAGCCTTATTTTCAGTTAAAAAGCACCTGCAAGCAATGTCCTAAACCTTTGGAGAAATTTGTCCATAGTGGCCCTCCTATTCGAGGAGAAAATGTTAGAGGACCCTACCAGCAGAGTACTAGAAGGCACCATGGCTTCATGCAATCAAGCACCTCAGTACATCAAAGGTCCTTGCATGATGTTTGTCATGGGCTATAGCGGGTTTGGATGTGGCGTTAATGCACAAGGCTGGTTGGAGCTGATCCCTATCCCTCATTTCAAAACTTATAAACATGGCCTTGGAATAAAGCCCCATGACGCTCTACCTTTTGAGAAAAATGCCACTTCTTCTGAAAGTGAGGACATTTCACCTCATTCTGATAGTGACGCAGATTCCCAATGTAGCCTTTACAAATATTTTTCCTCCACAAACTTATTCCTAGATTCTTCAGTCCATACCTTATCTGAGTTCGTCCCTTTAAATAAATGTCCAATAGCCCTTATATATCTTGAGCTTATAGATTCATATCAACAACTTCACGTGCCATTGGATTCCTTTGAAAATGATGAGGCATTCGCCGAGTTCATGGGACTCAGGGACTTTATTCCAGTTGGAGACCAAAAGAAAGGATTTGAGATTCAACTAGATGCATGCACCTATTTTGGGGAGGAAGCAGAGATGTGTGCATAGTTGAATAAAAAGGTTATAACTAAAGGTATACCTACCTCTGAGAAAATGAGCAAGAAGGATCAACGGAAATCCCATAGTGACAAACTCTTTGATGAGCTCATATACAATAAAAATGAAGAGTCTAAAGACAAAGTGGTTTATCCCTTTAAAGATGATCATGAATTACCATAGGATGTTGATCTTACTATTCCCCCTGATCCTACATGGATAGAGGATGCATCTAAAATTCTCATTGAGGAAACAATTAGTGTCAACATTGGCTCAGAGGAGCAACCCAGAGTAGTCAAGTTGGGAGCTTCACTCTCAGCTCAGGAAGAAAAGACCTTCATAGAGCTCTTAAGAGAATATGTGGATATATTCACATGGACATATGTGAATATGACTGGTTTGGACCCCGAGCTTGTTGTGCACAACCTAGTTGTGCACCCAGATGCCAAACCAATCAAACAAAAGTTGAGAAAGATGCATCCTAGGGTGGTGCTCTTAGTCAAAGAAGAATTGGAAAAGTTTTTAGCTATTGATTTCATAAAACCTATTGAATATTCAAAATGGATCTCTAACATAGTCCCAGTACAGAAAAAACCTATTGGAATAAGGATCTACACAGATTTCTGTGACATCAACAAAGCATGTCTAAAAGATGATTTCCCCCTACCTAACATTGATATGATAGTCGATTCAATCACTGGCTATGAAATGTTTTCCTTGATGGATGGTTTTTCAGGTTACAACTAGATATGAATTGTAGAGGAAGATCAACATAAGACAACATTCATCACCCCTTGGGGAACATTCTGTGACAAAGTCATGCCCTTCGGGCTTAAGAACGCAGGGGCTACTTATCAGCAGGCCATGACACTTATTTTCCATGATATTATAAGTGACATCATGGAGGATTATGTTGAGGATATCCTAGCAAAATCCAAGAGTAGAAAAGAACACCGTAAGGTGCTGAGGTGTATCTTTCAACGTCTAAGGGATTATAAGGTTCACTTGAACCCTAAGAAATGTGTCTTCAGTGTTTTTTCTGGAAAAATCCTAGGGTTCATTGTCTCACAAAGAGGGATTGAAGTAGACCCTGAAAAGGTTATGGCTATCATAGAAATGCCACCACCTACCACTCTTAAGTAGCTAAGGAGTCTACAAGGAAAGATTCAGGAAATTCATCGCTTTATCTCATAACTTGTGGATAAGTGCCACCCCTTTACTCATTTTCTCAAGAAAGATGTCACATTTAATTAGGGACCTGATTGTCAAAAAGCCTTTGCGCTACTCAAACAATACTTTTCTAACCCACCTGTACAAATGCCACCTACCCCCGGTGAACCTATCCTATTATACATTTTCATTACCCATTTTTCCATTGGTGTATTACTCACCCAATATGACTTAACCCATAAAGAGAGAGTAGTTTATTATCTTAGTTGCACCTTGATCGTATACAAGCTGAATTATCCCCAGATAGAAAGGCCTGCTTGGCGGTTGTCTTCACATTTCAAAAGCTTCACCATTATCTCTTGAATAATAAGACTAAGCTCATATCAAAAGTTGACCCTCTTAAGTAACTTTTATCCAAACCCACCCTCATAGGCCAAATGGCTAATTGGATCATTCTCTTAAGTGAGTTTGACATTGAATTTGTAAATCAAAAGTCTTTGCAAGGATAGGTACTGGCTGATCAGTTGGCAGAAGCTCCTCTCCTAGGAATGGAACCTTTATGCTTGGATTTACTAGATGCATCTCTGATGTTAGTTGAAGAGTCCATAGAATGGCAGGTTCATTTTGATGGATCTTTTACCTTCCATGGATTTGGGGCAGGAGTGGTCCTCATCACTCCAAATGGCGATGTCATACCACGAGCATTCTTGTTGGGATTCCCATGTAAAAATAACATTGCAGAGTATAAAGCCTTGGTTGCTGGCCTGAAGCTAGCCATTACATGGAACATCAGACAACTGCGAGTCATTGGGGACTCTCAACTCATCATAAAATAGGTTATTGCTGAGTATAAAATTAAAGATGAGAAACTTATTCCGTATAAGAAAATGGTTGAAAATTTGAAGGAATATTTCACACAGGTCATATTTGAACAAAGACCAAGGTTGCATAATAGATTTGTGGATGCTATGGCTACTATTGGGTCTCTCTTGTGTATAGCACCTGAAGAAAGCAAGATGCCTTTCTTCATGGAACATCTACAAGTACTTGCATTGATATGCCAGAATTATGTTTGGCATGTGAAGTTGTTGGTCCTTTATCCCCTTGGTATGACCCTATCTTCCAATGCCTACAAAACGACACCCTTCCCCCTGACATCACCCATTCTGAAAAGAAATCCCTTATTCACCGCATAACCTGTTATATTCTCCTTGGAGGCACCCCTTATCATCGTGGCTATGATGGGAATCTACTTTGCTGTTTGGATGTTGTTGATTCTATCCACACAATTAAGGAAGTACATAGTGGTATTTGTGGGGCACATACTAGTGGCATGGTTTTAGCTACAAATCTATTGAGAGTAGGCTACTATTGGCCTACCATGGAATCTGATTGTTGCAACTTTGTAAAGAAGTGTGAACTATGCCAAAAATATGGAAATCTAATACATGCACCGGTGTAAGCCTTACAGCCTATTGCAATGCCTTGTCCATTCTCTAAATGGGGCCTAGATCTCATAGGGAAGCTCTATCCTTTTTCATCAGACGGTCATACTCATATCATCACTACCACCTAATACTTTACCAAATGGGTAGAAGTTGTCCCTATTACCTATGTCTCTGGTGCACAGATTTCAAAATTCATCATGAACCATCTCATATGCCGTTATGGGATCCCCTCGGCCATTGTCATTGATAATGGTAAATCCTTCAAAAATAAAATGGTTAAGACATTGTGTCAATACTTCCATATCCAACCTAAATGGTCAACTCCTTATTACCCCCAAGGTAATGGATAGGCAGAAGCCACCAATAAAACCCTTGTATGGATTATGGATAAAATGGTCAGTAAAACTGGTCGTGATTAGCATCTGCAGATACACCCCGCCCTCTGGGCCTATCATACTTCCATCCACACTCCTACTGATGTGACCCCTTATTCACTTGTCTATGGTACTGAAGCCATCATACCTTTGGAAGTGGAGCTTCCCTCCCTGAGAATATCTCTTAGGGACTATCTTGATAAAGATGAAGACTACAGAGTTTCTTGCCTAGCAGAGTTAGAACTATTAGATGAAAAGTGTATTGGAGTGCTCAATCACCTAAAATTTTATCAGAACAAAGTGTCTAGAGGATATAAAAAATGCATCATTCATCAGGATTTTGATGTCGGGGATCTAGTTCTCAAAGAAAATTAGAAGAACACTATCAAAAATAGAGAAAAGAAAGGAAATTTCGAGGCTAACTGGTTAGGTCCTTATGTTGTAATTGTAAAATATGGATCAGGAGCCTACAAACTTGTATATTCAAATGGTGAAGAGCTTCTGGAACCTATGAATTTCATGCACATAAAATGGTTCTATGCTTAGGCATGATGAGAGTATCAAAATAAGAAATTAAAAAAAAAACAAAAAAATGAGAAAATAGTAAAGAAAAAGTAGGTCGTCCTCGTGTGAAAACCATGCAATTGTGGCACATTGGGCAAGTCTTTGAGTGAAAACCAATTTTTGGTGCTCAAGGAGAATTCACCAGACACGAGTTACTCTTATGGAAGGATGGGTAGTCGTTACCACATTTTAGGTATGAATTTCTCTGCTAGGTCTAGGCACCCCACTAGGATCACCTTTGCCTTGCCATGATCTAGTTTGTTTGCTCTTATATCTGCATAAAGGACATTGTCTTTGTATACGCCTATCTAATGTTGAGCATCTAAGTACCATAGCCATCATCCTACACATATGTGTGTGGCATTCTGCCCTTTGTATAGTCCCACATCACAATAGGGGCATCCACACTTCTTTGTTCTTGTACATTGCTTTCAAAACATGACCTTGGAAAATACAAAAACATGCGGAAAACAATATACAAAATATAAACATTTGGAAATTTTCCCTTTCTAGGGATAAAGCTACATTCATCTCACAACGTTATCTTTGGGAAACCTAGACAAATAGTGAAAAATGTAGCTATGAAAATTATCTTCTTAGATAAACCCAAAAACGTTAGAAATATGTCAGTGCTATTCTGCAAAAGAAAAGTAGTGCTTTAATTACTTTTAGTTGTTGGTTTGTATAGTTTTTGTGTACTTAGTCAATTGATTGTTAGTTCTTTAAATGGATCAGTTGCGTATCAAATTTTGAATCTTTCTTGATTTAAATTATGTATTTCATTACATACATTTGAGGGATTTCATGCTTGTAAACAATTATTGTAGATTTCTTTGTTTGTGATGTACATCCTTTTAGGGTTCATTTTACTTGCTTAGAGTAGATCTCATTTTTATCTCTTGTTAGAGGTTTGTGCATGTGTGTTTGTTTATTAGTTGTTTATTGTATGCATATATTTATTTAGTTTTGTTAACTTTTACTTGTGTGTTCTTGCACAATTGTTTGTTATCACATCTATCATCTATCATCTCATTGCATTTATAACATCATCCACTACATCATATATATACAAAAATGCTAAGTATTACATCATGCATGTATGCTAAGCTAATCACCAAATATCGTATCATCAATAGGGGCAAGAGGGGTTGCACATAATCACTAATCTATCCCCCCACACAAAAATCATCTAGTATCATCGCAAGTGCTAGCATAAAAACTCAGAACTAAATCATGAATCCAAAACATGTGGTGCCATCTACAGATATATCATTAGATATAAAAGTAGGAAATACATACATTTATAAATCTAAGATATGCCACATACATGAAAGAAAGAACATACATACATCATGGAACCATCATATAAACAATACATCAAAAATGTCCATATATGCATGTATAAATGTCCATGGTTAGTACAAAAAATGGTACATCATCGATACAATATGCCATCAAAAAGGGGCATGCATAAAAAATAATCGGGCCTTTATCACGAGGCATCATCAAATAAATAGTATACAAAACTATACATCAAAATCAGCCTTCATCAAGGCATGTATAAAGTATATCTGTACAACAAAATATAGAGCTTAACCATAGCTCTCACCTTCACTGGGGCTCCCAGGTCCGTCACCTGGTCAATGGAATAAGGGTGGTTGGGATGGACCTACACTGGGTGTACCAACAAACTGTCTAGATGGCCCCTGGCTAGCCGGTGGCTCTGGCATGGGCTGCCTAACTGATCTCAATGAGTGGCCTGATCTATGGGACATGGATCCTGTTGTACTCATCCCTGACTGTCGAGGGAGTACCACTCACTGCTCTAGGGGAACTACCCTGAAGTAGGTAGTCTTGTAGAATAATGCCTTGCCACCAAGCCTCATGGCATCATGGATCAAGTCAGCATCTCCTGAAGTGAGGGCTACCTGAAGGGAAACATCTTGCTCACCTGTAACTTTTCCTAAGTCAGCCTTGGCCTGTCTTGAAGAGGTAGCCTCTTGATCCCACTCTGTAGTAATATTCTATACCTCTGCTCAGGCCTCATCCCTCTATGCTAAGAGAGTTTGTGACCGTCTATATACATGGTCCCTCTGGGCCACAACCATACACACCTGTGTCTGGGACTGGTGTAGGAGGCTCAATATTTGGGGCCCCTGTGTGGCCGTCTCTCAAATCTGACGTTGCCATGCAACACTATCACTACCCTGAGTGGCTTGTGCCTGAGCCTGACCTCTCTCTACAGTCAAAAGCTATGCCTGGAAAAGTTTTTGATCTCGCTCTAATGTGAGGGCCTATACCTGAGCCCTCACTGCATCTCTCTCACCAGTCATACGTAACTGTATAATGATGGCTTCCTGTAACTGTTGCTGAAGAGTAGCTCGCTGCCCACCAGTGCTACTAATCTCTGGGATATCAAAAGGAGGCCCTTACGTTGGTAATACCTACTGAAGTGGGATATAAATCCCCTCTGGAATGCCCACTGGGGGAAACTCTATGTCCACAACCCTGTATATCTATCTCGGCCTAGGCCTTGGGGCATGTCCATATGGCTGCTGTGGTATGGGACTCTGTCCCCTACCTCTAACCTGCTGGTGTGCATTGGGCCCATCATCATCATCATCACTGCTATCCCCACCCTTGCCACTGCTAGGAGGCCCCACTGGAGGAGGCCTCACACTAGCATCATATGCTGATTTGGGAATGCTCAAATGGCATGGGAGCACATCGTGGTACCATGGTCCATACTACGGTGTAGTGCTAGGATCCCAGATTTGTCTCAATGGCACCCAAATAGCAGGTGCCACCTGTAGAAAGCTAGCTAGTGCTCTATCGCATGCAATCTGTGGTCCCATATTGAAGTGCTCTCTAGCTCTGCGAGCATACCATAAGTCTGGCCCAGGCACATCTTGGGTAAGGCTAAACTGCCATTGACATCAATCTACCCTGTATAACTCCTACATATAGCTGTGGCTGCCCAAGATAAAGTGCTCAACAGAAGCAGTGCTGAGCTCTAGACCATCCTCTGGCCACTGAAAATGTTTGTAGGGCCTCCACGCAATGGAAGCCTGTCACAACTCATCTAGCTCATGCTTGCAATGGTATGTAACTCCCATAAAGGGTCACATATCATCCCCTACCGGGACCCAACCAATCGTAGAAGGCTCATCAGGAGTCTGAACTCTCAGAACACCTAGAGGGTAGCCAACAACAATGTGATCCCATGCCCAAATTTGTAACAAACGGGCTGGTCCTACCATCTTCTGATGGTAGTAGGTGATCAGGTGAAGATCCCAATATAAGTGTGCTAAAATGCACTAACCCCCAGCAGTAGGTCTGTCCCTCCACCAATCCAAGAATCACTCCTAGGAGTCCTAATGGAAATGAAGCACCAGTCTTGTCAGGGAGTAGAACTCCATTGACAAGAGCCATCATGTAGACCACTACGCGGTCTAACTCTGGATCATCTATACATTGGGATAGTCTGATAGACATCCTGCGCCGTGGTATGGTAGGAATGCTGAACAAATGAATGATGTGTCACTAAATGTTAGTCCAGCGGGTCATCGTCTCGTTGAGCTGTCCTTGAATCGAGACCTATATGATACGCTATACATCCTCTAATGTAATGGTCATCTCCTCGATCGGGAGGTGAAAGTACTAGATCTCGCTGTGCCACCGCTCTGCTATGGCCATCAAAAGGATGTGATCTAAAGTAATCTAGGGCATCTCGGCCACATAAGATAGTCCCGTCACGTGCATTAGGCTCGTCAGGGGTTGCTCTATCCTCATCATCGAACTATGCCTATATCACAGCCAAGCGAGCCGTAGCGCTCGTGAGTCTAGAGAGCAGGTAACATATGCTATGAAATTAACGCAAGCGTTAGACATCTAACATTTCTATAATATTTTTATAAGGAAAAATAAAGCTTTTAACACATCTAATTCATTAACTATTCTTTTCTTCTAGGTAATCTCACCTTTTTCTTCTATAAACTTGGCTATTTCCTAGCCAGTTACCTTTTACTTGCATGCTTCTAGTACATACGCACCTCCTTTGGCACCTGCACACCCTAACCAATGCGTATGCACCCCTGGGGATGCATACACACACTTTCTCCTAATTTTTTAGCATTGGCATACAAGACACATACGCGCCCTCCATGACGCCTACGTGCCCATTTCAATGCACACGCATGTGCATGTCCACTGTCACCTTGACTGATGCTTGTGCACCCCCTGTGGTCTTTCCTACGGGTACACATGCGCGTACCTGTATTACCCCAATGGATACACATGTGCATACCTGCTTCTACTGAATAGGTACGTGTATGTGTCCCTGTCCCCTCAACACAAATGCGTGCACATCCATGTCTCTTTTGATGCATGCACATGCATGTACCCATCATTCTGATGCATACACCTATGCGCATGCATCAAAATTCCTCCTACCCACCCTAGAAAACCCTAAAAATGGCATTAAATGTGTAATTAAAGATGAGGGTTAGGGAACTCACGAATGGTCCATCTGCTGGGTCCCGCATGTACTCCTGGATGTGATCTGCGTGCCTCGTCCTCCTCAGTATCCTTGCCATCTATCTCCAAGGCTCTCGCTTTCACTCACGGTAAAAATTTACAAAGTCTCTGGTAGAAATGAATTGGTCGTGATTGTTTTACCAACCCTGGGTGGGTATATTAACCCATCGCAATGCCCCCCCCCCCCCCCCCCCCCCCCCCTGGGGCATGGTTTCCTCCGCCGTGATCATTCTAACCTTCTTCTATCCACCGTGATAATTATTTTTGTATTAAAATAATTACTTTTACTAATTTTCACATGCTGGGGCACTTCGCACCGTCCAACGGTCATTTTGTCAATGCACTTAGATAATTTACGAACCGTTCAGGCACCTTTTCTTGCCTTTTCCTCTATCTTTCATCTATTTTCTCACGTTGTGATAATTATTTACTAATTTATTTTAAATAAATTATTTTCGGCTCATCCTTCTTCTCGTGGGCATATATCCTGGCTCTTTGACAGCCTCGCCTTCTTGTTTCTGCCTCTGCACATATTTTTAGAAGATCTTGGATCTTTTGAAATTCTTTTGACTGATCAAAAAACCAAAAAACAAAAAATTCACAAAATATTAAAAAAAACCACAAAAATATTGGAAACTATCAAAATGGCTTAAAATTGATTAAACCAACCATCTACGGCTGAAATCTGTGTCTATTGCATGGCACTCATCCCAGATCTTGATGAAATTCTCAAAATCATTTGAAACAACGACTGGCACATCACCAAAATCTTCAATCACCTTCACAAGCTATGTTTCTTACTTCGTCTGTACTCTAGGGCACCAACAATTGTCTGGTACTATTTTCATCATGCACATTGCTTTTTCATAGGATGGAAGTGTCCTCCATCTTCCCCCTTGCATAATACACCTTGCTTGGGGCATCATTCTTCACCCTTTTCATTTATCATAACATTTGGGATTTCATCTCGATAACAAAATATTTGTGTAACTATCTTAAACGTTGCTGGTTTAAGTGTGTGTGATTGTACTTATTTCCTTGTTAGGTGATTTGGTTTATATCTCGTATTGCATTACATTTGTGTATGTTGCATGGAGTTGGCTATTTTGGTAAAGGACGACTGTTTATATCTTGGCTTTTAATGTCATTTTATGCTTCACTCGCATGCTCACATTCTAATAAGGACCCATGAGGAGGATTCTAAGCATTATGATGATTAAAATATTGTTAGCAATTGAGTGTGGATAGCTCAATATCCCTTTTCTTCTAGTTCCTCATCTTCTCTGAAGGATTTTCTCTCTATTTTTGTTTCTTTTTTGATTGTCGATCAAGTTTCTCCGTCACCCCATCGACACTCAAGGGGGCATTCGTCATCCTTCACCCTATTAATTTTTCTTTTACCCCTTCAAAAATTTTCTACTTGCTTGTGTTTGTCTACTTTCTTTGAAGTGACGTCGCTTACGTCACCTCAAAGAGGGGAAAATGTAGACACCTGTAGTTTGATCAATACACTATTATTTCTAATGGTGCACTAACGCTTCTTCCTTTTTGCAAATTGACGACAACCGCCAATTAGGCCTATCTAAATCCCTTCCTATGACACCCTTTTGGTCATTTTTCCTCTTATAAACCATTTAAACAAGCAGGTTATAGCTTCGTTCTAACTACATTAGCTTCTTATTCTCTTCTAGCTTACGTCTATTAGCTCCTTGGAAGATCAATCCACTTCGTTGGATTGATTAATCCCTTCAGAACCCTAATTACTCTCTAAAGAGAGATTAATTAGCCTAACCTAGGTTAAATATCCTAAACATAGTCAAATCACACTTTGACTTGCTAAAAGTGCTTTTTGGACTTTAGCCTTTGTCCCACATTCATCTAAATCTCCCTTTTCTTCCAAACCAAAAACTATAAATAGGGGCTATACCCCCTCCCTCATTTCATAAGAATTCTCTCTTCTTCCTAGCATAGATCATAGCATTTTGTTTAGGCTTAGAGTTTAGTTCATTTCTTCCATTTTAGCTATTTGCTTTGCTTTTACATTTCACAATTCAATGTAGAGTAAAAGAGAAGAACCATTGGCCTTGAAGCCATTAATGGGGAGATCTCTTTCTCTTAAAATACAAAACTGAATGCTTAGATCCTCTTAGGTTCATTGTTTAAGCTTTCAAAGAATAGAGATTAACTTCTTTAGCTTAGTTTGCATGTTTATTTCAAATTAATGTATGCAAAGGAGGAAATATTGCTCATTTCTTATCACATGGTCCATTGATCAGATTGTCAAAATCCTTTGGGGTTTCTTTAGAGATTCTTACCCCAAATCCATGGCTTTTGCAACTTTTCCTTGAACACACCAGATACTTCACCAATTTCATGGAAGCCATGTAACTCACTTATGCTATCAATATGAAAATATCCAAATTTATCCTTAAGCACATCATCTTTCACTATTAAATTCCTTCCACCACCATCACCAACAATGGTGGGTCATTAAAAATATAGAAGTCAAAGCACTTTGCGAACATTTGAACATCTAGAAATGATGGTCCATACCCTATTATCCACAAGGAAATGACCAAGTACAATCCAATTAAAAAACAATCACTAAAGTCATGAAGAAGATCATCATTGAAGCTAGATGTAATTGAAATGTGCATCTATACCTACATTGTAGGCCTATTAGGCCAACATCCATACCCCCACAAAAGTTAATCAATATTCACATGTTTTTGGAGGTGAAGCTATATTTCTAGTCAAGATCAAACTATCGTCCATTTTCATTTCACTCCAAGGCCTCATCAACGTATAAGACTACCACACAACTAGACTCCAAGAACTTGAACTCTTGGATGAGAAATGCCTCAATGCTATTAACTGTCTCAAATCATATTAAAATATGATACAAAAGAAATATAAAAAAGAAGGTTTGGCTTAAATATTTTGAGACTAATGATCTATTCCTAAAAGAAAATCAAAGAAATACCAATGTTGAGCTTGAAGATAAAGGAAAATTTGAGACTAATTGGTTTGGACCATATGTCATTATCAATAAATATGGATCACAAGAATATAAATTAGCTACACTTGATGGATACAAGTTTTATGATCCTATGAATATCATGCATTTGATTTAGTTATACACCTAAGTGATGTTTGTGATGTCTCCAAAAATGCCCGTCATATATCCAAAAATATAAAAAAATCATTCATCAAAACAATGAAAACTGGTTACTAGGAATATTGGGCAAGTATAATGGTTAAAAACGTTCTTCAACCTCACTCATAGAGATGGGTAACTCATACACTTATGAGAAAAACTTACCATATCATCTCTCCATTACAATCTGACCTTGACCAAGTTTTGTTGCCACACTATGTATTGGGGAGCATGTCTTGAGTCTACGTAAAAAAATTGAGAATAATTCAAAGAAATATGAATTAAGTTAAATAAATCAATAGAATCATGATGAAATGTACAACAAGATGAATAAATTCTATCCCTTAGATGATATTATTTTGAGCTTAGTCTTCTTTTCCATCATCTTTCTCTGCATTTCTATCTCTCACTTCTTATCCCTGACTGCATGTAGGTCACAAACTAATTTTATAGAATTTTCCTAAGCTCATATATCCTTACACCTATCTACTATTCTTCCACTTTATCCATTATTTAAACTTGGCACCCATCCTTGTCACAATGATAGAAATTCCAAATGAATATCTATTGAATTACCCTAGGGATTTACATCACCACTCGGGGTAAAAACATATCAACTATACTACACTAGGATATGTTGAGTTGTTACTTTTTAAAAAATACAAGGATATCCACCAAAAAAGAAATTATATAAGCTCATCATCCCACAATTATCCCATCTTATCTATCATCCATTCCATACCCCTATAACTTGTACTTATTCATCAATCATATTTCAGTATTTTATTTAACTCATTTGCTTGATTGTATGCGTGTTGTTTCATTTTATTATTCTTAGTTAAATTTGTTTTTTATTTTTAGTCTCTACTAAAATATATGAGGGAGGTTTCATTATTCAATCATATTCAAGGAGAATTTGTGTCAATAAAACATGTATTATGGTATAAAAACCCTCATGGTCAACTAACAACCATAAGGTATACTACCTAATGTTATAACAAAACTATGATTGCTTGTCAATATAGCTTGTAACATTGCAACATAAACACATCAAATCAAAATCTACATATCCCATCATATATCTAACAACATCATTTACTTTTAATCATCTAAAAAATCTAATCATCATCATCACATTACTAACACATTTACTCAAAGACTAAGTGTGATAATATAATATAAATTAGGAAAAAAAAACTACACATGAAATTGTTTCACATATCATAGCCTATCACAATCAAACATATACATCTACATCATTTATACTTGAAATAAATACATATAAAATCCATATATAATCATCCTCATCATACAAAAATGGAAATAAAAAAACACAAATAATACGAAATCTTCATAATTATACATACATGAAAAGAAATGAATCCATATCCATATTCATCAAAACTTAGAATGAATATCCATAAAAATGAAGAAATGAACTCACCATCACCATATAATCATCATAAATCAATATGTACATCATCAATAATCACAAGTACATTATAAATATCATGTCATTGTAACCATAATCAAAATTACCATCATATATACGTTAAAAATATCTAGGAAATGATTAGATACATTACAAAACTCATATGTCTCAATCTATACATCATCAATGGCCAAAAAAATCATACATACATAATAAAATCTCATCCTATATAAATATCGCCTACCCTACCTGAATCCTAGAATCTCTTGGAGGTGGTGGCCCTGATAGCAACAATGATTCTCTCACTGATGATATGAGTAATGACCTACCTGAAATCCTTCCTCTCTCACTCGCTAAAAATTATGGTGCCTTTTGATATGTGGGGACAACCTATTCATATAACCACCACTAATACTCTATCTCCCATCCTGAATGAATAAATCCATGGACCATAGACATTGCAGAACCTCATAAATTAGCCATTGACTAATCCCTATCCACTTGTACCTAGTATTTCTCTATGTGAAAATGGTATCTATAAAATAGTGTGATCTCTCTCTTGATCCACTTGATCCATCTTCATGTGGAACTGGTCACATTCCCTAGTTTGTAGTGTAATCTATGCTGACAATTGTTACACCGATAAATATAATTAATCCATATGAGCTATATTATTGGCCTACTGATCTTGTAAGCCTACAATTTATCAAGTGCAAGCCTTGACTTCTTTATGTAGATAGGAAATCAATGCTACATTCTCCATTGATATCACATGGGATGGCCTAGCTGCCCCACTCCTTAAATTCTTGACTTCATTTACACCTATGGGTACCTATAATTATTGATATACTTGTACATGTAGTTGTAGTTCCACCCGAATCTATATTATCCCATATCTCTCTCCATATCCATATCCTTTTCCATCCACATCCATAGAATTTGGACCAACTAATGGACTACCTAGAACCCTTGCATGTTGTACCTATAATTGTAGATGCTCAAATTTGATAATTTACACTTTAGAAACCTTTGATTTGGCTATGCAATATTTATGTGATAAATACAACTTCTCCATTTCGTCTTATCACTTTATGAACTCCATTGTTTATCTATTTTATGCTTACACACTAATATGTTGACACATCTTGAGAATACAATGCATAAAACAATAAAAAACATCAATATATTATCTTTAAACTTCATTTTTCACATTTCATGCTCCCAGTTAGGACTATACAGATTGGTCCTGACCTACTTGTAGAGTCTTGGAGTGACATGTCTTCTAACTACACTTTAAAATTGATATATTTCATTGGGTATTATACTTAATTTGGGTCAACCTTTCTTATATAAACAATCTACAAAACCCTATATAAGAAAGTAAATACTCCCTCATTTTCTAACCCAGGACTCCTAAGGAAATGGACAAGAGCAATCACTTGATACACTTGTAAAAGGCATCCAAATATTTCTAAATTTCAAAATTACACATTTACAATCATTAGGTTAGAACCCACATCAAGTTTAAAGCTACAAAATAGGTCAAGGAAGTCATATCTCTCATATACAAGAACTCAAACATTCACTCGCCAAGCATTTTATCAAGAACCAAGTCAAAGTAATTGCCAAATATGATTGATCTATATAGATATCACATGATAGGTAGAGAATGACATGTGGTTTGGGTCCTCTTTAGAGTATATATAACATCAATTGTGCACGAGATTTTATACAACCCTTTTAATGTTTTTTTCATAGGAATTTTCATTTATGGATAGGGTTGGAGATGCTAATCAGTCCATTCAAAAATCCTCGCTGCATGTGTGACAACTAGGATTTTATAGTGAAAAATAAATCTAGGAATGTGATAATCATAAAAAATAGAAAATTTTAATCAAAGTAGGTCCAAAACCATACACTTAGGTTAGGATCATACAATATGATCCTGTCAATTTGGTACGACCTTGATCCAGGTGCATTTATAGTTTCAGTCCCATTTGTGAAGGTCATTAATGTTCAAATCTTCTAGTTTCACTCTTGCATATTCCCAAACCTCTTTATAAATCATCTAAAATCAGCTAAGCACTTTCATACATATATTTTGAGCTTTCAATTACATGTTAGGTTGATTTCATGTGTGTTAATTCTTGCTATATGATCTAAGTTATAAACTTGAGTTAGTATATCTATTGTCATATCTTTGTAAGATCTATAATCAATTCTAATTTATCCTAAACCTAATTAAATTTAACTTTGTTTTCATGAAAATGTGCAACATGAAAAATTAAACTTTCAAGCATGACAACTAGAGCCAAATTCAAAAAATTTGCTCTCAAGTTTTCCCAAAACCCTCTCCTGATCAGTTTATCAGTTGTTTCATGTCCATGTTGACCTTGAAATTACTAAAAATATAATGAGAAATAAATTAAGGGTGTTTGGAATGATGTGACAAGGTCGGCATTTTCATTCAGTGAAATGCTTCTAATGGTTAGTTTCTCAATATGCCTAAAAAGGATAATTGTGACCTTTCCAAGGCTAGTGTGCATCCTATGGGATGGAACAAAAGGATAAAACTCATCTGGATGTGGTATTGGAGAACTAGGAACATTTTTTAACTACTTTAGGAAAGCCTAGGAAATTTTTGGAGGTTTAGGGACAAACAATGCAACATTGGGTTTTTAAGGTTAAGGAGTAGGTAGTCAAAACAAGTACCTAAACTTTTCCTAAGAATTTAGGAGGAAAAATAATTCTCATTGGAAATCTTGAATATTTATATACATTATGAAATCATAAAATGTTTCAAAAAACCTCATGGTTTCTCATGGAAGCTCAATTTTGACACACACACCTTATTGTCCTGAAGAAAAAGTGGAAAATGTTTGATGATTAAGGCCGAATTTAAGGATATACCCATACAATTAATTGTTCTTATAATTATATTTTGAGTCAAAATCATATAATAATTCATCAAAAAATTCCCCCGGGAGCTCTGGTAATATTTTGTGCAAGTTGCCTCTCTTACAGGTAGGTGTTTCGCAGTTAGTCAAAATTTTGAAGGACAAGTGTCAACTCCTGGTGGATGGCAGAATTTTGTGTCCCTATTGTTCCTGTACCTATGGGAAAAATGGGACACAAAAATGTTCCCCTCCTCATCCTCCCTTCCTGCACCCTTTGGTCTTTAATATGACCAAGTTCTATCCCCCTGAGTGCTAAACTAGCTAAAACCTTGCCCTGCCTAGATTGAATCCCTGCATGACACATGACATGATATCCTTAGGAAAATTTTAATGTCCCTCTTGTCCCTATCACAAGGGGACACAAATTTTCACTCTAAGTAAACTAATAAAATCCTAGTTTTTTAAAACCAAGTGTTGTTTCCACTGCCGTAAAGAGAAACACTGTCTGAAGCTTGAAAAACTTAAAAGCTCTAACTACAATGTTTTTCCATCCAAGATCAACCAAGAATCCATTGTTGAAACAATGAAACCTGAAAGTTCATAAAAAACATAAATTATACTACCCATCACATTCCAAAGACATTTTTGGTTGTAGGAAATGAAGCTTTCCTCATTGTTCTTCATCTAGAAATCGAAGCACGAGATCCCTGTATGAGGCATGGCACAACTTGAACTCATTATTTTAACTTGTATAATTTTTCTCAATATAAAAGATTCAAACCACCTTTAATGGCTTCCATGATGCATCAGTGAAAGGACATCGAGGCACCTCTTCACTTCTTGAGGATCTAACAGAAGGAATCATTTAAAAATTGAAGGAAATGATCCCAAAAAAATATAGCTTCATGTGAACTTTTTTCGTGCCTTTAAGACCCTATTTTATAGGGATATATAGGACCATTATTTTCATTAGAATTCTTACCTCTTAAAATAAATTTTTGAATTCCCAAAGATCTAGCAAGAAAAATAAGCTGAAAATCGGAGGAAGGGTCTTTGAAAAATCTAATTTCATTGAAACTAGTTTTGGTATGATGAAGTTGTTGATTTTTCGAGATATAGATGACTGATTTTTTCTTAGTATTTTGACCCCTCTAATGAAAAATTAATTTTCCCATTTGTACAGATAAAGGAATCATCAAAAATTTGTAGCAGGAATCCTGGAGTAAAACCCATAATTTCAAGACATTTTTCATCGCAGTTCAACACCCACAGTTCACTTACTAAAAATATCATATGTCCATAGCGGGGGATGTATAAAAATATGAAGTAGTAAACTAAGGATAAATCTCAACATTAGAGATCCTCTAGATAGTAAAGATGCACCAGGGAATGTAAACATAGAATGATTTCTAAACATAGCAGTCTTGACTAGGACCTACTAAAAATAGAAAGTCTCATTTTTGGATGTAGAAAGTTATAGTTGGCTCTAATTCCACTCATATTGCTACTTTTTGACATAATCACATAGTTTAAATGGTATTTCATAGCTCAAACAAGGATTTTCACCCTCCAGAAAGATTTTAGAAGCATCATCTCGATGACAATTGTGTCCAGAAGTAAGGAAAAACATATCAAGGTATAGTGAGTAAGATCCAAAGACATTATGTAGTTGGAAAGGATTCAAAAAGATTAAAAATATCCATTGTAATTATAGTTAAATATTTCATCATAGATCATTGATCAAGTTGGAGCCATCATCATCTCTCAGTGAGCTGGTTGAGGCGAGTTGGGTGAGCTGGGAAGGTTGGGTGAGTCGATTAAATTGAGCTCAGTGAGATGATTGAGTTGAGCTATTTGAAATGGGATAATTTGTTGAGATGAGCCAATTAAGATAGGTGATATATCTAAGCCAAGTGAGCTAGGAAAGATCTTATCTTTCTTCCTTCAGGAGATCACATCTCGCAGGTCAGTAAATGAAGAGTTTGTAATGTTATAGTGTAATTTATGGGACATGAATGTAAGCATCAAGAACTTTGAGCATCATGAATGAAAATTGTGAAAGAATAAGGAGGAAGAGAGTGATCCTCACTCTCATTTTGAAATTAAGAATGCATCATCATGGGTGAGGTCCATGTTCATCTCAAGCTCACATTGGGAGGTCTTGAAATAGTGTATCTAAGCACTCATTCGATGACTTGAGGTGTCTGTGCATTTGGTAGTAGGATGATATTGTGACAACCATGTGTTAGATTAACAAGTTATACATTAGAAGGATCTTCTTCAACAGATCAGTCGATTCATTTCCCTTCTCCTCTTCTTTCCCTTTCTTCTAATTCTTCATTATACACAATCATTGTATTTTTTCCTATTTGCTTAAGTGACAATATTTGTAAATTGTAAAAGTATTCTTTCAAAATTATAAGAGAGGTACTTAATTTCTCTTATAAGGGAAAATAAAATGCTGCAAATGGAATAGGAATGTGAAGATTCATGTGGGGGTAGATGAGAATATAATTCACAAGGCTATAAATGGGAATGGCATCTCCATTCCAAGGATCCTGAAATCCTAAAATCTTGAAAATTTTAGTTCATGGTAGAAATTATGGATTGTTGTAGATTTATTGAGATCTGTATTCATCACTACCAAGAAATAAAAATCTAAATTTCTTCCATTTATTTTTCTCATGTTTTCTTCTACTCTCTCTCTCTGTTTTGTGAATTTACAAGTATGACAATCAAGAAGGAAATTGGTGTCCTTGATAGATGAATCTAAAGAACTATGTGTCTCTAGTTTCTTAGTCTCCCTAATTGCATTTTTTTATTCCTCTAATTAAATGATGACCTACTCTAATTGTTGTGTGTGAACTATGTTATTACTTACTCACAACAATGACCTTCCTTTTCTAAATTTCTTTCCTTTACCCCTCACCACTATAAATTAATCCCTTGTACCTCGTACAAGATCTTTGCCACATTTTCAGTGAAGTGTTTCCTATGTGATCCCCGACCTACTAGCCACCCCTCAACATTATATATAATTAGGATAGTTTCACATTCAAGAATGGGAGCCTCCCCATACACAAGAAGAAGGGATGTAGCCCCATGAGAATTAGTGGAAACACATAATTTTCCACACGAAAAATTATTTCACCAATAGTTTTTAATGACTCCATTGGGGAGAGATCTTCCCTTGTGCACCCGTATAAATATATGAAAACAAAAAAAAATATCAAAAAAATGAAAATACCAAAAAATGAACTATTTAAATAATTAAAATCATCTTTGCAATCCTATTGAGAAACCTACACTTTTTAAGTTTATTTCCTTCCTAATAACTTGAGAAAATATGGTAGAAAGAAGGTACACCTAAGTTTATCATGTAGGTGATATTATTGACCCCACATTCAAGAATCAATGAAGAGATGATTTCAGACTTCCCATTATACCAAGAATAAGACAACTTATTAGAAATGATCTTGAAGGCCATACTGAAGAGCCAGTTATTGAAGCATGAATCCTCATTCCTTATCAAGGAGAAAGAGAAGGAGAAAGAAAAGAAGAAAGAGAAGATGAAATGGCAGCACAAATATCTGTACCATGGGGAAAAAACACCGGTCCATTGGATTTGAATCCACCACTCCATGAACTTCCACAAGGATCAAGAAAGAACTTCCTGAAATTCTATGGAGATGAAAAGACACATCCTGATAATCATATCATAGCCTTCATCATAGCCTATGAAATTCTTGGAGTGAAAAATGAAGATATTGTAGTGCGGTTGTGTGGAAACATTGTAAGATGCTATGAAAAGATGGTTATACTATTTATCTCTATGATCAATTTCTGATTGGGGTGATATGAAAATAATTTTGAAGAAAGATTAAAGACCACCAAATATTCTCATGCCATCCTCACTCAACTCACTCAAATGAAGAAAGAGCCGCAAGATTCCATGAGATACTTTGTGGAAAAATTCAACAAGTTGATCAACAAGATTCCCACCATTTTCCTTCATACTACAGATAATCTAAAGATGTTCTTTGTGAAAGCTAAACTTATTTAAGTGAGTTTCTTTCTATGGAGAGTTCAACCATGAGATTTAGAAAACACTCAAGAATTTTTTGTTGAAGTGGAATATCACCTCATCTTATCAGGAAAGATCAAGAACCCTTTAATGAAGGATAAATCTCTGAGTTCTAAATATGAGAGAAATGACCAATTGTTGCAAATATTGGCCATTGAATTGAAAATGTTGAAGAAAGAAGTTTCTCAATGAGCACCTCATCTAAATATGAACATGAACCAGATAGTAGGAGCACCCCAAAGGCTTGTCTTGGAGGATTTTCCAATCATTGCAATACACGATATCGATGAAGATGAAGAAGAAGAAATATCTAAATCAGAAGTTGAAAATGGAAGGGAAGAAGAATGTGCCTGCATCAGGTTTTGTGAATGCATCTTGATGAAGATATTGAAGAACCTACATAAAGCTACTCATATGCAGTGTTAATTCGATCAAAAAAGAGAAAAGAAGGATCTTCTTCTACTAACCAAGTTAAGAAATTGAATCCTCAAATAGAAAATCCATGAGAAAAAAACAACGAAAGGAGGATCAATGAAATTCACTTCAGTAGTGTTAGCTGAGAAGAAGCACAAGACTACTTCAACAAAAACTCCTTTTTCCTCTTCAAGTAACTCTCCTTCAAATACCCTTGAAAAAATAGTTTTTAATCCCAAGAACATTCATTTCAAGGATACCAAAATCCATAATATTCCTACCACTTCCTCATTTTTTGATATCATTGACCATTTCAAAAAATCCAAAGTCTAAATTTCTGAATATGAGTACTTGAGAACTCATCCCAAACAGCTTGAGAAACTCATTCAACATTAAAAGGAAGTAGTTCTATTTCATTTTATAAATATTCCACCACCAAAGAAATACCTCATGTGTCTCAACCCATTCCATCTCTGAACTTCCTTACTTCCACACCCTCCACCTCTACGAAGGTGTAAAATTTCTACATAGCCTTACTAGTCATTGAGTACAAACTGAAAAATTACGTCATTGACCCTGGTGCTTTGGGCAACATCATGCCTAAAAAAGTTACTACAACTCTTGGCCTCTCCATTTCTCCTACCTATTTCCATTGCCTCTTCATGGAAATGAAAGAAGTTCCCCTTATGGGACAGATCAAAGATGCCAAGGTAGCATTGATAGAATTCCTCGATAAGAAAATCACAATGAGATTACTTGTATCAGACATGCCTTCCTCATATTATATGTTGTTGGGTGGAAGATTTTGTCAAGATGTTGATGGAGATATGCATCTTGATTGGTCACATTCCATCATCCCATCCAATGGTAAAAAAAGAAATTCCTTCCCATAAAAAAGTAAATATACTGGTCAAATACTAGATGATCTAACGACAGACATCTCATGTCAAAATTTAAAATATTGAAACTTTTTCATGATCTTCGAGGATTATCTCAAGCTGCCCATGTTTGTGGAAGAATGTCCAAGCATCACATAGCTGGTTAAAGAGCATAATAGTGACTTGATGAAATACGAGTTTGAGAGTACGTACTTCCCATGGGAAAATAACATAAATGAAGTCACTCCACTAGATGATGAGAGTCTTCAATTGAAAAAATGAAATATCAAAGTGATGAGAAATATGGTTCAAGAAGAAAGAGTGATGTCCAAAATTTTCTTATTAGGTAAGTTCAGTGTTTGCAATCATGTTCTTGATGCTCAGTATGAGGTTCTATGCGATGAGTATGCCTGTGAATACGAATACTTGTCATTATCATTGAAAGAAGATGAAAATAAATACAAGAATGAAAATATGTTTTTGCCTCTCAAACTTGAACCTATTCAAGGAGAAAATAATTTCATCATGGAAATTGATTTCCTATTTCTCAGTGATCAAGATTGGGGAAATGCTAATGAAAATATTTCAGCTCAAATTTTGTGTTCACTCCCTTTTCACGAGGATGGAAACATTCTCAATGAAGAATGAGAAATGAAATGGTGTTTGACCCCATGGCTGATTTTGTTCAAGATGGAAACATTCTCAATGGGGTTTAGAAACTTTCAACATTCACTTTTCTCAAGAGAAAAATGCTCTCAACATGAAAATTGATGTCGAATCTCAAGATGGAAAAACAAATAAAATTATAGTTTCCATATTACATGCCCACCCTTGAGATCTTTCTATTTCCAAAAGGATGATGTAATACACATGATATAGTGTGTAAGGAAACATGTTCCAAAAGAGATAACATATGAGAAAGATGATTTCCTGATACAATTGAGAAACAAAGAACATAAAGAGGTTGGTGATATCATTGAATTTTACAAAGTATATTCCAAGAATCAACCCATGGAAATGGTGGTCATGAAACAAATGGAAAATGAAGAACATGGACCTTGGACTAAAAATTATAAGTAAAATATGATCGAGGCTCATGTCTACAGTAACGATGGAAAATAAACAAACAACTTCGGAATAAATGAGAAAATGGAAATAGTATGTCAAAATAATAGGTGCAATGAAATGAATAAGAAGATCATCGATTGAAATAATAATAATGCTGGATTTCTCAAGAAGATGGGAAAAGGTTCGTATTTCAGTGAACATGTCAATGGATTTTCAGAAGAATGGAATTTAGTGATACCTATATACAGGTAATCACATGGTTTTAATTGGTGCTTCAATGAAAGGGGGTTATCCCCCACGTGTAAAAAGGTGATTTAAGATGTTTTATGTATCACTCCTCATTTTGTGTTTCCCCTTTCTTGATGTATGCTTGTTTTTGGTTTTGTGTGTGTGTGTTCAATAAAAGAAGTTGTGTTTTGTTTCTCTGTGGTGACTTTGTATAGCGCAATGGATAATGCACTGGTCCATGTGGTGTATTGAGATTTTGGATTTCTTGTTTATCTTATCCTCATTACCCTCAATGCAAAACAATTCCCTAAGCTAAAGAAAAATGTTGTCATGCAAATGTGCAACATGAAAATTCAAACTTTCAAGTGTGAAAACTAGACCCAAATTCAATTTTTCTCTCTCTCTCGAGTCTTCCTGAAACCCTCTCCTGGTCAGTTTTTCAATTATTTCATGTCTATATTTACCTTATAGGTAATTAAAAGATGATGAATAAACAATTATAGGTTTTTGGAATGATCTGACAATTTCAACATTTTCATTCAGCAAAATGCTTCCAATGACTAGTTTCTCAACAGGCCTGGAAAGGCTAATTCCGACCTTTCTAAGACTATTGTGCATCCTTCGTGACAAAATGAAAGGGTAAAACTTTTTAAAAAGTGGTATTGAAGAGATGGTAACATTTTTTAACTGATTGAGGAAATTATAAGAAATTTTAAGAGGTTTAGGGACAAATAACACAACATCAGGTTTTTTAGGGTTAAGGAGTAAGTGGTCAAAACAAGTACCTAAAATTTTTCAAATGATTTCAAGAGATCCATAAGGATTTAATAGATAAAAAAATACTCATTGGAAATAGTAAAGAGTTATATACATGATGAAATCATAAAAGTTTTCACAACACCTCATGGTTTCTGATGGAATCTCAGTTTTAGAAGACACAACCTATTTTCCTAAAGAAAAATGGGAAAAATTTTGATTATTCATGCATAATTTAAGGATGAGACCCATCCAATTCTTATTATAATTATCTTGGGAGTCAAAATCATATAAAAATTCATCAAAAAATACCTTCAGGAGCTCTGGTAATCTTTTGTTCAAGTTGCATCTCTTGTAGGTAGGTGTTTCACATTAGTCATTTTTTTGAAGGACAAGTGTCAAATCCTGGTGCATGGTGGTGTTGGTACCATAATTATCATGCCTCACGTAGGAACCATATGATTGATTTTTTTAATCCATATTTTAAAATTAGCTCCCTATTCACTTCCCTAGTTTTCAAACTTCATACAATCCTTTGTACCCTTTTGTGATTTATTGGCCTATTTGCTTATATCCTTGCCTGAAATTTTTTTTCTTTAAGAGATTGAAAATTATGGTGACCAATATATTCATATTTTTTGAAAAATGAAGTTTATTCCCTGACACTTGTGAAAGGGAAATATTATGGAAGGTCCATAGGCTGTGAGAAAATTATAAAGATGCACTTTGTATATTTTAGGTGTTTATGGAGAATACAAGTTAAGTTCCCGAACCCAAGGCTCGAAGGAAAAACATGAGGTGAGAGGTTGGGAGGAGTGGTGGTAAAGTTAAGTTATTTTTTATGCCATTATATATGTGTAAGATTTTGATTTGAATTTGAATCCCTGAAAGGTGTATTTGGTCAACTTGGCACATGGAAGTTGTTTGGGACCCAGAGTTAACTTTGTATTTTTGCCTTGCCTTGTGTTTTTTTGTGTTGAATGAAAATTTTATTATAAACCTGGATTCCTAGTATTGTCACTAGTTAATACTTGGCATCTTTTTGTATGTTCCAATGTGTATTGTAGGTTTAAAGAGATGCCTTATTTTCTGTGGCAAGGCCCGAAATCAATTGAGCAGTCAGTGGTGAATTTTTCTTGTGCAATGATTCAAAGTTATTAAGTGGTGCATGTGGTGACATGTATTGTTTGAAAAAGTGGATTACGCAAGTTCATTTTATAATAAAATGTGTATAATTTTGAAGTGAATTATTTTCTTTTAATGATTCTAAAATAGAAGAAAGGAATAATTCATAAAATAGAGAGCAAAATGAACAGATTGAAACATTATTTTCTTCAAACAAAATGGGGTTCTACTAAAGGGCCCCTTCCCTCAATAGTACATATACAAAAATAAACAAAGTTTACATATTGCATAGGGGTTAGTTGTCAACAACCATGACTTCTCCCGGGAGTAGTGGAAGGCGTGTTAGAAGCTTGTCCCTACGGTGCTTGAATTCGTCATGAGCAGTAAAACTGAACATGAATTGAATGTCATTGGCTAAGGCCCGTGACATGCCCCTGGCCATAAATTCTTTTACTCTGACCCATGGCCCTTTGAGAATCTGGATGAGCTCCATTTTTCTCCCAAGTGAGTTCACCCACTCACAGAGGTTGAGACCCCCTTTCAGGGAAGCTTTTGAACCCCGACCTATGGATGCTTGACTTGTAGGGGCTCGTGTGACTTCACTGACTAAATATTCCTAGGTAGCCTTCTATTTTTCAAGGGAGGATCCCTTTCCATCACTTCAACAACTTGATATTCAACCATGGTGGCATCTTGTGCAGGGGGAAATCTTTTTCTTTATCCATTCGATGACTTAGGGGTAGTTTTCCCCTTGTGGTGTGTAGGTTGTGGTCTGGTGGGGAAGCTATATTTCTAATAGAAAAGGAGCGTAATAGGTCCTATATGTGAATATTATCATCATGGATCCTAGGACGGTGATATTACCATCGATGTTTCAGATGTTCTACATTCAGGTGGTGTTGGGAGAGAAGGAGACATAAGTTCAAGGTCTAAAAGATGGGGAAGGAGGCACACATCTCAACTAGTCTGTTCAGGAAGATTAAAACTAGCACATTATAGGAAGATACTTCTGAAGGATTGGCCTGAAAATTTGGGATGATAAATACCAGCTTGATAAAGGCCTCTTTTAGCTCGTTTAATTGAAATAAATAATCTAGGTCTTTAAGTTCTAGACCCTGAGGGGTTTTCCCCTAAAACTGGTGACACTAAGGAAGGGGGATAATGCACAAGAATGAATTATGAAAGGCTTTGCAAAATTTGGTTGATGGTTTGTGACCCGAAGGAGTAATAAGGTCAAGTTTAAATAGGAAAATTTCTCTGAAGTAATGTGTGTGAACCATTGAGTCAGAATTAAGCTGCATATCCCACCCATATCAGTTGGCCTACATCATTGTGGATCATTCATAAAGAGGCATATCCCTGGGTGGCATTTAAGTGTTAAATGTTTTTAAATAAAGGTCTAATCCATTAAATTCCTTTATTTACCTTGTCACACTATACCTTTAAATAAAAATCAAATCATAAAACAGGTATGGCGTATGATTAATAGCAGTTACTCATGTTGGCGCGATGGTGATAGGACTAGATAAGATAAAATTGAATGTTACCAAAGAGGATTATTCCCTATTATTCCTTATAAATTCTAAAGGATGGCCTAGGCATGAATGGATTAATATTCTAGTGGAATATTCTCTTAAACCCTTATGTGGATAATGTTGTATAAGAAGAGGCGGGGTTTTTTTGATGAAAGGAGGATGATTTTTTCTGGAAGGAAGAAGGGAAAACTCTTCTGAGGTGCTTTGTAAGGATTATAATGGTGTTATGACCATGAGAATTCAATTTTATGTGTGATCCTTATTGGGAAATAGTCATTATATATGATTCATGCCAAGGTGGTTGCATCTATACAACCATTAACATGCTTTGAGAGCATATGTATATATATCCCTTGTCTTTCATTATAAATGGACATGTTTAACAAACTTGCCACAATTATTTTTGTCATGTTGTCTCATTAATTGATTCAAAATTTAGGTAATGTATGTTTTCCTTGTGAATCTTGCATGTTTTATGATTAATAATTCATGTGTTAACACCCAATTGGTGATTTGGTGGTTTGGGTGGTGAAGAGAATGATATTTTTTAGTGGTTCTAATGAGTTTCATCCTTTTGAACCTACAAAATTTCCTTATTGATCAATAACATTTGGGTGAGACTTTGTTACTCTGGAGGCCCCTTGGTTTTTAGAACATTTAATTTAGCTCATATATGAGGTTCCAGTCTCATGGGCCTAAGCTGGATCACTTGGGATTGTTGTGTTGTTTTTCCCCCATGAAGGTTCTTTGCGAAAAACGACTCTTGGAAAACCATTGTTACTTTATTTTCATATAAGGAGAAAAGGGATGTATTATGATTTTTTGGTATGCACATTTTCCTGACTCCTTTGCATCATCTTACCTTCTGACCCTTACCCTTTACATATCCATCCCCACACTACATTTCTCAAAAAAATTCCTTGTATATCATGTACATCCTACATATTTCATTCTCATTGTATATCCTACTTGGGATCTTCCGGTGAGACACACACATATATGGGCAAAACTCAAGTGTCTCTACCTTTTCATTCATTTCTAAAGAGTATTAAACACTAACACACAAGGGTATATGTAAAATCCTCCCGGAGTGATATTTGAGACCACTTAAGATCTATCTCTAGCAGCTTGTGTTGGAGTTCCCAAGTGGTTGCATTGTCTCATGACCACTCTTTTGAGTGAACATTGCATCTAGTGGCTGCACTTGGCCTTTGATTGACATCCCCAACTGAGTTCAGAGGATTCAGGGCTCATTCTCGACCCCTCCCTCTCTTAGGTTACACCTCAGATTCTCTCACCTTAGCCTAGGTTGAGCCAGAAATAGTAGGAAGATAACCACACCCTATGTCACATGCCTCCCTATCACTCATAATAAGGCTTGGTTTTGTGAGAAGGGGGAAACAAAATGAAAAAACCAGGCATGTATTCCCCCCTTCTCCCCTTGCCCTCCTCACACATATTTTACCTTCTCCCCCAGGGTGTTAGATTGGGAGCCAACAGGTGAATTTTGTGTCCCTTTTGTCCCTATCCCAAGGGAAAAAATGGGACAAAAAAATTGGATCCTCCTCATCCCCCCTTAATGGACCCATTGGTTTTAAATATGACCAAGTTTTATCCCATGGAGTGCTAAACTAGTTAAAACCATGTCCTTCCTAGATTGAATCCATGCATGACACATGACATGATCTCTTTAGGAATTGTTTTGTGTACCTCTTATCCCTATCACAAGGGAAAAAAGGGGACAAAAATATGTTCTCTAAGAAAACTAATAAATTCCTAGTTTTTTAAAACCACGTGCTACTTCCATTGCAACAAAGAAAAACACTACCGGAAGTTTAGAAAACTTAAAATTACTAACTGCAAAGTGTTTTTTCATCCAAGATCAAAAAATACTCCATTTTTGAAGTGATGAAACCTGCAAGTGCATAAAAATACAAAAAATATACTTCCTATCACATTCTAGAGACATCCTTGGTTGCAAGAAATGAAGCTTTCCTCATTGTTCTTCATCTAGAAATCAAAGCACGAGATCCTTGCATGAGGTGGAACACAACTTGAACTCATTATTTATACTTGTATAATTTTTATTGATGTCAAAGATTCAATCCACCATTAATGGTTGTCATATAAAATACATAAAGTACATCAACATGCCTCTTCACTTCCCAAGGATCCGAGAGGTGGAATCATTCAAAAATCAAAGCAAACGATCCCCAAAAATCTAGTTTCGAGTGAACTAGTTTTTGTGCCATGAAGATGATATTTTTTATGGATAGGGAGGGTTGTGTTTTTCATCAAAAATTTTACCTCAAATAAATTTTCTAATTCCTAAATATCTAGCAGGTAAAATCATCTGAAAAATCTGAGGGAAGGGTCTTTGAAAAATCTAGTTTCATTGAAACTATTTTTTGCATGATGAAGTTGTTGATTTTTCGAGATATGGAGGACTGATTTTTTCTTAGTATTCTACCCTATTTAATGAAAAATTCATTTTATACTTGTTAAAATGAATGGATCATCCAAAATTTGGAGTGGGGAATCCAAGAATAAAACAAAAAAATTCAAGATCTTTTTCGTTACAGTCTGACACCCATAATGCACTTACTAAAAATAAAGCGTGTCCATGGCGGAGAAGGTCTAAAAATAGAAAGTGGTCAAATGATGATAATTATCTAAATTATCCTAAAAACAATAAATAAGCATCAGTTAATGTAAACAAAGAAAACTTTCCGAAGAAATTAGTCCTAGTTAGGACCTGCTAAAAATATAAAGTCTCAGTTTTGGATGTTGAAAGTTACAGTTGGCTTTGATTTCACTCATATTGTCACTTTTTGGAATCATCACAGGGTTTTAAGGTTATTTCATAGTTAAAAAAAGTATTTTCACCCTCCAAAAGGATCTTGGAAGCATTTTACTAATTGCAATTGTGTCCAGAAGCAAGGCATAACATCTCAAGGTGCAATAAGTGAGAGCTAAAGACATTGTGCAGTTGGAAAGGATTAAAAAAGATTCAAAAGATATATTGTAATTAAAGTTAAAGAGGTCATCATATCTCATTGGTCAAGTTGGAGCCACCATCATCTCTCAGTGAGCTGGTTGAGGTGAGTTGGGTGAGCTAGGCCAGCTCGGCGAGTTGGTTAAATTGAGCTTAATGAAATGATTGAGTTAACCTAGTTGAAATGGGATAATAGTTTGAGATGAGCCAAATAATATGGGTGAGTTTACTGAACTATCCAATCTAAGTGGGATAGGAAAGAGATCATCCTTCTTCCTTCAGGAGATCACATCTCACATTCTAGTAAAATCAAAGTTTACAATGTTGCAGTGCAGTGTGTGGGACAGGAATGCAAACATCAAGAGGTTGGAGCATCATGTATGAAAATTGTGAAAGCCTAATGATCAAGAGATTGATCCTCACTCTCATTATGAAATCAAGAATGCATCATCATGGGTGAGGTTTTTTTATTCATAAGATCACATTGAGAGGTCTTGAAATAGTGTTTCTAAACACTCATTTGGCAACTCAAGGTGTTTACACATCTGGTAGTAGGAGGATATTGTGACCACCATGCATCAAATCAGAAAGTTCTACATCAAAAGGATCTTCTTAAATAAATCAGTCAATCCCATTCCCTTCCCCTCTTCTCTCCCTTTCTTTTAATTCTTTGTTGTACACAATCATTATATTTTTTCATATTTGTTTAAGTGACAATATTTGTAATTTGTAAAAAGTATTCTCTCAAAATTATAAGAGAGGTACTTAATTTGTCTCTTCTAAGGGAAAATGAAATGTTACAAGTGGAATAGGACCATGAAGATTTATGTGGGGAGTACATGAGAAGATAATTCACAAAGCTATAAATGGGAATGACTTTTCCATTCCAAAATATCTTGAAATCTTGAACATTTTAGTTTTTGGTATCAATTTTGGATTCTTATACATTGATTGAGCTTTGTATTCATCACTACACAAGAAGTAAAAAGCTACATTTCTTCCATTTCCTTTTCTCATGTTTTCCTTTACTCTCTCTCTCTCTTTTGCAACTTTGAAAGTATGGTGATCAAGAAGGAAATTGGTGTCCCTGATAGTTGAACCTAAGAAGTATGTGTCTTTAGTTTATTAGTCTCACTAATTGTAGTTTTTTCTTCCTCTAATTGAATGATGAAGTACTCCGGTTGTTGTGTATGAACTATGTTATTGCCTACTCACAACAATAGCTTCCTTTTCCTAATTTATCTCCTTCAACCCTCACCACTGCAAATTCCTCCCTTGTATCCCGTACAAGCACTTTTCCATAGGTTTAATGAAGTGTTTCTTGTGTGATCCCCAACCTACTAGCCATCCCCGTAACATTAGATAGAAATATAAAAAAAAAACATATTCAATCACAAGAGCCTCACCGTACACAAGAAGAAGGGGCGTAGCCCTATGAGGGTAGGTGGAAACACGTAATTTGCCACATGAAAATTTATTTCACCACTAACCATAAATTTAATTACGGGTTAAATTTTTTAGTGAACTCACTTCTGATCAACCCCTTCTCCTAATATAGGATATCTTTAGTTTCTTGAGTATTACGCCTATTGATATCCAAACCCTAGATTCCCTAGGGTTCCATATTTGCATTGAATATTCATATATACACCATATTTCTCTCTATTATCTGCACTAAACCTAATTTTCACAAATTTCCCTAGGGTTTCATGGTCAGATCTACCCTTTGGGTCACTTTCTAGGGCTCATAATTTCCAAATCACCTTTCATTACACATCTCAAGAATAACGAATCACTTTTCAAATTAATTTGAAGTTATTCTTATTTTTTCCATATTTAATGAAGACCTCTTTTTGTTTTACCTAATTGTTAGATTTTTTTTCAAAAATTCAAAAGTACTATTTTCAATAATTAGGGCACAATCATAAAAATATACACTTTTGAAAAAAAAATCTTGGTGGATTTTCTTCCACATAATCATATTAAAAAACAACTCTTTGTGTTTCATAAAATTCAAATTCTATTTTGATATATGGTCATCTGATTCATTTGACGACAATCACTTTTTTCACAAATCACAATTTGGCCAACCCTCATCACTAATCTTGGATCCCTCTTGGTGCATGATCCTTCTCATCTTTCTAAGATTTCTTATTATAGTTTTGGGTAGTGTGATGTATAATCATCCTTTGGTTGACAAAAATATCCCTCTATATGTTCAAGTTATTGTGCACAAGACCTTGATTAAACATCTTCTTCTTAAAAAAGTATCAAGCCTTAATGTTTGTGATATCTCTTTCATACATTATCTCGATGTCTCTATTGCAGATATATCTCCTTTTACTTTTTGTATCCATGGATTTGAAAATATCCCTCACAAATTATTTGGTTCTATAACTATTGCAATTAGTATTGGTTTGAAGACATTTCACACTATTTGTTATGTACTCCTTAATGACCCTTTCGAAATATTCTTCTTGGGAAACCTTGGTTACATGCTATAAACATTACCTTAACATTTGTTGATTTACAATTTTCTCATCAAGGATTGAATCATCTTTACAATTGGGATATTATACAATATCTCCTTAATGAAAATCCTTTTGAATTAAATAACCATTTTGAGTCCATTATGACACCTACTCTTCCTCAACTTATGGATAAATCACTCAATAGTGTCCCTCTAATTTGTGGTCACACTTTACCTCCCATAGCTACAATACCCATAGTGTTGGGGACATCTCATATTCCCATTCAAAATGTTACAATGCCTATGGATTTAAAATTTTTCACTTGTAATAAATATCAATACACCTCTAATGACAATACAATTGTTGATCTAGATGGATGTCTCATTGCTTTACTTGATGCTACTACTTCACCCTAATTAATCATATCATCTTCAATGACTTATATTTATTTATCTTCATGCAATCCACCAAGAAGTTTCTATTCTCCTATGGCTATCTCGACTAATGTTCACTCTACAATGCCCACATCTTTGGGGGCAACCCATATTATCCTCCGCAGTGTTACACCTATTATAGATTTCACACATGCTACTTGGTACATGCTTGAGTATATGTATACTTCTCTAAAAAAGGATTAAATTTTCTCTTCTAAGCTTATTTCCATTATAGTTGATGTACTTCTCTATGCTATGTTGGCCCTAACTTGTATGCATACTGCCACTCGTGATGATTTTACATTTTCTACTTTGTGCACACCTTGGTATGTTTTTATCAATCTTGATGCTTATATAACCTCTTATACTTGTGGCTAGCCTTATGTCTCTCCCTCTTTCTAAGGTCAATACATATTACCCGCATTACATTGAGTCTCTTTTTCATTTATTATATCCTCATATTCCTCCTACTAATACACTGGTGCTTAATTCATACATGGTTTAACCTTTTGTTTCTATATGGTTTTCCTTTCATACTTTGTGATGCCCCTAACATATACCATTTATATGTCTAAGTGTGGGCTAACAGATGACTTATATAACAATTATATATATGCATTAGTTAGTCATTAGGTATAAACTAATAAAAATGAAGGGGTATGACCTTTCACAATCATACCTATATATATGGGTGAGTAATTCCTCCCCTTAAGAGGGAAGAGTATGAGTTAGTGTCTTATTGTAAGACTTAGGATGTTTCCCCCTTGAAGTGGATTAATAATATATTATATATTCTAATATATCTGTTTTTATATTCAAGTAATTCCATTACATCTGATATAAGAGAATCGATTTCAGAAACAACTGGTTTTTTCTCTATATCTCAAAAAAATTGTGAATTTTTCAGAGATTTTGTTACCACATTAGGGGATATATATTATAAAGCTTCAATAAAAATTTCAAAATTTAGTTCATTGTTTAGAGAAAGTTATTGCATATATACAATTTTTTATAACATCGACCTACATGCCGCATTTTTCAGAATTTTTCTAAATTTTTTATATTTTTAGAAATCTCTTAAAATTTCCATATAGTTACATTATTTCCATTTTCAAATTTGAGGTCATCTACATTGAGATATTTGCTAATCAAATTTGGTCAAACAAGGGAAATTGAATTGTGTAAGGGAAATCCCTTGTTATGGAAAGTCCACAAACAAGAGGATGGGAGAAAAATTCATACATACCATGGAATACTCATAAAGATAAAATACAATCTAATTTTAAACTATGAGGTACTTCCACTATGAGGGACCTGAAATTTGCTTTCTCCAAAGCAAATCAATGATTAAATGAGCTTGAGAAATTACTCAATCACATTTTTCATTTTCAAAAGAATTCAATCAATCCTTCACATGTATCTAAAATCCAAGGTGAAAATCCTATGGTTTTTGAAGAACCATGTATTGTGGTAAGTAAAGATGACATGGAACATGCCGTGATGGGGTATGCTCATTATGACTCTTACTTGAAAATTCCAGACATTCAAAAGGTTAAACCAAATATGGATGAGGAATGGAAAAAATGGGGTTGGATGGATATATTGAATACAATAATATTAAATTGGAATATTTTGACAAGGTTTTAGTAAACGTGGATATGGAAATTATATTTTATACTAGGTTGGATTTTAAAGAATTTTTTTGTGTGGAAGAAGTACAAAAGATACAGCCAAAACACTGGAAAGTCAAGCAACACTATGCGAGCTCTGTTTTGGGCCAATGCAATGAAACTTATGTAAGGAAAATGCCTACTAATGGAAGATTTAATCACACCCTATATAAGATGATTGAGATACATCATGCACATGTTGGATTTCAAAACCTTATATATAGTGGCTATGAATGTCATTCTACTAGAAGGTCCATTACATCCTTGAATAAAATGTGCAACCTTAATAATCATGTTCAGCCACAATTGTGTATTTCTCAAGAGCAAATGGATAAAGCATATTATTCAAGTGAAATGCAAGATATGTATTTAAATGCGAAAGTACCAATAGATATAATCATCATATCACTAGAGTTACCCAAACTTGGCTTAAGAGGTTACAAATGAAGGTGATCCCAATTGATCTCATCAAGGAACAATTTTAGACATACAAGGAGGTGTAATGGGCAGACAACGGTTGAGTAAATGTTTTTCCACTACTAACCAAACATCGAGGATGATGTTTGTTTGAAGGGGAGGAGAATGTTATGCCCCTAACATATACCATTCATATGTCTAAGTGTGAGCTAAGATATGACTTACATAAAAATTATATATATGCATTAGTTAGTTAGTCATTAGGTATAAACTAATAATAATGAAGGGTTATGACCTTTCACAATCATACCTATATATATGGGTGAGAAATTCCTCCTCTTAAGTAGGAAGAGTATGAGTTAGTGTCTTATTGTAAGACTTAGGAGGTTTCCCCCTCGAAGCGGATTAATAATATATTATATATTTTGGCATATTTACATTTACATTCAAATAATTCCATTACATACTCATATTCACCATTATCTAAGCAACACATAGATTCATGTGGATCTACTCCACATTTCTCTCCTCTCAAGGTTTGTATGACATACACACTTGAGTCATGTGCTCTTTGGCACAATTGAGACCAAAGCCTTCATCTCCAGTGGTAGCTTCTCCACCTCTTTATGAGGTTATCATTGGATAGATTTCATACTACCTTTTGTAAATATCTATGCATTGTAATAATAATAAAACATTCAAATATTTATAAAAATATAAAGTCAGGATGTGTGCATTTTACTTACATTGTTAGCAATTTATATTACACATGATTATCACTTTGGGTTTGATAGATAACATGCTTTATTATTTTACACACATGCATTCACTTGGTATATCAATCTAGATGCAAGACACACAAGATCGGTACATGATTATATGAGAACTCACGTGTCCTTACATTTTCATCATTTGGGGGCAATCCCTCCATACCTTATAGGTGTTTTTTCATTATAGTTCAATGGAAATTCCTAATTTATGCTCAATTATATACATTGTGTAATTTTCCATTTTCAAACTAACATGAATAATACATATTTCTTGTACAACATTGACATCCATTGTTTCACACATTTCACTCGTGTTGGTTACTACATCATATGATCATGTTTCATGCATGTGTTCTTATGTGTGTGTTATTGTTTTCTTGTTTTCCCTACTCATGGCCTATGTGCCTGGATTATCTTGTGACATTTTGGGTGTCCCATGTTTTCAGGTCTTAATTATCTTACAACACCATGGGTGTCCCATGTTTTCAGGCCCCAATCCATTTATATGCTATTGTATGTTATTATTTGTAATTGGATCTATTTTTAATGTTCTTATTTATTCTTACATTCATTTTTACTATTGGTTTCTTGAGTTTCTACTACAGTTATCTATTGCTAGCATGCTTTATTACATACCATAGTTTCCACCATGTGCAAATAAATTTCATTTTGTAGGTACAAGTTATCTGAGGTGGTAACCTCTTCAACACTTTATAAAACCTTTCTGTCATCTCCTTAAATAGTACACACCTATTTATTTTGAACAACATGCTCAAACATGGTTTTCACACATGCCTCAAAAGAGGGGGCATCTATATGGGTTTATTCTACATTTTTAGTAGGAACAACCAAAATTTTTGGGGTAGATGTAGGTACAACAAAAAAGTAAATTCACCTAGAAATGCATTCACACATAGCATTTTGGAAAAAAATAGCACAAGATAAAAACTGTACAACTTGGTCTAAATTTTACAATATTGTCTTCACCCCCAAATGTTTTTGACAAGGGGAAATTTTAACAAAATTTTCAACATTTTCAAATTTTAATTTATTTAATCTAAATTGAATTAAACCTTAAATTTAGAGTAACTACAATAAAAAATGATATTTAGGTAATAAAATATAGTAATGGGCAAACAAAAAACATTCAAAGATATGAAACCCTAAGAAAATGAAAGAGGGAAGATGCCTTAGATGATTTCATGTGATCTTGGAGTGGTCTAGACTAAATAACTACTAGAAAATACCGGAAACGGTGTCGTCAAGGCTCACTCAGGGTTATAGGACTCATAATCGTACTAGATAGAATCACCCACAGGAGGAAAAGAGTGTCTGGGTGTTAGTGATCATTTTGGGCCCTAGCGAATTCTCAAATGCTCAAGTTATGGTTTTTTCTGGGTTGGAGAAGCTTTGTTGTTGATCTCTCTTTATCACTCTAGTTTCACTGTAATGTCATCGGCTGTACCTGTAACCTACAAAATAGATATCTAGCTGCACATGCCCAAAAAATACATCAAACCTAATAAAGAAGATGTAAAATGGGGAGTTGGACTAACCTTGAAGGTCACTTGAAGATTAAAGAAGTAAAATCGAGTGCTACACGACATCTCAAACTCCATGTAGTTCTAATTTAGCTGAATTCTAACCAAGCATGATTTACAAAAAAATATGAACTCCAAAGAAAATAGATCTCCTTATTCATTCTTGAATAATGAATTACAATGTTTCCTAAATAGGAAAAAAACTCCCAACTCGAGTTGCCAAGTAAACTCTAACTAACTCTGACTAAATCTACTCTAGGTGGCGAAAATTACTATTTTTAGCAGTTTACTAGAACCTGCTATTCGTAGTAAGTTCACATGCTTATTCATACAGGTACAGAAACTACCACACATCTTCTACATCCCTAAATTAGAGCAATTTCCAACTTTCTAACTCATAATGCAATTATTAGACTAAAATTAACTAATGCTCAAAAGTAGGAAAAATTTGAACTATAACTTAAATCCTAATTTTCGGCCTCAAGATGGCGCATTTAGGGCCTGAAAACGTGTCAAAAACTTGCCCCATCTGGTAGGATAGGTTTCCACTACTGTTCGTCTCAACGAAACACGTGGTTTAAAAAAAATGGACCCAAATGGACATCTGGAGCTCAAGTTATGACCTTGTCAAGTTCTTGCTAATTCTGGCACATCAAGTTCTTAGTGTTTGTGTGTAATTATGCCCTAAGTTACCCTTGTGAAATTTACACAATGATAGCGAGATAGATCTAGAATGTACCAAGTATGTAGAATGTGTGTGATGGAATAGAATGAACTCCCCTCATATGTTGTGTATGCACATTGATATAACCATTGTCCCTTGTATAAAAGTGTTAGATGTGTCCTTGTAATGCTCATGTGCCTTTGATGCAAGCTTAGGTGATGATATATACTTCTTATGATGCTTGGTCACTTATTTTAGAGTAATAACTAAGTATATAAGTGATTCCCTTGTTTAGATTTTGTAATTGACAACTGAAAGGCCAAACCAAAGTTTTAAAAGTCAACCAAGAAGTAAAAGAGACCCAAAAAAGTAAGAAGAAGATAAAGAAGGTCAGAGGCACCCAGGAGGGACATGGGTACCTACGCACTTTTTCCCTAACTGGGCACTAGTGTCCAAGGCCAAAAAAGATAAATCAATAAATTTATGACAGAGCTGTAAGATATGTATGGCCGATAAAAGTATAAGAGATAAAGAAAAAATGCCTAAAATAAGTTTTCAACCACTAGTTTTCGTACTTAGGAATCATGTATACATGTGCATAGATTTTGTGTCTACATTTTCCCCCACTTTACGTTGTTGAGTGAATACTCAATAACATAAATTAGATAGAATATACATACCTTGTAATCCATAGAAGAGTGTATCTAATAGTGCACTAAGTGGACATGTGAAGCATGAAGTGATCACAATGTGAAGCGTAGAAACTAGAAAAGGGAGGTAGACCTTAGGGGTGAAGTGTATGTGCAATAGTGTGTGTTGGAGCTTGTGCTTGTAGATGTGAGCTACTTCTTGTAAGGAAAGACCTATAAAATAAGAGCAAAATAGTAGTCAAAGTATCGTATGTGGAAAACCAAAGTAATGTATGTATGAGTAATAAGAAATGTATAGAGGTAGCAGTTAAGGAAAAAGTACACCTAATGTATAAGATTTTAAAGGATGGAGAGTGAAATATTTTTATTTGGATATGGTGTTGGATTTGAGAATTATGTAACTGGAGAGAAGTGTTTGATACTGTAGAACTATACTAAAATTGTTGGAAATTATGCTAAACTAAGAAACTGTCTGTTTTTACCCCCAAGACAGAAGCACTCAGGTGGGACACAAGCACCCAATGTTCTTTTCTAATCTTGGGCTCTAGTGTTTGATATATCTTTGTGATCCAAGTTTTATTATGGAACACTTTGTAACTGTGTGCCTTTGCCAATTCTGTATTGTGTTGATTTGTTTTGTAACTTTGTGTTATTAGAAGGGTGATTTTTTTACCAAATTGATCCCCCCTTGTTTGGGGTACATGCGATGAATGTAGGAGGATGCGGCCTTTAGGGTTAGGACCTAAAAATGATATGCATATCATGTATTGGATACCTACAGGGGGTAGGGGATGTGCATGGTAGAAACCAAGGCACATGTAAAAAAGTAGGATATAAACAAGTGTTAGTGTAAAAGAGATAACATACAAATAGAAAATAGTGTAGCAAGAAACTATGAAGATAAGAGGGATTGTGAAAAGTGGGTTTCATACATGGGAAATCACTCACAATGTAACAAGACAATCAAGGGCAAAGTGGCCATAAGAAACAATGATCAAACAAGACATAGGGAATAACCCACAAACAATAAAAAAAAATGAAAAATAAGAAGTATAAGATAATCAAAGTTGTATAGAATCCTGCAAGGTAAATGCTACACATGAAGAAATCATTAGCATGTTAGAAAGATAAATAGTATGTCAAAGAAAGTATAGATCAATGAAAATTTACGTGACAATGATGAAAAAATAAGAATTTTTGGAACAATAGGACATGTGATGTGTGAAGTATAAGAGTAACAAAGTAGATGCCCCTAGGAGCCTCATAGGGACTGATAAAGAGTAGTGTCAGGCATCATGCACTAGGTGAGAATCTAAAAAAATTTATGTATTCACCTTAATATACCACGTGAACACACAAGTGTGTATAGAAAATGATCATGACATACTAAGAATTTGACTAGCAGAGGAAAAAAAATGTAACATATAAATAGTATAAGATAACAATAGTAAATGCAACCAAGATGTGAAGATGTCATGTGCATGTAATGGTGGTGAGATGTAAAATGTGTAGATGAGAGGGGCCATGTTTCCCCCCCTACAAAATGTGTGTGATGAGGTTCATTTAGGAATGTTCCCTCAAAAATCAAGTATGAACTGTAGAACAAGAGTGCATTATTAGGTAAAGAAAATAAAGTATGTAAAACAAAGATGTGGTAATGCTCAGTAAGATAGACATGCAACATGAACCGTGAGTAGCTAAGATACAATAAGTGAGGTTTATGGAGGAATTGAAACCTCGATAGTCGAGCATAAACCATAGAAAAAGAGTGCTTCATTGGGTAATTATGGTATAGGATGAGTACCAGAGATGTGGTAATGCTTGTAAAGATATACATGAAGCATGAAGCATGAGTAGCCAAGATGTGACAAGTGATGTTTATAGAGGAATTTCACCCTTAACAGTCAAACATGAACCATAGAATAAGAGTGTGTCATCGGGTAATGATGGTATAGTATGAGTACTAGAGATGTGGTAATGCTTGGAAAAATAGACACCAAGCACAAATTTTGAGTATCCAAGATGTGAAAAGTGAGGTTCATGTAGAAATTTCACCCTCAATAGTCAAGCATGAACCATAGAACAAGAGTGTGTTATCAGGTAATGATGGTATAGTATGAGCACCAGAGATGTGGTAATTCTTGGAAAGATAGACATGAAGCATGAAGCATGAGTATCCAAGATGTGAAAAGTGAGGTTCATGGAGGAATTGCACCCTCAACAGTCAAACATGAACCATAGAATAAAAGTGTGTCATCGGGTAATGATGGTATAATATGAGTACCAGATATTTGGTAATGCTTAGAAATATAGAAATGAAGCACATAGTGTGAGTAGCCAAGATGTGATAAGTGGGGTTCATGGAGGAATTACACCCTCAATTGTCAAGCATGAACCATAGAACAAGAGTACATCATCGGGTAATGAAGGTAAAGTATGTGACTAAATTTATATGCTAGGAAAGATGTATCATAATGCACAGAGAGTGAAGTAGATTAGATAATTTAAAAGTAGATAATAAAGAAAATCGATAGTAATGGAGGGGGGAGTAAGTTTGATGTCCCCAAGTGTGTGAGTAATGGATATCCATCTGATGATGGGAGAGAGACCATGCCATGGTGGCAGATGTGAAAATGTGTCATAGGAAATTTATGGTCAACACAATAATAGGTAGAATCAAGGGTATGATCAAAATTAGAGTCGAGGTCAAAAAAATTTCCAAAATTGAAATCTAATGTGCAAAAATACTCATCTGATATATCAAATGGTTCATATTCATATGGGTCCTAGTCATCGACATAGTCATTATCTGGATTGAAATGAATTATAAGTTTAACCTTAGGAGGTTGGTGAGTGATCTTAGCTTGTGGCGGGGGAACTGGTTCCTCTTACTTTAATGGTGGTTGTATATTTGTGATTGGTAACACTACAGATGACATAATAGGAGGAGGTAATGGGGTAGGTACTTATAAAGGTGGTATGATACTAGGTTGGATAGGTGGTTTTTGAATTACCAAAGAAGGAACATTAGTAAGTATGATGTGATGCTCATTAAACATAGAGGGATTAGATTTGGGAACACATTGGGGTTTGGTAATTAGAGATGAACATGTAATATATTGTTGTGTAGCAAATGAAATAAGCCTTGATACTCAAGTTTCCTGATTCTTCATTCTTAAGTATAGAAATCATGTTCATGATGTCCATTAATTCTATGAAAATTACAAAATGGGTGAACTTTTTAGTTTATAAACGGGTAAGGAGGGTAGTAATGAGTATGTGGCAAGGTAATTAACTAGTGATTAAGGAGCTCAAAGAGAATATCATGTTGCCTAGCATTTAGATCAAACTTAAGAGGTGTTTGTTGTGGTAAGACCTTGACATCGCTTGTATGAGAACATGTAGTAGACATGAGATCACAATAAGGTATAGAATAACCAGTATGGGCATGAGAAGTATCCTTGAGATGTTGGATTTAAGTTGTGAGGGATTGAATCATGGATTCCATAGCTTGAAGTTTATCTTGAAAAAAAGGTGTAATTCTTGAATTGACTCAAAAATGGATTGATTGGTTGTGTTATTAGAAGTAATAGAGGGTTGGGAATTGGAGGGTTGAAGTGAGGATGGTGTTGGGTATGAACTTGCATAAAATTAGTAGCGAGAGTAGTTGTTGGTTGAGAAAAATGCTAAGTATCACATAACACATAGGCTACACACATGTGCAAACACACACAAGGATCACAACAATGTGCAAATGGCATGCACATTGAGAAAATAGGTTGACATGTGGGGTTACATGTAAGAGTGGGGACTTAGCCATTTTTCCAGGATTTAGGGATACAAATAGAAGAGTAGGGTTTGAGTTCCAATCAATAAAGGTCTAAAATAAGAGAAAAAAAGATGACTTGGCGGAAAAACAAGGGCTATAAGTGGAAAAATAACATACAAAACAAATATAAGGAGAGTGCATGAGGGTTTCTAATAATATGACTAAATCATGATGTATATTTAGGACAATCCATTATTAGCATCCTTGTAAAAGTATGCAGGACATTTTTGTATGCATTCCTATTATTAGAAAGATGCATGTAGTGGTGAAGGTAAAGTTCCAACCCTATAAATATGTGATGTGTATCTTTCCTTAAGAGTTAGGATGAGTGTGTGATGTAATTTAATAGTTTCGGTGCTATGAGCTGATGTTTCGAGAGTCTATATGGTATGCTCTCATGGACCAATGCTTAGATGTCCTAAGGATCTATATTGTAATCAGCTACCGGTTTATGAATTGACTATGGTATTTTATAATGGATACATGATGGTGTTTCAAGGATATGTATTCAGACTTCTTGATTATGTAATTTTGTTATACTTATGATGTTGATCTACGTACTAATGATCACGAGGGTTTGTTTTCTTATTATATGTGTTTCCAAATACCATGTGATGATGATGATTATGCACTAGTGAATTTTTTGGTTATAAACATGGTGAATATGCATGTTAACTTCCTAATACACATAATAAAGGAGGGACCTAGTGGATACACGTGCTTCGAGTGAGCATTCAACTTTTTCTGGATGAAGGGCCAGTGTATATAGCTCTGGTTAGATAAATAAGAGAAAACATTTTGGTTCTATTGTTGGGACCTATTTTCAATCTGTCTACCAGGGTGTTGCATGCAGATGGCATACTAATTGTCTTTGGATAGTATTGAGAGATGGGTAGATTATGAGTAAGACGTGTTTGCACAAATATATAGCACTGGACCTGATTTTAATGTGCAAAAGTGGGTGGAATATAATTTGTATGACTACTTGTATGAGAAATTCTTCAACTTCTTCCTAGTAGAACTATACCAATGGTTTGTAACTTACGCATCAAACAAATTTATCTTCCCAAGGAAGATAGTTTGGATGCAGGAATACTATCAGAATCTCTTTTATTTGATTGATAAGTGGACTAGAACCATGGATCATTATTGGGAAGGTGTGTTACACAATTATACTTTGGAGTAGGAAATTTCCACGTATTCTTACCCAGAGGAATAATATTTTAAGTTCTTGTGTGATACCCTTAGCTATCAATATCCTAATGATAGAATTGACACTAGAGAGATTACTTATGGATAAATGAATCCCAACCGCATGCATGAGCAGGAGTAGGTTTGGAGAAGGATGGAAATGACCCTAGCATAATAAAGATAGAGAGAGGAAATATGGCTCAAGTATAATGCAACATGCTAGAAGTAAGTTGATGTAGCATTGTTATCGAGAAGAATGACGACTAGAGAAGGTTTTGAGACCCCTGTGGAAGATGAAGAGTTATAGTATCATGTCTTCCAAACTTATGGAAAGCATATCAGTAGAGATACCCCATCGGGATCTAATGAGATTTTGTCAAAGGAGAGAATGACAACCATGGACAACCTTCTGCATGCATCTGACCAATCATGGATACCTATCCCTTACGCAATGTGTTTTGGATCCATAGGTACTTGTTAAAGGGTATTATAGTGAGTGCAATCAAGTAGGATCTCCATGTTGAGAAGGACATACAAGTAGATATAAATTAGTTATATCTTAGGAGGTGTAGTAGAATAGGGATGTGCACATCATAGGGCAATAAGCAGTAGTGTATGAGAGTAATTTTGGAGGATTTTTTACAGGTGCGTATTCATGATACAAAATTGGTATCCATATTGTTAGAATTAATCCTATAGGTGTTGGTACAACACAACCAATAGGTGTCTAGTTTAGTACCTGAATTAAGACAAAATGAATTTCATCTAAAGAACCTCAAGTTGTGGTATGTGGCATGGGAGTCTCAGGATTCCAAAACAACCACCACTTGGCAGAAATCCTGGTGGAGGTTTAGGATTTGGGCTTGGTCCTAACCCATGATAGGGTCGATAACCACCTCCAAATCATCTTCACTAGACACCACCTCAACAACCATAGCATTAGACACCTTGAGTCTACTTTGAGATATCTCTTCATTTGTTAGAGTATCGAGGTGTGGAGGATTCTACTGAGCACATGCACGAGTGTGAATTTCTATGGAGAGAAAAGGGGATTACATCTCCTGATAGAAAGGCAATTCAATTTTCCACCACACTTCAAGGGTGCACACACAGTTGGTATAAAAAGTATGACCTGAACCAAATTACGGTGGATTATGATTATTTACACACATCATTTTGGATGAGTTCCACATTACAGAATTTGAACAACAAAGTATAAACACGCTCAAGCATATCAAGAAGGGATTTTCTGAAAGTGTGAGGGAGTATGATGCGTGGTTCAAGACCTTTTTTTCAAAAATTTCTTATGATATTTATCCAAGTCAACACACATAGTGGTTTGTTGGAGGATTTTTGAAACCATTGTAAATGGCCTTATCACATAAGACATATGTGGACCCACACGAGGTGTTTTATGTTGGGATTTTTGAAAATATAGTAAGCCCATTTCAGAAGGCTCAAATAGTAACTACGGCTAAGTAGTTGGAGAGGATCTCTGCCAACTCAACACATGAGATGTGTATTGGGTTATGGTGCACTAATTGTGAAGTTTTAGTACATACAAAGGATAGTTTTCCAAGTAGGACTGTGTGCACATTATTACAATCTTGTGAGATCTACCATAAGAATCATGATATCTAGAATTTCCCTCTCTTGTAGCGTATAATTATGAAAAATGTCTCCATGTATTATAATAAATGTCACATGAACACCCATGATACAAAATATTACCACTTGATAGACCAAATTCATGAGGTATGCAACACTATATTATGACAGACCATTGTGGCACGCACCTCTCAGGTGTAGGAATGTCAACCTAATGAAGTGTGGAATGGTTGAGAAGGTGGATTCTGAGGTGGATATCAGAGCAGAGGTTGTGGTGGTAAAGGAATATTTATGTATGGTACTTGCTACACTTTTGGGCTCCCAGATCATTACTAGTGTGAGTGTTCCCAAAATTAGGTATGTATGTATTGTAGAAAGAAATATAAGGTTGAATACTACCCTAATTTGTATGAGAATATTTTTAAAAAAAATTAAGGAAAAAGGTGTAAGGATGATCAAGGTGCAATGTGCGAAGACTAACTAATGTGTGTGAGCCTCTTAAATCCAAACCACTTATTAGGAGATAACTGGTTATGCATGCTAAGTATCTACATGTTTCCCATAAAAAGGAGGTATATCAAGAGACCATGGGAATTATTAGATAATCTCAAGGGGATATGTAGTTCCTAAAGGATCAGGCATATGAAATATAATGCACAAAGACTACTGAGCACCCATAGAAGGATGTATATGATCTGAAGGAGGTGTGTTAGATGATGTGGTAGGAGAATATCATCCCACTATTATGGGAATGGATTTGGGAGAAGGTACCATGCACAGGGGTTGAGCGTGAGTGTCAAATAATTCATGAAAATTTTCCACCACAAAACTATGAGTATGATAAGGAAATTACATTGGATGTAGTGATTGATGGTTAGATGTTGAAAAATATCCTGATTAACACATGCGCTAAGGTGAATGTTTTATATTTTGATGCATGGAATCAAATGGGAATACCACCATTGTAGACATATTCTAACATGTTGTATATGGCAAAAAAAAGGGCCATACCTATTATGGTATTGAAATATGTTTCAATTACCATTCAATGAGCCAAGTTTATGGTGGATTTTGAAGTATTGGAGTTGGCTGAGGCATACAACTTTCCAGCAGTACTTGGGCATCCTTGGTGTTATGTGAAAAATGCTAACTTGTTCTTCAAAAAAAGGTATATTAGTTTTAAGAACAAGTATGAGTGTGTTGTCATACCTCTAGATGGTTTGAAGGTTTCACCCTATACTTAGACAAAATGTGAGGATGAGTTAAATAGAATTTATGCATGTACAATTCACGACCCTGAAAATGTGGAGCCATATAAGGAAGACATACTTCAATGGGAGGATGCATACTCTGTTAACGATACTACTATTGTTTCTTGTGACAATTGGGCCCATGGAATGTATGAGATGGTCAGTCATAAGATGAAGGGAAGAATCACTAGGATGATCAGGTCATGCATGGTTAGGCAGTTGGGCATGACATAGCTACCAAGGTACACTAGTGAGGAGAAGCCTAATTCATTTTTGCACACTATGGAGAATAATTGGTAGAATGAAGGTGATAGAAGGAATATGTTTGTCTACACCTTATGTGGAATAATAACACGCTAGTGGGAAACACACATAGATAACCTGGTGGGTTGGCGAGAACTGAGAATCATCTTTTCAAAAATGTTTACTTAGAATAATGTACTTACACTTATACATGACTATGATGGGAAGACTCTTGCTTTGGTAAACACCCATAATTGTGAGAGATAGTGGGCGAAAGGCTAGGAGGCATTACCACCATCTATATGGGTACATAAGTTCTATTCCACTCTATGAAAATGTGTGCGTGTGTGGTATTCCCATGCTAAGTTGAAAAGGAAGACTACGAACTGGCGTGAGATGACTGAAGGTATTGTTCACACATTTTATTATTTTGTAATAAGACACATGTACATGAGGCTTTATAGATCATGAAGTGCATCACATTAGGGGATAACATGAATCCAGAGGATCTCATCTTTCAATTACTTGGAGACCCTAATCTAGAGGCATGCATGGATATGCTAGAGACAACAGAGATGTTATTGGGTCGTACCAAGAAAAAAAAAGAAAAATGAAAGCTCGTGTACCTCATTGATGATGAAGAGGTAGAGAACCTGGATATGATCCACACATAGGGTGTGTGCGAGGTGATGGACTCTACAAATGAAAAGTAATGTGTGTATCAGGTCCCTATTATAACCAAAAAGGTTAATATTTGTACCTAGGATGCACCTAAGGAAGCTATTATTGGAGATTAATGGTCATAACAAGAGGTATAGAAGATCATTTTGCTTTTTCATAATTTTTAGGAACTGTTCTCAAGGGCATATCATGAGTTTAAATATGTACACCCCTAATTGGGAGAGATGAATACTAAGCTAAAGGAAGGTGTGCATTCAGTTCAAAAGAGGCCTTACAACATGAACCTGAACCTACATGTAAATTTGAAATAAGAAATAGACAAGATGCTTAAGTTTGGAATCATTTAACCAATTGAATAATTTTAGTGGGTTAGTACCATGGTAATCAACATCAATAAGGATCATAGGATCATGGTTTATGTAGATTACAAGGAACTGAATGTTTCATGTGTCATAAATCCTTTTCCTATGATACTTCATATAGGAAATACTTGAGGGAGTTGCAGGGTGTGAAATCTACTCCTTCAATGATGGGTTTTCATGTTATCATCAGTTGTGCATTATGCATGAGGATCGGGAAAATACCACCTTAGCCACTGAATGGGGAATTTTTACATTCACTGTGATGTCGTTTTGATTTAAGAATTCTCCATATGTGTTCTCACGCATAGTTGCACATGTTTTTTATGACTTTATCCACAAGTTCTTGCATGTCTATTTAGATTATTAGACTATCTATGGGATTTTTAATGATCATTGTGATAATTTAAGGCTCATGTTTGATAGATATAGATATTTAACTCCCTCAATATTAAGAAGTGTATCTTTACTACACCCTTTGGAAATTTGTTTCGACACTTATTTGTAAGGATGCATTATTGGTAGATCCAACTAAGATAGTGGTGATTTTGGGATTAGAATAACCTACCAACCAGAGTAAAGTGCGTGGATTTCTGGGACATATTGGTTAATATAAAAAAATCATAAAAGGATATGAAAATATTGTTACGCCCCTTGAATAATTGCTCAAGGCCAAAAGAAAGTTTTATTAGGGTGATGTGCATTAGCAGGCGTTCAAAACCTTGAAGGAGATATTGAATACTACCCCTATCTTGTGATTTCCTTCCTAGAAAAAACCCTTTCATGTACATGTTGATGCCTATGGCATGAATATTGATGAATTTTTGGCACAACCAGGAAAGGGTAATGTGGATCATCCCATATGCTTTGCAATTAGGAAGTTGACACTAGAAAAACAAAATTATACAACAAAAGAGTGTGCGGCATTGTCAATGATTTACGCGCTACATAAAGTTTGATAGTACTTGATGGCCACCCCATTCATATTTTATACAGATCATATGGAATTGAAGTATTTGTTCAAAAAAAGTGTTTTGCAAGGGTGCATCTACTAGTGGATACTCATTTTTCAAGAATTTGATTTTACACTTGTTGTAAAGCTAGGAAAGAGAAATCTTGGACCTGATCACTTATCAAGGATCAATTATGGAGAGGACGCATAGAGTATCGAGGACACTATGCCTAATGTATAATTGTTTAGGTTGGATCATGTGCCAACATATTTGGAGGACATATCATAATTTTTACGCACTGAGCTTGCGTCAGAGGGGATGAAAACACTAGAGAAGAAGCAACTCGCTATTTGAGTTACACCCTATAAGCTCATTAGAGGAGACTTGTATAAAATGGGATATGATGAGGTCTTGCACTGGTGTGTCCTCAAGCATGAGTGTGAATTCATTATGGAGTAATATCATGTAGGTATTATAAGAGGACATTATGTAGGAGATGCAACTGCATGCAAGATCCTCCTAGCTGGCTTATGGTGGGAGAAATTGTATAAGGATACCAAGGCTTATGTCAAAACATGTGATCATTGTCAGTGAATTGAAAATATTGGAAGTAGAGATGAAATTCCTTTGTGAACCACAGTGAGTACAGATTGTGGGACCTATTGCACCACCCATGCACAAGACAAGGGCACACAATATTATTACATGTACTGACTACTTGACAAGGTGGGAAAATGTTGGACCTATAAAAGATTGTACAAAAATTACAATAATAAGTTCCTTTGGGATAATATTATCATCAGGTATGGATGCCCTTTAAGCTTGAAAAGTGATAGAGGAGCTCATTTCTTAAATGAGATAATTAGAATTATTTTGGCAGAGTTTATGGTGGCACACCATAAGCCTACACCTTATCACCCTCAAGAAAATGGTACTGCTGAAGCTTTCAAAAAGATTTTTTTGGCCATTGTGTGTTTTTGTTTAAATTTATGTCAACTCCATTGATGGAAAATTGTGTCATGGTGTGGTGTGAGTCTTCATGAGGTGTCAATCAGTCATCAAACATGAAGGTTGATTGGTAGTGTTCAAGTTTAATGAGTTCAGTAGTGTCCTAGTGCATGGTTGAGTATGCTAAGTCATGATTTATGTCTTCCAAAGTGAGTTGTTAAGTGTCATGAGGTAATACATGGTCCATGTGATGTGTCACAAGTGTACATGTGTCTGTATTTGGTCAGTATGGACATTTCATGAGTTTTCATGGTTGACTCAGGTCATTCTAGGACTGTTTCTAGCCCTAGAGCATGCAGAATGAGGTACACGTATGAGATTAAGAAAAAATTAGTCATGGTGGAGCATGGTAGAAACATGATGGTAGTTTACCTTAGGTGTATGGTGAGTTTTAGGTCATAACTCATAGGTTTTGTGGTGTTTCATGGTCCTAGAAACAAACAAGTGAGGAATAGACAATCTGACATAGGGAAGTCTTAATGGCTAGAGAGTTCTAAGAATATTTAGGCTAGATGGTGAGTATGGATAGTTAGAGTAGGTTTTTATTATGCTTCATGACAAGTTTCAGGTCAAATTTCTAAATATTTATGAAGATATGATTTTTTTTGGCAAAATTGGGTAAGTAACAATGTGGTTTTAAAGCAAATGTGAACCTTTTGATGCTCATTTTGGATGTTATACTTTGCATGGGGACCTGAGATATTTGGCATAGCTTCTAAAGTCACTTATTTAAGGATTCAAAAAATAATGAGGTAGTTTTATTGTCATATTTTTATGAACGATCGTTAATAAGGTAAAGTGATTTGAAACCCTAGCTAAACCCTCTCTAGGAACAACTTGGAGAAGATCACTTGTACGAGCTTAGTTTTGATTGTTTTTGTAAAATTGATGATTGAATATTTTATATGACTCTTCCATATTTTCATAAAGGTATATTATAGCATGTGGTCATATGTGGGTTGCACATGAATTTTCTTGTTTATGAAGAGTTCCTGTTAAAGGAGAAGTTTCCCAAAGAAGGTAAAGATTAAATTGACATTGTTTTTATTCCCTGATTTTTCTATATTTTCATTAAGGTTTCAGGTCATGGTTGTGGTGAAAAATGGAAAAGTTTTCCCTATTTATGAAGACTAGTTTTTGGTGTAGTTTGGAGCAGCTTTCAGTAAAATTGAGATTATAGGAGCTATAAGAGGAGTTAGGAGCTGATTAAAGTTTTTTTGTGAATCTAGTTTAGAGATAATTCCAATGCTATATCAAAATTTATGATTGTATAAGTTATGAATCATTATTTGAGGGTAAATATTGAAGAATGCTTGTTCTAGTAGGGTACAAAGTGGCTTCATGAGGTAAGTGATTTTTTTGAGTTTTTAATGCAAGGTGAAGGTTTATGAGTTATTAGGAATCATTCCTAAGTGTGATCCATTATTTTTTCAAGCTTGGAAGTGGATTTTTTAGTGATGGAGTGAGTTGAGCTCATTGCCAATTCTTGAGTCCAAGGCATATAAATTAGTTTGCAGAGAATAGTTTGGTTAGAGACATTCCACTTAGAGTTGGAAGGAGTTACAATATGTTATGCACAGAGGATAAAAGGTATTTCCATTGGTATAATTTTATTCTCATGATGAGTTGCTTTAATGTGGTTTCGAGATTAGTTTATGAGAAAGAAGGTTTCTTACTTTTCAGGACAAGACAACATTTGTTGAAAGATTGATTTGATTGGAACATAAGATGAATGAGTTGATGATTTCCACCACTTGGAGAGTGAAGAGGGAAATTTTTTGTTTTTATTGAATTCCTTTTGAGGTATTGGAAGTGACATAAATGGTGCAAACAAGCTGAGTTTACGAAATAGGTTTTTGGGAAGTTTATTTTGGTGAAGAGGAAAGTTATTATGGTTTGAAATAGTGGATGTTTCAAGAGTTATAACTTATATAGAAGTGATGTAAATATCCTGGTAATTCCATAAAGTGGTCACATGCCATAGTTGAGTTCATATTTATGGGCCTTGAGGCCCAAAGGTACAGACAAGGTGCTGAAAATAATTGTTTTATGAAGGAAATGAGATAGTGGGCCCATTTAATGAAATATTTGATTGGTTAAAGTAAATTTATGACCATGTATGATTATGTTATGATATATTACTCATGTGTGGTGATTTTGGAAGATTTAATAAACATGGTTTTGGTATGAGTGGATTTTTCTCAACTAAGTGATGAGGTTTTGAGGTGTTTTGGTGTAAAATGGGAGGTTTAGGGGATGGCCGACCTGTATGGGTCATATGTGAACATTTTAATTAATTTATTAGGATTTTATAATGATTAATTGGTCAAAATAAATGTGTAGGACCAACCTCCTTTGTGTTTGTATCAAGAGAAGCATATAAAAACAAGGTTTTGGGTTTAATTATTAATTAGTGCTCTTAGAGGGAAAAGTGCGACCCATGTAGAAGTGTATTACAGGTTTGAATGCATGATTTAAGATAAGATAAATTGTGTTTCAGGTTGAATAATTTTTGAAGGCATGTGTGTAAGGGTTTAGAGAAAAGACAAGTATAAGAAAACCTAGAGAGAGAGAGTTGAAAAAGGTGTGCTTGAGAAAGGGTTTGAAGGAGTTTGGAGCTGAATTTTTGGATCAATATCAACTATGGTATCATCATATTTTTAGTGGTAATACTTCATAAAAATATTGTGTGATGATTCATAATCATGCAATTATCTTGTTCTGAGTAATATCAATAAGGGTTTAGGGGTTGGTGCTCCTTGTGGGGTTAGTGCCTCACTAAAGAAATATCTTGTGATGTGTAATATTAACTTGAGTCTTTGTTATGTGTAATATCAGAAAAAAATTTAGTGGTTTTTCTTCCCCTTGAGGGTTTATGTACGTACCCAAAATTATAAGGTACTGCACTGCTGGAATAACATAACATGTGCCCCAATGATGATACAGGTCTCCTCGCAAGGTGTTCAGGATCCAAAAAAGCTCCCCAAGTATGCGTTAACATCCCGCATGCCACGCTTAGCCCCTGTGTGCTTTGTTGTTCTCTTTTCCCCTCTTTTCTTTGCGTTTTGTTCTTAAGTTATGAAACCGCCGCCCCTGCCTGGGCGCCGTCCGTAGTCAGGGCAGTGATCCTGCGCCGTCCTTCAGGGCGCGTCCTTCACGCATTTTCATAATGCTCTTTTAACCTGACTCACGTAAATTTCAATGTTTACCAGCTTTTTTCACTGCCTTTGGCTTGCATTAATGATTTTGGTTCCCTGGAATAGTGTTTTGGCATTGTTTATGGTTTAAGAGATCAATTTGGTTTTTACCTTTGGGTAATTGGAAATGCTATAAATAGTTGGCTTGTGCTCAAGCAAATGGCCCCTCAAATTTTCCTCTGAATTTCTCATTTCAATAGCTTAGCTTTTCATTTTTGTTTAGGATTCATAGTTTCATTTATTAGATGCATAGTTAGCATTGTTTAGCTGTCAAAAAGCCACATATTCTCCTTGTGCAAAGTGCTGTTGTCATTTCATCCAAATCAATTGGAGTAGGATAGTTTCATCTCAATAGGAAGCCATTAAAGTTGTAGGTTTTGTTCATCAAGCAGGATAGTTTTAGGTGTTGGACGTTTTATGTTGCATGATTTGCAATAAATCCCTCTAGGAATTACATAATCCAAGCTCTGTACTCTTGCGCTATCCCTCTCCTACTTGCATTGTATTCAGTCTGCATCCTAAGCTGCCTTTGTTCCAATATCTACTCTTGTTGATGCTAACATTACACACTTTTCTGGATCCGTGTGAGCACGAAAGAACGAGGAGATCACACTGAGGGGACAAGGTCACACACCATCAGATTCGCCACTGTTCTGTAGAATCCAGGTCCTAGCTTTCAAAGTTCTAGTTAAAATCATATCAAATAGAGTAGCTAATCATTTCATTTTAGTTAAATTTTACTTTTGATATTGCCAAGGAAGCTGTAAGGATTGATAGTTTATGAGAAACTATGATTCACTCCTCACTTATGAGGTAGGATTAAGAGTCTTTCAAATAGAGTAGATCAGTTATCAAATTATTTAGAATAGATCTAAAAACTGCACAAACAAGTAGCTAAACTCGGTTGCTTTGTTTGTTTTAATTGTGTTATTAGTTTAGTTGTCAATTTTAGATATATTAGATAATTTTTCTTTAAATTCTATTCAGTAGCTTATCAATAACTATCAAATTTAGGAATATACATAGACATATCTTACGTAGTTAAATTATTCTATCATTAGTTAGATTTGTATCATTTCCTTTTGTATGACAATCACGAGACCTAAAGAGCCTAGAGAATACGTGTTCAAGCCAATCGTGTCTCAACCCAATCTTATTACGGCAATAACTGATATAGATCAGAACCTTAGAATCCAAGTCTTCCGAACAACAACAGACTTACAACAGATCAGCTCACAGTTAAGCGGGTTAAATATATAAGACAACCAAGCGCACACATTTTGGTCAAATCAGCCAAACTACAGATTACTCTAGATAACTATCCGCATGATTGTAGAAGGACTTGAAAGAGAGAAAATGTTTGGTTGTGACCCTTTGGCCCCACAGCCAGACACATGAGACACTCTCACAGACATAGATACTAGCTTAAGGATTCAGATTGCAAGATTGCCTATAAGATACTTAGAAAAGATTACACAAATGTTAATTCTAAATGTAGAGGCTGAAAAGGCATATGACTATTAGATACTAGGGATTATGAACTAATTCTACACATGACCATAGTAGGTCCACAACAACCACAAATCTACGGCTGTGACCCACAAATCCCACAACCCAACGAGCCTACAGGTCAATCTAACGTTGACGTTGGCTTACACACATTAATATTTAGATCCACTCCACTTCCACCTATCATCATCACATAGTTATCCTTGTTAGACGTAGCAGCTAACAAAGCTAAAGATTTTTGGACTAGACTAGAGAATCAACCATAGAATCCACTGTATATCCATCATCCATCATATGACCCTATCTGGAGACATACACGAAACCATCCCAGGTCATTTTCCACGTATCCCACAACCTATAGATCGGATCACGCCAGAGCTCGATATTGATTGGAGCCTTCGAGCAGTCATCCTTGCCGACCGATCTATCATGCCAGTTCAGGTTAGGAGGGCCTTCTTTTCCTTAGATTCACAGATTCCATTAGTGCGTGTCGAAGATATAAGATTTCCTAACTAGTTTATCCATACCCTATGCATAATCCATCCCCACTGGCTATCTTGGCATGACCTCGAGAGGTCGGGTGCGAGGAAGAGTTACTTGTAGATTCCCATGCTCGCTTTTCACTTTTCCATTATACAAAATTGGTGAACCCGACGTGAACGAAACAACTTCAACTCTTCCTTATCACTCTTCCTTCCACCTTCACTCCTTCCCATTATTTTGTGGGTATTCATATACCCTCCAAATATGTTGGGATTCAATGCATATGGTAGACCTCTGCTAGGTCTTGATGCATACTACGCTCAACTGAATAAACAGTCATCACCCTCGCTCTCAGTATGGGGTGACAATTATTCAACCAACCGGTTGTCAACACAAACTCCACCTCCAAAAACTAGATATAGTTCATATTTCCAAACAGAGGAGTTGGATCAGCTTGCTCAAACGCAACACGCAGAGCCTTCAGGCTTGAACAATATGACATTCATAGGAGAATCTGGTTCGTCTCCTCAGGTGCTTCTTAGACCACAAATTAGTAGACAATCAGATCCATACCTAGTTTTAGATGATGAACATTCAGTGCATCATGCCAGAAATGAACAATGCTCTCGGGGTATGTACCCACCCATAGGAAGTTTACAAGCACAACCCGAGGTCTCTTTTCAAGAAAATACCTCCATACCACTACATATAGGAAATGCCCTCGGGGAAACTTGGCAGGGCAACGATCAGTTCATAGCAGGGTATCACATGCCTATACAACACCAGGATATACAACAAATGCCACTAAGGCAAAATACCGTGACTTTACCAAATGAAGTCATTTCGACTTTAGTAGAAAAAGTTAGGGGGTTAGAAATTACTCAGGAAAATCACCATTCTCAATTCATGCAGGTAGGAAATTCTAATCCTCCACACCATCCTAGCCAAGTGGACCTCCTCACAGGAATAGGCATGTTAGGCATGACTCCTCAGTATTCACAACAAACGCCAACTAGAACCACCATTTCTAACACCGTTCCGATACCTCCCGGTCTAGTACAAAATAATCCATTCCTAGACAATCCCCCTTCATACTTAAACATGTACTCCAAATCACCACAAGGGGATATGTTCTCCTCTCTCGGCATGTTTACTCAACCACAGGGGTTTCCTTATGCCCCTACCAAGTGCATATGCTATGCCATATCAACAACCCATTCCACCACCACCCCCTCAACAGGCACCATCAATGGTCGAAACCTACGTGATAGGGACTTATTCAGAATATTTGAAAGAACCCTTAGACTTCACCATATGAAGCGTTATGCTTCCAAGACCTCTTCCCGATTTACCCAAATACAAAGGTGAGGGAGATCCGAATGCACATATCAAGGCTTACGCCACAACCATTCGAGAACTACTCCCTTGGGATGGGGTTGTTGCCAAAATATTCCCCAAAACCTTGGAAGGCATTGCCCTCGATTGGTATTATAGAATACCTGAGGCTTCCATCCATTCATTTAAACAACTCGTTTCTGAGTTCATCAAGGCATTTGATATGAACAAACTGTTGAGAACAAGAATCAGGGAATTCTTGCACATTAAGCAGGAACACAATGAATCTTGTTGCTCATTTCATTCAAAGATGGTGTACAGTCCTCTATTCTTCGGCAAGTGCTCCAAATATGGATCAGATGGAACTATGTGATTTATTCCTTCATTCCCTCAGCAGAGAGGTGAAGGAAGAAGTCCAAAAGTTCCCACTAAGGACTTATGATGAAGTACTTGAGAGCGCTCTCTGAATAGATCAAGCTGCAATAGATAGCGGTCACAAGACATATGGAACAAATGGGAGGTTAATCACCTCCAACCAGAATGTTACGACTTACCCCACTACCAAAAATGTCAATCAAGGACCTAAAGTCCTTAATAAAAATCATGGAGTGACAACAGATGGAGTAACTGATCAGGCCAAAAGGGTAAATGTTGTGAATACTCCACCACTAATGAACAACCAATGAAACAACAACTTTACCCCAACAATCAATGCAGTGGATTTTAATCATCCACAACAACAACAACAATGGAAAAACCTTACAAAGGGTCTGAGCCAAAACTCAACTGGATATCAAAACCAGAACCAAAACAAAAAACAACAAACACAAAACTTTAATCCTAATAGGCAACGGTTTGATCAGAGTTTTGGGCCACAATATGCACCAAACCAGCAAACTAGGAATTACAATCCTAACTTGTATTGTGGTTTTCACAAAATCCAAGGCCATGACACTAGAACGTGCTCGTGACTACAATAAATTCATGCAACATTTTCTAGAGGAACAAAGACAACTTTTCATAGATATGTTCTTGGCCGATCCTGCATCACCAGCACCAAATACTTTTACAGGGGTAGTTTCCCCTCAAAACTCACCCCTCAAAATATTTAATGATCCGCTCCCAAATCACAATAACAACAGGTTAAATCCAAATGGGACAAATAAGGGCATAATAACAGGAAACAATGATCATAAAGCCTCGACTTCACTAAATGCATTAGTTGCACCACAATTAGGAAGTCAAGCCGCGACCCAAGATAGTCGGTTTAGTGGAATTAGACGCCGAACTACCCATGGAAGCTGTAACAAGGACACGAGAGTATTCCTCTTAGCCAAGTCCAAGTTACCTACCAGAGACAGATAACATCCAACAAATGTTAGTAAAACCCGTAGGTGCTTATGATTTAATTAATGATCTAACAAAAACCTTCTCGCACATTTCTTTTTTAGACTTACTGAAGAACTCTCCTTCCCACAGGGCTACTCTTCTAGAGGCATTAGGTTTAGGTCATTTAATTAACACCACTCCACCTCCTGAAATATAGGTAAACCATATAGACTTTGATATTCACCCTCCGAGACAGTCAGATAGGGATATCGATTTTATATTCGAAATAAACAAAATGCCAATAGATGTTGAGATTGCACGCAGAGGTGATCCAGCCTTACATTTGTAAGTGTGGGTTTATAACAATTACGTTAAACATGCAATGGTTGATGATGGGGTAGCAATTAACATAGTCCCCTTCTCTTTCCTTCAAAAGCTAGGGTATGGAGAAACAAATTGTTCCTCGACTCGAAATACATTAAGAGGCTATGATAGCCTTAAAGCCACGTCGATTGGAACTATAATACTACCAGTCACCTTAGGACCCAAAACAATCCTGACTGAGTTTTACATTATAGATCGGGAAACCAACTATAATATGATCCTTGGCCGACCATGGATACACCGTATGAAGGCAATCCCCTCTACATTATTTCAAGAAGTAAGATTCTTGCATTTAGGAAAAGTGTTCGTAGCCAAGGGGGATCCAAAGCCATTCGATATACACCTAGCTGACTTAAAGAAAAGACCAGGCGTTCACTCGGAGTTTGAACTCCCGACAAACCAACTTAATAAACCCATCGACACAAAACCAGAGGAGAAGTTGGTACCTACAACAGATCTTGAGACTATGAGCCTAATCAAGACTATCCCAACCCTCAAAGATGAGGCTAACATTGTAGAAACAGTATCGTTAGGAACTACTGCAAAGATTGTCGAGTTATTAGAACAGGATCTACTGATGTTCCTACCATTTGATTCTGTAGGCATGGGATATACCCTAGGTGTTGGTTCTCTTCCAGCAGAGGATCTCTGCATGGTAGAAGTAGAAGATGTTAACACAAAAATATCCCAACGTCTATATTCCCAGCTAAATACTAGACTCTCCATTTCGATGGAGCTAGATGTCATTATGGAGCTGGGGCAGGTGTAATCTTTACTTCTCCCGAGGGAAAAATCCTACCATTCGCCTTTAAACTAAATTTTGAATGTACAAACAACGGTGCTGAGTACGAAGCCCTCCTCCTTGGTCTCATCTTAGCTAAGAGGATCGGTGTTAATAACATCAAAGTATTAGGAGACTCACAATTGGTAGCAAACCAAGTCTCTGAGGTATATGAAACCAGAGCTGAGCACTTACAGCTCTACAAAACAACTGTATTGGATTTGAGCAAAGAGTTTGACTTCAAATCAATTGAAGCATTCCCATGAGAAAAAAAATCTTCTCACTGATTCTATAGCAACCTCGGCGTCACGACGCTTCACCCCAAACAGTGAGTTGGAAGATGCTCATTTCATAGTATCCCAAGTCGTATTGAACCATTGGTGAAAAAAAATGTCAAACCCTCTTTTAACAAATAGAGATGAGAACAAATCTACTATCCTAGATCATATTGATAGTGATAGAGCCACTCTGGATTACTTAAACGCCTATGCAACATTACATCTCACCCATCACGTGATAGATTTGTCCTTAATCCCACATTTGTCTTCTTACTTTAGAAATCCCATGATAGAGCTTCCCCCACAAAAGGAGCTCAACATATACACGGTAGAGAACGGAGACGATGTGGAATTACCTCCAGCCCCACCCGAGTTTGAAGAAGGTAATGCTTCTTTAATCGAAGAAACAATTGATATTAACATCAGAACGGAGGATGAACCAAGGATATTGAAATTAGGATCCTCGTTAACTCCATCAGAAGTAGAAATACACACTCGAATCCTCAAGGAACATCAGAAGGCTTTTGCATTTAATTATAAAGAAATGACAGGGGTTGCACCACACATTGCGGTACATAACCTCGTCACTAAATCAGACGCAAAGCCGATTAAACAAAAATTGAGACCAATGAAACCCAAGGTAGCTCTCATGGTGAAAGAAGAAGTAATGAAACTCCTCCAAGTAGGATTCATCAAACTAGTCGATTACTCTCAATGGGTATCTAATATCGTTCCTGTTTTCTAAAAAAGAATGGGAAGATACGCATCTGCATAGACTTCCAGGACATTAACAAAGCTTGTCCTAAGGACGACTTCCCGTTACCATCCATAAACGTCATTGTTGACGCAATGTAACTAGATTTGAGCTTTTGTCTCTCATGGATGGATTCTCAGGATACAATCAAATCAGGATATCCAAACAAGACCAAGCAAAAACCACGTTTATAACTCTTTGGGGAACCTATTGCTATGCTGTTATCCCATATGGTCTCAAGAATGCTAGCGCTACATACCAACGGAGCTATGACGTATATATATTTCATGATCTTATTCATAAAATTGTAGAAACCTACGTAGATGACTTGTTGGCCAAAGCCAGGAGACGTTGTGATCACCCAGAAGTACTCCGCGTCATTCTTTTCACGTCTAATAGAATACGGAGTCACGCTAAATCCAGAAAAATGCGTCTTTGGTGTGACAGGAGGGAAGCTCCTAGGTTACATTATATCATCATGAGGGATCGATGTAGACCCAGCCAAAATCAGGGCTATTCTCAAAATGATCCCACCTTCAGATGAATCTGGAATCAGGTCATTTCTTGGAAAACTCAGTGCAATTCGGAGATTCATCTCGGAGACTTAAGTTTTTCCATTCATCCAATCAACAATCTACTCAAGAAAGATTATAGTATTGATTGGACCGAAGACTGCAACGAAGCTTTCGACACAGTTAAGCAGTTTCCTATTGTCACCACCCACGCTAATGCCACCTAAGCCAGACCGCCCTTTAATCTTATACTCACGAGCTACCAATGTCTCGCTAGCCTGCATGCTAGCCCAAGAAGATGATGACAAACGAGAAAGTGTGATCTATTTTATTAGCCGAACACGTTGCTCGACTATGAAACACATTATACACAAGCAGAACGAGAATGCCTTGCCATAATCTTCGCAACCAAACGCTTAAGGCATTACATGCTAAATCAAGAAACAAGGGTCATTGTAAAAACATACCATTTACGAACTTTCCTCACACAAGGGTCCTTGTCTAAAAAGGCTGGACACTTTATAACCTTAATGGGTGAATTTGAATTAACATTTGTAAATCAGAAATCCATTAAAGGACAAATCATAGCAGATTGGTTAGCTGATAACCCACTAGACAGAGGTGATCTAATAGATCTAGACTTTCCCGATGAATGCATATACTACATCGAAACCAGACCTCCTATCTCTGAGTGTCCTTGGTATACTGATATTATTAATTATATCATGGACCATACGTATCCAAAAGGTGCTACACCACAACGAAGAAGGCGGTTACGCATTATCGTAGCTAAATACGTCATTATAGAGCAGGTGCTCTATCGTAAAGTGTTCGATGGAATGCTTCTAAGATGTGTCGACACAGAAGAATCCAAGAAGATTCTCCATGAATCTCACAGTGGGATATGTGGAGGCCACTTCGGTGGTCATGCCACTACTCACAAAATACACCGGATGGGCTATTTCTGGCCCACTCTAGAACACGACACAATAGAGTTTGTATGAAGGTGTCGTAAGTGCCAAGAATTCTCCCACGAGATTCACATGCCAGCACAAGCTCTACAACCAATCGCTACTCCATGGCCCTTTTCTACATGGGGCCTAGATTTGATAGGGAAATTCTCTCCCTCGTCTACAGATGGCCATAACTTTATAATCACGGCCACCGAGTATTTTACCAAATGGGTAGAGGTTATGCCTCTTACTACTGTACCAGGTTCTGTAATCGCCAAGTTCATTTTGAACCAAATCATTTGTAGGTACGGTGTCCCACAAATCATTATCTCAGATAATGGGACTTCTTTTAAGAATGACGAAGTTCACGAATTGTGTAATAAATTTAAAATAAGCATCATATAGCCTCCCTATATTACCCTCAAGCCAACGGATAGGCTGAAGCGACAAACAAAACATTAAAATCCATTCTTCTTAAAACTGTGAAAGAAAACAAGCGAGATTGGCATTTGAAGTTATATCTGGCCTTGTGGGCCCACCAAACCTCAATAAGAACACCAACAGGAGCAGCTCCTTTTTCATTGGTATTCGGGGCAGAAGTAGTTCTCCCGCTTGAGGTTGAAATACCCAGTCTCCGTATCTCATTACAAGGGATTCTGGATGAAGACACTTACAGAGAAGCACGTCTCTCCCAGCTAGAAAGCCTAGATGAGGCCAGGTTAGATGCTGAACAACGGCATAGAGTCTATGCTGACCGGATGTGCCAGCAGTATGACAAGAAGGTCTATGAATGAGACATATATGAAGGTGATCTAGTTCTAAGGCTAGACAATCGAATCGATAAAAAGATCAGTGAAGGAAGGAAGTTCCGGCCCAAATGGTTGGGCCCATACCAAGTCACGAAAGACTATGGAAATGGTGCATATCTCTTATGTACACTAGAGGGTGAGGAATTTGATGAAACGGTCAATTCCCTACACCTTAAACAATTCTACGCATAAGTGGCCAGCACTATTTATATAAATACATCTACATTGCATCTTCATATAGTTAGGTTCATTTTGTCCGCTTGTTTCGTACAATTTTGTGATCAAGGAACTCATTCTCAAAGCAATTCATTACAAACTTCTGATGGTATTGGCATAAACACTCTAATCATACTTCTTCATTTTATAACGTCATCACCTGTTTCAGAATCATTTCATCGAATAAAGCTAGATATGACAAAGCCTTAATGGTAACCATACCAAGATCTGCATGCTTGTTCTCATCTTTGGTTTCTTCCTAGGATAGGTGTCTTGCCTATGGTCTGTTCTAGAAGCTTCATCATGTCACATCTATCCCCTATGTATATCTCTTTGGAAATAAGAATACACTGACATTTTGCTCAAATAAACAAGTCAAATATAGATCAAACAGAAAATTTTAATTTTACACATTTCCTTGCCCCACCAACCTTTGGTGATGAGCTTGCATCTCTTACTAGTGACGTAGGGTTGGGAAAGGATGGGAATGCCCTTACTCACCTATACCTTGTCCATGGTGCTAATCCCACACTTCTTACTAGTAGCATGGGGCAAGGTGTAGGGAGTCCTCTTAAACAAATAAACATTGAAGGCAGTCAGCAATCAAATTCAAATAAACCTTTTAAATTTTGAGTCAAAAACAAATGAATCAGATGTCCAAAATTCCAAGAGAATTCAAAACCCTGAAACCAAGATTTTGTCTACCATGTGGCCATCTACGGATCTAAGTCTAGATAAACTACAAAGCAAGTTGCATCCCAAACTATGGAGTCACTCGAGTAGAGTAGGCTTGTAGCATCCTAATTTGGTTCCACCAAAGCTTTGTCTATCTCTCATCACTATCATTTCAACACATTTCATAACTTGTGCCCTTTCTAGCTCTCGGTGATGAGCCCTCGCATCTTACTAGTTGTGTGGAGTTAGGAGTGGGGCAAGTTTATCTGCTCATCATACCGGTTTATCATCACATTTTGTCAAAACAAATATGAAGTACCAAAAAATTTCTTATAAGAAGCTAGAGTTCGAAGTCACATTGTGTCTACATTATCATATATTAGCATCATGAAATACAAAAAGAAAGTAAACATTTGTATCATTTGTTCTCCATTGCATACATTTTGAGAAGCATATAAAAACAACATTATAATTTACATGCGTAATCGAATCATAAGAACATTAATACCAAGCATCTGATCCAAGAAAAGAATATATATATATATATATATATATATATATATATATATATATATATAATATATATATATAAACAAACAAGTTTCCTGTACAATGCCATCATGCGCTAAGCATGGTCAAAATGCTCAAAGAGCCCGGGAGATACAAAATACATCATGAAAATAGTCCAAGAGAGCCAAGTGGCTTCTCAACCCCTATGAGATCCCTCTGAGGGTGCACGCCCACGTCTAGGACTCTGGCTACGCCGGCACTTTGAATGCACAGAGGGCTCACGATCCCGAGGAGCAGCTGCGGTCTCACCATGAGAATGACTCCTCATCAGGCGCTCTGTTGTCCTGTACCCTGCCAGCTTGGTACGGAGGGTAGACACCATCCTGGCCACATGCCAGATAGGGGAAAAGATGTCGGTGTGCCTACCAGCTGCTGAAGGCTCCCCTACATCCACGGATAGCTCTGCACGGGTCTTCTCCATAGGAATCATCAGGGTATCGGTGCATACCCGGTGAATCAGGTCTCGCCACTCATCGGCAGTCTCTACAAGCAAAGGTGAAAAGCCAATTAGAAGTGATCAAAAGATAAAAACAAATGTAAACAAAGGGAGAGAGAGAGAAATTAAGGCAATCCTAACTAGAAACAAACATTAAAAAGGAAGGATGATAACTCACTCGGATCGCCGGGCCTCCAAGATGGATCTCTAGGATCAACACCTGCCATAGATGCCGCCACTGACTGGTGTGCTCCTCCTGTGGCTGGGGTAACATATTGTCCTGCTATGGACTCATCCTCCCCACCAAGGCCCTGAGAGAGTGGCTCCTCTGAAACCAGAGTCACCCTCTCCACACTCTGCTCCGCCCTCTCTACCTGTAAAATATCCTGAGTGTCATGCCACTCAGGATCACTGTCCTCCTCTCCACCTGACTCACTAGCCTCAGCCTCGGTCTCCTCCTCCATCTCTCCCCCTGTGAACTCCTTAGACTCAGAGTCTATGTCAATAGGGTCATTGTTGCTATGAGAGGGACTGGTGATAATCTGAAGTAAGGGTGCCTGAGGAGCACCAGCTCTTCCTCAGGCTTGTATTACTCACCTAGCTGCAATGGGGACTCCAGGAGTAACAACTGTCCAACCCCTGGCCTCTAGGACCTCCCCTGGCCTCTCAAACTGATCTATATACTGGCACCACCTGGGGAAGCATACCCACATAAGGCAAGCCAAACTGCTAAGGCACTCGACTGAAGGGATGTATCTCCACCCTCCCCACCCTGTCAACAAGTTACCCTGTGGTGGAGCAGGAAATCAAAGTAAGAGCCTCCTCACCCCATAACCCTACCATGGCCTGATACGGTGTGGCCTCCATGTCATCAGTGGTCAGGGAAGCAACTGGCTAGTGAGGTGCTCTGAGCACCGACATGTCTGTCCATCTAGCTGCCCTCACAGCTCCGGGATCTGCCACCTCTACACCTCTACCATAGGGGATGAAACACTCATAGACCCAGCTCATAACCAAGGTCAGATGGCTCAATGATTGCCCCTGTAAATGGACCACCCTATACAAATCATGGTAGGTAGTCCCAAGTATGTCGGCTCCCCAGGTGTAAATCCGGCCATGTCCCTCAATCTGTGCAATGATGGGGGACCAGCAATAGAGTAGAGTGTCTCCTCCCTTGTCCCCGATCAATCTCGAGGCAAGGATCCCCATAATGGCCTGATGAATCAAGGGGATAGGCAGGCTAGGAATAGATTGGACCCTCACCCCCTTCTTCGAACCAGTGGAGATAACTACATCTCCCATGTATGAGGCCCATTGTGCTATCTGATTCCGTGAACCTGCTCTCTCAAGAGTAAGTCGTCTCCCGATGATCGAGGACCCCCAAGATATGGTAAATGTCCTCCAAAGTAATGGTTCACTCACCTTAGACCCCTGGTAATCGGAAAGTGTTCCGATCAGCATCCCAATATGAAAATAAGTCACAAAGTATGTGACTGGATGGTGCAACATGTGGAACCCATGATATACGCAGTATACCAGCCCTCTGAAGAGTGTCCTGCTCATCCTGAGAAAGGGCATCTAATACTACTGGGAGCCAATCACACTCTCTCTCTCGGCTCCATCGAATATACTCCTCCCTCGCCTACATACACCCAAAAACACACAAAACAGAACAAGTTAGTATCCAAATGACATTAGAAAAATCATGAAAACACATAAGAATGCTAAAAATGTAAAATTAACTTCAAAAAGGTGTTGTTTGTGCATTCTGTGAAGGACCGCTACCCTAAGCAGGGCGGCGGTTCCGTAATCACCGCCTTAAAGGCGGCGGTCTTGTAACCGCCATCCTGAACAGTGGTTGTGGCGGCGGTCGTCGTGTCCCGAAAACCCACACGGGTCATGTGCCCTAAAAAGGCCTAAAAACATGAAAAATGACAATTTTTGACCAAAACAAAGCCTACCCAGTAGGTGCCCCCCCTAGATGAACCTATTAAAACTAACATTTTCAAAAATTATCCCCCCATGACAAAGTTTTCAACATTTTAATATTTTGGGGATAAAAATGGTAAATTGAGAAAAACTAACATGTGATCTCGTGGGTCGGTGTTCCGCTCGTGGAGGCATGATCACGATCTCGTCCCAGACGTTTTGACTATACTCTCGTGAGAAACCGTCACCGTGGGTCCCAGAGCTCAAAATCAACCAAATCAACACGTGCAAATGAATAGGAAAATGGGCCCACTTTTACATATATAACAACCTGACTTGTTTTGAATGCCCCTTTCTGTGGGTTTGGAGCACCGACAGAGGTAAGTTCTTATCCCCGCACAAATGGTATGTCCTCATTTCATGATATTTTAGTATTTATTTTTCAATATTTTTTTGTCTATCTGCACTTGAGTTCTCTTTTCATTTTTAGGTAGCGGGAATTTCAGATGGCGTCATTCTGACACACGGAGACGTATCAGGTATAACTTCTAACTTCCCATTTCGGGACCGCCATACTCGAGACCCACCATTTTATGCCTCTTCATGGCTAAAACACTTCTTGGGGGGGGCAATATGTACGTACCCAAAATTGTAAGGTACTGCACCACCAGAATAACATAACACGTGCCCCAATGATGATACAGGTCTCCTCGCAAGGTGTTCAGGATCCAGAAAAGCTCCCCAAGTATGCGTTAACATCCCACATGCCCCGTTTAGCCCGTGTGTGTTTTGTTGTTCTCTTTTCCCATCTTTTCTTTGTGTTTTGTTCTTCAGTTACGAAACCACCACCCTACCTAGGCGGTGGTCTTCATGACCGCCGCTCAATCAGGGCGGCGGTCCTATAACCACTGCTATGCTCACATGGCAGTCCTTCATGCATTTTCTAGAATGCTCTTTTAACACGACTCACATAAATTTCAACGTTTACCATCTTTTTTCACCACCTTTGGCTTGCATTAATGATTCTGGTTCCCTGGAATAGTGTTTTGGCATTGTTTATGGTTTAAGAGATCAATTTGGTTTTTACCTTTGGGTAATTGGAAATGCTATAAATAGTTGGCGTTGTGCTCAAGAAAATGGCCCCTCAAATTTACCTCTGAATTTCTCATTTCAATAGCTTAGCCTTTCAGTTTTGTTTAGGATTCATAGTTTCATTTCTTAGATGCATAGTTAGCGTTGTTTAGCTATCAGAAAGCCACATATTCTCCTTGTGCAAAGTGTTGTTGTCATTTCATCCAAATCAATTGGAGTAGGATAGTTTCATCTCAATAGGAAGCCATTAAAGTTACAGGTTTTGTTCATCAAACAAGATAGTTTCAGGTGCTAGACGTTTTATGTTGCATGACTCGCAATAAATCCCACTAGGAATTGCATAAGCCAAGCTCTGTACTCTTGCGCTATCCCTCTCCTACTCACATTGTATTCAGTCTGCATCCTAAGCTACCTTTGTTCCAATATCTACTCTTGTTTATGCTAGAATTACACGCTTTTCTAGATCCACGTGAGCACGAAAGAACGAGGAGATCACACTGAGCGGACAAGGTCACACACCATCAGATTCACCATTGTTCTACAGAATCCAGGTTCTAGCTTTCAAAGTTCTAGTTAAAAGCATATCAAATAGAGTAGCTAATCATTTCATTTCAGTTAAATTTTACTTTCGATATTACCAGGGAAGACTGTGGGGATTGATAGTTTCTGAGAAACTATGATTCACTCCTCACTTCTGAGGTAGGATCGAGAGTCTTTCAAATAGAGTAGATCAGTTATCAAATTATTTAGAATAGATCTAAAAACTGCACAGACAAGTAGCTATACTCGGTTGCTTTGTTTGTTTTAATTGTGTTATTAGTTTAGTTGTCAATTTTAGATATATTAGATAATTGCTCTTTAAATTTTGTTCAGTAGCTTATCAATAACTATCAGATTTAGGAATATACATAGACATATCTTACGCAGTTAAATTATTCTGTCATTAGTTAGATTTGTATCATTTCCTTTTGTATGACAATCACGGGACCTAGAGAGCCTAGAGAATACGTATTCGAGCAAATCATGCCTCAACCCAATCTTATTATGGCAATAACTGATATAGATCAGAACCTTAGAATCCAAGTCTTCCGAACAACAGCAGACTTACAACAGATCAGCTCACAGTTAAGCGGGTTAAATATAGAAGACGACCAAGCACACACGTTTTGGTCAAATCATCCAAACTATAGATTACTCTATATAAATATCTGCATGACTGTAGAAGGACTTGAAAGAGAGAAAATGTTTGGTTGTGATCATTTGGTCCCACAGCCAGACACATGAGACACTCTCACAAACATAGATACTAGCTTAAGGATTCAGATTGCAAGATTACCTATAAGATACTACTCAGAAAAGATTGCACAACTGTAAATTCTGAACGTAGAGGCTGAAAAGGCATACGACTATTAGATACTAGGGATTAGGGACTAATTCCACACATGACCATAGCAGGTCCACAACAACCACGAATCTACGGTTGTGACCCACAAATCCCACAACCCAACGAGCCTACAGGTCAATCTAACGTTGACGCTGGCTTATGCACATTAATATTTAGATCCACTCCACTTCCACCTATCATCATCACACAGTTATCCTTGTTAGACGTAGTAGCTAACAAAGCTAAATGATTTCTGGACTAGACCAGAGAATCGACCATAGAATCCGCTATATATCCATCATCCATCATATGACCCTATCTGGAGACATACACAAAACCATCCCAGGTCATTTTCCACGTATCCCACAACCTATAGATCGGATCATGCCATAGCTCGATATTGATTGGAGCCTTCGAGCAGTCATCCTTGCCGACCGATCTATCATGCCAGTTTAGGTTAGGAGGGCCTTCTTTACCTTAGATTCACAGATTCCATTAGTACGTGTCAAAGATATAAGATTACCTAACTAGTTTATCCATACCCGACGCATAATCCATCCCCACTGGCTGTCTCAGCAGGACCTCGAGATGTCGGGTGCGAGGAAGAGTTACTTGTAGATTCCCATGCTTGCTTGTCACTTTTCCATCGTACAGTTTCACACCTATATCTTGTGTTATAGTGTTCTCTCTCTTGTTCATGGTTATTTGAATGTATGTTGTATGGTGATTTTCACATAGTAATGTATGGATGAATGATTTATGGTTTAATAAGAAAATATGAAATTGTTTAAGGTTTTTTAAGGACTGATTCACCCCACCCCTCATTATATTGTGCTTCCAAAAATTAGTATCAGATTAGGTCCTTATGAAGCAAGTTTAGCAACTTGAAGGTGATCCTTTCAAGCACAAGCAATATGTAAGTGTTCAGATGTTGAAGAAAAATTAAGAGGGATTAAATAGCTCAACCAGTGATTAATGCTTACTAAGATCAGATCAAGGACATGGAGATAGAGCATGATTAAGCCATTAAGGGTTTGAAATCTCAAATTGAAATTATTTCAAAATCCCTAAAGGAGAAAGGAGACACTTGTTCTAGGTATAAAGAGAGGTTGAAAGATTTAGAATTATATTTGGAGAGTGCATCTAATAGGTTGAGGATGTATGAAAGACTTGAGAAGATATTTGAAGCTCTTGATGGGATCGTAGAGGGTCAAAGAGCTACAAATGACAAAACATACCTAGGGTTTGAAGGTAAACATGTCAAGAATGATGATGAAGCTGGTCCAAGTTCAAAATCAGATAAGAAGGTGACTAATAAGACTAATTTTAGAAGTTCTAACTCAGTTAGACAACCTAATTCTATGAGGTATGGTTCTTCATTCAATGGATATTGCTTTGTTATTCATATATCTAGAGATTGCAAGAGGATGTCTTCTAGGAATGGTGTAGGGTTTTTCAATGGTGAATGTAATTCATGTTGTGAGTATGGCCATAGAGCCAAGGGTTGTGGATGGAAATTAACTGTGTTTGAACCAAGAAGGAAAAATAACGGTGTTGTATGTTTCAAGTGTCATAAACAAGGGCACATTGCTAGATCTTTTCTTCAAGTTGGAACATCAAGATTTGTTAGTAGGTCTCAAGCATCAAATGGAATATTTTTCAAGAGGATAATCAACCCAATGAGTGAGACCAAGACTATAATTTCTAAACCAAGGGTCAAGAAAGAGGTTGCTCAAATCAAAGAGGTCAATAAAAATTATTCTTAGTCTGAATTGCAGTCCAATCAAATGAGGTTTGTAAAACAAGGGTTCAAATCAGCTAAAGAAGTTATGTTTTCTCTAGTTTAAGAAGAATGCATGTGTCTTAATGATTCAATACATGAGAAGATGAAGAAGCTAGGTTTTTGGTATACCACAATTTTTTTAAGGTATATCAATTGATTCTGCACGTGTCTTTGAGGTCTTGTGTTTATAGATGTCTAAGTTTGTAAGGTCACATTATTCATCTTTATTTTAGAGTTTGTGTGTATTCTCATCATGTGTAAGGTCTATGTGTGTTCCTTGGAGTGATTTTCCATTCCTTTCATGCTCTGACCATAAATATTTAAGGTCTTTAACAATTATTCAAGCTGTGAAGGGTTCCATTGGTCATGACCAGTCAGTGTTATCATCATTTAAGTATTAAATGTTGTCATGATGGCTGCAAGTAAGTTGTGTGTGTGTGTCTTTATATGGCTCTTAGGGTGTCTATACTAATGTATCCAAGTCATGATGATAATTCAATCTATGGTGTGTGGATTGATCAAGGTATAAAGGTTTTGAAGGTTTGTCAAGGTCACTTGAAACATGAGTCCTTTGAATAAGTGCAAGTTATCATGATGATCATAAGTGGGTGTATCCTTGTGTATTCCTCCAATAAAAGTTTATATGGTCTATGATATCTTGATCTAAGAGTCATTGGGTGGAGGAGCGATGGATTCAGTTATCAGGAGATGCCCTAATGGTGGATCCAGTGTAGGAAAAAGCACCGTAAATGGCCATGGTCTTGGTTCAGGCGATGGTGAAGAGGATCCGTGCCATGGTGGTAGTGGATAGGGTAAAGATATGTATGTGGCGGAGAGAGGAAAAGTGAATACCTCTGGAAGAAGTAAGGATCTGATAGGCATTTGTGCCTTTTTATCCATGAGTAAGGAATATTAGATCTCCTACAATGATTTTCTAAAGGTGGAGAGTATCCTAAAATTCAATCAGAAGCCTCAAATATCCAATCCCGAATGTCCTACGGCCAATACTAGCAAGTTATTTCCTATGGATGTGAATGAAATTAATAATTCAGAGCCTTCTTCTAGGAGGGATGCCATCTATGGTAAGAAAGGCAGTGGGACACAGTCATCTGAAGTGTCTTCATATAAATTCACCTATTTCAAAGATCTCATGCATCAAAAAGAGTGCATATCTTCTGCCCCCCAAACATACATTGTCGACCTGGCTGATGAGAAGCCTATGTTAATCCTGCACAAACCTGAGGTAATGGATCATTTTAGGTCCTTGTCTTAGCTTGTATTAATTGGAGGATTCAATGGCTTATGGCTATCTTCTTTTTCCCTTTCTCTTTGGATTACTAAAAATTGGTCTAAAAACTACGAAATCTCCTTCTGCTCCAAGGTTTTCTTTGTGTTTTAATTTAAGGAGGTAGAAGAGTACCAAATTTTTTTATCAGATGGTCTATGGTAATGGGGCAATGCACGAGTAATTCTCATGCCTTGGTTCCTTGAATTCGATTTGAATTCCTTCTCAGTCACAAAAATGCCTACGTGGGTTTGCCTTATAAACCTTCCACTCCAGTTTTGGTATGCTCTTGAGGACATAGGTAATTCTATGGGTAAATTATTAAAGGTGGATAAAACCATGGAGGCGTCAGGCCTTCAAAATTTTTCTAGATTTTGCGTAGATACCGACTTAAGAAAGGAACTTCCTAATAAGATATTGTTGAAATTAGGGAATTTCCAACACATCTAAACCCTAAAATACAAAAATACTATAATATGATACCACACATGTCAATCTCTAGGTCATTTACAGGTGGAATTCCTGTAAGGAAATAAGAACCATTAGAGAAAAAATTCATCGCATAAAGGAAGATGGAAATATCCTTGGATCAGGATTTTAAGGTAGATCAAAAGGTAGATTCTAAAGAGACCTGTCCATCAAGCACAAGGATTGGATCTAGGGGCTTGGGGTTTTTAGACCCTTGCTCAGGATATAAGTTAACATGTTAGTAGTAGGTGGTGTGAAGAGGGTTCATGAATCTGATAAATTAGAAAAATCATATTCAAATTAGGAATAAAATCGTGACCCTTCTAATAACCTCATGATGGTGGTTGCTTCATATTAACATAAGTGGCAAGAGGTCAGAAAGAAAAATGGCAAGAAGGGGAACTACACGAATTTTCTTGACTATTGTAGACACCTAAATTCTGATTTTGTAATCTTACTGCCACAAATCAATTATCATTCTTACCAATTCTATTATAATTAGTGATTTCCTCTAATTAACTAACATTTCTTGCCATTTTGGTTAATTAACAGTGCTTTGTTGATTACCTATCCTCTTTCACATTTAGGATGCCACTTTATGATGAATCGTAAGCCAAAATCCTCTTAAAAACAGACAATTATCATTTATTAGCTAATTAAGCCTATTTTTCCCTTGTTTTGGTCAATATACCCTACTATTGGCTCAAACCCCTCTTCAAACCTTAAAACATCACCCCACTTTCCTCCAAAACATCTCAACAAGATTTAAAATCTTATCCTAGCCTCCCAGTTAACCCTAATCGGTTGATTAAGGCTCCACACATCTTAATCACTTGATAATTCACTAATTTTGATTAGCAAAGGTTAATCATGATTAGAAATTCTAATCTAATTTGGGGTTTTTAGTCTCACATGCACCAAAATACAAGTTTTTCCCAAAAGGAAAACTATAAAAATATTTCACCTATTACCTTAATATGTTACACCATGCTTTGATTTACATCTCATATAATAAATATGATTTATAGCCAAGCTCAATCCTTTCCTAAAAAAACCTTCAATGGGGTTAGTTGATGGATATCCAAAATTACCATGTAGTCATTTGGAGAGGCCATTTCACCTTGTTTGGAGTAGAAACCATACCAAATTGATTTCCCTTTTAGGTCTATTTAGGCCCATGTTAGGTAATTGAACATATTAGTAGCATGTTTAGTTATATTTTGAATTATATTCATGTTAGTTAAGCATTCCTTTAAGCTTTTATCTTAATGTTACATTCCTAGACTTAGAACCTTGACTAGAGGTGGCAATGGTGTTAGCCTTTCTTAGTTAGTCATGTAATTTAATTTGTAAAGTTTAGGGTGCTTTCATATGGCACGCATAGTGGGACCATACCCCATTTGCATTCATTTTAAAGCTTTTAAACTTAGTTTCAAAGTTTTTCATTTCAAGTTTTCTAGCTTAGTTTCAAGTTTCCTAGATTAATTTCATGTTTTCTAGTTTAATTTCAAGCTTTCTAGAGTACTTTCAAAATTTTTAGATTAGTTTCTCAATATTTTTAGATTAATTTCAAAGTTTTAGAGTAATTTAGAAAGTTTTGTAGATCAAGTTTTCAAGCTAGGTAGTTGTTTCAACTAGATTAGTGGTAGAAATTGTGTTTTCGTGTTCTTTGTATGATATAAGGAGGTGAAGCCTTGTCAAAATTCCCTCAAAATACTAAATATTGGAAATTTTTCAAGAAATATTCTCAAAAACTCGTATTTTAAAAGCCTACAGAAAAAATGCACCTATGCGGGAGAAAGTGCACCTGTGTTGGAGAAAGTGTGCAGGTGCTAGATAAAGTGTGGCTGTGCTGAGGAAATTACACCTACGCCTCACTGGATGCACCCATGCATCACTAACTATGTAAAAATTGAAATAAGTTTGCCTATGAACTACTTTGTGCACCTGTGCACTACTAAGTGTGCCCATGCTTTAAAAAGTGCACCCATGCACTAATGTAAAATTTCCTCAAACTTTAAAATTTCAATTTCTATGTTTTTAAGATTGCTGTCATTTTTAAGGGGTTTTTAGTTGCTGTTTTTGTCAATTTATTGATTTTAGAGAAATATTCCTAAAAAAATTGCCTTAGGGTTTGATAAGGGATGTTTGGTTAAATTGGGTTAGGGTTTGATGAGTGATCCTGTTTTCATGCTTTGATTGAATTTGGAATAGAGTTGTGTATGATCTTCTCTTACACCTAGTGTGATCTTGAGAACCAAAAACACCTCTAAAATAATTTTTTCTTCTTGGGAGTAAGTAGGAACAATCATCATTCAGTTTGTGCCTAAGAGAATAAACCTTCATTTTTGGCATGTTCTTGATCTTTTAGTTTAAGAGTTTTTTCACTTGATAAATAATCAAGGCTAAAATTTGTGTATGCTCTTCCCTTGTAACTAGTGTGATCTTGGGAATCAAAAGAAATTTTAGTCTTTCATTATGAAGCACTTGGATTAATTGGGAATAAACCTTATTTTTACAAAGTTTGATGATATTTAGTTGATTTAAAATCTTTTTCATTACTATATTTATATGATATTGTGAATATTGTTGAAATACTAACCATTTATGTGAAGGACCTAAAACACTTGTAAAAAAAAGGACTCTCTTCAAACCAAATTCTAACATTCATGTGTGATTTTAGGTTTCCAAAAGGAGTGTGACAAAAACCACATTAAGTCTCAAAGATAAAAACACACCACAATCATCACATTGTATTTGCATGTTTGAGTTAAGAGCTACGAATTGTTCGATTAACTAGGACATAACCCCTTTGGCATAAGCCTTAAGCTACAACAATGGGGCTGGTACTAGGAACCCTAAAGTATTTCACACAAGAGGGAACCTTGTTAACGATGTTTCACCAATAAGTTTTATGCTTTCTAGGATGAAACAAATAGAAGGTAAAATGGTTAAGGAGGAATACATGTGAGGTGAAGGTGGAAGGTAGAATGCACATGTTGTATAATTTTGATCCAAGTTGATTTGTGAGCTTCCCTTTGGCTAGGAGGAATGACCTGTATAAGAAACAAAACAAGATCACCAAATAGTATTAAATAGCAAGAGTCAGAGGACTGCCTAGTAAGGCTAGATCTGGGAAGCGTGATGTTTCCTAGAATTTTTGTCAATCCTTTGTTTAATACAATTTAATATAAGAAATAACAGTTCTTATTGTAGTGGATAAGATTAGGTATCTCCTATTAACATACAACAAGTGAATTTAACTCAACAGGCAATGGTTAGAATTAAATCTGGGCAATTAATGGGTTGGTTTGGGTCTGTAGGTGTAGCAAAGGCTATAGGTGAGGCTTGGGTGAAATTAGGCAAGGTTTTGAGTTGTTTTAGGGAAGTTGTTAACTCGCTATTGTAGGAAAAATTTCCAGTCTCAGAGATCAGTATCGATTGGTCAACCGGTGTTGGTATAGGAGATAGAATGACACCGGTTGGCTAACCAGTGTCGGTAGGGGCAATTCGGTTCAAATATTAAAATAGGATTTTATACCTCTTTGTGATTGCACAGAGAGTGAAGGTGGTGTTGATAAGGTCATGATATTGTTAAGAAGACTCAGGTATGCTAAAAAGAAGGTTGGAAAGGGTGTAAAGGCTTGGGATAGTTGAATAGTGGGTTGGTGGGAAGAAGGTGATATACGGGTAATGAAAGAATGAATATAGAAAGAAACAAAAGTTCTATACTTGAATAATAAAAAATGATAAAACCACAATACTTATTGGGTATGTTCCAGATCCTATGAGTGGAGGTGGTTGGTGTTACACCCTTAATTATATATCTTACATGGGATGGATAAAACTGGCTTGTGGCTATCATAACTTCTTATCATGATGTATCTCTTTCATATATGATCTATTATCATTGGTTGGTCATCCTTGTTGATGGCCATATTATAGGAATAGTATAAATAGGGGTTATAGGTAGTGGATGATCAGTTTGTTGAGTATTTGAGTCTTATTATATGTTTTGGAGGTTTCCCCCTCGAAGTGGCCAAGCTGTTATAATTTCATATTGAGAGAACTTATCTGCAATATTGTGTTATTTGGTGTTCTATTATTGGTGATAATCATAATTAATCAAGTAATTTCATTACAAGTGGTATCAGAGCTTGATCTCAGCCAGGATGATGTTAAACCCTAATTCTGAAGGCTTGGCTATATCTCAATATTGGTATCAAATTTTTCTATAATTTGTTTTTGTGGTGTGGTGAAATAAGTCAAGTAAGCTTCTCTCCAAATTTCAATCAGTTTTGACTTGTTTTGCAAAAAATATTATGTTTCTATATTTATTCATAATTTGGCTCCCTAGGGCGTAATTTTTGGAAAATTTTCAAATTTCTTATATTTTTGGAAACCCCTCAAAAAATAGCTAGGGTTTCTTTTTTATGAATTCCTATATTCGGCCAAAAAAATTATGAAACCCTAAACCCTAAAATTATGCCCTATTAAGTCTACCCCTAGGCCCAAACCCTTCATCATGGCTGGTAGATCTACATAAGGCCAAGGAAAAGGACAAGAAAATCTAGGAATGACCCCAAATAAGGAAGATATTGCTTCAAAGTCTACTGGTTCACGAGTATCTGAGGTGGTCATCCAAATTTAGGAAAGGGTAAGCAATATGGTGAGTAAGGATGACCTTAATGTTGAGCTTCATCAACTGAAAGGTAGCATTAGGAGTGAGATTCAAAAGGATTTTCATGCAATGCAATAGGATTTATTGCATATTATTTCAAATATAACTTCTAATGCCAGTCATACGGGTTCCACTAGAAATGCTCACACAAATACAAATCACTCCAATCAGGGAGGATCCTTTAATCATTCAAGTGGATCTTCTCACAAATGGAGGGGCATGATTCCAAAAGTTGAAATGCGTAAATTTGATGGAAAGGATCCACTCAATTGGATTACCCAAATGGAAAATTTCTTTAATCTCCATCAGATCCCGGGAGGAAAAAAGGTAACTGTGGCATCCTTATACCTATAACTTGATCAATTTTTTTGGTATCGTTGGTTATGTGCTCAAAGGCAGAAGAATGGCCTAAATGTCACCTAGACAGTTTTCACTGAAGAGCTTCAATTACACTATAGTTCTAGTGTTTCTAAGAATTACTTCAGCCAATTAGCAAATTCATGCCAAACTGGTTCAGTTAAGGAGTATGTCCATTAATTCCAAACTTTGTCCTTGCGTGTGGAGGATATTACAGAAGAGTATTTGATTGACCTATTTCTGGGGGGTCTTAAGGACCACATTGAGCATGAGGTACACATGTTTAACCCACTCAAGGTTGCCGATTCTATTATCATGGCACGTCGAGTAGAGGAAAAATTTCTTTCCAGTAGAAGGCAGTCCTTTTCTAGCATAAAAGATTGTAACACATTGTCTCCTTCTTACCCTTGGCCAATTCAGTTGACACCTCAACAAATTGAAGAAAAAATATCCAAAGGGTTATGCTTTAATTGTGATAGCAAATATGGACCAAATCATAAATGTTCTGAGAAAAAATTGTTCTACATTGAAGGATCTGGTGATGAGGAAGAATATGAGGCAACATCAATAGAGGAAGTGGAAAAATTAGAGGAAGAATATGGAGATCCTCAGCCCACCATTTCATGTCATGCTCTATCAGGTATTAGTACTCCACAAACCCTTTAAGTTGTGGGTTATATTAAGAAGCAGAAGGTAACAGTCTTAATTGATTTAGGGAGCACACATAATTTCATCAATCATAAGTTGGCAGCAAGACTAAATTGTTTCATCTACCCAGCACCTGAATTTCAAGTAATGATTGCAGATGGTGGCACAGTCTAATGTTTAGATAAATGTCATAAAGTCAAAATCATGATGGGTGATTACACATTGGAATCTACGATGTTTTCTATTCCCATGGGAGGATCTGATATTGTCCTAGGTGTTCAGTGGCTCACTACTTTAGCCACCAGAGAGATAAATTTCCAGGAATTGTTCATGCACTTTCATTCTAAGGGTAAAAAAATTGAACTTTGAGGTCTACAAGCTAAAGATCCTCTAGTGGTAAGTTCTCACCAAATGCAAAAGATTCTTAAAAAGGGGTCTGAAGGTTTTGTAGCTCGATTATTCTCTATAGAAGTCCAACTGCAAATGAAGGTATTGCATCCTGATCTTTAAAAGGTTATTAATCAACATGTAGTTGTCTTCAAGGAACCAAGAGGATTGCCACCTGAAAGAGAGCATGATCATGCTATTCAATTGATTCCAAGAAGCCAAACCCCCAACATCAGGCCTTATAGATATCCATATGTGTAAAAGAGTGAGATTGAGAAGATGGTGGAGGAAATGTTGGACATGGGTATTATTTGTCATAGTCAGAGTGCCTATTTTGCTCCTGTGGTGATGGTACGTCTCAAGGATGGAAGATGGTGCATGTGTCTAGATTATATAGAGCTTAACAAGTTCACTATCAAAGATAAGTTTCCTATTCCTATCATTGATGATTTATTAGATGAGTTGCATGGTGCCATTTATTTTACAAAACTAGATCTGTGTTTTGGGTATCACCAAATTAGAGTCGAGAAAGAATATATTCATAAGACATCCTTCAAAACTTATCAAGGCCATTATGAATTCCTAGTGATGCCATTTGGTCTTACCAATGCTCCCTCCACATTCCAAAGCTTGATGAATTCAATATTTAGACCATTCCTAAGAAATTTTGTCTTAGTATTTTTTGATGATATACTCATCTACAAAAAATCATGGGAGAAACACTTACATCACGTCAATATTGTCTTAGAAGTCTTAGAGCAACATCAACTCTATGCCGATCCTTCGAAGTGTTATTTTGGGGTACAGGAAGTGGAATACTTGGGCCATATTGTTTCTCATGAAGGTGTTAAGGTGGACCCTTACAAGATCCAGGCCATGGTGGAATGGGAAACCCCAAGAACCCTAAAATAATTATGAGGTTTCTTAGGTCTCATTGGGTATTATCACAAATTTGTCAAAAAATATGGCACTATAGCAGCACCACTCAAAAAATTATTAAAGGACTCCTTTCAATGGAATGAGGAAGCATCTAGGGCATTTGAAAAATTGAAGGCAGCTATGTGCACCACTCTAGTATTGGCAACCCCAAATTTCTCCAAAACTTTCGTAGTTGAGTGTGATGCTTCAGGAAATGGAATCAGAGAAGTACTAATGTAAGAAGGACACCCCATTGCTTTTGAGAGATGACAACTAAAAGAAAAGAATTTGTTAAAGCCCACTTATGAAAAGGAAATGATGGCAATACTACATGCAGTCAAACAATGGAGACCATACTTGATGGGTAGACATTTTAAGGTAAAAACTGATCATGATAGTTTGAAATATTTCTTAGAGCAACGTCTATCTTTAGAAGAACAACAAAAATGGGTCACTAAGATGTTGGTATATGACTTTGAGATTGTTTACAAGAAAGGAAAGGAAAATTTGGTCACTGATGCCCTGTCTAGGAGGGATGAGTCTACCGAAGCATTGTTATGTGCCATATTTATACTAAATGCAGATTGGGTAGATCAACTACGTGAAGAATGGAAGAAATATGCAACCACACATACTCTCATTCAAAATCTCCAGGTAGATCCATCCATATCAGCTCAATTTATATGGAAGGGGGATATATTTTGGTACAAAGATCAGTTATATGTATGTAAGAACTCTACACTTAAACACCATGTTCTTTCAGAGCTACATTCTTCTCCAATAGGTGGCCATGCTGGGGTCCTAAAAGCATATCATAGAGTTAAGAAGGATTTCTTTTGGGAGGGGTTGAAAGGAGATGTTCAAAAATTTGTGGCAGAATGTTTGGTTTGCCAAAAAAATAAGGACGAGACCATTAAGACACCTGGTCTTCTCCAACCTCTGTCTATTCCTAGTGAGAGATGGGAAGAGGTATCAATGGATTTCATCACAGGATTACCTGAATTAGAAGGGAAAAGTGTCATCATGGTCGTGGGAGACAGACTTACCAAATATGCTCATTTTTTTGCCATGGCTCATCCTTTCACAACTAGTACAGTTGCCATCTCTTTTATGGATACAGTTCAAAAGCTCCATGGCACGCCAAAAATTATAGTAAGTGATCATGATCCAATATTTACAAGTAACTTTTGGAATAATTTTTTCTCTTGTCTAGGTACCCAACTAGCCTAGAGTTCCTCTTATCATCCCCAAATAGATGGGAAAACTGAGGTGGTAAATAAATGTTTAGAGGGATATCTTTAAAGTTTTACTTCAGATAAACAAGAAAATTGGGTGCAATGGTTGCCACTGGTAGAATGGTGGTGTAGTAATTCATTTCATACCTCCTCCAAAATGTCTCCATTTCTGGCACTTTATGGGTACCATCCTCCATCACTCATATCTAGCTTGAAGGTCAAACCAAAGGTGAGAGCAGTCGAAGATCACATTCAGCATCAGCATGAGGTACTCTCTAGTCTTAGAGAAAATTTGGCATGGGCACAAAATCGTATGAAGCAACATGTTGATCAACATAGAAGTGAGTGACACTTTGAAGAGGGAGACTTTGTTTTTGTAAGGTTATAACCATATAAGTAGTTATCCTTAAAACAACAGCAAAAGGATAATAATATTTTTCCTAAATACTATGGTCCTTACCGAGTTTTGCGGAAAATTGGTAGTGTGGCATATAATCTAGAGTTCCCTCTAAGAAGTAGAATACATCCAGTCTTCCATGTTTCTTTCTTAAAGAAAGTTATTGGGATGCACATTTACACCCAATCCATGCTTCCAAAACTGGACGACGAAGGAAGGATCATATTGGAACCTGAAGGCATTCTTCAGACATGCACCAAAATAATGAGGACCAGAGTCATTATTGAGTACCTGATCAACTGGAAGAATTTGAATATTGAGGATGCATCATGGGAAGATGAAGCATTCATGCAACAACATCCAGGGCTTCCCAACATTGGGGACAATGTTGCTTTGAAGGGGGGGGCATGTTACACCCTTAATTATATATCTTACATGGGATGGATATAGCTGACTTGTGGCTATCATAACTTATTATCATGATGTATCTATTTCATATATGATCTATTATCATTTGTTGGTCGGACTTGTTGATGGCCCTATCATAGGAATAGTATAAATAGGGGTTATAGGTAGTGAATGCATTATGTTGATTATTTGAGTCTTATTATATGTTTTAAAGGTTTCCCCCTCGAAGTTGCCAAGCTATTCTACTTTCATATTGAGCGAACTTATCTGCAATATTGTGTTATTTGGTGTTATATTGCTGGTGATAATCATAATTAATCAAGTAATATCATTACACTAGGGCTGATTGGTTGAGGTCTGGGTTGGTTTTGAGTGAGTGGGAAGCTTTCTGTTCTAAGAATATGAAATGACATCGAGACCGATATCGGTCTGATAACTGATGCCGGTATGGGGACTAAACTGGTGGCGGTTAGTGAACTGACGTTGGTAGGGACAATAGGTAATGAACTATTAAAAATGGGTTTTTAGGCTCTCTATGATTGCATAGAAAATGAGGGTAGTGTGGTTTAGGTCATAATATGGTTGAGAGGACTCAAGAACACTAAGAAGGAGGTTTAGAAAGGTGAAAAGGCTTGGGGTGGTTGAATAGTAGGTTGGAGGGGAAGAAGATGTACGGGTAACATAAGAAATAAAATATTGAAAGAAGAAAAGAGATCTACAATAAAGGAAGCACAAGTGATTAAAATCATAGTACTTGGTATTTTTTAGATCCTGTGACTTGATATGGTTGATGGTTGATCATAGAAGAGGTGCTTGAGTCCAATGTCACAGCAGTTCAGCCTGTTTTCTCTCATGCGCATTTCAACACTCTGAAAGGGGAACCAGATGCTTGTCTTGCATTGTAGTTGTGTGTGTTCATCATTTGGATGCAGGAGGGCTTGAAGATTTGCACTCGAATGCAATAAGGCTCTGATAAATGAATAATTAACCTAGGTAAAAGGTTGTAAAATTCTATATAAAGGAACCAATGGTGGTTTAGGTGACCAATGTCGGCCGAGGATAAACCGGCATCGGTTAGGGTGAAATAGTCTTATTTAACAAAAATAGGTATATCTTCCCATATATGGCATGCTTTCCTTGTTGGGTCCACTTAGGGAAGAGTTCATGTGAGAGAATGCAGGAAGATTTTAGAAGAATTCCAGATAGGTTTAGGAAGAATTCTTAATTCGTTAGGTCAAGTAGTGACTCAGCACTAGGAGTGATGACTCAATGTTGAGAGTAATGACTTGGTCACTGTGAGTTAAATGCCCCTAGAATGGGTCTAGGGTGAGGTGTAATGATGAGGTGGGGGTGTGAGGATGCAATTAACTTAATTAAAATAATTAAATTGATTAATAATGTGAGGATGAATAATAATATGGGATGAATGGGTCATGATTAGTTAAATGTGTTATGTTAATTAATTGAAGGGGACCAAGGGGAGTGTGACCCAAATTTGGTGTCTACATTTTCCCCTTTTTATCGCGTAGCTTGTATTGATAAGCAACACTGACACAAAATAGGAATTCACTACTGCCCTAGGTATGAGTGAAGGTTAGGTTGCCCCAAGTATGGGTGAAGGTTAGGTTGCCCCAAGTGTGGGTGGAGGTGATCCCCCTCAAACCAAGAATTGATGAGGTGTTAAACAGAGTCGGTGAGTGGTTTGAAAAATGGGTAAGTGATGAAGATGATGGTAGGTTGGTTGTAGGTAAGGGTGGTTACAGTCGGGTAATAGGTAGTGGTAGTCTAACGCACTCACACGTATAGATTATGATAAGGTACCAGGTTGAAGAGCTTGCAAACACTATGTCATCATAGGTCGATAGGTTTATCCAAACAAGGTTGAAGTGGTTCAGGTATCCAAGGTAGAGAATATGGAATCCTGAAACACCACTTGGCCAGGTGTAGGAATGAGTTACTAGGTTTTATTCCAGGGCACCAAAGGTATGGTCGGGATAAAAAAACATGACTTTAGGAAAGGTAAGGTCACTAGGCAGAACAACACGAGTATCACATTGCAAGGTATAACGAGTACACGAATTTGAGTGTCACAATGAGCAAGGTTGGGTTCGGTGATTTAGGTAAGGCCACGGTAGGGGGGAAAAATCATGCCCCAACTGATTCTGAGGTTGGGTGATAGGTAATAAGGTCATGAGAGTGAGGTTGTAAGGTCAGGGTCAACTTTGGGTTAGGCAGAAAAAGGTTTAAGGGTAGGTAGAGTTGGTGTTATATGGTGCAATGAGGTAAAAAATTCTAACCAACCGTGGTCATGGCCAACCAATGTTGGTCAAGAGAAACCAAGCACGGTGCACTAGGGCACATGACCGATATCAGTTTAGGGAAACTAATGTCGGTCAGGTCATATTTGGAATAAAAAGGTAAAATCTGTGAATTGCTAATTCATTTGTGCTTTACCATTTGTGAAAATGAAAAGCGGAGAGTCATTTTTGTAACATTGACAAGAGTGACCGTGAGTGGGCTAGATTTTAGGTTGATTTAGAGAGAGGTGAGTGGTTGGAGAGGTGTAGAGGTGGGCTTACGAGATATTTTAGCGTGATTCGATTATTGGAGAGCCACGGGTTTGATTCAAACATGGCAACAGCAGCAACAGGTGCTGGAGGACCATCGACTTAGAGACCAGAGATCCCAACGAGGGTCGACGTCGGTGTGTAGAGGTAGGATTCAATCCTTTCTGGTTGTTTTTTATTGAATTTGTTAGGAAAAAATGAAATAAAATGAGGGGGAATTAAAAATTCAAAATGTAGTTAAAAATGGAAGAATTTGGGTATGGGGGGTGCAATGTAGATTAATTAGGGTGTAAAATGGAAATGGGTGGGGTTGGGTGGTTTGTTGTGTAGGTTTTAGGCTTGTTTTTTTATTATTTTTAGAAAATTGGGGGCGTGGGGGTTCAGGCTTTGGAGCCGAACCATAGAGACTGACATCGGTCAGGTCATGGTTGACATCGATTTGACATGTCGGTTCAGTGGTCGATTGATGTCGGTTCAAGGTGACTGGTATATGTGGGAAAATATGTCAACTGACGTTAGTTCAAGGTGACCGGTATCGGTCAATGTGACCGACGCTGGTCACTGTGAAAAGTGACTTAGTCTGAATAGGTTAAGTTGAGAAGGCCAAAATGGGATAAAAAAAAATCAAGGGTAGATTGATAATGAATAAGGGAAACAGAGAGGGATGAGGGAGAGAAGTAGGTGGGTGAGGGTAAATATAGGTAAACATAGGCGGGTAAATAAAGGAAGATTAGGTCACAGTGATGGAATGGGTTATGGGAACTTGGTAAGCTAAATTAGAAGAAATGATAGGCTAGGGAAGTAGTTAGGAAATAGATAGGTGGGGTAATTAGGTTGTAAAGAAATGGGAAAAGTAGTTTAGTCTTTGACATTGTTGAGTGGTATGGATGTAGGCACAACATCAGTTGACGATGCGGGACTGTGTCCCACCATTATTAAGGGAGTGTGTCTCAACATTATTGAGGACGAGCGGACACATATGCGATATGTTAGATTGGTGGGCATTAGGCGCTATAGGTGGATCCAACAGGATCACAGTCTCATGGTCATGCTCATCGATAGATGGGATGCAATGACCAACACCTTTCATCTACCCACTGGCAAGATGACCATCATGTTGGAGGACATATACATGATTCTGTGGTTGTCTATTACTAGTGAGCCAGTATATTCAGTATCAATAGATGGAGCCTTCGAGGTGATGATTGAGGTATTTGGGGAGATGGCAAGTGACCTGACAAAGCATAGCATCAATCTTATTTATGGGGCTTTGTATGTTGCACACCCACAGAGATGTGGTTAGCAGTGCTGATGATGGTGGCAGTGGGGTGTTATGCACTTCCTGATTCAAAGGGTGGTCAGTTTCCTAGAGGGTTGATGGGAGTATTGTGAGATATGATTCGAGGATCGGGTCTACTTTTCATGGGCACCTACATATTTAAGTATAGTTATACAGGGAGTTGTGGGCTTACTAGAGGATGCGACGCTATGGCACAATGTTGTACGTTCCTACTGCACTGCTTGGGGGTATGAGCATATTGTGGTAGTGAGGCCGTGAGGACTACCGGTACTTGATTAGCACCATGGGGAAAAAAGGTGGGTTACAAGATGTGGGTGGTTGTAGGTGGTCATCCTCGAGTGAAGGAGACATCGCATGATGTAATATACTATAGGTGGGAGCTGGAGGGCCTGTATGTGATGGACATAGTCTTACGGACCTATGTCAGTTTTCCATCTTTTAGAGGGATGGATGAGGAACTACATGAGCTACAGTTAGTGCGGTGGATACAAGGCATACATGCCATGAGCACGAGATGATCCCGATCAATAGAGCCTGATGCCAGTTTGGATTACATCAGGATGTGCCACCACCCTTCCCATAGTACCATAGAGATGATGTGGAGATAACTTTATCTCCACCTTGACCCAAAAACCCCATAGGATAGGGGAGGTACTAGTGGATATGAGGTTGGACGATGTAGGGACCAATTTGGCATACAGACAGTGGTGGGAAACGAAGTTACATGCAACACCACCACAACCAGGTTAGTTAGACTTAGCCATAGTGATGGTTTAGAGGGATACCCTATAGGGATAGGTGACCACACTAGGATTTTAGTTGACAGTGACACATGCACAGGTAGTTACTTTGACATGTAAGGTGACTACATTATAGGGTTAGTTGACTACTACCTAGGCTTATGCACATGTATAGGTATAGGCTCCTACAGGGGATGGTGCATAGGTAACAGTGCTACAAGCACATGTGACTGGTTTATAGGGATAGTTGGCAGATGTGCAGGCATAGGTCATGGCCTTACAGGCCCAGGTAGATACACAGGTACCAACACAAGCACCGAGACAGGGTCCCATAGTACAGACAATGACACCAAGACATGGTCCTCTGTTGGTAAGGCAGAGTTCATAGGTGGCAATTAGGCTGATGGCACCACCCCAGACCATATCTATGGTGAGGTTTAGGGATTCCCTGAATGAGGCCCACTATTACCAGGACCATCTAGCCACTGTAGGTATTTATGTTCCCTCATATGCCGAGCATAGGGCCCAACAGGTAGCTAGTGAGAGGACCAGATCTAGGATTCACAACTTAGGTAACACAGGGGGTCATCGGCCCCAGAGACAGGGTTAGGGTGAGGCTACCAGTTCTCATAGACTAGACCCAACTGAGGTCTAGGAGGAGAAGATTGGTGAGAGTGGAGAGGAGGGCCTCATGGGGGGTCGATTGATCATGACGTGATACTTGTATGCTATTTTTTTATTTTGATAGATATACAGGTTGTGTGTCAAATATTTTGTGAGATTATATATGAGATTTTTTAAGACACTTTGATTATTTATCCCTATGTACATATGTATTGATACACAAACATTCATTATCTTTATATAGTTGATATTATTATTGGATTGATGATGTAATCTTTTAATTTCCATTATTGTTATTGCTTATTATGGAAACTAGGTGAGTCAGGCATGGTTGAGTGAGGTGTAGGCATGAGTGAGTTAGGTATAGGAATGATGGAGTCAAGCATAGGAATGGTTGAGTCTAGGTGTAGGCATGGTTGAGTGCGAAACCTTAAAAGTTAGGTGATTTTTGGTCAAATGATGGTGTTAGGGTATTTATGTTACTGATTTTATGGAAATTTCCAAGTTATATGTATGTTCATGTTTAAATTTCTCAAGTAATTAATATGTATGAAAATATGAAATGATTTAAGTAATATGGTTGTGGTGATAAAATAGGTATGTATGTTTTTATGATATATTAATTTCCAATTTATTGTGTAAATGGAAACTAACTAGGGTAGAATGTGAATGTAAAGGGGGAAAATTGGTTAGGGGTAAAAGTGGTCGAGCTAACCTCCAAGGGCCCCATGCCCTCAAAGTGCTACCTACATAACCCTGGCAAAAAGGGGCCTCAGGCCGATGTAGTTCTCCCATAAGCTAGGGAATAATATGATAAGGGAGATGAATGGGTCAGTAGGTTTTAGGCATGATTGAGTCTAGGTCATTTAGGCATGGTTGATTATAGGTTGGATAGGCATGGTTCAATATAGTTTTAATAGGCCTGGTTGAGTCTAGGTCATTTAGACATGGTTGAATTTAGGTTGAAATAGGTGTGGGTGATTTTGGTCGAAGAGGAATTCCCAAAATGTAAGTGTCGAAGGTCTATTCCTATGAAGGAGGATCAATAAGTAAGAAAAGAGGTGAATGGTAAGAGGAGATAAAAATCCACCTAATTGGTAAGAACCATTATGAGTCTATCATATCAAAGATTGGCTTATGAACGTAAGACCCTAAAGGCGTTGCATGATTGACTGTTCTAAGGGTGAAGAAAGTCACATGATCATGAAATGTCACATTTTTGGCATGTCCCTTGAGTAGGTAGAAGATTAGAAAGGAAATACAGTGAGGTGAAATGGGTTGTTTTAGCATAACCTTGGTGTGGAGACAACATGCCTCTTCTGCAAGATACCCAAGACCAAAATAGGAAAGTCCATGACAAAAAAGTTATCTTTTTCTTTTTTTTTGTTTTATAGAATGATCAATGAGGAAAGTCTATGTGGGATGAATAGGATATCTCCTTGAGGTATTTGAGAAGCTGATCGATGCAGGAAGCTTCATAATAATTTTATTTTATTTTTTTCAGAAATAGTCTTCTTTTTGTGATAGATTATGTACAATGGGGTTAGCTTTTTATAGTTGTCCTTCAAGGGATTCTATTTATAGCAGCAAGATGGAAAGATAGATGTCATTTTGAAGGGATTCATCTATTTACAAGAAGTTTGAATCAAGGAGTTTGAATTTTAAAATTATGTATATTACATTTGAATTGTTTTTGTTTTGGACTTTTAGGTCATGGATAAGACTATAGAGAAGTATAGGATTCTTTTTATGAAGACAAAACCATAGCACACAGAGGTTAGCTATGAAAGAGAGGTTTTAAGTGACGAATGACCATGGGATTCCATCCTGAAAAGGATGAAAAGTATCCATGAGAATCATGCCATGAGTAGAGTCGTGGTACTCATATTAAAGATAAGGATGAAAGGTGACGGGTAATCACATGATTCTTGTTTAGTCATTGATCCTTAAAATAGGTAAGTGGAAGGTGAATGTTTCTCAAGGGATGAGTGTTTAATAGACAGAAGGTGATATAGGACTTGATTCAATAATAGAATGGTCAAAGATGCAAGGCATTGAGGGGCTCAGGTTCGGGTTTACCTTTGAGTGAAGATAAATGATAAGCACCTGATCCATAGGCATGAGTAACGATATAGGGTCCAAGCCAATTAGGAGTGAACTTTCCTCATTTACTTTTCTTTGACTTTTGTTACATGTTGATTTTCCTTTAGGATGAGGTCACCAACATTAAAGGTTCATTCTTGGACACATTTATCATAGGCACGTTTGATACGTTTTTGGTAGATTTAGAGGTGATCAAGAGCATTTAGATGATGTTCATCTAATAACTCAAGTTGTGCCAAATGGTCCTAGCAAAAATCATCATCATTGAGCATATCTTTGAGTGAGATACTGAAGAGATGGAATTTGGACTTCAAGAGGCAAGACAACCTTTATACCGTAGACCAAAGAGAAAGGTGTGGCAGCAGTTGAGGTGTGAATACTAGTTCGATAAGCCCATAAGGCAAAAGGAATGTGTGTGTGCCAATCCTTACTAGTATCATTAACCACTTTCATAAGAATTTTATTTAGAGTTTTGTTAGTTGATTTAGCTTGGCCATTTGTTTGAGGATAATAAGGTAAAGAGAAATTGAGTTGAATGCCGAAGGCATCACAAAGTTTCCGTAGGCTTTTGTTTTTGAATTATTTTCTGGTATTAGTGATGAGGCAGTGAGGAAAACCAAAGCGACAAATGATGTGATGGTTGATGAATTCACAATTTTCTCATCCAATTTTTTAGAAATATAGAGGTATGACTTCCACCCATTTAGTGTAATATTGGTAGCCGTAATAATCCATTGCTGAATTGGGAAGAATGAGAGTTGATCTCTCTGTAAATCCAAACCCCATTGAGGGAAATTGGTTCCTCTTCCTAAACTACCTGCCACGAGGTATTCTAGTACAGGTAAGGATAATATGGTCTAATCTAATCTAACTATCCAAGGAGACAGGTAGATGAATATTAAACATGTTGTTGACACTTCACTACAACGCTTGACATAGTCACAAAAATGACTGTTTAGGGTCTAGCCAGTAATACCAAGGAGAAGTGATGCTTGCTGGAGAGGCTGGACAACTGCCACTGAAAAAGATGATTCACACCAAAAAAATTCAAATCATGAACTTCCTTGATGGTGTATGGAATTTCAGAACTTGTAAGGCATCATGCAGAGGATACCGTGCAAAAGCCAGTTTAAGAGAATACCACCCAATGACATAGCGAGATGGACACTTTTGACAAAACACATTTTTATTGCTTCAGTAAGATTTGGAGGTAGAATTGATTTAAGGGAAAGGTAGTCAAAAAACCCCATTCTATAGAAGTGACAAGGAGTTTGGAAAGATGGTTCAACCTTTTTCATTATAGGGGCAGTTTCAACCCTGAGGAAGAAAAGTTAAGGCTCATGGGTCTCAGAGGAAATGGTAGAATAATAAGGTGACTTTACAATCATGTCCCCGAGCCTTCCTTTTGATAGACTTAGTACAAAGGGTAGAAAGGGATTAGAGAAGTAGGAAAACAAGTTATGGTGTCAACCACCAAATTTAATTCCTTCCACAAAGGGTCCCCAAATTGTGAAGTTGCATAATTTTCAAAGGTCAGCAAAATCGAAGAAGGATCATGAAGTGGCATAGGTTAGATCAAATAATGGTGATATGGTACGTTGAGGCAAGAAGATAACTTGGTTCACAACCAGTTGAGAAGGCCTAAAGATTATTCTCCATTTTTAACTATCTTGTAAGAAAATGATTTTTTAGACGGTTTCATCCCGGAGAGGACATCGATACGCTTCCAATGGTGTAAGTATTTGTAATTATTTAAAATCTATTTGAGTTGAAAGATATGCCCCTTACAAAGTTTAGTGTCTCAGACTAATCAAGATGGGCGGGAATAATAGTTTGAAAAGTAGTTTGCCTCACGCTATTTTAATATGGAACACATGAAGGGAAAGTGAGAGATCATTAGGGAGGGTGCAATGGAATTTGTTCCAGTTTTTTCAAGGGTTGCATCAATGGTGATAGGTCCTTGGATTCTGGACAAGTGGTTCCTCCGCTGATTTGTTCTCAATTCCTAGGTTTTTTTGGCATAAGTCTTTTGCATGGATGTCATATTCTAGATATAGGACATGCAAGATAGTTTGATGCCTTGCATGTGCAACCCTCTCTTAATTTGACCTAGTTGGATAGGATGCACCATTTGGACACTTACACTCTATTGGCCTGCGTATATGCATTGACTATTCAATGACTTTGGTCCCCTTTGAGGGACTAGCGTAATGGAGGCTCTCAAGCGTGCTGATGATCTGAAAGTACCCCGATATGGGTGAGATTTTCCTTTGCAAGGAGCATTGAGTTGATCCAAACTTAGAAGCCTCTGCAGGTCTTTGGAATTTTGATAACGAACCTGGAAATTATTCTTCATCAATGCAAGGCTATGTGGTGAGCTCACAATCATGTATTTTGGGGGTACCTTTGGAATAACTCTTGGAGATGTGCCAAGTTGACACTTGGCGACCTCCGCTTGTATTTTATACTTAGCCAAATTTTAGACCCGCCCTGTCCGCATTTTGATTTTGTTGACCATTTGACCCTGTCTCTAAACTTTTCAGACTCGGCCTAGGACATCCTTCTCGATAGCATCAGTTTAAGCCTCCTTTTTGGAATTCAAAATTGGTGAGAAGTATTCAATTAGGACACGTGGCTAAATGTCTCTGCTGTGTCCTCCATACTTCATGTCGATTCTTGGACCCTTTCTGAAATTGCCCGTAAGTGTCAAAAACTCAAAATCTTCAACAAGTTTTTGTATAAATGAAAGTTCAGTTCAGAGCCCAGGTCTAGGTAACTAGGTCTCATGGGAAAGGCTGACCCTTCTTTTCTACTCTGTTATTCCATTATTGAGTCTAAATTGAAAGTAATGTATTAACAGTGGATTTAGGACAAAAAAGTGCTTTAACATAGCCGTTTCTTCTCATTCTTCCTGTGCAGGGTTGGCTTTGACTTCTTTTGGTCTCTGGTTTCTTTTTCCTTATTTTGAAATGCGATCTTGTAGGTCTGAAATGTTTTCTCGTCATATTTTCTCTGTGTGGGGCTTATTTTGACCAAATTTTCTGGGGGCAAATTTGGGATAACAGGTTGATGAATTCACATATTTTAGACTCAGCAATTTTACATAAAATTGTACAATTTTGATGGTGAAAAATGACATCCACCAATTTAGTGTAATTTTCATGTAGTGGAAATAATCCATTGACGATATTGGGAAAAATATGGGTTGATCTCTCTGACAAGATCCAAATCCCATTGAGAGAAATGCCAAAGGTCTCGTGTAACCTGTAAGACATGGCTAGGGGTGTGATGAAGATTAGCATGTTGCTGAGACTTCACACAATGCTTGACATAATCACAAAAATCATGGTTTAAGGTTGGACAATAATAGCTCAGGAAAAGGATACGCTTAACAATAGCTAAGCCACTGAAGTGACCCCCCAAAAATCCTGTTGTGAACTTCCTTGATGGTGTATTGAATTTTAGAACTTGTAAGGCATCGTAAGAGGGTACCGTCAAAGCTGCTTTTATAGAGAAGACCACCCATGATGACATAGTGAGAGAAACTTTTGAAAAAGGATCATTGTCCATTATGAGTAAGATCTGGAGATCGAATTGAAAGGGAAAGGTAGTCAGCAAACTGCTTATACCAAAGGTCACATGAGTCAATTTCAATGTTTCCTATAAGGTTGATTTCTCATATTAGATAAGAAGGTGATTGCAACCTTTGTACTGTGACAAAGATTTTCGATTCAGAGGGTGAAGCGGGGATTTAAGATGCAAGATAGGCCATGGTGTCTGCAAATTTATTAGTGGAATGTGGGGTGGTTGAATTTCATAATGGTCAAAGGTAGTCAAAAGCATGTCAACATGATGCTTACACTTTTGAATTATCTCGTTACAGCAATGGTATATACCATTAACTTGGTTCACAACTAGTTGAGAGTCACCAAAGATATTAATTTATTTAACATCTAAGGCTATGGTGGTTTGAAGCCCTAACATGAGTGCTTCATATTCGAATATATTGTTATTACAATCAAAATCTAGTTTGAAAGATAATGGAATATGATCATTGTCAAGAGGAATGAGGATAACTGTGCTACCTCCCCCATGTTGAAATTTGGAACCATCAAAGAATAAGGCCATCTGGTAAATAGTATCATCCAAGGAGAGGGTAGCGATGGATTCATCATTGGAAATCAAAGTTAGAAGATTGGTTTCTGGAGAGAGGTGCGTCACTGCAAGTTGTTCAACAATGGTTTGTCCTTTGACATTATTTTTGATGGATGAATTCGAGATCTAGGTCTGTAAGAAGCATGAGCCAACGTGCAACACATTGATGTTGGTAGGGCTTAGCGTACATGTAATGTAAGGGGTCAGTATTGGAGATAAACAAAGGTTTTTGTGGTTGAGTAGGTAATGGAGAAGTTTAGTGGTGAAAAAAACTAAGCTAAGAGCAGAGTTTTTTGGCATGAGTATATCTAGTTTTGTAGTCTAAAAGCGTATGGATTATATAATAAACCACTTTCTCCTTGTGTTGCTCATCATGATGAGTGAGCATGGCACCCAGGGAATGATCAGTAGCAGAAATGTAAAGGTAAAATGGTTGGTCATCCTTAGGGGGAATGAGCACATGTGGTTGGAGGAGGTATTGTTTTAAGGCATCGAAGGATTTGTGGCATTCATCATCCCATTTGAAGAAGACATCCTTTTTGAGAAGATGATGAAATGGATGGCAGTGGTCGAAAAGTTGAGAAATAAAGTGACGAATAGATTGTAACTTGCCTTGCAAACTATGAAGTTGATGAAGGTTAGTAGGTGGAGGAATCTCAAGAATAGCCTTGATTTTAGTGGGATCAACTTCAATGCCATGCAAAGAAATGATAAAACCAAGGAGCTTTCCAAAGAGAACAGCAAAGACACACTTCTTAGGTTGAAGGGAAACACATTATTTGATGAGATGGTCAAAGACAACTTTAAGGATGGCAAGGTGCTCAGCCTGATGTTTAGATTTGGCAAGAATATTGTCAACATAATCTTCCAATATGCTATGCATGATGTCATGAAAGATATAAGTCATAGCCTGTTGATATGTAGCACCAACATTTTTAAGGCCAAAGGGCATGACACAATAGCAAAAGGTCCCCCAAGGAGTGATGAAGGCAGTTTTGTGTTGATCTTCAGGGGTGAGTAATATTTGGTTATAACCCGAGAAACCATCCATGAGTGATAGCATCTCATGGCCGGTAGTGAGATCAACTAGTTGGTCAATACTAGGTAGAGGAAAGTCATCTTTGGGGCAAGCTAAGTTAAGGTTCATGGAAATCCCTGAAAATGTGGAGTCCCCCTATCACTTTTGTGATAGGAACGATGTTAGAGATCCATTGGGGATAATCAATGGGTAGGATGAAGGAAACCGAAATAAGTTGCTAGAGTTATTATTTGACAAGAAGGGAAATGCGAGGATGCATTTTTTGCAACTTTTGTTTCATCTGTTTGGCATCGAGAATGGTTACGATATTGTGGACCACAATGTTTGGGTCAATACCGGGCATATCAGCATAGGACCAAGAAAAATCATTGCTATGATCCTAGAGGAAAGAAGTGAAAGCTTCTTGTTCAACAACATCTAAAGATTGGCCTATTTTTAGAATGTGTGGGTCATCCTGAGTGTGAATATTGATTTTGATGGTCGATTCATTCAACATGGTTTGTGTCTCAAAAGGTAATGACTGGTGAATATAAGAATCTTCTGCACCAAGGTAGGTGAGAATAGAACTCATCGTCCTGACATTGAACGACGTTAATAGAAGGTGTATCATCATCGATCATGTCAGGATATAGGAAGGGAAGAGAAGAGGGAGCCTCACCATCACACTAATAAGTCAGAGGTCCCAGGGAAATGGTGTTCATGAAAAAAAAGTTAGGAGGAATGGATTCTGGATCCATAGACTCTGTAGGTGAAGGTGGTGAAGTTGGTGAATGGGGTGGGGAATGTTTATCATCCTCAATGAGTTTGACTTGGGCCTTCTTAGAAGGTGGTTCAGAAAATCCAATACCACTGTGGTCTTTATGCTTACGAGTGGTGCAAGGAATGATAGTATGACAACCTTGTTCATAGAAACCAAATCCAAAGCCCTTCCAAGCACAATGATGGAGGAAGGTGTGGGCGAAGCGGCGGTTGGTGAGAGATTGAAGGTCAGAGGAAAATGGTTGAGTTTGGGAAGGTGGCTCGGGCGAGTAGGTAGAAGCATCAAGTCCCCCATATGTTAAGTTGGTGTGAAGGTGGGGAGGACCATAGGGGAAAACCTCACCTATGTGGTGATCATAGTGGGGATGTTGGTGAAGGTTACCATACTCTTGAGGAGTAAGGAATGTGTTAATGTTATAAAGGTGGTACTCCCCCAGAGTGAGGTGTTGAAAAACACCTTCTAAGGGATCAGTAGTTGATATGTGGGTAGCAGGAATGGATGAATCACTGGGTAGCTGGGAAGAAGAAGCATTGGATGTTTGAGAAGTAGATGGGTTAGTTGATGGGTCAGCTACATAAACTACGGGAGCAGTGGGAATAGAGGAGTTAGTTGTGGAAGATGTAGCGGTAGAAGTGGTGGATGAGGCAGTGGCTGAAGAAGAAGTGGTAGCAGTGGTAGATGCCTTAACTGGTATAAGGACATCATTGGGTCGATACAACATGTTACAGGTCTTGAAAGGTGAAGGGTCAGCTGGAATGGTATAGTTGTGCCCTTCATGTTCGAATTTTAAACAATGGTGTAAGGTTGAAGGAACACAACCCATGGCATGAATCCAAGGTTGGCCAAGTAGCATGTTGTACTGGAATTCCCCCTCTAAGACATAGAATAATTTAGGAATGACACGGGGGCCTACACGAATGTGGAGAATGATGGTGCCTGAGGGTGGAAGTCATGGCATCGTTAAATGAACGCAACATAACTAGGTTATTATGCATGTAATTGGCAGGGATGCACATTTGGTTGTATGCATGGGAGGAAATGATGTTAATACTAGCACTGCCATCGATCATAACGCATTGAATGCATATATTATCAACGTAGATGGAAATAAATAGGGTGGGGTCAGGATCATCCAATTAGAGAGGTACAATCTTGTCGTCAGAGAAACTGAGAGTAACTACTTGATGAGTGGTAGTGGGAGCAGAGGAAGGGGGTGAAGTGGTGAGAGAGGCCACATGTTGAGGAGTGATAATGGATGTAACAGGCATAGGGTCATTAGGTAGAACCTCAATATATTGTAGGACCTCAATGAGGGCCTCATGATGAGACTCAAGAGGTTTGGAAAGGTCATACAAAGACATTTTGAGAGGAGACTGGTGCAATTGTTTAAGCATTGTATGATGGGAAACCCCATCAGAAATAAGGTATTTGGGTCACATGAATGGTGATTTTGGGTGCAGGTGCATATGGAATATTGGGTAAAAGAGTAGCGCATGAGCTGGTTGTTTTCTCCTTTCCTTTTTCCTTCTGGGGTCGAGTGGAAATTTGAACCATATTGATCTATGGTAAAGGAGAAAGTGAGTCATTATATGTGTAGCGAAAAGACAGGAAAAAATATGGTGAGGGCATATACTGGTTTTGTGAAAACAATGCAGCACATTGGATTTTGGTGGGAGGTTTGTCTAGCTCTCTTATGCAAACCATATTGATCTCAAATGTTTGAGTGGGATAAAAGGGTTATGGAGGTGGAGATGAAGGTTGTTTAATAGGTAAGGGACAAGGATGTGTGGTGATAGGTGAAGGTGGAATAGGGTCCTCATCTAAAAGATCATCATCGTCAAAGTTTTCTTCGAGAGGACATAGTTGGAGAAGAATAGTCTTAAGAGCCTTACAATTTTCCACATCATGCCCTGACACACAATGGTAAGCAAAAATTTTGGTATCATCAAACCCTTATGGTTTAGGTTTGAGTGGGTTGTAAGGTCTAAGTGGTGGAAATGTGATGACATAGGTTTCTAAAAGGTTAGCTAAGATGTTGGCATAAGACCCTGCCAATGGATCACAATGTGAAGTAAGTGTGGGTCTAGATGGAAGTGTGGGTGACTTTGGTGGGAGAGGCGTCACTGGAGGTGGAATCGGAGGATGAGTAAGTTTGACCACCTGTTTGATAGATAGTATGGTTTTAGGTTTGGATTGCACCTTCTTGGGTAAAGATGTAGTAGGTGAACTATTTGTTGAAGGTGGTGTAGGTTTAACTACCTCTTTGGAGGGTAGTGGGTTCTTGGGCTTTGGTTGCACCTTCTTGGGTAAAGGTGAAGAAGAAGTGCATGATGTAGAAGGGAAGGAAGATGGTGGAAGGGGATGAGTTAGCCAAGGCGATAATGGAGGTGCGGTGAAGGTTGTAGTAAGAGGAAATGTGGAAGGTACTAGTTGAAGAGAAGGGAATAGCATAGGTAATTATTAGGATACTGGAAGTGGTGTAGGTATAGGAGGTAGAAAGGATGTAGGTGACGGTGAAGGTAAGATGTGTAGGTAATTTGGGTGCAACAAAGGATCATGACGAGGTAGGTTGTTGTGCTTTTGGTTTACTCTAGGTAGGAGGTTGTTTGGCCAAGGTTGATGGGTGGGGACCTAGGGTAGATGGAAGTGGTAAAGGTGATAAAGGGGTAGGTGAAAATCCAGTGTATGTGACCAAAGGGGTTGGGCCTTCCTCTTAGGTGGGGGAACAGTTTTTGATGGCTTGTGAGGATGTGGCTAAATCTAGTTTGACAGGAGGATGGACTAGGCTTGATGTTGGCATGACTCCTAATGTGGTAATGGGTATGGACATGGAGGAAGATATAGGTGCAAGTAAGGTTATAGGCATAGGAAAAATTTCATTTTATGGTAATGGTTTAGGTGTGGGAGAGGGTGATGAATAATGGGTCGCTACTACTGGCATGGGAATGGTGGGTTTGGTTTTTTGAAACACCTTTGGATAGATCATGGAAGTGTTAGTAGACAACATCTGTATTTGAGTTGAGAGAGGAAGTCAAAGATGTCCCCACAACATGGAATTGTCAACATAATCCAAGTGATTGGAAAAATGTGAGAATGTCACCGATGTAGGAGGGGATGATGTTGATTTAGTAGTAATCCCTATAAAGCATGTCTATGAGACATGGAAATGGTTGGCTTCAGACTCTATGGGTAGAAGATATGAGAGCATATCAACAAGATCCTTGAAATCCAATGGAAAATTTTCACCAATAGGAAGGGATGTTGCTAATAGATCTCCTGGGGGTAGGAGAGATGGAAAGTTGGATTAAGTAAGCTCATCTTTTGGCAAAGAAGAAGGTAAGCATGACTATCCTGTGGGTAGAAGAGTAAGTACTACGGGTTGTTCGTCAGGTTGAGAGGTGAGTGGGGAAACAACATCGACAGATGTGGTGGACTCCTCCGTAGGTGAAGGAGAAGATAAGGGAGACTCCTCTATGGGTGAAGGAGAAGATGAAATAGATCCCTTTGTGGATGAAGGAGCTCATGCAAGAATCTCCTCGATAAATGGAGTAAGAGGAAATTGAGCAGGAAGAGCTGGTATGATGTCGAAAACCGCATGAACCTCATGAACATTACTATCATTGGTCGAGGTTTCACTAGTTTGGTTAAACGATGGGGTGTTATTTGGGAATGGATTCTTGAAGATGTGAAGGTTCTGATTAGCTAGTGCATTAGGATTATCCAAGATGAGATCTCCATTATCTAACATTTCTTGGATGATATTTTTGAAAGTTATACAATTACAATCACTAAGACCTCTAATGTGATGATAGTAGCAGTAATCATTTTCTTTGTACCATGCAGGCACAGGATGAGAGGGGTAAAAACCAGTATGTGATTTGACTTGTGGAAAAGTGAATGCTCCAGATTTTAGAAGTCTTTCTAAAACTAAAGAGTAGGCTTCTCCTATGGGAGTATATTTTCGTTGCTCCTGTTTGAACTAAAAAATCCTGAATAGGAGAAAGATTGGAAGAAGGTTTTGATCGGTTGGATGGATGAGATGGGTCGGCTTTCAAAACTACTACGTTGGCAGATCCTTTTTCTTTAGAATAATTATTTTGTGGTTTGGAAGAAGAAGAGGTATCATTTTATTTAAACGTAATGTTCTTGTTACATAATTGTATCTTCTTCTCTTCAATGGCATGAATTTCAATTTTCCAGGCCACCGTGAATGCCTTGTCAAATGTGTAGAAGGTTTGATCTTAGAGAGTTGGTGAGATGTGTCTAGCAAAAGCTCTTGTGAATAAATCTATTAACTCAGTTTGAGATAGTTGGAATGTGAGCTGGTTTATCAAGGTCTGCCAACGAGTGAAACAATCTGCGATAGATTCATCTTCATATTGACATGTCGCGTACAAGTCGGTCATGGTGACCTTCTTGACAATGTTGATAGAAACGTGGTCTAGAAAATCCTAAGCTACTTGATTAAATGAAAAGATGGAATGCCAAAATGTTTCACAGAAGGAAAGAAGTGAAAGATTCTTGTTCAACAACATCTAAAGATTGGCCTATTTTTAGAATGTGCAAGACACCCTAAACACTAAAAATTTAAAATTTAGAACTAGTAAATGCATCTACACCTTATGTTAACAATTGAATATGTAAAATGAACCTAATTTAAGGGGCACATGAGTAACCTAAACCCCAAATTGATAATTTGATATAGTCATTTAAAAAAACCTTTAATATAGTATGAATTTCTTAATATACCAATTTTCTTTCGAGCATGTAAAATTGAATTATGTCACATATGGAAAGTATTTAGACTTTTTTATTCTTAAGTGCCTAATTTTTTCATGTGATGTGACTTGATGTTAGTCTATGACTAATTATACTGGATATTTTTAAAATCAAATTTTAGGTGTATAAGTGACATGTAATCAAGCTAATTAAATTAATTTATCCAATAAAAGGTTTTTATCATCCAATACTTGTCATATTACTCTAAAAATATGACTATGATTTATAAACAACTTAGCAGTTTTACCCAAACCTCGCGCTTGAAAAAAAATCATCCAAAAAGAACCTAGAATCATGTTATGTTTCAACATTGTAATCATTTTGTCCAAGTCTGATGTCTTGAAAACTTTCCATAGATATGTGTCTTAATTTCCACGTGTCTTAATCTATAATTATTACTCACTCATTTCTTTATCTTGTGCACATGGGAGATCATAGTCTTTTCTTTTATTTTCAATTCATGGAGAGTGGGTTAATAAATTGAAGGTGGTGTCATGCATTAATGTAGCTTCCCACACATGTAAAATCACATCGCGTTTGAAACAATATTTGAGGGGGAGGACATGGATGTAAATTTTGGCTCAAATATGAATGTTTTATCATGAAAAATCGAATCCTAAATTCACACACATTATTTCTAAAAAATTATGACCAACATCAATTGTAATTTTCTATGTTTATCATAGTTCATAGGAATTTGAATTAAATGCATAAATGTTTTTATCTTTGAGTTGTGGTGAATCATCATTAAGTTCGCTAACAACATCAATCATAGATTCATGGAAAATTATATAAATAAGGATATATTTTGTCAATGTTACAAGTTGTAACTTTGTGAATTTTTTTTCTCACTTTATTCTCTAATATGGTATTCCAGAAATTTCTGAGCTTTTTTGTTTTTGATCACTCAAATTATATGTATTCTAGATTTTCTTTGTGAGCATTTTTTTGTTTTTGATCACTCACTATGGTCAAAATCCCACTAAGTTTGTTGCACAAGATTTTCTATGCTAGTGAGTTTGAATTACAATTGGTTAATCATGTTCTAGATTTCCTAATCATAAGGAGTCAATTGAGGAATTATCAGCTATTGAGAATTATTTCACCAATAAGTTTTAAAACTTTCTTGAAAAAAATACAGATCTAAGGTAAAATGGTTAAGGAGGAATATGTCTAAGGTGAAGGAGGAAGGTAGAATGCATGCATTGTAGACTTTTGATCCAAGATGATTGTGTGAGCTTCCATTTGGCTAGGAGGAATGACCTGTATAAGAAACACAACAAGACCACCAAATAGTATTAAATAGCAAGAGTCAGAGGACTTCCTAGCAAGGATAGATCCGGGAAGTTTGATGCTTCCTCGAATGGTTGTGAGTCCTCTATTTAATACAATTTAATATAATAAATAACAGTTTCTATTGTAGTTGATAAGATTTAGGTATCTCCTATTAACATAGAAGAAGTATCTCATTAACAACTCAATTTAAGACAACAATGGTTAGAATTAAATTGGTATGATTAATGGGTTGGTTTGGGTCTGCAGGTGTATCAGAGGGTATAGGCGAGGTCTGGGTGAAATTAGGCCAGGTTTTTAGTTGTTTTAGGGAAGTTGTTAACTCGTTGTTATAGGAAAAACAACCAGTCTCATAGACGGTATCGGTTAGTCAACCAATGTTGGTATAGGAGATAGATCGATGTCGGTTGGCTAAATGGCATCAGTTGGGGCAATTTGTTTTAAATATTAAAAATGGGAGTTTTGATCTCTCTGTGATTACACAATGAGTGAATGTGGTGTTTATAAGGTTGTGATATTGTTAAGAAGACTCAGGTATGCTTAAAATGAGGTTGGAAAGGGTGTAAAGGCTTGGGATGGTTGAATAGTGGGTTGGTGGGAAGAAGGTGATATGCGGGAGAATGAAAGAATGAAATATAGAAAGAAATGAAAGATATATACTTGAATAAAGTAAATATTATAAAATGATAATACTTACTGGGTATGTTACAGATCCTGTGAGTGGAGGTGGTTAGTGGTTGATTAAAGAAGATATGCCTAGGTCATGTGCCATGACAGTACAACCTATGTGCTCCCATGATTATTTCCACAATCTGAAAGTAGAACCCGCTGCTTGTCTTGCAATGTGGTTGTGTTTTTTTGTAGTCTGGATGTAGGAGGGCTTGAAGATTCGTTCTTGAATGCAATCAGGATCTAATAACTGAATGAAAAACCTAGACAAGGGGTTGTAAAATTCTATGTAAAGGAACTGATGGTTGTTTAGGTGATTGACGTCAGCTGAGGATAAATTGACATTGGTTAGGGTGAAATAGTCCTATTTACCAAAAATAGGTAGATCTTCCTAGATTTTGCGTGCTTTCCTTGGTAGGTCCTCTTAGGGAAATAGAGTTCACGTGAGAGAAGGAAGAAAGATCTTAGAAGAAGTCCAGTTAGGTTTAGGAAGAAGTCTTAGTTAGTTAGGTCAAGTAGTGACTCAACACTGGGAGTGATGACCTGGTCACTATGAGTTAAATGCATCTGGAAATGGTCTAGGGTGAGGTGTCATGATGAGGTGGAGTTGTGAGGATTAAATTAACTTACCTAAAATAATTAAGTTAATTGATGACGTGAGGATGAATATTAATATGGGATAAAGGGTTCATGGTTAGTTAAATGTGCTACGTTAATTAATTGAAGGGTATTTTTTGAACAAGGGAAAGAATCTCTTAAAGTTGAAACTACGTGACATTTCATCACGAAATCTATTTAGTGTTACTTTGACCTAGTTTTTCACTTTTCTTAAGACAAGGTGAAACTCTGCCAAAGTTGCACCAAGTATTTTTCAACACCACTTGGTTTACACCTTTGTTTTATTGTTTCCCATTTTGGGACAGAAGTAAATAACATATATGGATACTGCTTGATCATATTAAGTGTGCCTCCACTTTTGTATTCTACTTGCGTGAATATGTTGCATTGTTGGAATGCAAGTATTAAAAGTGTGCATGGTACGTACCCGCGATCTAGTATGCCCTCATTGTCTCTTAAAACCCATATTTGAGAATCATTATCATTTGTAGTTAGGTGATATCATCATTGTATTCTTTTGATTTGTCACGCTGCCCACATTATAGCCATACAATTGAGATATTTACGTCTTATTTCCATTGTGAAATTAGGCCTAAATCTCTGTATTGTATTGTTATGTTGCTCGCACACATAACAATCTCGTGCTATACTTAGACATATTTTTTACATCATATCCTTGTCTTGAGTTTTTTACATGTTGAGGTTACTTTTTTAGCATTGCTATAACACCATTTTGATACTAAAATATTTCTTTCTTGCAAATTTGGATTACATGTCTAAATAACATTGTTACATTGCTCACATTTGCATCATCCATGTTACAACACTTATACTTTGTTAGTATAGCTTGTTAGAAGGGTGCATCAACACTTTCTTAGCATTTAGGTCTTGTTTATTAAAAACTTGACCTAACTAGTGATATTGTGTTGTCACTATTTGGTTTCCAACCTATCTAGGAAAATCTTAGGGAGTAAACTATTTGTTGTGACTAATTTTTTAGCATTGTACGTCATTGTATTATTCTAGAATAACTTGTTTCATATATTACCTTGCTAGGGTAGCTTGTTCTTTATTCTTTGGTTCATACGTTCGCATTGACCTATTAATTTTGTGGCTATTCTATAGTCTCCTTGTTTTGACGATTTAACGTCGTTACGTTGCAAAATTTTTACTAATGTCCGTTTTAAGTAAACCTTAGTGGAAATATTTCATATTATATCTCCAATCTCAAGTATGCCTACTACGAGAAAGGGATCCTGAATATTAGGAGCCAATATATTCGGAGGTGACAACCCTCTTTTAGAGGATAATCTCATGGTTGACCATAGTGGTGGAGAGGAGGATTCTCCTCGTATGAATATAGAGCGTCCTCCTGCTAATTTTGATGATTACATTTTAAAAACAAACATGAGGTTATTATGCATGTCATGGAACTAGGAGCTAGGTTACCTTCCACAGTGGACCCTTCTCTCATTGTCGCAATGGTTCATGGAGAAGAAGAAGTAGACTGACCCCATCGTACTGTTAATGAAATATTAAACCTAGGTCATGCCTCTACTTCTGCGCGACAGAATAATGAGGATATACCATTTGAAAATGATAATGATTATCAAGTACATATTATTAGAATACGTTGTGAAGACAACGAGGAACATGTTCATCATGCACAACCTCCTCCTAATGAAGATCGTAACAAAGTACATATTCAAGAGGTGAATTAGAACAATGGGTCCAAGCCCTCACTCGCCAATTGGAAAGTTTGGTTTCACATATACAAAAGGAATAACCAAAAGTTGTGAAACAAGATATACCGAAGGCAAAACCAAAAACTTCGTTTTACTAGTTTCCAATAAACACTCGTTGATGAGAGACACGAAAATACCCTTACAAAGAATTTCTTGCAGAGAATAGATGTGGGAATGCACCTAGATTTAACCCTTCATATAGGCCTATGCTACCCACACAAGATCCCCTCTTCAATCAAGAGTGGTCCACTATGAAGAACACCCTTCTAACATTAAGAGAAGGAAAAACTAGTAATAGTAAGAAATATTAGTTCGATGAGTTGGGCCCTATCCATTTGATAGGGCCATGATACAAATACCTTTACACTTTGATTTTCCAAAATTTGACAAGTATAAGGGAAAAGGTGACCCACGTGACCATATCAAATATTTTTATATGGCATACCAAGAGGTTGCATTTAGCAATAATTATCTTATACGCCTCTTCCCACGAAGTTTAGGAGGACAGGCATTGGAATGGTTTATACACATCCCCAAGGGATCTATATGCACATGGCCAGAAATAGCTGAACATTTTGTACGTCACTTTTCTTTTAATATAGAGAGTGACATTATCATGCTAGATCTCTGCAATGCCAAAGAACAAAACAATGAAAAATTCGTTCCATTTTTACAATGATGGAGAAGATTAGCTAGTCACTTTCCTTGCTCCATACATGAAAAATAGTTGATAAGCATATTTTTTCCCAACTTCCATCTACACATTATGTTCCACTTGCAAATGCATTGTGGCAACACGTTTGAAAAGGTAATAAAAAAATGGAGTCAAATTGAAAAAGCATTGTTAACTAGGGGGTCTCTAAAACCTTTCTCTTGCGATCATAACGATTCCAAATCTAACGACAAACCAAATTTTGTTCATAATAAGAACAAAAATGTTGTTGGTGATGGGATAGTAGACTCTAAGTGAGCGCAAGCCATTCAGAACCACACACCTTTGAAGGTTGGAAAGGGAAATCCTCCTACAGAGTATAAATTTTGTACTTTCACACCTTTATCTGAATCAATATCATCCATACTCAAGCAGTTAGAGGCCGTTAACAAGGTTAAGTACCTTGAAACACAACCCTATGGGGAAGACGCACCTAAACCACCCTGGTTTAGAGATAATGAATTTTGCAGATTTCACCACGTAAAGGGTCACAAAAATGAACAAGTGTTTAAGATTTGAACACTACATTCAAGACCTAGTCGATAGTGGTGATATAGAAGTAGACTTTGCTACCACTGCCAAATCTCCAAACGCAAACTTAGGGATCTTCAAAGAGCCTTTTCCTAATCACGAAGAAAAGAAAACTCTAGATCAGGGACGATTGTCTCAGAATAAGAATGCTAACTATTATTCAAATACAAACCATTTTGATGCCTTGATAGGTTGTGTTCATCCACTTGTTGAGCAAATCAATACGATTAGAATTAAAACAAGAGAGTGTGTCATGGAAAAGCAACGGGCTCTCCTTGTTATCTCAAAACCTACTCCCCCTCCTCCTCAAGAGAGTCATTATGATGTGTTAGATCAACTAGAGAAGACTACAACAAAGATTTCAATCTTAGACATTCTAAATATTTCTAACATCCATAAGGATATACTTTGCAAAACCTTATAGGGATCAAGAGTATCTATTGATATTGACCCAATGCATTTATAGGACATGGTAACACAAATCACTCCTGCAAGACACATAACCTTCAATCTAACAGAACCCTTCACTAAAAATCCCTCCCATGACCTGCCCTTACATATTGAGGTAATAATCAAGTCGTAAAAAGGTCAAGAGAGTGCTTGTGGATGGCATATCGGGTCTCAACATATGTACTCTTAAACTAGTTCATCAACTAGGTTGCACAGAAGCTAATTTAGAGACAAAGGTCCTTATCATAAAGGCATATGATAATGAAGAAAGACAATCAACTGGAATGATCACTTTCTCATTGGAAGTTGGTCCCATAACCCATGATATGAAGTTCCATGTCTTGGACTTGGATATCCCTTATAACATCTTGCTTGGTTGCCCATGGATTCATGTCATGCAAGCCATGCCATCAACATATCATCAATGTCTAAAATTGCAATATGAAGGACAAACACTTACTATATAAGGGGATCCCCAACCATTTTCTCATTGCAGAGCATTTTTGGGCTATTTTCCAACCATCTACAAGTGCCCCTCTATGAAGATTGTTGTCCTTGTTCAGTCGGAGGCCCTCACTTCACGAGTGGATCCAAACACCCTTACTTTTAGTAACAAAAGTGTGTCTACATCAAAATATCCTTTTGTTATGTGGGATATGAAAGTCATAAACAATAGTTGTGGAGAGTATAATCTTTAGCAAGCCCTTATGGTTCAAAACATTCCTGCTATTAGCCCAAGCATGGGGTAGACCATGTTATAAATTCCAAAGATCAAGGGAGAATCACCCCTTCAACAATTTCACTTCAGGTGACTTGCTAGAAGATGAAATAATCCTCAATGATATTATATTTCATCCTCAAGATGATGAAATGGCTCTGTGTTACAAGTCATTTAGGTATGTTATTACTAACAGAATCATGCTTACTATGAGATATCAAGAACATGGTTGCGACCGCCAAGAACAAGGTCTGGTAGAAGCTCTTCCAATACCTTGTCGTATAATGGGTGAATTAGGTATTTCCATTTGTATGAGTCTCACCCTTTGGATAATGAGTATGCTTCTTCTGAGAGTGAGGATAGTTTGTCCAAAAATGAAAGCAAAACAAATTCCTGGCGTAGTATTTACGAAGACCTTACCTCTACGAACCTATTCTCTAACATAGTTATCCTTACCATAACCCCTATTACACCCATTGTATCCCCTATAACTCAAACATTAAACCTCACCTACCAATCACTCGTGAATTGGGATCAATAAAAACATGTACCTATTGACGTGTTTCAGAACGATGAGGCTATTGGTGAGTTCCTCGACATCAGAGATAACATTCCAAGAAATGATCACGAGAAAGGCTTCTCCATACAGCTCAATGCATGTGCATACTTCAGAGAGGAGGTAGAATTATGCAGACACTTAAGTAAAAAGGGCAAGAGTCCTACATAAAAGCCTTGTGGAAAGAAAAAGTGGAAGTCCTATAGTGAAAACCTCTTCGACGCGCTTGTGGAAAAACAAGCAAAACAACTTGTGGAAAAGATAGTGTACCCATATAAAGATGAGGGCCTCCCTAAACCACCTTTGGTAGAGGAGGATCTCAATCTCCCTCCGGATCCTACATGCATGGAGTACGAGTCAAATCTATTAGTGGAAGATACAATATATGTTAACATCAGCATGGAGGAGATACCTAGAATAGTTAAGTTGGGAGCTTCACTCTCAGCTCAAGATTAGAAAACATTTATAGGAATTTTGAGAGAGTATGTAGACATCTTCACTTGGTCTTATGTCAACATGCCAGGACTTGATCCTGACATTAGTGTGCATAATCTTGTTTGTGCACCCAGACACCAAGCCCATCAAACAAAATGCTCTAGAAGATGCATCCTTTCATCGCCTTACTGGTAAAGGTAGAGCTAGAAAAGTTATTAAAAGTAGGCTTCATCAGGCCTATTGACTACTTAGAGTGGATTTCTAATGTGGTACTAGTTCAGAAAAAGTCAATCGGTATCAGAGTGTGTATTGATTTCAGAGATATTAACAAAGCTTGTCCCAAGGATGAATTTCCTCTCCCTAACATGGACATGATCATCGATTCTACTGTTGGTTATGAGATGCTATCACTCATGGATGGCTTCTCAGGTTATAATCAGATAAAGATTGTGGAGGAAGATCAACACAAGACAACTTTCACAACCCCATAGGGGACATTCTACTACCAAGTTATGCCCTTCGACCTTAAGAATGCATGCACTACATCTCATCGGGCGATGACTGTAATATTTCACGACATGATAAGCAAACATCATGGAAGATTAAATAGATGATATACTAGATAAATATAAAACTCAGGAGGAGCACCCAAAGATTTTGCGGCATATCTTTCAGTGCCTAAGAGACTACAAATTCCACCTTAACCCGAAGAAGTGTGTCTTCGGTGTGCTATCTGGGAAATTACTAGGATTCATTGTGTCAAGGAGAGGAATATAGGTGGACCACACAAAGGTCACAAACATCATAGAGATTCCCCCTCCTAATAATATTAGACAATTGCGTAGCTTACAAGGGAAAATTCAGGCCATCAGAAGGTTTATTTCATAGCTAGTAGACAAGTGTCATACATTCACACATCTTCTTAAGAAAGATGTTAATTTCACTTGGGGGCCAGAAAAATAACAAGTGTTTACTATCCTAAAAAATACTTGGATAAAACCTCTGTCCTCATGCCACCCATGGAAGGAAAACCCTTGTTTTTTTACATTTCTACAACACATTTTGTAATTGGGGAACTACTGGCACAATATGATAAAGAGAAGAGAGAAAAAGGTGTCTACTACTTGAGTAGAACATTTAAAACATATGAGCTCAACTATACGCAGATCGAAAAGGCTTGTCTAGCCATAGTGTTTTCTTTCCAGAAGCTAAGCCACTATTTTCTCAACAATAAATTCAAGATTATTTTGAAGGTTGATCCACTAAAATACTTACTGTCAAAACCTGCCCTCACAGGAAAGATGACTAATTGGATCATCTTGTTAAGTGAATTTGACATCGAGTATGTGCATAAAAAGTCAGTGAAATGACAAGTCTTAGCAAATTAGCTAGTAGAAGCTCCACTACCAGGTACTGAACCCTTAAGTCTAGAAACTACCAAATGCATCCGTCATGCACCTTAAGGAATCTATTATTTTGCAACTATACTTTGATGACTCCTTTACCTTTCCTAGTTCAAGTGCATGAGTTGTGTTAATCACTCCTGTACAGGAGACTTGATTCCCCAAACATTTTGGCTTGGGATTCCCATGCATGAATAATATAGTGGAGTATGAAGCTCTCATCATAGGGATGAAGCTAGCCATCAAGTGGGATATCAGACGGGTCAATTTCATTGGTGATTCAATTCTCATTATCAAATACATCATAGATGAATACAAGATTAAGGACGAAAAGCTACTTCCATATAAAATAATGGTTGATTCCTTGAAGGAGTTCTTTGAGCAGATAAAATTTGAGAAAATACCAAGAGCACAAAATAGAGCAAATGATGTTATGGCTATAGTAGGATCCATGTTGAGTATTCTCCAGGGAACAATGATATGCCATTCTTCGTGGAAAATCTAAGAATGTCGGCATATGACATACCAGATTTATATATGGTATGTGATGTTGTTGGTCCCTTTTCCCTATGGTACACTAAAATCTTTAATTACCTCCATGATGTAACCTTTCCCACTAACATTTATCGTGCTGAAAATTACACCCTCATCCAGCATATCGCCCGATATACCCTACTTGGGGGCACCCTCTTCCACCGAGGCTATGACAAGAATCTGTTGCGATGTTTAAGTTTGGATGAATCTATCCAAGCAATTAAAGAGGCGCACAAAGGCATCTGCGGGGCTCATATTAATAGGATCATACTTGCAAAGAAAATACTCAGATTAGGATACTATTGGCCTACCATGGAATATGACTGTTATAAGCATGTGAATAAGTGCATGGATTTTCAAAAGTACGATAACTTGATACATGCACCGACGCAATCCTTACAGCCTGTCACAACCACTTGGTCATTCTCAAAGTGGGGTCTCGATCTAATAGAGAAATTTAACCTTGTCTCTTCATATGGTCATAAATTCATCATTATTGCAGCTGAATACTTTAAGAAATGGGTAGAGGTTGTTTCTCTCACCTATGTTGAAGGTGCCCAAATCTCTAAATTTATCATGAACCATATCATTTGTCAATACGGTATCCCTTCGGCTATTATCACTGATAATGGTAAGCCATTTAAGAATAAGATAGTGAAAACACTCTACAAATGATTTCAAATCTCCCTTAAGTTCTCAACCCCCTATTACCCTCAAGGTAATGGGCAAGCCAAGGCTTCCAATAAAACCCTAATTCACATTATGGAGAAGATGATGAACAAGATAGGTAGTGAATGACATCTACAAATTCACCTTTCCTTATGGGAATTTAGAACTTCTATCCACACCCCCATAGGTGCCACTCCATACTCATTATTCCACATAGAAGTCATACTGCCTTTAGAGATTGAGATCCCTTCTTTGCGTATTGAGATAAGGGACTACTTGAATGAAGAGTACTACATAGTAGCTCGACTGACAGAGTTGGAGCTATTAGATGAGAAAATACTTCATGCTCTCAATCACCTTAAAGTGTATCAAGATCAAGTGTGGCAAAGATATAATAAAAGATTCATACCTCATCAATTTGAGGTAGGGTATTTGGTGTTCAAAGAGAATCAGAAGAACACCAATAAGGACCGTGAAAATAAAGGGAAATTAGAACCCAATTAGCTAGGTCCATATGTTGTAGTTACCAAGTTTGGTTCAGGTGCCTATAAGCTAGCCCATTCAGATGGCCAAGATCTTTGAGAACCCATGAATGCAATGCATCTTAAGCACTTCTATGCTTAAGTATGGGGTCTCTAAAATATGAGAAAAGTAAAAAAGTATAAAAACATAAAAAGAGAAATAAACAGGTGCGTCCAATAGTGAAAACCACACAATGTGGTACTTTGGACAAGTCATTTGGTGAAAACTAGTTTCCGATGCCAAGGGAGGGTCCATTGTTCACAAGCATTTCAGGTTTAGGAGTATGAAAGCTTTGTCCTAAGCTAGTCTTTTGCCTTTGTCTAGGTCCCTTATGACCCTATCCCTCTTGGCCATGATCCAAATGATCCAAACTTTTGAATGTGTAGAATTTAAATTTGAATGAACCCATCTCATCCTGGGGAAAAAAATTTAGCGTCATTACTGGCATATACCATGTGGCATTATGCCCTTGTACATCCCATATAATGTTGTGGGAATCCAATTTTCTTCATTTCTTTGCACATTCGCTTCAGAAAATTGTTTAGAAAATGTCAAAAACATTCGTATAACTATTCAAAACCCCAAAACATACAAATATGTTCCTTGGAAAAATCAAAACATTCAAATACGTTTTGTAGAAAACTCCAAAACAATAGAAAATTGTCTTAAAGATAAAAACAAAAAATAGCAAAAAACATCCTAAAAATGTCCCACAAAAACAAAGTAGTGGTTTGCTTACTTTTAGTTGTCGGTTTGTATGCTTTTAGTTGCTTTGATTTTTCATATTGTATGCTTTAAATTTGATTTACTTGCTTACTTATATTGAATGTCACTTTATTCTGTAGTGTATTGCATTGAGTTCATTTTATATTGCATACTTGTAAATAAATGTGTTGCTTTGATTAGATTTGTTTAACTTGTACATTGTGTTATCACTTCATCATCATATCACATATAACCATCACATCTATACATCATATATCAATAAATTCTAAGTCTACATCATTACATGTATGCTAAAGCTAATCATCAAGTACTGTATCATCAATGGGGCAAGAGGGGTTGCGCATGATCACAAATCTATCCCCCCACACCAATATCAAAAATATAAACATGTTTTACTCAAAGTATCTCATCAACATGTAATATGACATCAAATAAGGCTATCTCATAATCTAACATGTGATACAAACATAAACATACATATTAAACATGATATCTCATAAAAAACATGTGGTAAATCAGTAATCCATCAAATCATCATACATCATCAAAAATATAAATGTCTGTGTACAAAATAGTGTGTCTCAAAAGGTACATCTGATACAATGAACCATCATGGGAATCTATACAAAAAAGTGTCTTCATCATGAGACATAATAAAAAACACTATATAAATGTACACATGTACAAAAACATGCCTTCATCATGAGGCATGATAAAAATAATACATATACATCCATACAAAATTATGCCTTCATATCAAAGCAATACACAAAACAAATACAGTTAGTACATCAATAAGAGAGTCAACCACAACTATCAACCTCGTTGGGAATTCTTGGTCCAGGTCCACTGCTAGGCAGAGGCATCTGAGGTGTTGGGCATGAAGAAGGTGTTATGCTATGCTATACTGACTCATGCTGCTCTAAAGCATGCTATCCTGAATGACCCTGTATAGATCATGGTGATCGCGATGGCTTATGGGATTTGGATCGGAACGTGAGGCCTGATATCTAACTATACTCAAGAGCTTTTTTCTTGGCCAGAATAGACGAATAGTATTGCATCCTATAATATGTGGCCTCACCTATTACAGTAGCACTATTCCTAATCATCATCTATACTCTTGAAGATGTTCCTACCTGCTGAAGCGTATCACTCTCCAATCTTATGCTAGTTATCTCTATCCATAGCTAGGCTCTGTCTGCTGTAGCCTGATTCCTCTCTACATGCATCTGTAAACTATCTACTATCACTTGGTCTCACTCTGTCAAGGCTTGTAATTTCTCTGTATTGGCTTGGTCTCACTCTATCATAAGATGATCCCAATCTACGATGGCCTGGTCTCTTTCTGTAATGGCCTGATCCCTCTTAGCTACCATATGGAGTTGTAGAGTTGTCACCTGGTGTAACTACTACTACAAGGCAACCACCTTCCCACCAACCTATATATCTTGTATGTCTAGAACATCCTGATCCATGTCCTTACCAATCCTGCCATCTCCTCCACCTCCCAATGGACTATGGCATGGACTCGTGTGAGAGGGTGGTGGAGGCGCCTACAATAGTTCTTGTATAGGATCTTGAACTGGCATCTGCGGTTTGAATACATATGGCTGCACTACTACTTTCTATTGTACTAGGACCTACTCCTCATCTAGAACTTGTTGTACTCATACCCCTATATGTGGTCATCTCTGTGGATCTGCCACTGCCTATACCTGTGATTTTGGATTTGGGCCCTATCCCCCCTGCACTGTTGCATCCAATACCTCATATGGTATAGTCAATCTATGTGGTAGTACTATCACATACCACACTGCATAATCTGGGGTAGGCCTTGGATCAACTATCTGAGCCTATTGTACCCAAGGATGTGGAACCACATGTAGAAAGCTTGTGCAAGCTTGGTTTATCCTGATTTGGGGCCCCATGTGGAAGACCTATTTATACCTGTGTGTGTGCCACATCTTATCACTAGGAATCACCTTGATGAGACCAAACTAATGCTGGACCTTGTCCTCTCTATACCACTCTAGGATCTGGTTCCTTCTCCCAATAATGAAATGGTCTATTATAATTGTACTCAACTTGACTGCATCTTGAGGCCATTGATATAACCTTTATGGCTGCCATGTGATCATATGGGGATATCACTTGTCAAAATATCGCATGTAATAGTTTGTGTTCCCCTTGTGGTTGCAAATATCATCTTTGTCTGGAACCCATCCCATGATGGAAGACTCTCCAATAACTCGAGATCTCAAAGATCATGTTGGGTGGCCTATCACAATGTGATCTCATGCCCAAATATGTAGCAAAGTAGCAAGATCCAATGATCTCTCTCCATGATAAGATATCAAGTGTAAATCAAAATATAAATGAGCCAACATTTACTGACCCTAGTAGTACACCTCTCCCTAAAGCAGGTCGTGAATCACTCTAATGAGACCTAGAGGGAATCATGTACCAGTCTTTTCAGGCAACAAAATGCCACTGAAAAGAGCTAATAAATATATAGGGACCCTTTCTAGCCATGGATCAGTCATGCAACTCCTAATGATTACTATCATACCCCAACAGAGTATATTTGTCACTCCAAATATCATGGTTGTATATCGCTCAATCCGGTCCTAGAAACCATTGTATGTAATCAAGTGACGAATAGGAACTCGTAGGATCTACCAAACATCCTCCAATGTAATACTCATCTCACTAGTAGGCATTCAGAAGGTTTGACTATCGCTTCGCCATCTCTTAGCTGAGGCTGTGAGCAAGATGTGATCTAAGGTAATTTGTGGCATATGAGCTATATAAGATAAACATGTCACCTCTAGGGTAATCTCCAAAAAAATATGGTCGCATCAGCTAAATTCCGCCTTGTATGCCTGGAGTCACCCCTATCACTCCCATGTCACTAACACATCCAAGTCTTCCCGTGAAATTAATCAGGTCATTTATTATGATTTTATTCTTTTATTCTATCATTAAATTTTTCTATAATTCATCTATTTCTTCCACCTAGGGTTTTCTAAAACCTTAGTTTTCTCCTAAAAGAAATTTAAAATTTAATTTTGAGCATGGGTACACCCCTGAGTGCACCAACGCACCCCCTCATGCATGGTTGCATTTTCCCCTACAAGGGCACATTTTCTCCCGCATGGTCACCTTTTTCTCAGCATGGGTTCATTTACTCGTTTCTCCTCATTACCATAGGTACGTAGGTGCATTCCCTTATGTACTAGCACATGCGTGCTCATGCTCTAAAGAAAAAAAAACAAAAAAACAAGCTAAATAGGTAACAAACGGCATAGGTGCATATCTAACAGCATAGGCGCATATGCGCCCATGTATTTCATTTTCCTGTCTCATATATGCGCACTTCTCTTTACATCAATGCATAAGCACCCCTGTATAACTAAAAATTTTAACATGCTAAAAAACACAATGCATAGGTGCATTGGGTTGTGCATACATGCATATGTGCCCATGCAATCACCAGGGTAGGCTCACCCCCCCTCTTTTTGACCTAATTTTTCCTTAAAATGTGTATTTTAACAAAAAATTAAATAATTTGCATAACCATGGTAAAATGAGAGGCTTTGTGTACCTTTGGTCCATCCACTAGGAGCCTCATGTATTCCCTCACGTGGTCCACATGATGTCTCCGATTCGGTGCCCTTACCATTTCCTCTCGTAAGTCAGACCTCCAATTGGTGGTAAAAATGACAGGTGAATGTGGTAAATAAAATTCTGCGTAATGGATTTTATACCCATTTGTAGCACCCGCAACGTGTTTCTCACCCCTAAAGTTCCTTAAAACCACCATATTTCATCTAAAATTCCTCTAACACTCGCCGTGATGATTATTTTTAATAAATAATTATTTTTGGCATGTTTTCCCTATGATGGGGCATATTTTTGCTTCCCAATGGCCTTTTCTACTACCTGGGGCATATTTTTGCCTTATGATCACTTTTAACATTGTCATCTCACAAATTCTTTATTTCTTCTGTAAAAATTCAAAATTCAAAAAGCCCAAAATTTTACAAAAAAATTAGCAAAAATCCAAAAAAAATTAAATTTTTAATTTTTTGAAAAAATTGGTAAAAAACATGCATGTAGTTAAATCCTGTATCACTGGCATTATCCTCGAACATCGAAATATGTCCTAAAAAAACATATTTCTATGGTTCTTTCTTATTTTGGTCTCAAACAACTTGCAGATCGTCATGATCTACCTCCATTAAAAAAATCTAGTCTACATGCTATGTCGGTACTCTTGTGGAATAGTGAGTTTCCAGAGACTGTGTCATACTGCACGAAATATTTTCCATGGGACTACTTTTGTCCTCTGTTATTCCCCTCACATGTATCCTTTATTGGGGCACCATTTTTAACCCTTATCGTTACAACACGAACATTTGGGAACTACAACTTGATAACATAAACATTGGCGCAACTATCTTTAATGTTTTTTGTTTGAATACGTGTGATTGTAATGGTTTCTTTGTTAGGTTAGCTGGTTTGCTTTCTCATATTGCATTGCATTTTATGTATGTTGCATGGAGCTAAATATCATTTTATTTTCTCGTATGGCATTGCATAATGTATTTTACATGGAGTTACTGTATTTTTAGCAGTGAGAATAATTGTTAGTAATTTAGCTTTTCATGTTATCTTACACTTTTTTTTTATTTTAATAAAGGTCGATGATTTAGATCTAGGGGGAAATTGATACAACAAAGTTGCTTATTGAAAGGTTAGATGTAAAGATTGGGATTTTCCTATATTTTCCATTAATCATTTCTTATCTATTATCATTTATCATCACTAATAAATTTTCTTCCAAATCACCTAGGGAAATAAATAACCATGTTTTTCCTCTATCCTTATTCCCTTCTAAATAACGAAAGGTTTCGCACCCGTTCTATCTTATTTCTTCTATCCATTTCAATCATATTTTTCGATTGTCAATTGACTTCTTCTATCACCCCATCAAAACTTGAGGGGGCATCCTTCATTCATACTAATTTTTCTTCAAAAATTTACCTGTTTATACTTGTCTACTATATTTGAAGTTAATTCACTTACTTCACCTCAAACCGGGGCAAATATAGACACCTAAATTCTTCTTTTTGCAATCTTATTGCTAAAACGCACACAAACTAAACTCATCATTCTTATCAATTACATTATAATTAATGATTTTTTCTAATTAAATAATGATTTCTAGCCACTTTAATCACTTAACAAGTGATTTATTGATCACCAAATCCTCTTTCTCATTCAGGATGCCACTTTACGATGAATTGTAAGCCAAAATCCTCTTCAAAATAGACAATTAGCATTTATTATCTAATTAAGCCTATTTTTCCCTTGTTTTGGCCAATATACCCTACTATTGGCTCAAACCCCTCTTCCAACCATTCAAAATCACCCCACTTCTCCTCCAAAATGTCTCAGTGAGAGCTTAAAAATCTTATCCTAGCCTCCTAGTTGACCCTAAGTGCAGTTGATTGAGGCTCCACACATCTTAATCACTTGTTAATTCACTAATTGTGATTAACAAAGCTTAATCATGATTAACAATTCTAATATAATTTTGGGCTTTTAGTCCCACATGTACCAAAATACAAGTTTCTCTCAAAAAGGAAAACTATAAAAAGATTTCACATCTTACCTTAATACTTGACACCATGCTTTGATTTGCATCTCATATGAATAAATATGATTTATAGTCAAGCTCAATCCTTTCCTAAAGACCTTCAATGGGGTTAGTATATGGATATCCAAAATGACCAAGTATTCATTTGGAGATGTCCATTTCACCTTGTCTGGAGTAGAAACCATACCAATTTGAATGCCCTCTTAGGTATATTTAGGCCCATGTTAGGTAATTGGGAACATAATAGTAGGCATGTTTAGTTAGATTTTAAATTAGATTCATGCTATTTAAGCATTCCTTTAAGCTTTTATCTTAATGTTACGTTCCTAGACTTAGAACCTTGACTAGAGATGGCAATGGTGTTAGCCTTCCTTAGTTAGTCATGCAATTTTCTTTGTAAATTTTAGGGTGCTTTCAACTACTACTCTTCACATAAAGAGTGGTGATAGTTGGGGGTTAATATTTTTCTCCCCTTGCAAGCTCAGTTTTGTTATTTGTGTATTGGGTTTAGTTTTTGTGTTTTTTCTTGGTGTTTGTACTCTGGTTCATAGCTCTAGTCAAAAGTGTTATTTTTATCAAATAAAAAGTTTATATGGTTTATTAGTTTATATTCACTTTGTCAGCCCTATCAAGGGTTGTCATGTCTCCATCAAGTGTGTTCTGGGTATGGTCTTGTCATGGTATTGATGATCCTTAGTCTTAAACAAAACTATCTAATTATGAGTGTGGTTATAAAGGTTCAAGGATGTCATTTATGTCTTGCAAGTTTATCAAGCTGATAGCATCAGTCAAGAAGGTCTTCAGTCCTGAACTAGTGTGTTAAAGTGTTTAAAGGAAATTCTAGAGAAAAGGGTGAAAAATAATAAGCAATAAACTACATAAGGTTGAAATGGAACTTTCTCAGTCACCATGAAGTCATGATTGTAAATGTGAGTGCCATACATGTCTCAAGAATTTCATCAGATTGCTAGGGTATCTGAATATGGATTCATGAGTATATGAAAATGCCTTCAAGGATGGAATAGATATTTTTAAAGTGAATAGATGGATGTATGCTAAAGTGCTCCTTGTAAAAATCAGGATCTTACAGTCCTAAATGGTGAATGCATAGTTTGTACTTCATCAAAGAATCTTGGTACTATCTAAATGATGCATTTCTCATGCTTGTCAAGACTCAATATTATGTAGAAGAGATTCTAAAGTCTTGTGTCAGTTAAGAAAGAACTAGAAGTAGTTGCTACAGGTTTCTTTGTGTTTTTTGTGGTCCAAAAGGGTCCATGTTGTTACTCATAATAATATGTTAAAGATCATATAGGTAAAGAATGGGAGCATGCACACAAGATTAATGAGGGCAAGCGCAAAAAGAAATGGGGTGGATCGCAGGACTGTGTGTATGAAATAACAAGATTAAGTACTTAGTCATTTCATTGATCATAGACTAAAAATGGAAAAATAAGATGGAGTTCCAACCAAGCAAAGAACTAAAACATGATGACTTGGTGGCCAATCAAAGGCTATATTTGGAGGATGAACATGCAGATCAAACACACACATGGAGAGCTATTAATTTGATCAAAGAAATCTATTTATAATATGATCTATTATTAGTGGATATTAAAAGCATGCATGTAGTCTATTTTATGCATGCATATTATTAGGAGAGTGCATGAGTGGTGAAAGGAAAGTACCCACCCCTATATATATTTGTTGTATGAAATAGTTCTGAGTGTTAGAGTTATGTTGTGATGGTGCACATATTACTGTAATGATTGGTTTTGTATACAAATTCTTGTATGTAATGATTTTGGTATAATGGATTATTGTGGATGGATTATGATCATTGATATGTCTGAATATGGCGATCTAATGGTGTAATTTATATTAGTTATTCTATGATCTTTTATGTTTCCTTATTGTATGTGTTTCCAAAGCAAGTTATTGTAATTATTAAGTATTCTTAATTGATTACTCTGGTTAATTTCATTATGAATATGCATGCTTAATTCTTGACAAGAAAACACAAGAGAGGAACTTGGTAGTTGTGCATGCTTTGGGTGAGCATTTAGTTCTTGTTGGATGATGTGTCAATATGCATAGTGCTTGAGTGAAAAAAAAAACCACATTTTGGTTCCATTTTTGGGACCTATTTTTAACTTGTCTTCTAGGAATTTGCATGCAAACATCTTGATAAGCAAACAAAAAGGAGGGTCATGGTAGTTGCGTGCACTTTGGGTGAGCGTCTAGACTAGTATGAATGATTTTCCAATGTGCATAGCATTAAGTGGAAATATTTTTTTTTACATTTTTGTTCCATTTCTCATGAAATGGTGTGTAGAGGGTCTAGATCCTTTATATGCACATGCAGTGTAGGAAAAACAACATGATCTTGTGACAGGTAAAATGAAAATCACCAACCCTCAAAGCAGTATACTTATATGGGAAACATGTTTAAGTGAGTTATTGCAATGATTAAGTATGATTAATTGATTAATCTGGTTAATTATCATTATGAATATGCATGCTAACTTCTTGAAAATAAAACACAAGAGAGGGACTTGGTAGTTGTGCGCGGTTCGGGTTAGCATTCAACTCTTGTTGGATGAGGTTTCAACGCACATATCGTTTGAGTGAAAAAAAAGACTACATTATGAAGGAGGCTCATAATGTATTACAGCTCTAGGCTATTATGGAGGATGCTTATGGTGGAATAGCAGGAGGACATTATGATCATATGTCACTACGTGCAAGATCCTTGTGGCTGGCCTCTAGTGGGAGACATTATACAAGGACACCAAGGAATATGTTACAACATATGATCATTGTCAATGCCTTGGAAAATCAGGAATTAGAGATGAGATGCCCCTGAGACCCATAGTGAGTGTGAAGCCTTTTGAGAAGTGGGCTATTAAATTTATGGAACCTATTGCACCAACCATGTGCATGACATGTGCATGTTACATTATTACTTGCACATATTATATTACAAGGTGGGAAGAGATTGCGCCTACAAAGGACCATACTTCAACCACACTAGCAAGGTTTCTATGGGAAAAAATTATTCACATGTATGGTTGTCCATTAGAATTGACCAGTGATAAAGTACCTCATTTATTGAATGATGCTATTAGAATTTTGTTGGTAACATTTATGGTGGCACACCATAAAACTACTCATTATCACCCTCAAGCTAGTGGGATTGTAGAATATTTCAAAAATATCTTGGGGAAAACATTGACAAAAAATTGTGATGTTGGAAGAAAATATTAGGATGATAAAGTGTCAGTTGTAATTTGGGCTTACAAACCCACCTATAAAATATTGAATAAGGAAACACCATTTCAGTTGGTGTTTGGCACATAGGAAGTACTACTAGTTGAATTCATGTTGTCATCTCTACGTATTTCATGCTCAGGTAGATTAGATGACGAATGAGCTATAAAAAAGTGCGTTGAAAAACTAATGTAGTTAGATGAATGATGTGTCATTTCAAATTGTAGGATGAATACTGAGAAGGAAAGATAGAAGGAAAGGGGTGATAGGAACATTAAGAATAAGACATTTGCATTTGGAAAAGTGGTCCTTTTCTATGACTCTAAATTTTCACACCATCCAGGGAAGTTTAAGGTGCATTGATTGGGACCTTTTGTAGTAACCAAGATACTTGAATCAAGTGCATATCAATTTTAGGCACTGGATGGCACCATGTTTCCTAGTTACTTTAATAGGATTAGGCTGAAGCCCTATTATAAATAATCTTCTTGGTGTTTTTAATAAGGTAGCATTTCCACTTAGCTTAGATTTCCCATTCCTGTTTTTCTTTCAAGTTGTTATTTTGTTTCTTTATTTTTTTATAATTAGCATGCTTACACATAGGAATCAGATTACTATCTATTGAGTTCATGTGCAGAGTACCACACATACTTTTAGTGTGGGGTGAACCAAGTGCAAGTGCAAAAAAGGATATATTTTTTAGGCTTGGACATAAAGAAAGGTGGATAAGTTAAACATGCGATGGTATAAAGATGGGATGCCATTGGAAAGGTGCATGAAAGAAAAGGAAAGAGGTTTCATAGGTACATAGAATAATAGTACTCATGGAAAATTTCTCATCTTGAAGACCACGCAAGGAAGAGGCCACACAATGTAAGGCGAGGTAAGCAATGACGTGATGAACTACTTGGTATACAGTGTACAAGATTATATACTGCGACACAAGGAGGTGCGTGTGAGGAGGTCTATAACCTATGAAGTAGTGAATGTGCCATAAGGTTACGATTGCAGCGTGTAGAAGAAAGCAGATAAAATCATGGAAAAAGTAGAAAAACATCATTAAAACTGTGATATGGTGGTAGTTTGCAAGCAATAAATGTGGGAGATATTTGGAAATCTATAAAAAGGATTTTGAAGAGGGTTTATTCTTTACCTTATCTTGTGAAGAGTTTGAGAATTTTTAGAGTGTGAATTTGAGAAACTTTGTGCCAACTTGTGAGAAATTAAGAGAATTTAGGTCAATCCAAAAACTATGATCGAGTAAGACATGACTTGTTGTGAATCTCCTTTGGAAGGAATTTTGAAGTGGGGAAAATGTATGGAGAGATGTGGAGTAGGTATTTGTATTGCAAGGGTGTGAAGCATGGATTTTAACTAAAGAAAAATAAAGGTTTAGTGCAGGTAAAGAAAACCAAGCACCTGTTGGTTGAGATTCATTGAGCAGGAGTAGTTTCGACATCTAGGGCATAAGAATTTACGATTAGAAGTGAAAACCCTGAGCATGAAAAATAATATGGCACCCAAACGAGCATCTGGATGCGCCAAAACAAGCCATCATTAGAGAATACTTATCAGAACAAGAAGTATCCAAGATCATTGAAATCTTGTGCAACTATCAGGATCTCTTTCCAATAGGTTATCATGAATTGAGGGGTGTGCATCCTTATTTGGGTGAGATCAAAATTAAGTTGAAAGAAGGCGTGAAACCTGTTAGGAAGAGGCCTTATAGGATGAATCCAAATTTTCACATCAAGGTGAAAGAAGAAATCGATAAGATGCTCAAGTATGGAGTTATTGAGCCAATTGAAGAGTCTGAGTGTGTTAGCCCTATGGTTATCAATATCAAGAAGGATGGGAGGACTAGGATTTGTGTTGAATACTAAGAACTTAATACATCATGTGTCATAGATCCTTTCCCTGTGCCTTTTACAGAAGAGATATTGGAAGGAGTTGCAAGGTGCGAGATCTATTCCTTTACATATGGATTCTTAGGTTATCATTATGTATGCATTGCGCTAGAAGACCACTTTCACTACTAAGTGGGGAATTTTTGCGTACATAGTTATTCCTTTTGGGTTAAAGCATGTGCCAGCAGTATTATTGTGCATTTTTGTGTAGGATTTCATTGACTTCATCACAAGTTCTTGTAGGTATACTTGGATGACTGGATTATCTATGGGCTGGTTAAAGAGCATTGGAATAATCTGAGGCTCGTGTTTAAAAGGTGTAGGTAGCTGAGCATATTTATCAACATAAATAAGTGAATATTTTCTACGCCTTTTGTAACTTTTCTTGGGTGCATCATTTGCAAATGAATATTATTGGTATACCTAGCCAAGATAATTATGATTTTGGGTTTAGAGGAACCTATCAATCAAAGCGAAGTGCGCAGATTTTTGGGGCATACTAGTTATTACATAAAAATTATTAAGGGATATGCAAAGATTGTTGCACCCTTGGAAGAATTTTTCAAAGCCAAACATAAATTTTATTGGGGTGATGCACAACAACAAATTTTTCATACATTGAAGGAGAGGCTTACTACTGCACCAATTTTGCACTTTCCTTCATGGGATGAATCATTTCATGTACATGTTTATGCATCTGGGATGGAGATTGGTGTAACTAGGGGAAGGAATTGCGGATCATTCCATTTTATTTGCAAGAAGGAAGTTAATATATGTAGACACCTAAAATATGTTTATGCCTAGTGTTTCATCTAATTCAGTCAATTAATGACACTTTGTTAATCAACCCTTCTCCGCTCCATTCTCGGATGCCCATTCATGACACTATTTTCGTTGTATTCCTCCTATTATTAGCTAATTTGGCTAATATCTCTCTTATTAGCTAAACATTCCTCCTTTCGACCATTCAGAACCTCCCTAGTTCTCTCTGAACCACTTCTGTAGGCTTAGTAGGTTATTTATTAGTCACAAATGATTAACCAAACCTTTCCCAAATCTCAATGAGTCTCTAATCACTTGCTAATCAATCTTAACTAGCCTAAAACTAGATTAAATATCCTAAATCATGTTTATCACTCCTAATCATAAAGTTTTTTTGAATTTCCTTTAGTCCCACATGCACCAAAGTTCTAAACTCTCCCATATGGAAAACTATAAATATATGGCTAAGCCCTCCCTTTCAATTGGACTTTTTGATTATCAGATAAAAACCTCTTGACTCTTTGGAAAGGTATTAGACCTCACTTGTGGTAGCTTTAAGCTATAATATAGTTGATCTTGGCCATACTCCATTGTTAATACCTCCTCCATTGTAGTTAATATCTTAATATACCATCCGTCATCTAAGCTTGAGTAAATGAGAAGAACCATATGGCCTTGTAACCATTAATGGTGAGCTCTCATTCTTAAAAAGCTTGATATTCATACCAAACATCACATTTGATTACTAGAATCTTCATAGGTTTAATGTTTTGTAGCTTTCAAAAGAGTAGAGAGTAGTATATATGATAGGTTTTGATGTTTTTGTCAAAGTTACGATGCATGTATAGGAGTAACTCTTGTTTAGCTCTTATATCATGGTGCATAGTTTAGTTAGTTAAGCTTTGAGGTTCTCTAAACTCATTTCCATAGCTTTTGAAACTTTTCCTTGTACTCATTTGACATGCCTGGTGGGACTTACACCATAGTTCTTTAAAAGTTGTTATTGATTTTTTCATTTCCATATCTAACCACTTTGAATGTTTTTAGGGTTAAATAACTTGTTTTATAACAAAGTTATAAATTTAGGTGGGCTAAATCTCCCTTTCTCTTGAATGTTTAATGGGTTAACACTAGAAATAAGTTTTAATGGTGGAAAACTAACCTATTTTCTCTTTTGAAATTTTCATTTTTGTGGTTTTACAGGGGTACGCATAGGCATCCTGAACCGACATGTATCCATCATTATGGGCATGTATTTGTAATTCTAGGTGCGTATCTATCATTCTGGTTGTGTATCCTTCATTCTAGATGTGTATCCATAATTTTGGGTGTGTATCCATCATTCTAGGTGCGCACACGTCATTTTGGGTGTGGAAGCATAACTTTACTTTTTTACACAGGGGCGCGTATGTATTATTTTGGGTATGCATGCATTGAACTGTAATCATTACCTATCTTCTGGAGGCCATAAATTTTTCTCCCAAACTTGAAATGACTTTTTTTATTTGTGTTTCAAAGGTATTTAAGTGAACTACACAATGGAAACATAAAATTAGTATTTTGACTTACATAAAATTTATGGTTTACTTTATTAGCTAACTAGTCATTTTCTAACATGTCTTAAAGTGGAAAAAATTATTTTCTTGGTTATTCTAACACTTTGAAAGGTTTTTGTTGGACTAATAAGTGGTTTGAAGGTTCTTTTGATCTTATTTTTTAGCCTAACTTAGTTAAGTGTTTTCATTTTTCATTTGTATGGGTCTTTTGAAGCATGTACGATCTTCCCTCGCACCTTCTAGGTGATCTTGGGGATCATAAACATTTCAAAAACCTTCTCTTTGCTTTCCAAACACTTCAATTTAAGTTTATAAGGGATTAACTTTCAAAGTTGGCTAAAAGGAACTATTTTTCACAATTACTTAAGTATTCTCCAATTCTTTCCATGTTTGAGTGGGATAGCTTGTTGTGTATGATCTTTCCTGCATCTTAGGACGATATGGGAAATCAAAAGCAACATATTATCCTCTTTATATGATGTTATTGGAAAATTATTAATATTGTTATGTAGGACCAAAATTGTGTGTCAAATAATTAGAGGCTAAGACAATACTAACGTGTTTGATGTAGGTTTCCAAAAGGTGTGCTACACAAAACCACACTAAGTCTAAAAAGATAAAAACAACACACCACATTCATCACATTGTATATGCAGGTTTCGGAAAAGGGTACGTCCCTATCTTCTTAACTAGAATGTAACCCCTTTGGTATAATGCCTTAGACTATAACAATGGTGGTGGTTCTAGGAACCCCAAAGTAGTTCACCACTGAGTAACCTCGTGGATGAAACAGGAAGTGCCCCACTTACCCATATGACTAGTGATGCATTTTTTGAGTTGGATTCAAAGTTGTATGTATCAAAACCCTAGTGATAATACAACTGAACACACTAGTTTCTCATTTTATTAGAAGGGGGTAAAGTAAATCTGAGATACTCCTCGGGAAACCATGGTAAATCAAGATCGCATTAGACAAAATTTTGACACCTAGATGAGAAAACTACCTAGGAAATCCATATCTTCTTAGAGCTCACTTTGCTAGTCCAAACCATCATGTCTTGTCATGCTCTCATGAAGTGATGAATTACTTGAACTCTAAACCTTGTTTTTTTAACAAGGAAAAGAGTCCACTTAAGTTGAAACTAAGTGTCACTCATCACCAGATTTATGACATATTACGTAGCTTAGTTACTTTCTCACCTTAGGACGAGGCAAAAATTTTCCCAAGTGACACTTAGTTTATTTTCACCTCATTTGATCTATACTTTTGCATTCTTGTTGCCCATTTGGGAAAAGGGAAGGATTACAAGTATTATCATGGATGGTGTTCATCAATTTTATATATGTTTACATTCATTCATGTTTACGGATGATTTGTTAAACATATAAAATGTGTGGGTACATTTTTTATATCTTGGTAGCCACTTGATCTTGATTGCAAGATCATCATCATAGTTAGGACTGATTCATCATTTGATCTCCCTTTGACATGTTACCTTATTTGCATTGTCTTGACACAATTAAGATACTTATGTCATGTTTCTTGTCAATGTGATCTAAGCATCCGGATTATGGCATTATGATACCCACATTTTAGCAAACCCTCAGTATACTTTGTCTTAGTTTTAATTTAAATTTTTTTCCAAAATATTGAAGAATTTCATTTACTTTGTTTGCGTCATTTCGATACCACTTTGGTGCTAACATCTTGCTTCTTCGCAAATCTTGATTAACGTGTCCAATTGGTGTGGTTACGTAGCTTACATTCATAATCATCACCCTTTGATGTTTAGGCCTTGTTGGTTGCTAAACTCATCGTGGTATCCTTTGATTGGGAGTCACATATACCCCTTGTTAATACTTACACCTTGTTCATTTCAAACTTGACTTAAGCATTAATGTTGTGTTGATCATTTATGAAATGTCTAGTTGGTTGCCGTTATGCAACCGGAGTCAACATGGAGCCTTCTTCACTTTGAATAATTTTGATCACACTATCTAGGTCTAGGAATTTGTGCTTAAACAACACCAATAATGACTTACTATCACACAGTTCCTCACACTTATAACAATACGAAACCTAGGTTTAGGAATTCACATCAAAAGTGGCCGATTAAGACTAAACCTTGTTTAGTTCTTCACGCTAGAGGTCCTGTTCGGGAACCTCATTCCCCACCTTCAGCTCATATTCGGTGGTATGGTTTAGATGCTTCTGATCCAAATTATTATTCAGGTTCCCTTCACTCTTCTTCTAATTCAAATCCAAACTACTGTTTGGATTCCTACTCTTCTTCTAAAGATTTGGATCCAAACTATGATTCAGATACCCCTAGATCAAATCTTGAATAATGGTCCTCCCTTTCTTTAAAGGACCTTTGTTCTCAATCACCTCAACATCATCTTCCTCCTTTGAAGACTCATGTAACTCTAAGTTTTGCCAACCAAACATATAATTTGGTTCTTAAGTCATGGTCCTCCCTTCCTTCGTAGGACCTCCTTAATCTGTCGCTTCAACAACCCCTTCCTCTGTCAAATATTTTCATGAATCAGATTCCCTCTAGTTAATCATCTAATTTGAATCCTACATCATAACTTAATAGATGGCTATCCGATCCTATTTTCCTTCCCACATTAGGTCGTCTTCTAGAAAAAAGATCTAAGTCCATATCTAAATAATCCATTTATTAGACGCTTGCCTCCAAACTTACTTCCTCTCTTGAGTTATCTTCTTCTATAAATCCAACTTCAATCCTCTTCATCCCTTGATCCCTTTCAACCATATCGTACCATTTCCTAATCCATCTTCTAAATATCAATGTTTTTGACCATGTTGTACCATTATAAAGAATCCATGTGCTAAGATATCTTTTTTAAAAACTATCAAAACTCATCGTGGAAGTGATAAGGTCAAGCCTTCCCCTTATCTACATCATCGAACATCTTCATATTCTTTTGTCAATCAATATTCCCCACTTATCGGACCCATTTCTTCTAGTCAACCTCATATGGCCAAATAACAACAACCTCAACTGATTTTTTTCTCTCAGGTTTACAGAACACTCAGACTATATGAAGATATTCCCATAGAGGATTGCAAAAAAGGATTCTTTCTAGAACTTGATACACTCACGTATGGGGAGGAAAATTTTGATTCCTTTTGTAAAAATGTAGAGGAAGATCCTAAGGTCATGGAACTTGATTCTTATATTATTTTTCCATCTTCACCTTCCTCTAAGCATGATGAGATATTGGGGTCTAGCATTAATCCATGGCCCTTCTTCTCGTTACCCAACTATTATTTATCTATCATGATTCCTTAATCAAAATCACACTGTGGGTCACTGTCTAATAGCCCTTCACCATATTCCATGTGTGGGTCCACTCCATGTAGCCCTTTATCCTCTATCCTTGGGCCACCATCTGGTAGCCCTCTATTTTCTACTTGTGGGTCACCCCTTAGTAGTCCTTCGTTATCTTCTTCCATTCTGGGTCCACGTCCTAATATCCCTTCATCATATTTCATTTATGAGTCACCTTGGGTAACCCATTATATTATATTATTGAGTCACATCCTAGTATCCCTTTATCCTCTTCTATTCTTGGGTCATGTTCTCATAGCCCAATTTCTTCCATCTTAGGGTTGTATCCTAGCAGACCTTCATCATCTTCTATCATTGGCTCACCTCCTAGTAGCTGATCCTCTTCAATTCTTGGACTGTATCCTTTTCCTCACATCAATCATAAATTTCAACATTCTTCTCCCACTTCTCAGTATAAAAAAAGTCACACATTAGCTTATACGAAAACCAGACATGTTCTTTATAAAGCTAATATCTAAAATGCAAAGTTCCCAACAACTCAAACAATCTCAAATTTTTAAATCAAACATGATTCAAGAACACACACCAATGCACCCATCAAGTATGGTACAAAGTCACAGTCGTTTGTTTAGTATGAGCTCACCTCGATCATTGAGATCAGTGATAACATAACTCTTGATAAGAAAACACACTTGGTCTCCCTTATCAAGGAAATTGTAAACATTGTTGCTAGATCCTATCACACAGAGTGACTTTGTTTGCCCCAAATTTCCAAAAAATATCAAAAATCAAAAAATAAAATAAAATTTAAAACTAAGAAAACATTAAAAAATAAAAGGTACAAAGATCACATTGCAATTGAGTATTTCATACACATGGATGTTCTTTATTCACCTTTTTTTATTCCTCTACAATTCATCCACCATTTTCATCCCTTCAATGATATTTTTTTTGCTCATTTTCCCGCATTTTGTGACATTTATCTCTATGGTATCTATTTGACCTTGGTATTTCATCACCTTGGTAAATTAAATAACGACTGACCTCTTAGAGATCCTATCACTATCAACATATAAAAAACCTTGTTATGAAGAAATTTTGGACATATTTGTTGACACTGGCCAATTTCGTAATCGCAATCACTTCCACATCCTTCCATCAAGCCATCTGTGGTTCTTAACCAATTTTCAAAAAAGATCAAGAGAGCTGAAATAAGTTTTCAGAAATCCAAAGAATCAAAATCAATCCATCAAAAATCCAAAGCTAAAAGTAAAAGAAAATTGATATGTAACTCTCTCTTTGGGTATTTCTAATAAAATATATCGGGGCTATGGACACTTAGATGTTAGTAGAGAAATGTTGCAATTAGAATCAAATACATCTCCATCAAGGCTATGGACACCTAGCTGGCAACAGAGCAATGTATAACTATCCTTCCACTTTCTATTCACAAATCAACTTTCAAAATAAAACATTCCTAGACATTGGATAGGATGTCTTCACTTGTTTTCTACCAAATATTCCCTCTAAGAGGTAATTAATTTCCATGTACACACACTAGATCTTGATGAGAAAAAAGGATTAGTATGTTACCAAGTGTCTTTTTTGGACCTTGTTCAAACTCTTTCTCTAGTTTGTATCTTGTCTCACAATTTGTGCCTTTGGCTAATCACTTTTTTTCACAAGGTTTCTAATTTACATTCATAACATTATTTGTTCTTCTACTTCATTCATAACATCCTTGTGTGTGGTATTGAATTTTTGCCATGTTTTTGGAAACCTTTGTCCCCTTTCAAAAAAAAAATTATTTTGTTTCTTTCTATCATCAGCTTCTTGGCCAACTTAAATTGTGGGCATCCTTTCTCATTCCCATCATGTCATTGGTTTTAAGTTCATCATCATGTTGAACCTATCTATATTGGCCTTGATCCCACTTCTGCACGTGCAAAGTATGCCTTTGAATACTCCCATCTAATGTTGGGAAACTTCTGCATCTTCACTTTCTCGTACGCATGTGGCATTCTACCCTTTTACATCCCATCTATTGTTGGGTGCATCCTTGATTCTTTGTCTTCCTATATATAGATTTATAAAATTCTAGAAAATCAAAAAATCATTCAAATATGTTTTAATAAAAATAAAAAATAATATAAATCATCCTACAAAATGTCATTCCTTGGTTCTTACTTGTTTTTTTGTGCGACTTGCGGATCATTTGGATCTACCTCCATTAACAAAGCTAGTCTGCACACTTTATCTGTACTTTGGAGCACAACGAGTTACCTGGTACTATTTTGTAGTGCACAATGCTTAATCATAGGACCCAAGTGTCCTTCGTTATTCCCCTCATATGTATCCTTGCTTGGGACACCATCATTAACCCTTGTTGTTAATTTACACATGTTAGAATTGAAGCTTGATAACAAAAAAAATTACATTATGTTTCTCTGTTAGGATAGCTTGTTTACTTTCTCATCTTGCATTACATTATGTATGTTGTATGGAGTTAGGTTTGTTTAATTTCTCGTATTGCATTGCATTCTGTATGTTGCATGGATTTGATCTTTTTATCATTGGAAATTTGTTCGTATATGGTTTTTCATGTCATACTAATTTTTTTTTCATTCTTTTTAATAAGGATTGATGATTAATATTCTTAGCAATATGATGAAAATAAAGTTGTTTAAAAGGAACTGGATGGATGTTAGCTCAAATCCGCTTCCTCGCACTCCTTTTCTTCTATGTCCCCTTTCTTTTCTTCTTCACATTATTCTTTCTTTTGTTCTCTTTCTATCATATTTTCAATCGTTGATGGAGTTCTTCCATCACCCCATCGACACTCGAGCATGCATCCTTCATTATATTAATTTTTCTTCTGCCCCTTTCAAAATATCTACTTTTTTATGCTTCTCTACTATTTTTAAGTGACATTACTTACGCTACCCCAAGGAGGGGAAAATGTAGACACCTAAAATATGATTACGCCTAGTGTTTCATCTAATTCATTCAATTAATGACACTCCATTAATCAACACTTCTCCGCTCCATTCTCGGGTTCCCATTTACGACACTCTTTCAGTCATATTCCTCTTATAATAAGCTAATTGGGCTAATATCTCTCTTATTAGCTAAATGTTCCTCCTTTCAACCATTCAGAACCTCCCTAGTTCTCTCTGAACCACTTCTGCAGGCTTCCTAGGCTACCTATTAGTCACAAATGATTAACCAGACCCCTCCCAACTCTCAATGAGTCTTTAATCACTTGTTAATAAATTTTAACTAGCCTAAACCTAGCTTAAATATCCTAAAGCATGTTTATCACTCCTAATCATAAAGTTTGTTTGGCTTGCCTTTAGTCCCGCATGCACCAAAATTCCAAACACTCCCATATTAAAAACTATAAATACAAGGCTAAGCCCTCCCTTTCAATTGGAATTTTTGATTATCATATCAAAACCTATTGACTCTTTGGAAATATATTATACCTCATTTGTGGTAGATTTAAGCTATAAGACCATTGATCTTAGCCATAATCCATTGTTAATACCTCCTCCATTGTAGCTAATATCTTAATATACCATCCATCATCCAAGATTGAGTAAATGAGAATAACCATATGGCCTTGTAGCCATTAATGGTGAGCTCTCATTCTTAAAAAGTTTGAGATTCATACCAAACAACACATTTGATTGCTAGGATCTTCGTAGGTTAAATGTTTTGTAGCTTTCAAAAGAGTAGAGAGTATTATATATGATAGGTTTTGATGTTTTTGTCAAAGTTATGATGCATGTATAGGAGTAACTCTTGTTTAGCTCTTATCTCATGGTGCATAGTCGAGTTAGTTAAGCTTTGAGGTTCTCTAAACTCATTTCCATATCTTTTGAAAAAATTCCTTGTTCACAATACCCATAGAGTAGAATTATACCACAATGGAACACAAAGCTTTGTCTATGATTTACGCACTCCAAAATTTTAGATAATAATTGTTGGCTACTCCGTTTATTTTCTATACAAATCATATGGCATTGAAATATTTGGTTAAAAATCATGTTTTACAAGGACACATCTACAGGTGGATACTTGTCTTTCATAAGTTTGATTTCACAGTTGTCGTTAAACTAGGTAAGAGAAATTCATGGTATGATCATCTATCAAGGGTCAATTCTGGCGAGGATACACAAAAAATTAAGGACATAATGCATCATGCAAATTTATTCAATTTGAAATGCATTCCTATAGATTTGGAAGGCATAACAAAGTTTTTACTCACTGGACTGATGCGAGACGGGATAAAGACACTAGAGAAAAAGTAGCTAGCTATACTTGCGGCGCCTTATCAATTGATTGGTGGAAACATGTATAAAATGGGTAGAGATAAGGTCTTATGCCAGTGTGTTCTTGAACATAAGTGTGAGGATATTATGGAGGAGGCTTGTGGTATAATAATAGGAGGATATTATTTATTATATGCCATTGTGCACAAGATCCTTATGGTTGGCATCTAGTGGGAGAATTGTACAAGGACACAAAGTAATATATTCAAACATGTGATCATTTTTAACACCTTGGAAAAATGAGTATTAGAGATGAGATGCCCCTAAGACCCATAGAGAGTGTGGAACCTTTTGAGAAGTGGGTTATTGAATTTGTGAGACCTATTGCACCACCCGTGCGTAGGACATGTTGATGTTATATTATTATCTACACATATTATCTTACATGGTGGGCAGAGGTTGTGCTTAAAAAAGATTGTAATACAACCACAACAACTAAGTTTCTATGGGAAAACATTATTAACATGTATGGTTGTCCATTAATATTTACTAGTATTAGAGGAACTCATTTCTTGATGAGATTATCGAAATTCTGTTGGTAGCATTTATGGTGGAAAACCATAAAACTACCCCTTATCACCCTCAAGCTAATATCAGGGAAAAATTTGACAAAAAATTGTGATATTGGAAGAAAATATTGGGATGATAAAGTGTCAGTTGTACTTTGGGCTTACAAAACCACATATAAAAGATTGAATAAGGAAATACCATTTCAGTTCATGTTTGGCACAAAGGAAGTACTACCAGTTGAATTCATATTTCCATCTCTGCGTATTGCGTGTGCAAGTGGATTAGATATTGAATAAGATATAAAAGAGTGAATTGACAAAAAAATGTGGTTAGATGAAAGTCACACCATTATACATTGGATCTATAAGAATGTGAAGGAAATAAAAATGGCCTGACATGATAGGCACATTAAGAAAAAGACATTTACAGTTAGAAAAATGGTCCTCTATGACTCTAAGTTTGTGTGTCATCCAAGGAAGTTGAAGGTACATTTGTTGGGACCTTTTGTAGTAACCAAGTTACTTGAATTAGGTGCATTTCAATTGCAGGCACTGGATGACACCATGTTTCTCGGTTACTTCAATGGGAGTAGGTTGAAGCCCTACTCTAAATAAGCTTCTTAGTGTTTGTAATAAGGCACTATTGTCATTTAGCTTAGATTTCCCTTTCCTGTTTTAATTTCCAGTTGTTGTTGTTTTGTTTTTTAATAAGTGTGCTTGCACGTAGGAAGCTAATTACTATCTATTGAGTTCATGCACAGAGGACCACACATACTTTTAGTGTGGGGTGAACGAGGTGCAAGTGTGCAAAAATGATATTTTTTTGAGGCTTAGACATACACAAAGGTGGATAAGTTAAACACATGATGGTATAAAGGTGGGATGCCATTGGTGCATGCAAGCAAAGGAAAGAGGTGTCATAGGTACAAATAATAATAACGCTCATGTAAAATTTCTCAACTTGAAGACCACGTGAAGAAGAGGCCACATAGTGTAGTGTAGTACGAGGTAGGTAGTGATAGGATGAACTAATTGGTATATGGTGTAAAGGATTATGTAATACGGTGCAAGGAGATGCATGTAAGGAGATCTATGGCCTGGGAATTAGTGAGGGAACCAAATGTTACAACTTTAGCATGTGGAAGAAAGTAGAGAAAATCATAAAAAAATGAAAAAATCATCATTAAAGTTGTGGTCCAATGGTAGTTAGTGAGCAATAAACGCATGAGATTTTTAGAAATCTATAAAAAATGGTGCCAAAGAGGGTTTATTATTTACCTTACCTTGTGAATAGTTTGAGAATTTGTAGAGTGTAAATTTAAGCAACTTCATGTGAACTTGTGAGAAATTGATAGAAATTGGGTGAATCCAACAACCCCGATTGAGTAAAACACATGACCTATTATGAAGCTCCTTCGGAAGGAATTTTGAAGTGGGGAAAAGGCATAGAGAGTTGCGGAGTAGGGTTTGCAAGGATATTTGTATCGCAAGGGTGTGTATCATGGATTTTAACTAAAGAAAACTAAGGGTTTAGTACAGGTAAATAAAACCAAGCACCTATTGGATGAGAGTGGCTGAATAGGAGTTTAGACATATAAGGAACAAGAATTTGCAAAGATAAGTGAAAACCATGAACAAGAAAACAATATGGAACCCAAAACGAGCATTCATTGCAGACATAAAAGGTAAATGAAAGAAAAAGGACCCATAAGTCAAGGTCGAGGAAGCACCTAAGGAGATATTTATGAGATACAATACCTAGAAGGGGTTATCATGGGGCACGTTTGGGAGTACCACATTTGAAGGTGCAAGATGAGTGACTATAATCATCACTCTAATGCAAACAAGAGCCAAATAGAGAGTGATTTGGTACAAAAGACCAATGAGAGGAATACCAATGATAAACTAATTTATGATGATAAAGGGTACAATACTTGTGAAGACACGGGAGTACTACAGATATATGAGTTTCCCTAATTTGGAAAATCAGAGTGCCTATACCAGTGGTTGATGGCACGATTCTATGAGGACTTATTCCACTTTTCAGGTAGATGAGTGTGCATTACTGCACCGATAATTAGAAGGATTAAATGGTTTTTCAACTTAGGTACTGAGATTGCTACTGACTTAGATGAATAAGTTGGACTGGAGACTACTATAATGGAGATGAAGTATCAAAAAGGAGGGCACATCATGGATGTTTCAATTTTTTTTGACCTTGTTGTGATTATTTTTGTGCATCTATTGACCAAATTGTGTTAGAGTAGGTATTTACCTTAGCTCATGTTCACCTAGGTACTTTATTTACCTTATTGTATTTATCCTCACCCACTTATGTGTGTGGATATTTCTTTTTATTTATTTAGATATTAAGAGATATTATTGAGTTGTTAAGTATATTTCTTTCCTTGATCTATGGTATTGACTACTTCTTTCTTATATCTATGGTATTGACTAGATCCATGATGTCTAGTTCTCTCATTAATCTATGGACTTGACTAGTTCTTTCCATGATTTATGGCTTGATCTACGACTTGATTGGTTCTTAGATTGTTATTCCTTGCCTATATAAGCAAGGTCCATTCTCATTATATTTCACTGAGTTCCATAATAATATATGATATTTCTACTCATTTGTTTGCAAAGGTTTTATGTAAAGTTATTCTGGTGAATTGCTTTCATCTTATTGATCACGATGTTTGATTAGCATTTGTGTTCTTGGCTTAATACGATCTGGTAATCATTCCTTTTATGGTATCAGAGCAGGAGATTGCTATTGACATCCATCTGTAAGTTTTATTTTGCAAATAAATTCTTTATATATTCATATATTCGGTATTTTCTTGTATTTTGTTGATTCGTGTGTTTTTATGGAAACAAAGGCTTCCATTGGATTCGGAAGGCAACAAAACCTTAAGATCAGCTGTAAACTCAACCATTTCGGGAGGCAATCATTTTTTTTGTTTTTTTGTTGTGCAGAGGTCTAGAAATAGCAGTCAAGAGCATTTTATTTTATTTTAGTGGCAACTAAAATAAATAGTAGAGCATAATATTGAAAAATTTCTATCTTTTGATCGGTAACTCGGTTTTGAGTGCCTTTTTTGCAAAAGTGTGTGTTTTTTAATGCTCTTTCCATTGAAAATATTTATTTTGAGAATTAAACTATAATTATCAAGTGCCATATTATAACACACACTCATTATAAAGTGCCAAAATCTGGGGAGGCTCTTGTTGCATTATTTGGGGGTCTTGTTGCATTGCTCAGTTCTTGCATTTATTTTGGTGATTTTTTTGAGGATGGCATCTTTATCTACTTCTGCATTAACAACACATAATTACCACACATGGAAACCAAGAATGGAAACAATAATTAAGCAGAAAGGATTACGGGCTTTAACTTTTTCAGAACAACCGGTGTTCACTAGAGAATATGAGAAATTTCAGTACCCATGCAAATTTGATGAGTGTATGGGTTTGATAGGAACTTATGTAAGTGATATTATTTTGTTTCATTTGGAAAAGTGTGACTCTCCTTTCAAAATATGGGAGAAATTAGAGGATTTATTTGGTAAGGTGGATCATATGAGAGCCATGCAACTTGAAATTGAGATCACCTCTCTTAATCCTGAAGATTTTCCAACAATTATAGACTATCTTACCAATTTCAAGAATTTGTTGACACAGTTGAAGGGGAGTGGAAGAGATAAGAAAGATGAAGAGTGTGTTTACTTGATTCTATCCAAGTTGAGAGGACCATTCAAAAAAATTTCTTCTATCTTTTTCTCTAGCATGGATGCCTTAGGTGACACATTTAAAATGCCTAACTTAGAAACATTTTGTGAAAGGCTTACTAGGGAAGAATCTAAATTGTCTTACCTTGAGTTTTCCACCTCTCAAAAGGCATTAGTTGCATCTAATCCTAAGGGCAAGGGAAAACCAAATAGTAAAACCAAATCCACACCTTCTCCATCTCAAAATGCTCCTAAACCCAAAGAAAACAACTCAAAACCCAAGGAGTCTTCTAAATACAAGAATAAGTCTAGCCGTTCATGCTCTTTTTGTGGGGGTAGTAATCATGAAGAACATAGGTGTTATAAGTGAATGTAAGCCTTAGAGGATGTGGTCAAGAAACAAAAAATTTCTATCTCCATGCCACCTCCTTCTAATCAGCATGGTAAAACACTTAATGTTGTTGGGAGATCTCAGTCACCACTTGCAAACAGCTGGGTTATAACTTCTAGTGCTTCTCATCACATGACTTCTTCCAAGGAGTCTTTTGTTTCTCTAGGTTTGAGGTCTACTTCCAAAATTGAGGTTGGAAATTCTTCCTTTCTTTCTGTTAAAGGAAAAGGTGATATACAACTTGATGGTGGCAATATCCAAGATGCACTATATGTTCCTAACATCACTACAAATTTACTTTTTGTATATCAAATTTTTCATTCTGGTAAAGGAAAAATAGTGACTTTTACACCACATGGAGCAGAAGTATGAACTTTGTTGGAGCCTCATTCACTAGTTTCTCAGGGAATTGTTGATCATGGTTCTAGACTATATCACTTTGATGGTTTTGATGACACTTCTTCTATAGGGTTAGGATTGGTTTCTCATGCAGATTCAGAGAGTAAGATTTGGACTGAAAGATTTAGACATCTCAATTATAGATATTTGAAGAAGTTGAGCACTCATGGTATGGTAGATGGTATTCCTAGAGTTTCTTGTCTTGAAGGAGTTTTTCATGGTTGTACCAGTTCTCCATTTGATATGAAGTTGTGCTCCGCATATAGGCATATAGTTATAGCTATAGTGGAGGTGGAGGGCCGCCCACTATCTAGATAGGTGTGGGAGACTAGACTCTGGTGCAACCTACACCTAACTACCTACACCCATATCTAGATAGGGGACCCCCTCCATAGAATAGAGGGGCCATATAGATATATCTTCTTTGGGTGGCCCCTACATATCTCATCTCTGGGGGGCACCTCTCTATTAGGGAAATAACATCAAGATATTTTTCCTAATAATTTGTCTAAGAGAGCTTCTTCACCACTTGAGCTTGTGCATAGTGACTTGATGGTTTTTCCTACCCCATCTTTCAATGGAGCTAAGTATGCACTTACGTTTATTGATAATTTCTTGAGGTGTACTTGGGTTTATTTTCTCAAGTACAAAAGTGATGTTTTTTCACAATTCAAATTCTTCAAGGCTTTGGTCGAGAAACAATCTTCTAGTTACATAAAAAAGCTTCGTACTGACAATGGGGGAGTACTTCAACAATGAGTTTCTAAATTTTGGCAACTCAAGGCATTATTCACCAACATTTTGTTCCTCATACTCCATAATAGAATGGATTAGCAGAAAGGAAGAATATAACTTTGAAGGAAATGGCTAACTGTATGATGCATTCTAGAGATGTACTTCCTATCTATTGGGCATAAGTAATTAATTGTGCTAACTACAATCAAAATCACACACCACACAAAGCACTTAAGCATTCAACTCCAGAGGAAGATTGGTCCAACACTAAGCCAGATGTCTCATTTTTTCAAGTCTTTGGGAGCCATGCTTAGGCCTTTGTGCTAAAGAAGAAAAGGAAAACTTTGGATAAGAAGAGTAAATCCTTTCTCTTTGTAGGGTATTGTGAGGACATGAGAGCTTATCATCTTTTAGATCCTGATACACATGATGTTATTTTTCGAACACATGTTCAGTTTGATGAGCGCTTCACTCCTCGTGATTCTTCATCTTCTTCCATACTTCCTTCTTCTTCTTCATCTCATCTTGAGGATTCTTTCTTTGAGGAGATTGATGAGGAGGATATAGATGTCGTTGAGGATCCTATTCCCACTGATGTAGTCACTATGCCTAAGTGGGCTCATACTACAGTTTTTGAGGCAACACCTTTCATAGAGGATATTCCATCCACTAGGCATCATCATGCACATTCTACTGGTTTTGGAATTTTGTGTTAGGCAGTTTCTGAGGATCCACAGTCCTTTTTAAAGGCTCATGGGATACAAGAGTGGGATGATGTGATGGTAGCTGAGTATTCTTCTTTGATGAAGAATCATACTTGGGATTTGGTATCTCTTCCTAAAGGAAGAAAGATGGTTAGGTGTAAGTGGGTATACCGAACCAAATACACAGTAGATGGGTCCATTGACAAGTATAAGGCTCATCTTGTTGTAAAGGGTTTTTCACAAGTTGAAGGTATTGATTACTCTGAGACTTTTGCACCCATTGCCAAGATGGATTTTGTATGCCTGGTAGTTGCTCTTGCTGCATCACAGAGGTGGCCCATATACCAGATGGACATGAAGAGTGCCTTCTTACATGGAGATATACAAGAGGAAATATACATGGAGCAACCGGCTGGATTTATTTAGGATTCTTCTCTTGTTTGTAGACTCCAAAGGTCTCTCTACGGTCTCAAACAAACCCCTCGGGCTTGGTATGAGAATATGGATTCTTTTCTTCTATCTACTCATTTTGTTCATTGCCACTTCGATCATATAGCGTATCTCCAGCATGTTGGTGAAAATATTGTGATACTTGTCTTGTATGTTGATGATCTATTACTTATTGGTAGCTCTTCTTCCCACATTCAGAGTATTTAGAGGGATCTTTCTACACAGTTTGACATGAAAGATCTTGGGTTATTGCATTATTTCCTTGGTTTTCAAATTTCTCAGATAGATTTATGGATTCATTTGAGTCAGCAAAAATATAGCCATGATATTCTTTGGTGATTTAATATGGCTAATTACAAGACAAGTCCATCTCCTTTTCAGTCTGGAGTTACTCTTACTTCCACATGTAGCACACCACTTTGTGATCCTACGTTGTATAGGCAGTTGGTTGGGAGTCTCATGTAATTGACCCATACTCACCCTGATATTTCATTTACAGTAGGGATTATATCTCAGTTTTCACATTCTCCTCATAGTAGTCATTGGCAGGCTGCTAAAAGGATTTTGCGCTATTTGCAGGGCACTTCCCACTTTGGCCTACACTACACTAGGGGTTCTACTCAGTTGGTTGGGTATACAGATTCAGATTGGGCATGTTTTATTGATGACAGACGTTCCACTTTTGGCTATCTTTTCTATCTTGGTTCTTCTCTAGTTGTGTGGGCGTGCAAAAAGCAACAGGATATTACACTTTCATCTTCAAAGGCAGAGTACAGGGCAGCAGTTAAAGTGAATCAGCAGATTCTTTAGCTTTTTCCAGTTATTGACAGAGTTTGGATTCCCATAGGATTCACCTACTATACTTTGGTGTGATAACCAAAGTGTAATTCACATTTCTCTCAACCTAGTTGAGCACTAGCGGACTAAGCATATCGAGATACACACCCACTTCATTCGGTAGCACATTCAGGATGGAGTTCTTTACTTGGAGTACCTTCCGACTCAACAGCAGGTTGCAAACATCTTTACGAAGCCTTTTGCATCACCTCGCTACCTTGAGTTGCGTGGAATGCTTGGGGTTTCGGAAGTTGTTCTTGGGGGGTGTTCATGAGAACATCTTCCTTCTTATTCTTCTTTCTCTTTCCTTATAGTAGGATTCTTTCCTCCTTTTGGTTCGAGATTTCTTCATGGATATATTGTACATGAGTACCTCATCAGGTCTAGTTGTCGGGACTCATACTGTGGACATGCCACTTCTTTTTTGGGCCCCTAGCTTCACTTGAGGGGGGGTGTTAGAGTAGGTATTTACCTTAGCTCATGTTCACCTAGGTACTTTATTTACCTTTATCATATTTATCCTCACCCACTTATGTGTGTGGATATTTATTTTTATTTATTTAGATATTAGGGAGATATTATCTAGTTGTTAGGTATAGTTCTTTCCTTGATCTATGGTATTGACTAGTTCTTTCCTAGATCTATGGTATTGACTAGATCCCTGATGTCTAGTTCTCTCATAAATCTATGGACTTGACTAGTTCTTTGATGAATAGTTTTTTCAATGATTTATGGCTTGATCTACGACCTTGACTAGTTCTTAGATTGTTATTCCTTGCCTATATAAGCAAGGCCCATTCTCATTATATTTCATTGAGTTCCATAATAATATATGATATTGTTGCTCATTTGTTTGCAAAGGTTTTATGTAAAGTTATTCTGGCAAATTTCTTTCATCTTATTGATTGTGGTGTTTGATTAGCATCTGTGTTCTTGGCTTGGTACAATCTGGTTATCGTTTCTTTTAAATTGAACACGCATGAGAGGTGGGGCCAGGTTAATAAGAATGGTTCCACATTACAAAAAAGATGACAAAAGGAACAATGTATAACCTTACTACTTTCATTATAGAAGGTATTATTGAGGAAGCGCACATGGGTGACAGGGTTTCATGGGGTGCGATCCTCCTATCCATTGTTTACGTAGAGATTGGATTCCTAGATGGACCTAGGGATAAATTGTGTAAATACTCACCTATATTGGGTGAGATTTTGTGAAATAAATTACATAGATAAAGTGGGGATGTATTTAAGTGGATTTTAGATGTTTTTTGTGAAATAGGGGGATTTTGTAATTATATTTTGTGGTTATAAGGTTTACTGATTACGAGGAGAGGTTTATCATTTGTTCTTATTTATATTAATAGGATGGTGTGAAGGGGATGAGTGACATTAAGATGAATGACAAGAGTATGGTCAAATAAGTACGTGAAAAGATATATGTTGATAATAAAATAGAAGTTAAATTGTGTGGTCAAAAGGGATGAATGATAGGTGTTTGGGATGATATGATGAAAAGATGGATTAGTGTGGGGTTAAATACTTGTATCAACAAGACACTCAAATGATCACAAACATGTAAGCACACCCTAACTAGTAAAGTGGTATTATAATCAAGTTATAGACCACTTTCAAAACCACACACTGACGATGGTGCCACAAATTGGCTCTCCACCTATGTTTCAATGTGGGGTCGGTTATCAAGTGATCTTGGGGAGTGTGACCTCCTTGCACTATATTTTGATATGTGGCTAAGAGGTTGCCTAGACTAGGATATACAAGCTCATTGGGGGCATCCCTGATATACCTTACAGTATGTGGAGCCAAATTCCATGTTGTAAGGATGTTGTCTAAGGCCTGGGTATTAGGACATGGAAGCACCTCACTTCATGATGCACTTAAAAAAATTATGCACTTAGCCAATAAAAAAAACTTGCTAAGAATTTATATACCCCACCAGAACACAAGGTGTGTCTACATGCATAGAGGTGAAGCCCAAGGTCACGAGAACCTAAGACATACACATAATTGTGTGGATGTCACTTCCACGTACATGTTACCCATAAAAACTTTCAAAAAAAGTAATAAGGTTATCTTTTTTTATCCTTATTCTATTTTACTAGGTTACATGAGAGCTAGAAGCATTCACAGTATGTCACCTTCGGGATAAATAAGAAACAATGCAAAAAACATAAGAGAGATTATTGATGAAAGATAATCAAAATTAAATAATAAATATTATGTGATTAGGTCTTCAAGAGGAGACAATGTAACACAAATATTAGTAGTTTTTTCTTATAACCCCACTATTCTTCAAACAATCAGGCTGCAATACAAGGTGGTTAGTAGTTTTTTTCATTAGTAAAAAAATTGCAACCAAAAAATAAGTATCAAAATAGGTGGAGTCTCCCCTTATTTCTGCAATAATGATGTGAAAACAAAATGTTAAAACCTGAAAACAACCACCAAAAACACTTGGAAACAAAGTTAGATTAGTTATCTCAAATAAAATAATTTATCCCAACAAAGGTGCCAATAATCAGGTCAAAGGTGCTAAAATAGGTCGAAGGTGCCACTATGAGTAACAAAAGTGATAAACTAAGATTACACATATATATCAGTCAAAAGCACTGGAATACAAAGCAAAGACATTACAGGACAAGACAAAGGCACTAAAATAGAAAATTCAATATTATAATAATGTGAGTGTCAAGGTGTGAACATAGGTGCTAAACATCAAAGATTACGTGCCAAAATTTAGAACATACGCACTAAACCTGCATAGAAAATGATTAGAAACAAAAGCATTGATATTTTTCACAAACGCGCCACGGGTTCACCAAAGGTGCCAAATGAAATTCCTGCAACCACAGAGATTAATGCCTAAAAAATCACTAATCTAAGGAAAATGCACTAAACCTTATAGAATAAGCGCCAAAACATAGGGCATATGCACTGTTTGAGTCTGGGAACATTTTTTGGCATGAAATTTAAAAATTATTAATACAAACAAGGTTATATTTTTACCAAATTTACACAGCCCATTTTAGCCTCAATATGCGATTTATGTCACTTGACCTCTCTTGAGGCAACTTAAAATGGTCCTAAGGCAAATAAAATCATATTCTCATATCAACATGGTTCACAAAGCCTTTAGATGTTCTATAATGTAAGCTACGAAACCTTCAGTTTCATAATCCATTCTAATACTCCTAAACACTTGGTCTGATTCAGCAAGGATAGGAAGAAATCAAGAAAAATGAAATAAATGGGACTTACACTATCAATAGTAGTGCTTATCCCTCAAGAATCATTGATGAAGAGTCAAAACTAGATCTCTCCCCAACTTGCTTTCTTCACATTGGCATGAGATCACAAATGGGCAAACTCACCATTGGTGTAGATCACCCAAAGAACTCACACTTGGCATGAATCACCCAAAACACTTGAGACTTCATGAGATCACCCAAAAAACTCACTCTTAGCATGAGATTTTTCAAATTTGGCTCTACATTGAGGGTGGCATGCCAATTTATAGCTTTGTGACTTTTTTAATGGATGGTGCAGGATTGATCTAACCCTAACAATGAAGATAATGGGTGAGAATTGAGGAGAGGATTATAATTTAAACCTAGAAAAGAACTTTCTTGGAGGACTACTTTTACATAGACTAGATTTATCAGAAGTCCTCCATTGAATTTAAAATCAATGGAGGGAGAAACTTATAGATGATTCTAGACAATACAAACCTCAATAGATATAATGTAATAGCATATTACTTCACCCCTAGGGTCACTGTTAGATTAAAAATAGATCTCCAGGATGTCATTTACATGGAGATTCCACGGTTAGGGTAGGTGGGTCCACTTGGTATGCATTTCACCGCACATTCCTAGACATGTTATCAAGGTTACACAGGGTTTATCAATAATTTATGTTGTCGATTAATTACTTATAGGGTTAAGTGGAAAGTATAGACACATGAATCACGCACTTGGGTACATATTATAGGAATTAAAAAGTTCTTATGCATTTTACATGATGTTGCAACATTTTACATGTCTACAGTAGTGAAGGGAAAGTTCCCACCCTATAAATATGTGATGTGTGCCTTCGCTTAAGAGTTACAATGAGTGCGATGTAATGTAATAGTTTCAGGCTAGAGTGAGAGTCTAGAGTTTGTATGGTGCACGTGCATGGTCTAGTACATGGATGCAAGGATCTATATTGTAATCAAATACTTTCCTATGGTATTTTTAATGGATAAGTGATGGTGTTTCACATATATGTATTCAAACTTCTTGATTATGCATCCTTGACCCTTTTCTATCTTACTCACTCCTTTTGGGTATCTTATTATATGAGGAATCTTGTTTCACTTATGGTTCAATCTTCTAGTTGTCAATTACCATGTTCATGATTATTAGGGGATCATATGAATGACATGTTATGTGGACATGAATATGAGGACCATATGCATGCTAAACCTTCTATCATTCACCTAAGCTTGCATTCAAAGATGCACCTGGTGGTAAAACGTGCTTTAGGTGAGCATCCATCTAACTAGTTAGAATTTAAATGTGCAAATTACATGAGTTGCATAATAAAATACATACATACATAAGAAACCCTGGGGAGGTCTATGATGGGTAATTTTGGTCCACACAATTTAGAACATTTCTAGAGGATCTAGATCTATGCTTGCAAGGTAGGGTTGTGAACGATTGTTCACCAAGGGAATCCTAGGGCACTAAATTGACAATTACACACGCTCACAAGAAATACATGGACTCTAAGATGTAGTACAGTGTTTTGTTGTAAGTTCACTCTTAGGGTACCGTCAGGGTCAATCTGACTCCCAATTTTTGTATTTTCCTTTTTACGTTCGTTGTGGTTAGTGGGCTTGTGCAGGTGAACTTATCTTTTATAGGTTACAAGTACCTTCGGAAATCATAGTGAAAAAAATAGATGGTTAACAAATAATAATTACGAAAACCTAATGACACAATATAAATAAGATCCGGGGCTTTTACACAGTCACAAGCACCCAGATCCAGTCACCAGTGCCTAGGCGTCCCTATCCTACCATGGGAGATGCTTAGTCCGTTTAGGTTTTTCGTGAGTTGCATAATTTAGGAGATTAGATGTTGATCACTATTTATCATCTAGTTCATCACTGTCTCCATGTTGGCAGATTGTTCATGTACATTCTAGAAATCAACTAAGTCATTCTTTCTCTATCTCATGCCCACATGGTACATCAAATTTACATATATAAGTTTGCATTGTGGGGAGTCTATACTTACCCCATTTCATTTAATAGAGTGAACTTATGACACATAGATTTAATTCACATAAATTAGAATCACCATGTATTTCTATATGTTTGTGTGTGTAATGATGCCCTAGGTTTCCCTTGTGTAAGTTTCACGATGATAGTGGGATAGATCTAGAATGTACCAAGTATATAGAATGTGTCTGATGGAATAGAATGAACTCCCCTCATGTGTTGTGTATGTAGATTGATGTAACCCTTGTCCCTTGTATGAAAGTGCTAGATGTGTCCTTGTAATGATATTGTTCCTTTGATATAAGCTTAGGTGATGATATATAATTCTTATGATATTTGGTCCCTTATTTGAGACCAATAACTAAATATATATATATGATTCTCTTGTTTAAATTTTGTAATTAGCAACTGAAAGGCCGAACCAAAGTTTTAAAAGGTGACCAAGAAGTAAAAGAGACTCAAAAGAGTAAGAAGAGTTTAAAGAAGGTTATGAGTTCCCATGAGGGACAAGAGCTCCTAGGCACTAGTGTCTGAGACCATAAAAGATAAATTAGTAAATTTTCAGAAAAACTGTAAGATATGTAAGACCAATAAAACTACAAGAGATAAAACAAAAAGGCCAAAAAGAAGTTCTCAACCACTACTTTTCTTTCTTATGAATAATATATACATTAGTATGCTTTAGGACCTAGAAATGTACCAAAGATCATATATTTTATGTCTACATTAATCAATAATAAAATAAATCTTATATTTTAATTTTTCTAACAAATATAAGAAATTAGGGTCACTCTGCACTGGATAGAACTAGTCTCATAGCTCCAACAATTATAATCTGGAAGATAATTTTTCAAAATCTAATATGATAATACTTACTCATTTTTAGGATTTTAAATATGTCACCCTAGCCTAGCATGCCACATGAAACCCCCCAAATTATTGAAATTATGAATTTTATGCATTATAATGTGTACATGTTCCTTCCCATAAGAGCACATACACACTATAACACATATACTTTATAATTTGTACACACTTTTGGTTTGTAAACAAAAAAAACTAACAAAAAAAAGTGCGAACATGTTATTTATAACTACATACACATTTTTGTTGATTTTGCATTTTTAGCCACTTTTTGGTCCCCATCTCCCCGCACTTACCCAATAAGTGTAATATTATTATGCATAGTATTAAATAATCCTAGGTGTTATTTAGGTGAGATTTGTCTCATAGTAGAACTTGAAAATTTCCCAGAGGTAGTTGAAAAATCATGGAGAATGTGAAGTATAACAATCATTCCAACAAAATTATATTTTTAAATCATGTCATTTGTTTATATAGAATGATAATACTCATTTTTGGTTTACACATTATATTCATTATCCTTTACATACTCCATTTTTCTTGGCTTTAAAATCATCAAATGAATCACAATATATCACCTGTCATAAGCTATAAGGAAATTCAATATATACAAGAGAAATTCATTATCTTTAAAGGAATAGTGTACAATAATATGATCTACATAAGATCATTAAGTTATATCCCCTTAGTGTAGGTATGTCTCGAATATGGTAGGTATTCCCCTAGGTACAAGGTTTTAAAAATATTCCAAGTGTGAAAGATAAGATCTAATTATTCTTGATGTGTAAAGTGCACCTTGTGTAGGTATGCCCTCAATATGGTGGGTTACTCCAAGATTATAAGGATTAAAATCCATAAAGTGTGTGTATAATGTCTATGGATTAATGTTATCTGCAATTATCTTATTTTCACTATGTGGATCTAGTGTGAAAGGATGTATGGTATGTAGTGTGTTAACCTTGAGTAACCATAGTAGCTAACTTTATACAATGAACAAGAAAGTCACATGTAGGTCCTAGTTTTGTATTTTTTCCATATTTTATTATTTTTGTATGTTTATCATAAGATAATTATAGAAACAAAAACACCAACTTGGATTTGTAATAAGGGCCATTAGCCATATGTTGTAATAAAATAAGAAATGAGGTGGACTCCTCATATATAATTGTTCCATCAAGAATCACATCGAACCCCTAAAATGTGTTGCATCATTGGGTTGTTCCCCAATCATGGACTAAGAATTCGGTATCAAAGTATTAATAATTATGCTAAGAGACAATGCAGTTTGTGGCTTGATAGTAAAAGGACATGCATGCAAGAATACATGTGTATGTGATTCTCTTATGAAAAGATAATGTAATATCATATTCCACTCAAGTGGAGGTATTTTATCCATGGTGTAATATTTATATCCTATGAAGCAATAATATGAGGTTAACAATAATCAAAATTAGAGAAATAATCTCATGTATTATAGCAACAAGGATTATCAATGCTCAAAATCATGGTGTTACGAAGTTGTATGTTATTAGATACATAAGAAACACATTCTTAATATAAAGGTAAAGGGTAGTGCATTGGTGTCCCATATGGATCATATTCACTTAGTTGTTGTATGTCTTTTCCATATCACACACATCTAGGTAACATGTTCTATTGACAAGAATGGTATAAAGGCCAAATCATATTATGTATGAGTGGTTTTATGGTGTATCGAGTTATCATAGTAGGAAAAAAGTATCCTTTTTTTATGTGGTACCAAATATAATTTTGGATGTACTCTTATGAACATTTGAGTATAGGAGACGATGTGAAAATGGAAAGTAACATGCATCGTCACAAAGTATATCTATGTTATGATATAATTTATAGTAATATGTAACTTCTGACATACTTCAAGGAATTTAATAAGTCATTATGAATATTACGCATCCCATTCCAACACATATGTGAAGTGAGGTCAATTTACACAATATTCAGGAATCAGGAAACTAACATACATTTGTGAATTTATGTATATAAATAGAAATCAAATGAGATTTTTACATGTAAACTAGGGATGCAACCTACTAGAGATACGAAGTTAATTGTGAATTCAATGTTGGTAATAAAATTAATAAATGGCATTATGGTACTTATGTTAATTAGTATGTCACTTTGCATAATAGAAATGGGCTTTTGGAACTAATTGTATTTGAATGTATCTTTGTATATGGGAGAATATCATGTGGTATGTCATCATATTAAGAAAGAGGTGAACTCTCTTTTATTTTATGATATAATTTAATGTAATATCATCTCCAGTAAGATGATATAAATATTTGTATGATGTGTATATGTAAGGTAATGTGGAATTTTGATTTTTGTGTGAGCATCTATTAATATATGTGGTGGATGATAAATATAAAAATATATAAGGGGCCATCAATAAGTGAAGTTATGGTTTAAGATGGGGACGATATTAACTGGTAAAATAATAGTATTTATATGATCATTAGGTTGTATCTGTGTGGGGTAGATGGTGGGGTTATCATTTGTGTGTGGTATCTCATTTTAAGGAGTTCCCATGATGATAACATCATCATTTTTTATTATATCTTACAATGCACTAAGAATCATCTGTCAGTAGAATGTCTAGTACATATGTGGTAGTTATAATGTAATTTGGCATAAAATTCCACACTTCCTAGCCGATACACATCAAAAAAAATTGGGGATGGTAAAATTATTGTAGACACTCAAATTTGGTAACTTTTCCTTTTGCAATGAAAATTTTAGCTATGTTCCCTTGCTAAGAAAATGCTCACATTCTAAGTCCAATTAATACATCTCTCTAGCTCTTTTTTAAATCACTCATCTTCACACTTTGATATGTCATTCACTAATGAATTATTATTTAACCAAAGCATTAAATTTCCTCCAATATTCATTCCAAAACTCTTGATTGTACATCATTTCCAACCAAGGAATAACCATACGGTTTGGGATAGAGTTGACTATGTTCCTGGATGACTTGTATATTCCTTCCCCCTTTCATCTTCTAACTCTACTTTGAATTTGAATATCTTAGGTGTTTCATTTCAAATTCTTAATTTTGACCTTATTATAATACTTACCTATAGAAGGATATGTAAGAAATTCAATATCACTTTATTAATCACATAATACTTTCATAATCTCATATGCAAAAATCAATCCAAAATCACTCAAGGGTTTCATATATCTTCCAAAATCAGTTACACTTAATTTAGAGAATCCAATACTAAACATATGAATCACTTAACCATGTAAAATATTATATCTACCTCCATTTCTAATCATGTGAAGGTACAAGGGATATGTCGTAGTGAGATCAAAGTCACCCCAATAATTGTCAAGTATGTTTAAGGGACAAAATGGTTTAGTATAATAGCTCAAGCACACTACATCAAACTAATGATAAATTAGGTATGTTGGAGCCCAAATTTTTTATGCCAAATTAAGTGAAAAATTCAAAGGATTGATGGGTTTTTAAAGGAAAAATCATCTATGATGTTCAACTTCTTTGATTTGTTAATATGGAAAACCAATAAAATGTAATTTTGAGTCTAATTCTGTGCAAGACCATTGGCTGCCATGTTCCACTCATCAACTTAATTTATCCCTTGAAATCCTTATTCCTTATTACTTTGAATATTTGGCCCAAAAAATTTTAAGTGCCACCAATCTCTAATATGTGGAGATTATCTGTGTCATGGTCATTCTGGGAAACTTTATACTATTTTGTGGTGGATTACTAATACTTGTTGCTAATTTTTGTCTCTAAATACTTCAAGGAATATGAACTCATTCCTATGATGTATCCTCAACACATGGAGAAAATTTGCATACGTGACTATCTCAAACCGTTGGTTCTCACCTCAATGATTTTGAGATTGTAGATGGAGTACATGAGGTATCAATCAATGCTCTATATTATCTCAAGGTTTGGTAATTTTTTTCCTATCTCTATATCTTGGCAAAATACTGATGTGTTATACATGGAGGAAATCAATGAAACTTCAAATTTTTACACGGTCTGTCTCTTAGATAATATTTGATAGTTTCACATTAGTATAAAATGAGGTGCATGGACGTTAGATCTGAAATGAAGGTGGAAAACAAAGCTCTAGTTTTTTATTTGTAACTTTTGATATAGATCTCCAGTTAATGAATAATTAGTACCATTATAAATATCATTTAAAGAGCTACACATTGGTTCTAATTTTGATATAAATGGCTGAGATATTTGCAATAATTTTTTAATATAATTTTAGTAATGTTTTGTGCATCTATTTCCATCTATCATTCTATTTCTCCAGATTTATCACTTTTGTACGTATTTGGGGTCTCTCGTATGATTATTAGGTGTTGTATGTTTCTCAAAGAAATTATTTGGGGCCGTTGGATCTTTAATTGATTTCAAATTATGTGAAAATTTTCATCTGATCTTTGGTGGATCCATTTGAGAAATATGTTACTACACATTCCTCCTCTCTCATTGGTTTTCCTTAATTTTGAATTCCCTCCATTTCTATATATAGAATGTTAAAAAATTATATAAATAGATGAAGTATTAATTCATCAATCATCTTCCAGCTCATCCATTTTTGGTTGGATTTATGATCACTTCAATTTTTTTAGCATCTAGGTGTTTAGTTTAGCTTTATATTAGATGGTGTTATGAATAAGTGTGATCTATTCAAGGATTTTGTGACTCATATAAGTGAAATTATCTTGCCATGATCAATTGAGTCATAAATGAGATTTTGGATTTAAAATAAAGTTTCCATTAGAGTCTTAAGTGTATTAACTTATAATTATTATGATTTCCATTTAGTTATTTGGTTTCAAAGTCAAGTGTGTAGTTAATGAAACACCATTTTATTAAATCTTTATGGAATTCTAGTTTCATTTTCACTCAATATACTTGTCTAATGTTATCTTTTGTATGTTGAGTTATGGTGGTTTGATAATTGGGAAAATATCATTGTATGTGATTTAATTTTTATCTAAGTTGTCATGGGCCACATTAATTTTGTAAATTGTTGTTTTTATTATATTTTTTTGAATCCTTCATATTAATGTTTGCAAATTATCTCAATGTAAAAGGCATAAGTTGAAGTTGTAATGATAAAATCCCCCCTCTTTTATAATTTTTTTTTGTGTTTCCATTTATGATACTTATGTTTCACATTATATACTTTATAATCCTCTCTGAAATAAACTTGGATTCATAATTGTTTGTATATGATCTATATTTATCTAAACCTTGGTTTGAAATCCAAAAAGTTATGGATATCATAATATTTCTCGATTAAATCAATTCAAGTTTGTGTATTTTCTTACAAATGTGTGACTATGTCACAAGTGACACTTAACCAGGTTCTTAATCATGGATGTTTCATTTGTAGACAAATCTAACATGTGTTTAAGCTCATTTTGTGATAGTATTTCTAAAGTCTCTCCCCTTGGACTTTCAAAAAAAAAAAAAGTAGAGAAGTTAAACCACCTTTTCATATTTTTGTGTTGATTAAAATTGGTTGAAGAGATCTAATTTCTATAATCGAATCACTTTTTAATCCTATCTTTACCAAATCCCCTTTAGAATTGATTTGAGAGCCAATAGGGTAAATTCTCTACTCGATATCTAGTACATGATTTTTATGTCAAGAGAGATGAGGGAACTCATATGGAGTTGGATTAGATCATATTAACACTTACTAATGTACCTACAATAACTACATGAGACTTGATCTCACTTGAGGTCATATATTGTAGCACTTGGTTTGGTTCAATAGGGGTTAACCTCTAAGGGTAGTCCAACCTTGCCACACACTAATTTCTCATTTTGGTTTCTAATTATTTGATCAAGGGTATTAAAATTATATAGGGTTTATACATGTTTGAATTCATTATAGGCTATTCTAATGTTTTACGAACAAGAATGACATACAACAAAGCATATTTCCAAATAATAAAAGGGGATAAAAAAGTTTTAGATCCTCACTACAAAAAGGTCCAAGAGTATATAGTACAAGTCAAGAAATAGAATAAGGATAAGATTGTACATTATTTGTACAATCTTTTACCAAAGAAAATTCTAGTTACAGTATCATAAACAAAGCATCTTAAATTTCATATCTACTTCTTTACCCCATCTACACATTGAAATCTCTTTTGTTCCACTCTATAATGATAAGTATTCATCTCCTCTTATGAACTTGAGCTATGATTTTATTGCTAAGCATTTTTGCATGTATTAATATGTTATTCTAAGTATGGGTGGTTAATTTTATATTAATTAATTCATAATAACCAACCATTACAGACCCTTACATCCTTTTTTCTCACATTGCATTAACATATTAAATTGTTAATGTGTAAATAGATATGAGATTATTTAGTAGTACTATAGGAGGATCTAGAAAATTGTTCCATTGTCATTCTAAATATTATGGAGAGGGTTTGTGAGGTGTAATATGTTGAGAGGTTTGATTTTTCATGGTTATAGGTGAGGTTGAGACAACCTCTTGACTATTACAACATGATTTGAATATTTTAAGTAAAGGGAAATATGTCGTGGAATTTTTAAAGGGTTGGTAGTAATAAGTTTCATTTGTTCATTTTCAAGTGGGCCTCAAGCCTTGAATATGGGATAATTTTCATAGTATATAATAAAGAACGTAGAAAGGATTTAAAGAAAAACTTTAGAATAAGTAATGTTGTTTAAAAATATATTTAGAAATATAAATCCTTGGAGTTTAGAAATGAATTCATACATTGGTGTGTATCAATAGCTAAAATAAGCTCACTAACATTTAATATCAAAACTAGGGTTCATCTACTTAATATATTTCCGGAATATGTAATAAGATAATCTGTAATAGTAAATATATAAATATAGTAAATACAACGGTCATAAATCATGAAAGGATGAAATAATCAATGAAACACGCTTCTAGAAAGTAGAATATGGAAATTAGGGTTAGTATTTAGAACATACTCATCCAATATGTGATCAATATGTATGGAAGTAATCTAAAACTAGATAAGGATGTTATGAAGGGTGTTGTAAATCTATCTATTAAATATGAGATCCTAAAACTGAGTGGATGACATGTTCATCTTCTTTAGATACATTTACTTGACGGAGGTGTCCTTTGGTTTTTAAACACATCCTCTAATATTGTAACCTAAAATATACCTTTATAAGCTTCTTTGAATGAGTCTTTGCACTTATACTATGTGTCTAGATCTTTGTTATAACTCTTCTTTATCTACAAATATCTTCTCTTTTTCTTTTAGAACTATTTCCCTGAAAATTACTATTCATAATATGCATTGTATTTACCTCAACATACCCTAAATTTATTGACCTCAACATGCCCTCAATGACACAAGGAGAACTATGATATATACCAATGTACACAAAATGGATCAATTCACTCGTAGTTCTCCAATTCCTATGGTGGATTGGAGTTTAGGAAAGTAAAAATAAATATGGAGACCTACTTCATCCCTAAACACTTGGGAATGGAATTTGGCTTGAATATTGATGCTTTATGTGATCTAGAGAAGAAAAGGATGTATGTTTTTAGATTTTCATATCCTAATATGATGTATTTAAGTGATGTATGCCTCAATGTTGGTATTAATGGTCTTTTTAGAGTGTGATTGAATATGGGATCCTTAATTACCCTAATAGGTTAGGATATGAAAGTTTATATATCTGACTATGGTAGTTTTTGAATTTAAAAATATGATCATTGTAATTTCACTAGAAAGGTTTCTTGGTCTTGGAACATATTTGTCATCCAACCTTTCTCGAGGCCCACAAACCCTTCTAGGATTAGTATGGAATTTTATTTGAGACATGTGAAGGATTTTAGAGATTCTAAAATGTTATTTGTATAAGGTGCATTGATTCTTGTGTTTCCAAGTTGAATAAAAAATCATGACCTAATGGACTCAAAGTGTAGGATTGAATAGAATACCTTTAATTTTAATCAATAAATGTCTAAATGGATAGTTCTAGGATAAATTTCACATGATTATTAAGAAATTGTATAGGAATAAATTTAGGGGAATACTCTACTCAAAAAATACACAAAATACATCTTGGGTATTTTAGATTAAAGGGGAGAATCTACAATTACAATAATTCAACATAGGTCACGTTTATAATGCATTTTAAATGATTTTGTGTGCATGATACATAGATAAATATAAAAGGAATAATTGCTTCTCTTACCTCTCTTTGATTCTCTAATTATTTGGTATCAATATCCAAAAAACTCTCTAGACTTCATTCTTATATTGTGATGCAATTTCGGATTTCCACACTTGTGGTTTTTATTCTTTTTCATTTTTCTTTGTCTTATATAGGTTTGGTAGTACTGTAAATATTCTTCCACCAAATATGTTCCAAACCTATGAAACTATTGATAAAATATTCACGAGAAGTATCGAGTCCATCTTTTTTCCTATTTCATCATGAGACATTTGGGCATTAAATGAAGAATCAAAATTAGCTTCATACTTATCTTGCATAATCATGACATGAGCCAAAATATAGATATTGAGCTCCAGGTATTCTGTTTCTTTTAAAACTTTCAATATTTCCTACATAGAATCTTGTAAAAATACCTAAAGTTCACCTTCATATTTGTTTAGAGAATATTTATTTTGAATTTTTAGGAAACAATTTGGGTAAATTGATCCCTCATCCCAAGACTCATTGATCTTCACTGCTTCTTCATTATAGGAGGCCTCATCTTCAAAGGACTCAAATACTTTTATTTCAACCTTTTCATCATAGAGAGAATTTTCTTCTTCAAATGGAAAAGTGAAAACCTCACTTTCATCATCACATCCATTAACCATTGTCTCATGAGAGATTTCAGATTTTTCCTCTTGATTTGTTTTATCATGATATTTTTTTGAATCAACTGAGGAGTCAGAATTAGATTCATACCGATGTTGAAATTTCATGGCTTACATTAGAAGTTCAAGGCTAAGTTGAGGATCTTTGGTTTCTTCTACAACTCTCAACATTTCTTGTATAGATTCCTCTTTCCAATATTTCAAAGGCTCATCAAAAATTGAATTTTCTTCCTCATGGATGACATGATCAAGAGAATATTCATATTCTAAGGGGAATAAGAACACCTATTATTCATGAACAAATGCATTGGTTGATTTTTCAGTTTGGAAGTCATCAAGAATCACTTTGTCTTCTTTGTGTCCTGCATCATCAAGAAATTTAGGGTTATCCCCCTGTAATTCAAGATTTCTCCACGCTTCTTCTTGATTAATACCCCATAAAAAGGATTGTTTGGTCATATCAAGATAGGAATTTAATCTTCCTCTTTGGATGTTATGAATAAATCCCTATTCCTGTTATACTAGTACAAGATGTTATCTCCTTGATCTTCTGACCTTTGCATTGTATATCTCATCTTTTTCGTCGCAAGAAAATTTTCCATATCTCCCTTAAACAAAACAGTTATAGAAGAATAATTCATCTGTATTTTTCCTCTTAAGTCTTGGAAGAAGCTTCTACTTAGCAACATTACAAATGATTCTAGAATATCTACTACCAAGATAGTCAATAACACCTTATTTCTTGGAAATTCGGCGAGAGCCACCTATGCATCATTGATCTTCCCCATAAGTGGTACTTCCTTTGAATACATGGAGTAACAAGAGCCACTGGTCTTTCTCAAGGTAATTATAATAGAATTGGAAACTTTTGTGGGCATTACATTGTTAGAAGCACCTGAATCTATTATACAATTATTCAATTGGTATCCTCTAATGATAAGGGAGAGATAGAAAGGATCAATATTATCATTCTTTTATGCACTCATTATAAGCATATTATACAATGGAGGAGTACATGGAATTGGTAGTAGTCCTTTAGAACTAGGAGTTATGGTATTGGCATTTGAACCACTACCCTTGATATGATGGAAAAGTTTGTCAAATTTTTTTGGGTGAGTCCGCAAATAATCAGATTTAGAAATATTCACTTTGGCCTTGTTCATATGTTTTATGATATCAAAATGGGTGTATGAAGATGAGGTAAAATGAGAAGATTCTTGAGGAGAAAATCTTGATTTTGTAAGTACACTATAATATATTGAAGGAATAACTATTATAGAAATAAAATCATAATTGGAAGGAGCATTAGGGGAAGTACTTAGAATAGCAGGTGGCCTATTGCTTACCATGGGATCTGGTTTCTCCATTATAAACTCCATGGAAGATGGAAGTGGAGATCCTCAATTGATTATTTTATAGATTCACTACTTGAGGATCTTATTTCTTCTTCTTTTTAGGAGTACTAGAAGAGGAAGCTCCTTTTTGGGATTGCGAGTGAGTGAATACTACACATGATAATATAGGTACATCATCATCATCATCCTCTTCACATCTTGAATATTCAATAAATATGATTTGTGCATCCTCTTCCACTTCTTCAACCTCTAGGAAATTGTTGTCCTCACCTTCTTGTTCAAATCCTTCTTCATATTCTTAGGTTCTGCAAATTACATTGACCAGTGGAGCTTCCAAGGAAAGCCTTCAAGGTGCTCCTATAATTTAGTTCATGTTTTTATTTTGATGGATTCTTCATTGGGAAACCTCCTCCCTCTTCAAATTTTTCAATTCATTCACCAATTTGTGCAACAATGAATCAATTCTCTCATCTTTGGTATTATGTGCCTTATTTTCACTGAGGAATTCTTGATCTTTCTTGACAAGATGATGTCATCTTCCACTTCAATGAAAATTTCTTGAGCATGATCCAAATAATTTGGTTACACTCTTCATATTAAGAAACCCACTCTGGGCATCTGGGAATGCATGAATAACCTTTTCAATTTATTTGCAGTAGGACAAGCAACGGTGGGAATCTTGTTGAACTTTGTTAGTATCTCATGGATTCTTGTGATTATTTCTTCATTTGATCCAATTGAATAAGGAGGGAATGATCATATTCCATAGAATTAAATATTTCTTTGAAATTTTATTTCACTTGATTTCAACATGTAATGGAACCTCTTGGAAAATGATAAAACCAATAAGCAACACCATCTTAATGTGATTCAATGAACAAGTGAACAGAGACAACTTCATGAGAAACTCCTAACAAACCACATAAAGTTATGAATGCAGAAATATAATCATCTAGATCTTATTTCCCATCACCTCTAAACTTGGGAAAAAATTTAATGAACCTCCAATAATTTCATGGAGTGGTGGAGGAAAATCCAATGGTCCAGTGTTTTGTCCCCAAGGTAGAGGTCTTTGTGCTACCATGTCAAGTTCTCCTTATTCTTCTCCTTCTACAAATTCTTATTCAAATTATTCCTCTGGTTCTTCTTTTTCTTATTCACTTGGGAATTCAATGTTCAACAATGGTTAAAAGATGGGAGAATCAAGAGGGTTTGTAGGAGGAGTATCGGTAGGAGTTTGGATAGGATTTTCAAGAGTAACACTTGATGAATTAAATGGGGATGAATCTTGAGAGAAGTATTATGGATTATCACTGATTTGTTCTTGCTTATTTTGTGAAGGTTCAAAATCATGGTCAATAATTCCTCTTAATCTATCTAATTTGGCATATCTTCTTCCAACCAATTTTCTGCAAGCTTGGATTCAACTCAAGGCAAATTTTTTGTTCACTCTTTTTACGAGATTTTGGAATTTAAAAATTCTAATTTTTTTAATTTTTGAAATATTTTATTTTTTGGATTTTTTGGATTTGATATTGGGTACATATTTGCTAAATCTACCCCATGGTGGGCACTAAAAACTATTGGTGAAATAATTTTTCAAGAGGGAAAATTATGGGATTTCACCAATATATATTCAATATTAGAGTCGAGCCTCACCTCACCCTCATTTTTTGGGTGAGATATAAAGAAACTCATCCTTATTATCTCATTTATATGGCAATCAAGTCCCTCCCCCCTCCCTAAACTATCTTCTCTATGGGGAGCTCGATATGATTAAATAATTTAGAGACTGAGTTGGGGGCATGGAGATCTGATAGATGATTACATTCCCGAGAGACATAATCCTTTAAGGAGATTTATTCTATGGAAATAGGAATAAAGGAATGATTGGCTCCGCATATCTCACTACACTGACTGTAATAAGCTCCTTCTCATTATGGTGGAATGGAATTCTGATTCAAACGACAAGGTACAACATTGCATTTGAACCCTAGGGAAGGGACATCCTAACCATTAAGTGCATCAAAAGATGTTATAATCATACGTGGATGAGTTATGTCTGGTACAACCACTTGATTATCCACTTTTGATCAACGTGATTGACCCAGTTCTGGATCATCCTTTGGGATCATATAACTATCAGAAGTTAGTGATTGTTCGTCAAAAATGTTATAGTCTAAATACTCATAAATTTAGTTTGATATCCCCCACCCCTCCCTCTAGAAAATATAGGCAATAAAGTCTCCCCCCAAACTGATCTGGGACTAGGTCTCTCTGCTTAAATGGGGAAGCTCCATTTATTAAAAACATGAAATATTATGTACACTACTCTATCAATTGTGGGTGGTCTTTCAACCAGGTGTCACACAACGGTACTTCCCTACACATGTGGAAAAATGCTTGTAGAATCTACAAGGGAGGAAAAGGCTTGAGAGATAGGTGTGAGGAGAATGGTAAATCAGGTTTATATAAAATAAATAGTAAATAATATTTTATTGTTTAAAAAACATAATACTATTCATGAATTCAATGAGAAGACACCATGAGAATCAACAAGGAACAAAAAACACAAAGCACAAAGTCTTAACACATAACATTCAACAAGTACATTTATCATGGAGTATAGTTGATATGGAGAGGAAACATAAGCAAAGGAAATAGATTAAATTTTACCACTTCTTCCTAGAGATAATATGGGAGCTAGTAAATAAGAATAACCATCCTTTGAAATGAGGAGGTTCTCTCAATTTATAACTTTACAATACAACTCTTCCTCTACCCCCCACATGAATCTTCATGTTCCTATTCAACTTGTGACTTTTCATTACCCTAGGAAGAGAAAAATTAAGTACCCCTCTTATAATTTGAGGGAATAATTTTACATCTTATAAATATTTCATTGTCACTAGAACAAATAGCACAAAACATCATGATCATGTATAATGAGGAATTATAAGGAAAGAATAGGAGAAAGAATGAGAGAAGAGAGGAAGGATGCTCCTGAGCATGAATGGAGATTATTCCAATATCTATGAAGATGAGGATCAGATCCAATGGTTATTAATACCAAAAATTGACCCATGATGACCCTTCGCAACACTGTGATGCACCGGTGGAGAGATCTACACCAACTTTGCAACATTGCACATTGTGAGCTCATGCCTTCATTAATTGACCACTGGAAGGGGAGGTGAATACCATTGAATATTATTAGGGAATATTTCCATCACTTGAAAAATCCTTCAACCTTTGAAACAATGTAATGCCTCAAAAATATCATGTTCTTGATGCAAACTGAGACGGTTGCTTGCATAATTCAACATCATGATATTGGCCCTTGGGGAAACAGAGTAACCAATGAGATGTAGTTAAGAATACATCAACCATATGATTAAATAAGGTGATTAAATGGATGGAAAATTCTTATAACTTATGATCAACCCATTGGACAAAGTGAGAATCAGACTGAGATCAAAACATACTGTTGAAACCAAAATTGAGGACCAAGAGGGATTCTCTACTGTTTTAGACACAATGTCACTTTCCACCCTTTTGAAAGAATGATTTTTTCCTATGTGAAGGTTTGAATTAGTGAGAAATGGAGTATCAAAAACCATGACCATTTTGAGCTTTTTCTGGAGACTTACTATTTTTAGTAAGTTTTTCATGGGTAACTAATTTTGGAAATTTCACCGAATTGTCAATTTTGAGCAGTTTTCCTCCTTGGAAATTAACTAAAAGTCTTAAATCCATTCATTATTTGGAACTAATACTATTATTAAGTTTCTCAAATGGTTACTTACTTAAAATATACATTTTCCATGGGGTGTTGTATCGGTCTAAGAAATATCTCCAAAAATTCTACTTCTCACCAAGATGTTTTGCTCCAATTTTTAGAGGTTTCTCTCATCTAGATCTTCACAAAATGAAAAATGAACTTGCATTTATGTGTTTTATTCATATGATAGGGTAAAAGGCATAAAAATAATAGTCCTTCCTAACTCCAATCCTCTTCATTTTAATGGGGCAACAAAGTGCTCATTGGAAAGCTAATTTTTTTAGGATCTCATGCTTTGAGTTTTAGCTCATTTGTCTCACTACAACTATTTAGATTTGAGGGGGATTTTTTCCATGGCTGAAATTTTTATATGAATGTAAAAATGGATGAGGGAATTAATTATGTCATGTAAACACTCATTCCAATTTTTTTCATGTAGGGAAGCTTCAATTCAAATCTTGTGGCGATTGAAGTAGGGGTTTTTGATGTATGAGAAAAAGAGTCATTTGAGCATGAGGGGTGTCTGGTTATTCATGAAAGCATCAGATTCAGAAATGGAGGGAAATAATTTTTTTAAAATAATCCCAAAATATGGCTAAGTATGGTTTAATACTCATCCCTTAACTCAAGTTAGGAAGATCCACCCTTTGACCCACCTTTGACACTTCTTTCTTACCTTGGGTTGATGGTGAGTTAAGGGTTACTAAATGGGTCTAGGAAGATCTCATGTCCCTTAACACACGAGGTGAAAATTTTCCAAGGGGAATCCATCATGAGGAGGGGGATAAGGGTGAAGAGTGAGGTGAATGAAAAGATTCCCTAGGGAGAAAGTGTGATGTTATGAGTGATGGGAGAGGGAGAGTTTCCTTGGTTACATAATTTTTTGCACCTGATGAACTTTTTCACTAGGTGAAAAGATGTAGTAGGGGTGGAAAATTACACCAAGGGTGAGGCTCAACATGGAGAGGGGTAGTTTGAAGTTGTGAATGGATAAGGCTCACCTAACACTAGAAGTTAGTCACTTAAGTAATGAATACACTTCCCTCCCTTAGTGGCACACTTTTTTGCAACTCGTGTAATTTTCACAAGGTGTAAATGTGAAGAATAACCTCTTAGGTACGTCATAGGTCATGCTCAACATGGAGAGGGGGCCAAATTGACTTATGAGTGTGTTGTCCTCTAAAATTTCCCCTCTTTTTGAAAGCCAAAAATTGGAAAATTTTGAGTTGACACCTTTTTCTGATGTTCTAGTAAAGAGAAAATTTGAGAAGTTAGAAAATTTCTACGTTTTTTGAGTCATTTGTGTGATTTTCGGGTCTTTTGGATATTTTTTCCCCATGTGTCCCAAGTTCACTAGGGCTCTTTTTTTGCCGATCAACTGCTTTCTCTGAAATTTGTTAACTTGCGGGCCCATCAGAACTTTTTGTTCCAACTGTCCCAAGTTCACTTGGGCTCTCTATTCCTCAATCACCTGCATCAGCCACATCGTGCACTTCACGTACTTTGGTCCCTCCTATCCCAAAAGCATTTGTGCATTCTGTCCCCACATCGCCCACATCGGCCGAGTCACACTTTCACGTCCTCATGTCCCAAATGTACCAAAGGCCATCAGGGCTAATTTTTCCCACTTTTCCCAATGATCACTTTTTGAGTTGTTGAAGATGAATTTAATGTGCATTTAATAACCTTCTCTCTCCTAAACAACTATTTAATTGACTGCCCCCTACGCATTTTTGCACACTACTTTCTCATTTCCATTTGCTCATGCCCTTGTAATTGAAATCTCTGCTCGTGTCCCCATTCCCCCTACAATTTTATCACGAATTCAAGTTGTGAGTTTTTTTCCTAAGTATTATCAACATGAAGATTAAATTTCAAGGCCAAGAGTAGGTTTCTCTGCTTGAGTCCTATGTTCCCGATATCGGGGACAGTGAAGTTCATCACCTAGACTTTGGTGATTTTTGGACCAGGTTGACAGACTCGAAGCCCTCTCCCATGGCACAAATGATAAATGATAGTGGCCTGGCATTTGTTATTGGTTTCCCAATCTTGGTGCAATGTGCTAACATGGTACTTGCTTGTGGGGCTCACTTCAACCCCGACACGAGTGAATTAACAAATGTGCATGGGGAATTAATTACTAAGCTTGACGTTGCCACCATTTCCACTGCCCTACGGATCCCTGAAATGGATAATTCTGTAGTAATATCTCAAAATCAAGCACATGCACTCTTCGACCAAGATAGTGAGAAATACAAGGCAAGAGTGGCAAAGTCATGGCTGAAGAACCCTAAGAAAGGGGCATCCCGACTATCAAAAGCTCTGTTTAGGGAAGATTTCAATGAGGAGATCTCTGACTTCATAATCTTGTTAGCTTGTGTCATGTGCTTACCCTCTACCAGCGAGTTCCACTTTTGGATGTGCCCACTTATCAATATAGTTTGTGAAGGTACCCAAAACATCAACTGGGTAGAGATCATCTGCATGAATTTGACAGAGCAGTTGTCTAATGTACAACAAACTAAGAATTTCTACATGACTTCTTATCTGATGTATACCCTTGCAACATCCAGACAGTGGTTTGGCTTCACATACATTGATGCTTAGAAGGGTGATCCTATATATGCTTACTACCCTCAGTTCACCCTAGACACTAGTAATCACAATTTCAGGAGGGTGAATGATGCTTTCACCATCTACATTGTAAGGCTTCTAGAAAGTGACACTGTTAGGAGATTCTCTAATGAAGCCATAAGCCTAATAGTGAAGTACGGAGCCTAATTCATTCAATTCAGAAGGTTATCTTTTTTATGATCCTCATGTGTGGATTTCACTAATGCCTCGAGGTTTTTGTGTAACAGTTCGTTACATTTGGTATCAGAGTGACCACCCAGGTTCGAGTCTCGACACGGGTAGCTACGTTAGTATTGCATTGTTCACCCGGAGGCTCGTATAGGGAAGGGTGTGGTCCCAATATACGGGTGCAAATCTAGCCCAGGGTTCAGGCTATGAAGCGTGGTGGGATGTTATGATCCTCATGTGTGGATTTCAATAATGCCTCGAGGTTTTGGTGTAATGGTTCATTACACTCTTATATCAGGCTAGCAGGTTATGAGAGCACTCCTCTTAAGCTCCCCATATTTTTAATGATAAGATGGCCCTGATTGAGGTGTGCAGACAATTAGATAAATTACATAGAACCTGTAGGGATAATAAGATCACTGGGTTACACTTCCCCATATCTTTGGGGAACTATACATGTAAAACCACTCTGGATGCTCAAAACATAGAGAGAGCCCTGGCTCCCATCACTGTCCACTTATTCAGGCCCAGAACCTATTTTGACTTGAATAAATTCATTGAATTGAATCTCAGAATCAACTACCACCATAGGGAAGAAACTGAGGATTATTGGTCTGACTGCATAGATGATTTTGAGGCCAAAAGGAGGCATTATGGCAGGTTTCCCCTTTAGTTAATACAAGAGCTTGACCTACATCTGATTCCTAAAGGGCTTCAGGATGACAACATAGACCTATTGTCATATGAATATGAAATTGTGATCAAGCACACTCCTTTAGAGGATTTGGACTGGTTTAAGAGGGAGAAAGATGATTTGGCTGAGATTCTAGCCCCTGTCCTGGTAAGAACCAAAGTCTGGGTTGATAGAAAGGTTCGTGAGCTGAGGAAGAACGCAGGAGAATCCTCTTCCAAAGACACCTCAACACCAAGGAAGGAGTCACAAACACCCAGTTCAGAGGTACCTGTACAGACTCCTCCTGCTTCATCAAGTAAAGGACCTGAATCCTCAACCCCTTCCTCCTCCACTTAGGTCTATCAAAAGAAGGTAAAGGAAGTTAAAAAGGATACCATTCAAGAAGATCCTCTGCCAAATATTTTAGAACTACCTTCTGGGCTAGAGAACATCATTGTTCTCAGTGAGAGTGAAGATAGTGAAATGCCAATTCCTGCAGGTGCTTCTGAAACCACAATGGATAAGGAGCAGGAAATTCATAGCATCGAGCCTCCAAGCACCATGGATTCTTCTTGTCCAAGAAGGCTCATCTTCTCCACTCACATCTCAATTGGAGGCAATAGTGGTAAACACTCTAAGTGCCATGAGTTCTCTCACTCTTGGTTCTATTCCTCCTCCCGCTTCCTCTTCTTCCACTTTTGCATAGTTGCAGCCTTTTGTTGATAGTAGGAAGAGGAATTTTTCTTCTCGGATCTCAGGGCCCAATTTTGATGTTGTGGTGACCTTGTTGGGTACTACTGCTTCTGCTCCTACCAAGAAATCTAGAACAACTTCAAGGATAGTAACAGATGCCCAAGGTCAGCAATTCCTTGAGATAGCTAAGCCCAAAATTGATAAGCCAGAGTAGGATTTGTAGGCCTCTGATCTAGAGCTTTCAAGGATCTCAATGGGAGAGTCTACTCCTGAAGGTGAAATACACAACCTTCAAGAAATAGTCACCAGGGTCATTGGGAGGGTAGAAAAAGGACACCAGACTATAGAAGAGCTGGAGGAGCAGGTTCAAGTACTTTTTAGTTTCATCAAGTCACTATTGTCTAAAGATAAAGTTTTAGACCCTACCCCACTGACTGCCCTTCCACCACCTGTGATCCTCAGTCAAGATGAAGTCCAGAGCATCAAGGACATACACAGGTACTCCATCTATGGGAGGGCTATGGAAGACATGGTTGATGATATGGTCATAGCAGGTTTGAATTTCATTGGTGAAGCCTTCAAGCTCAATGAGAAGGTGAACAATCTGCAGCAAAAGCTCTCCTCCACAATTGCAAATATGGATAAAGAAGCTCAAAATTTGGAGTAGCTGCATAGTAGACCTTCACCTGATGGGGCAGACTGATGAAAACCTTTTGATGGTGAGTAAGGTCTTTGATGATGTGAAAGATAATTTTTCAAAGTCACGGGTATTCAGCGTGGAGTGGAAAATCAAAGTGCTGGAGGAGGCTTTGGGAGAATTAAAGAATAGTTGGCAGAAGGGAGAGGCTTTCAAAACTTTGGTGGTATCTACTTTTAAGGATATCCACTGCCACCTCCACGATGAGACCTTGGGTGTACCTTTCTCCCTGCAGGAAATTAAAGCTCAATTCAGAACTTTTGTCAAAGAAAACTTGTTTAAGGAGGATTCCATTACTAAGGAGAAGATAAAGGAATTCTGATCTCTCCAGTCTACCATTTAATAAGTGAATAAGGAATATCATATGCACACCGAGTTTGACAAGGAGATGGAGAAATGTCTAGGATCTTGGACCCAGGCTACTGCCAACACATCGGTTCCATGTGGCAGAGACATAGCAGAGGCTTTGAAAAGGTTTAGATAGTGGATCCTCAAGTCAGTGGGCCCTTCCCAATCATGAGCACTTGTTTTCTCCTCCTAGCTTCTCTCTTCCTTCTTTTTCTAAATTCGGGCTTATTGTAAGTAGTTGGGGTTTTGCGTTAAGCATCCCTTTAACTAAACATTTTAGTTAAAAGAAGTAGTTACCAAGTGTAACTGATCTGTAAAATTATATAATGGGCTCTCTCTACCATTTTCAGGGCTGGAACTTGGCTTATTTTTGAAAGTGTAAAAAGTAACAAAGCAATCCATACAAAAGAGCTTTCTTTCTTTGTCCATCTGATCATGTTCTTTATTACTATCCGTTGAATACTATTGAATCATTTGTCTATATTATGTCAAGAAGCTTTGTATTCTTGTGGATGTTATTTCTGGAACTTTGTGTCTTTGCAATAGCATCTTATTAATTCAAATGCAAATGGTTTATTCCAAACAATTTTATTCTGGCATGCATAAGGAATTATTTTGTTATCTATAGTTCTGGAGAATGCCTTTCTTCTCATTTCCACTACTTCATTCCTCTGTACTTTTGTATTGATGATGCATTTTATTTTAAAACACTTTCATGATATCCAAGTTCCACATTAAAACAATGCCTTTCTGATCATTTCCACTACTTCATTCCTATGTACTTTTGTATTGATGATGTACATGATATCAAGGTTCCACATTAAAACTAGCATTATACATATGTAAATAGGCATTGATTTTGAATAAGGGAACCTCTCCCATTAAAGAGGAGGGACTTCTTGTCCCCTGACTGTTGCTCTCAACAAAGTCCTATTTGATGACCAACAGTTTTTGGCGACTCCACTGGGGATTCATTTTCTTAAAACACATTCCAGTTCTATGAACAATTTCTTGATCATCCTTTGATCTGGTGACTCCATGTTTTACTCGCAGAAGGAGGGCCCTTGGTATTGAAGATTCTTAGTTTCAACTTTTGGAACAGAAAGGTTTTCCTTTTCCTTCAACAGGAAGAAATAGAAGAGCTCATTCAACAAGCACTCCTCCTGTTGAAGATAGAACCCCTATAGGTGCTATTCCTTCAGAGCAACTCAGCCCTAATCTCCATGCTCTGATTCTCATTGGTGTTTCAGTTCCCCTTCAAGCCATCTTTCCAAGGATGGCAGCACCATTGCCCTGGGGCCATCGTGTTGGCCTCTCACTCTTCCTCAGCCTTTGCATGAGTTACCCAGAGGTAACAAAAAGAACTTCCCCAAGTTCAGAGGTGATGGCAAGGTACATCTTGATGAACATATCACAGCCTTCATAGTTGCATGTGGAGTTCTCAGAGTTGAGCATGAAGATGTCTCGGTGAGGCTTTTTGTAGAGACTTTACAAGATAATGCAACAGATTGGTTCTATCACCTTCCAGCTGGGGCCATTACCAGTTGGAACATGATGAGAACAAGGTTTGAGAACCGTTTCAAACCTGAAAAGGATGTACATGCTTTGCTGGCCCATATTTCTCAAATAAAGAAGGACTCACAAGAACCCATGAGGGAGTTTGTGGCTAGATTTAACAAGCTGATTAACAAAATCCCACCAGACACTCAACCTATGGATCAAATTCAAAAATGTTTCTTCTTAAATGCTTAATTACCTGAAGTTAGCTATGCATTAAGAAGAGCCAACCTTGCTACATTGGCTGAGGATCAAACTCTTGCTGTTAGTGTCGAAGATGATTTGATTATGTCTGGAAAGTTAAAAAGAGACCCTGCTAAGTCTAGATCTTCTTCTTCTTCCTCTTCCACTCCTGGGCCTAATACTGATCCATTAGTGCAAAAGCTTGATAATGATCTCATTGCCATCAAGAAACAATTGTCTCAGCACGCCCCCTATGTAGATGTTCCAACAAGGATTTTTTAACCTAGGAATCATTTTCCTGCTTCTTAGACAAGGCTAGCACTTGAGGGGCCACCTATCAAGGTTCCAGTTAATGCAACCTGTGAGGTTGAAGAACCTGAAGATGAGGAGGTTAATGAAGATTGTGAAGAAATTGAAGAAGATATTGATGGAGAGATGAAGGAACTTGAGGGATCTCGAGTTAATTTCTTCACTACTAAAGGTGTTGATGAGGAAGATGATTATGATGAAGTGGTGGCAGATATGAATAGTGAATCATATGCTGTCATGACTCGAGAGCAGAAAATAAAAGGGAGAAAGTGATGCAGCCCACTCAAAGATCCAAGGAGCATCCCATGAATATCCCTGTGTTTGCAAAAAGAGGATCTCCTAGCCCCACTACGTCCACACAGAAGGTGAGTTCTGTCAATTCTTCTTTTCCTAATTCTTCTACTAAAATTTCTTCTTCTTCCACTACTCCTAAATCTGACAAACCTAAGGTCCCAAGTGATGATAGCCCTTCCACCTCTGGATCTTTCGATATCATTGATCACCTAAAAAAGAAAAAGGTTCAAATTTCAGAGGCTAAGTATTATTAAACCCATCCAAAAGCTTTTTCCAAAATGGTTCACTTTGTTGATTCTCAATCCAAAGCTTCCACCAAAGGCTTTTTACCTACTCCATCCTCCACACCTCAACCCAATCTGGTAGCTGCTGTCACCTCACCTAATGATAAGATCAAACCATTTAATGTTACCTTCCTTATAGTAGGCCATAAACTCAGCAAATGTCTCATAGATTCAGGAGCATCAGATAACATAATGCTTGCTAAAGTATCCCAAGCCTTGGGCCTAACTCTCACCCACACTTATGGGTCTTGTTATTCCATGGAGAGTAAGGAAGTGCCCCTAGTTGGAAGAATTAAAGATGCACAAGTAGCTTTTTCCACTTTACCTGAGAAAAAGGTCTTGGCTACTATCCTCGTAGTAGACATTCCACCTTCATATGGTATGCTATTAAGTAGGAACTTCTGCAAGGATGTGGGAGGAGAAATTCAAATGGATTGGTCACATGCCCTCATACCAGTCACTGGAAAAATGAAGAAGTTGTTGCCCGAGAAGCAATCTGAGTATATTGTATAAAAAATAGATGATCCCAAAGTGTAAATACTTTATGAAGATATGGGGCATGGTAACTATATGATTATGTCTCCGGAGGAAATCCAACTTCCCAAATAAGTACTTCATGATCCTAATGAGGTTTAGATTTTAGAATTTGATGGAAGTTATTCCTCAGTTGGTTCTGGAACTAGCGTAGTATTGGTGTCTCATGAGGGAAAATTTCATCCTTTCTCATTCAAACTACAATTTGAAAACACCAATAATACAACAGAGTATTAAAGCTCTCATTCTTGGGCTTAATCTGGCAAAATAAAAGGGTGTGAAGAATCTTCTAGCTCGTGGAGATGCAAAAAATTTTGTTAAACAAGTTAGAAACCTTTTCCAAGTAAAGAATAGAAGGTTAAAGCATTATAAGAATTAGGTTTGGGATTCTATTGAATTCCTTGACACCTTCTCCATTAAAGCAGTACCTAGGGAAAAGAACACCAGGGCTGATTCACTAGCTATCTCAGGATTGTTGCTGATACCTCATCCTGACTTTCTCAAGATAGGTTTACCATTGAGATGACCCATAGGCCTAGTGTACTTGATAACGCAAGTAACTGACAAGTTTTCAATGATGATCAACATTTTCTTTCTTTCCTAGAGCTAAGGGATAACTTTGAATAGTTGTACTTTGAAGGAAGTGACAATTTACCTCGTGAGAGTGTGTCTTCCAATGAAGAGGAGGTCAAAGAGGAAATAGATCAAGATGGGTGTATCAAACTCAAAGGTAACAAGATTCCAAAAGGATTGGTGAGTTTAGAAGATTTTTTTGATAAACATGATAGGTATGTGAAGTCTAAAGCTTCTACTGGATCACAATAATCTGCTGAGTATGAAAAAACTAATATTGGGAGTTCTGTTGACCCCAAGCTTGTGAACATTGGAAAATGTTGTACACCAGAAGAAAAGAAGAAAGTAATCAACCTTTTAAGGAAGTATAAAGATGTTCTTGCATATTCCTATGAGGATCTAAAATCCTTCTAACCAAGGGAGATGTAGCATTTCATCCCTCTCAAACCTGGGATTAAACCTTTCAAGCAAAAACAATGGAAATATAATCCTAAGATAGGTAACACTATTTTTCAGGAAAAACAAAAGTTGTTGAAAGCCAAAATCATTTTTCCCATCCACCATTCAACATGGATTGCCAACATTGTGCCTGTCAGGAAGAAAAATGGTGAGATTCGTATCTGTGTTGACTTCATAAATCTGAATCAAGCTTCTTAGAAGGACAACTATCCTTTGCCCATGATGGATCAAGTCTTGCAAGTTGTTACGGGATCTGAAATGTTGTCCATGCTTGATGGCTTCTTAGGGTATAATCAGGTAGAAGTCAATACCGCAGATCAACACAAGATGAATTTCACTACTCCTTGGGGTACTTTTGCCTACAAGAGGATGCCTTTTGGGCTCATTAATGCTGGTGCCACCTTCCAAAGAGCTATGGAATTGGCCTTTGGAAGTTTGAAAGGGAAATGTATCATTGTATATCTACATGACTTAACTATGTTTTCCAAAACTAGAGCAGATCATTTTCAGCATCTGGAAACAGTTCTCTTGAAGTGCAGAGAGCTTGGGATCTCTTTGAATCCTAAGAAATTTGTCTTTTGTGTCATAGAGGGAAAATTGTTAGGGAATTTTGTCTCTAAATATGGTATAAAAATTGATCCTGAATGAGTTCAAGCCATTCAGCAGATTCCTCTTCCAACCAGCAAGAAGGGAGTGCATTCTTTCTTCGGTAAGATCAACTTTCTGAGAAGATTTATCCCTAATTTTACAAAAATAACTTTGAATATCTCTCAAATGATGAAGGGAAAACAAAATTTTGGCTGGTCTTCTGAAGGGAAAGAAGCCTTTGAGGGTATCAAGAAGGCTATTGCTAGAAGTCCCATCTTAGCATTCCAAATTTTAGCAAAGATTTTATTATCTATTGCTATGCCACATATAACACCCTGGCTATTGTTTTGAATCAGAAAGATTCTAATGATCATGACCTCCCAATTGAATTTATTAGCTACATTCTTAAAAACCATGAGTTGAAATACACAATGATGGAGAAACATGCTATTGCAGTGGTTAAAGCTATCAAGTAGTTTCATTTTTATATTCTTAACTCTCACTCCACAGTACTTATGCCTGACAAAACTATCAAGTCTATTCTCACGCAACAAGAGTTTGGGTCCAAGAGAGGGAACTGGGTGGAAAAAGTTAAAGAATATTATATTGACATCAGACCAACCAAACTAGTCTATAGAAAAGGCTTGTGTGAACTCATCGCTGAGGGAGCTGGACATGAGTTACCAAAGGATGAAGTTGATATTCCTACTATTCTATTTCTCATCTCAATTGATGAATGGTATGCTGATATCACACATTTTATCACCTATGGAGAGTGTCCCTCTCATTTGATTGCCAAGGAGAAGAGAGCTATTAAGTTAAGATTAGCCCAATATGTATTGTGGGAAAATGCTTTGTTCAAGCGTGGGATGGATGGAAGATTTCTAAAATGCATGGATAAAGAGCAACAGAGGAAGATTCTTTCAGCTTTCCATGATCAAGCATGTGGAGGCCATTACTCATCTACTGTCACTTCTCATAAGATTATTTGTGTAGGATATTATTGGCCTACCTTGTTCAAGGATGCATTAAAGTGGATTGATAAATGTGAAGTTTTTCAGAGCTTTGTGGGTAGACCCAAGTTGGATGCCTTGCCTCTTAAGCTAGTCATGATTGAAGAGCCTTTTCAACAATGGGGTTTAGATTTTATTGGAACACTTAATCCCTCTCCAAGTGCTGGACATACCCACATATTAACTGCCACAGATTATTTTACTAAGTGGGTAGAAGCCATTCCAGTAAAGAGTACTACTTCTAAAGTAGTATGTAATTTTATCAAAGAGAACATCTTGGTAAGGTTTGGTGTGTCAAACAAGATTATGAGGAATAATGCTTCAAATTTTTATTTGACTGAGATGATGGATTTATGTTATGGATATGGCATCTCCCTGGCTCACTCTTAAGATTATTATCCCCAGGGGAATGGACAAGTAGAATCAACAAATAAAAATCTGGTGGACATAATAAGGAAATTGGTTAATGAATCTCAGAGGAATTGGCACAAGAAACTTTATGATGCTCTTTGGGCCGATATGATTACACCTAAAAGAGCTATTGGAATGTCCCCTTTCAAAGTAGTATATGGAGTGGAATCTCAATTGCCAGTAATAGTAGAGTTACCAGCCTTGCATTTAATGAATTCCATTGAAGACACCAGCTTCAATGATTCTTTAGATAAGAGGATCATGTACCTTTATAAATTGAATGAAGACAGATTGAAGGTTGCTGATAGAATATCTACTCACCAACAGAAGGTAAAATCCTTGTTTGAAAAGAAGGCCAGGTCCAAGGATTTCAAAGTTGGAGATATCGTTTTACTGTGGGATAAAAGACATGAACCTCGTGGCAGCCATGGCAAGTTTGATTCTCTTTGTCTTGGACCTTTTAAGATCAGGAATTTTATTGGTGAGAATTCTTTTTACCTTGATTACATGGATGGTTCTTCTTTCCCACATCCTTATAGTGGGAAGTACCTAAAATTGTTTAAGTCCTAGGTGAATAGGAAGTCCTTTGTATATTATGTATAGTGTGAGTTTTCCTTCCCTTGCTTTTTGGTGTGTCTTATTTCTTTGTTTGGGTGTTGTTTTTTGTATTGGTTTGCTTTTGACTTCGTGGCCCAATGGATAAGGAACTAGTCTTCTTCCCCTAGTTTTCTGAGAGTTCTTGCCTTGTCTCATTTTTTTAATCCAGCCAAGACATCCCCAGAAGGAGCCAGTTGTTGTCCTCTCAAAATTTCCCCTCTTTTCGAAAGCCAAAAATTAAAAATTTTGAGTTGACACCTTTTTCTGGTGTTCTAGTAAAGAGAAAATTCAAGAAGTTAGAAAATTTCTACATTTTTTTAGTCATTTGTGTGATTTGTGGGTCTGTCAAACATTTTTGTCCCATGTGTCCCAAGCTCACTAGGGCTCTCTGTTTGCCGATCAGCCACTTTCTCTGAAATCTATTAACTTGCGGGCCCATCGGAACTTTTTGTTCCAACTGTCCCAAGTTCACTTGGGCTCTCTGTTCCCTGATCACCTATGTCAGTTGCATCATGCACTTTGCATAATTTGGTCTCTCCTGTCCCGAAAGTATTTGTGCATTATATCCCCGCATCACCCATCTCGGCCAAGTCGCGCTTTCACGTCCCTTGTGTCCCAAATGTACCAAAGGCCATCTGGGCTAATTTTTCCCACTTTTCCCGATGCTAACTTTTTGAGTTGTTGAAGATGAATTTAATGCACATTTAATAACCTTCTCACTCCTAAACAACTATTTAATTGACTGCCCCCTACGCATTTTTGCACACTACTTTCTCATTGCCATTTTCTCATACCCTTGCAATTGAAATATTTTCTCGCACCCCCATTCCCCCTGTAATTTCATCGTGGATTAAAGTTTTGAGTTTGTTTTCCTAAGTATTGTCAACATGAATATTAAATTTCAAGGCCAGGAGCAGGTTTCTTTACTTGAGTCCTCCATTCTGGATATCAGGGATAGTGAAGTTCGTCACCTGGACTTTGGTGATTTTTGGACCAGGTTGACAGACTCGAACCCCTCTCCCATGGCAAAAATGATAAATGATAGCGACCTAGTGTTTGCTACTGGTTTCCCAATTTTGGTTTAATCTGCCGACATGGTACTCACCTGCGGGGCTCACTTCAACTCTGACACAAGTAAATTAACAAATTTGCATGGGGAGTTAATTTCTAAGCTTGACGCTACCACCATTGCCACTACCCTATAGATCCCTAAAATGGATAATTATGTAGTAATCTCTCAAAATCAAGCACAGCCGCTCTTCGACCAAGAGAGTGAGAAATACAAGGAAAGAGTGGCGAACTCATGGATGAAGAACCCTAAGAAAGGGCCATCTCGACTATCAAAAGATTTTTTTAGGGCATATTTCAAGGAGGATCTCTCTGACTTCATAATCATGTTAGCTCGTGTCATGGGCTTACCCTTGACCAGCGAGTTCCACTTCTAGATGTGCCCACTTATCAATATAGTTTGTGAAGGTACCCAGAACATTAACTGGGTAAAGATCATCTGCATGAATTTAATAGAGTAGCTATCGAATGTATAACAAACTAAGAATTTCTACATGAATTCTTATCTGATGTATACCCTTGCAGCATCTAGACAGTGGTTTGGGTTCACATACATTGATGCTTAGAAGGGTGATTCTATATATGCCTACTGCCCTCAGTTCACCTTGGACACTAGTAATCACAATTTCAGGAGGGTGAATGATGCTTTCACCATGTACATTGTAAGGATTCTAGAAAGTGACATTGTGAGGAGATTCTCTGATGAATCCATGAGCCTAATAGTGAAGTACGGAGCCTAATTCATTCAATTCAGAAGGTTCTCTTATATCAGGCTAGCAGGTTATGAGAGCACTCCTCTTACGCTCCCCATATTTTTTAATGATAAGATGGCCCTGATTGAGGTGTGCAGACAATTAGATAAATTACACATAACCTACAAGGATAAGAAGATCACTGGGTTACACTTCCCCATATCTTTGGGGAACTATACATGTAAAACCACTCTGGTGCTCGGAACATAGAGGGAGCCCTGACTCCCATCACTGTCCACTTCTTCAGGCCCAGAACCTGTTTCAACTTTAAGAAATTCATTAAACTGAATCTTAGAATCAACTACCACCATAGGGTAGACACTGAGGATTATTGGGTTGACTGCACAGATGATCTTGAGGCCAGAAGAAGGCATTATGGCAGGTTTCCCCTTTAGTTAATACAAGAGCTTGACCTATATCAGATTCTTGAAGGGCTTCAGGATGACAACACAAACCTATTGTCATATGAATATGAAACTATGATAAAGCACACTCCTTTAGAGGATATGGACTGGTTTAAGAGGGAGAAAGATGATTTGGCTGAGATTCTAGCCCATGTCCTGGTAAGAACCAAAGTCTAGGTTGATATAAAGGTTCGTGAGCTGAGGAAGAATGCAAGAGAATCCTCTTCCAAAGACACCTCAAGACCGAGGAAGGAGTCACAAACACCCAATTCAGATGTACCTGTATAGAATCCTCTTGCTTCATCAAGTAAAGGACCTGAATCCTCAACCCCTTCCTCCTCCACTCAGGTCTATCAAAAGAAGGTAAAGGAAGTCAAAAAGGAGCCCATTGAAGAAGATCCTTTGCCAAAGCTTTTAGAACTGCCTTCTGGGCCAGAGAACATCATTATTCTTAGTGAGAGTGAAGATAGTGAAATGCCAATTCCTGCAGGTGCTTCTGAAACCATAATGGATAAGGAGCAAGAAATTCATAGCACCGAGCCTCCAAGCACCGTGGATTCATCTGTCCAAGAAGGCTCATCTTCTCCACTCACATCTCAATTGGAGGAAATAGTGGTAAACACTCTAAGTGCCATGAGTTCTCTCACTCTTGGTTCTATTGCTCCTCCCTCTTCCTCTTCTTCCACTTTTTCATGGCTGCAGCCTTTTGTTGATAGTAGGAAGAGGAAGTATTCTTCTCGGATCTCAGGGACCAATTTTGATGTTGTGGTGGCCTTGTTGGGTACTACTGCTTCTACTCCTACCAAGAAAGATAGAACAATTTCAACGATAGTAACAGATGCCCAAGGTTAGCAATTCCTTGAGATAGCTAAGCCCAAAATTGATAAGCCAGAGCAGGATTTGCAAGCCTCTGATCTAGATCTTTCAAGGATCTCAATGGGAGAGTCTACTCCTGAAGGTGAAATACACAACCTTCAAGAAACAGTAACTAGGGTCATTGGGAGGGTAGAAAAAGGACACCAGACTATAGAGCAGCTGGAGGAGCAGGTTCAAGTACTTTCTGGTTTCATCAAGTCACTGTTGTCTAAAGATAAAGTTTTAGAACGTACCCCACTAACTGCCCTTCCACCACCTGTGATCCTCAATCAAGATGAACTCCAGAGCATCAAGGACATACACAGGTACTCCATCTATGGGAGGGCTATGGAAGACATGGTTGATGATATGTTCATAGTAGGTTTGAATTTCATTGGTGAAGCCTTCAAGCTCAATGAGAAGGTGAACAATCTACAGTAGAAGCTCTCCTCCACAATTGCAAATATGGATAAAGAGCTCAAACTTTGGAGCAACTGCATAGTATACCTTCGTCTGATGGGGCAGACTGATGAAAACCTTTTGATGGCGAGTAAGGTCTTTGATGATGTGAAAGATAATTTGTCAAAGTCATGGGTATTCAGCGTGGGGTGGAAAATCAAAGTGCTGGAGGAGGTTTTAGGAGAATTAAAGAATAGTTGGTAGAAGGGAGAGTCTTTCAAAACTTTGGTGGTATCTACTTTTAAGGATATCCACTACCACCTCCACGATGAGACCTTGGGTGTACCTATCTCCCTGCAGGAAATTAAAGCTCAATTCAGAACTTTTGTCAAAGAAAACTTGTTTAAGGAGAATTCCATTACTAAGGAGAAGATAAAGGAAATCTGCTCTCTCTAGTCTACCATTTAAGAAGCGAATAAGGAATATCATATGCACGCCGAGTTCGACAAGGAGATGGAGAAATGTCTAGGATCTTGGACCCAGGCTACTGCCAACACATCGGTTCCATGTGGCAAAGACATAGCAGAGGCTTTGAAAAGGTTTATACAGTGGATCCTCAAGTCAGTGGGCCCTTCCCAATCATGAGCCCTTGTTTTCTCCTCTTAGATTCTCTCTTCCTTCTTTTTCTAAATTCGGGCTTATTGTAAGTAGTTGGGGTTTTGCGTTAAGCATCCCTTTAACTAAAAATTTTAGTTAAAAGAAGTAGTTACCAAGTGTAACTGATCTATAAAATTATATAATGGGCTCTCTCCGCCATTTTCAAGGCTAGAACTTGGCTTGTTTTTGAAATTGTAAAAAGTAACAAAGCAATCCATACAAAAGAGCTTTCTTTCTTTGTCCATCTGATCATGTTCTTTTTTGCTATCCGTTGAATAATATTGAATCATTTGTCTGTGTTATGTCAAGAAGTGTTGTATTTTTGTGGATGTTATTTCTGGAACTTTGTGTCTTTGCAATAACATCTTATTGATTCAAATGCAAATTGTTTTATTCCAAAAAAAATTATTTTGGCATGCATAAGGAATTATTTTTTGATCTATAGTTCTGGAGAATGCGTTTCTGCTCATTTCCACTACTTCATTCCTCTGTACTTTTGTATTGATGATGCATTTTATTTTAAAACTCTTTCATGATATCTAAGTTCCACATTAAAACTATGCATTGTACATATGTTAATAGTTTTTTCTTTTGAATAAGGGAACATCTCCCATTAAAGAGGAGGGACTTCTTGTCCCCTGACTATTGCTCTCAACAAAGCCCTATTTGACGACCAACAAAGTGCATAACACTCACCCAACCCATCAAAAGACCTTTTAAGTGAAAAAATTTTATAACTTGCTCTCCTCACCTTGGTGGTGAAAGTTATTTCACCTCATATATCTTTGAACCAAGTGAAAAGGTGAAAAATTTCATCATATGTGTGAAAATGTGCCATGTACACTTTTGGTAAAGTTTCCTTCATCAATAGCTACTATAAATAAACATCAAAGAGTGATTTTTTTACCTCGGGAGCTTCCCTGAGAGTTTCCTATACAAACCTTATATGATTTTGACTCCAAAAGGTATATGAGATCATTCCCATAACTTTTAGGATCCAATTATTCCTTAAATTTTAAATTTACCCCATTTTTTATTTTTCTCAAGCATGTGCGTCGGTGAAAGGGACTGCCACAAAAAATTATGATGATGAAAATGAAAACCAACATATTATGAGTAAAGAGGGAATTGCATAGGTCACCTTGGGAATTTAATCAGGCATCAACTCTCCATATAACTCTTGGATTGCTCATTTGAATCTCCACCAGGATCAAGGATCTTCATCTACACTGTTGGGCCAATATCTCAAAATTTAGACGATAGAATCTCCTAAAACCTTTTGCAATGTGATGTCAGAATTCTTATATTTTTGAGTATTTGGTCACTTCACAAAATATCTTGAGGCTCGCAAAACATCCAAAACAAGATGAAAAGCTTATTTACTATTTCCTTTTCCTAGCACTATGCTACAAGTAGCCTGATGTTATGCAGAACTTCCCTAAAATACCTCAAATAATTACGTAGATCTTCTACACCCTTTCCAGATGATTTTCCCTTCCCCGTTCATTCTCGGGGGTGCTTACCATGTGCAAAAATCATGAAAATAAGCCATTTTGGGCCTCTGGGGGCAGTTCCTTCAAAGTGGATCAAAATGAATCCATAAATTGCTTCCCACCAGCTTACCTGCATATGAAACACACTTTAAAAATTTAGTTAACACATCCATATTGAGCATGTTGGGGTTTATATAGTTAACAATTTTCTAGATGGCATGTTTACAATACTCAGTTCAAGGATTTTTTTATTGTGGGCTTAGTTATCATAGAAAAAAATCAATTTTTCATGCTAGACATTTAGCATGACAAAAATGACCAAATTTTCCCACAATTATGGTATTTTCCATCAAAACCGACTTTAAGGTGATTATTCACCATTTTCTTATCTTTGCTATGGGGTTTAAAATTTGATTTGAACTTTTGATTCTTGCTAAACCTAGAGAGTTTATTCTTAAGATTTTGAGCTAGAAGCACCTGAGTGGCATTCTCTTTCAAATCAATTTTTTTCATGACTTTTTATTCCTAAACTAGAAGAGCACTTATGTAGATAAGTTAGGAATATCTTGTTTAGTTTGATATTTTGAGTTTTAGATGGAAATAAAATTTCTAAATTTGTTATGGATGATCATTTGAATGATAAAGTACAACAATTTGTCTTGAATCAAATCACAGTTACATCCATATACTTGAGATTTAATTTTTTTAATTTTAGCTATAAATTAGCCATTTTTTTCATCCTATTTCATGGGATTTATCATTAATTCAAGAATCAATTTTATAATTTGAGAAATTCGCGTACCTTCGTGTATTAATTATATCAATTTCCAAGATTTGTTAGGACTTTCCTAGTTTCTATTGTGCAACATAAATTCATCTTGTAAACGCTTCACAAAATAATCGGCATTATTTATTACACTTTTTGAAGAAATGAAAAAACATTGTCTGATGTCACATGTCTACCTATAGGTTCCTTTTTCATACCGTTTCTGATAGTCCATATCTTTCATGCCATGAATTATGCTTTCAGTTGAATCTTCCAGATGTTATAGATAGTACCATTCAACATCTGTGACTTTTCCATTCTAAAATTATTATAACCCATTTTTGAAAATAAACCTTTCAAAAATAAATTCGAGAGAAAACTTATATTTTTAAGCAAAAAATGTATATTCAAATCTTATCCTTTCCTTTCAATAAAAATAGGGTTAAGATGAATTTTAAGGAATCAATTTAAAATGCAAGAATTTTTAAATGTTGAGTAAATTCTCCATGTCATCTCTATTTGATAATCCAAAAATACGTGCCAATTTTTTTCCCTTTTCTGGTGTAATTAAACCACCACTTGCACTCTAAAATCACAACCACAATATTAATAACAAACAATTTAAAATGTAAAAATATTGATGTAATATAAAATAACGTAATCGTGGATCAGTGTAAGAGGTTTTACGTAAAACATATATGACTACTACAAAAGCTCCTAGATTTACAATATGACTTCACAAATTTCCAATTTATTGCTTACTTAAAAAACTTAAGATATGGTTTTTAACACTATGTTACATTATTGATGTAAATCTCATTTATTGAAATTGTCATAAGCATTACAAGGTTATTAAATATATTGTACAATTTTTAATATTACAGATTAAATTTGGAATTTTTTTGAGTACTTTCATATAATATATAGTTCAAAATATCAAATCTTGAAGAAAAATAAATAATAATTAAAAATCCCATTATTATTTTCCAAGTAGCTCATCGAGCTAATGGGTGTTTGTCATTGTGGGTTTGTGTTGTCATTGATTTCAAATCCATTGATGGAAAAGGGTTTGATGGTGTATTAGGAGTCTCCATGATGTGTTATTCAGGTCTCAAGCATGAAGACTAAGTGGTTTGGTCAGCTATATGGTGTCTTCGTGCATGGTTGAGTATGCCAAGTCATGGTTTGAGTCATCCCAAGTTGGTTAGAGATTTTCATGTGGCTCATGGTCCATGAGGTATTTTACAGGTGTATATGTGTTTGCATGAGGTCAACATGGTCAGGTCATTTCAATCTTATTCTTAGCCTTGAGGCATGTAGAATGAGTTGGTGCAATGATATTTGGACCAAAATAGTCATGGTGGAGAATGGTAGCATGATGTAGGGGCATCATTAGGTAAGCATAAAGTATTAATGTCTTCCTTCTTGTCATGATTCTGAGTCATGGAAGTGTCTAATAGGTCTTTAAGAGTATTGAGAGTCATTTAGGGTTCATGACAAGCTTAGGAAAGTTGAATTTTCTTCATATTGTGTTTCCCCTCCAAATAGGTATTTGAAACTAATAATTCTTTGTAAAAGTGGAAAGTGACTTGTGAAATATTTTCAAGGGGGAGAATGAAATTTTAGTATGAATAAGGGAGTTTATGATTTACATTAGTGATTCATATGGGTGAAAGAGTTATAAAAGATGTACAAAATAATGTAATAAAGTTATTTTTTAGCTGATTGTGAACATATGGGCCTAAGGAAGTTAATTAGGTTTGGCATGAAAGGAAATAAATGTTTTGTTTAAGATTTAATTGAGGGGGATGCTTGAGGAGGAGGAGTAGAGAATGAAGAAAAGGAGATATATTTGTAATATATAAGTTTTAAAATAAATGTAATTGTACTTTTGGTTTTGCGATGGACATTTGTATTGAATGTTTGTCTTGTAAAGTTGTTTTCCTTCTATATTGATCTTATATTAATTATAATGATGATGGGAAATTTATTTTAGAGGTTATATACTTGTAACAAGGTTTGGAAAACTCTCCATGCAGGACTTATCATGAGTAATAATGCTTACAAATCATTATGCAAATTTATATTAGCCAAAACTATGCGGAGGCACATTGTTTATTGGGAAATATTGTAAAGGATTTTTTATGAGGTGTCATTGGTCCTGAGAAATAATTCATCTCAAATATAATAGTGAAATCAATCTTCAAAAGACCCAAATACTTATGTGTCATGTTTACTAGCTATGAGTTGTTAGAAGAACTTGTGTTAAATTAACTATAGATCACTAAGAATTATAAACATTGAGTACATTTGAGGATTTTTATTGTGGATATGGGGAGCATAGGAATGAATACTATATTTTATAGAAGTTAAATGTGAGGGAAGAAACCAACATTATAATATTAGTCCTTGCAAGTGAAACCATGTCTCTATGTCTATGTATAGACCCAGTTTCAGTAAGACTATGATTGGGTTCTCAAAATAGTTCATACCTTGATGGATTGGTGTCATAATAATGTTAGAGTGTGATACTTATGTTTAAGCTCATAATAATAACATAATTTTATTGTTTAATCCAAACATATAATCTCTTGAGTCAAACCTGAGGGTTTGAGAAAACTAGCACTGCCCTACAAACCAAAACAATGAAAGAATGGTTCAAATCCATGCATGGAGGTTTAGTAGATACCCACTAATGGCCTATAAATTCTGAATAAGAGAATGCATAAAAAAAATTGTGACCTTGAAAATAAGTAAAATAAAGGATATAAGGAAATTGAAGCTTCTCGGGCTTGTTTGAAGTGCACAATAAAGTCTTGACTAGGGAATGAGGTTTGAAATAAAAAACTAGGGAATTTGACGTTCAAATTTGGAAGAAATATCCTTGAATTGGTCCTTCAACTAAATCAATAAAAAATTTAAGATTTTTTGGGTGGAATTCAGTGTTATTGTTGATAGTCTTGGGAAAATAATAATTGCACAGTGAGAAAACTAATTGTAAGTGTCTATTTATAAAACAAGTAGGGTCTAAGAGATGAGTTCAATTGTAAAAATTTGCATGCATGGAAAAGGGAATAATGGTTGCTAAAAACCATTGATTTTGTGTCTTGACAACCCTAACAAGTGAATTTATTAATGTTAGAGTCTGTAGATTGATCTAATTGAGGGTTTGATAGCAAGGAATAAAAAGTAAAATAATGGGAGTTGTAGGGAAAATTGTGATCCAAGATTTTGAGAGCATTTTGTGTATGATAAAAGAAAACTAAAGGAAATTTGAAAAAATCATGGGAAAACTCATGGGAATTCCTAGAACTCCTAGAGCATAGTTGGAGCAAGTTCATGGTCTTAAGAGACATATAACATAGTCCTAGAGAAAGTTAGGAAAATAATGATCTATTGAACCTTCTGATATCATATTAATGGTTGGATCAACACTTGTTGAAGTATATGAACAAGTTGATGTTACAAATATATTCTGTAACATTATTAATAAATTGTAATATTATTAATATTGAGTTTATAGAACTCATATTAATAATATAGTTGTAATATTTTAATTATTGGTGAGTTATGAGAACAACTCAGTAGATATTTTGGTGTGTGAGATATTAGGGGATAAGTCTGAGAGATTCATGGAGAGAGGTATGAGGGATTGAAGATGAAGTTTGACTCCACCTTTCTACAAGATCAAACACTATAAAATGTATTCTCCATCTATGTAAATACATCCATATTTGGTGTTTTTATATAATTGTGCAGTGTTTAACAGTTGAATCAGCTCAGGGGCATTAGGAAGTTTGTAAGAGTAATTGTTGCATAGTTCAGGGAGAAGGTGCTACTGAAATCTTGAAGGAATGATTAGTAAACATAGGTGAGTTGATTGATCTTTTGCATGAGATCATTTGAAGTATATTTTAGCCTTGGGTGCAGGTGTAAAACAAATTAGAGGGACTTGTGAGACCATTTGGAGGTGAAATAAGTGAACTAAAGCAAAGTATATGTTATTCTAGGCTTCCTAAGATCCTCATATTGCATATTTTGAGAAAGTTATTGATTTTTCCTCTTGAATAACTTGAAATAATGATGAAATTTATATCTTGACTGCATCATAGTAGTTTAGTGATAGTGTAATTGAGGTGTATGGTGAATTTAAGGTTAGTATTCAATGCATGTATGAGGTCCTTGGGAAGCAAACAAGTGAGAAACAAGCATGTTGGCATAGGTAAGTCATTGTGGCTGGAGAGTTTCAAATATATTTTGGATAGATGGATAGAATTGATAGGTATATGATTTTATCATGATGCTTCATGACAATTTTTAGGTCAAAGTGCTAAATATTTTGAAGATATGCAAGGTTTGGTGAAACCGGGTAGTTACAATGTATTTTTGAGACAAAAATAGACCTTATGATGCATGTTGTGAATTGTATCCTTTACATGGGGACCTGAGATATTTGACGTAGCTTCTTAGGTCAGTTATTAATCTTTCACAAAAATAATGAGGTGGTTTGATCGTAACCTTTTTATGGACAATCATTAAGAAGGTAAAGTGGTTTGAAACCCTAGCTAGGAGTAGCTTGGAGAAGATTGCTTGTACCAGCCAATTTTTGATTGGTTTTGTAAAATTGATGATTTAATGATGTAGAGGACTCCTCCAAATTTCCAAAAATGTATAATAGAGCATGTGGCAGTAAGTGGGCCCCACATGAAATGGCTTATTTTTAAAGAAGTTTGGTTTGTGGAAAAGTTATCCAAAGAAGGTAAAGATTAAATTGACATAGATTTTATCCCTTTAGTTTTTATAGATGTATATGAGGGTTTCATGTCATGGTTTTTCTTAAAAATGGAAAATTGTGCCCTATTTATGAAGACTAGTTTTTGGCGTAGTTTGGAGCAGTCTATGGTAAAATTGAGATTGCAGGAGCTGCATGATGAGTTAGGAAAAAACTCAAGTTTTTTTTATCCTAGTTTAGAGATATTTCAATTATTATATTAAAATTTATAATTGGATAAGGTTTGAAAAAGTTATGAGTTGTTATTTGAGGGTCAAGTTTGAAGGATACTTATTCTAGCAAGGTCCCAAGTGGTTTGATGAGGTAAGGTGATGATTTTGAGTTTTTCAAGATTGGTGAAGGTTTATAAGTGCTAAGGAATAATTTATAAGTGTTTTTCATGATTTTTTTTAGTTTTGAAGTGTTTTTTGGTGTGTTGGAGCATGTTGGGCTAATAGTCAGTTCTTGAGTCCAAGAAGCCATAAAAAGCAATTTGTAGAGATTGGTTTGGTTGAGTTTTTCCACTTGGAGTTGGAAATGTATCCAATATGTTATATAAATAGGATTAAAATATATTTACATTGATTTATGTATTTTTTATTGGTGAGTTTATTTGGTGGCTATTTCAAGTCAATTTGTGAAGAAGAAGGTAAGCTGATTTTCAGGATTGAACTGCTCAAGCTGAAAGATTGAGTTGGTTAAAGCATGAGATGGATTTTTTTTTTCTTGATATCACTGGTAATTGAATAAGGGTTAATTACTTTCCTATTGAAGGCATTTAAATTTCTTGAAAGTGGCAGAAAGGGTGCAAACCAATTGTGTTTGAAAAATAGGTTTTTGGGAAGTTTGTTTTGGTGAAGAGTAAAGTTGTTTTGGTTTGAGAATTTGGATGTTTAATGAGTTATAACTTTCATAGAAGTGATGTAAAGGTCCTAATAATTCCATATAATGGTCACATGCCTTATTTGAGTTCATATTGAGGGGTCTTGAGGCCCAAAGGTGAAATCAGGATGTTGATACGAGTTGTTTTGTGAAGGATATGAGCCAGTGGGCCCATTTAATGAAATATTTGATTGGTTAAAGTAAAGGTGTGGCCATGTATGATGTTGTTATGCTATATTAATCATGTTTTTTGGTTTTGGTATGAGTGGATTTTTCTCATTCTAGTGATGGGGTTGTGAGACATTTTGGTACATTATGAGTGGTTTTGGGCATAGAATACCTATATGGGTCATATGATACCATTATAATGAATGCATTTGAATGTTATTATGATGAATTTTTCTAATTACTCATGAAGGACTGACCTCTATTTTGTTATAAGGAAGAGAAGGCTATAAAGTTAGTGTTTTGAGTCTATTTGTGAGCTAGTCTTACATGGGTGAAAAGTGCGACCTAGGAGAGAGTGAATTACAGGTATGAGGGAGTGTTTTGAAAGATGATCATTTGTGTTACAGGTTGAGGAAGGTTTTATAATTTAGATATGAGACAAGTTGATAAACAAGATGATTGAGTGAGTTGAAGTAATGAGGGTTTGAGCAAGGGTTTGTGAGCTCAAATTGAGATCTCCATCAGTTGTGGAAAAAAAATTTAGAGATCATAATCATCAGGTGGCTGAGTTAGTTCCTAATCATATTTGGGGATTTTATCCTCCTTTTGGAGTGGATGTTTTACTAAATTATGGGTTGGTTCTCTTTGTATGGTTGGTGCTCTACTAAACTAGGGGTTGGTGATCCTTGTGAAGTTGGTGTTTCACTAAATTTCTTTATTGTGAGTAATATATGAAAAATTTCAAAGGGTTTTCTTCCCCATGAGGGTTTCCCATTTATATATAGTGTTCATGTGTCTTCTTCTTTGTTTCATGTTGATGTGAATGCTTAATACACACATAATGTGCACATATGGTTATGGATGCTAAATGAATTAATGAAATGAAGAATGTATGAGTTGGAAAATGAATTAAAAATATTTTATAGTACTGATTCACCCCCAGTCCATTATGTTTCCAGGAAAATTAAAAATCGAGCTAAGAATGGGCTCAAAAATCCAAGTACTAGTTAGGAACTGAGTTGGGGTTCAGCTTGTGGTTAGACCGAGGAAGGCTCGCTACATTTCCAAATATTTATCTACATTGTTGGCCAACCCACCAAGTGGAAAACTTATCCACTACCAATAAGAAGATCTAGCTTGCCAAAATTTAATAAATCACCATGTGGAGTGTCAAATGGCTAAGCACATATACAAAGCGGTCCTTAGACCGATTAACAAGGGTGGATGAATCCTTATTAAAGGCTAAGGTGGCTAGATAACCCACAAATGTGGGATTATGTATGTGGAGTGGTCAAAGAAAATGTTCACATGCCCACCAATCATGCATTAAAACTATGCATCAAATATCAAGCATATCAGACATGCCCACCGAGCTCATCAAGGTGTGCAGTTGAATCTACGTCCACCAACCATGTTCCAAGTACCATGTTCAACTACTCACTCCACTGACCAAGAAAACTTGCCACCAATAATCGATACATATTAAGAAATCACATGAAGCGACTGAGAAAAGAGTATAAATGGTCTATGACCATTCAAAGTGGAGTGGCCAAGGGAGGAGATCCACATAGACGTATAAGTGGTCAATACATGGAGCAAGTGTGGAGTGGCCCATCCACCAACCAACTCAACTCCCCAAGTGCCAACCATGACACATATGTTATGTGGTCCACGACCAAGTCAGAGGAAGGTATGTGGCCATTATCACATAGGAAAATGGAGAGGGATTTATTAGACCTTCCTCTTATCTCCACATCCCATGGCGAAATCACCAAGTGCATGTGTGCACCATATTAACCATCTAAACAAAGGTTTTAAGTTCCTATAAAATAAGAAATTTTTTATTTAACAACCCTTTCAAAGTCAAGGGCCAACAAATATACATGGAGTGAGTTAAGGAGGAGCCCACGTGAATGTGGCAAAGTTTAATAAAAAGTGGTAAAAAATAAAAAAAATATTCCAATGTTTAAGTGGTCTATAACCAATTCAAAGTGGAATGGAAATATGTGGGTTTTAGTATGCTTTAGGTCATTTAGAGTTTATACAAAAAATTATTATTGAGAGACTCTAACAAGGAAAGATAAAAAAACCCTTTCCAGTTATATAGGAATATAATATTAGGTTTTAGTGATATACATTTTTTACATGTATCAAACAAATAGAAATAAATTAATATATGCTTACCAATAATACACTGGTGGGCCCGCTTCTAAAAAACCTTTGAAAAAAATAATTATTTTCGAGAAAGGGATTGAATTTCATCTAGGAGATATTTTTGAGAAATCAAATGAGGGATGTCCCACTTATATAGCTTGGGTGGGATAAAACAACCCCACTAACCAAAAACTGCAAATATATAATAGATTAATAATTTAAACTATTATACATACCTTAATATATTAATTTGTCTTGCCTCCTGCTATTATACCATATTAATGGTCAATGTATTTAACTAAGTGAATTTAACCATTAGATTATACAATGTAAAATAAAGTAAATGAAATAAATACACATTACACATATATTTATGTTGGAAAACCTCATAAGAGGTAAACAATGTTAGGTTGTGGAGCATGTTTTCATATGAGAAAGTGTTGAAGACTATACACTAAGAGTACTATACACTTTCCATAGTTGTCTCGTCAGGGTTCGGGGTCAAGGAGGGCCCCGAGCGGGGGTCTGGGGGTGGCAGCTCTCGGTAATGGGCGTTCGGGGGCGTAACCCCCGAGAAAAAAAAATTTGGCCTTGAAACATGTCTGATATACCAGGAAACCTGTTTTTCTCATATGGGCGGTATTTTTGACCCATAGGTTTATGGGATGGTTTTGGCCCATGGTTTTGATACCCACGGTTTTGTAAAACTGCTTAAGTAGTTGTCTACTTATGTGGTTTTGTGCATATGGTAGGGAAAAAAGGTAACATTACATATGTGTATAAATTAGGGTGTGAATTATGTAGAGTTTTTTTATCATAGCTCCAAACGGATCTAGGTATTGTATTGAGAGAGAGGTGGCTTGTAATAAAATCTAAGCAAGTGATTCTTGGTGGACGTAGCCAAAATTGGGTGACCCACATTAAATACTGTCTCTTTGTGTTGTGTTATTTTTATTCTACACTTTTTATTGCAGATCTGTAATATTTTTTGTATATTAGTTTCTACTGTTGCAATTCTACATATTTTATCCCTTATTTCCTAATAATTGGTATCAAAGCCTGGTTTGGTTTGCTAAAGTGTTGAATTGTAGGGAAATTTTTAGATTGAGTGGGAGCTATGGAAGATGATGGAAGATCAAGGGTTGATAAATTCAATGGGTAGAATTTCAGTCTTTGGAAGATGCAGATTGAATATTACCTTTTTTAGAAGGATATTTATATTCTAGTGTTTGAGAAGGTGAACAAACCCTCGAGCATGATAGATACGGAATGAGATTTGCAAGAAAGGAAGTAACTTGGGAAAATTCAGATGTGTCTTGCATCTTTGGTATTATTTAATGTTTCAAAGGAAAAGACTACAAAAGAAGTGATGGATGCATTAGGGAAGTTGTATGAAAAACCCTTTGCCTCTAATAAGATATTTTTAATAAAAAAATTGTTTAATATGAAGATGTTTTAGAATGGTTCAGTAGGATATAATTTAAATTATTTTAATACAGTTGTAAATATGCTAGCTTCAGTTACAATAGAATTTTATGAAGAAGTTAGGGATTTATTAATTCTGTGCTCTTTACTTGAGAGTTGGACTAGTTTGGTAATGGCGGTAAGCATCTCGGTTCCAGCTAACTCAAAGTTGAAGTTTGGGGATGTTGTAGAGGTGATTCGAAAAGAGGAAATGCAAATAAAAATCTTTGGGGAATATTCTACTTTAGGGAATGCTTTGACAGTGGAAACTAGAGGGAGATAGAAGAATAGAGGAAGCCATGGAAAATCAAAGGATCAGGCAAGGTCAAAATACAAAAGTAAGATAGGATGTTGGCATTGTGGAAATTCTAGGCATGCAAAGGGTTGTTGGGAGCTTCAGGATAGGAAGAAATAATAGGAAGAAAACAAGGAGGAAAATGTAGCAACGAGTAATGTATGTCAGGATGCTTTGATTCTTTTTTTGCACAATATTGTTGAATCTCAGGTTTTATATTTGAGGGCTTCTTTCCATGCTACTACACATAGGCATTATTTTGTTGATTATGTTCAAGGGGATTTTGGGCATGTTTTTCTTGGTGATGATGAGCCTTGCAGTATAGTTAGAAAAGGATCTATTCGGGTTAAGATGCAAAATGGGAATACATGGCTATTGAAGGATGTCAGGCATGTGCCTACTTTAAAATGAAATCTGATATCGGTGGGCCAGCTGGGAAGTGATGGTTATACTATGATATTTACAACAAACACTTAGAAGGTTACTAAGGGTGCTCTTGTGGTGGGAAGAGGTAAGAAGGTTGGAACCTTGTATTTAACCACTTATATCATGAATGTTTGTAATCTTGTGCCTTCAGAAAGATACAACATTGTGGCACTATAGGCTTGGTCATATGAGCCATAAGGGCATGGAGATCATGAAGAAGGATTTTACCAGATATACAGAAACATGTTTGGAGTTTTGTGAGGATTGCATATATGGGAAACATAAGTGAGTAAGGTACCTACAAAGAAAGAGAGTAAGTTAGAGCTGGTGCATTTTGATGTGTGGGCGCCAGCTTAGGTATCATCTATTAGGGGTTCAAGTTATTATATTACTTTTATTGATGATGCAACAAGGAAAGTTTGGTTTTATCGTATTAGAAAAAAATATGATGTATTTGAAACTTTGTTAAATGGAAAGCATTGGTAGAGAATGAATCAAGTCTTAAGAAAAAATGTCCCAGGTCAAATAATGGAGCAAAGTATTGCAACAATGAATTTGATGATTACTGTTCTAGTAATGGAATCCGCAAACAAGATATGGTTCCATGAACTCCGCAGTAGAATGGGGTGTCAGAAAGGATGAACAAAACAATAATGGAACGTGTTAGGAGCATGAGGTTACATACAGGACTACCTCTTTCTTTTTGGGCAGAACGGTGAACACAGTTGTGTACTTGATAAACAGGGGAGCCTCAAGTGCCTTGGATGGAGGCATACCATATGAGGCTTGGTATGGTAAGAAAGTTGATTATTCATTTTGTAGAGTCTTTGGATGTGAGGTGTTTTTCCATATAGATAAGGATGATAAGACCAAGCTAGAGGATAAATCAGAAATATGTATTTTCATTGGTTATGGTGGTGATGAATTTGGATATAAATGTTGGAGTATTAAGGACAAGAAAATCGTTCAATCTAGAGATGTGTTCTTTAATGAGAAAGTCATGTATAAGTAGTAGTAGGAAAATAGGGAAGAATCAAAGAAAGAATATGCAGCGGTAGAGGATCTTCCAGATGGGAAAGTGACACATGAATCATTTCATGAACCTCCTCAACAGGAACCCCAAACTCCTATATTGAGGAGGTCTTCTAAGGTAAGAAGAGAACCTGAACATTTTTATCCTTCTCTTTATTATTTATTACTCACTGACAGTGGAGAGCCAGAGATCTTTGATGAAGCAATGTAGGTAGATGTCAGGAAGAAGTGGGTGTAAGCCATGGATGTGGAACACCAGGATCTCATGGAGAACCATACATGGGATTTGGTGAAGCTACTCAAAGGAAAAAGAGCATTAAAAAACAAGTGGGTGTTCAAATTCAAAGAGGAAGGAGGCAAGAAAAGATACAAGGCCCGGATGGTGGTCAAAAGGTTTGCATAGAAAAAATTTACAGATTTTGATGAGGTTTTTTCTCCTGTAGTAAAAATGACTTCTATTAGAACTGTTATTGGAATAGTTGCAGCAGAAGACTTGCACTTAGAAAATATTGATGTAAATACTGCATTTCTCCATGGTGATTTGGAGGAGGATCTACATTTACATCAGCCAGAGGGCTATAAGTTCAAAGGTAAAGAGGATATGGTGTGTAAACTAAAGAAGAGCTTGTATGGCTTAAAACAAGCTCCACATCAATGGTATAAGAAATTTGATAGCTTCATGATGGAGCAATATTATATTAGATGTTATTCTAACCATTGCATGTATACAAAGAAATTTGAGGATGGTATTTATATTATCATGTGTATGACATGTTGGTTGCAGGTAAAAACATGCATGAAATAAAAGTACTCAAGAAGCAGCTAAGTGAATCCTTTGCTATGAAGGATTTAGGGGTAGCCAAACAAATCCTTGGTATGAGGATATCTCGAAATAGGAAAGAATGGAAGCTGAATTTATCTCAAGAAGAGTACATTAAGAAGGTATTGGAGAGGTTTAATATGTAGAATGTTACACTGGTTGGGACTCCTTTGGCAGTTCATTTCAAGTTATCAAAGGAGCAATGTCCCAAGATAGAGCATGAGAGAAACTAGATGTCTAAGGTACCTTACTCATTAGTGGTTGGTAGTTTGATGTATGCCATGGTGTGCACTAAGCCTAATATTTCCCATGCAGTGAGAGCGGTGAGTAGATTTATGAGTGATCCAAGTAGAGATCACTAGCAGGTAGTAAAGTGGATCCTTCGGTACTTCGAGAGGGACCATGGGGACATTTTTTCACTACAGTGGAATTAGACACCACTTTGCGTGGGTATGTAGATTCATATATGGTTGGAGATGTAGAAAACACTTGAGGAGCATGAAAAGTTATATTTTCACTGTAGGTGGGACAACAATGGGTTGGATTTCATGACTACATAAGTTTTTGGCTTTATCAACCGCAGAGGCTGAATATGTTGCTACCACATAGGCAAGAAAAGAAATGATTTGGATACATTAATTGCTTGAGGATTTTGGGCATAAGCAGTAGGAAGGAAAGTTGTATAGTGATAGTCAGAGTGTTATACACCTAGCTAAGAACTCTACTTTCCACTCTAGGATGAAGCATATACAGTTAAGGTACCATTTCATCATGACAGCTTTGGAGGAAGAGAAGTTGAAGCTGGAGAAGATTCATACCAGTCAGAATTCTGTAGACATGATGACCAAGGTGGTCACAAGGGAAAAATTGAAGTTGTGTTCAGCTTTGGTTGGTCTTCACGGAAACTAGTGAAGGGTTGAGAAGCTTGCTCATAGGAAAACTAGTCTCTAAGTGGGATATTGTTATGTTGTGGAGCCTATTTTCATGTGTGGAAGTGTTGAAGACTGTACACTAAAATTATTTTACACTCTTCATGTATTCATGTGTGGAGTGTTGAAGACTGTACACTAAATATTTTTGTTGGCCTCGAAAAATGTGCCTAATATATCGAGAAACGTGCTCTTCTTATATGGGCAGTATTTTTGATCCATAGGTTTATGGGACAGTTTTGTCCCATGGTTTTTATACCCACGGTATTGTAAAAATACTTAAGCATTTGTCTACTTATGTGGTTTTGTGCATATGGTAGGTATGATGTAACATTGCAGATGTGTCTGAATTCGGTGTGAATTCTGTAGAGTTTGTTAAGCATAGCTCCAAACAAATCTGGGTATTGTATTGAGAGAGTGGTGGCTTGTAATAAAGTTAAAGCAAGTGATTCTTGGTAGACGTAGCCTAAATTGGGTGAACCACGTTAAATACTATCTCTTTGTGTTGTGTTATTTTTATTTTGCACTTTTATTTGAGACCTGTAATATTTTCTGCATATTAGTTTCTACTGTTGTGATTCTATGAGGGATTGTTCTGCATATTTTATCCCTTATTTCCTAACAAAAAACCCACAGAAACCCATAGATTTCCATTGTTGAGATATAATTTTCCAGTAACATTTAATCACCCTCTACACCTCACTTCTCTCATGTTTTCACTTACATACATTTTGCGTATTTTATCGGGCCACGAGTGCCCTATTTAAGTGGAGTGACCAATGTGTCTTCCCGTGATGCACCCCTCTACATTAATTGATATTAATCAATTAAATATAAACCAAAGTTTATATTTAATAGATAAAAATATTTCATTTTTTTAATTTATTAATTATAAACTAAGGTTTATAACAATATATTTAATATATAATTAAATATAAATTCTATAGGAACAATTTGAAGGGTTAAACCCACTTAATGTTATTGTTCTAACACAGTTAAGGTCATCTATGTTTTATCATTGATTAGGATTTTTTGTTCTTGGTTAAAATTTGTTGAGCTAAGTGTTATTTAGAGGCTTGTTAAGGCCCAACTCGACCCCAAATCACCCTCTAGTTCGACCTATTCTAGGAAACTCAATGATCCCTCAACAAATTGGAATGCAATCACCTTGGAAATATTTCTTCCTCCTACACAGTTGCATATCTCAATGGTGGAAAGGTTGGGGTTTCTTTGTTTTGGTGCCATATCATTTGATCTCGGCTTGATCTCTTCAAACTCAACTTAGAGGTTTGTACACAAAGTCAGTGGTGGTTCTACCATTTCAACCTTTATATTTTTGAAACCTCGGCAGTACTTTGGGTTGGTGGTAGCATATCGGTGGGGACCTATTGGTGTGCTCTAATGTATATTTGTCTCCATCTTGGCCCCTCTACTCATCCTGCATCTTATAACTCGACGAGCTCTCACCTTGACTCTTCCTCCTCACCACCCATTCCCAACTCAGATGTGACTCGACATCCTCATCTCCCTTACCTGAATCACTTCCCAAGCCCTCACTCATCTCGTCTTCCCTTCCATCAACCCTACTCTCCTCCTGGTTGTAGTTTGGCCTCAATCCAACTCGGCTTTCACTTGGAGCATCTCACATATACATTGGCCAATTAGGATTAAACCCTAATTCATACATTTGTTTTTATTTTTCTTAATATTCTGAGAAAAATGTAAAACTTATACCTCCCAAATCTGTGTATGTGAAAGAGGCATGGCCTAGTGGTTAAAATTGTTGACTATTCTAAAGGAGGTCCCATGTTCAAGTAATGACAAGATTTCACTAAGAACCTTCCCCATCTCACAATAATAGCCTGACTCCCCGATCTATTTTCTCACTTCAACTCACCTACTGAGCACGACATCCCAGCTTTCCACCCACCAAAACCACATTAGCTCACTCAATCAACTTACCTAACGAGCTCGACACCGTAACTCACCATCTAGCCAAATTGGATCCTAGCTCTCTAAGGTAAATAAAATTTTGGAAAGTGATTATTTGAAAATAAAAATTTTAATCAATTTTTTTGTGTAACTTAAAATTAAAGCTAAAACATAATTTTAGTGAATGAAAATTTTCTTGGGAGGCTTGTTTTATCTTAATTACTATTTTTGTGGGGAGTGCATTATTTATTCATGTCGAAGGGTGTACCTTCTTCTCCTGATCTCACAAACATAATGGACTTAGGTTTGTTTGAACCATTAAATTTGACAAATTATCATGTATGAAATCCCAATATGGGACATTTATTCAAATCTCAAGGTCTCTGACATGTATTTGAAGATTTAGTACCAACCTTCACTAGTGAAAAAGACAAGTATGGTTATGCATGCAAACAAGATGAGGCTTTGGAACTCGTTTCAATGAATGTTGTGCACAATCTGTAGCTCTACATTTCAGCCACCAAGTCTCCAAATGAGGTATGGGAAAAGTTTGAAATTTTTATTGGCAAAATGAATGAGTTCAAACTATTATAATCTGAAATGGAGTTTACATCATGTGTGCACCTTCATATTTTCCTTCCATAGAAGATTTTTGACTAAATTTTAGGAACTCAAAAGTAAATTGAAGGATGGTGGTAGATACAAAAATATGATGAATGCAAGTTCCTAAGTCTATCAAAGCTAAAGGGTTCCTTTTAATTTTTCACTTCTACTTTCTTTTCCACCATGGATACTCTAGGAGAGTAGTTTAAAATTCCTTCAGTTGACATTTTTTGTGATAGTATATCTCGTGAATAGTCAAAATTAATTTCACATGATGCCTTACCACACTCAAATCAGGGATTAGTAGAAAATTCTCATAAGGGTAAAGGGAAACCTAAGAATAAATCAAGACCTAAGACTATAAAATCACCAAAATCATATCCTACTACCATTGATAAAATTTATGATGCTCCTAAACTTTATAGTCCAGGTGTTGGTTGTAAAATTTGATTGGAAAACAAGAAATAATCAGGGGACAACAATCCCTCCTCTTTATGGGAGAGGTTCCATTATTGAACATATAAATAAACAAGAAAATCTACTTGTTTACAAATGTACAAACTATCAATATTTTAATGTAGATTTTAATGCTTTAAATGTTTCCATTTCATAAGATTCTAAATACAGAAGAAATGCAATGTAAAAGAATTAAAGTTTTATAAAGTGAAGAAGGAAGCATTTTTTAGATACAAATATTTCATAATGATATCGTACTTATCCATGTATGAAAAATAAATCCTGAATCATACATATTTGAATATAGGACATATTTGTAATAGACACAAAGTTCTAAGAATAACATCAACTGGGAGAACAAAATTTCTTATTCATATATATATATATATATATATATATATATATATATATATATATATATATATATATATATATATATATATCCCACACGAATCAGATAGAAAGTCAAGATAGATAGAACACAGGAAAAGATGAGAATAGAACTTCTTTTGTATTGATTTCCAATTCAGTGCTTCTTCATCAAAACATCCAAAATCTAACCCCCTCGAATGGTAAAGTCATCCCTTTAAATAGCCCCAAGGGCGGTTACAAATGATTCTTTTCAGTTTACCTTCTTTTAATCAAAAATTTAATATCTAATCAAGTGCTTATAGTATCAAATTGGCCCTACTTGAATATTACGTGATTATAATAAAAGTGACCAACTTTACAAAATACATTGATTAAAAGAAAAATCCTAAGAATTGGGTGTTGAAACATTCGAAGGAGTAATTGTTCTAGCCTTTGCCTTGAGTAATTTATTTCTGAATCTTACTAATGCTCTTGTTATATTCGTGCCTCAGGGAATAATGGTGTTGGCATTCGCATGAGTCCAGATATCTAGAAACTTCTCCATGCTTTTCCCAAATTTTGCATTTTCTAGGAATTTCTTGTTTGTTTATGTGATTGTGGTTTGGAGCACACATATTTCTCCCATTTTCTCTTTATACATGGTATCTATTCTAAACAAATCCTCCTTGAATTTTTTTTTGAACTTGTACTTGATTTCTTGAATTGTGAACTTATCCTCTGAGTTCTCTTTACGGAGCTAGTAGTGAAGATCTTGAAAATTATAAATGATGTAGGTCTTGAAATATTATCCCTTTTAAAGCATGTTCTGAAGTTCACCAATGGATTCTTCGAGGACCTTTACCTTCCAATCAATTTTGAACACCCATTGCTTAGATAGATTAAATTTTTCATCATCAAACACTTTGTTAGCCAAGATAACTTGCACATTTGTCTCACTCATGATCTAGAGATCTTGGATACATTCAATCTATAGTTTCAATTCTCTTTTTAAATTATTGAGTTTTGTGGAGAACTCCAGTTTTATCATAATGATTCGATCATATGACTTGTATCCCTCTTTGATGAAGTTCAATCCAGTGACTAACATTTCATCCACCATGGCTTCCATTTTTTCCCATAGGTAGCATGCCTATGGATATCCTTGATAGTTTGGACTTCATCATTAGTTAAAGAAGCAAGTGGTGGAATTGAAGCCAACGGGGTTGGATCAAGTACTTTTTCTTCTGCCAATAGAGACCAAATGAAATTTGAAAGGATTTGATTCTACTCCTCTAATTTCTCATGTGTTTGTTTACCTTTATCTACCCTTTCAATTACTTTTGATATTGTCTCTTTCAAGTTGTGTACTTCACTTTTAGGGGTATATTTTCCCAAAGGGATCCTTTTGAATTCCAAATCATTCAAAACTATATATTTCTCATCATTTTCAACCTTAGGTTTATTAATTTCCACAAACTGCTAGTCTTTAGAATAATATATCAACCTGGAAGTTATTTTGTCTTTCTTAGCAAGCGGGGAAATATTTTTACCTAGGAGAGAAGCCACAACATAAAACTTTGGAGAAACAATCTAAGATGAATATTTTCTTTTATTGTTGTCTATAAATGGTTGAACCTAAGAAAAAGAGGTACTATAAGAAAAGGGAACAAAGGGTCCTAGTGCAAGTGTGCCCATTTCACTCAAGGTCTGCACAGCTGACACTTCCAAAGTAGATGTTCCAATATTAGAAACATGCATTTCCTTGACAGATGATTCAACCATTGTTTTAGCTTCTGAAGTGTGATATTTTTGTTTATCACTATCTTCTTCTGCTTTTCTTGTGTTACCTCCTTCGATATTACTTTCTTCATTCTCCCCTATTTCTTTTTCATCGTCATCATCACCACAAAGATATACAATTTTTTCAATCTTAGACACCATTGCCAATTGATTTGGAGAGGGAAATTGTTTACTTTCTTCCTCAATCACTTCTTCTACCTTCTCATCTTTCTTAGTTTTCCTCTTCTTTATGTACACCAAAGTTGAAGATTCAAAAAGAGAGGGGACATATTGTGCATGTGCCTTGAGGGATGCTACAGGAACCTATTTCTAAAGAGTGGAAGTTTCTTGAGGATAAGATCTTGACCTATTTTATCTAAATATATTCATTTTTCTATCGAACCAAACCTTGGTTTTGATCAAGATAGGATTTATGAGTTCTTTCACATTGTCTCTTTCCTTACTGAACCAATCAATGGTTTTAATAGGAGTATGCCTGATAGACCTTTCAAATTCAAGGGATTATAGATCTTGGTCATCATCTTGCAATTCATCTGGTACTTTATAAACTTTAAAATCCTTGATCTGTTAAAGGCACAACCTACCATCATATCTTCTTCTAGCTTCATAGTCATTTGAACAATCAGCTCAATAGTCTTTAGGGTCAGCAAGATAATGGAAGCCCATTATGAAATTATTAGCAATAAAAACCTTAAGTTCAAAAAAAATTCTCTGCTTGAAGAAATGGAGAGTGAGGGGAGTAATAGTTCTATCAACATTTTAAGTATCTAAAATAGTCCTACATGTGTAATTCCCCAAAGTATTGGAAATTGGATGCCTACTATTTTCTTATCTCTGCAGGTTCTATGAAGCTTATCAAGTTGTCTACAAATCTCAACAAGGGCCATTTTATCATTGCAATACATTAGAAGTTTAAGGGGTGCTCCCTCGAAACCAATTAACCTGATGTAATAAAAATTCATGAATTAAATGAAATAACTCCGGTAGATTGCCATCAACTACTTAGCCTCATCCAAAAATCTCTCATTTTTGTTTCCTTCTAATAATCTGACAATATACATGGTTTAGGCATCATTGACCCTTTTGAAATGATGGTTGCTAGTCTTCAAAGTCAACTGTGGACAATATTCATATATTGGAACAACCTTTTTATCTTCATTAGGGAAAAAACCCAACAATTCTCTGTATTTTGCAATGGTGTACATTAAATAAGAAGTCATGTAGAAGGTTTTGGTCCTTTGTACATTGGCTAGCTATTCACTGAGACTATTGCAAATGATCTCTCCCCAATTTAGGTTTTTCTTCCCTTCACAGATAATGTTTAGAGAGGGACACATCCAGAATTGAAACTCATTGGTTGAAGGAAGATCCATTATCTTGGAAAGAAGGGTAATGATATCTGACAATTCCTCCTTAAAATCAACTCTGTACATGGTTTTAGGTAGTCTTGAGGCTCCTTTCTTTAGGTTTTTAAACCAAGATTTGGCTACCCTACTTTTGTACTACTTGCTGTCTTGATCAAACAAAAATTGGGCCTAGACCTTAGTGATAGTATTTGGGTTCTCTACCAAAGGTATTTTGAAGGTAGTATTAATGCAATTAACATCAAATCAATTAATTATATATCCTTGAGAATCTATGATTTCTTTTGTGTTGGGATCGAAGCAGGAGCCACAAGCTAGGATGTTGTCAGCACATTGTACAGAAACAATAAATCCTCTTACATGTGTTATTCCACATTCTTTGATCAGCTGGACAATGGGAGTAGGATTTTCACAGTTGAGTCATGCCCAAAAATCATCGAGGTCAAGATGTTGTGCGTCACTATCTCTAATGTCAGGTATAATAGTCTGTAAAGAAAAAATGTGCTCGTGTCCCTTGAAATGAATCTTCATGATGACATGTGGGATGAAGAACCAACACTCAAACAAGAGAAAATGGAGCTTCGTGAAAACATGCAGAAAAAAGGGCACAAACTAATTCCACTTTAAATCTCTACGAAGGGCTTCCTGTAATTTAAATTTTTTCTAGCAGAGGAACGAAAACCTTCTCAGTAATAGGATGGACCTGGAATTTTTTAAAAATGGTTGAGAAACACTTTTATATGGCTAAAAATAGTGGAGAAGGTGTGGGAATGTGAAACAGGAGCCAAACTATAAATTTTGTGGTGAAACACAAGTCTTCCTTGCATATTTATAGACATATCATTTTGAAATAGTCGACGAAGTGCATTGAATGAAGATTTTAATGCATTACAGGGAACGAGAAATATTGAGACATAAGACACCTACTTTAGCCCTTAAAATGTGGATATGATAGAGAAACTGAGCATAAAAGGCCCATGGAACATTTGGGACATCAGGAGTCGAAACATTCACAATACAAAGAATAATATCGTAATGCAGTACATGCAGGTTCATGGAGAATGACTAGTTGTGACACACTTGGGATGGAAAAATCTGACTTATCCGTAAAACATTGCAAATCAGGTAAATCAGGAAAAGTGTGCACAAATGACCCTTGGGAGAATGGGACACAAGTTCCCTGCAAAGCCAAAACATCTGCACAACAAGGAGGACCAATTCATTTTGGGGAAGGTGGAAGATCAGAGAACAGGGAGTTTGAAGGAACGTGGGACATGTAGGACATAAGAACCCGAAAAACCGCAGTACAAAGATGAAGTCCCAAACATGGAAATTTGAGAAATGACTAACTATCAAAGAGAATTTCTTTCCTTTCAGGATTCGTAAAGGCAAACAAAGACTTGGAAATAAACAACTTACCAATTTTTTTTGAAAGGCCCCCCCAAAATACACACATTTTTGGGGAGATGACAACACTAGGGAAAGGGGAAAATACTATTAAAAGGAAAGTGTATGATCCATGCCCTTATTGTAGCAATAAAAATCATCCATAATCTAGATGTTATGTGAGAATAGAAGAAATTGAAAAAATGTTGAAACAACATAAGATTTCTATTCCACCACTGTCATCCTCTTCCACCAATGGTAAAGGGAAATCTCTTTCTACATGGGCCTTCTCTCCATTAAAAGATAGATGGGTATTTGATTTAGGTGTCACACATCATCTAACACGTTGTGAAAATTTATTGACTTTATTTTCCCTTTGTATTTTTCATAGGATTATGGTGGGTAACTCTACTTCATTGAATGTTATGGGTTCTAGGATTTTTTTATATGCTAAAGGGGTCTATCATGATGTTCTCTATGTTACCTACATTTCTAATAAAAAAAAATTTCAGCATATCATGTTTTTAATTCAAGTGAAGGTAAAACTATTTAATTTTCACTAGATAAAGTTGTAATAAGAGAATTCAATGATCTCTTGATTATATTGTAGCTACATTTATTGTGGATCCTAATTCCCATGTGTATCTCTTTGAAAAATTTGATATTTTCGTAGGATATTTATTGATTAAACTATAACATGAAAGGTTTGGTCACCTTAATTATAGGTATTTGTAGCAATTATTTTCTCTGAACATGGTCACTGTTATTCCAAAAGTTTCTTCTAATGATTCTATTTATCCCAGTTTCATGTTGGGAAAGCAACATCGAGATCTCTTTCCAAAGGGACAAGCCGAGAGAGCTAAGGATCCTTTAGAGTTAGTACATAGTGATCTAATGACTCTACCTTCTTGGTTATTTTTTGGTTCTAAATATGTATTAAAATTTATTGATGATCTTACAAGGAAAACATGGGTGTATTTCCTTCATTATAAAAGTGATATGTTTGATGGTTTTAAGGCTTTCAAATCCTTTGTTGAAAAGTAGTCATCACATTGTATTAAAAAAGCTCCACATTGATAATGGGGGGGAATATATAACTAATGCATTTAGATATTTTTGTACTAATCATGGTAGTTTTTATAAGTATACATTTCCTTACACCCCTTATAAAAATGGACTTGCTAAGCATAAAAATCAGACACTGAAGGAGATGGGCACCTAAATTCTGGGCTAAAGCTATAAATTGTACAAACTAAATTTGGAATCAGATCTCACAAAAATAAGTTCAAGGGATAACTCCATAGGAAGCATGGTCATGTGAGAAGCCAAATGTATCGAATTTTTCATGTTTTCGAAAGTAAAGCTTGTGCTTTGTTCCTAAGGGAAATATTAATTCCATACAACCTAAGAGTAAAGAGCTCATATTTGTTGGTCATTGTGAACATGTGAAGGCATACCATCGTCTTGATCCATCTAATCTTGAGGTAATTTTTTGAAAGGAATGTTTGTTATAATGAGACTGATTCTTTTGATGTCTATTATGAATTTGATCAACATTTGTCTCCTATACCTCCTTATCTTGATGTGGCTAATATGTTTATTGAATATGAAGAAGAGCCTGATCTATAAGCTCAACCTTCACCTCCTCCTCCTACACAAAAACATTAAAAATGGATGTAATCCACTCTTCAGTTGACCGGTAACTTAGTTGGTGATTTGAATGATCCTTAATGTATAAGAGCTAAAACTTCAAGTAATGGTTTTTATCGTCACATCCAGCCTATGCCTTTGAGAATGGATCTTATGATTCAATCTAGTTTAAGTTATCCAATCACAGATTTTAGAATAGTTTGGTCACATAGAGTGGAAAACTGCTATGAAGGAGGAATATTCTTCTCTTTTGAAGAATAATACATGAGAGTTGATGCTTCTTCCCAAAGGAAGAAAGTTTATGTCATGTAAATGGGTCTATAAGACCAAATATGCTCCTGATGGATCAATTGAAAAATATAAGGCATGTATTGTTGCTAAGGGGTTTTCTCAAATTGAAGGATTGGACTAATCTGATACTTTTTCTCTTGTAGCAAATATGGATTCAGTTCACCTTGTTATCTCTCGTTGTTTCTCCTTAGTGGTCAGTATTTCAGATGGACATAAAGAGGGCCTTTTGCATGGTGATCTCCATGAGGATATTTATATGGAGAAACCTCAAGGTTTTGTGTAGGAATATTTGTTGGTTTTTATACTTCATCATTCAATATATGGTCTCAAAAAATCTCCACGAGCTTGGTATGAGAAGATGGATGATTTCTTTTTGTCTACTAGTTTTCATAGATGTGAAACTAACCATAATATTTTTTTCCTAAAAGAGGTTTTGATTTTTTGATATTAGTTTTGTATATTGTTGATATCATCCTTACTGATAATTCAGTTTCTCTGATTTAGGACATTCATCACAAGATGAGAGTCAATTTTGATAAGAAAAATCTGGTTTTGTTGCACTATTTCCTCATTCTCTAAGTTCATCAATCCTTAGAAGGAATTTATATTAGGAAAAATAAGTATGCTATAGACTTGTTACATAATTTTAACATGGATAACTGTAAGACATATCCCACTTCATTTCAGTCATGCATTGAATTTATTGTTGACTACAAGTCTAACTTAGTTATGCCATTTTGTATAGACAACTAGTTAGGAGCCTTTAGTATCTAACTCACACATGTCCTGATATCAATTTTTCTATTAATCTTGTGGCTTGTTTTTCTCATGAACCTCTTAAGATTCACTAGAAATTAGCGAAGCATATTTTGTGCTACATTAGAGGGAATTTGAATTTTGGCATCCATTATTCACCACATAAATCTTGTAATACTAAAGGCTATACATATTTAGATTGGGGAGGTTGTCGTGATACATGACAATCTACTTCTGGTTTATTTTTCCCACTTGGATTCAGTCCAATTACATGTACATGCAAGAACCAAATTGTAGATATTTTTTCATCCACTACGGATGAGTATAGAGGTGTTGTCAAGCCTGGTCATGAAGTTCTTTAACTTCGCTAGATACTTCACAAGTTTACATTTCCATAACAGTTTCCTATTGTCATATGGTGTGATAATAATTTGTTTATTCAAATGTCACGTAATCCTATTGAACATCAACATACCAAACATATTGAAATTCACATGCACCTCATTCGGAATTTGTTTCAAGATGATGTTATTGACTTGAAGTTTGTATCTATAGCTGATCATATTGCGGACATCTTCATTAAGCCCTTGGTTTCTCCTCATGATCTTCAATTACAATAAAATATTGGATTGAAGGAATTTCTCGTTGGGGGATTCGTCATGATGAAGTCCTTTCTTCCTTTTTTTTTCTTATTTGTAATGGGTACCTTATTTGGCGTAGTAATCGGGACCCTTTCTTTGATTTTCTCCCTGGAATTTACTTATGGGAGGGTGTTTGTGTAAACATTTTCACACTAGACCATGTGAAATAGTTATTTAATTACACCTAATAATCTCATTTTGGAGCATATATTATTTTTATTTGATAAATAATATTTTTTGGAGATATTATGTGCTCTTGTAAATTCTTGGAGCTTGCTGAGAGATTCTCTCCACTCCTTAAGTTATGGATATAATATCAACTCCTATGTTTGGGCAATCCAACCTATTATTTTGGAAAGGATATGTATGATCAATACTTATTGTTTGGTAATTCCCATATGTGGAACATATAAGGTTTATACAAGTTAAGTGCAATATTATTTTGATCTTTGTTTGTTGTCTGCAACTTACATTTTCTATCTTTTGGTTATGTGCTTGGATTTCCATGCTAATATATGGTTCCTCACACTTTCAAGGTTACTTTTCAAAGTTGATTCAACATGGAGAAAAATTTAAATTTATCGGCATTAATTTTATCTTTAATAGCACACCTTGTTAGTTATGGAATTATGTCCCCAATAGATTTGAAAAGAATATCTCCTTCTAGATTACTATACCATTTTATTTGGTTAGAGAATTTGATGTTTACACCAAAAAAAATTCTACTACTGATGTTTAGGGTAAGTGCAAGAAGTTGATGGAAAAAATGGGGTCATCCATGGACGTCATATTGCAAAAAACAACGAAGTCTCAACTTGTAGGGATTATTAGCAATACACGCATTCAAAATTAGAAAATAAATATATAAATATGAATCGTAGCATCCGGAATCTAGTTTCTAAAATACTAATTTTTTAAAAAAATGGACAAATTTAGCTATATTAAACACTTAAAATGATATGACTTGGTTTTTTTTTTTTTTTAAACTTATAAGATTGTAGTTCATTTTCCCGTGATTTGGATGATGAAATCTTGTTATTTTTTTTTTCATTTGGTGAAAAGTTAGATGTAGTTGTCTATCTTGGGATGGATTTTATTTTGTATTTTTTCAAGAATTTTTTTTTTAATGATTTTTTCCGTAAAAGTGGTCTAAAAATATTTAGAAAACGGGGCGCTTTCCATTTGCCTGCCATAACTATATCAAAAAATATCAAAATAAATTTTTTTAATGTGTATAGAATTTGTCCACGCTTGGGATGGTATAAGTTTTATCACATTTTAATAAGCAAAACAAAAGTTACAATCTTAAACATAGACATGAACATTCACAGGAAAATATGTCTTAAAAAACTATTGTTAATAAAAAATTATAAAATGATATTTATCTTATTCTATTCACTTTAAAATCAATATTTCTACGAAGCTAACAGTCTCCCCTACGCGATGGCACCATTTTTGTGAAATGTTTTCAGTTTTTTAGCATGGTTCAAGTCTTTGGAAGAGAAAATTTGAGGTTTTTTTACCTTTTACACTTCATAATGACCTTCCATAGCTTTGGTTAGGGAAAAACAAAGATTTCCCAAGGATTAGGTTCAACAGATAGATCCGCGATCGCGATTTATAAAGCGTCATCGTGGTTTTTTTAACACAAACCGCGATCACATTTCAGAAATTACAATTGCAGTTTATAAAGCACGCTCGTGGTTCATAAATCATATTTACACACATCCCAATGTCTGAATTACCATTTGATTTTTACTCTCTGACCTTACCATACGAATTACTGCGAAATTATGTCTTTTTCTACACATTTTTCTTATCACCGGAAGCAAAACATCATGGGAGACAAGAAACAAAGTCAAAAAAGGAATTCATTAAGTAAAAAACACCAAACGAATTAGAGGCCAACAAAATTCAAAATGCTAAGAGAATGCGGAATCTTCGTGAATCAAGAAGAGGTTCATCTTCAACCCCAACTATTGTAAGCAATGAAGAACCAGGTAATGTTTCTACTGTCAATGTTGAAGTTGAATTAAATACTCGTGATGAAGATGTTTTTACTGTCAATGTTGAAGAAGAATTAAATACTCATGATGTAGCAAATGTTGAAATTGAAGGAGACAATGAAAATGTGAATAAGGACATTCATGTTGAAACTATAGACATGCAAAATTTGAAAAAAACACCTCCTAGGATTTTACGTAAGAAACCTAATTTTTTAATTGAAATTGATGAAAACATTTTGAAACCAATATCTAACAAACTTTCTGAATGAAAAATTAGAAGAAAAACCACTGAAATTTGGGATAATCATTTTGAAATTTTAAATGATTCCCAAAGATGTCAGTTGTTGGTTAGTTTGATGAAATTGATTAAAATGAAACCTACATTAAACACCTTAGGATTGACAACATCTAATATACGTGGTCAAACCTCTACAATTGTTGAAAACCTCCATGATGCATATCACACTGTTGGTGTTAAGAGACGCACTAGGGATAGTAATATTGTGCATCCTATACTTGCTACTAGTGTTGTAAGTGAATCAATAAAAAACAATGTTTGATTACGTAAACAAGTATAATGTTGCAAGTTAATCAAAAAACTCTAATGAAAGTAATTGAAAGACGTAATATCCTTCAATCACTCAATAACGTTGATTTTTGGGCATTTTCTACTAAAGCACCACGTAAGGACAAAAATAATTTTGATTCTATAAGAGAAGTTGTTATTCAATTTTGGCATGATAACACTAGAGTTTCACCTAATACAAGAGATGTTATAAAATGGAGAGTTGGTTCTACTAATCGTGAACCACATCCAAAGCATTTCTTAGATATGACTCAAACTCAATTTTTTCATAAGTTTGAACAAAAGAATCTGGAAATTAAAATTAGTCAATGTTTTTTTGAAATGTTGAAACCATTCTATGTGAAAATCAACCATGCTCGCACCACTTGTTGTATGCAACATGTTGATTTTGCGATGCTTTATGATAAATTTTTACGTATTCATTCTATTTTTCATTCTGAAACTATGTTATCGGAATGTGGTGTTCAAGTTTCACCAATATCTTCCAGGGATTTCATTCCTACTATATTTTGTGAAAAATTTGGACAATTTTTTTATATTCAGGATTGTTTAGATGGAAGTTGTAGTACATGCGGTGGATTACCTAAATTGGAAAGTTGCATCCATGAGAAAATTGAAGGTACAATAGGACATAATTTAGTTGAGTTTGATAATATAAATCAATTGCATACCAGTTGAAAGATGGAAAAGAGTCTAAACGGTGTGAGCTAGTTATAGAACAAATGTCTGTTTTCCAATTTTTAAGAAAATTTAAGGATGAAATTGTTTATGAGTATGCTAGGCATACACATAGAGCTCGATGGTTGGATGAATAGTTCAAGATATGCAAGGACACATTTCCTATTGGTTCTATTGTTTCAATGGTCAATTTTACAGAGAATTACATATTACAACCACAAATGGAGGTTCAATCACAATATTACAACTCAGTACAAGTTGCCATTTTTGTGCATATAGCATTTCTACATTCTCCTGATAGTACAAAGAATGATCAAATTTTTTTAAGAGAGTACCACTTTTATATCAGTGATGATCGTACTCATTCTACTAAATTTGTGCAAGGGTGTTTCCAGTTATTTTATGGAAACTTGTCTGATAAGGACATCCACTTCGAACAACGTTATATATGGTCAGATAATTACACGTCTCGGTTTAAGAATGTGTGAATATTTTATTGGATGAGAAAAATGCATGTTAAGATGGGTGTGCAACATATTTAGAGTTTCACTGAGGCTGGACATGGAAAATGAGAGCATGATGGTGCATGGGCATGTGTGAAAAGAGCTCTTACAAGAGAAGAGTTGAAGTACAAAGATGGTGATAAATTAAAATATGCAAAGAGCATAGTGGAATGGTGTATTGACAACATGGCCCGAGGTTCTCAAGAAAATTCCACATTTTGTATATATTTTTGGTTGATAGAGGAACAAAAAATTGCTAACTACGAGGATTGTATGACACTCACTGGGTCCAGTGATATGCACTCATTTTGTAGCTTAGACACTACTTCGTGGGCCATATGGACAATAAATTTGACATATTTTTATGCATCTTGTATTGAATTTGTCACTACTGAATGTGATTCACAAGAATGGGTGGATGGATAGATTTGTAGGCCTCTATCTCTGTTTCCTAGTTATCAACCTCCACAAGCATTATGACTTGTTTCTGTAGATGACGTTGCAACATCCAAGGACTTTGACAAAATTTTGATTTTGGTGTGACAAGGTATTTATGGTTATTTATTTAATTTTTGTATTAAGTTATGTCCATTGAAATTTTAATATGTAATTTAAATTTGAGTTGTTCAACCTTTGTTTGTTTGTAGGACATGTGTTTGCAGTTATTATGACAGAAGACAATGAAGAAGGAACAAACTATTTCTTATGTCGTTGCATCGAGGAAAGAAATAAGTTGACTTCTCCTATTATAAATGGAAAAGATATTGAGTATCCTATAGAGTCAGTGGTAGTTACTGGAACTCGGCTTAGACGGTATCCATTAACAAACTCCTCTGTTTGGGTGTTTGAAGACTTTAAGACACACAGGAAAATACTCTTATATTCGCATCTAGTTCTAGCAACAAATATTCAGCTATATAGATATCAAGGAAGGCCTAATAACAAGATTCTTTGGAAGGTTCAAGAGTCAGATCATGAAGCAATCTTGTCTGCTATTCAGAGTAGATCCAATCCTGATGGTTCATTGGAAAGAATTTACAATGTTCATGTCTGGTATATATAATTTCTTTGATATATAAAAATTTGTTAGATAGATTTAAGTTCATATATTTTATTTAAAATTTGTGTATTTTATATATATCTAGTATGGTTTTGATTTGAAACTTAAATTTCTTTGACTAACACTTTTATGTTCAGGTTAGTGGTGCCAGAAAAGCTTCCACCTTCATGTGGTTGGCACTGTTAGTAGAGAATTTTAAATTCTCGAAGCTAAGAGAATATTTCATTGTTTTACAAGAAAAGAGAATCAATTAACAATGATTTATGTACCCGTGGAGGGGGTTCTTGGCTCCGGAGGAGGTATCCCAGAAGCACCTAGTGCTTAGAGAACCGAAATGAATCCTTCCCAAGTGTTTACAAGACCATACCTACGTGTGTGCACAATCGGTTTGGTGCCACAACCCACTGTTTGCAAAATATAGCATTTGACAACCTTACACTGAATCAAACTGCACTATTTCACGCGTTTACAAACAATAGGGTAGCAAGAGCACTGATCTGGGAAGGAAAAAACTGAGAGAGACTATTGTAGAGGGTCCCTACACCAAGGCGTTGGATTAGATGAGATGTCTCTAGGTACCACAGAGTTTTAGTAGTCACCCGTCGAAGTTGAATGATATTTTTGTCTCAGGGCTCTTAAGGGACTACGCCCGAAAGAAGTGGCCCAAAAGCAACAACCTTGTCGCACACCAAAACACCACCTCCTCTAGTGTTCACATGGCCACCCGGACATGTTGGCACAGTCGGTTTAGTGCCATGACCCACATATGAGTGTTAGATTTAAAAGAAAAAAAGCAATTACGTATTGCCCTTTTGTAGTTCACCTAGCTTGGTTTTGCTTAATGGAATAAGTTTGCTTAACAATTGTACCATGTAGTGCTCTATGACATGGTTTTTTAATTTTAAATCAAACATACATATCTATAACTAATAAATGGTTATGAAAACATACATAGAAGGATATCATACATGCAATGAAATCGAATCAAACATATAGAAGTAATATCGTTATGAAAACCAACACACATGAATATATAAGAATAAAAAAAAGTGTGCTCCAGATGCACGTCTCTGAAAATATGTAAGTTCATAACATGTGTACATCTCGAACTAAGTGTGTCATAATGTATATAGGACCACATGCGGTCGCAAAAGGCTATAAATATACAATGGACTATATGAAGAAACATGTTCACTAGGACCAGATGGCCCATATATATATATATATATATATATATATATATATATATATATAAACATATACATATACATATACATATACATATATATGTACATCCAAGTAGACTATGAATCTACTCATGAAACATCTTCCCTCTCTTCGCCCTACTAGAAGTAGCTCATCCACAACCTAGGGATGTAGTGGAGGGAGATGCCACTATGGATTTCATCTGTGTGGTCCTAGACATCTCTAAGCACGTCTGCAACCTAACCTACACATTCATAAACATCCCCTAGCATCTCATATGTTAAAAAAATCATGTGAACCAGCAAATGATGTCTCACCCATAATGCATACGGCACCACATGATCCATAGTGGTGTGGTGTGCTAGAACTGGCACCTCCACCAACATCACCAGATGCAATCTAGTCACTATGCTGGGTCAGAGTGTCAATGAGCTCCCTCAATGCATGCAGTGTGTCAATCTCCACAACCTCCTTCACTATAGGAGCGATAACTGAAGGTAGTGGGGATTTTGGGGCATGGGGGATCCTTGGTTGACCTATGCATGCACCAGGTCTACTCTGTACAGAGCCACCTCCTCGACCAAAAAAGTCAAAAAAGTCAAAATAACTCGGGACCTCATTAAGCACGAACTTGCAATATAATTTCTTCAAAAAATAAAGAGGAACCTCATTGTTGTTACATGGTGGATAATAAAAAACCATCCACCATCAGTCCCAAAAATTGTTTTTGATTTGGTCATCGTGGCACCAATGGATTGGGAACCATTTGCAAGTAACTACGGGGGGCATTGGTTCTCGAGTTAGTAAATAATGCACAAATGAGGTATTTTCCAATTTTTTTGTCTTTTACGGCCGCATGGGATAATTTATCCACACACCACTGCCTACAATCACCTCTAAAGGTACCTCATCTATGTATTTGGTTAGTTGCAGAGTCGACTTTGCCAATCAATGTTTGTAATATGTTGGCTAAAGTCATGCAGGACGGATTTTTGGCATGATTTTGTCTTATAGTCTGAATAAGGTTCTCAATGACAATTTTATTTTCTCAAATTCTTCCAATGATATTATCTTGTGTTCTTGCTGGTTCAGTGGGGACAAAAGGAGCCACAGGAGGTGGATCTATGTTTGGAGGAGGGTTTTGAGGAATGTTCGGAGGGTTTTGAGGAATGTTCGGAGAGTTTTGAGGAATGTTCATAGGGTTTTGAGGAATATTTTGATGGTTTTCATGATTTCGAGCTTGCCGACCAACTGACAAAACAAGAAAAATGTATAAATAAACAAACATTTCAAAAAAACACATGAAAATGCAAAAAAAAACCTAAAATGTAAAAAAAAATGATTAAAATCAAGGGCTTACCTCCTCGTCTTGGTGGCATGGTTGAATCTATCGCGATCCAGAAGTCTGATGAGCAATTTTGAGGTGGTATTCAAAGCTCCAGTGAAAAACGTCTAGGAGAAATCACGGTTTGAAATGAAAAATGGGGAAAATGAAGACTCGCAGGACTTCTTTTTTTTTATTAGAGTTCCGCGATCACGGTTTATAACCGTGATCGCAGTTTTAGGTTTGGTTATTGTCGAACTTGAAATTCAAGAACCGCGATTGCAGTTCTTGAATTTCAGGTTTTTATGTCCACGGAATTTTCCACCAACTTCATGCACTTACCCTTTATGTTGAGATCCTTCCAAGGCATACTATTACAAAATTTCCAATCTTATCAAATATTTTGTTGGGTCGATATTAAGCAAGCCAGAGGCTTTCAGATAGTCTCTTCGGATGTTTTTTTACCTCCCTCAAAACAAATGTGCTATGAATATCATTGATATTTATAGGAAAATTATTTTCCTTTGTGATAAATGAAAAATTAGATCCATTTATGGATAAAAATATTGGAAAAATCTTCTAATAAATTCCATATTTATTGTTGTCCCTTATGGTAAATTTTTCTGTAGAAACATTGGGTTTCACATCATATTAATTACTTCTGCACTAGTCAATATTGAAGGCTCTTTTGTGGTCAGGAAAATTTGGAGATATTGTGAAGATATGAAACCTAATTTCAACCAGGTTGGAATGATTTTAGAGAAATTATATCTTTAGATGACCAAAACTTATGGTTCCCCCATTACATATACCAATTTTATCCCTTTAGTTAAAATGTCTTGCAGTAAATCCATTGGATTATGTAAGAAATGAATCGTTACCAATCACGATGTAGTTTTCACTAGAGAGTTTATCGCTTGAACCAATTTCCAAAAGAATGCAATATTATTACCTAAAAGTTTCCCTTTCCTTTATTAATTTTGGAGTTTTTGCTAGACATGATGCTTCAAAAACTTGGATTGCATCCCTCAGCCAATTAGTGAAAGGAATGGCAATGGAATTCTAACACTAAAGTCCAAGTTTTATCACCTATATTTCTTTATCAACTATTGATTCCCTTTCGCTACCTTATCTAAGAATAACACCTAACGGAGTTTGAATTCCTCTCCCAAAATTTGGTTTGATCACCTTGATTGGATATAAATTCTAATTTCAAGCCCAAAATTGTTCAGATTATCTGGTGTTTGGTCCACCAAGGCCTACATCTTGAGGAACAGCTTTAAAATATTAGAATTTCCAATCCCAAGTGCCTTTCTTATAATGTTTATCCTGAAACATTCAAACACATTTTTTGAACTTTCCCCCATGCTAGAGATGATTCGACATGGATTCATTATTTATTTTATACCTTTCACCCTAAGTGTATCAATTGAAGAATGGATATGTTTGTGTATTAATTTTAGAGGCCGACATATATTGATTTTTGATGGAATTTATTTATAGCTATTATTTTATTTCATGTTTAGAAAGCCAAAAATGCTATTATATTTAATAATGATTATATTTCTCTCTATGTTTTCATGATAAATTTATTTTGATGGGGGGAGTGCTCCTTGCACTATGATTCATGTACCATTAAATGTGCCATAGTTTGGCTCTCTTCTTTCTATTATAGTAGGCGAAGTAACTCTCACAGTTAGTTCTAATTTTCATTTTGTTGTCATGTCACCAATTTTCCACCTCAACAAAGAGATTGAATCCCACTACCCTGTGTTAAGTGCATTGTTGAAACCTCTCAATGACCACTACTAATGTAAGGAGGCATCATGATGGCTGGATCTCTACATTTTGGGTGGAGTGTCATGATGGCTTTGGTTATGCAAGACAATTCACAAGCTCAAGGTTGGTACTTCTCCCTAGATACTCATATAAGATAGCCCTCTATTTTGGTGCCCTTCCTCCAAATGATGATTTTTCACCTCTCTCTAGTGTTGATGTTGCATGTGCATGATTTTCATACTACTTGTCTTTTAATGTGTTCAATGGATACTATTGATGTTTAAATTCCACTTATGGCATATTTTAGCTTTTAAGTTGTGTTTTTTGTTAGGATGAAGATTTTGTCATGTATTTCTTCACTTCCCATTGGTATATTTTCATGTGAATGGTTTTCACACTACTTTTATTTTAATGTATTTATTAGATATATGTTATGATCTTGTTAGCGAAACAATTTTTCATGTTTCCAATTATTGATATTTCACCAATGGTACGGTGTTGATCAAAGAATACTTGTCTAAAATCACACAAGGAGTCCACATGGGATAGAAGTCCAAGGACAAAATAATGGAAGCACAGGAGGGACCCGTGTGCAGAAGGAAAGTTCAGATTGTGGGACTTAGTCGATTTTGAGAATGAAGATCTATTTTTAGAAGATGATGTGTGGAACACATCAACGATGTAGAGATGTGTGTGCCACGCATTAGCTATATTTGGAGAAGCAGTTTAAAGTGCATGTGCATGAGGAAAATCTAAGAATAGACATTGAAACTTCAGTTAAAATGCAAGAGGACTATAGATAGCACACTTTCATGTGTGGTTATAATTGTAAACGACGTGTGGCTATCAATAGCATGCGACCTATTTCTGGAATAGATAAGTGGTGAAGGGAAAGACCCCACCCTATATATAGGACGTTAGATGCATAATAGAGATAGATAGAGAGGTAAGGATGATTCTGGATGTATGTTTGTGTGTATCAGATCTATGCACAGCTTGATATAAATTGACAGTACTGTAAGAAGCTTCTATATTTATTAATAGATGGAAGATATTGATTGTATATAAGTATCATTCTGTGTAATTAAGGAGTGCATGTTAATAATTCAATGATGGTTACTGTTTAAAATTGTTCTTTCATAAATTTGTGGGTAGCTTGCACTGTAGAATGATGGATTAGTTATGAATCTATATGTTTTCACCTTCATCATGTTAACATCCTGTTACAGAAAACCTAAAGAGGGACTTGGTACCTTTGCGCACTTCAGGTGAGCACTCGATCTAGGCTTAGTGATGTACCAGCATGACTAGGGTTTTATCTTACAAATTCTAGGTTGCATCATTGGTTCCGTTGTCGGGACCTCTTTCTTAGTTTTTTTCAGGATGGTTTGCGATGAAGACGTACCGGTTAACTCTAGCAAGTATTGAGGAATGGATACACGATCTAGAAGAAGAGTATGCACGACGGTTCAGTAGTGGATCTGAGTTTAATGCACACACTTGGGTAGAACAGAACCTGTATGACAGTTTATATGAGAGTTTTTTCACTATCTTTCCAGTAGAAATATACGAGTGGCTTACTGCTTATGCATCTTAGTGGAATAGGAGGTATCACACACTTATCTAGATATAGGAGGAATTTCAGGCCCTCTATGATGCTGATCTGATTTGGACTCGCACGGTGGATATGTGGTTTCATGGTGTTCTACATAGTTATATTATGGAATATTCAATTTCGACGTATTCATGCCCAGAGGTAGCTGAATTTCAGTTTTTCTGGTATCCAAGAGGAACATATTTACATGGTATTCCCCTGTCAATCAAAACTTAATGGTAACTTTGAACCTGGAAAGTAAACTGATGGCTGGCTAAATTTCACCACGCGCGAAGGCAGGAACAGGTTCAGAATTAAGATGGCAGACTTAGCGGTAGAAAAGTAGAGAGAGGAAAGGCAGATTAAGTATAATGAGGTGTGCGAGAGGGAAATAGAGAAGCAACATTCCGTTGCATAAAGTATGGCATTGAGGAGAGAGTTGGCTCGTGAAGGATTTATGGCTCACGTAGAAGACATGGAGCCAGAGCATCAGGAACTCCCCCATCTTGGAAAGCATGATAGAGATCCCTTCTCGGCCTCACATAGAAGTGCGCCAGTAGAGACTGCTTGGGCTGAAGGTGTGCATCTTAATCCACCTGGTGACCTAGCCTTGGCGCTTGGTTTTTCAATATCTAGTATGACAAGTAACCAAAAAACTAACTTGGGAAGTAGGAAAGTAGGAGTAAGTCAGGGGTCAAGTACACCAATGACATGATAGATGGATTCAATGTTATTTAGAGGAACCTTTTCAGGTGCATCATTTGCACAAAATGCAAGTGCGTAGAATGTTGGATTCACCTCTAGAAATGGAACTTCCTCATAGACTGTAGGGGTTATGTATAGTACTACTATATGAGCACAGGGGAGTACATCCAAAGGCCTTATTCCAACTACAGGTGGTAGAACAAGAGGTATAGGTGGTTCTAGTTCTGGTGGATTTGGTGGTTCTGGAGGCAGAGGGCACACAGGAGGTTCTGGATCAGGTGGTCAAGGTTCACAGCAATGACAAAATATTTACATGGAGATGTCTCTTCGTCTTCCGGAATATAGAGGTGTAGAGGATGTTGCCGACCATGTGCATATGTGTGAGATCTTGTGGTGTGCTAAAGGGATCACAACTACTGAGTGGAAGGCAAGTCAACTCACCACTACATTACAGGGGCACACGCACAACTGGTATAGGAAGTTTGACCCTGATCAAACTTGCGTGGATTATGCAGCACTAAGGGATGCTTTCTTGAAAGAGTTCCATATCCCTGAGTTTGAGCAGAAGAGTATAAGTGCGCTCAAAGATATCAAGCAAGGCACTACTGAGAGTGTACGTGAGTATGATGCTCATTTTAAGACACTTCTATCTAAGTTGTCATATGATATCCATGCTAGCCAACATGCACAATGGTTTGTTAGAGGATTGATTACACATTTTAGGAGGGCGCTGTCACAAAAGACATACACAGATGTGCATGAAGCCCTGGAAGCAATGTTGTGTGCTGAGGCAGTTGGGATCATTGACACTGGCGTTAGCCCATTTCTTGAGGCACAGATCACAGCTATGGCTAAGCAGTTAGAGAAGCTATCAGAAAATTTAGCCCATGAAACGTGCTTAGGAATTTGGTGTACATATTATGAAGTGGAAGGTCAAACTAAGGATAGTTGTCCTCATAGATCTATACGTTCATTATTACTAGACTGTGATCTTTTTCATTTGAATCATGATGTGAGTCACTATCCTCTGTTACAGTGCGCAATAAGGAAGAATGTATCTTTCTTTTGCAATATTTGCAGGTCCACAACCCATGATATTGAGGATTGTCAGTTGATTGGACAGATCCAGGATGCTATAGACATTAGAATACGATAGAAAAGTATAATAGATAGTTCTAAGGATAAGAATGAGCACCAGGATCAAGATCATAATCAAACGCGCTATAACAGGGATGAGGGGCATTTTAAAAGTGGTCATGGAAGGGGACGTGGATATCATGGTGGATATGGAGGACGAGGCTGAGGTGGAGGAAGAGGAGAATTCCCTCGTGGAACATGTTATACGTGTGGATCTCCTGACCACTACAGACATGAATGTCCTCATAATAATGCATGTTCTTTCTGCGGGAAGAACCATAGCTATGAAGAGTGCCCAAAATTATATGAGCATCTGAGTAAGCATCATAAGTAAGAAAACAAAGGCATCAGTATGGTTAGAATCCAGCGTGCATGGTAGAAGACCAATGGATGCCCAAAATAATAGAAGGACCTGAGGCATTGACAGTAAATATTACTACACGCACTGAAGTTGTGCGCGTGCGAGAGGCATTGCACCAGAAGCCTACAATTACCAAGGAGGAGGTTTTGCATGCGAGGTACCCGGATCCTTCTCATCAGAAGGAAGTCTACCAGGATACCATGGAAGTGCTAAGAAATCTTCAAGGTGAGATACAAGTACCTAAAGGAGTAGAAGAAATACTTAGAGACAGTTCAAACTGATATCGATGATCTGCGGGAGGTGTGCAAGATGTTGCGCCAAGAGAACATTATTCCACTGTTAGGAAGTTGGTTGAAAGGGAACACTCCGTGCGTAAGTCTTGAGACTGGATGACATATTCTGCATGTAAATATTTCCCCCTGATAGCATTGACTATGACAAAGAAATTACTCTGAATGCTGTTGTGGATGGGTGGCTTTTGAGCAACATATTGATCGATACAGGCATGGAAGTCAATGTACTGACATTAGATGCATGGGTACAAATTGGGAGACCTCCATTGTAGCCATCATCTAATGTGTTATTTATAGCAAACCGGACTAAGGCCACTCCCATAGGAGTATTGAAGGATGCATCTATAACTATACAAGGGGCCAAGTTCACGGGGGATTTTGAGGTATTAGCACTTGCAGAAGCAGACAATTGTCTAGCCTTGCTTGGACACCCTTGGTGTTATGTAAATAATGCTGACTTAAGATTCAATAAGGGATATATCAGCTTTGAAAACAAGGAGGAAAGGGTTGTGATACCTTTGACAGATGGTAAGTCTACACCCTATGTTGAGCCTCTAAGTGAAGAGGACTTAAACAGAGTTTATGTACGCGCTATTCAGGACCCGGAGGTCAATGAGCCATCGAAGGAAGGCATCCTCCAATGGGAGGATTCACATTCTATTAGTGATACTATGAGTATTTCTTGTGACAATTGGGTTCATGGTATGTATGAATTGTTAGGGCGTGAGGTGAAAAACGTGATTGTGTGCAAGAATAGAGTTCACTCAGTTCGATGAATAGGAAGCACAGTATCATGGTATACAGGGGCAGAAGATCTTCCTGCCTTTCTGAAGGCCATGGAAACACAATGGGAAGATCCAGTTACAAGGAGGGATATGTTAGTATACACACTGTGCGGGACAACAACGCGATGGTGGATAGTCCAAAGAGACAATCTTCTAATCTAGGAAGAGATTGGAATAGCTTTATCCACTAGGTTGATGAAGACCAATACACCTAAGCAAATATACACTTATAGTGGTGATCAACCTGTTTAGCATCACATTCAGTAGTGTGAGAGACTCTAGATAGTAGGACAGGAAGCATTACCACCTTCACTTTGGGTGCATAGATTGTATTCCACACTCCAAGGATGCACACGCGCCTGGTATATATATCTAGAACTGCATCGAGAGATTGGAAACTGGAAAAATTTGACTGCAAGTATGATCAAGATGTTTGAATACATCTCGACTAAACCTCCTATAGCAGAGGCATTAAAATTGGTTATGCACTTAACTATAAGAGATAGTACAAAAGGAGAAGAGCATATTCAGGAATTTTTCAGAGAGGTAGAATTCGGAGCATGTTTTACAAAGGAAGAAGAAATAGACTCCTTACTACTTGAGCATGCTTGCCTTGAGAAAGAGAAAGGAAAGATGGTCTACATCATGGAGGACGAGGAAGTTGAGAACCTGGATATTGAACATTCACACGGGGTGCGCAAGGTCTTGGACAATGCAGAAAATGATGCACGTGCCTACCATGAACCCATGAAGACAAAGAAGGTAAATATATGTTCAGAGGCTGAGCCTAAGGAGGTCATAATTGGAGACTACTGGTCAGACTCAGAGTTAGAAAAGATCATCGAGTTACTCCAGGATTATCAAGACTTATTCCCTAGAGGATATCATGAACTAAAAGGTGTGTATGAATTACTTGGGGAAATGAATATCAAACTTAAGGACGGTGCATGGCCAGTTAGGAAGAGACCTTACAGAATGAATCCTAATTTGTGTGAAAAGGTTAAAGAAGAAATTGATAAAATGCTGAAATATGGAATTATCAAGCCCCTTGATGAGTCAAAGTGGGTTAGCCCAATGGTGATCGGTATCAAGAAGGACGAGACATATTAGGATATGTGTGGATTACAGTGAGATGAATGTTGCTTGTATCATAGAACCTTTTCCTATGTCATTTACTAAGGAAATACTAGAAGGTGTTGCAGGGTGCGAAATATATTCTTTCACAGACAGATTTTCTGGTTATCATCAGGTTAGGATCGCTCAGGAGGATTAGGAAAAGACAACATTCATTATCGAATGGGGTAGCTTTGCCTATACTGTGATGCCCTTTGGATTGAAAAACGTGCCTACTATATTCTCGAGCATAGTTGTTCAGGCGTTTAAGGATTTTATTCATAACTTCTTATAGGTCTATCTAGATGATTGGATAGTATATGCGCTTGTGAAAGATCATTGTGACAATCTGTGCTTAGTGTTTGAACGATGCAAGACAATTTAGTATCTTGTTGAACATCAAGAAATGCATATTTGCTACACCATTTGGGATACTGTTAGGACATATAATCTGCAAGGAAGGTTTTCTCGTTGATCCAACTAAGGTTGTAGTCATTTTAGGTCTGGAAGCACCTACCAGTCAAAGTGGGGTGCGCGGATTTTTGAGTCATATGGGATATTATAAGAAACTCATAAAAGGGTATGCCAAAATTTCTGCACCCTTGGAAGAATTACTGAAGGGGAAAGGTACATTTTATTGGGGATAATTGCATCAACGTGCGTTTGAGGTATTAAAAGAGAAACTTACTACCGCACCCATTCTGTGCTTTCCCTCATGGGATAGACCATTTCATGTGCATGTGGATGCTTCTGGTATGGCCATTGGAATTGTGTTAGTTCAACCTGGTGAAGGTATTGTTGATCATCCAATCTGTTTTGCTAGTAGGAAGCTGACTCATGCTGAAAGGAATTATACAACTACGGAGCGCGAATCTTTGTCAATGATCTATGCATTGTACAAATTTTTCCAGTACTTGTTAGCAACACCCTTTGTGTTTTATACAGATCATATGGCATTGAAGTAATTTGTAAACAACCTGGTCTTATAGGGGCACGTATGCATATGGGTGCTCCTATTTTAAGAGTTTGACTTCACAGTTGTGGTGAAGCCAGGGAAAAGTAATTATGGACTCAACCATTTATCTGAAATCAATACAGGAGAAGAGGCATAGACAATTGAAGAAACAATATTGGATGCACAGTTATACATGTTACAACGTGCACCCATGGAACTAGAAGACATTGTTGTCTTTCTACGAATAGGTATGACACCATAAGGAATGAAAGCATTAGAAAAGAAGCAGTTTGCTATACGTGTGACACCATTTATGTTAATCAGTGGTGATCTGTACAAGCTAGGCAGAGATGAATAATTATTCCATTGTGTGTTATAACATGAGCACAAGGATATCATGGAAGAATCTCATGGTGGTATTGTAGGAGGTCATTATGCAGGTGATGCAACTGCTCGGAAGATCTTAATTGCTAGATTATGGTGGGAGACACTGTATAAAGATTATAAAGACTATTGTAAGGCATGTGATCATTGTCAGCACCTGGGAAAACTAGGGCAAAGAGATGAAATTCCTTTAAGACCGATTACTAGTGCCAAACCATTTGAGAAATGGGCCATTGACTTTGTAGGACCTATTTCGCTAGCCACACACATGACTGGATTATGGTATATCATTACTTGCATAGATTATCTCACACTAGTGGGCATAAGCAACACCGACGAAAGAATGTACGACAACTACACCGGCTAGGTTTCTGTGGGAGAATGTCCTTACACGATATGGGTGTCCTTTGATCTTGAAAAGTGATAGAGGTACACACTTTTTGAATGAAACAATCGTGATCCTATTAGATGAGTTTATGGTTGCCCACCATAAAACTACACCATATCATCCTTAGGTAAACATAACTGTTGAGGCTTTTAACAAGATTTTGAGCCAGACTTTGACAAAAATTTGTGATGTTGGAAGAAAATATTGGGATGATAAAGTATTCCACAGTGCTTTGGGCATATGGAACAACTTACAAGAGGTTGAATAAAGCCACACCATTTCAATTGGTGTTTAGCGCAGAAGCTGTTCTCCCTATAGAATTCATGTTACCTTGTTTGCGCATTGCGCGCGCCGAAGCTCTAGCTAATGAACATGATTTAGAAGAACGCATTGCAAGGATGATTTAGCTGGATGAGCACCGAGCCATAACATGATAGAGTCAGAAGCAGGAAAATGCCAGGCAGAAGGCATGCCATAACATAAACATAAGGGATAAGAAGTTTGAGATTGGAAAAATGGTACTTCTTTATGACTCAAAGTTCTTGTGCCATCCAGGCAAGCTCAAAGTACATTGGTTGGGGATGTATGTTATCATTTCTATACTTGAATCAGGTGCATGCCAGTTAGCAACACTTGATGGAACACGGCTACCTGGTTACTTTAACAGGAGTAGGTTGAAGCCCTACTATAAATAAGTCTTCTTGGTGTTTGTAATAAGGCAGTATTGCCATTTAGTTTAGGATTTCAATTCTGTATTTCCTTAAATGTGTTTCTTTTATTGTCTCTATGCTTTGTCAATTTAGTTGTTGTTAGTGTAATGAGCGCGCTTGTGCACATGAAGCTAATTACTGTATGAAAAATGTTTATGTATAGAGGAATGCACATAATTTTAGTGTGGGGTGGTTGTATTGATCCAAGAAAAAGATAGAAAAAGACTGTGGGATATGAAAGGTGAAAGGAATAAGCTGTTATGTGTGTGCTTTAAGTCAAAAGAAGATTGTTTCTCAATAATTACCAAGGATGGAGATGAATTAAAGAACAGCATAACACGAGGTAAGTGGAAGCCATGTTAGCTACCAAGAGAAGGTGTAGTGACGAGGTACTCGGGCACAAGAGCGCGCACTGAAGAGAAGTCTGTGACCAGAGGGTAGGAAGGTGCGCTAGAAGGTTATAGTTGGGCACAGAGATGTAACACCTAGAACGAATAGATTTGGTCAATGAATGAAGGGATATTTGGTAGTTGCGGAGTAATAAATGCATCAAAATTTGAAAATTTTTTTTAAGGAAGGGATGCGGATTCATTTTTACTATTGCAACTAAGAGTATTCACGAGAAGAGCCAAGTGCAAAGAACCGAGTGATCGAGTTAAGGTGTGAAGGGTGTCAAACCAAGAGTGATAACCAGATTTGTGCTATAGGAAGCTTGCATCCCTAGTGGTGAAGGGTTTGAGCAAAGTAGAAAGATAGGAAGAGTTAGGTTACAAAGTCTCCACCTAGGGAATAATTGACTCGAGCTAGGGCTTGATTCGCAGAGTTGTAGGGTTGAAGAAGAAACATTGGCAAGGTAGAAATGGCACCGAAGAAGGCATCTGCAACAACAGTAAAAGGAAAGAAGAAAGTATTTGTCAAAGAGGAAGAGATGGCACTTAAAAGACATTTCTCATAAATGCAATACCCAGAAGGGGTTATTGTCAGAAAAGAATGGGATTCACCCATTAGAAAAAGTAAAGTGAGTGAATATAATCATAGGACGTCGGAAAACAAGAAGGAGCTTGATTCCTTGCATATGACTAGAACAAACAAACACACGGAAGATGACAAGCAAGTATATGATGATGCAGGTGATTTTTTTTTGAAGATAATTAGGGTATATCAGTTGTATGAGCTTCCATACTTTGGGAAGTATGAGCCCTTATACCAATGGCTCATGAGCAGGGTACACGAAGACTTCTTCTAATTTGTAGGACATAGAGTTAGAATTTTGTCTGCGCTTATCTCATCAGTGATAGGTATGAAGGCCACAGGGGAAGACATAAGAGGTGATCTTGTAAATAAAGCCGCAATCTTACAGACTAAACAAGAGTTGGGATACCTGAAGGGTCCGCACGGAATGGACATAGATAAGTTGAAGAACTGTCCAATTGTACAAGCTATAGCACACCTGGTTACCAAGTGAAATGATCAGGAGCGGTGGTCGCAGGTAAACACTATGTGGTTACATGTGGCACGAAAATGTTGGAAGGAACAATCTACAACATTGTAGGCTATATTGCAGAGCAGATAGTCGAAGAGGTGCACATAGGGGGAAATATCAACTTTGGGGCTATTTTTAGTCACTAGTCTTCATGGAAATTGGCGTACCAGATGGACCAAAGGAGAAAATATGGGAATACCCCATGGAGAACAAGTCCCTAGCTGAAAGATTCAACAAGTACTTATGTAGGGGGGCATGCCAGATGAAGTAAGACATAGGGCGGAGAAGTGGTATGACAGGCTCCACACGGCATTTGGGGAAGAATGGCGCATTCCAAAGGACCTACCAGCAGTGGTAGGAAAACAAGTTCAATTTTCTGTGTACCAACATTTCTGCATCGTGTATTTTCTAATGAAAGATGGAGCCTGGAGCCCTTGGTGCAAGTTACCTTAAGCATTCACCACAAGGTATTTTCAAGAATCTGTGCATAGATTTACAGACACATGAAGACTGATCTTCAATGCAAACACGGTATATTTTGACTACCTTATAATGAGGAAGAAGTATGTATATCCTGGAAGAAGCACCTATATGGAGATAATAATTTCAAAGGTTCTAAACATCAAACCAATAAGCTTGGTTGTGGCAGATGTGGGGGAAAGCATTAGTGTATCTCTAGTTGAAGCCAAAGATGGAGAATAATAAATATGTGGAAGGTGAGTTCGCGCTTCCTACACCGCCAAAGGGGAAGCATACAATGGAGAATATCCCAGCACCCAAGCCCACATAGCAAGTCGAAGTGCAAGATGAGGAGGAAGAGCGCGAAAATAGTGGTGGTTTGGATCATAGGGGTAGGAGACATCCTACAAATTAGAGTGAAGCTGAGCGCGCTATTACCCCACCTCAGCCACAAGAAGGGGATAAAGAGGACTTGAATGCAGTCCAAGGGGAGCACATGTTTAAAAGAGTATTCAGGACAATAAGGACCCAAGGTGCTACCCCAACCACTGTGCGTAAATCACCTAGAATCTCCCCACAAAAGGAAGCAATTGCGCAGAGGAGGAAGATGAAGTTGAATGAGGAGGCAGAAGAGTTAGAGGAGAGTGCCCCTAACTCTCCTACACCTTAAGAAAACATAGAAGAACATGGTGAGGCATCAAAGGAGAAGGAAGAAGAGGAGGAACGACCAGAGGAGAAAAATATAGAAGGTGTGCATGACATGGAGACGCAAGTCCCAAATTTGGAGGCTAGAGTTCCTAAACAACAAAGGTCTAGGAGGGCAAGTGGGGAGTACATTCCACCAGCCATGGGGTATGTAGAGGATGCAAGAAGATGATATGCGCCCACTTCTATAGCACAATAGCGTAGAAGTAGTTATTCAGCTGGGAATAAATGGATGAAGATATGATGACAGTGCGCACTAGGAAGCAACTATCATGGTCAATGCACACACACATGGATGAGCCTGAATTCGATGTGTGTGAAGAATCATGTGTTTCGAGGTGACTAAAGAAGGCACCTTAGGCTAGGCACATGACAGTAAAGCCTACTGTCATGTTAGACGAGCAAGTTAGCAATGCACTAGTGAAAATTTCTGCTGAAGTGGCTAGAAGAAACATGGATAAAGCCACCACGATTAGAGCACTACGTGAAGAGGTGAAGAAAAACGATGAAGAGATAGCATGCTTGACAGAGGAGAAGGACTTTGCACAAAGGAAGAATGAGGCATTTAGAAGCATCGCAGAGGAGATTGGGGACAAGGTAATCAAAGCAAGGCCACACTTAGAACCCAAGGTACCACATACATTTCCTTCAGCGATACACTATGTGGGAAAGTTGGTGGACTTGGTGATCAAAGATGAAACTATGCATATGCAAGCGCCAGAACGATCATAGAAGTATGCCGAACTGGGAGAAAGCATCTGTGATGAGAAAATTTGCATCTTATGAAGGGTTGTTGCAGGCATTACAAGAAGTGTTGAAGAAAGAAGATCGAGCTTTAAATATATGCACAGCTTCAGAGGCGCTCATCAACACTAAGACCTTGGAAGAGAATAATGAGGCCCATAGAGCCATGAAAGATGAGACATTGGGCCATGCAGAAAGGTTGACAATGGTAACACAGAAGCGCGAGGCCTTGACAGTAGCTCAAGAGCCGCACAAGATTCGATTGGAAGAGCTTGGAAAGATGATTGTGTAGAAGATGGACCTTTTGGAAGGGAGGATGACATCCATGTCTAGTGTTGTGTTGGTTCTACAAAATGAAAAAGGAGAAATTGCACAGGATGTGTTGGAATCCATAGCTGTGGACATCCCAAAGAAAGTGAAACAGGCACTCACTGAATGGCAGGATTTGGAGGTAACAATAAAAGAGGAATATCCAGAGCTAATGCTACAAATTGATACCAAGGGGGTTGCTTAAATAACCTCATATACATTATTTATTTGTCCATATTCTTCATTGTTATTCTTTCCTTCAAAACTTTGGAGATGCCCATTGTTGAGACGACAATGAGATTAGTGTGGGGTAATGTTGATCAAAGAATACTTGTCTCAAATCACACAAGGAGTCTGCACGGGATAGAAGGCCAAGGGAAAAAGCGCGGAAGGACAAGAGGGACCCGCCTGCAGAAGGCAAGTTTATATTTCAGGACTTAGTTGATTTTGAGGATGAAGATCTATTTTTAGAAGATGGCATGCAAAATACATCAATGATGCAGAGATGTGAGCAACATGCATTATTTATATTTGGAGAAGCGGTTTAAAGCGCCTGTGCGTGAGGACGAGATAAGAATAAACATTGACACTTCAGTTAAACTGCAAGAGGACTATAGATAGCACACTTGCATGTGTGGCTATAATTGTAAATGATGTGTGGCTATCAATAGCATGTGACCTATTTCTAGAATAGATAAGCGGTGAAGAGTAAGACCCCGCCCTATATATAGGACGTTAGGTGCATAATAGAGATTGATAGAGAGAGATCACATAGAGCGAGGTAAGGATGATTTTGGATGTATGATTGTGTGTATTAGATCCATACGTGCCTTGATACAAATTGATATTACTGTAAGAAGCTTCTATATTTATTAATAGATGGAAGATATTGACTGAATCTAAGTGTCATTCTGTGTAATTAAGGAGTGCATGTTATTAATTCAATGATGGTTACTATTTAAACTGGTTCTTTCATAAATCTGTGGGTGACTTGCACTGTAGAATGATGGATTAGTTATGAATCTATATGTTTTTGGCCTTCATCATGTTAACATCTTGTTACAACAACCCTAAAGAGGGACATGGTACCTTTGCGCGCTTTGGGTGAGCGCTCAGTCTAGGTTGAGTGATGTGCCAACACGACTAGGGTGTTATCTTGCAAATTCTAGGCTGCACCATACGAGGCTAAGCCCCTCCTTATTGTGTATGGGGAATCTCCCATTATTGAATGTAAACTACCTAAATCTATGGGTGGGTGTTAGGCTAGGGATCACATAGGAACACTCCAATGAAGAGAGAAAGAGAGGGGATTGAGTGATTTGATGAGGATCAAGCCATTGTTGATGAAGAAATTTTTGATTTGAAGCATAGTAGTCACAATTTCCTCCTTCCATAAGATGCATGGAAATTCCAGACTACTAAATGAGTGTTTAAGAACATTGTTGCGAGACATTCTAGTGCAAGCCATAGATGACTACAAACATCACTCATGATGGTTCCTTCTTGATCTCATAGTGAAAATGAAGATGAATTTATTTCTCCTTAGGATTTCACAATGACTTTAATGATCATGAGAGACAACTCCACGATGTTCAAAAATCTTGATGTTTATCCTTTTATTATTGAGATGAGTCTTCATCAGGTGGGTGAAAGGATTACCCTTAAGTGAAATTCTTGAGAAGTGGCCACCAATTGGAATGGAATGAGATGATGGCAATGTCTCTCATTCATGAGATGTGCTCATAATAAAATGCTTCAGATGGTTTTTTAAGAAAACTACCATGTGGATATCAATAGATGAAACAAAGATGATTTCCCATTCTTGTACACATAATGCTCTGAATTCATATCATTACCTTCTTTCCCTTTCTTGGCTCCAAAATTTGTTTATACACCTCCTATTCACATGTTTCTCATGGTAAGGTTTCCACCATTGAGAAATACATATGTGGATTCTCTTGAAGAGAAAGAGATTGTGATGGATCACTGTTGCTTGATTCTCAAGGCTCTATGGGATCTATGATGAGCCTTGCCTTCTTATGAATCCTCTTGTAATGTGAAACTACTATGCACTCTCTTTTCATTATCTTCCTCTTTAAAGCTTCATGTTCAATCATTCTTGGTTACGCTTGCAATGTTTCATCCTTTGATGATTGACCACACTACCAAGATTTTGATTGAGTGTTTAAGAACATTGTTGAAAATTTCATCAAATGCAGCTTGGATGGTTTCTTGTTCTTGCATACAATATGTCCCACATAAAGATCACATATCTACCTTTCATGACTCCAAATCACTTCCTAGATGAAATAAGATTTGGGAAATCTTGTGTACCTTCAAGTTCATATGTTTCCCATGGAAAATTATGAGCTCTTGATTCTTCACATAGGATGGATTGAATAATCAGATGACTTGACTATCTCACCTTGATTTTCTTCTCAAAGGTATGACGATGGATTCAACGCATGATTTTTCTCAGTTTTCTCAATGATTTTATCATTTCACTTATGATTGCGATGAAAAAAATTGATAAATTTTGTATTCCAATGGGTAACTTGAATCTTTTCATATTTTTTTCCAACTTCACGATGTTCCTGATTTTCACCTGTTGTGCCTCGATATGCTCTATCTCTCTCCTTGACACAATTGTGATTGGAATAATGTTTTAGGATCCTTGAGGAGAGTTAATTTTATCTTTTGAGATGAGAGAAAACTTTAAAACCATGTGAATATTGTAAAAAGTATAAAGATAAATGAAAATAGAGCCATCAACAACTTTCGGCACTGAAAACATGAACTTTCTATTTTTTGGCACGTGGGACCATGAGTTGCTATTTTGGGAAATTTTGTCTTTTGGCTAAAATTTTTTCTTTTGAATCTCCTATAACAATTATATTACCTCCATTTATGATTCTTTACTATTTTTAGGAAGTTTCTATGTTTAGCAGGTTACTTTTTCAGAAACTGCTATTTTGGGAAAATTGCACGTTTTACCTTGTTTGTTGTTTTGCATCGTTTTTGGATGTGTTGAATGATTGGAGCTTGTTCTTTTGAGAGACTTAATATTTTTAGTAATTAACTATACAGATCATGTGATATTTTTAGAAACTATTCATATGGGTGTTGGTTTACAATAAAAACACCATTGTTGGATTCAGCTCTACTTCGAGATCCCATGCTCCAATTTTTGTGATAATATTTATGTTGGAACTCTTGCAAATTAAAAAAGAAACTTTTAGGGTTAGGGTTTTAGCTTTGATGTTGTAAATAACATAGGGAATCATATGATATATATAATTTTTTTTACAAAGGCACCCAGGAGGAGAATTCTATGAGAAAATTCTAGTTGATTCAGATTTTTTGTTGGAAAGTTATGAAGAAAATATTCGTTTCCATGGTCATGGCTGTTCTAGAACGTTTTTGGAAGAATATTTGAGGATTTTTCGTGTTATTAGAGTTATTAAAACATTAAAAATGGTGGATTATTATACATATGCAAGGAAATTATCTTAGAGACAAGCTAACTCTATTTTCATGTCTCCCTGGTAATTATAGTTTAACCCTGGTTAATGGAAGTTTAGTGTGGTTAAAAACTAGGGTTAAATGAGTTGTTAATGGGTGATCATTTATGTAACCTATATATACTTGTTTAAAATGTACATGGGGAACATAAATGGGAAATTTCATAAAGATGCTAACAAGTGTCACGATCTGATGCAATGTGAGGATAATAGAGAAAGCCAAGCAAACACATGGGTGTTGAAAAAGGGTCACATGAAGAACCTCAAGAGGGGATTACATGGGGAAATAATTTTTATCCCTCTCTCACCTTGGTGAAAATGGAAAATAGGAACACAAATGGTTGTTTTGAGCAATATGCTTCCAAGTGGCAAGATTCAGTACAATGAGCATGAGATGAGTTTAGCCAGTTAAGCACCTGGCGGAGCTGAAGAGGGGGATTGCATGGGGGATATAATTTTTTTCCATATCTCACCTTGGTAAATGGATAAGAGGGACACAAATGAGCTCTAAGAGTGAAATCAAGACATTTGGTAGTAAAAAATTTGGCTAAGTATGGGATCAACACACTCTACACTAAAGAAGACTTGAAAACTTCATTCTCAGAGCGTGGAAAGCAATTTTTAGGTGAAATTATATATGATTTTGACTCCAAGTAACCTTAAAAGATCAATGGAATATTTTTACAAACCTATTTATTCCTGAAAATCCTAAAATTCCCCATATTTGATAAGGACAATGAGGTGCACTTGTAAAATTTGAGCTTCCTTGAGAAATCCTTACGTCATGTGTAGAATATGATTTTTCAACCATGAATAGGATTATATAATATTTCCATTGCCTATTTTTTTATTCTTAACTCCTTACAGAGCTCCTAGAATCATCTAGATAAGTTCAGGTTCATGTTTTGACCATTCATTCCTTACACCTGAAAAACCCACTTTTGCGCAGATTGTCCCTAAACCACCAAATATTCCCTAAAATTTCCTAAACCAATTTCAACACCTTTAAGGATATCAAATACTATCTATAGATGTATATGATATTTTACAACCTTCCTAGAGGATGCACACATGCCCTGAAATTGCCAAAATTGGCCTTTCTAGACCTATCGGAGAACTAACCTTTTGGTATACTTTATTGAATGAAAGGAATGACCTTGTTACATCAATTCAAACACTTGAACATTATTTTTCATCATATTTTAAGGGCTTGAAAGGTTACGATGATCATGACACAGAAGAAAAACTGATCGGGAAAGGGATTTGGGAAGATTTGGAGCATGTTTTCACATTTGGCTTGATTGGCATGGCTCAAGTTTTGAATTTTCAGGCTTGAAAAAATGTATGATAATAGTTGGCTCTAATTCAAGGACATTGGACTATAAGGGGCAATAGAGGACCTCAACTTTCTCTTGGGTTAGCATACCATTTTCTTGTTCAAATTGGGCAATAAAGTCAATTCTTCACCACTAATGTTCACAAGGAACGAACACACAAGGGGAAAAACCAGAACACACATAACAGAGAGGGGAAACAAAAAAACAAAAAAAAAAAAGAGAAAAAACATGACAAAAAGGGAAACTATGTTATAGGGGAGGTAAATTCATTGAGGCGAGAGAAGAATTTACACACACCTAGAAACTGGTTGGGAGAATTATGTACCATCATGGAACAATGGGCTGAATTCAAACCTCTTAATCTCAAATATCATTATCTGATAATGTCATGTTCTAGTGATGACTCTGCATGTTTTGAGAAGGATAGAAACCAACATTCCATCTTCATATCGATAGTGCACGAAAAACAATATCGTATTCAATGACAACTTTGTAACATGTTGGAAAGTATAGCCTTTTGTAGTCTCATCTTGATGCCTTGTGACCGTAAGGAGCCACTTTCTCATGTTTTCAAAAATGGATTCTTTTATTTTTTCATGAAAGTATTCATCTTCCTTGAGTGAATTTTGCAGCATGAAATTATTCCTAGAATCACCAGATAATCCAAAAGTGATGAGAGAAATTTGATTATTTTACCATTCACAATTCTCTTCTAGATTTTCACTTGACTAATTGCTTTCTATACAAACTAGATCAACATCAGCCTTGATACCATTTTCAATGATGGAGGTGATATCTTCATGGCTGAAAACATCCATATGGGATTCAATATTATCCTTTACTTCCTACTATTAGTATTCTTCACAAAAATGGGAAAGGGGAAGACTCACCTTCACATTCATAGTCATCTACTAAGGCTTCAAAGATAACATCGAGTTTACTTGTTTGTTCCATCTTGTTATTAATCATTTGTGCATCAAAAGGATCATCAAATTTGAATTCACAATTATCTTAAAAATTCATGGCACATGTCAAGATCTTGAGGCTGAGTTGAGGATATTCGATCTCTTCTACAATATTCAAGATGTCTTGCATGAATTCCTCCTTCAAAGCTTCCACACTCATTTTCACTATCATTTGAAAAATATTCAAATTAAGCCTAAAGGAAAAGATTGGAAGTTTGATCTTCACATGGCCATGACTCATTTGGAAAATCCTCCTTCTCTTGATCCAAACTTCTTATCATCCAAAGGTTACCTTCTTACAAGCCTAGGAATACCTGGTTTTCATCATTTTCAAATAGAGGAAAGAGATCCATTTTTTTCGAGAAGAGCGCACTTTTCGATTCAATGTTTTTAAAATCATTCTCATGATAGGAGGAAGAGTATAATGTTGGTTCATCTACATGAGAACAATCCTTTAATCCATCTTGAACATCACCTATAAATTATTCTTCTTCATAAGGAAAAGGGAATACTCCATGCTCAGTGGTATGTTCACTATGATATTCATTTGGTGATAATAGGGAAGTCAACTCCTCAAAGAGACCATGCTCTATTTGTTTATTCACAATTGTTTTAGAAAGGAAATTAGATTTTCCATCTTCATTTCATCAATGTGAATGTGTGCATCAATTCAAGATTCAAACTTGGAAATAAAACTATCCACGATTACCTCAAAGTCATCTTGTTGAAGATTATATAGTGGGGAAGGTGAGTTCCTTTCTTACACATATTCATGATCAATGGAATTCACAACAAGAATTGCATCATCTGTCATAGAACAACACTCTTCATCCCTTGCATACATTGTTTCTCCAAAAGGTTGTGCCTCAAGCCAAAATGAATTTATGAATGGAGGATCCAATCTCATGTTTTCTTCATCATCATCTAAGGTGTTGATTTGAATTTCATCATAAGGTTCAAGGAAACCATTCACGAGAAGTGCATTATAGCCTTTTAGGAATAAACACCTCATAATACGGTCAATCATCAGGATCTGCTTCCAAAGGATGAATATCTTCTTCCTCATCATTGTGAAGTGCTTCAAGATCCTCATACCTTATTTGCATAGCCTTGGCATAATTCAAAATCTCAAGATTGGTTTGGGGATCAAAATTTTCTTATTCAACACTCAATATTCTTCACACAAAATATCCTTTCAAGGCTTTCATTCCTTCATCTCCATATGTAATAAAATCGTCAAAAGGAATAGAGATAAAAGATAGAGTTGTGAGTTTATTAATTAGCTACGTGAAATTACAAACATTACCTTTAGTGGAATCTTCACCGTCATGCCCTTTGTACAAAATTTCATATCTCTTCAACATTTTTCTCATTAAGCTCTTAGATTCTTGATCATCAATAGGTGCAATTCCCATTTTATTTCCTCTAGCAACAATTTTCTTGAATTGGAGGCACCAAAATTTGATGGTAATATCTTCACAGGAAATTTTTTTATCCATTCTAGAAATTATTTTCTGACTATTGCATAAATGGTACTAACCTTCTTTCTCTTATCTAATTACATATTTTTGTTTGAAACAAGAAACTCTTTCCCTATGCTAGAATCCTTACCTTTGTAAGAGCTGGTCTAGAATGATGGTTAATCAAAAATTTTGATTTCTTGGTAGTCATCTTATTTTTCATGGTTGTTGTCACTCATTGGTGTTGAAAACCAATCTTAAAAATTCATCGTTGTGATGTGGGAAATGAATGTGGCATGAATTTGTTCCTTGATAGAGTCACCTTAAAAATATGATCTTTCTTTCAAACCTGATTTTTTTTGTTTTTAGAATATATATATTTTTTGTATTTTTCAGATATCTTTAAGGGTGCATGAGGGAAGACCTCTCCCCAATGGATTCACCAAAACTTATTGACAAAATAATGTATCATGTTGCAAAGTATTAAGTTTTCACCATTAGTGTAGGGTTAAGCCTCTCCTTATGTATGGGGAGGACCCCATTATTGAATGTAAACTACCTAAATTTTTGGGTGGCCGTTAGGCCGAGGATCACACAAGAACACTCCATTGAACCTATGGAAAATTTCATGTACAAGGTACAATGGAGGAATTCGTAGTTGAGAGAGGTAAAAGGGAATTCAAGGAAATAAGGAGAGAAAGGGTTATTTTTGTGAGTACGCACTAACAGAGTTCACATATAATAACCAAAGTAGGTACACATTCAATTAGAAGAAAAAAATAGTGCAAACAAAGATAAGGCCAATAAATCATAGACACAAAATTCCATTGACTCATTTATCAAAGGCGCAAACACCTTTCTTGGTTTTACAATATTATTGTGTATGCAAAGTTTGAAAAGAGAGAGTAGAGGAATAGAAGATAAGAAATAGAAGAATTGTAGCTTTTATTGCTTGATGTAGAAGTGGTAATATCAAAAAAATACATTCAATAAATAATTACCAACCCTTTGGAATGGAGAATCCATTCCAATTTATAGCATTAAAAATTGTTCTTTCATCTACCCCCACTTGACTCTTCACCTATCCTCATCACTTGTGACCTTTCATATTCCTAGGAAGTGATTATGTTTCTTATTATTGGATAAAGTGCCCTTACAACATTTAGCTAAAGGTCACTTAAATGAATAGGAAGAAATAGCAAAAAGTATGTATTCTTAATTAAAAACTACAATATGGAGAGAGAGAGAGAGAAGGGTTGACTAGTTTGATGAAGATGGAGCCATTGCTGATGAAGAAATTGCTGATTTGAAGCATGATAGTCATAATTTAATCCTTCAAAAAGATGCATGAGAATTCCAAACTACTGAATGAGTGTTTAGGAACACTGTTGCAAGACATTCCAGTGAAATCCATAGATGACTTTGGGCATCACTCATGATGGTTCCTTCTTGATCTCACAATGAAAGTGAGGATCACTTTCTTGCTCTTTAGCCTTTCACAAATGACTTCAATGATCATGAGAACAAAATCCACAGTGTTCAACCCTCTTGATGTTTATCCTTCTCTTACTGAGATGAGTCTTCATCAGGTTGGTGAAAGGATTACCCTTGAGTGAAATTCTTGAGAAGTGGCCACAAGTTGGAATGGAATGCGATGGCGGAAATGTCTCTCCTTCTTAAGATATGATCATAATACAATGATTTAGGTGAATGTTTAAGAACACTACCATGTGGATGTTAGTAGATGAAATGGAGATGATTTCCCATTCTTTTACACACATTGCTTTGAATGAGGATCATTACCTTATTTTCCTTTCCTGTATCCAATTTTTTTAAACACCTCTTGTTCACATGTTTCTCATGGGAAGGTTTCCGCCACCGAGAAAGACATACATGGATGCTCTTGAAGAGAAGGAGATTGGGATGAATCACTCTTGCTTGACCCATGAGGCTCTATGGGATCTACGATGAGCCTTACCTTATTATGAATCCTCTTGGAGTATTGATCTAATGTGTGCTCGCTTTTAATTATCTTCCTTTTTGAAGTTTCATGTCCAATGGTTCTTTGTTGTACTTGCAATGTTTCATCCTTTGAGGATCGACCACACTACCAGGAGTTTGATTGAGTGTTTAAGAACACTTTTATATAAATGTCATCAAATTAATCATTGATGGTTTATCGTTCTTACATACAAGGTGTCCCACATGAAGATTGCCTATCTACCTTTCATGACTCCAAATCACTTCCTAGATGAAATAAAATTTGGGAAATCTTGCATACCTTCAAGTTCATATGTTTCCCATGGAAAAGGATGAGCTCTTGGTTCTTCACACATGATGACTTGACTAGCTCACCTTGATTTTCTTCTCGGAGGTATGACGATGGATTCAAGGCACGATGTTTCTCAGTCTTCCTGATGATTTTCACATTTTAATTATGATCCTTTGGATTCTAATAGGGCACTTGAATCTTGTCATATTCTTTTTCAACTTCATGATGCTCTTTATTTTCACCTGTTGTGACTCGATATGCTATGTCTTGCTCATTGACACAATTGTGATTGGAATGATGCTTTAGGATCCTTGAGGAAAGTTAATTTTCTCATTTGATCTACGAGAAACTTTACAACCATGTGAGGACGGTAAAAAACATCGAGATAAGTGAAAACGCAACAAACAACAACTTTTTGTACTGAAAACATAAACTTTCTATTTTTGGCACGTGGGAACATGAGTTTCTATTTTGGGAATTTTTGTCTTTCTGCTCAAATTTTGTCTTTTGAAGCTCCTATCACACTTATATTACCTCCATTGATGATTATTTACTATTCTAGGAAGTTTCTCTGTTTAGAAGGTTACTTTTTCAGAAACTGCTATTTTGGTAAAATTGCATGTTTTACCTTGTTTGTTGTTTTGCACCATTTCTGGATGTGATGAATGATTGGAAATTGTTGTTTTGAGAGACTTACTATTTTTAGCAAGTAAATGTACAAAGAATGTGATATTTTTATAAATTGATCATACTATTGTTGGTTTACAACAAAAACACCATTTTTGGATTCAACTCTGCTTTGGGATCTCGTGCTCCAATTTTTACAGTAATACTTCTACTGGAACTCTTGCAAAATGAAAATACAACTTTTAGGGTAGGGTTTCAAGTTTTCTGTTGTAAATAACCTAGGGAATCATATGATATATATAAAATTTATTTACAAAGGCACCTGGGAGGAGAGTCCTATGAGAAAATCTCAGTTGATTCGGATTTCTAGTTGGAAAGTTATGAAGAAAATCTTTGTTTCTATGGTCATGGCTGTTATGGAACATTTTTAGAAGCATATATGGGTATTTTTCATGTTCTTGGAGGTATTAAAACATTAAAAATGTTGGATTGGTCTACATGTGCAAGGAAATTATCTTAGAGATAAGCTATCTCTATTTTCATGTCTCCCTGGTAACTATAGTTTAATCTTATAAGTTAATGGAAGTTGAGTGTGGTTATAAACTAGGGTTAAATGAGTTTCTCATGGGCGCTCATTTTATACCCTATGTCCCCTTGGTGAAAAGGGATAATAGGGACACAAATGGGTTCTTTGAGCAAGATGCTGACAAGTGTCGCAATTTGATGCAATGTGAGGATGATGGAGAAAGCCATGTAAACACCTGAGGGCTAAAAAAGGGTCACATGAAGAACCTTAGAAGGGGGATTACATGAAGGTTCTCATTTTTGTCTCCTCTATCCCCTTTTTGTAGGACACAATTAGTCACTTTGAGCAATATGCTTCCAAGTGGCAAGATCCGGTGTAGTGAGCATGAGATGGGTTTAGCCAATTAAGCACCCGATGAAGTTGGAGAAGGTCACATGAGGGACCAGAGGGGGATTGTATGGGCTGATAAATTTTTTCCCTCTATCCCCTTGGGAAAGGGAAAATAGGGACACAAATGAGTGCCAGGAGTCAAATCATGACATGTGGTGGTAAAAAATTTGGCTAAGTATGGGATCACCACACTTTGCACTAGAGAAGACTGGAAAAATTTGTTCCCAGAGCTTGGAAAGGAATTTTTAGGTGAAATTTTATATGATTATGAATCCAAGGAACCTTCCAAGATCAATGCATAGGTTTCATAACCTAATTCTACTTGAAACTCCAAAACAATCCACATTTTTATCAAGACAGCGAGGTGCACCTACAAAAGTTGAGTCGCCTTAAGAAGTCCTTACGTCATGTGTAGAATCTGATTTTTTCACCATAAAAATATTATATAATATTTACATTGACTTTTTTTTACTTCTTAACTCCCTATAGAGCTCCCAGAATCATCTGGACAAGTTCAAGTTCTTGTTTTGACCATTCATTCCTTACACCTAAAAAATCCACTTTTGCACAGATTGTCCCTAAACCACCAAATCTTCCCTAAAATTTCCTAAACCACTTCCAACACCTTCAAGTCTCTCCAATACCACATCTGGATGTATATGATCTTTTACAACCTTCCCGTGGGATGCACGTAAATGACCAAAATTAGTCTTTCTAGACCTGTCAGAGAACTAGCCTTCTATTATACTTTACTGAATGAAAGGAATGACCTTTTTATATCACTTCAAACACTTACACATGCTTGTTCATCATATTGGGAGGATCTGCAAGGTTGGGATGATCATGACACAGAAGACAAACTAACTGGGAGAGGGACTTAGGAGGATTTGGAGCAGGTTTTCACATTTGGCTTACTTGTCATGGCTCAAGTTTTGAATTTTTGGGCTTGCAAAAAATGTATGACAACAGATCCTAGTGTGTAGATTCATTGATGTCTTGAGGTTTTGGTGTAATAGTTTAGTACAGTTGGTATCTGAGCGAAACAACCACTGAGGTTCGAGTCCCGACACAGATGATATCAGAGCAACCACAGAGGTTCGAGTCCTGGCACAGATGACTACGTCGACATTGTAATGTTTGCTCGAGGCTCGTACCTCGGGGTCCAAGTTGCAGAGCGTGGTGGGATGTTATGATCTTGGTATGTGGGTTCACTAACACCCTGAGGTTTTGGTGTAATGATTTGTTACAATATCGTAGATATGTAGTTGTCACTTCTAACATCTTTTAATTTTTTAATTGTGTTTTCTTTTTTAGGATGGAGATCTTGCCATGCATTTTTACCACCAACCCATTTTATTGTAACCATTTTATTATAATTCTTAAATTAATATATTGATGTGCTCTAATAAAAATCAAATGTATAATTTAAATGAAACTTATGTTAGATATTTCATAGCTTAATACATCATATAAATATATAAATATTAATTCGAATGTAAAATTGAATGGGAATTGTGATAACAACTCAAATTAGAATGTATTAATTGTGGGGATATCAATCGACTTCTTATTCATATTCACGAATGAATCTATGAAGCTTTACGTGTATTATTATTCACCATAAGATTTACTCACTATCAATGCTTGATTTGTGGTTTTTCCAACCCTAAACTAGGATTTGATTTTTCAAATAATACATCCATGTTGTTTCTGCATTTTTCCTATTGACAAACGGCGAGCCTTGAACCCTAATGACAACCACATAAAAGTTTGGATATAAATAGATAATCAGATTGGAATTACAACTGGCAAATGGTGGTCCTTATTTTCACAAGAATACATTCGTAGTCTATTATTTTGTTGACCTGTGGAATTTGGGAAATGGTGACTTCAAATTCAACTCTGTAGTTTTATACGAGTGTAAGCTGTTGGGTTCTCTCCATATTTGCAGAATGTCGATGGCAGGGACACTCAAGATGTGTGTGTTTTCTGTAATGTTATTGTTAATAGCAGCTCTTGCAGTAGAATATAGAGAAATTCATCTTAACCAGATCGACCACAGTTTGGTAAACCTCAAGATTGTATGGAATGCAGTCTCTAAAGGAGCTGGTAAGTTATATTCTTAGTTAAGGACCGATCGCATGTGCTGTGATACGCTTAGGCCCTGCTTTTTCTAATTGATATTAGATTTTTCCCATTTTCCATTGAAAATCAGATGTTTTTTCCGCGATTGGATCCAGGGATGAGCCTATGAACTGTATTTTTGTTGGGTGCAGTTTGTTTGGACGGAAGCCCGCCTGCTTACAATTTAGACAAGGGATTTGGATCTGGCACAGATAAATGGATCATTAATATGGAGGCAACTTACTAATCTACCTAACAAGTTTTTATTAGTTGATTTTTGGAAAAATTTCTGGTTTTAATTCAGACATGTCTGATCTATCATCATGCTTCTTCAGCTTGATGATGGATCAATAGAGAATTTGAAACCACGGATTCAAAATTAATACTGAATCATATCAAGAAAAATTTCTGGATATAATTAAGTATTGGTTTTAATTCCGACATTGTTAATCCATTATCATGTTTTTTCAGCGTGATGATGGGCCCGTAGAGAAGTTGAAGCCACAGATTTAAAACCAGTACTCAATTATATTTAAAGAATTTTCCGCAATGATTTTTCATCTTGAAAAGGACCTCAAATCTCAAAAGCTTTCAATGAATATACACATGTATTCTTTTGGATTGAAGCCTGTCAATTTATCCATGTGGAATTTAAATACTCAGGGTGGAGGATGGTGTAGCGACATGATAATGCACTTTCCGCTCCCACTCTGACCATGCATTCTTTTGGATTGAAGTCTGTCTATTTGTCTATGTGGAATTTAAATACTCAGGGTGGAGGATGGTGTAACGACATACGATCATGCAATTTTCGCTCCCATTCTGCCCATGGATCGTCTTCTCTGATGGGAAAAGTTGCCTTTCAAGGAATTTTGAGCTCAAATCTATCACAAAATCCAGGTAAATAGGACATATAGTTCTTGACAAGAAGAGATAATATGTATTATGTTTTGTTCTCTCTAACCTTGTGATTTTGAAACAAGACTTTTACAATTGGAACCGAGTTTTTGTTCGATACTGTGATGGGTCGTCATTCACTGGAGATGTAGAGGAGGTCAATCAGGTATTAAATGCTATATAACCATTATAATTTTTTATCCTCCAAACGCATAAACTGTCTCTATAGATAATTATAGTGAATATGATGAATCAGGTCACCAAGCTCCATTTTAGAGGGAAGAGGATTTGGCAAGCTGTTATGGAAGATCTTTTGGCAGCAGGAATGGATAAAGCTCGACAGGTACCACCCTTTTTAGAAGATCTGAAGTAACAAGTGAGTTGGTGAACTGACAGATTATTAACTCATGGACTATTTAACACTTTTAAGTGTTTTCGAATGTGAAAATACTAAAAAGTGTTAAATAGTCCATATATTAACAGTGAGTGAATGGCAACTCTTAATATTTTCTAAAGTGGAAGACCTCTCATAGCTCGTATGAGTGATTAGAGAATTGGCATTTAGAACCATATATTGATAATTAACTACAATGTGTGGTTCTAATCTCCATTCTCCAATTACCTTATGCAATTTATGTCTAAATTGAACTCTAAAAATATGGATTGAGATATAGCTCTAAGATGATATATTCAAAATATATAGATCCAACACTATGGATTGCAGAAGCTTGAAGCCTCTAAACATTATAGCAATAATTTGTTTCTATTATTTTGTAGGCTCTATTGAGTGGTTGCTCAGCAGGAGGTTTGACAACAATTATTCACTGTGACAAGTTTAAGGAGCTTCTGCCATTGAAGACCAAAGTCAAGTGTATGGCAGATGCTGGGTTTTTCATGGATGTGTATGGCCACAAATCTCGTGTCTCTTCTTATTTTAGTTATAAAAAAAATGTTTAAATTTATTTATAGGTGTCTCGTATGTGGAACAGAAATGATATTGCCGGAGGAAACTTCATAAGGTCCTTTTTTAATCAGACTGTTACCTTGCAAGTAAAGTCTATATACAATTATTGACATCTGTCTTTTGAGTTTATTAGTTTGCTAAATATTTATATTGATTTTTTTATTTTTTTTCAACCTCTTTTTAATGAGTGAGTAGTACACTCATTTGGGAACTAAATTACATAGATTATCAGCATCTCTACTTATACTTGTTCATTGAAATTTTGGTTATAGGGATCAGCAAAAAACCTGGACTCAACGTGCACATCAAAGATGGATCCAAGCTTGGTAGTGATAATGTTCATATATGCTTCTTACGTATTTACTTATGTCATCGTTTCCCTTTCTTCTCTCTAGACTACAGTGTTTTTCCTTTTTTCTAAAGCATTACTAACCCTAAAATAATGGCAGTGCTTCTTCCCGCAATATGTGTTGCAATCAATAAAAACTCCACTGTTTATTGCAAATTCAGATTATGATTATTTTCAGGTAATGTCTGTCTATTACAAATTAAGCGGAATAGATTTTTTGCTGTCCTTTTTTGGAGTTTTGTTTTTGTATTCTCAGAAGGTTGAATAGCTTCTGGATATGACTGTCTGATAGTTATTAGTTCCTATAATTAGAATATATTACGAGATTCTATCATCAAGGACTCAGGAGTACTTACATAGTTATATTTAGAATTCATTCTAAAGAGCCAGGGAAAAAAAAAATAACACTCAAATCTCGGATTAAAGATGTTTTTTTGGTTTGTTTCTCAAGGTTGACTTCAGTTTAGCTCCAAGCAAAGCGGATCCTAAGAATGAATGGAAACTTTGCAAGAGAAATGTCGAAAATTGTACACCAGGGCAGTTAAAAATAATGCAAGGTACGCCACCTTTTTTTTAGTGTTGTATATTATATATGATTAATAGAAATATATTTTTCAATAAGAAACAATAATACAAGTTAAATTTTGTAACATTAAATATTGTTTTTTACACTATTTTAATATTATTTTAACTATAAATATAATAGTACTAAACATCATCATGTACATCGTAATAGTGAGAACCTACTCTCTAGGTTAGATTTTAATGGGGGAGAGAACCCTATAACTGTGTTTATTTGAAGGAAAAAGTATATTTTGAATTAATTTAGTACAAAAATAATTAGTATAAAGTGTACCAATAACCAACAGAAAAATAGATTTCAAAAGAGTACCAATAACGGAACACCTTATGTGTCACATTGTAGTTTCCTCTGAAAAACTATCATTAATTAAAAATAAACTATTATTCATACTTTAATTTAAAATTATAGAAAAATTTAAAAAAAACATGTTTTATTCAGGCACATTCACAATTATAAGATGCTTTCTCTAATAAAAACAAAGGAACTTCTGAAATCTGTCTATAATTTTTACCTCAAATTTGATTTATGGTAATATGTCAATTTATTAACAAGCATTTGTCTATCTGATAGTGTTGAGGAGAACAATGCTAGAGGCACTACAACCAGTTTGGAGATCAAAAACAGGAGGATATTTTATCAATTCGCGCTATGCACATTGCCAAACTCATTTATCAGATCTGTGGCACTCGCCAAATTCTCCAAGACTAAACTGTAAGGTAAATTTTATGAATTCAGATTCAATTATTAAACACCATCGCCTCCTTTCGTGTTTATCAAAAACTCACAATTAATATATTTTTTTACCAAATTTTGGACTGGGTGGCAGACAATTGCAGAGGCCGTTGGAGACTGGTATTTTGATCGACAAGTCGCTAAATATATCGGTCTTCCAAATCCTTGTGAAACTTGTTAAATATATTGATCTTCCATATCCCTGTGATTCTACTCCTGAGATTTTTTTTAAAAAAAATTTAAGAATAGCTATAGTATAATAAAATTATCTAATTTCTCTACGGCGAGCTTTAAAGCGACTTCAGCTATGAATCTGGTCATTTTTTAAATTGTAACTATTTTGCATTGATTCTCTTGAGAATACATTTCAATAATTAAAAAATATCCCTCTTATTAATATACAAATGAATGAATGAATATATATAAATGAATATGTGTGTGTGGGGGGATGAGACGCTTGATGTGATGAAACCTATATCATATCTATTAATCTAGTCAAGTAGGATTCAAACTTATATCTTGTCATTGATTGTTATAATTAAACCCACTCAACCATACTAAAACTTACAATATAAATGGTGTTTCATACTATAACATTTAATAAATTTTAATAATTAATTTAATATGTTTTATTGTTAATACATTTAAATTTGTTTGTCACTATTTTTTTAAAGGTGTAATAGTTAAATTTGTAAAACATTATTGAGTGGGTTCTAGTTTAAGAGTGAAAGTGATAGTGTAAAAAGTGTTACTTAGTCATTCATTCAAATACAAGATTCTAAAAAAATGAATGAGATCAAGATTATGTCGATGGTAAATTTGGCAGAATGGATACCCTTTAATCTTTAGTACTAAACCAAAGAAGCATTTTGTGCACATAACCTGTGCAAAGCTAAAAAAATTGTAGAAAATTTAGTTTTATAAGATGTGTTTCAATAAAATAAAATCTAAAAATTCATTTATAAAAAAATAGAATTTATAAATAAACCACACGAACAACTTCTTTTTGCTTATATTACCTAGGGAAAGGGCCCTAGCCCACAAAAATTAGAATAAAGCTACTAGAGATAGCATAGCTCATCTCGGCGGTCAAAGATATTACATAGTAACATGTGAAGGTGACATAGTATGACAATGAGAAGTTGCCCTCTTAGCCAACCTATTCCTTCAAAAAATAGCCAAGTTTTATACAATTTGAGAGATACATAGAACTTAAAACACTTAGAACATTATGGAAGGTCGTCATCCCTAGCGAATTCACCGATGTTGTGGCCAAGGAAAAACACATCAGAATCCACAAACAAAGCCTTATCAGAATCATTGGCAGAATCTCCACAAGGAAAATTGACAATGGCTTCAGGGGGAAGCTCCAATCCCAAATGCTCCACTATTTCTTTTTTTCTTGGTCGCCAACGCCTGTAGGGATTTAAGGATAAGATGAGATTGGAACGTAGCTTCCACCCCCTCCTATCACCAACCTTTTCCATCTCTGAATGGTCCCTGTGTAAAAAGAATTTCCCAGAAGCATTCGACAGAATATTGGCACCATTGATACCTTGGGCCACATCAAAGACGTTGCATCGCCCCATAGATTGTTGAGGGTCAAGCATGAGGCCATGAAAATGAGTCTGTATTTCCTCATCCATGATCCTGTCCAATAATTTGGCAACCGACCATACTCTGGATAGCCAATGCCACATAGCAGGGTTGCGAATCATGCCTTCCAGCCATCCTTTGAAAAAAGCTTCTGCTTAATCCCCATGAAATGGGGAACTTTGAACAGCTCGGAAAGACCTACCTACATATAGCACGAGAAGGCCCAACAAAGAGCCTCCCCAGACGACCGCTTCTATCCATAGGCTCCAACAAAATCCATCTCAAAAGCTCCCACCTTTCCACAAAGATGAGATGCCAAAATCTGGAAGAACCCAGATAGATATAGGGGGAATGGAGTGATTGCCACCTAAGCCAAGTAAAGCTCATAATTTCTCCCTTGCTTCAACATTCAATCAACACGTTTGAGGGACAACAGGCTCGAGCAGGGAAGCTTGAAGGACCATCGGAAGGAGGATTAATGATTTAAGTCATTGATTAGGGTTCTTTGAAAAGACATTGGGAATTTCTCCCACCCTACCTTTAAATGAGACCCTTCCTCTATAATCATTCCAACCCCAAAATTTTCTAGAAGATTGGTGGGAATATTCCCAATTCGTACAATATGAGAGAAGCAATTTTTTTCATATCCATTTAACCAAAATAAGGATTCCTAAATAATTTGATTCAACTTCCAGGCCACATCTGATCAGGATTTGAGAGCCTCGATGATCACTTGAGAATCACCTTCTATCCAAATTTTACTTCAATGCTGCTCATCAATTTCTCTAAGCCCAAAGAGCATGGCACAGCCTTCAACTACATTGTTGGTTTCTCAATCGTAGTCCAGGGCCATCATGAACACTAGTTGGCCCTACGGGTCTCAAATTAAACAACCACTACCAGCAGTTCCAGGATTGCTTTTCGAGGTCCCAACCAAGTTTAATTTTACCCAACCATCATTTGGCTGAAGCCATCTCACAGAAGATGTTAATCTATCCAGGGCCCCATTAACAGAGAGCCACACAGACAACTTTATTAAAATGAAAAATTATTAATAATAATTTTATATTATAATATTAAATATATTTTTATTGAAAATCATAATAAATAACAAGAACAATAAAAATATGTGTAATATAATTTATGATTTATAATAATATACTAGATATTATGGTCCACTTACATAGTGCCACATTATTGGTGGGAAAGCCCACGAAACTAAATAATTAAAACCTTTTTTCAAAACATCCTTCTTGGTTATTGTAGAGTGTGGATCAGATTTAACACACAAAACAATATATTTCACCATATTTGTTTGTATGGGACATAATATATTTATATAGGGAGGATGTT